>CM062607.1:31903473-33397293 GCA_031470985.1 Agastache rugosa | reverse complement strand
GATTTTAAGATGGGACTATGGTTTGCAAGAGCAAAAAAGAGAAAAGAATGAAATTCAATTCACTCCAACAATTTTAGTTAGGAGAATTCTTATCAAATGGTGGCCCAAAGAAGATTTCTTTGCCGAAGGAAAAACTTATGATAGACGAGGAGTTTTGGCTATCAAACCATCTCAACAAATTTACAGAAGTCTCAATGCACAGACTCCTTCCTCAGACTCCTTACTTAAAGAACTTTTCCAGAAAATGGATAAAGACTCCATTAATAACATGTGGAAAGAAGTTTTTGGAAAAGACAATCCAGAAATTACTAAAGCAAGTTCCTCCTCTTCTTCAGTAGAGAAAAATATCTCAGATACTGAAATGAAAGAAATTGAAAATTTTGAAGAAGCCCAAGATCCCTACGAAGATCTAGACTGCATGAGTTTTCTTCTTGAAGGAGAACTACAAAAATAATAGCTAACGAAATACGCATATCATAGGTTTAATAGGTTTTTCTTTTTAGATTGTAGGTTACTATTCATGAATAGTTTGTTACTATTTATGAATAGTATGTTTTCTTTTTGTCGTTTCTTTTTCTTTTGGCTATTTAATAGCCCGTCCTCAGATGTTTTGAGGACACGCCTTTCTCTGCTTTCTCTGCTTTCTCTGTTTTCTCTGATTTCCTTTCTCTTGTAATATTCTCATTTCCTCACCACTTTCCTCTCTTCGTATTGTAATTATTCCAGTGTAACGCTCCCCAAGAATTAATGTAAGTTCTTGTTTTATGAATCTTCCTTGCAATTCATATGAATTTTGGAATGCACCGCATGATTATGATTATGTTCATTATAAAAATTATAAATTAACTGTTAGAGATAAAATATCTTCTACTAGAAATTTTATATCTTATTTAATTGAATGTATTGAAGACTCTGAAATTCCAGAGGTTTCAAAAAGGATATATTTTTATCCTACTCTTAAATCCGCTAAACGAAGCTTAAGACTCTTTGAACAACAAGGGTCTTTATTATCTGCTTAAATTAAGCACTCTGATTAAATATCCTTAATTTTAAGGAGATACCACGCTAAGTGGTATCCAAGCTTTAATATAATCAAAAAAACTATAAAAATTTGGGAGTGCTTTATAATTTTCAAGTTGCCTGCTTTGATAAAGAGGCAATCCCCAATCTGAGGAAGAAAGAATTTTCTTAATAATACATTTAGAATAAGCGTATTCTTTACCGCGATCCATATGTTGAATTTCAACAGATCCAGTTTCAGTAAGAATTGCTTCAAAATATTCTCGACTTTTCTTTCCAAAGATTGGTAGCATATCTTTATTAAGATAGCTTTGTGCCAATTGATTTGGAGAAAGACCTTTTAGATCTTTTTCAATTGGAAAACAATTAATATATCCCAAAATAATATATGGGTATCTAATTTCTTCTTTTGAACCCTTTTGAAGGAAGATGGCGTTTTGATAATATTGAATTTCATATGCCATTTCATCTTCTTCAAATTCTTTGTTAGGATTAAATTTCGGAAAATCTTTTAGATCAAGAAAATCATCATCTGATTTTTGTTGATCATTTGATTTATGTTGAGAAGGCTTTTTAGCCATATTTGATGAAGTTGACTTTTTAGTCAAATTAACCATTGGTCTTTTGCCCATGGACCGTTGTTTTACCATGGTGTTCCAAGCTACACTTGCAAGAATTCTCTGGTTAGAAAATCTGGTAATGAATTAGATTTTCCAGCAATATGCTCAATATCAAAATCAAAACATGCAAGAATGGATTGCCATCTAGCAAAAATTTGTTTTGATGCAATATTCTTAACATCTTTTAAAAGAATATCTTTAGTTGATTTACAATCAACTCTAATTAAAAATTTTTTATTTAAAATATCACTTTCAAATTTAGTGACACATTTGACAATGGCAAGTAATTCTTTTTTAATAGTAGAATAATTCTTTTGAGAGTCATTCCAATTTCCAGAAGTAAATCTGACTAGTTCTTCTTTAGAACTGTTGGAATTCTTTTGTTTAAGGATTCCACCATATCCGATTTCAGATGAATCAGTTTCAATTATTTTAAATGCTTCTGGATTAGCAATAGACAAACATGGGAGTTCTTTAACTCTTTCTTTTATTCTTAAAACAGCTTCTGTATGCTTATTAGTCCAAGGTAAAGGGTTTTTCTTTAACCTTTGGAATAATAACTTACAATCTTGTGCAAGATCTTGGTAAAAATCACCTATATAATTTAGGCAACCAAGAAAACGTTGTAATTGATTAAGATCAATTATTTTATCAGGAAATTTATCTGCAAATAAAATTACCCGTTCAATTGGAATAATAATTTTATTCTCAATATAATGACCAAGGAATTTAATTTTAGTCTGAAAAAGTTTAACCTTTTTAATATTTATAGCAAAACCAGCTCTTTTAGTAGTTTGTATAAATATATTGAGATGCTTAAAATGTTGTTCTATATTTTCTGAAATATTAGAACGTCATCAATATAAACTAAAATAAAATCCATATGAGGATTATAAATTTGATTCATAATATTTTGAAATTCCATTGGAGCATTTTTTAAACCAAATGGCATAACATTCCATTCAAAATGCCCAAAAGGAACTGTAAAAGCAGTTTTATATTTATCTTCTTCTTTTAGAAGAATTTGATAAAACCCAGATTTAAGATCGAATGAAGAAAATATATTTCCTTTAAACATTCGATTAATTAAATCTCTTTTATTTGGTAATGGATGTTTTATCCATTTAAGAGCTTTATTAAGCGGTTTATAATTAATAACTAGTCTTGGAGCTCCTCTTTCGATTTCAGCAGCATTTTCAATATAAAATGTTGGATAACTCCATAGACTTTTACTAGGTCTTATTAAACCCTTTTTAAGAAGACTATCAATTTCTTCTTTACAATATTTTAATAATCTTTCATTCATAGCAATAGGTCTAGCTTTAGTGGAAATATTATTTTCATCAAAGCCATCTATATAGGGAAGACTAACTTCATGTCTTTTTCTATTCCAAAAAGCATTTGGAACTTCTGCACAAATTTCATCATTAATTTGTTGAAAAATATTTTTTATTTTATTCTGATTTTTTTCAGAATTAATCTTTTCTTTAATATTTCTAAAATTTATCTCTTCCTTAAGAGAATAAATAAATTTATTTTTATTATTAATAACTTTTTGAATTAAATTAATAGATTTAGTAATAGGAACCGATGAAAAAGGAAAATGTAAATTTTTTCCTTTAACCTTTGCAAAAAGTCCTTTCTCATTAATTTTATTAATGGGAAAAAGCATTTGGAAAAAAGGTGTTCCTAAAATAACTGGAGTAGAAATATTTTTTATTAAAATAAAAGATGTGTTAAGACAAACTCCTGAGTTACAAATAGCAACATCCGATAGTTTGTAATTTACAATGAGTGGTTGCTTATTAGTCTGCGGTAATAAATTGAGTAGTTTTTGAATAATATTTTGAAGGGATAATTCCTTCACTAATACAATTAACATGCTCTGTATCAAGGAGTGCATTAATAGTAATAGTAAATTCTTTGTTAATAATCAAAGTAACTTCAGAATACCATTTCTGAGATCGGATTTGATCAATTTTATTGACCCAAATTAAATCCTTAAAAATAATTTGATTAATTTTAGAATCTTCTTCTCTATTGGAGATGACATCATCTTCTTCATCTGATGATGATGAATCATTCTTCCAATTGTTGATTTTGAGAAGATCAAACCTTTCATTAAGGTTTTTTACTTCAGATTTTATCGATTAATTTACTCGCTTTTAATTCGAAATTGTGGGTTCTCTTTCACTAAAATTAGCCTTATCTAATATTTTTTGATAAGAGTATAATTCTCTTTCTTGACTAACTTGTTTAGTTAGTTTAGTTTGTCTTTGTTCTTGATTAGAACTAGATGATAAAGTAAGATAATGTTCTATAGCTTTTCTTTTTTCTATAGGATCTATGATTTGATCTATTAGATCAAGAATAAAGTTTTCTTCTTTTGAAATAACATTAATTTCAAGACCCATAAATTTTATAAGACAAACATTACAATCACAATATTCACCACAATCCTGTGGTGTTGATTGTTCTTCTTCGATTCATTTTCGAAGATTCAACGGAAAGAATAATCTTTAATAATATTAACAAAAATATCATCTTGTTCTTCTTCATTGAGAAGAATACTACATAAAGATTCTTTTAAATCTCTATCTATATTAAGATTATTAATTTTCTTTTTAACATAACATTTATTTGCTTTGTGACCAATTTTGCCACATTTCCGGCAAACGGGCTTAACATCATCATCTTTTTTAGCCTTTTTATCCTTTTAGGATATCCTCTTTTAACAGTACATTTAGAAGAATCTTTTGGATAAAATTTTTGTTTATTTCTAAACTTATGTTTTTCTTTTTTCTATTAGGAAAATTCTCAGCATTGTAATCCAATTTGATCACGAAATTTCCAATTATATTTCTATTTTCATTCTTTTGCAATTCAAAGTTTGTCTTTTTAACTTGATATCATTGCAAAGAACAATTCCTTTCTGCATTAATTTACGCGAAATGTCTCCATAAGTGAGTTTTTCCCACTCAATTTTTCCATTAGAAAATTTAGTTTTAAGTTTATTAGAAACTCTTTCTGCAAAGAGTGGAGGAAGTCCTGAAATAAATTTTTCTTTCCGTAAATTCATACCACAATCAGTGCGAGTTAGAACTTTAGACATAAAAACATCTTTATACCATCTAAAATCGAGATAGTGTTGAACATCTAAGGTTCATAAGCTGTTTTTGAGATCTATCTAGTTGAAGTTCATTAGCTCCAACAAAATTAGATAAAATAGTATAAATTAATGTATTAACAACATCAGATTCTTCTCTATTAGAGATAGGATCATTAATACTGGCACTAAGAATTTTATTCTTAGCTTCTTTTGAGATATAAAAATCCCACCAACCTTGTAGCGGACCGGTAAAACCGGTAATAATAGCTTGAGCAATTTGCCTATCATTATTACCTTTAATTTTAGCGAGGAATAAATAAGCATTTGCTTGACAATAGTTTTAATCTGATATTCAGATTTTCCATCTATATTCCATTCTGTAATAGATTCGCCATTGAACTGAGCAAAATCCTTACCTTCTTCAATTTGAAGATCAATTGGTGTAGCTTTTGTATAATACGGTTTAACATTAGAAACTTTAACAATTTTATTAACTTGCATTTCTTCATCAGAAGTTTCTATTGAAGAATTTTCTTCTTTAGTAATAACTGAGATGATTTTAGAACTACTCTCACCTTTTTCAATTACACTAATTTTTTGAAGTCTATTGATTAAACCATCTAGAAAATCATTATCTTTCTTAGAACTTAATAAGAAATTTTCTTTTTTAAGATTCGGTGGAGGTTTAATCATGAGAGAATTATTATTACATTTTTTAATAGGTTTAGGACAAAGTAGTTCTTCAATCCTATTAGTTTGATTACCTAATGAATGTAAAGCAAGATTAGTAAAATTATTTTGCTGTATTAAATTATCAAAATCTCCTTTTCCAGATTCTGTTTTAATAGGAGTAGCATAGATTTCTTTTTCTCCTGTTTTCAAAACAAGAGTTGAAAATGGTGGATGAATTTCTTCTATTTCTTCACCTGTTTCATGAATGTAAATTTTATATTTTTTCTCTAAAACAGATAAAAAGATTTTATTATTAAAATCAGGAAATTCCTTTTTCTTTGAGGGAAATATAAATTTTCTAACCAAAGGAAAAAATCTAGGTTAGAATTATTTATTATATTCCATTCATCATATCTCTTTGTATAAAGAGATTTTTGACCTGATGATAAAGAACAAAGAAACCATTTTCTTTTTTCAACATTTTTAGTCTTATTAAGATTCTTTTTGAAAAAGAAATATTATTTTTAATCATAAAAACATTACTACTATATCCCATATCAGAAAGAGTTGGGGATCCAGGATTTCTCCTAGAATTTCTACTCTCAGGCATTTCAACCTTATATTCAGGTCGAGATATTTGTTCTGGAGTTTTATTAATCCCAGAAATGCTTATTTTTTCAAAATCAGATAAAGGAATAGAAGATGTAGAAGCTCTAGAAGAGTTTTCATCTAATTTTAGACGAAATTTTCTAGATTCAAACTTGATTTCAACATCACCATCAACATACTGAATGATGCTTTCAAGTTTTCTATTTTCTTCTTTTACAGGTGGGGTTACATTTTCAAGTCTCCAGGTTTCTGGAAGAGTAACCTGATTCCACTCTATAGTTTTTGGTACAACTATATTTCCTTTAGCTGTATCCGTAAGAAAGAGAGTTGTTTCTCCTTTTTTAGATCTCATTAGATCAGCATTGATATTATAATTAGAAATAGTAGTGTTCATAACTTTATAGCAGATTCTATAAACAAGAACAGTATTTTCAGAAAGGGATTTCATTTTAAATCCTTCTGTTTTTATATTTAGAGTAAGAGTATCCATAATATGTGGATCTGAAAGAGAAACTGTATAATTTGGAAAACAACTAAAAAATATTGGGCCATCACAAAGTGATGATTCAACAATTCCTAATAAAGAATCTTCTAGTTGTAGGTGCCTTTGGTCTCTTACCATAATTAAAGCACTAACATTTAATCCATCTCTTGTTAACGGTTTTAATCCAATTTGGACCATTCCAAGATGAAGGAATTTAAACTTTTGTAATTTATGATCTTCAATTAGATCTTTTGTAAGCAAATTGAAAGAATCAAATCCTCCATTTAAGGGGATTGATTTTTCTATTGTTTTTACAATATAATTGCTTCGAAATTCAAAGCTTCCTTTTTTATAAATTTGAGTTTGAGAAATATCTGGTAATTTCCAGTCATGTAAGTGTCTCTCAAAATTTTTAGAAAGGATAATTTCTTTATTCTTGTAGTTCTCTGAACTACTTGAAGATGATTTCTTCATTGAGAAGGTTCGTAATAATTTATTCATTAAAGTTATTGATTGATACTGTCAAGGATTTAATCTTACCTTACCCTTTAGGCTTTACAGGTTTTACAGATACCCGACTTAGAGCAAAACTCGTGTAGAGCAATCACAAACTTTAATTTATAAATTTTACAAAATTCTTAATGAAGAATTTCTCTTCACGCTAAGTGGTATATTTCCTAAGAAAATAAAAATGATTTGGAAAAAATTTCAACAGGTTAATGACAACCTTGAAAGTCTTAATGCAGTTTTGCAATTTGCAAACTATTACTCTGTTCCATGGATTTTAAGATGGGACTATGGTTTGCAAGAGCAAAAAAGAGAAAAGAATGAAATTCAATTCACTCCAACAATTTTAGTTAGGAGAATTCTTATCAAATGGTGGCCCAAAGAAGATTTCTTTGGCGAAGGAAAAACTTATGATAGACGAGGAGTTTTGGCTATCAAACCATCTCAACAAATTTACAGAAGTCTCAATGCACAGACTCCTTCCTCAGACTCCTTACTTAAAGAACTTTTCCAGAAAATGGATAAAGACTCCATTAATAACATGTGGAAAGAAGTTTTTGGAAAAGACAATCCAGAAATTACTAAAGCAAGTTCCTCCTCTTCTTCAGTAGAGAAAAATATCTCAGATACTGAAATGAAAGAAATTGAAAATTTTGAAGAAGCCCAAGATCCCTACGAAGATCTAGACTGCATGAGTTTTCTTCTTGAAGGAGAACTACAAAAATAATAACTGCGAAATACGCATATCATAGGTTTAATAGGTTTTTCTTTTTAGATTGTAGGTTACTATTCATGAATAGTTTGTTACTATTTATAAATAGTATGTTTTCTTTTTGTCGTTTCTTTTTCTTTTGGCTATTTAATAGCCCGTCCTCAGATGTTTTGAGGACACGCCTTTCTCTGCTTTCTCTGCTTTCTCTGTTTTCTCTGATTTCCTTTCTCTTGTAATATTCTCATTTCCTCACCACTTTCCTCTCTTCGTATTGTAATTATTCCAGTGTAACGCTCCCCAAGAATTAATGTAAGTTCTTGTTTTATGAATCTTCCTTGCAATTCATATGAATTTTGGAATGCACCGCATGATTATGATTATGTTCATTATAAAAATTATAAATTAACTGTTAGAGATAAAATATCTTCTACTAGAAATTTTATATCTTATTTAATTGAATGTATTGAAGACTCTGAAATTCCGTAGGTTTCAAAAAGGATATATTTTTATCCTACTCTTAAATCCGCTAAACGAAGCTTAAGACTCTTTGAACAACAAGGGTCTTTATTATCTGCTTAAATTAAGCACTCTGATTAAATATCCTTAATTTTAAGGAGATACCACGCTAAGTGGTATCAGAGCCAGTAAGCGTGAAGAGAAATTCTTCATTAAGAATTTTGTAAAATTTATAAATTAAAGTTTGTGATTGCTCTACACGAGTTTTGCTCTAAGTCGGGTATCTGTAAAACCTGTAAAGCCTAAAGGGTAAGGTAAGATTAAATCCTTGACAGTATCAATCAATAACTTTAATGAATAAATTATTACGAACCTTCTCAATGAAGAAATCATCTTCAAGTAGTTCAGAGAACTACAAGAATAAAGAAATTATCCTTTCTAAAAATTTTGAGAGACACTTACATGACTGGAAATTACCAGATATTTCTCAAACTCAAATTTATAAAAAAGGAAGCTTTGAATTTCGAAGCAATTATATTGTAAAAACAATAGAAAAATCAATCCCCTTAAATGGAGGATTTGATTCTTTCAATTTGCTTACAAAAGATCTAATTGAAGATCATAAATTACAAAAGTTTAAATTCCTTCATCTTGGAATGGTCCAAATTGGATTAAAACCGTTAACAAGAGATGGATTAAATGTTAGTGCTTTAATTATGGTAAGAGACCAAAGGCACCTACAACTAGAAGATTCTTTATTAGGAATTGTTGAATCATCACTTTGTGATGGCCCAATATTTTTTAGTTGTTTTCCAAATTATACAGTTTCTCTTTCAGATCCACATATTATGGATACTCTTACTCTAAATATAAAAACAGAAGGATTTAAAATGAAATCCCTTTCTGAAAATACTGTTCTTGTTTATAGAATCTGCTATAAAGTTATGAACACTACTATTTCTAATTATAATATCAATGCTGATCTAATGAGATCTAAAAAAGGAGAAACAACTCTCTTTCTTACGGATACAGCTAAAGGAAATATAGTTGTACCAAAAACTATAGAGTGGAATCAGGTTACTCTTCCAGAAACCTGGAGACTTGAAAATGTAACCCCACCTGTAAAAGAAGAAAATAGAAAACTTGAAAGCATCATTCAGTATGTTGATGGTGATGTTGAAATCAAGTTTGAATCTAGAAAATTTCGTCTAAAATTAGATGAAAACTCTTCTAGAGCTTCTACATCTTCTATTCCTTTATCTGATTTTGAAAAAATAAGCATTTCTGGGATTAATAAAACTCCAGAACAAATATCTCGACCTGAATATAAGGTTGAAATGCCTGAGAGTAGAAATTCTAGGAGAAATCCTGGATCCCCAACTCTTTCTGATATGGGATATAGTAGTAATGTTTTTATGATTAAAAATAATATTTCTTTTTCAAAAAGAATTGAAAAAAGTCTTAATAAGACTAAAAATGTTGAAAAAAGAAAATGGTTTCTTTGTTCTTTATCATCAGGTCAAAAATCTCTTTATACAAAGAGATATGATGAATGGAATATAATAAATAATTCTAACCTAGATTTTTTCCTTTGGTTAGAAAATTTATATTTCCCTCAAAGAAAAAAGGAATTTCCTGATTTTAATAATAAAATCTTTTTATCTGTTTTAGAGAAAAAATATAAAATTTACATTCATGAAACAGGTGAAGAAATAGAAGAAATTCATCCACCATTTTCAACTCTTGTTTTGAAAACAGGAGAAAAAGAAATCTATGCTACTCCTATTAAAACAGAACTGAAAAGGAGATTTTGATAATTTAATACAGCAAAATAATTTTACTAATCTTGCTTTACATTCATTAGGTAATCAAACTAATAGGATTGAAGAACTACTTTGTCCTAAACCTATTAAAAAATGTAATAATAATTCTCTCATGATTAAACCTCCACCGAATCTTAAAAAAGAAAATTTCTTATTAAGTTCTAAGAAAGATAATGATTTTCTAGATGGTTTAATCAATAGACTTCAAAAAATTAGTGTAACTGAAAAAGGTGAGAGTAGTTCTAAAATCATCTCAGTTATTACTAAAGAAGAAAATTCTTCAATAGAAACTTCTGATGAAGAAATGCAAGTTAATAAAATTGTTAAAGTTTCTAATGTTAAACCGTATTATACAAAAGCTACACCAATTGATCTTCAAATTGAAGAAGGTAAGGATTTTGCTCAGTTCAATGGCGAATCTATTACATAATGGAATATTGATGGAAAATCTGAATATCAGATTAAAACTATTGTCAAGCAAATGCTTATTTATTCCTCTCGTCGCTAAAATTAAAGGTAATAATGATAGGCAAATTGCTCAAGCTATTATTACTGGTTTTACTGGTCAGCTACAAGGTTGGTGGGATTTTTATATCTCAAAAGAAGCTAAGAATAAAATTCTTAGTGCCAGTATTAATGATCCTATCTCTAATAGAGAAGAATCTGATGTTGTTAATACATTAATTTATACTATTTTATCTAATTTTGTTGGAGCTAATGAACTTCAACTAGATAGATCTCAAAAACAGCTTATGAACCTTAGATGTTCAACACTATCTGATTTTAGATGGTATAAAGATGTTTTTATGTCTAAAGTTCTAACTCGCAATGATTGTGGTATGAATTTCTGGAAAGAAAAATTTATTTCAGGACTTCCTCCACTCTTTGCGGAAAGAGTTTCTAATAAACTTAAAACTAAATTTTCTAATGGAAAAATTGAGTGGGAAAAACTCACTTATGGAGACATTTAGCGAAATTACTGCAGAAGGAATTGTTCTTTGCAATGATATCAAGTTAAAAAGACAGCTTGAATTGCAAAAGAATGAAAATAGAAATATAATTGGAAATTTCTGTGATCAAATTGGATTACAATCTGAGAATTTTCCTAATAGAAAAAAGAAAAAACATAAGTTTAGAAATAAACAAAAATTTTATCCAAAAGATTCTTCTAAACAGTCTGTTAAAAGAGGATATCCTAAAAGGATAAAAAAGGCTAAAAAAGATGATGATGTTAAGCCTGTTTGCTGGAAATGTGGCAAAATTGGTCACAAAGCAAATAAATGTTATGTTAAAAAGAAAATTAATAATCTTAATATAGATAGAGATTTAAAAGAATCTTTATGTAGTATTCTTCTCAATGAAGAAGAACAAGATGATATTTTTGTTAATATTATTAAAGATTATTCTTCTGTTGAATCTTCTGAAAATGAATCAGAAGAAGAACAATCAACACCACAGGATTGTGGTGAATATTGTGATTGTAATGTTTGTCTTATAAAATTTATGGGTCTTGAAATTAATGTTATTTCAAAAGAAGAAAACTTTATTCTTGATCTAATAGATCAAATCATAGATCCTATAGAAAAAAGAAAAGCTATAGAACATTATCTTACTTTATCATCTAGTTCTAATCAAGAACAAAGACAAACTAAACTAACTAAACAAGTTAGTCAAGAAAGAGAATTATACTCTTATCAAAAAATATTAGATAAGGCTAATTTTAGTGAAAGAGAACCCACAATTTACGAATTAAAAGCAGAAATTAATCAGATAAAATCTGAAGTAAAAAACCTTAATGAAAGGTTTGATCTTCTCAAAATCAACAATTGGAAGAATGATTCATCATCATCAGATGAAGAAGATGATGTCATCTCCAATAGAGAAGAAGATTCTAAAATTAATCAAATTATTTTTAAGGATTTAATTTGGGTCAATAAAATTGATCAAATCCGATCTCAGAAATGGTATTCTGAAGTTACTTTGATTATTAACAAAGAATTTACTATTACTATTAATGCACTCCTTGATACAGGAGCAGATGTTAATTGTATTAGTGAAGGAATTATCCCTTCAAAATATTATTCAAAAACTACTCAATTTATTACTTACTAGTAAGCAACCACTCATTGTAAATTACAAACTATCAGATGTTGCTATTTGTAACTCAGGAGTTTGTCTTAACACATCTTTTATTTTAATAAAAAATATTTCTACTCCAGTTATTTTAGGAACACCTTTTTTCCAAATGCTTTTTCCCATTAATAAAATTAATGAGAAAGGACTTTTTGCAAAGGTTAAAGGAAAAAATTTACATTTTCCTTTTTCATCGGTTCCTATTACTAAATCTATTAATTTAATTCAAAAAGTTATTAATAATAAAAATAAATTTATTTATTCTCTTAAGGAAGAGATAAATTTTAGAAATATTAAAGAAAAAATTAATTCTGAAAAAAATCAGAATAAAATAAAAAATATTTTTCAACAAATTAATGATGAAATTTGTGCAGAAGTTCCAAATGCTTTTTGGAATAGAAAAAGACATGAAGTTAGTCTTCCCTATATAGATGGCTTTGATGAAAATAATATTTCCACTAAAGCTAGACCTATTGCTATGAATGAAAGATTATTAAAATATTGTAAAGAAGAAATTGATAGTCTTCTTAAAAAGGGTTTAATAAGACCTAGTAAAAGTCTATGGAGTTGTCCAGCATTTTATGTTGAAAATGCTGCTGAAATCGAAAGAGGAGCTCCAAGACTAGTTATTAATTATAAACCGCTTAATAAAGCTCTTAAATGGATAAAACATCCATTACCAAATAAAAGAGATTTAATTAATCGAATGTTTAAAGGAAATATATTTTCTTCATTCGATCTTAAATCTGGGTTTTATCAAATTCTTCTAAAAGAAGAAGATAAATATAAAACTGCTTTTACAGTTCCTTTTGGGCATTTTGAATGGAATGTTATGCCATTTGGTTTAAAAAATGCTCCAATGGAATTTCAAAATATTATGAATCAAATTTATAATCCTCATATGGATTTTATTTTAGTTTATATTGATGACGTTCTAATATTTTCGAAAATATAGAACAACATTTTAAGCATCTCAATATATTTATACAAACTACTAAAAGAGCTGGTTTTGCTATAAATATTAAAAAGGTTAAACTTTTTCGTACTAAAATTAAATTCCTTGGTCATTATATTAAGAATAAAATTATTATTCCAATTGAACGGGTAATTTTATTTGCAGATAAATTTCCTGATAAAATAATTGATCTTAATCAATTACAACGTTTTCTTGGTTGCCTAAATTATATAGGTGATTTTTACCAAGATCTTGCACAAGATTGTAAGTTATTATTCCAAAGGTTAAAGAAAAACCCTTTACCTTGGACTAATAAGCATACGAAGTCGTTTTAAGAATAAAAGAAAGAGTTAAAGAACTCCCATGTTTGTCTATTGCTAATCCTGAAGCATTTAAAATAATTGAAACTGATGCATCTGAAATCGGATATGGTGGAATCCTTAAACAAAAGAATTCCAACAGTTCTAAAGAAAAACTAGTCAGATTTACTTCTGGAAATTGGAATGACTCTCAAAAGAATTATTCTACTATTAAAAAAGAATTACTTGCCATTGTCAAATGTGTCACTAAATTTGAAAGTGATATTTTAAATAAAAAATTTTTAATTAGAGTTGATTGTAAATCAGCTAAAGATATTCTTTTAAAAGATGTTAAGAATATTGCATCAAAACAAATTTTTGCTAGATGGCAATCCATTCTTGCATGTTTTGATTTTGATATTGAGCATATTGCTGGAAAATCTAATTCATTACCAGATTTTCTAACCAGAGAATTCTTCCAGGGCAGAAGCTTGGAACACCATGGTAAAACAACGGTCCATGGGCAAAAGACCAATGGTTAATTTGACTAAAAAGTCAACTTCATCAAATATGGCTAAAAAGCCTTCTCAACATAAATCAAATGATCAACAAAAATCAGATGATGATTTTCTTGATCTAAAAGATTTTCCGAAATTTAATCCTAACAAAGAATTTGAAGAAGATGAAATGGCATATGAAATTCAATATTATCAAAACGCCATCTTCCTTCAAAAGGGTTCAAAAGAAGAAATTAGATACCCATATATTATTTTGGGATATATTAATTGTTTTCCAATTGAAAAAGATCTAAAAGGTCTTTCTCCAAATCAATTGGCACAAAGCTATCTTAATAAAGATATGCTACCAATCTTTGGAAAGAAAAGTCGAGAATATTTTGAAGCAATTCTTACTGAAATCGGATCTCCTGTTGAAATTCAACATATGGATCGCGGTAAAGAATACGCTTATTCTAAATGTATTATTAAGAAAATTCTTTCTTCCTCAGATTGGGGATTGCCTCTTTATCAAAGCAGGCAACTTGAAAATTATAAAGCACTCCCAAATTTTTATAGTTTTTTTTTATTATATTAAAGCTTGGGATAATTTATTTATTTATGAAAATAATGCTAAAAAGCATTCGTGGTGGATTAAATTTGATCTTGATGATGTTACACAATACATCCCGATTTGGTTTTCAACATTTTTCTTTTCATGGGGGGTATCACCTTGTATATTTCCTAAGAAAATAAAAATGATTTGGAAAAAATTTCAACAGGTTAATGACAACCTTGAAAGTCTTAATGCAGTTTTGCAATTTGCAAACTATTACTCTGTTCCATGGATTTTAAGATGGGACTATGGTAATAAAAATGATTTGGAAAAAATTTCAACAGGTTAATGACAACCTTGAAAGTCTTAATGCAGTTTTGCAATTTGCAAACTATTACTCTGTTCCATGGATTTTAAGATGGGACTATGGTTTGCAAGAGCAAAAAAGAGAAAAGAATGAAATTCAATTCACTCCAACAATTTTAGTTAGGAGAATTCTTATCAAATGGTGGCCCAAAGAAGATTTCTTTGGCGAAGGAAAAACTTATGATAGACGAGGAGTTTTGGCTATCAAACCATCTCAACAAATTTACAGAAGTCTCAATGCACAGACTCCTTCCTCAGACTCCTTACTTAAAGAACTTTTCCAGAAAATGGATAAAGACTCCATTAATAACATGTGGAAAGAAGTTTTTGGAAAAGACAATCCAGAAATTACTAAAGCAAGTTCCTCCTCTTCTTCAGTAGAGAAAAATATCTCGAATCGAAATGAAAGAAATTGAAAATTTTGAAGAAGCCCAAGATCCCTACGAAGATCTAGACTGCATGAGTTTTCTTCTTGAAGGAGAACTACAAAAATAATAACTGCGAAATACGCATATCATAGGTTTAATAGGTTTTTCTTTTTAGATTGTAGGTTACTATTCATGAATAGTTTGTTACTATTTATGAATAGTATGTTTTCTTTTTGTCGTTTCTTTTTCTTTTGGCTATTTAATAGCCCGTCCTCAGATGTTTTGAGGACACGCCTTTCTCTGCTTTCTCTGCTTTCTCTGTTTTCTCTGATTTCCTTTCTCTTGTAATATTCTCATTTCCTCACCACTTTCCTCTCTTCGTATTGTAATTATTCCAGTGTAACGCTCCCCAAGAATTAATGTAAGTTCTTGTTTTATGAATCTTCCTTGCAATTCATATGAATTTTGGAATGCACCGCATGATTATGATTATGTTCATTATAAAAATTATAAATTAACTGTTAGAGATAAAATATCTTCTACTAGAAATTTTATATCTTATTTAATTGAATGTATTGAAGACTCTGAAATTCCAGAGGTTTCAAAAAGGATATATTTTTATCCTACTCTTAAATCCGCTAAACGAAGCTTAAGACTCTTTGAACAACAAGGGTCTTTATTATCTGCTTAAATTAAGCACTCTGATTAAATATCCTTAATTTTAAGGAGATACCACGCTAAGTGGTATCAGAGCCAGTAAGCGTGAAGAGAAATTCTTCATTAAGAATTTTGTAAAATTTATAAATTAAAGTTTGTGATTGCTCTACACGAGTTTTGCTCTAAGTCGGGTATCTGTAAAACCTGTAAAGCCTAAAGGGTAAGGTAAGATTAAATCCTTGACAGTATCAATCAATAACTTTAATGAATAAATTATTACGAACCTTCTCAATGAAGAAATCATCTTCAAGTAGTTCAGAGAACTACAAGAATAAAGAAATTATCCTTTCTAAAAATTTTGAGAGACACTTACATGACTGGAAATTACCAGATATTTCTCAAACTCAAATTTATAAAAAAGGAAGCTTTGAATTTCGAAGCAATTATATTGTAAAAACAATAGAAAAATCAATCCCCTTAAATGGAGGATTTGATTCTTTCAATTTGCTTACAAAAGATCTAATTGAAGATCATAAATTACAAAAGTTTAAATTCCTTCATCTTGGAATGGTCCAAATTGGATTAAAACCGTTAACAAGAGATGGATTAAATGTTAGTGCTTTAATTATGGTAAGAAACCAAAGGCACCTACAACTAGAAGATTCTTTATTAGGAATTGTTGAATCATCACTTTGTGATGGCCCAATATTTTTTAGTTGTTTTCCAAATTATACAGTTTCTCTTTCAGATCCACATATTATGGATACTCTTACTCTAAATATAAAAACAGAAGGATTTAAAATGAAATCCCTTTCTGAAAATACTGTTCTTGTTTATAGAATCTGCTATAAAGTTATGAACACTACTATTTCTAATTATAATATCAATGCTGATCTAATGAGATCTAAAAAAGGAGAAACAACTCTCTTTCTTACGGATACAGCTAAAGGAAATATAGTTGTACCAAAAACTATAGAGTGGAATCAGGTTACTCTTCCAGAAACCTGGAGACTTGAAAATGTAACCCCACCTGTAAAAGAAGAAAATAGAAAACTTGAAAGCATCATTCAGTATGTTGATGGTGATGTTGAAATCAAGTTTGAATCTAGAAAATTTCGTCTAAAATTAGATGAAAACTCTTCTAGAGCTTCTACATCTTCTATTCCTTTATCTGATTTTGAAAAAATAAGCATTTCTGGGATTAATAAAACTCCAGAACAAATATCTCGACCTGAATATAAGGTTGAAATGCCTGAGAGTAGAAATTCTAGGAGAAATCCTGGATCCCCAACTCTTTCTGATATGGGATATAGTAGTAATGTTTTTATGATTAAAAATAATATTTCTTTTTCAAAAAGAATTGAAAAAAGTCTTAATAAGACTAAAAATGTTGAAAAAAGAAAATGGTTTCTTTGTTCTTTATCATCAGGTCAAAAATCTCTTTATACAAAGAGATATGATGAATGGAATATAATAAATAATTCTAACCTAGATTTTTTCCTTTGGTTAGAAAATTTATATTTCCCTCAAAGAAAAAAGGAATTTCCTGATTTTAATAATAAAATCTTTTTATCTGTTTTAGAGAAAAAATATAAAATTTACATTCATGAAACAGGTGAAGAAATAGAAGAAATTCATCCACCATTTTCAACTCTTGTTTTGAAAACAGGAGAAAAAGAAATCTATGCTACTCCTATAAAACCGAATCTGGAAAAGGAGATTTTGATAATTTAATACAGCAAAATAATTTTACTAATCTTGCTTTACATTCATTAGGTAATCAAACTAATAGGATTGAAGAACTACTTTGTCCTAAACCTATTAAAAAATGTAATAATAATTCTCTCATGATTAAACCTCCACCGAATCTTAAAAAAGAAAATTTCTTATTAAGTTCTAAGAAAGATAATGATTTTCTAGATGGTTTAATCAATAGACTTCAAAAAATTAGTGTAACTGAAAAAGGTGAGAGTAGTTCTAAAATCATCTCAGTTATTACTAAAGAAGAAAATT
Source organism: Agastache rugosa (assembly GCA_031470985.1). NCBI lineage: Eukaryota > Viridiplantae > Streptophyta > Magnoliopsida > Lamiales > Lamiaceae > Agastache > Agastache rugosa. The sequence goes on along the minus strand of CM062607.1, from coordinate 33,379,440 downwards.
CTTCAATAGAAACTTCTGATGAAGAAATGCAAGTTAATAAAATTGTTAAAGTTTCTAATGTTAAACCGTATTATACAAAAGCTACACCAATTGATCTTCAAATTGAAGAAGGTAAGGATTTTGCTCAGTTCAATGGCGAATCTATTACAGAATGGAATATTGATGGAAAATCTGAATATCAGATTAAAACTATTGTCAAGCAAATGCTTATTTATTCCTCTGCTGCTAAAATTAAAGGTAATAATGATAGGCAAATTGCTCAAGCTATTATTACTGGTCAGCTACAAGGTTGGTGGGATTTTTATATCTCAAAAGAAGCTAAGAATAAAATTCTTAGTGCCAGTATTAATGATCCTATCTCTAATAGAGAAGAATCTGATGTTGTTAATACATTAATTTATACTATTTTATCTAATTTTGTTGGAGCTAATGAACTTCAACTAGATAGATCTCAAAAACAGCTTATGAACCTTAGATGTTCAACACTATCTGATTTTAGATGGTATAAAGATGTTTTTATGTCTAAAGTTCTAACTCGCAATGATTGTGGTATGAATTTACGGGAAAGAAAAATTTATTTCGGGACTTCCTCCACTCTTTGCGAAAGAGTTTCTAATAAACTTAAAACTAAATTTTCTAATGGAAAAATTGAGTGGGAAAAACTCACTTATGGAGACATTTCAAATTACTGCAGAAGGAATTGTTCTTTGCAATGATATCAAGTTAAAAAGACGACTTGAATTGCAAAAGAATGAAAATAGAAATATAATTGGAAATTTACGTGATCAAATTGGATTACAATCTGAGAATTTTCCTAATAGAAAAAAGAAAAAACATAAGTTTAGAAATAAACAAAAATTTTATCCAAAAGATTCTTCTAAACGGTACATTAAAAGAGGATATCCTAAAAGGATAAAAAAGGCTAAAAAAGATGATGATGTTAAGCACATTTCTTTGGAAATGTGGCAAAATTGGTCACAAAGCAAATAAATGTTATGTTAAAAAGAAAATTAATAATCTTAATATAGATAGAGATTTAAAAGAATCTTTATGTAGTATTCTTCTCAATGAAGAAGAACAAGATGATATTTTTGTTAATATTATTAAAGATTATTCTTCGTTGAATCTTCGAAAATGAATCGAAGAAGAACAATCAACACCACGGGATTGTGGTGAATATTGTGATTGTAATGTTTGTCTTATAAAATTTATGGGTCTTGAAATTAATGTTATTTCAAAAGAAGAAAACTTTATTCTTGATCTAATAGATCAAATCATAGATCCTATAGAAAAAAGAAAAGCTATAGAACATTATCTTACTTTATCATCTAGTTCTAATCAAGAACAAAGACAAACTAAACTAACTAAACAAGTTAGTCAAGAAAGAGAATTATACTCTTATCAAAAAATATTAGATAAGGCTAATTTTAGTGAAAGAGAACCCACAATTTACGAATTAAAAGCGAAATTAATCGAGATAAAATCGAAGTAAAAAACCTTAATGAAAGGTTTGATCTTCTCAAAATCAACAATTGGAAGAATGATTCATCATCATCGGATGAAGAAGATGATGTCATCTCCAATAGAGAAGAAGATTCTAAAATTAATCAAATTATTTTTAAGGATTTAATTTGGGTCAATAAAATTGATCAAATCCGATCTCAGAAATGGTATTCTGAAGTTACTTTGATTATTAACAAAGAATTTACTATTACTATTAATGCACTCCTTGATACAGGAGCAGATGTTAATTGTATTAGTGAAGGAATTATCCCTTCAAAATATTATTCAAAAACTACTCAATTTATTACCGGCTAATAAGCAACCACTCATTGTAAATTACAAACTATCAGATGTTGCTATTTGTAACTCAGGAGTTTGTCTTAACACATCTTTTATTTTAATAAAAAATATTTCTACTCCAGTTATTTTAGGAACACCTTTTTTCCAAATGCTTTTTCCCATTAATAAAATTAATGAGAAAGGACTTTTTGCAAAGGTTAAAGGAAAAAATTTACATTTTCCTTTTTCATCGGTTCCTATTACTAAATCTATTAATTTAATTCAAAAAGTTATTAATAATAAAAATAAATTTATTTATTCTCTTAAGGAAGAGATAAATTTTAGAAATATTAAAGAAAAAATTAATTCTGAAAAAAATCAGAATAAAATAAAAAATATTTTTCAACAAATTAATGATGAAATTTGTGCAGAAGTTCCAAATGCTTTTTGGAATAGAAAAAGACATGAAGTTAGTCTTCCCTATATAGATGGCTTTGATGAAAATAATATTTCCACTAAAGCTAGACCTATTGCTATGAATGAAAGATTATTAAAATATTGTAAAGAAGAAATTGATAGTCTTCTTAAAAAGGGTTTAATAAGACCTAGTAAAAGTCTATGGAGTTGTCCAGCATTTTATGTTGAAAATGCTGCTGAAATCGAAAGAGGAGCTCCAAGACTAGTTATTAATTATAAACCGCTTAATAAAGCTCTTAAATGGATAAAACATCCATTACCAAATAAAAGAGATTTAATTAATCGAATGTTTAAAGGAAATATATTTTCTTCATTCGATCTTAAATGCAGGTTTTATCAAATTCTTCTAAAAGAAGAAGATAAATATAAAGCTGCTTTTACGATTCCTTTTGGGCATTTTGAATGGAATGTTATGCCATTTGGTTTAAAAAATGCTCCAATGGAATTTCAAAATATTATGAATCAAATTTATAATCCTCATATGGATTTTATTTTAGTTTATATTGATGACGTTCTAATATTTTCATAAAATATAGAACAACATTTTAAGCATCTCAATATATTTATACAAACTACTAAAAGAGCTGGTTTTGCTATAAATATTAAAAAGGTTAAACTTTTTCGTACTAAAATTAAATTCCTTGGTCATTATATTGAGAATAAAATTATTATTCCAATTGAACGGGTAATTTTATTTGCGGATAAATTTCCTGATAAAATAATTGATCTTAATCAATTACAACGTTTTCTTGGTTGCCTAAATTATATAGGTGATTTTTACCAAGATCTTGCACAAGATTGTAAGTTATTATTCCAAAGGTTAAAGAAAAACCCTTTACCTTGGACTAATAAGCATACGAAGCATTTTAAGAATAAAAGAAAGAGTTAAAGAACTCCCATGTTTGTCTATTGCTAATCACGAAGCATTTAAAATAATTGAAACCGATGCATACGAAATCGGATATGGTGGAATCCTTAAACAAAAGAATTCCAACAGTTCTAAAGAAGAACTAGTCAGATTTACTTCTGGAAATTGGAATGACTCTCAAAAGAATTATTCTACTATTAAAAAAGAATTACTTGCCATTGTCAAATGTGTCACTAAATTTGAAAGTGATATTTTAAATAAAAAATTTTTAATTAGAGTTGATTGTAAATCAGCTAAAGATATTCTTTTAAAAGATGTTAAGAATATTGCATCAAAACAAATTTTTGCTAGATGGCAATCCATTCTTGCATGTTTTGATTTTGATATTGAGCATATTGCTTTGGAAAATCTAATTCATTACCGAGATTTTCTAACCGAGAGAATTCTTGCGGGGCAGAAGCTTGGAACACCATGGTAAAACAACGGTCCATGGGCAAAAGACCAATGGTTAATTTGACTAAAAAGTCAACTTCATCAAATATGGCTAAAAAGCCTTCTCAACATAAATCAAATGATCAACAAAAATCAGATGATGATTTTCTTGATCTAAAAGATTTTCCGAAATTTAATCCTAACAAAGAATTTGAAGAAGATGAAATGGCATATGAAATTCAATATTATCAAAACGCCATCTTCCTTCAAAAGGGTTCAAAAGAAGAAATTAGATACCCATATATTATTTTGGGATATATTAATTGTTTTCCAATTGAAAAAGATCTAAAAGGTCTTTCTCCAAATCAATTGGCACAAAGCTATCTTAATAAAGATATGCTACCAATCTTTGGAAAGAAAAGTCGAGAATATTTTGAAGCAATTCTTACTGAAACTGGATCTGTTGAAATTCAACATATGGATCGCGGTAAAGAATACGCTTATTCTAAATGTATTATTAAGAAAATTCTTTCTTCCTCAGATTGGGGATTGCCTCTTTATCAAAGCAGGCAACTTGAAAATTATAAAGCACTCCCAAATTTTTATAGTTTTTTTGATTATATTAAAGCTTGGGATAATTTATTTATTTATGAAAATAATGCTAAAAAGCATTCGTGGTGGATTAAATTTGATCTTGATGATGTTACACAATACATCCCGATTTGGTTTTCAACATTTTTCTTTTCATGGGGGGTATCACCTTGTATATTTCCTAAGAAAATAAAAATGATTTGGAAAAAATTTCAACAGGTTAATGACAACCTTGAAAGTCTTAATGCAGTTTTGCAATTTGCAAACTATTACTCTGTTCCATGGATTTTAAGATGGGACTATGGTTTGCAAGAGCAAAAAAGAGAAAAGAATGAAATTCAATTCACTCCAACAATTTTAGTTAGGAGAATTCTTATCAAATGGTGGCCCAAAGAAGATTTCTTTGGCGAAGGAAAAACTTATGATAGACGAGGAGTTTTGGCTATCAAACCATCTCAACAAATTTACAGAAGTCTCAATGCACAGACTCCTTCCTCAGACTCCTTACTTAAAGAACTTTTCCAGAAAATGGATAAAGACTCCATTAATAACATGTGGAAAGAAGTTTTTGGAAAAGACAATCCAGAAATTACTAAAGCAAGTTCCTCCTCTTCTTCAGTAGAGAAAAATATCTCAGATACTGAAATGAAAGAAATTGAAAATTTTGAAGAAGCCCAAGATCCCTACGAAGATCTAGACTGCATGAGTTTTCTTCTTGAAGGAGAACTACAAAAATAATAACTGCGAAATACGCATATCATAGGTTTAATAGGTTTTTCTTTTTAGATTGTAGGTTACTATTCATGAATAGTTTGTTACTATTTATGAATAGTATGTTTTCTTTTTGTCGTTTCTTTTTCTTTTGGCTATTTAATAGCCCGTCCTCAGATGTTTTGAGGACTTAGCGTGGTATCTCCTTAAAATTAAGGATATTTAATCAGAGTGCTTAATTTAAGCAGATAATAAAGACCCTTGTTGTTCAAAGAGTCTTAAGCTTCGTTTAGCGGATTTAAGAGTAGGATAAAAATATATCCTTTTTGAAACCTCTGGAATTTCAGAGTCTTCAATACATTCAATTAAATAAGATATAAAATTTCTAGTAGAAGATATTTTATCTCTAACAGTTAATTTATAATTTTTATAATGAACATAATCATAATCATGCGGTGCATTCCAAAATTCATATGAATTGCAAGGAAGATTCATAAAACAAGAACTTACATTAATTCTTGGGGAGCGTTACACTGGAATAATTACAATACGAAGAGAGGAAAGTGGTGAGGAAATGAGAATATTACAAGAGAAAGGAAATCAGAGAAAACAGAGAAAGCAGAGAAAGCAGAGAAAGGCGTGTCCTCAAAACATCTGAGGACGGGCTATTAAATAGCCAAAAGAAAAAGAAACGACAAAAAGAAAACATACTATTCATAAATAGTAACAAACTATTCATGAATAGTAACCTACAATCTAAAAAGAAAAACCTATTAAACCTATGATATGCGTATTTCGCAGTTATTATTTTTTGTAGTTCTCCTTCAAGAAGAAAACTCATGCAGTCTAGATCTTCGTAGGGATCTTGGGCTTCTTCAAAATTTTCAATTTCTTTCATTTCAGTATCTGAGATATTTTTCTCTACTGAAGAAGAGGAGGAACTTGCTTTAGTAATTTCTGGATTGTCTTTTCCAAAAACTTCTTTCCACATGTTATTAATGGAGTCTTTATCCATTTTTCGGAAAAGTTCTTTAAGTAAGGAGGTCGAGGAAGGAGTCTCGCGTATTGAGACTTCGTAAATTTGTTGAGATGGTTTGATAGCCAAAACTCCTCGTCTATCATAAGTTTTTCCTTCGCCAAAGAAATCTTCTTTGGGCCACCATTTGATAAGAATTCTCCTAACTAAAATTATTGGAGTGAATTGAATTTCATTCTTTCTCTTTTTGCTCTTGCAAACCATAGTCCCATCTTAAAATCCATGGAACGAGTAATAGTTTGCAAATTGCAAAGCATTAAGACTTTCAAGGTTGTCATTAACTCCGTTGAAATTTTTTTCCAAATCATTTTTATTTTCTTAGGAAATATACAAGGTGATACCCCCATGAAAAGAAAAATGTTGAAAACCAAATCGGGATGTATTGTGTAACATCATCAAGATCAACTTTAATCCACCACGAATGCTTTTTAGCATTATTTTCATAAATAAATAAATTATCCCAAGCTATAATATAATCAAAAAAACTATAAAAATTTGGGAGTGCTTTATAATTTTCAAGTTGCTCGCTTTGATAAAGAGGCAATCCCCAACTGAGGAAGAAAGAATTTTCTTAATAATACATTTAGAATAAGCGTATTCTTTACCGCGATCCATATGTTGAATTTCAACGATCCAAATTTCAAGAATTGCTTCAAAATATTCTCGACTTTTCTTTCCAAAGATTGGTAGCATATCTTTATTAAGATAGCTTTGTGCCAATTGATTTGGAGAAAGACCTTTTAGATCTTTTTCAATTGGAAAACAATTAATATATCCCAAAATAATATACGGGTATCTAATTTCTTCTTTTGAACCCTTTTGAAGGAAGATGGCGTTTTGATAATATTGAATTTCATATGCCATTTCATCTTCTTCAAATTCTTTGTTAAGATTAAATTTCGGAAAATCTTTTAGATCAAGAAAATCATCATTGATTTTTGTTGATCATTTGATTTATGGTGAGAAGGCTTTTTAGCCATATTTGATGAAGTTGACTTTTTAGTCAAATTAACCATTGGTCTTTTGCCCATGGACCGTTGTTTTACCATGGTGTTCCAAATTTTGAAGAATTCTCCTGCAGTTAGAAAATCAGTAATGAATTAGATTTTCCAAGAATATGCTCAATATCAAAATCAAAACATGCAAGAATGGATTGCCATCTAGCAAAAATTTGTTTTGATGCAATATTCTTAACATCTTTTAAAAGAATATCTTTAGGCGGATTTACAATCAACTCTAATTAAAAATTTTTTATTTAAAATATCACTTTCAAATTTAGTGACACATTTGACAATGGCAAGTAATTCTTTTTAATAGTAGAATAATTCTTTTGAGAGTCATTCCAATTTCCAGAAGTAAATCTGACTAGTTCTTCTTTAGAACTGTTGGAATTCTTTTGTTTAAGGATTCCACCATATCCGATTTCAGTATCGATTTCAATTATTTTAAATGCTTCAGATTAGCAATAGACAAACATGGGAGTTCTTTAACTCTTTCTTTTGTTCTTAAAGCAGCTTTACAGATGCTTATTAGTCCAAGGTAAAGGGTTTTCTTTAACCTTTGGAATAATAACTTACAATCTTGTGCAAGATCTTGGTAAAAATCACCTATATAATTTAGGCAATAGAAAACGTCTAGCTTTAGTGGAAGATCAATTATTTTATCAGAAATTTATCTGCAAATAACTTCATTACCCGTTCAATTGGAATAATAATTTTATTCTCAATATAATGACCAAGGAATTTAATTTTAGTCTCGAAAAGTTTAACCTTTTTAATATTTATAGCAAAACCAGCTCTTTTAGTAGTTTGTATAAATATATTGAGATGCTTAAAATGTTGTTCTATATTTTCTGAAAATATTAGAACGTCATCAATATAAACTAAAATAAAATCCATATGAGGATTATAAATTTGATTCATAATATTTTGAAATTCCATTGAACATTTTTAAACCAAATGGCATAACATTCCATTCAAAATGCCCAAAGGAACCGTAAAAGCGCTTTATATTTATCTTCTTCTTTTAGAAGAATTTGATAAAACCTGTGTTTAAGATCGAATGAAGAAAATATATTTCCTTTAAACATTCGATTAATTAAATCTCTTTATTTGGTAATGGATGTTTTATCCATTTAAGAGCTTTATTAAGCGGTTTATAATTAATAACTAGTCTTGGAACTCCTCTTTTCGATTTCAAAGATTTTCAACATAAAATGTTTGGACAACTCCATAGACTTTTACTAGGTCTTATTGAATAATATTTTAAGAAGACTATCAATTTCTTCTTTACAATATTTTAATAATCTTTCATTCATAGCAATAGGTCTAGCTTTAGTGGAAATATTATTTTCATCAAAGCCATCTATATAGGGAAGACTAACTTCATGTCTTTTTCTATTCCAAAAAGCATTTGGAACTTCTGCACAAATTTCATCATTAATTTGTTGAAAAATATTTTTTATTTTATTCTGATTTTTTTCAGAATTAATTTTTTCTTTAATATTTCTAAAATTTATCTCTTCCTTAAGAGAATAAATAAATTTATTTTTATTATTAATAACTTTTTGAATTAAATTAATAGATTTAGTAATAGGAACCGATGAAAAAGGAAAATGTAAATTTTTCCTCTAACCTTTGCAAAAAGTCCTTTCTCATTAATTTTATTAATGGGAAAAAGCATTTGGAAAAAAGGTGTTCCTAAAATAACTGGAGTAGAAATATTTTTTATTAAAATAAAAGATGTGTTAAGACAAACTCCTGAGTTACAAATAGCAACATCTGATAGTTTGTAATTTACAATGAGTGGTTGCTTATTAGCTGCAATAAATTGAGTAGTTTTTGAATAATATTTTGAAGGGATAATTCCTTCACTAATACAATTAACATCTGCTCCTGTATCAGGAGTGCATTAATAGTAATAGTAAATTCTTTGTTAATAATCAAAGCAACTTCAGAATACCATTTCTGAGATCGGATTTGATCAATTTTATTGACCCAAATTAAATCCTTAAAAATAATTTGATTAATTTTAGAATCTTCTTCTCTATTGGAGATGACATCATCTTCTTCATCTGATGATGATGAATCATTCTTCCAATTGTTGATTTTGAGAAGATCAAACCTTTCATTAAGGTTTTTTACTGCATTTTATCCGATTAATTTCGCTTTTAATCTCGTAAATTGTGGGTTCTCTTTCACTAAAATTAGCCTTATCTAATATTTTTTGATAAGAGTATAATTCTCTTTCTTGACTAACTTGTTTAGTTAGTTTAGTTTGTCTTTGTTCTTGATTAGAACTAGATGATAAAGTAAGATAATGTTCTATAGCTTTTTTTTTTCTATAGGATCTATGATTTGATCTATTAGATCAAGAATAAAGTTTTCTTCTTTTGAAATAACATTAATTTCAAGACCCATAAATTTTATAAGACAAACATTACAATCACAATATTCACCACAATCTTTGTGGTGTTGATTGTTCTTCTTCGATTCATTTTCAGAAGATTCAACATAAGAATAATCTTTAATAATATTAACAAAAATATCATCTTGTTCTTCTTCATTGAGAAGAATACTACATAAAGATTCTTTTAAATCTCTATCTATATTAAGATTATTAATTTTCTTTTTAACATAACATTTATTTGCTTTGTGACCAATTTTGCCACATTTCCAGCAAACAGGCTTAACATCATCATCTTTTTTAGCCTTTTTTATCCTTTTAGGATATCCTCTTTTAACGAGCTGTTTAGAAGAATCTTTTTGGATAAAATTTTTGTTTATTTCTAAACTTATGTTTTTTCTTTTTCTATTAGGAAAATTCTCGGTTGTAATCCAATTTGATCACGAAATTTCCAATTATATTTCTATTTTCATTCTTTTGCAATTCAAGTCTGTCTTTTTAACTTGATATCATTGCAAAGAACAATTCCTTTCAAGTAATTTCGCGAAATGTCTCCATAAGTGAGTTTTTCCCACTCAATTTTTCCATTAGAAAATTTAGTTTTAAGTTTATTAGAAACTCTTTACGCAAAGAGTGGAGAAGTCCTGAAATAAATTTTTCTTTCCAGAAATTCATACCACAATCATTGCGAGTTAGAACTTTAGACATAAAAACATCTTTATACCATCTAAAATCAGATAGTGTTGAACATCTAAGGTTCATAAGCTGTTTTTGAGATCTATCTAGTTGAAGTTCATTAGCTCCAACAAAATTAGATAAAATAGTATAAATTAATGTATTAACAACATCAGATTCTTCTCTATTAGAGATAGGATCATTAATACTGGCACTAAGAATTTTATTCTTAGCTTCTTTTGAGATATAAAAATCCCACCAACCTTGTAGCTGACCAGTAAAACCAGTAATAATAGCTTGAGCAATTTGCCTATCATTATTACCTTTAATTTTAGCGACGAGAGGAATAAATAAGCATTTGCTTGACAATAGTTTTAATCTGATATTCAGATTTTCCATCAATATTCCATTCTGTAATAGATTCGCCATTGAACTGAGCAAAATCCTTACCTTCTTCAATTTGAAGATCAATTGGTGTAGCTTTTGTATAATACGGTTTAACATTAGAAACTTTAACAATTTTATTAACTTGCATTTCTTCATCAGAAGTTTCTATTGAAGAATTTTCTTCTTTAGTAATAACTGAGATGATTTTAGAACTACTCTCACCTTTTTCAGTTACACTAATTTTTTGAAGTCTATTGATTAAACCATCTAGAAAATCATTATCTTTCTTAGAACTTAATAAGAAATTTTCTTTTTTAAGATTCGGTGGAGGTTTAATCATGAGAGAATTATTATTACATTTTTTAATAGGTTTAGGACAAAGTAGTTCTTCAATCCTATTAGTTTGATTACCTAATGAATGTAAAGCAAGATTAGTAAAATTATTTTGTTGTATTAAATTATCAAAATCTCCTTTTCCAGATTCTGTTTTAATAGGAGTAGCATAGATTTCTTTTTCTCCTGTTTTCAAAACAAGAGTTGAAAATGGTGGATGAATTTCTTCTATTTCTTCACCTGTTTCATGAATGTAAATTTTATATTTTTTCTAAAACGGATAAAAAGATTTTATTATTAAAATCAGGAAATTCCTTTTTCTTTGAGGGAAATATAAATTTTCTAACCAAAGGAAAAAATCTAGGTTAGAATTATTTATTATATTCCATTCATCATATCTCTTTGTATAAAGAGATTTTTGACCTGATGATAAAGAACAAAGAAACCATTTTCTTTTTTCAACATTTTTAGTTTTATTAAGACTTTTTTCAATTCTTTTTGAAAAAGAAATATTATTTTTAATCATAAAAACATTACTACTATATCCCATATCAGAAAGAGTTGGGGATCCAGGATTTCTCCTAGAATTTCTACTCTCAGGCATTTCAACCTTATATTCAGGTCGAGATATTTGTTCTGGAGTTTTATTAATCCCAGAAATGCTTATTTTTTCAAAATCAGATAAAGGAATAGAAGATGTAGAAGCTCTAGAAGAGTTTTCATCTAATTTTAGACGAAATTTTCTAGATTCAAACTTGATTTCAACATCACCATCAACATACTGAATGATGCTTTCAAGTTTTCTATTTTCTTCTTTTACAGGTGGGGTTACATTTTCAAGTCTCCAGGTTTCTGGAAGAGTAACCTGATTCCACTCTATAGTTTTTGGTACAACTATATTTCCTTTAGCTGTATCCGTAAGAAAGAGAGTTGTTTCTCCTTTTTTAGATCTCATTAGATCAGCATTGATATTATAATTAGAAATAGTAGTGTTCATAACTTTATAGCAGATTCTATAAACAAGAACAGTATTTTCAGAAAGGGATTTCATTTTAAATCCTTCTGTTTTTATATTTAGAGTAAGAGTATCCATAATATGTGGATCTGAAAGAGAAACTGTATAATTTGGAAAACAACTAAAAAATATTGGGCCATCACAAAGTGATGATTCAACAATTCCTAATAAAGAATCTTCTAGTTGTAGGTGCCTTTGGTCTCTTACCATAATTAAAGCACTAACATTTAATCCATCTCTTGTTAACGGTTTTAATCCAATTTGGACCATTCCAAGATGAAGGAATTTAAACTTTTGTAATTTATGATCTTCAATTAGATCTTTTGTAAGCAAATTGAAAGAATCAAATCCTCCATTTAAGGGGATTGATTTTTCTATTGTTTTTACAATATAATTGCTTCGAAATTCAAAGCTTCCTTTTTTATAAATTTGAGTTTGAGAAATATCTGGTAATTTCCAGTCATGTAAGTGTCTCTCAAAATTTTTAGAAAGGATAATTTCTTTATTCTTGTAGTTCTCTGAACTACTTGAAGATGATTTCTTCATTGAGAAGGTTCGTAATAATTTATTCATTAAAGTTATTGATTGCTCTACACGAGTTTTGCTCTAAGTCGGGTATCTGTAAAACCTGTAAAGCCTAAAGGGTAAGGTAAGATTAAATCCTTGACAGTATCAATCAATAACTTTAATGAATAAATTATTACGAACCTTCTCAATGAAGAAATCATCTTCAAGTAGTTCAGAGAACTACAAGAATAAAGAAATTATCCTTTCTAAAAATTTTGAGAGACACTTACATGACTGGAAATTACCAGATATTTCTCAAACTCAAATTTATAAAAAAGGAAGCTTTGAATTTCGAAGCAATTATATTGTAAAAACAATAGAAAAATCAATCCCCTTAAATGGAGGATTTGATTCTTTCAATTTGCTTACAAAAGATCTAATTGAAGATCATAAATTACAAAAGTTTAAATTCCTTCATCTTGGAATGGTCCAAATTGGATTAAAACCGTTAACAAGAGATGGATTAAATGTTAGTGCTTTAATTATGGTAAGAGACCAAAGGCACCTACAACTAGAAGATTCTTTATTAGGAATTGTTGAATCATCACTTTGTGATGGCCCAATATTTTTTAGTTGTTTTCCAAATTATACAGTTTCTCTTTCAGATCCACATATTATGGATACTCTTACTCTAAATATAAAAACGAAGGATTTAAAATGAAATCCCCTTTTAAATATTCTTGTTTATAGAATCTGCTATAAAGTTATGAACACTACTATTTCTAATTATAATATCAATGCGATCTAATGAGATCAAAAGGAGAAACAACTCTCTTTCTTACGGATACGGCTAAAGGAAATATAGTTGTACCAAAAACTATAGAGTGGAATCAGTTACTCTTCCGAAACCCGGACTTGAAAATGTAACCCCACGTAAAAGAAGAAAATAGAAAACTTGAAAGCATCATTCGGTATGTTGATGGTGATGTTGAAATCAAGTTTGAATCTAGAAAATTTCGTCTAAAATTAGATGAAAACTCTTCTAGAGCTTCTACATCTTCTATTCCTTTATCGATTTTGAAAAATAAGCATTTCAGGATTAATAAAACTCCGTAACAAATATCTCGACACCGAATATAAGGTTGAAATGCACGAGAGTAGAAATTCTAGGAGAAATCCCGGATCCCCAACTCTTTCGATATGGGATATAGTAGTAATGTTTTTATGATTAAAAATAATATTTCTTTTCAAAAAGAATTGAAAAAGTCTTAATAAGACTAAAAATGTTGAAAAAAGAAAATGGTTTCTTTGTTCTTTATCATCGAGTCAAAAATCTCTTTATACAAAGATATATGATGAATGGAATATAATAAATAATTCTAACCTAGATTTTTTTCTTTGGTTAGAAAATTTATATTTCCCTCAAAGAAAAAGGAATTTCCTGATTTTAATAATAAAATCTTTTTATCTGTTTTAGAGAAAAAATATAAAATTTACATTCATGAAACAGTGAAGAAATAGAAGAAATTCATCCACCATTTTCAACTCTTGTTTTGAAAACAGGAGAAAAAGAAATCTATGCTACTCCTATTAAAACAGAATCTGGAAAAGGAGATTTTGATAATTTAATACAGCAAAATAATTTTACTAATCTTGCTTTACATTCATTAGGTAATCAAACTAATAGGATTGAAGAACTACTTTGTCCTAAACCTATTAAAAAATGTAATAATAATTCTCTCATGATTAAACCTCCACCGAATCTTAAAAAAGAAAATTTCTTATTAAGTTCTAAGAAAGATAATGATTTTCTAGATGGTTTAATCAATAGACTTCAAAAAATTAGTGTAACTGAAAAAATGTGAGAGTAGTTCTAAAATCATCTCAGTTATTACTAAAGAAGAAAATTCTTCAATAGAAACTTCTGATGAAGAAATGCAAGTTAATAAAATTGTTAAAGTTTCTAATGTTAAACCGTATTATACAAAAGCTACACCAATTGATCTTCAAATTGAAGAAGGTAAGGATTTTGCTCAGTTCAATGGCGAATCTATTACAGAATGGAATATTGATGGAAAATCTGAATATCAGATTAAAACTATTGTCAAGCAAATGCTTATTTATTCCTCTGCTGCTAAAATTAAAGGTAATAATGATAGGCAAATTGCTCAAGCTATTATTACTGGTTTTACTGGTCAGCTACAAGGTTGGTGGGATTTTTATATCTCAAAAGAAGCTAAGAATAAAATTCTTAGTGCCAGTATTAATGATCCTATCTCTAATAGAGAAGAATCTGATGTTGTTAATACATTAATTTATACTATTTTATCTAATTTTGTTGGAGCTAATGAACTTCAACTAGATAGATCTCAAAAACAGCTTATGAACCTTAGATGTTCAACACTATCTGATTTTAGATGGTATAAAGATGTTTTTATGTCTAAAGTTCTAACTCGCAATGATTGTGGTATGAATTTCTGGAAAGAAAAATTTATTTCAGGACTTCCTCCACTCTTTGCAGAAAGAGTTTCTAATAAACTTAAAACTAAATTTTCTAATGGAAAAATTGAGTGGGAAAAACTCACTTATGGAGACATCTGTAGAAATTCTTTGCGAAGGAATTGTTCTTTGCAATGATATCAAGTTAAAAAGACAGCTTGAATTGCAAAAGAATGAAAATAGAAATATAATTGGAAATTTCTGTGATCAAATTGGATTACAATCTGAGAATTTTCCTAATAGAAAAAGAAAAAACATAAGTTTAGAAATAAACAAAAATTTTATCCAAAAGATTATTCTAAACGATCGTTAAAAGAGGATATCCTAAAAGGATAAAAAAGGCTAAAAAGATGATGATGTTAAGCACATTTCTTTGGAAATGTGGCAAAATTGGTCACAAAGCAAATAAATGTTATGTTAAAAAGAAAATTAATAATCTTAATATAGATAGAGATTTAAAAGAATCTTTATGTAGTATTCTTCTCAATGAAGAAGAACAAGATGATATTTTTGTTAATATTATTAAAGATTATTCTTCTGTTGAATCTTCTGAAAATGAATCAGAAGAAGAACAATCAACACCACGGGACTGTGGTGAATATTGTGATTGTAATGTTTGTCTTATAAAATTTATGGGTCTTGAAATTAATGTTATTTCAAAAGAAGAAAACTTTATTCTTGATCTAATAGATCAAATCATAGATCCTATAGAAAAAAGAAAAGCTATAGAACATTATCTTACTTTATCATCTAGTTCTAATCAAGAACAAAGACAAACTAAACTAACTAAACAAGTTAGTCAAGAAAGAGAATTATACTCTTATCAAAAAATATTAGATAAGGCTAATTTTAGTGAAAGAGAACCCACAATTTCTGAATTAAAAGCAGAAATTAATCAGATAAAATCTGAAGTAAAAAACCTTAATGAAAGGTTTGATCTTCTCAAAATCAACAATTGGAAGAATGATTCATCATCATCAGATGAAGAAGATGATGTCATCTCCAATAGAGAAGAAGATTCTAAAATTAATCAAATTATTTTTAAGGATTTAATTTGGGTCAATAAAATTGATCAAATCCGATCTCAGAAATGGTATTCTGAAGTTACTTTGATTATTAACAAAGAATTTACTATTACTATTAATGCACTCCTTGATATGGGAGCAGATGTTAATTGTATTGGTGAATGAATTATCCCTTCAAAATATTATTCAAAAACTACTCAATTTATTACGACTAATAAGCAACCACTCATTGTAAATTACAAACTATCGAGATGTTGCTATTTGTAACTCGGGAGTTTGTCTTAACACATCTTTTATTTTAATAAAAATATTTCTACTCCAGTTATTTTAGGAACACCTTTTTCCAAATGCTTTTTCCCATTAATAAAATTAATGAGAAAGGACTTTTTGCAAAGGTTAAAGGAAAAAATTTACATTTTCCTTTTTCATCGGTTCCTATTACTAAATCTATTAATTTAATTCAAAAAGTTATTAATAATAAAAATAAATTTATTTATTCTCTTAAGGAAGAGATAAATTTTAGAAATATTAAAGAAAAAATTAATTCTGAAAAAAATCAGAATAAAATAAAAAATATTTTTCAACAAATTAATGATGAAATTTGTGCAGAAGTTCCAAATGCTTTTTGGAATAGAAAAAGACATGAAGTTAGTCTTCCCTATATAGATGGCTTTGATGAAAATAATATTTCCACTAAAGCTAGACCTATTGCTATGAATGAAAGATTATTAAAATATTGTAAAGAAGAAATTGATAGTCTTCTTAAAAAGGGTTTAATAAGACCTAGTAAAAGTCTATGGAGTTGTCCAGCATTTTATGTTGAAAATGCTGCTGAAATCGAAAGAGGAGCTCCAAGACTAGTTATTAATTATAAACCGCTTAATAAAGCTCTTAAATGGATAAAACATCCATTACCAAATAAAAGAGATTTAATTAATCGAATGTTTAAAGGAAATATATTTTCTTCATTCGATCTTAAATGCGGGTTTTATCAAATTCTTCTAAAAGAAGAAGATAAATATAAAACTGCTTTTACAGTTCCTTTTGGGCATTTTGAATGGAATGTTATGCCATTTGGTTTAAAAATGCTCCAATGGAATTTCAAAATATTATGAATCAAATTTATAATCCTCATATGAATTTTATTTTAGTTTATATTGATGACGTTCTAATATTTTCGAAAATATAGAACAACATTTTAAGCATCTCAATATATTTATACAAACTACTAAAAGAGCTGGTTTTGCTATAAATATTAAAAAGGTTAAACTTTTTCAGACTAAAATTAAATTCCTTGGTCATTATATTGAGAATAAAATTATTATTCCAATTGAACGAGTAATTTTATTTGCAGATAAATTTCCTGATAAAATAATTGATCTTAATCAATTACAACGTTTTCTTGGTTGCCTAAATTATATAGGTGATTTTTACCAAGATCTTGCACAAGATTGTAAGTTATTATTCCAAAGGTTAAAGAAAAACCCTTTACCTTGGACTAATAAGCATACGAAGAACATTTTAAGAATAAAAGAAAGAGTTAAAGAACTCCCATGTTTGTCTATTGCTAATCTCGAAGCATTTAAAATAATTGAAACTGATGCATACGAAATCGGATATGGTGGAATCCTTAAACAAAAGAATTCCAACGAGTTCTAAAGAAGAACTAGTCATTTACTTGGAAATTGGAATGACTCTCAAAAGAATTATTCTACTATTAAAAAAGAATTACTTGCCATTGTCAAATGTGTCACTAAATTTGAAAGTGATATTTTAAATAAAAAATTTTTAATTAGAGTTGATTGTAAATCAGCTAAAGATATTCTTTTAAAAGATGTTAAGAATATTGCATCAAAACAAATTTTTGCTAGATGGCAATCCATTCTTGCATGTTTTGATTTTGATATTGAGCATATTGCTGGAAAATCTAATTCATTACCAGATTTTCTAACCATAGAATTCTTGCAGGGCAGAAGCTTGGAACACCATGGTAAAACAACGGTCCATGGGCAAAAGACCAATGGTTAATTTGACTAAAAAGTCAACTTCATCAAATATGGCTAAAAAGCCTTCTCAACATAAATCAAAAGATCAACAAAAATCGAGATGATGATTTTCTTGATCTAAAAGATTTTCCGAAATTTAATCCTAACAAAGAATTTGAAGAAGATGAAATGGCATATGAAATTCAATATTATCAAAACGCCATCTTCCTTCAAAAGGGTTCAAAAGAAGAAATTAGATACCCATATATTATTTTGGGATATATTAATTGTTTTCCAATTGAAAAAGATCTAAAAGGTCTTTCTCCAAATCAATTGGCACAAAGCTATCTTAATAAAGATATGCTACCAATCTTTGGAAAGAAAAGTCGAGAATATTTTGAAGCAATTCTTACGAACTTGGATACTGTTGAAATTCAACATATGGATCGCGGTAAAGAATACGCTTATTCTAAATGTATTATTAAGAAAATTCTTTCTTCCTCAGATTGGGGATTGCCTCTTTATCAAAGCAGGCAACTTGAAAATTATAAAGCACTCCCAAATTTTTATAGTTTTTTTGATTATATTAAAGCTTGGGATAATTTATTTATTTATGAAAATAATGCTAAAAAGCATTCGTGGTGGATTAAATTTGATCTTGATGATGTTACACAATACATCCCGATTTGGTTTTCAACATTTTTCTTTTCATGGGGGGTATCACCTTGTATATTTCCTAAGAAAATAAAAATGATTTGGAAAAAATTTCAACAGGTTAATGACAACCTTGAAAGTCTTAATGCAGTTGCAATTTGCAAACTATTACTCTGTTCCATGGATTTTAAGATGGGACTATGGTTTGCAAGAGCAAAAAAGAGAAAAGAATGAAATTCAATTCACTCCAACAATTTTAGTTAGGAGAATTCTTATCAAATGGTGGCCCAAAGAAGATTTCTTTGGCGAAGGAAAAACTTATGATAGACGAGGAGTTTTGGCTATCAAACCATCTCAACAAATTTACAGAAGTCTCAATGCACAGACTCCTTCCTCAGACTCCTTACTTAAAGAACTTTTCCAGAAAATGGATAAAGACTCCATTAATAACATGTGGAAAGAAGTTTTTGGAAAAGACAATCCGAATTACTAAAGCAAGTTCCTCCTCTTCTTCAGTAGAGAAAAATATCTCAGATACTGAAATGAAAGAAATTGAAAATTTTGAAGAAGCCCAAGATCCCTACGAAGATCTAGACTGCATGAGTTTTCTTCTTGAAGGAGAACTACAAAAATAATAACTGCGAAATACGCATATCATAGGTTTAATAGGTTTTTCTTTTTAGATTGTAGGTTACTATTCATGAATAGTTTGTTACTATTTATGAATAGTATGTTTTCTTTTTGTCGTTTCTTTTTCTTTTGGCTATTTAATAGCCCGTCCTCAGATGTTTTGAGGACACGCCTTTCTCTGCTTTCTCTGCTTTCTCTGTTTTCTCTGATTTCCTTTCTCTTGTAATATTCTCATTTCCTCACCACTTTCCTCTCTTCGTATTGTAATTATTCCAGTGTAACGCTCCCCAAGAATTAATGTAAGTTCTTGTTTTATGAATCTTCCTTGCAATTCATATGAATTTTGGAATGCACCGCATGATTATGATTATGTTCATTATAAAAATTATAAATTAACTGTTAGAGATAAAATATCTTCTACTAGAAATTTTATATCTTATTTAATTGAATGTATTGAAGACTCTGAAATTCCAGAGGTTTCAAAAAGGATATATTTTTATCCTACTCTTAAATCCGCTAAACGAAGCTTAAGACTCTTTGAACAACAAGGGTCTTTATTATCTGCTTAAATTAAGCACTCTGATTAAATATCCTTAATTTTAAGGAGATACCACGCTAAGTGGTATCACTTAGCGTGGTATCTCCTTAAAATTAAGGATATTTAATCAGAGTGCTTAATTTAAGCAGATAATAAAGACCCTTGTTGTTCAAAGAGTCTTAAGCTTCGTTTAGCGGATTTAAGAGTAGGATAAAAATATATCCTTTTTGAAACCTCTGGAATTTCAGAGTCTTCAATACATTCAATTAAATAAGATATAAAATTTCTAGTAGAAGATATTTTATCTCTAACAGTTAATTTATAATTTTTATAATGAACATAATCATAATCATGCGGTGCATTCCAAAATTCATATGAATTGCAAGGAAGATTCATAAAACAAGAACTTACATTAATTCTTGGGGAGCGTTACACTGGAATAATTACAATACGAAGAGAGGAAAGTGGTGAGGAAATGAGAATATTACAAGAGAAAGGAAATCAGAGAAAACAGAGAAAGCAGAGAAAGCAGAGAAAGGCGTGTCCTCAAAACATCTGAGGACGGGCTATTAAATAGCCAAAAGAAAAGAAACGACAAAAGAAAACATACTATTCATAAATAGTAACAAACTATTCATGAATAGTAACCTACAATCTAAAAGAAAAACCTATTAAACCTATGATATGCGTATTTCGAGCTATTATTTTTGTAGTTCTCCTTCAAGAAGAAAACTCATGCGATCTAGATCTTCGTAGGGATCTTGGGCTTCTTCAAAATTTTCAATTTCTTTCATTTCAAGATTCGAGATATTTTTCTCTTGAAGAAGAGGAGGAACTTGCTTTAGTAATTTGGATTGTCTTTTCCAAAAACTTCTTTCCACATGTTATTAATGGAGTCTTTATCCATTTTCTGGAAAAGTTCTTTAAGTAAGGAGTCTGAGGAAGGAGTCTGTGCATTGAGACTTCGTAAATTTGTTGAGATGGTTTGATAGCCAAAACTCCTCGTCTATCATAAGTTTTTCCTTCGCCAAAGAAATCTTCTTTGGGCCACCATTTGATAAGAATTCTCCTAACTAAAATTGTTGGAGTGAATTGAATTTCATTCTTTTCTCTTTTTGCTCTTGCAAACCATAGTCCCATCTTAAAATCCATGGAACAGTAATAGTTTGCAAATTGCAAAAGCCGCATTAAGACTTTCAAGGTTGTCATTAACCTGTTGAAATTTTTTCCAAATCATTTTTATTTTCTTAGGAAATATACAAGGTGATACCCCCATGAAAAGAAAAATGTTGAAAACCAAATCGGGATGTATTGTGTAACATCATCAAGATCAAATTTAATCCACCACGAATGCTTTTTAGCATTATTTTCATAAATAAATAAATTATCCCAAGCTTTAATATAATCAAAAAAACTATAAAAATTTGGGAGTGCTTTATAATTTTCAAGTTGCCTGCTTTGATAAAGAGGCAATCCCCAATCTGAGGAAGAAAGAATTTTCTTAATAATACATTTAGAATAAGCGTATTCTTTACCGCGATCCATATGTTGAATTTCAACAGATCCAGTTTCAGTAAGAATTGCTTCAAAATATTCTCGACTTTTCTTTCCAAAGATTGGTAGCATATCTTTATTAAGATAGCTTTGTGCCAATTGATTTGGAGAAAGACCTTTTAGATCTTTTTCAATTGGAAAACAATTAATATATCCCAAAATAATATATGGGTATCTAATTTCTTCTTTTGAACCCTTTTGAAGGAAGATGGCGTTTTGATAATATTGAATTTCATATGCCATTTCATCTTCTTCAAATTCTTTGTTAGGATTAAATTTCGGAAAATCTTTTAGATCAAGAAAATCATCATCTGATTTTTGTTGATCATTTGATTTATGTTGAGAAGGCTTTTTAGCCATATTTGATGAAGTTGACTTTTTAGTCAAATTAACCATTGGTCTTTTGCCCATGGACCGTTGTTTTACCATGGTGTTCCAAGCTTCTGCCCTGCAAGAATTCTGCAGTTAGAAAATCAGTAATGAATTAGATTTTCCAAAGAATATGCTCAATATCAAAATCAAAACATGCAAGAATGGATTGCCATCTAGCAAAAATTTGTTTTGATGCAATATTCTTAACATCTTTTAAAAGAATATCTTTAGCTGATTTACAATCAACTCTAATTAAAAATTTTTTATTTAAAATATCACTTTCAAATTTAGTGACACATTTGACAATGGCAAGTAATTCTTTTTTAATAGTAGAATAATTCTTTTGAGAGTCATTCCAATTTCCAGAAGTAAATCTGACTAGTTCTTCTTTAGAACTGTTGGAATTCTTTTGTTTAAGGATTCCACCATATCCGATTTCGTATGCATCGATTTCAATTATTTTAAATGCTTCAGGATTAGCAATAGACAAACATGGGAGTTCTTTAACTCTTTCTTTTGTTCTTAAAACAGCTTCTGTATGCTTATTAGTCCAAGGTAAAGGGTTTTTCTTTAACCTTTGGAATAATAACTTACAATCTTGTGCAAGATCTTGGTAAAAATCACCTATATAATTTAGGCAACCAAGAAAACGTTGTAATTGATTAAGATCAATTATTTTATCAGGAAATTTATCTCGCAAATAAAATTACCCGTTCAATTGGAATAATAATTTTATTCTCAATATAATGACCAAGGAATTTAATTTTAGTACGAAAAAGTTTAACCTTTTTAATATTTATAGCAAAACCAGCTCTTTTAGTAGTTTGTATAAATATATTGAGATGCTTAAAATGTTGTTCTATATTTTCTGAAAATATTAGAACGTCATCAATATAAACTAAAATAAAATCCATATGAGGATTATAAATTTGATTCATAATATTTTGAAATTCCATTGGAGCATTTTTTAAACCAAATGGCATAACATTCCATTCAAAATGCCAAAAGGAACTGTAAAAGCAGTTTTATATTTATCTTCTTCTTTTAGAAGAATTTGATAAAACCAGTTAAGATCGAATGAAGAAAATATATTTCCTTTAAACATTCGATTAATTAAATCTCTTTTATTTGGTAATGGATGTTTTATCCATTTAAGAGCTTTATTAAGCGGTTTATAATTAATAACTAGTCTTGGAGCTCCTCTTTCGATTTCAGCAGCATTTTCAACATAAAATGCTGGACAACTCCATAGACTTTTACTAGGTCTTATTAAACCCTTTTTAAGAAGACTATCAATTTCTTCTTTACAATATTTTAATAATCTTTCATTCATAGCAATAGGTCTAGCTTTAGTGGAAATATTATTTTCATCAAAGCCATCTATATAGGGAAGACTAACTTCATGTCTTTTTCTATTCCAAAAAGCATTTGGAACTTCTGCACAAATTTCATCATTAATTTGTTGAAAAATATTTTTTATTTTATTCTGATTTTTTTCAGAATTAATTTTTTCTTTAATATTTCTAAAATTTATCTCTTCCTTAAGAGAATAAATAAATTTATTTTTATTATTAATAACTTTTTGAATTAAATTAATAGATTTAGTAATAGGAACCGATGAAAAAGGAAAATGTAAATTTTTTCCTTTAACCTTTGCAAAAAGTCCTTTCTCATTAATTTTATTAATGGGAAAAAGCATTTGGAAAAAGGTGTTCCTAAAATAACTGGAGTAGAAATATTTTTTATTAAAATAAAAGATGTGTTAAGACAAACTCCTGAGTTACAAATAGCAACATCTGATAGTTTGTAATTTACAATGAGTGGTTGCTTATTAGCTGCAGTAATAAATTGAGTAGTTTTTGAATAATATTTTGAAGGGATAATTCCTTCACTAATACAATTAACATCTGCTCTCGTATCAAGGAGTGCATTAATAGTAATAGTAAATTCTTTGTTAATAATCAAAGTAACTTTAGAATACCATTTATGAGATCGGATTTGATCAATTTTATTGACCCAAATTAAATCCTTAAAAATAATTTGATTAATTTTAGAATCTTCTTCTCTATTGGAGATGACATCATCTTCTTCATCTGATGATGATGAATCATTCTTCCAATTGTTGATTTTGAGAAGATCAAACCTTTCATTAAGGTTTTTTACTTCAGATTTTATCTCGATTAATTTCTCGCTTTTAATTCGTAAATTGTGGGTTCTCTTTCACTAAAATTAGCCTTATCTAATATTTTTTGATAAGAGTATAATTCTCTTTCTTGACTAACTTGTTTAGTTAGTTTAGTTTGTCTTTGTTCTTGATTAGAACTAGATGATAAAGTAAGATAATGTTCTATAGCTTTTCTTTTTTCTATAGGATCTATGATTTGATCTATTAGATCAAGAATAAAGTTTTCTTCTTTTGAAATAACATTAATTTCAAGACCCATAAATTTTATAAGACAAACATTACAATCACAATATTCACCACAATCCTGTGGTGTTGATTGTTCTTCTTCTGATTCATTTTCAGAAGATTCAACAGAAGAATAATCTTTAATAATATTAACAAAAATATCATCTTGTTCTTCTTCATTGAGAAGAATACTACATAAAGATTCTTTTAAATCTCTATCTATATTAAGATTATTAATTTTCTTTTTAACATAACATTTATTTGCTTTGTGACCAATTTTGCCACATTTCCAAAGAAATGTGCTTAACATCATCATCTTTTTTAGCCTTTTTTATCCTTTTAGGATATCCTCTTTTAACAGACTGTTTAGAAGAATCTTTTGGATAAAATTTTTGTTTATTTCTAAACTTATGTTTTTTCTTTTTTCTATTAGGAAAATTCTCAGATTGTAATCCAATTTGATCACAGAAATTTCCAATTATATTTCTATTTTCATTCTTTTGCAATTCAAGCTGTCTTTTTAACTTGATATCATTGCAAAGAACAATTCCTTCTGCAGTAATTTCTGCAGAAATGTCTCCATAAGTGAGTTTTTCCCACTCAATTTTTCCATTAGAAAATTTAGTTTTAAGTTTATTAGAAACTCTTTCTGCAAAGAGTGGAGGAAGTCCTGAAATAAATTTTTCTTTCCAGAAATTCATACCACAATCATTGCGAGTTAGAACTTTAGACATAAAAACATCTTTATACCATCTAAAATCAGATAGTGTTGAACATCTAAGGTTCATAAGCTGTTTTTGAGATCTATCTAGTTGAAGTTCATTAGCTCCAACAAAATTAGATAAAATAGTATAAATTAATGTATTAACAACATCAGATTCTTCTCTATTAGAGATAGGATCATTAATACTGGCACTAAGAATTTTATTCTTAGCTTCTTTTGAGATATAAAAATCCCACCAACCTTGTAGCTGACCAGTAAAACCAGTAATAATAGCTTGAGCAATTTGCCTATCATTATTACCTTTAATTTTAGCAGCAGAGGAATAAATAAGCATTTGCTTGACAATAGTTTTAATCTGATATTCAGATTTTCCATCAATATTCCATTCTGTAATAGATTCGCCATTGAACTGAGCAAAATCCTTACCTTCTTCAATTTGAAGATCAATTGGTGTAGCTTTTGTATAATACGGTTTAACATTAGAAACTTTAACAATTTTATTAACTTGCATTTCTTCATCAGAAGTTTCTATTGAAGAATTTTCTTCTTTAGTAATAACTGAGATGATTTTAGAACTACTCTCACCTTTTTCAGTTACACTAATTTTTTGAAGTCTATTGATTAAACCATCTAGAAAATCATTATCTTTCTTAGAACTTAATAAGAAATTATATATATATATATATATAAAGTGCTCCCGCAACGCTAGTGTATAATACTAGTTGTATCAATTAAACTAAAATATAAGGATATTGAAATTTAATAATCCAACAATAATTAGTGTCTTTTAGACTGAAATTATCGTTAAAATGACGTATCCACCTTTTTTACGTTTGTAATAATGATATTAAGTTGGAAAAATATGTTCTTTTTACAAGACTTATTTATATACTTCCTCTATTTTTTAATAACCGTCCTATTTTAAAATTTATCTTTTTTCTAGAACAAAATTTTAAAATCTATTACTAATAGCAAAATAGATTGTGAACACCACAATCATCCCCAATTCTATGTGGTATTTTTAGATTTTTTTTCCTTTTATATTTATCTAAAATATCAGTTTATGCATTCATCCATTCATATGAATTGCAATCAACCCGAAAATCACACTTTAATATGTGTTGAATTGAAATGAGGGTAACCATTAATAGGAATGGACAAGTATGTTAAAGTGGAATTAATAGTGCACTAAGGGAATGACTGGTATGCAGGAATGAAATGAGAATGGAATGGTTATTCACTCCTTCATTCCTAATTCTATGGCTGGTATGTTTTGTTAGTAAGGAATGAGCATTCCCGATGGAATCACTAATCCCATGAGTATGGGTTTAGTCATTCCTCCCCTCCCCATGGTATTAGCTAATCCTCACATTAAGGAATGAACTTCTTTATTATTATTATTATTATTATTATTATTATTATTATTATTATTATTATTATTATTATTATTATTATTATTATTATTATTATTATTATTATTATTATTATTATTATTATTATTATTATTATTATTATTATTATTATTATTATTATTATTATTATTATTATTATGCCAATAAAAATAATAATATTTATAATGATTATTATTATTATTTTTATAAATATTATTATTATAATTATATTATTACGTTTACAATTACAATATTTATTATTATTATAATAATTATATTAATATTAATATAATAATTATATTATTATTTTTTTATCATTATTTTGTTATTATAATAATAATAATTAGTATTATTTTATTATTATTGCTATTATAATAGTTATTATATCATTACTAAGTTTACAATTATAATAATCATTATTTTAATAAAACTTTTATAATAATTATATTATTATAATAAAAATTATATTATAATTATGATTATAATTATAATTATATTATCATAATAAAAAATTTATATTAATTATATCATTACTAAGTTTACAATTATAATAATAATAATTATTTTATTATTCTTAAAACAATTATAATAATTATAATAAAAATAATAATAATAAATGACCATTCCATTCCTTGTGTATACCAGCCATAAGAATATCATTCCTGATAGATCTAGGGATTGCGAAAGTAGCTAAAAGAGACAATAACACGATGACACAAGGATTTACGTGGTTCGATCAATGTGATCTACGTCCACGGGAGAGAGTATAGAGAGCTTTTATTATGCTTGAGAGTACAATGAGTATTGAATGTCCTACACCTCTAATCTTGCATCTATTTATAAACCTTGAATTAAGCCATAATCCTTCTAGGGATCGAACTCCTTATACATATCTAGTTCATTAATACATGCATATCCGATTCCCGTTCGTGGTAGAATTCTATCTTCTCCCAAAGTAGGGTTTCGTTACTTGGTCTTCAAGGCAGACGTTGACTTTATTTGGGCCGAACTCTGTGGGCCGAGCTTTAATATATAGGCCCAATTAGCCTTAGGTCGGGCCCAGGGTGAGGCCGGTACTATCACATCCCCCCCCCCCAAAAAAAAAAGAGGAAAGAAAGCTTGTAGACGCAGACTATGAGGGCTTATTTTTGAGGTGATTGATCGCGCAGATCACCGGTACGAGCTGAATTACCGAGCTTATGTGCCGAGCTGAAGTAGCAGGGGGAACAGGAGGAGCGATCTGAGCATCAGCGACCTTGTTAAGTTGGGTCGGTAGGTCAATTTACACGGTCCATACCCGATGTAGAAGGCGGGAAAAGTAATGGGCTATTTGAATTTTGTTGAGGGACGGTACATATTCCGAGAAAGGCAGGCCCACGTTCACACGTGTCAAATGCAACATCGGGATTCAAATGTATATTCACATAAGTTGAAACGTTTCGTCCCCTATCACATTATTTCACGTCCGCCGTCGCTAGCAGAAAAAGCACCCGCACAGAAAAGTGTTCTTCTTCCTCAAAAATCCCCAATTTACTGTTCATGTACCGCTGGTGTTTTCTCCGTTGTTCTGCTGCGCCCAGTTGCGAATCACCCGCCGGAGCATTTACCTTCTTTTTTAACAAGTAAGTATGGCTTCTTATTCTCAGTCTAGTAGTAGTGGTAGCGAATCGCCGCCAGCAGTAGTCTTGAGTAGAAGCGTAGATTTTAGGGTTCTCTCATTAGGGTCTGCTACTCCTTCTGTGGAAACGTTAACGGTGCCCCCGCGTGTGAAGGGGAAAGTGGCTGATTACCCTTCAATCTTAAACGAATCTAGGATTAGGTTTCTTGCCCAAACGTTTAATTTCCCTAGCGATGCTGAATTAATAGAGCCTCGCCCAGAGGATAGGGTTTGCTCTCCCCCGATGGGATTTGTTACTATTTATGAGGACAGCCTGCACGCTGGTCTTCGACTACCCCTCCCTGAGTCTTACTCCGAGCTCCAGAAAAAACTTGGCTTAGCGTTAGGACAGATAATGCCAAATTCGTTTAGGCAATTCACCGATTTGGGAGTGGCAGCGGTAGATAAAGGTTACCGAATATCCGCCGAGCTCATTCACGAGCTCTTTGTCTTCAAAAAGGCGGGGGGCTGGTATTACGCTGCAGCTCGGACTGAGTTCAAGGGGCGAACTCCAAATAAAGTGGACAAGTGGCACCAGAAATTTTTCTTTTGCCGCCACAATAGTTTCATCGACCTGATTTGGAGGCTAGAAAAGCCTTGCGAGTGGGTTATAGAAGAGGTCGATAAGGATTTGGAGTCCGCTGTGAAAGCGATGAGGGATCACGGTCCGTTTGAGGCGAGCTATAATGAAGACTTCCTAGCTGAAGCGGGGTTGAGCCCGTATGAGCCTCAAAGTATGGTGGATCCGGCGACGGGTGAGGCCCCGCTAGTGCTATTAGGATTGTTGTTCTGTGTTTATTTATCGTCCTAACTCTTCTCTTGATTTGCATTTGCAGTGAAGTTCGGGAAGATCAAGGGAGCTGATGGTAAGGCCGCAGCTCGTGGGGGTAAGAGGCCGAGATCGTCTGGCCGATCTGCTTCCTCGTTTGATCAGGTTCAGCGAGCTGAGGTGAGAGATCCTAGAGCGACAGACGTTCGCTTTCCTTCCCCCACACCACCTCAGAAATGAGCACGGGTCGGGGACCAAGTCGAGGTGGACATCATCGACGTTACGGGAAGTGACGCGAGCCCAGTAGGTCCTTCGAACAAACTGGCTGGTCTGCCTTTCCCCGAGGTAAGGACGTAGTGATTTCATGACATAAGTTTCCTTAAGTCTTGCCTGTGTACCTAACTGCATTCCTTCTTTCAGGGCCTCGATATGTTTGTAAGTTGGCTGAAGAACAGCGTCGGGGAGATGTCCTCGAAACACGAGGACGAGAAAAGCCGATACTCCGAAAAGCTGATGTCGGCTATTGTCCGGGCGAAGAAAGCTGAGGCCGAGCTGATGAAGGCTGAGGAGGGCAGAAAAGCTGTCAAGTCCGAGTTAGTTGCGCAGTGTGCGAGGGCCGAGGCGGAGGCCGAGAAAGCTCGGAGGCTTGAGTCCGAACTGATTGCGGCGAAGGACCGGGAGGTCAACCTTGCGGCCAGCCAAGGTGAGCTCCTCCGGGCCTTCACAAAGAGGTTCCTGTTGTCGGAGAGTTTCTCCGAGCTTGCCAATGACCTGGCCATGCTTATCAACGGGAACTTCGCCGTGGCTGCTTTGGAGCAGGCCGCCAAGGACTTTCCCGACCTGGACGTATCCAAGTACGGCTTCGAGCGGCTAGGGGATGAAGCCCTCCCTTCCCGGTACGCCAGGGTGGTCCGAGATCACCTCGGCCAGTTTCCTATCCTGGAAAATCTTGCCGACTCGTCCACGCTTCTATCTGTCGAGCAGATTGCTGACTGCTCGGTAGACCGGGACCTCGACCTGGATGCTGCTTTCGATTCCCTTCGCGACGAGGAAGAAGAAGGCGAGGGCCTGGAAGAGGAAGTGGAGGAGGAGCAGGAGGCTGGGACTGGTGAGGATCCGGCCGCTGGCAAGGACTTTGATGGTTCCCCCTCCGAGCAGCCACCTTCTCAGGACAAGGAGGTCGGCGATGTTTAGTTTAGTTGTTGTTTTTTCTTCTTCTTTTGTTTTCATTGTATATCTGTACTGAACATCTTTGAATCAATGAAATTGTTTTTCTTTCTTGAGTGTAGAGCTTGGATTCTGTCGGTATTTCTACTTTGCGCATACAAATAACTCTCCTTTCTCAAGACCTGGTTGACCAACGGTCCATTGCTCAGCAATGGAGGGAGAAATGCCGCCGAGCTGAGGAGCTTTTCAGCCAAAAGTGTACTCTGCTGAAATCCCAAGAAGCCGAGCTGACGGGATGGCAGATGAAGTTTGAGGCACTTTGTGAGGAGGTCGAAGTCAAGCGGCTCGTTTTTCAAGAGAGTACCGACTTGCTTCAGGCCAAGCTTCTTCAGGCTGAGGAGGAGTTGGAAGTTGCTCGAGGTCGAGCTGGCCGCGATTCAAAGATTACGAGAAGATCGCCGAGGAGCATGCTGAGTATGAAGATATTATCCGTCGCGGCGGTGGTATCACCATATCCGAGGTGGAATTAAAGGCGAAAGAGGACTTGGAACAATATCTCGCGCTGAAGGAAGCACTCGGGTCCGAGTCTTTTGGGCTTCAGGGTGCTTTTGAGATGCTGAAGGAGAGTGCGGGCAGGTATAAGTGTATTTTGGACCGCCGACCTAAGTTACGGGCGCTTCTGGCATGTGGTGCGGGTGCAGACCTTCCTTCTTCTGTTCGGACAATGCCTGCTCGCGAGGTGAAAACGGCTTCGTGGGGACATCAGGTCGGTCCGAGCCAAGGTAGACGAGCTGTTGGTCGCGGTTCGGCTACCCCGCGAGGTCGAAGTTTTCCTGCTGGAAGAAGTCGAGGTCGGGGACGAGGTCGAATCTCGATTGATGATCTCCTGGGGCCTTCCTCATTTGAGGAAGATTGGCTTAGCTTTAGCAAGAAACACCCTCCCTCATAGATTAGCTCGATTCCGCCTGTAATTTATGTACACACAAATTGTTCCAAAGAGTTAGAAATAAAAGTGTATATATTGGGTTTTGAACTTTCCTGTTCTTCGTGAAGATTGCTTCCTTGGTTTATTTGCGTGTTGCACCTTTTAGTGAGTTGAACTCGGGCTTCTTTGTGTTGACGAGGGAACCATGGTTCGGACCTCGTATTTTATCCTCCCGGGGAACCTGGTTCCGACCCCAGTTGAGGACTAATTATCCTTAGGAGGGAGTTTGACTCGGACCTCGTGGGATCTTCCTTTTTGGAGGGAGACGAGCTCGGACCTCGGAAAGGGTTTCCTTTGCGCATTATATGATATTATTACCCCATGTCGGGTCATTACTGACCACGCAAGGGAACCGTAGTTCGACCTTATGAGGGGATTTTTGATGTTATGGACACTTCGTATAAGCAAATCAAAAGACTCAAGATGCAAGACAAAAAAGAGATTTTATTAAAAGGACCAAAAACAAAGTAAAAAGAGTTTTAACGAGCTCGTTAAAAACAAAACATTAAAGACAAAAAAGAAAACCTAAGACTCTATATGCAAGATTTTGCTGCTTATACGAAGAATCTCTTTAGATGGGCGATGTGCCACGTTCTGGGTATTAGTTCGCCCGAAATATAGGGGATTTTGTAAGCTCCTTTGCCGAGGACTTCGTGTACTCTGTAGGGTCCTTCCCACGTAGCTTCGAGCTTGCCGAGCTTCTCTAAGAGGCTTATCTCATTGTTTCGAAGCACAAGATCACCGACCTGGAACTGTTGGGGTTTAACCCTTTGGTTGTAATACCGAGCCATCTGCTGTTTGTACCGAGCTTCTTTTATGCTGGCTTGTTCCCTTTTTTCCTCCAATAAGTCCAGGTCGGTTCGGCGCTGCTCTTCGTTAGCTTCGGCGGAGAAATTGATAGTTTGGGGACTGGGTGCTCCGATCTCGACAGGTATGACTGCTTCTGACCCGTATACTAAACGGTACGGGGTTTCTCCCGTTGAAGTTCGGGGTGTAGTCCGGTACGACCACAGGACGTTTTGGAGATTGTGGATCCACTCCGTTTTCTCCTTCTCTAGGCGGGCCTTGAGTCCGTTCAATATTGTCCTGTTGGTGACCTCGGTCTGGCCATTAGTTTGAGGTCGGTTGACCGAGGTGAACTTTTGCTGGATATTGAGTCCTTCACAAAATTCTCGGAATTCTCTGCTCGTAAATTGCGTTCCATTATCCGAGATGAGGACTCTTGGTACCCCGCACCGGCACACGATGTTTTTCCAGATGAAGTCAACGGCTTTCTCACTTGTGACTTTTGTGGAAGGTTCAGCTTCTACCCACTTGGTGAAGTAGTCGACGGCGACTATTAGAAACCGCTTTTGCTTAGGTGCCGGGTAGAAAGGCCCTACGATGTCAATGCCCCACTCCATAAATGGCCACGGACTTTGAATAGTACAGAGGTCGGTCTGGGGTAGTCTCGTCACTCTGGCATGCAGCTGGCATTTTAGGCACTTCTTCACGAACTCTTCCGCATCTTTTGCCATTGTTGACCAATAGTACCCCCATCGCATGATTTTCTGAGCTAGCACCCGAGCTCCAATGTGGCTTCCGCACGATCCTGTGTGTATTTCATTTAATATGTAGTCCGCTTCCTTTGGTCCAACACATCTTAGGAGAGGCTGTAAGTATGACTTTCGATAGAGGACCCCTCCCTCGAGGACGTACTGCGTGGATCTAGCTAGAATTTTTCTAGCCTCCGTCTTGTCCTCGGGCACTTCCCCGTTCTCCAAACATCTTATTAGGGGGGTCATCCAATTTGGGTCGTCCTCTATGATCGCATTGACTTCTGCCTCTTCTATACTCCTGTTTTGGACTTCTTCTACTAGCGTCGAGCTGGTCGGGGAGTTCGCCAGCTTGCTTAGCTCGTCAGCTCGGGTATTTTGGCTTCTGGGAATGCGAACTATTTTGAAGAACTGGAAAGACCGTTCAAGGAGCTTGACCTTCTCCAGGTACTTCTTCAGCTTCTCACTTTTCGCCTCGTATTTCCCTAACACATGGTTGACCACGACTTGGGAATCACAATGGGCTTGGACAGCTCGTGCCTGGAGGGTTTGGGCAAGACGTAGTCCGGCAATGAGAGCTTCATATTCCGCCTCGTTATTCGTAGTGGGGAACTCGAATCGCAGCGAATATGTTAATTCCTTTTTCTCTGGGCTGATGAGGAGTATGCCGGCTCCGCTTCCTTTCTTTCCTGAAGCTCCATCCACGTACATCTCCCAGCAGTCTGGGGGTGTCTTCTCTGGGACTTCCTGGAGTTCGGTTTTGGCTTTGATTTCTTTTGGTTCCTCGAGGTCCTTATACTGAGCTTCTACAAGGAAGTCTGCCAGAGCCTGCCCTTTTATAGCTCGACGGGGACCGAACGATATAGAATGCTCTCCTAGCTCGATTGCCCATTTCGTGATCCTTCCTGAAGCTTCCGGTTTAGTAAGAACTTGCCGAAGTGGTAGATCGGTCAAAACTAGTATTGGGTGAGCTTGGAAGTAGGGTTTTAGACGTCGAGCTGCGTTTATCAGGGCTAGGGCGAACTTCTCAAGAGGCTGATACCTCATCTCTGGATCTTTGAGGACTCGGCTGACGAAGTACACCGGTAGCTGCCGATCTCCTTCGTCTCGGACCAACACTGCACTTATTGCTTCCTTCGAGGCCGCGAGGTACAGAGAGAGGGGTTCTTCCTTTTGGGGGACTGACAAGGTTGGTAAGTCCCCGAGGTGGCGCTTGAGCTCCTCCAAGGCTAGCTCGTGCTCTCGTCCCCATCCAAATTCCGGTGCTTTCTTGAGAATTTTAAAGAATGAGAGCTGTTTCTCGGCAGCCTTGGAGAGGAAACGACTTAGCGCGGTTATGCACCCTATCAACCTATGCACGTCGCGGATAGTCCGGGGTACCTTCATCTCCTGCACGGCTCTAATCTTCAGCGGGTTGGCTTTGAGACCTTCTGGCAAGATCCAACACCCTAAGAATTTTCCAGATCGCACGTTGAAAGTGCACTTCTTTGGGTTCAGCTTGAGGTTCGCCTGCCTTAGTATGTTGAGCGTAGTTCGTAGGTCGCTCACCGCCGAAGCCTCTTCTTTACTCTTGACGACAATGTCGTCTACGTATACTTCGACAATCTTGCCGATATGATCCCGGAAGAGGAAATCGACCATTCGCTGGTATGTCGCCCCGACATTCTTTAACCCGAAGGGCATATATTTGAATGCAAAGATCCCGAAGCTTGTTGCGAAAGCTGTCATGATCGCATCCCCCTCATCCATTAGAACCTGATAGTATCCTTTGTAGAGATCGAGAAAGCAGAATACTTCGTGTCCCACCAAGGATTTGATCTTTTCATCGATGTTGGGGAGAGAATAGCAGTCATTCGGGCAAACTTTATTGAGGTCGGTGTAATCTACACACATCCTCCACTCTCCTTCTTCTTTCCTTACCACTACTGGATTAGATAGCCAAATCGGGTACTTGACTTCAAACAGAAGCCCTGCTTTTAACCATTGCTGCACCTCGTTGTGGATAACTTGATTTCGTTCGGCAGCAAATGATCGCCGTTTTTGCTTGACCGGGGTCGAGTTCGGGTTAATGTTAAGCTTATGTGTAATGATTTCCGACGACACTCCCGTCATGTCTGTTGGAGACCAGGCGAAGACGTCTTGATATTCCCTTAGGAGCTGGATTACTTGCGTGCGTGTTTGAGGTCTCCCTGCAAAGCCGACTTTGACGACTTTCGCTGGATCTATTTCGGATAGGGGAACCTGTTCCGCCGAGGTGTCTGGGATCGACGTCGTTTCTTCCGGCTCCCTGGGATACTTTGATTGCTATGCCTGGGGTTGACCTCGGAGAGCAACCTGCATGCACTCCTCGGACAGTAAGGGTTCCAGCCGAGGTCGGAATCTTTAACAGCAGGTGGTAGGGCGAAATGATGGCCCTGACTGCATTCAGCCAATCCCGACCTAGTATGATGTTATAGGGGGAGTTCGCTTTAACCACATAGAACTGAATCAGTTTATTGACGCTGGTCGGCGGGCTGTCAATGGCAACATCAAGCGCAATGGTCCCTTCAGGTCGCGTCTCTTGCTGCGTAAAGCTCTTGAGAGGCAGGGGTGTGGAGTTCACCCGAGCTGGGTCGAGGCCCATCCTATCCAAGCAGTGTTGGAAGATGATACTCACGCTGGCCCCACCATCGATGAATACGCGATGGACCATCTTGTTGACCACTCCGACCTGTATCACCAGGGCGTCATTGTGTGGCGTAGCTGTAGGTACAGGATCCTCTTCAGAGAATGTGACGGTTTCTCCCTTCTTGAACCTCTTCTTCCTTTGCTCCTCCCCCGATGGGACTGGTGGTCAGCGAGCTTCTGCCTTTAACTTAGTCTTTGTCATACCTGGGGGTAGTCCGGTGACGGTGGAGACCACTCCGTCGTACTGTGGTGCGTCGTACTGAGGGTCGTCATCATCCTCGTCTTGATCGACTTTAGCTCGCTTACTGTTTGGGGCACATCGACCCTGTCCTCCTTTCCGTTTTCCTTTCATGTTTTTCTTCCCCCCGGCTTCGTATCTCTTCAGAGCTCCCTCCTGGGCCAACCTCTCTATCTATTCCGCGAGGTCGCGGCAATCCTCCGTACGGTGCCCATGGTCATCATGGAAGGAGCAGTGCTTGTTTCTGTCCCGAGGTTTAGTCCCTGACATAGGACGTGGTTTAGTGAACCAATCCTCGTGGAGTGCAAAAATCTCGGCATTCATTTTTACAAAAGGAGGTCGTTGGGACAGTTCTGGTCCCACCCGAGGTCTAAGCCGGGACTGGATAGGTCCTGATCCGAGCCGGGACTGGATTGGCGCTCATGAGCACTTCTCCGATCACGATCATTCCGTCCTCGATCCCCTTCAGTTCTCCTTTTCTCGGTCTCTTCTCGCTTCAATCGGTCCGCATCTTGGCCATCAGCGAACTGGTATACGATCATCCATATCTCCTGGGCTGTCTCGGGTTTCTGTTTAGCGAGCTCTTGATTCAGGGATCCGGGAGCAACCCCATTTCGGAAGGCCGAGATGAGGAAGACATCATCGATTTTATCGACCTTCAAGCTTTCCTGCATGAATCTGGAAGCGTACTCCCTTATAGATTCTTTGTCCTTTTGCTTTACCGATAGGAGGTAGGCTGTGTCTCGGCGAGCCTGAACCTTTGTATGGAATCTTTGCTTGAAGATTTTTTCCAAATAGGTCCAGGACCCCACGCTGCCAGTGGGGAGGCTGTCAAACCAAGCTCGGGCATAATCGATCAGCATCTCGGGGAATAGCTTGCACATGTGTTCCTCCCTGAGACCCTGGTTGTGCATGCTGTACCGGAAACGCGTTAGGAAGTTAAGGGGGTCATCCAGCCCATTGTAGGCCGGAATGTTTGGCAACTTGTACACCGTGGGGAGTTTGGTGTCAAGCGCCTCGTCGGTGAACGGGCCGACAAGTCGGGCCGGTTCCTTTTCACGTCGGTGTTGATTCCTCGGATCGCGACTCTCGCTATAGCTCGGACTTCGGTACCTTCTGGGGCTTCGAGGTCGCCTTTGGATATGATGTCGCCTGGGGCTACTCTGCGAGCTTGGACTCTGACGTCGAACTGAACCCCGCTGGGGATCGTGCCTCTCCTTTAGCTCCGGTTCCTGCCTCTCGGTGTAGCGAGGAGCTTTAGGCAGAGATTTTTGCGTGGAACTCTCCCTAGCCTCGGGTATGGGAGACATCCGGGTCGTCGCGAGAAAGCGTTTGAAATGCTCCTTGTTCGCTTTAGCGAATTCGGCTGCGGCGTAGGTGGTGGCAAGGTCAAAGTCTCTGGAGAGACCATCCTCCTTCAACTCGGATTCTTTCGGCTCCGACTCGTCGTTGATTTCTTCGACGTACCCTTCTGGGGTATCACCCGTTCTGAAGGACTGTCCGTTATGTGTCCTCCGATGTCGATTTTGCGTCGGGTTTCTCTGAGGGATGTACTCTAGCGCGGGCATCCCTCCGGAGGGATTTCCTTCTATTGGGTCCCTGGCGTGCCTCTCCTTTGGAACCGTACTGCCTTTCTGGCGATTCTCTTGGCTTATGGGGCAGCTTTCTGCTTCGTTAGGATTCCCGCGTTGGCTTTGGGCCTCCCGCACGCTCTGTGATCGTGTTACCATCATAAATCAGCTACGAACGAACCGTTGATCTGTTCCCACAGACGGCGCCAATGATAGATCTAGGGATTGCGAAAGTAGCTAAAAGAGACAATAACACGATGACACAAGGATTTACGTGGTTTGATCAATGTGATCTACGTCCACGGGAGAGAGTATAGAGAGCTTTTATTATGCTTGAGAGTACAATGAGTATTGAATGTCCTACACCTCTAATCTTGCATCTATTTATAAGCCTTGAATTAAGCCCTAATCCTTCTAGGGATCGAACTCCTTATACATATCTAGTTCCTTAATACATGCATATCCGATTCCCGTTCGTGGTAGAATTCTATCTTCTCCCAAAGTAGGGTTTCGTTACTTGGTCTTCAAGGCAGACGTTGACTTTATTTGGGCCGAACTCTGTGGGCCGAGCTTTAATATATAGGCCCAATTAGCCTTAGGTCGGGCCCAGGGTGAGGCCGGTACTATCAATTCCTTGATTCATTCCTTTCTCATCTTCATTCCATTACTAGGGTCATTCCATTCCCACTAAATTCCATTCATGTCTACCAGCCACCCTCTAAGGGTTTTAGAACAAATCGGGTAGTTATAAGACTAATTTTTTTACAAACAATATATAAAATATGAGAATCTCGTCGATTTTCGACGGACAACATACTAGTTTATATTGTTCTATAATAAGTCTCTCTTTTCAAAATTTTAAAGTAAAATTATGTGGAACTTTTTAATTTACCCCTATCATCAATATAATTTTAAAAAAATTTTATGCAATTAGGGGTAAGGAAAATAAATTAAAATTAATTAAATTAGACGAAACTATGTTTTTTTTTTTGAGGAAAACGAAACAATGGTTAATTAATCTAACATTTTTATAGGAGTTCAGTTTGAATCAAACCATACACACTCGCATTTATATATTTATTAAAGAATACTATGGATAACATGTGAAGGGTCATAGCAATTTTCTCGATTTTTGTAACTGATTTCTCAATCACGCCATCAAAAGATTTGCGCAAATTATGTAACAGCAATATAGTTATGATAATTTTCTAAAAAAAAAAATGTAGTTATGATGAAACTTGGAAAGTTTTGTGAGTGAATTAAAGTTTAAGGCCATCTCCAGCGGTTCGCACCAAAATACAGTAATTTCAGCACAAAAATACAGCAAAATCAGTAAGTCATCTCCTGCTCTATATTTTTACACAAAAACATAATATTGTTACTTTTGGCCATAGTTGATGATCCTAAAACATGTTATTACTTCCGATTACAGCAACAAGATATTATTCGAAAGCGGAAACAAGCCAAAGAAGCCAACACTAGTACTTCTGATATATTATAGTATTTATTTTCAGATGGAGTGAGACGTTCCGTAGATGTCCTTTATTAAAAATTAAATGTATCGACTTTGTTTTTATGCTTTTATTTTGTAATTGTATTTTATTTATTTTTTTTAGTTTATCTTGTATTTTATGTAATTGTGTTTTTTTAAATAATTTTATATAATTATAATATAATATTTTGGAATAAAATAATTAAAGAACATAAAAAATAATAAATATAACAAGGAATAATAATTATATTAAGAAAATTAATTGCAAAAAGAGTAGAGCAGTATTGCTCCAAGTTTGGAGCAATACTATTCAAATCTGTATAATAAAGCAGAATTTTGGTGCTGGGCTGGAGAAGGAATTGCTCCAGATTTGGAGATATGTGAAGATATAGAGCAGGATTGGAGATGCCCTAAAGCAGATTCTGGGTAATTTTAAATTTGAACGAATTATGCGGAAATCGTTATTCTGGACAAATTTCGAGGATTTTATGTCCGTTGATTCAGTCATAATTGTGATTTTTTAAAGGGAAGTTTTTTTTTTTTTACGCTCCTTTTTTGGCCTTTTTGGAGGAGGGATTTTAATAGGGAGGTTGTAATGGCATTTGTTGTGATTTAGTGATAAGAATCACCGATTTGAATTGGGTTTTTTTTTTTTTAATAATGGATTTCCTGAAAACACGTTTCCTATTTATTTGGATGATAGTTTTAAAAAGAATTATATTTGGACGATATCTTTTAAAAAGAAAGAAGAAATTTTATATAATTGTTAAAGTTGTTGAACGCTCACCGCTATATATTTAAGTACTCTCTCTCCCCCTCCTTCCTCTCTCTCCTCTCTCTCTCAGTTTTCGATGAGTTCAATTAGATTACTAAGTTCTTGGTTTCTTTACTCCCAGATCATTATCTTTACCCTAAAATCCAAAGAAATTAGGAGTGTTTTTGTTTATAAAATTTTGAGAGATCATCATCTTTACTCCAAGATCCATGGGAGTGTTTTCGTTTCATATCTGATTCGATGTGGAGGAGCCATCCAATATCGATGAGGAGGAGTCGGTAAGTATTTTTTGGTTTAAAGTTTTGCGTGTTTACATAGCCATATGTGAATTTTTATTTTCTTTTTATGCCTGTTTCCAGATCCATGAGAGCACAGGAAAAAAAGTATATACAAAAATCAGCTTGTTTTCCTTAATTTTTTTTTTTATATTTTTTTAGGAAAAAACTTGCTTTTATAACATGTAAATTGTACTGCTCCACGAAAAGTTTGCCCCAATTTTTTTTGTTTTTTGATGTCATAGAAAATTTGCCCGTGTCATTTCACTTGGGGCAAACTTCTCCCTCCGGGCAAATTAAACTTTTCATGGACGAAGGGTGTAATTTTGAAGCATTTGTTATTTTTTATTTGTTTTTTTGGGTCATATCTTGCTTTAAAAACATGTTAATTGTAAATTAGAAGCATTTATAAATTTTTTATTGTTTTTGGGACAAATCTGGCTTTTAAAACATATAAATTGTAAATTTGAATCATTTGTAGTTTGTAAAAAAGAAAATTACTAACACTCTTAAACATCACTCATACAAAATTTGAAAAACGAAGTGAAAAGAATCGTTAATTCTTCTGCCATTTCTTTCATATCCAACCGCCTCATCTCTCCCATCTCAAACAAGGGCATTAATAGCATTTAACAATTTGTATGCGAGAGCTATATAAACATTTTAGGGGTTTTCTTGTGTTATCGTCACAATGAATCATCAGAATGAGAATGGGAATGCAAATCCAAATGAGAATGGGAATGCGAATCCGAATCCGAATCATCCTGCACTGGTTCTACTCTCTTTTCGTGTTTGATTCT
Source organism: Agastache rugosa (assembly GCA_031470985.1). Lineage (NCBI taxonomy): Eukaryota > Viridiplantae > Streptophyta > Magnoliopsida > Lamiales > Lamiaceae > Agastache > Agastache rugosa. The sequence continues at coordinate 33,339,508 of CM062607.1, read as the reverse complement.
GTTGTGATTTCAATTTTTATTGATATAATCCTTCAGTATTCTTCGTTTTAATTCTGTTGCCATGTTTAAGAAGATTGTGTTATGATTCTTAGAACTAGATTGACTGTCTGCATTTCTGAAAACTAAGTCTATTTTTGGGGGTTGTGTAGGAGAAGAGTTCTAAGTGGTGCTTGCAGAATAATTTATCATTTATTGTCATATTTTTCAGAAGATTTGATGTGCATATCTTAGGGTTCTGTTTATTTGTTTATTATAGTTGTTTATTTGTTTATTATAGTTATCTTTTGGAAGGATTCTTAGAACTAATCTCTATCTTTCTAAGATGTTCCTCTTCTTTCTTAGATTAACTGTTTGTTTGGCTTTATTCTTGCGTTTTTAGGCTGTAGCTAATGTTGAAAATGCTGTCCATCTACAAGATCAATTGGAGATGTTGTTTGATGACTGGACGATTATTCATGGCCTCCCATTTATACAAGATTATGTTGATACCATTATAAACTTTGCTTTAGGTCTGTAATTCCAAGGCGTTTTGATGGTTACCAGATTATTATACCTGATATACCTGAAAAGTTTGTTGATCCTTATTTCAAATTTTTCTTTAGGTACTTATTTCCAAGGGCAGAACGTTCATTTTGATGGTGTGCATGTCATAATACCTGGAATTGCTAATGCTGCTGTTGGGAATGGAGGAGGTGGAGTAAATGCTGGAGTAGGGTTTGCTGGAGAAGAAGTTGTTGAGGAGGTTGTCACTCAGTGGTGTTTAAGTCGTGTTTGCAGAGTAGCTTTTTTAGTTTATGTGATTCAATCTTCACATTCTTTTTATAATTGAGTATCTTTGAAATATAATAATGATTTTCTTTCTTAGATTGACTGTTTGCATTTTTGAAACTTAAGTTTCTTTGGTTTTATTCTTTCCTTTTTCAGGCTGTAGCTACTGTTCAAAATGTTGTCGATCTACTCAGGCAGTTGGGGGCTTTGATTGATGACTGGACGGAATTACATGACCTCCCATTGATTCCAGATTTTGTTCATGCTATTTCAAACTTTGCTTTAGGTCTGTAATTCCAAGTCGTTTTGATGGTTACCAGATCATTATACCTGAAAAGTTTGTTGATCCTTATTTCAAATCTTTCTTTAGGTACTTATTTCCATGGGCAGAACGTTCATTATAATGGGGTGCATGTCATAATACCTGGAAATGAAAATGCTAATGCTGCTGTTGGGAATGGAGTTGCTGATGGTGGGAATGTTGGAGGAGTTGCTGCTGCTGTGATTGAAGGAGGAGTTGCTGATGGTGGGAATGGAGGAGTTGCGGCTGCTTTGATTGAAGGAGTTGCTGATGGTGAGAATGGAGGAGTTGCTGCTGCTGTGATTGAAGGAGGAGTTGCTGATGGTGGGAATGGAGGAGTTGCTGCTGCTGTGATTGAAGGAGGAGTTGCTGATGGTGGGAATGGAGGAGTTGCTGCTGCTGTGATTGAAGGAGGAGTTGCTGATGGTGGGAATGGAGGAGTTGCTGATGGTGTGATTGAAGGAGGAGGAGGTGGAGTGAATGATGAGCTAGGTTAGCAGTGGGTGAGGATAGATTAGGGATTTGATTAGCTAACTGCATTTTGATTAGTAGAGCTTGAGCTATGGGGTGAGTATAGATTAAGGATTTGATTACCTCATGGAATTTTGAGTAGTTGAGGTTGAGCTGTATGTCTACTTATTTTGAAATTACTATTCTTGTGAGATAATTCTTCCCTTTTTATGGTTACTGTTGAAGAAGATTATTCCCTTTATTCTGATATTGCAATTCTTGTTTTCTTTTTGCTTCTATCGTGGTATGTTTCACCATCAAAATGAAATTATTTAGCCCAAGTTATTAATTTATTAATTTACTAAACTCTAATATTTTAAGTAGTTATTTTATACAAAATGTTATTACTATTTGATATTCAGTATATCTATACCTATATGAAAAGTGTCTTGTTCACAAAATTTAATTTGCTTATTTTAATCCTCTTATAAATCTGTTGTGAGGACAGTAGTATAATTTGATATTATACTCTCTGTCCATGAAATACATATCACATTGGTGTTGGTAAGAGTTTTAATAAATGTTAGGTAGATATTTTTTAAGTGGAGATAATGATTTTACCATAGTGAAATGGGTTTTAATAAATGTTAGTAGATACTTTTTGAGTGGAGAAAGTGATTTTACTATAGTGAATTGTTGTGAGGTTTAAAATATTAAAAGAGTATGAGTTATTGTCCATCTAATTATTTATTTAATGCTGCGATTTTGATTGGCGGTTGTATTTGGGTATAGTGTTGTAATAAAAATTGCCTTATTTTGATTGGGGTACATAAGATATCACTTTATATGAGAGAATTCATATGCTACCATTTTTACAAGCACTTTTTATGAACCGTACCATTCTCATTTTGTTTATACTAGTGTATGACTCGTCGAAATTTGACGGTGATTAAATGTTATTATAAAAAAATTATGAAATTATGTTGCATCATCTATATATTATTAAAACAATTATACATTCGAAGTCTCTCCTTAATTTTAGGTCATATGTGGCACAACTTCTTTTCAGTATTCCTATTTATCTTAAATCCTCATTTTATGCATTTTTAATTCATAAATTATACTCCCCCCGTCCCAATAGCAAGGTCTCACTTCTATTAAATAATACTCTCATCAATTAAAGAAGTGAGACCTTGTTATTGGGACGGAGGGAGTATCATTCAATATTTATATTTTCAAAACTTCCATAATTAAATCTGAAATTATGATACCATATTTTTGGAATTATTAATTGCCGGAGTCTATGAGCCTTACAGTAGATAATTGGTTACAAATATCATGATTTTTATCTTAAGATTCATACATAATTATCTATATATTATTAAAATGATGGGGAATTCCTCCCCTCATCAAATGCATCGAATTAAGAGACATACACACACACACACACACATATATATTATATACTATTTGTTGTCTCACAAACTCATTGCGTAACATATTTGTAGTTGTCTTTTAGTTCTCCATTCACCTTATAAAAATCTTCATATATGACATGTTGCACCCCTGAAGTGATTCGATAGTATCCTCAAAAGGGATCTTTTTTGCAACAAATAAAGGTATGTGAAATATGTAAAAAATAGATCAATAAGGATGGTATTTCCTGGATTGTTATATCCATTTTCAATTACAATTGTTAATTGTTCGAACGATGGTGGGATCTGAAGAAGAGATTCATATAAGAATAGGTCAATGAGAGGTAACGTTTCTCTGATGGTTGTACCTATTACACATTTCAATCACCCATTGTTTGGATTATCTCGTCCATTCTATTAAAATAATCATATTTTTGCTTTTATTTGAAAAAAAATTAATTAATTAATTAATATTATATATTTTCCAATTTTAGGATGTGATGAAATATTTTTTTATTGTTTTCATCATTACTTTTATTTGGTGTGGAATGTATCAATTTGTTACAATTAACAAAGAAATTTCATTTACGAAAATTTCATCGATTATTTTAAATGACGGCGTCCAAAAGCAATTTATAAAATAACTCAGAAAAATAATTCCGGGATGTGAAAATATACATTGATCTTGAAAATTTATATAGGTTCCCAATAGTGGAGTTTTATTTGAAAATGCGGGATATAAATTTTTTATATTAAATAGATAAACATATATTTTTATTAATAATATACATATATATTTTTTTATTATACATGCCAAAATGTATAAATTACAATTAAATATTTTTTTGTACCCCTCAATAATCATAGTTAATTACAAACCAAAATGATCGATTCATTTTTAAAAAGAATAATTAAAAAATAATTTTAATCTAATTATAGATTATTAAATTTTAATTGTATAATATTACCATTAACTTTTCGAACTTTTTAAGTTAATTGAATTGTTGAACTTTATTTAAGTTTAACAATTCTTGAATCAACTTAATAATTGACCAAATTAATTTTTTTATAAAAATAAAACTATTTATTTGACCAACTAATTAATTAGATTGTGACTTGTAAATTGAATTTCAGGCCGAGAAAGTTATGCTCAATCATATCTTCAATCTTATTCTTTTATTTTCTACTACATGTTCACGCTTAATTTTGAGATTTCGATGTGGGACATTTTAAAGATGACATAGATCAAAGATTAAAAAAGTAGAAATGGAAGGTATATATTATATCTTATATATATGCGAGTATATATTATCTTAATAACTTAATATATATATATATATATATGATTTAATTAGATAAGTTTTTCGGAATTGAAGCTAATTACTCCATTGTATATATTTACTTATTGAAAAGATTTCTATGTTTTGGATATATTCTCATTCCACATTTAATTATGGAAGTATTGAAATATTAAATATAAATCAATAGAATATATGAATAAAATGAGGATTTAAGATAAATACAAATACCGAATGGAGGTTGCACCACGTAGGACTCTAAATTAAGGGGAAGACTCGAATCCGCAATCGTTTTAATAATACTAGTAAGTAGCCCGTTGAGACTCGACGGGAAATAACTTTATGTTTTAATTTACTTGTATACATTTTAAAAATAATTTTATATCTTATTTAAAAGTTGTGATATTATTCGTATTAATTATTAATCAAACTTAAAAAATTAATTTTATTTCACGTATCTAAATTTATTATTAGGAATGACAATGGATCGGGTATAATCATTCATTATGTATTTTCTAAATCTAAATTTGTTTAGAATTTTTCTACATGTTCGTCCTAATCTAGGTTAAAATAGTGACTTTACTGTATATACTCGTCTCAAATCCGTTGAGTATTACTCGATAAAAATATGAACACTCCAAGTAAAATTAATTAAAATTAGTAAAAATCCTTCTTTCTATGTTATTTGAACCGTCTCATTGGTTTATGCTAAATTACTCGATAAAAATCTAAACAAAGTTAATATTAATTAAAATTTGTAAAAAATCTTCTTTTTAAGTATATTTGAATAGTCTCGTTGGTTCATGCTAAATCGATATCTCTAATCATTGCCAAAATGCGGAAAAAAAATGTTTACATCTCCAAAGTAATATTAATTAAAATTATTAAAAATCCTTCTTTCTATGTTATTTGAACCGTCTCGTTGGTTTATGCTAAATTACTCGATAAAAATTTAAACAATTTAATATTAATTAAAATTAGTAAAAATCATTTTTTTAAGTATATTTGAATGTCTCGTTAGTTCATGTTAAATCGATATCTCTAATCTTTGCCAAAATGCTGAAAAAAATACATTTACATCTTCAAGTTTTTCTTTTCTTTAGCTATTTATCCCATATTTGATTCAATGTATATATTTTATAGAAAGCACTAATCGTATGAATGAAAAATAAAAAGGATTCCATATAGACATGTTGATTAAATATATTTATTTAGTCTTCATAGGGATTTTCATTTACAAATTTTCTATATATGAATTAAAATTAGACAAATTACCAGAATAAAGGAAAATCTGAACGGAGCATCGTGGATGGGACAACTTTATTTTTGTATTAGTAATAGATTAGCATTAGCCTATTTAATTATTTATATTTTTAATATCTTAGGAATTACTGTATGGATTGTTGGTTTAGATGGTAAACATCTCACTTTTCATCCTAAACGTACAAGGATCAAATCTTGTCCACAACATTTAAAATTCGGTATGAGAATCTTTCAAAAAAAAAAAAAAAGGATTATAATCGAGATCCTTAAATCTATAAATTAATAAAAATCAAAGCTCAATTTTTTTTTAATGATGTAGCTAGACGTTCGTATTTAAAGCGACTTACTATGAGTTTATGTCAGAAAGATACAGAAACATAAGCAATTCAAGGACAAATACATCCAAATAACCTAAAAATTTTATATGTTTTCACGAAAACAATACCAAGTCGATTTTTTTGGTGCCGAAAATTACTAATTGCCTAAAATGATCACAAACTATATAGTTGGGGCCTGAAAAGCTAACGTTCGTATTTAAAGCGACTTACTATGAGTTTATGTCAGAAAGATACAGAAACATAAGCAATTCAAGGACAAATACATCCAAATAACCTAAAAATTTTATATGTTTTCACGAAAACAATACCAAGTCGATTTTTTTGGTGCCGAAAATTACTAATTGCCTAAAATGATCACAAACTAAATAGTTGGGACCTGAAATTTGTATTATTAAGTTCGGGCTAAGAGCATCTCCAATGGAGATCACCAACATCTCTCCTTTATTTAATTATTATGAGTGAGCCCAAGTCATCTCTCCATTTTTGCTCCCAATAGAGATCACCAAACTTGGTGATCTCTATCATTTTTTTTCTTTATATTTTATAATTATTTTAATTTAATAACTTGAATAAAAAAAATTAAAATACAAATTTTATTAAATTAAAATAAAAAAAATCATTACATTAATTTGAAAAACATAAAAAAAAAGAATAGCTAAACCTAAATTAAAAAATGAGCAAAACCCTCGCACCAGACCTCTCTCTCTCTCTCTCTCCACACGCACACACGGATAATTCTCCTCACAACAGATCGTCTTCCCATCGCGAATCAGAATGATAAGATACTGACGCAATACCCAATCCGCGCCCGCCACATCAGCCAGTAGTAGGAGCGATCATCTCTCTCGCAGCGATCGCGGCGATCGCCAGCGGCTCCCGATCACCATGCCCGCAATCGCAAATGCGGCGATCACCCTAGGGTGATCAGTGATCGCCACTGGAGATGCTGTAAACATGTCAGAGTGTCCATTTATCAGGTTAAATTTGTGTATTTTGCCTATATTCAATGATGTAAAATTAATTAGATTATGATTATTATAAGTAAATAAGGAATTCATAATATTTAGGACATTAAATATTTTCAAATGGAGTAGCATAATGATATAAATGAGGTTTATAATATCATATACATTTCTATCGCTGAATAGTTAGGAAAACATGGGAAAATATAAGGAACGTACAATTTACAACGTAAATAAGTAATCTTATTTTTAAATTTTTTGAACCATATATGTATATTATTAGTGTATACAAGAATTCCTCTACGAAACTATTGGTCTTCGAACTTTAAATTTTAGGTTCTGACACCGTGTTAGCTTTATATATTTTTGGCCAAAATGTATACAAATTCCTGACATTTTCTCAAATTTTGGTTTAATTCAAAACCTTTTAATTTTTGCAAAATAAATCTCTACCTTTCAATTTTGCTTAATGTTCTCCCGATGACGAATTTGGGTGAAATTCAAAGTGACGTGGCGTTCAAAACTACGGCTGTTCTTCGCCTGCTTCGAATCGAGATTGTCGCGGATCCCTCCGACGCCCGACCCCGAATCCAACAGCGTCATTTTGAACGCCACGTCACTTTGAATTTCACCCAAATTCATCGTCGGGAGAACATTAAACAAAATTGAAAGGTGGAGATTTATTTTGCAAAAATTAAAAGGTTTGGAATTAAACCAGAATTTGAGAAAAAGTCAGAAATTTGTATCCAGTTTGGCCTATATTTTATGATAGTCTAATACCGATTGTGCAATAACACGTAAGAGAAATAATTGCATTAAAATGTAAACATTAATTACCATATTTAGACATATATATAATATTTTTTTAAATAAACTTATTATTCTTCCGACAATTATGCAGATAATGTAATAAAATGGTAACAATTGCGTAGTATAAAAATGAAAAATTAAATGAGATATTTAATTTATTAGACTCATTCTTTTTACGTGCATTCGTACGTAATCAATCTCTGCTAGTATGATATAAAGGTGTGATAGATAAATTATTATCATGTTTGCTTTAAAAATCAAAGTATTTGACAGAAAAAGGGACGGAACATATATGGTAAGCTATGTTGCATGGGTGCGGGGAGTGGGTGCGGGAGCGATACAATACGAGTACGGGGATACAAATTTTTAAAAATTATAGGGTGCGATTCGGCAAGGATACGTATATTTATTTATATTTTATTACATATTTCACCTCTGAAATATATATAAAATTAAAAATTTATAAATTAAATATATTTAATTCAGATTTTTCTATATCCAAAACTTAAGTATTTATAATTAAGTATCTAATTAATCATATTTATAATAAATAAAGTTTTATTAAATTGTAAAAATGCCTCAAAAAAATAAAATTCTAAAAAATAACCACATATGCACCACCCTCCACATATCGGATTCTTGCCCTACACTTATCGGATTGGCGTATCCGAATTTTTTATTTTATTTTTTCTTCAGGATTCGTGGCAAATCCTGTTGCGAATCCGATGCGAATCGTACCCGCACCTGCACCCTACGCATATCCGACACTGCAATGTAATATTTTTAGAAGAATCCGTGCAATATAGATGGTAAGCAAACATAGTATCAATCCAAGCCAACAAATTGTACAACACGTGGCAATTGAACTTCACTATTTTTCCCAACTTTTTTCACTTATTGCATATTGTCAAGCAAACAAATGTACAAAGTTTTCTAAAATACTATTTTTAGAACCATCAAATTCATCAATTGTTATCTTTCTAGGGGTAAAACTTTAGAAATTTAAAAATAAAATTTACTATATACTATTATTTGGTATTAAACTGTTTCTTTCTTAGAAAATTTATCAAATATTATCATTCAACAAACTTATGACTCATCAAATACTTGGTGCTACCAAAGGTCTCCAAACGGTCAAATTTTCACTTTTTTTACTTTGTTAGTCGAATGTTTCTGTTTGAAATCAACGAAGTTCGACAAATATTATGATTTTATAAACACTCGAATTTTTGGGTTATATGTAAAACAAAAGTTTGGCCAAATAACAGAAAATATGGTTGATCACATTAGTTTCTTTCGCCAAAATGAGAAAATAGAGTGATTTCTATCTCAACTTTCAAAAACAGTTGCAAATATATACTCAACTTGTCAATTTTTATACTCTCTCCGTCCACGAATAGCAAGACTAATTTTTTTTTTTCGTCCGTTCACAAAAAGTATTACTATTCCATTTTAGGACATAACCCCACCCACTTTATCATTTTTTTTTCTCTTTCTCCACTAACAAACTACCTAATTTTTGTTAAAATCCGTGCTGCTCCAAAATAGTCTTCCTATTGATGGAAGGAGGGAATAATTAACATTTACACAAATTTTCTATGACTCAAACTTTTAAATTGTGTCGTTCAAGCCATTGATTCAAAAAATTAAAGATTGAATTTTGACTGGCTCGAGGAAAATAACATTATGGTATATAAGTTACACTAATACTTTTTGGACATATATGTTCGGACATAAAATGAATATATTAATAATCTTAACTTATAATTTATCAAATAAAATAATGGTGTTGGTTAGTACTCTAATGTATTTACTTAATTAATCTAAACCGCCATTTTTAAAGAGAGAAATATGACTACAAAAAATATGAAATTAAACTAATAAAGTTATTTTGTGATTTTCACTAATCTTTCGGAAATACTATTACTTAATAGATATTTATGCATTCACTTGAATTAGATTACTCAAAAAATAATAAATTGAATGAATGTGGAGAAATTACAAAATTAAATAAATAAGTTAAACGGATTGAACCGATTCATTTACCTAAACTAGCTAGATTATGTCCGGACATTTATGTCCGAATAGCATCACTCTATAAGTTAACGTGTAGTTAGTTGGAAACATCCATGCGCAAAATTCATCCTTATCAGCAAGTCTCAGCCGTCAACCTATATGCCATAGACATAGTGTGTTATCTTCTCGAGCCTTTCAAAGTTCATTTTTTCTAAAATTATGAGAATTTGGATCACCGAAAACTCTGAGTGAATTTAAATCGCAAATTGAAAGATATTTGCAACATTCTAAAACCTAATTGAAATTGTAAATAAAGCCAAAAGTCGTGTTTAGATTATGACAGTCATCACTTCTATTCACTTATTTATTTTCACACTAAACCTTGACGAAGAGAATGAGGGAGGAGGAGGGGAGGTCAACTGTGAATGACGTCATATTAACATTTTTATGGGTTGCATTTCTAATGCTATATTTTAAATAATTTAGGGTTAATTGATTTATATTACACAAATTTTGGATCATTTTTTATTTTGCACATTAACTGTTAGATTTTGTTTCTAAATATACCAATTTAACTTTTATTTCGATTTTTTCAAAATTCTCAAATTTAAATTGTCATGTGATCATGTCAATCCACGTTGAGAAATGATATGACAATCAATAATCAAAACAATGTCGTTTTGGTTATAATTTTTTTTTAAAACTAAAAATTATTTTATAGATCAACCTCAGCTCTCATAAAAAAAAAAACAAAAAGAGATATTAAAAAAACTTCGTCAACTAGAGAAGAAGAGATATTCACCTGAAAAGCAAATCTACCACGTCATTTTGGTTTTCGAATTCAGTTATCGGATTTGCCATGTCATTTAATTTTCACGTGGGTTGCCATGCCAATTTCGATTTGAAATTTAAACAAAATCCAAACAAAAGTTAATTAGTGTATTTGGAAACAAAATTTAAAGTGCATGGGCGAAACCAAAAATGATCTAAAATTCGTGTATTTTAAACCAATTAATACATAATCCTAACAAGTTATTTTACAATAAAAGGGATTTCACTCAACTTAGTTCTATATCTTTTCATATTCTCATAAAATATGACGTGCCAAAACTTCGAGAAAAAAATAAAAATATAAGGGACTTAATAAAATTGAGTAAAAAAAAAAAGTCGTTTGGTGTAAAGAATAATAAACATCACTGACCCAACTAGCAATTTAGGTATAATTCCAAATGGATACTTTGTTTATTGACTAATTAAACTAATTCTTTCAGAGTTTATTATTATGGACCTATTTACCATTAAAGTTAATATATTTTTTGTTATAAAAATACTACTACATGATATGATACTTTTTACACTTATTCTTTATGTATTTCAAATGAAATTGTCATAGAAAAAAAAAAGAATCTAATTTGCTGGAAATGTTTAGAGATGGCTGTGGATATTGGACCCGGTCGAGATCCGCTAATTCAGATCCATTTTTTTAGGACGTGGGCATAAAAAATTTGGACCCGATGAATCTAGACCGAATTTGGAGTAAATGTCCAAAAATTGGATCTGAATGTGGAGTCAAAAGTTTGAGATCCAGATCCGGTCCAGATCCGACCTGTGGACCCAGTGTATATTATATAATAAATATATTTTCTAATTTGCATATTATATATATAATATATTTTTTAGTTTTATTTTAAGTATAATTTAGTCCATTAAGTATTTTCCAAATTTAAATTTGTTTAGAAATTTTCTACATGTTCTCGTCTTAATCTCGATTAAAATAACGACTTTACTGTACATACCCGTCTCAAATCCGTTGGTTAATACTCGATAAAAATTTGAACACTACAAGTGATACTAATTAAAATTAGTAAAAATCTTTATTTTTTTGTGCATTCTTGATTTATATTATAGATTTCTGAATATAAATTTTAAGAATATTAAATAATTACAAATTAGAAAATTTTCGTACTCTTTAATTAAGAAATTTTCGATAATATTAAATAAATAGGAATAGAGGATGAATATTAAAGACATGTAGATTAGAATATATGAATCAAATTAGTTTTAAATATAATATATATGTTGACATATTAAATATTAAACTATTTATTTGGTCAAATTAAATAAAAAAACCAAAAAATGTTAAACTATTTAATTGGCCAAAATTAATTATTATTTGGCCAAATTAAATAAGAAACTATCTTGGTTGAAAAAAAAACACCTCATATCTAGTCTTTTTATATAAGTTCTCCAATCGGTGAGAACTACAAGATTTTAGTAAAAATACGAATTAAATAAACTATATATATAATCGATGAGTGAAAATTGAGATTAAGAATTTTATACAAATTATAATATGAGTATATTAAATACATATAATATATGGCGTGAGATTGAGATTAAGATGAATATATCACGTAGGCATGTTAATTAATATACACGTGTAAAGAGTAAAGAGACAACACTCGTTTATTATATAATAATTAAAAGCAATTAAACTTCTTGGACCCTATTTGGCAAAAACAGTCAAATTAATAAGAAACTATTTTGGTTCGAAAAATTACACATTATATCTTATTTTTTATATAAATTTTAAAAATACGAATCAATATTAAAGACATGTAGAATAGAATATAGTGGTAATACGGTCCTTTGACCAAACAAGTTTGTCGAAATTCAATGTTGTCTGGAAACACTTTATTTTTATAAATTCTGGTCAACTTTGACTTGAAGTGACTTAAATGCCCTTCCTTTCACCTCAACCTATTTTACATCCTTCTACCTTATCTATTTCTTTCTCTCTCTATTAGCTATCAGAGCTGGAAGTCTGTTTCTCTATCTTTCGTGAGCTGCTGTAATTTCTCTCTCCATACCTCGTCTTCGCCGGCGTTTCTACAGCAATGATCTAGTTTCCTTTGTTCGATGATACTCTCGTAGCTCGTATTCTCCGGCGGCGGTGAATTTCTTGGTTTTCTCCGTTCGACGATACTCTCACTTCTCATAGCTCGTATTCTCCGCCGGCGGTTGAGAATTTTACCGGCGACATTCTTCTGTGTTGGTAGCGTGGTTTCTTCAATATTATTGAGGTAATTTTCCAGATCTAGTATGTCATGTTCTAGATCTAGTGTTCATGTTCTTGTCGTATTTTCCAGATCTACCTGTCCTCTTCGTGCATATGTTTCTTCCTGCATTTTCCAGATCTTGCCGTCCTCTTCGTGCATATGTTTCTTCCTGCATTTTCCACGTCATTGGGTGCCACGAATGGTACGAAGGTACGAATGGGGTATATTTGTACCAGGTGTGCCAAGTCTTGGCGCGGTATGATTTGGCACACCTGGTACGAATATACCCCATTCGTACCAGGTGTGCCAAGTCTCGGTGCGGTATGCCTTAGCACACCTGATACGAATGCAACATTCGTACTAGGTGTGCCAAGTCTATATTCGTACCAGATGCTATATCCGATTGAAATTTGATTATCCGATTGTGCCTGACACTTGAAATTTGATTATCCGATTGTTTCTTGCAGATGAGGCCAGATGCTATAATTATTGCGCATGGAGGTGTATGGAAGAATAATATATACCATAGTGGACAAAGAGAGTATATTCCTATACCTCCTGGTGGTATAACATATGCAAATTTATTGAGTAAGATTGAATTGCGTTTAATGAAGGCCAAGAGTATATATTTGTATGAGATAGATGCATTAGTTCAGTCCCCCGCGCGTGAAAGTAATGAATCTCCACTTGTTGTTTTAAATCATCCTATATGTGAGCATGAGGGTTTCGTGAATTTGTTAAATGCTCAAAATAGTGAGAATGTGATAACTTCAAGGAATGTAAATGTGCAAAATGAGAATCATGGTCAGAGGATTGATGGTAATGGTATTGATGACGAACCAATTGATTTTGGTCGTGATGAGGGTCATAATAATTGTGATGATGAGGCTTTTGATAGTGATGATGCAGACAGTTTTGATGATTGTGATGATTTGGATGATTGTTGTGGTAGAAATCGTTTTAATATGCCATCATTAAATGGTTTGAATGACGTTATAGAGGAAAATTATGAACCTGGTCGACAGTGGAGCATTTCGGGTGCTGCATATCAATCATCTCTTCCTTGCAAAGAACTAGGTATTGTTGATGAACCGATTACTGAAACACTTTGTCGTGGTGCTATGTTCTTTAAGAAAAAGAAAATGATTATGGCATGTGGACTACATCATCTCTTGAATCATGTGGAATTTATTACCAAGCGTTCATCAAAGTTAAGATGTCATGTGGTTTGCAAACACGAAGATAATTGTTCGTTCATCATGCGTGCGAGACCACTGGAAAATGCATGGAGAATTTATAGATGGAGCCCTCACACGTGTGAATTTGATTTGAGATACCATGCTACTCCAAAAGTGAGTTCGAAGATACTAGCTTCATACTTTGTTCCTCATTTGATGGCCGAGGGTGTTGTTCTTAGGCCGAAGGATATTCAGGCGCAGCTACTAAGGCAATTTGGTGTTACTGTCAAATATCAAACTGCTTTGGCTGGAAGAAATCAAGCACTCACCATGACATACGGCGACGCGAGTAAATCTTTTCAACTGCTCCCCAAGTATCTTTTCATGTTGGAGCATTCAAATCCTGTTGCTGCATGTGTTAGAAGATTTGGTGCATGTCGTCCCGTTATTGTAGTTGATGGTACACATTTGAAAGGAAAATATAAAGGTATCATGTTTGTTGCTGCTACAAAGGATGCTAATGAATAGATTTTCCCATTAGCTTTTGGGATTGGCGACGTAGAAAGTGATGCATCATGGATTTGGTTCTTCAGGGAGCTGAGACGGATATTTGGTTGTCCTGAGAACTTATTATTTGTGTCTGATCAGCACCTCAGTATCAAGAAAGCAGTGGATTATGTTTATCCGTACTCCGCATGGACTTTATACGTATCACTTACAAGGAAACCTCAAGAAATGGGGCCAACATCCAATATATGTCTTCAATGAAGATGTAAAGAGTTATAAGAGACAAGATTTCGAGGGGCATATGAAAAATTTGTTATCGTTTGTACCTCGTGCACACGAGAAAGTGGTAAGTATTGATCCAATTAGACGGGCTCGTTCAAAATATCATGTGCACCGTTATTGGTTTTTAACTTCTAAATGTGCCGAGTGCTTGAATGGCCGACTACGATGGGCTAGAAAGTTGCCAGTTTGCACTCTTTTGAAGTGTGTACGTAGTTTGATCGGGCAATGGTTTGTAGAACGGCGTGCTATTGCTGCTGAAAGAACTCACGAGTTAACGAACTTTGCCTCGACCAAATTAGGAAGATTAATGGAGTTGGCCCGGCCCATGAGTGTTGAAACCATTTCTTCAATGAAGTATAAGGTCACGTCTGGTATGAAAAATTACATTGTTGATCTTGACAGTAGAAAATGCACATGTTTTGTATTTGATCTCGACCTGATACCCCGTTCTCATACAACAGCAGCAATAAGGTTATTTTTTAAAGTTATTTTCTATTTTCTATGTTCTAGTACAACAGTTAGTTGGCACAACTTGTAAGCGCCAAGGCTTGGCACACCTGGTGCGAATACAACATATACTTTGTTTTTTACTGCATTCTGTTTCTTTTTATGCAGTAAAAAGTAGCACAATACGATGTCATATGTGAGTGCTTATTATACATGTGGCGACCAGCCACCCGGGCCTATGCGGATCGAGCAAGCCGCCACACGGGGGTGACGTCATGGAAGCATATGTTCAGTGGAATAAAGATATAGATATACATGTCTAATAATTAAACATGGATATGAATTCAAAATAAGTAGTCTGAAGAATAACTTGCCCAGATACTAACTAGAGTTCAAAGTATGAGGACATCGGACCCTGCACGGTGGAAGCAATTTAGGCTTGAGTTTCATCAATTACCCGCGGTCGGATAATCGACACATAGAAAAATGAACATAAGTACGAAGTTCAAGTTTGTTTAAATTATTACATAACAAAAGTGGAATCACGTATCATGATACGATAAGCAAAATAACGATGACGATCTAAATGATCGCCATCCAAATAACTTCGGAAACCGCCACACCACTTGCCATCCCGTCGCTCATCCTGCATTTGAAAAGAAATGATTTTGGGCTGAGTACTAGCGTACTCAGTGGGTTCTTGCCCTCTTTGGCAAACATTTGCATAAATCATTTTCATAAAGATACTGCATGCTACTTCACATATATGGGATGATATTTTAAAAGAAAACATTTGAATCCCATATAAGTGTAAAACATTTTATCTTAGAGCAAAGCTCATCTAGTGTGCACAATTACATACTTACTCCATTGTGTTACCAGCCGGGACAATCAAGGGGGTAGCTAGCCCCGTTAATTGGACCGAGTTGCTTCTATGGGAAATCCCTTTTGATTTCAACCATAAACAGTCTTCTGTGTACACACCCCTTCTCGATCAAAGCCGGGGACCGATCGTTTAATAGTGGTCGACACCCTTTGGTGTGAACCGATAACGGAAGGAATACCCGGTCTTTGGTAAACACAACAATGAGCAATAAAGCATGCATATCATTTTCATAATAAAAAGCTTAGGGTGTAGTTACCCGAAATGTACCTCCGTAGGATTTATAACCCACAGTTTGAAAATAGGAACTCACCTTGATTCCTCCAAAAGCAAAAGATCTCAAGCTTGATCTAAAGCCCGACGTCTCCTACAAGACCGTCTCAACACTTAGGCTCTTAACATAAGGAAAGTCAAAAGCACAAACAACTAAGTCCTAGGTCAACCTATTCCCGATTTACCCTTTAAACTTGAAGAAAACCAACGAGGGGCTCCTCGTATTTTTGATTCTTAATTACGGACCAAATTAAGGTCCAAAACTTTTAAACTTGATTTTAGGAATCCATGTCATGCCATGTAATGCGCATAAGAAGTTTACCTAGTTCACATATACATTTCATCAAGCAATCATGCTCAATTAATAATTTTTAAATCATATATCATAGTAAAATGGTTAAAATAATTAATAAACTCACATTCATATTTATATATAATTAGCACATATGCATACATGTACTTAAAATATATGTATTTATCATTCAAGTCATTTTACGTAATATGATTCATAAAATCTTGCAAAGATAAGAATTAATTCTCAAAATCTTCAGTGAGGCATTTTTACAGATACTTTCTGTGCATTAAAGTACTTCCAAGTAACCATGTTCAACGTGAAATAACAAACTGATAAAAGAACATATATAGGCATGATTTATCATTCTGGAAAGATTATATGACATACTTTAACATACAAGTGGTTTCATGCAAACATATGCAGCGGTTTTGAAATTATGCTCAAACAAAGATAGGTCAGTACACACACATTCTACATCTGATGAAATCAGAAACACCACATACGCATTTTGTCAAACAGTTAGTGTGCGTAACTTTCATTAAAGTAGCCATCTTTGACGTACGATAACCGATTGATAACTTAATGAAAAATTGAGTTCTTTATGGCTATGGAAATCTTAGGATGTCTACTATATTTTCACCGAAGAAAATATTTTCAAATTCAAAATATCCAGAGAGTTATACTACGATATTTTAAACTGCTCTAACCACGATTCTTAACAGGAGGTCAGTGGACACTTTAATTATTCTAGAACGATTCGCTTGATGGATTTGGCTAATTTTTGTATATGTTACAGAAGACATATAAGGCTACAACATGTTAAAATATGAGAGCAAACGGAGTTCATTTGCTATGGTTTTGGCTGGCCTGTTTGGTTCGAAAATCATAAGAAAGAAATCTGGAAAATATGGCTTTCTATATTTTTTTCTTCCAAAATTCGAACTCTAAGCTTCACAAATCAATATATATGTCCTAGATCTAAACATATAACATATATAACATGTTTATTATACATAACAAGTGAGATTTAACCATGCTTTCACTTTAACAACATTCTTGCTTCTCAAGAATGCATATATATCCATAGAACTCTATATTTAACCATAGACTTTTATTTTAAACCATAGGTGTTGGAGTATGGAGCTTGAAAGAAAGTGAATTTTGGGCTCTACGCCGTTTCCTAATTTTACTAGGATTAGGGCTCTACGCCGTTTCCTAGTTTTACTAGGATTAGGGCTCAATTGTTTGCTATATATATAGATGTTCTCTCATTGTAATTTGTATCCGAAAATATAGTGAAAATCCATGGCTTGACATCACCCCCAGATGTAGATACACATCGTATTGAACTGGGTAAACAATTCTTGTGTTTTCTGATTTCGTGATTGTGTGTTTATTTCCTAACAACTGGTATCAAGAGCTCCGGGTTTAGTGGGAGCAATCACGATGAACGACGGGAAGATTGCAGTCGAGAAGTTTAATTGATCTGATTTCGGTTTCTGGAAGATGCAGATCGAGGATTATCTCTATGGTAAAGATCTGTATTAGCCCCTCAAACCTAAACCGGAGAAGATGGATCCGGAGGAGTGGGAGCTGCTGGACAGAAAGGTGATGAGCGCGATTCGTTTGTCGTTGTCCAAGGACGTGGCGTATCACACGGCTGCAGCAAAGTTGACGATGGAGATGCTGAAGATCCTGGAGGAGATGTATCAGAAGCTATCAACAGCAAACAAGATACATCTGATAAAGCGTTTATTCAATCTGAAGATGTCAGAGAGTACACCGGTGCAACAACATCTGAACGAGTTCAACATGATCACCGCGCAGTTGAACTCGGTTGAGATCAAATTCAATGACGAACTTCGTGCCCTAATTTTGCTATCTTCACTGCCAGAAAGTTGGGCCGGCACAGTGACAGCAGTTAGCGCCGCAGAGGCAAAACTGACGTTTGACAAAGTAAGGGATCTGATAATTGGCGAAGAAATTCGTCGGAGAGAATCAGGATCTTCTACTTCGGGGTCAGCACTGAATACGGAAACTAGGGGCAGATCTAAGGGAAGGCAGAATCGGGGAAGATCAAAGTCCAGAGGATAGAGCCAATCCAGGAATGATAAAAGTTCAATCCAGTACTGGAACTGTGACGAGTACGGTCACTTCAAAAATCAGTGTGAAGCACCACCAAAGAAGAACAAGAATAAGGATCAGAAAGATAAGAAGACAGCGAACGCTACCATGTCTGAAGATGATGGTGAGACGTTAGTCTTGAGTGTGACCAGTCCGATAGAGTCATGGGTGCTGGATTCTGGAGCGTCGTTCCATTCATGCAGTAATGTTGGTATAATGGAGAACTATGTCTCTGGTGATTTTGGAAAGGTATATCTTGCTGATGATGAGCATTTGAAAATCGTGGGAAAGGGAGACGTGCGAGTAGTGACATCCAGTGGATCCGTGCTAAGGCTGAATGAAGTCAGAGACATTTCCGGACTGAAGAGAAACTTACTTTCGATTGGGCAGCTTGATGTAGAAGGCTACACAGTGACGTTTGGCTGCAACATTGGAAGATAATCAAATGAGCTATGGTAGTAGCTCGAGGAAAGGATCTACAAGACCACCAAGCATAAATTAATTAAGTGAGTATGCTTTAGATGATTAAATGATATTCGATCACAACATAATTTTGCTAGAACAATTATTTAAGCTCGATCAATTAGAATTTCTCTAATTAATTTACGTTGTACATGACAACTAACTCCAAGGATTGCATTGATCTTGCAGGTGAAGCAAACAATGCAGATTTGTGGCACTGTCGGCTTGGCTACATGAACGAGAAAGTGATGAATGTGATGTGTTCGAAGGGTAAGCTGCCCGGCCTGAAAACTGTTGAAGTTGGCTTGTACGAGGATTGCGTGTTCAGGAAACAGAAAATTGTGAGTTTCTCGAGAGGTGGCAGAACCTTGAAGATGCAGAAGTTGGAGTTGGTCCATAGTGATCTATGGGGATCGGCACCTGTGAAGTCCCTAGGAGGCTCGGAGTTCTATATGACCTTCATCGACGATTCCACTCGAAAGGTATGGGTTTATTTTCTTAAGAATAAATCTGATACGTTCGATACTTTCAGGAAGTGGAAAGCCCTTGTAGAAACTGAAACAAGGCTGAAGGTGAAGTGTCTACGGTCCGATAATGGAGGAGAGTATGAACTTACGAAGTTCAAGAATTATTGTGCTGAGAATGGGATTCGCATGGAAAAGACCGTGAAAGGAACTCCACAACAGAATGGCATTGCAGAACGCATGAACAGGACGTTGAATGAGCTGGCAAGATGCATGAGGTTGAAAAGTGGGTTACCGAAGACATTTTGGGCGGATGCAGTCAACACAGCTACATTCTTAATCAACAGAGGTCCATCAGTTCCGTTGGAGTTTCGGATACCTGAGGAAGAATGGACGGGAAAAGAGGTAAACATATCTTTCCTGCGCATCTTTGGATGTGTTGCTTATGCTCATGTTAATTCTGTTGATAGAAGTAAGTTGGATGCTAAATCTGTTAAGTATACGTTCATTGGTTATGGAGGTGATGAGTTCGGTTATAGGCTCTGGGATGAGCAGAACCGAAAGGTTATTCGTAGTAGAGATGTGGTTTTCAATGAATAGGTTTTGTACAAGGACAGAGTGAAGGCATCGAGCTCTAACAATTCTGAGCCCCAAGTGGTCGAGTTAGACATCTCAAACTCGAGTGAGAGCAAACAGAGTTAGAATGTTGAAGAGGTGCTTGAAGAAGAGCCAAGCACCCCACCACCGAACAATCCGCTGCCAAGACCGGCTAGAGAGCGACGTGCACCAGATAGGTACTCGCCCTCTAACTTTTACTTGTTACTTACTGACGGTGGTGAACCTGAATGCTATGCAGAGGCAGGAACGGGTAGCAATAGACGAAGGTGGAGAGTTGCTATGGATGATGAGCTAGCATCTCTTCTCCTAAATGGCACTTGGGAACTTGTGGAGCTCCCAAAAGGCAAGAAGGCATTGCACTGCAAGTGGGTCTATCGAATCAAGATTGAAGCTGATGGTAGTAAGCGCTACAAGGCTAGGCTGGTTATCAAAGGGTTTGAGCAACGATACGGTATTGATTATATTGATGTGTTTACTCCTGTTGTGAAACTGACCACTATTCGTTTGGTGTTGAGTATGGTAGTTCTAGAAAACTTGTTGTTGCATCAGATGGATGTAACGACGGTGTTCCTTCATGGTGATTTGGAGGAGGACTTGTACATGACACAGCCTGAGGGATTCGTAGTGAAGGGAAAGGAAAATCTTGTGTGCAAGTTGAAGAAGAGCTTGTATGGCTTGAAGCAAGCTCCAAAGCAGTGGTACAAGAAGTTTGACAGTTTCATGCTGGAAATTGGATATGAGAGATGCCACGCTGACCATTGTTGCTATTACAAGAGGTTCGACAAAAGCTATCTTATCCTATTGTTATACGTTGATGATATGTTAATTGCAGGAGCTGATGCAAAAAAGATGAATAAGTTGAAAAAGCAATTGTCGAAACGATTCTCCATGAAAGATCTTGGAGAGGCCAATCAAATTTTGGGCATGACAATCGAGCGAGACAAGGCGGCAAGGAAATTGTATCTTTCGCAGGCCACTTACATTCAGAAGGTTCTGGAAAGATTCAGCATGGACGATTCGAAGCCGATGAGTGTACCTTTGGGTAGTCACTTTAAGCTGTCGAAGAAGGAATCGCCGAGTACAAAGGAGGAACATGCCGAAATGAAGAAAGTTCCCTATGCTTCAGCAATTGGCAGCATAATGTATGCCATGGTGTGTACGAGGCCGGATATTGCGCATGCAGTGAGAGTAGTGAGCTGGTTCATGGGTGATCCGGGCAAGCAACATTAGGAAGCAGTCAAGTGGATTTTTCGATACTTAAGAGGTACCACAGAGAAGGCCTTATGTTTCGATGGCAAGAGTGTTGAGCTGGCAGGTTATGTTGATGCAGATTTGGCATCCAATGATCTTGATGGGAGAAGAAGTACAACCGGGTATGTGTTTACTTATGGTGGTACTGCTATTTCTTGGACTTCTAAGTTACAGAAGGTCGTTTCTTTGTCTACTACGGAGGCTGAGTATGTAGCCGTGACGGAGGTAAGCAAGGAGATGGTGTGGTTGCAGAATTTCTTGGGTGAACTTGGGAAGGAGAACAAGAATAGCACTCTCTATAGTGATAGTCAAAGTGCTATATTCTTGGCAAAGAATCCGGCATTTCATTCAAGGACAAAGCACGTGGAGTTGAAGTATCACTACATTCGACACCTATTAGAGAAGAAGATCTTGCAACTTGAGAAGATACTTGGAAGTTCTAATCCAGCCGACATGTTTACTAAGGTGGTGATCTTAGAGAAATTGAAGCTATACATAGCTTCAATTGGCCTTGGAACTTGAAGAGAAGGCTAGGCGATGCTAAGCGGATACATGGAGCAGAAGAAGAAGATATGTTTACTTGGGGGTGTCAGTCTCCAAGTGGAAGATTGTTGGAGTATGGAGCTTGAAAGGAAGTGAATTTTGGGCTCTACGCCGTTTTCTAGTTTTACTAGGATTAGGGCTCAATTGTTTGCTATATATATAGCTGTTCTCTCATTGTAATTTGTATCCGAAAATATAGTGAAAATCCCTGGCTTGGCATCGCCCCCAGACGTAGATACACATCGTATCGAACTGGGTAAACAATTCTTGTGTTTTCTGATTTCGTGATTGTGTGTTTATTTCCTAACAATAGGAACCATGAAACTTCATGAATAACATGCTCATAACACATTCAACACTCATACAAACTAAACCTAGTAGAAAACTTAGAAGGTTAAATCTTAGATTTAGAGTTAGAACATATACCAAACTCTGGCTCCTTTCTTCCTCACTCACGACTTCTCTCTCTCTCTCACGGTTTGCTTCTTCTTCTCCAGCCTTTCCCAGCTTCTTACTCTTCTCCTAGGGCTCTTCTCACAGGTGGAAAAGTGGTGGTGGCGGCAGCTAAGAGGTGTGGTGGTGGTGGTGGAGTTTGAGAGCAAATGGTGTGAAGAATGGAGTGTAAAAGTGACTTGTGTGTGTGTGGGAGTTGCTGCTGCTATAGCAGCCGAAAATATGTGAGGGGGAGGGGAGTTGGTGGTGATTTGAGTGTGAGTGATGGGCGTGTAAGAGAAGGCTAGCCATGCATTGGCCAATTTTGAGGTTGGGTGGAAAAATGGGGTTTGAACAATGATGGTGTTAGCATGTGAGTTTGAATGAGATCTCTCTCCCTCTCTCTCAATCTCTCTCTGTTGTCTCTCTCTCTCTTTCATGTATTTTATTTGTTTTATTCATCTCATAATACTAGTAAACTTGTTACATGTATTTATTTAATTAGGTACTAGTTTAATTAGATATCTTGTTCTTATAAAAATATCACACATATATATATATATAGGTACACTTATGTACACACACGGTTCTAATATATATGTGTACATATAGTTCATCTCGTCTCGTATTTTATATCCGGGTACAAGCCCTCTAGATCATTATGTAAATTAATTAGAGAAATTCTAATTGATCGAGCTTAAATAATTGTTCTAGCAAAATTATGTTGTGATCGAATATCATTTAATCATCTAAAGCATACTCACTTAATTAATTTATGCTTGGTGGTCTTGTACAACCTTGATCAATTATGTTAATACTTAATTATTTGATTTATCTAATAATTCTTATCACCAAACTTAATCACAGTTAAATCACATAATAAAGTGCCATATAATTTACATGTAAACATATAATGTGTCATGCTCGTACTAAATGAAGAAATCTGATAATCGAAACGATTTAAAATCACTTGCTACGCTTCGAAATCATTTTCTTTGAAGACTTATAAATAATGTCTTCCTCTTCTATTTTAAAAGATATTTTATTCTTAAAAAAAAATCCGGGAAATAGGTACCTTCCTACGGTTATCTTATTCTTAAATCAACATATTCTAGGAACGAAAATTCGGGCTCTCACAATACAACTGAGACGTTGCATGAAATTTATGCTGAAGAGGTGATGTCGATTCCAGATCCAGAAGAGTGGTGTGTTCCTCCAGAGATCGCTTCAAGGGTTGTTGGGACGCCTCCCAATCCTAGACAAGCTGGACGACCACGTCAAAATAGGTATGCGTCTGGATCCAATTCAACAAGCAGTCTTGTGTGTTCTTGGTGCCATCAGCGATGTCATTATCAAAATACATGCACTGCGATTCCACAAATTACGCCGGAAGAAGTTAGTAGTAACGAACCTAGCGTTAGTAAACCTCGTAGATAGAAACGATGCAGTGTTTGTGGTATGGCTGGGCATACTCGTCTAACATGCAAGGAAAGAGACTTGGTTTCTTGATATTTTCGTTCTATTTATTTGGACTATGAACTGTTGTGGGTCTATTTATTTTGGATAATCAACTTGTTAAATTCTGAACTAATTACATGTACTGCATAAAATGAATAAGCATACGTACACGTACTAAAATATTACATGTCAAATGTTCACAAAAACTACTAAGGATTAGTACCAAATTCTTCACAAAAACTACTGAATTGTACCAAATTGTTTATCAAAAAAATTGATTATCACAAAAATTACTAATCCAAATTACTAATACTAATCCAGGTCCATGCCAATGGCGAGGATGCTTTTAGCAGTGCTGTAACGGTAGATTGTATCAGCAATGTGATACCGATAATCCTTGGTTTGCTTCTTTGTCATGTTCTTTTTTAAGGCAGCACCAGTTAGTAAGAGCTCGACGTACTTCAATGCACATGGACCACAATTCACACTGTCATGTTGCTTTAACGAGTTCAAATTTGTTTTGGGCCACTATCTTAGGGCGGTTTGCAAATTTGGGCCACATTTTTACGGGCTTACCAAATTAGGCCATTCTATTTTAAAATTCAGCATTCCTAGGCCAAATCTCGACCCGATCAGGCTATTTTGCACGTGAATCGTGCGTGCAATGATGTATTGAGCCCGAAAATGACGTGGCAGACACATAATAAAAAATATGAATTAAAAATTTAAAAAAAAATGAAGAATCCATGTCTCTTCTCTCTCTTCTCTGTCAAATTCATCCATGAACTACCAATTTTCAATGAAGCTCAGAAGCTTTCCTGGCCCAGAAGCTCCACACCACCTCTACTAAAATTCGATCCGATATGATGAATCACGAGGTACCTTCAAACCCCTTCATGTCGTGCTTCCAACCAATAGGAACAGATACCGGCGGCGGAAGTGGGCTTGTATTTTCGGCTCGAGATCCACCACAACTTCTTCCTCTACTCCTCCATAGTTCCTTTGCCCAGAAAGTCCAACCGCCGCACTCCTTCATCTCCTCCTCTTCCTCTTCCACCCTCCAACCCCACCACAGCTTCCTACAGCAGCACCACCCAATTGCCGCGGCTGCATCGAGCTTAATGCCATCCATGAACTAACAATTTCCAATGACAGAATTGAAATATGTTCAATATTCCTAACAAAAATCTCCTCACCTCTATCTTCCAATGAAACCCCAATTTGCCATTCTCCGCCTCCTCCATAATCACCACAAGACCCCATAATTAATTTGAAATCCCATCAAACCACGATCAATTCGGTCTCGGCCATAACAAATCAGCAGAGCACAAAAAGTCAAAACCCTTGCTGGACTCTCAAACCTCATCCTATCCGATCGCAACAACGGCGTTCGCTAACGTCAGCAATGGGGCGAGGTGAAGAAGCAATCCGGGCAGAAATAAAGATGAGCGACTTAATCTAAGGCAACATGGTTTCACGGAGAGAAGTCGTAGGATACCGCCGCTGCAGCTTCCAACAGAGAATGTATGGTGGAATCGTGGATATATAGGTTCTCAACAAATGTGGATTTTCAGATTTCAAAGCAAGATTCAACATTTCATAGATGTAATTGGGAAAGATTTTCATAGATGTAACTGGGAAAGTGTTTTTCAAATTAGGGTTCATGAATATTTTGGGGGAAATAAAAAATGAGATAGAGGCCTAAGCTCTCCCGTTTTGCATTTGCGGGTTAAAAAAATAAAATAAAAGCCACATCAACGATCGGGCTCCACTTGGCAAGTCACGCACTATTCACGTGCTAAATAGCCCGATTGGGCCGAAATTTGGCCTAGGGACGCGGAATTTAAATAGATTGGCCCAATTTGATAAGCTCGTAAAAATGTGGCCTAATTTTACAAACCGCCCTAAGACAGTGGCCCAAAAAAATTTTGAACTCTTGCTTTAACACATTTTCCATTGGATACGAATATGAAAATGGAGCGTAATTGAAGCAGGGATATCCGATTCGCTTCAGGATCTGTAGGAATATGCGGGCAACCGGGGTGAAGATCTTTGCTCTTATTTCTTTGTGATGATCATCGAACAAGTGTTGGTTGGAGTTGTATATCTCGAAATTCATTAAATCCAGGTCGAAGCAACATGTGGCCCAATGACCATTGAAAGGGCACACCATGATCACCTACAACAATAGTAAATTAATAATAACTACTGAATACGTAACTCGTATCATAACAAGACTTGGCACACCTGGTACGAATACAACTTATTCGTACCAGGTGTGCAAAGCTTATCGCGCCAGACCTTGGCACACCTGGTAAGAATAAGTCCATTTCGTACCAGGTGTGCCAAGGTCTGGCGCCGTAAGCTTGGAACACCTGGTACGAATAAGTTATATTCGTACCAGGTATGTCAAGCTTACTGCGCCAGATCTTGGCACACCTGGTACGAAATGGACTTATTCTTACCAGGTGTGCCAAGTCTTGAACCAACAGTTTAATCCATACTTCAACAATTTGAAATTCTAGTTACCTTTTTGACATCAGTCCATTTCTTCAATTTGGGCCCCCATTCCGGCAGAAGTCCATCGGCAAATAGGCACAGTCTATCCAGATCTTCATCTGGAACAACCTCTTCTATTAAAGGATTATATATGGTATCTTCTGGATCATCTTTGTGCAATTTTTTCCAGACTTCTTCAATTTCCACCAATAATATATAGATTTATTAAGTTTAACATAATACAAAATTAATTTATTGAGTAATTAATATATATAGCAAATCTAATGAATTACCATCAGCGAGGTTCCAGTAACAGCAACTCCCTCTATAACATTCGTTAGTCCTGCGTATTCTGGGGCTGTGGCTAGTACATCTAGGTAGGAATCTATGTGGCATATCTCAAGCTGTGTGGTTACATCCTTAATGTAACCAAAGAACTCTCTGTCTACCGCCCATGGTAATCCCACATTACGCCTATGCATACACAAGTAAGATCAATGTTTACAAAACTAACTCAATAATAAGAATAATAAATCACATTAACAACTTACTTGACATCATCTTTTGACTTCATGAACCTGTCAAAAGTGGTAACTGCACGAATGTCATTGGGGAGAAATGGACTCCTGCATGCAGCAGATGGAATCTTTATCCGAACTGGTCTGACTTGTGTTGCTTCTTCAGGTGCTGTTTTTGGTTCCGATGCTGCTGTTTTTTATTTCGCTGCTTCTGGTGTTGCTGCTTCTGGTGCTGCTACTTCTGTTGCTGTTTCTGGTGCTTGTGCTTGTGCTGGTGTTGCTGATGGGGTTGCTTCCTAAGAGTACGTCGACCATTGAGTACCCCCACAATCCTTCTCGAACTATAGTACAGAGTCCCATTGTTCTTTTAATTGCGTGGCAGTTGGAGGAGTAGTCATAGGCTTCGAAATGAATAAATAAAGTTTAATACCAAGTGTATGCACTTAAATACTTGGAACACCTGGTACGAATTGAGTGAATTCGTACCAGTTGTGCCAAGTGCCTGCACTAATATACTTGGCACACCTGGTACGAATGCACTCAATTCATACTTGGCACACCTGGTACGAATTGCTGAATTTGTACCAGGTGTGCCAAGTTCCTGCGCTAATATACTTGGCATACCTTGTATGAATTTACACAATTCGCACCAGGTGTGCCAAGTTTCACACTTTTAGGCATATACCAGATCAAGCTGTGCATCTCCAGTGGCTGATATATTTGGATTTCCTGTCATCCTCGATGTTATGTAGTCCCCTATATCCTTCACTATTCTCTCATGTTCACATTTGAGGTATTCTGCTATATCCTGCAATATTTTCACACGCTCTTGTGATACAAGTTCTTGCATCTCCTTCATCATCTCTACCTGTTCACTGGATATTATCTCCTTCAACTCAATCCTAGCCTGTTTTGCAAAAACTTCCCCGATGTCTTCAAGGAATGCTCATCTTTGTGAATATCTCAGTGGGAATACTGGGTCTTCTGGTCCTAGAATAGGGAGTCTGTGAGCTTTTTGATCACGTCCATGTCCTTGACCTCCTGCATCATCTGCTGCTTCAGCTCCTGCAACTTCAGCTTCAGCTCCTGCATGACGTGCTTCAGCTCCAGCTCCTGCATCATGTGCTTCTGCATCACCTGCTTCTTTAGGTGTCTGAATATCTGCTCCATGCATGTATATGAATTCAAATGGTTTCCCTTCCTCCACGAGTGTGGTCCAATGCCCTCTATTCCTTTCATTTTCATCAGGTTCTAATTTGGCTGCAATTTATTATACGAAATCACACTAGGTATGAATGCATTCGTACCAGGTTTCACACTGCCTTGGCGGGGTAAGCTTGGTACACTTGGTACGAATATGTTGCATTCGTACCAGGTGTGCCAAGCTTATCCCGACAAGGCTTGGCACACCTAGTAAGAATAAGTTGCATTTGTACCAGGTGTGCTAAGAATATAAGGAAATGTTATATCAGTTCGAAATTTACCTCCAAGTCCTCTGGTGTTTCCATATTTTTTTCATACGTAAACCTCAACATACGAGGTCTTCTATATTTTTTTATCTTACCGCCAATTGTGACACCCAATTATTTCGCAACACAGAATATCCAAGTTAAGAAGGCAACAGTGTTGCCTTTGATATGGTATCATTCCCCTGATTTTGTTGGTCCCAAGACGGATACCTTGGTGTAGAGGGGGGGGGGTGAATACACCAAGGTTTAAAAACTTTTCCAAGTTAAAACTCTTTTCAGAGAGCTGGCTGTGTTCGATCCAGCTGGATGGCAGCTTGATCGATACAGCTGGCTGTGTGTGTGTGCGGAATGTGGTGGAATTGGAAAGTCCGTCTGTTGCTTCAAATTATATTGCAAAGCTCTGTTTCACTTTTCGGTTAGTCAGTTTATGCAGATTGAAATGTATGCTCATGAGGGTTAGTAACATGCATAAAACAAAGCGATAAATAACAAAGCATTTTTAACGTGGTTCGGAGTAACACCTCCTACGTCCACGACCAGGTTCACTGGTAATTCACTACCACTTGGTTTCCAAGTGCCAAGCAACTTCACAACTCTAACCCGAGCTGTGTTCCAACAGTTTGCGGGCACTGTCAAGCCTACACCATCAGTTTACGGGTACTGAAGAACCTAACCACTCGAATTACACGCTTCGAGCAAGCGTACCTTTACCTAACCTTTCTGGGTTTGGGTTTGGGTATGGGTTTTCCAACTATGAATGAGTTCTTACAATGAAAAACAAGGAGTATGATGAACTCGTTCAAACTAGGCTTAAGATATTTATATTCTGATCTATTCTGCCTAAGACTGAATATGTGAACAACTAAGAACACAGCTGACTGGCTGGGTGTTCTTGAAAGATTTGGCTTTGAAGATCGTTGTTCATTTTTCTGTTTTCGTCTATTTCTTCAGTCATCTCGCCAGCCTCCTATTTCTAATGTTGGAGGAGATATATATAGGTGGAGATTCAAACTAGCCGTTGGAAGAGAGCCGTTTGAATCTTACATACTCTTGTTGACTTCTGGCCTTTAACCTACGAAGTAGGTCTGCATCTGCAGAGGCTAGTTCTTCTTTGATCCGACTGCGTCAGATAAGATCTTCTGACATCGGGATCTTGTCTTTGAGAAGGTCTTCGTCTTCGAGCTGCTAAGCGTTTCTGCTGTATCTTCAGCGGCTTGGACTCTGCTGTGTCTTGATTCTGAGCTGTGTATTTATTCTTAGCTGTGTCTTAAACCTGTGCTGTATCATCAACCTGAGCTGTGTCTTCAACCTGAGCTGTGTCACTGACCTGAGCTGTGTTTTAGACCTGAGCTGTGTCATCGACACTGAGCTGGGTCTTTTACACTGAGCTGGGTCTTTTACACTGAGCTGAGTTTCCGTCACTGAGCTGGGTCGTGATACTGCAGGGTCTTTGACTCTGCTGAGTTCTTAAGCTGTCTGCTTAGCTGTCTTCTGCTGTGTCTTCTGCTGTCTTCAGCGATTCTACCTGTAAACTAAGAAACTCTATAAGCTCAAACAGGTGAGCTAAAACGCTTAGGCTTGTGCGATCATCTACTCGGTTGGGGTCAGCTGGGTTTTGGTATCCAATCAAAACTCTATTAATTTTCCCAACAATTTCCCCCTTTTTGATGATGCCAAAACCCTAACTGAGAAAAATAATTTACTTCCCCCTTAACAAGAAAACGGGTTTTCAAAAGTTTAAACATACATAACAGGTAAATCAAATTCAGAGTTTAGTGCCTGGACAAAGAGTTATTGTCATCAGGGTGAGGTTGAGAGCAAAAACGAATTTTTCATTAATAAAAGAAAATATTACAATTTTACAACTTTACAAAAGAAATTCAAAAGACAAAATTCCCAGATGACTGGGTCTTCAGCTTTGCTTCCTCTGCTGCTGATTCTTCAGTCTTTCTTCTTCAAGCTGTTCATCCTTTCTTAACCTGTACCGGTTGAAGATCATCCGTTCCAGCTTCCTATATTCTTCTTCATTACTTACCTTGGAAATTTTTCTCCTGATTGCCCATTTGTTTACTTCTGCGATTACTTGCGATTTGTCAGGGAAATCGGTTCCAGGTATTAGTGGAGGCTGGAGATGATACAGCTGGGGAGCAGAAAATTGGATCTTTGCGGTCTCTGCAGCATTGAAGAATGCTTTCGCAGTCATCCTAACTTGATGGAAGAGCTCATTTATATGCATCTTGAAAGCAACATCTGGAGGCGTATTTGGGTAGGCTCCCAGATAGTAGTAATCTTCAATGAACTCGAATTTTGTATGTTCCCAGTCGTCGTTTAATTCTTCTGGGATCCATTCATCTATTCTTCTCCAGTTCATTGGCATCTGAGTCTTTTTCTTCGATGCTCTGATGTTTGTTCTTTTCTTCTTTTGCTTCTTTTCTTCAGCATCGAGCAAGCTTTCCTTCTTCTTCTTCTGCTGCTCTTGAAAGTTCCTCATCTCTTGCTTTTGTTTATTTACAAGGTTGCAGAGCCATTGAGTATCATTTATTTCTTCTGGCTTGGCTCCGCTAGCTTTGGCAAGAGGGATGATCATTTTGCTCCATTTTCCTCTTCGTCCAAATTTGGTTCTTCGTCTTTCAAGAACAACTTCATCAATCTCAGACTGCAGCACTTGGATTTCATCTTTAGCTACAGCTTTTCCTTTGCCTGCCCTTGATGTTTTTCCGTTGTCATTACCTTCCCCCTTATCTTCCCCCTTTTTGGCATCATCAACAAGGGTGGAGGATAGGTTGACGATTGTCTCCTTTAGCTGGGCCAGGGCATTGTCAACATCAGCAAGCTTGGCTGTGTTGTCTGCTGTGATGAGGTTGAGCTGTGCTGTGCTGGTATTTCCAGCTATGAACTGAGTGTCCAGCTCTTTGTAGAGGTTGAACAGATTTTGAATGTCAGTCCTGTTGAAGAATGTTTGTTGTTGTAGAGCTTGTAGCTGGCTGGATAAGTCGCTGTAGCTACTTTCCAGTGGAGCTTAAAGGCTTGAAATGATCTCAAGAACTCTCTTCTCTAGATGATGTGACTGATCAATCGATGCGATACGAGAGATTGCTTGAGATCTTCACTGGTGCTTCTTTGTAAGT
Source organism: Agastache rugosa (assembly GCA_031470985.1). Classification (NCBI taxonomy): domain Eukaryota; kingdom Viridiplantae; phylum Streptophyta; class Magnoliopsida; order Lamiales; family Lamiaceae; genus Agastache; species Agastache rugosa. The sequence continues at coordinate 33,307,997 of CM062607.1, read as the reverse complement.
TCTGGGCAAAAGAGTAAACTTCATCAATGGACTGTCCATGACAATGGACTTGCCATTCTACAGCTGTGATGCGCAGAAGGGTGTCAACATCTGATTTGAGTTTATCCTGGAATAGGATTTCCTCAACTTGTTTGGCGAATTCGTCCTTCATTGCATCAGAAAGCACTGCATCGGAATCCGTTTGGGTCCCGGATTCGACTTGTCTGGGTTTGACTGCCTCGATCTCGATCAGTGAGCGAGTGTCATTGGCAATTAGACTAGGTGGTGCTGCTTCTGCGGGCTCAATGGTTGCAAGAGTTGGCTCATTTTCAGTCACTATTGCCTCAGCTGTGTCGGCATGTACAACTTCCTTGGTAGTCTCAACTGGAACAATCCAGCTGAGAGTGTGGAGGTAGGAGTTGGCTCTCGCGATTACCTCATCAGATGGTGATACTTCATCTTGCTTAGTCTTCTGGATGAGAGTTTGGATTAGCTCGTCTTGATGCAAGAAGGCATCCTGAAGACTTCCAAATCCGAAGATCTCCTGTAGAGCAGCTTCTTCGGCTTTGAGCTTGTTGAAGGAGTAGAGCTCCACAAGTTTCTCATTTGCGTACCAAGTAGTCATCTTGGTAGCAAGGTAAAATTTGAAGTCGCTTACGGCGACTAATGCGGCGGGGAGCGAAACAAGAGACGGGTATTGTTGTAGTGCGCTCTTTACTTCTTGAAGCCTGAGATCTTCGAACCTCATGATGGTGGCAGCACGTGCAACGGCTCTGGGACTGAGGATTTCAACTTCCTCAGAAGTAGTGGGGCTTGAAGGTTCAGCTTGGTTTTCATCATCCAGCTGTGAAGGAGCATCAGCTGGATGGGGCTCTTTAGGTGAGCTGGGAAGAGAAGACAGTTCAGCTTGGGAATCAGCTGGCCGTGAAGACGCTTCAGCTAACTGAACATATGTCCGCTCTCTTAAAGGAGATGGTTCTTTGGAAGGAGAGCTGGGTGCTGAATCTTGGGTGTGTGGAAGCAAGGAGGTTTCAGGTACTGAAGAATCGAAAGGGGAATCTGAGATGTGTACCTGAGGATGGGATGGAAGAAGAGATTGTTGAAGAGAAATTCCAGCTGATTTATAATCAGCTGGAGTGGGTTGTGAGAATGTTTGAAGAATTTGGCGAAGGGGAATAGCATCCTCTGGGTCTGGGTCAGTGACCACTATCTGTGATTCTTCAGCTTCTCGTGATGTTCTCACGAACTCCCTTCCATTGTCTGAGCTGGAGGAGGATCCCTGAGCTGTCTCCTCAGTAACTAGTCTCCACTCAGTTTTCTTCTTTTGGACAGGGGAGGCTGTGGGAGTGGATTCCAATCCAGCTGGCTCAACAACTGATTTCTCTGCTGCCTCCTTAGCTGGTTTGATGGCTGCCTTGAATTTCAGCTTCTTCTTGGCAGGTAGAGATCCAGCTGGCTTTGTCTCCTCTGATTGCTTCTTTTTTCTTGCTTGAGAGGGAGAGGCAGTCTGATGCTTTGCCTCTTGTGCCATCTTCTTCCTATCAGGGGCTGTATTCTTCAACAAGTCAGTGAGCTGACTTGGCTTCTCAAACAGTATTCTGGACACAGAAAATTCTTCTGCGTTATGCCACTTGATTTGTCTTCCGGTAGAGTAGCTTTCTATTATGCACGCTACTTTGGTGCACAGATAGATTGTTTCTTTACGGTATGCAGTGAAGTCATTGTCATCTTCAAAATGAATCTTTTTAGATTCTTTTTCCAATTTTTCCATGAAGTATGAGAACCAATCCACAGGGTCATTTCTGAGGATGGCTATCATTGGTTTCAGTTTGGGTATGCTGATCTCTCCTTGAGATCCAGCGATACCGAGGATGCACTTCTGGGTGACATCCAGAAGTAAATCTGCACTTGGGCTCGAGCAGGAGCTTGGACATGCTCGCCTTGTACGGTTCTGGCTTGAACAGCATCTTATCCAGTTCGATCTAGATTTCTTCTCTGGTGTAATTATCTTGGAAGCGGTCCCCAAGAGTCTTCAGGCCGAACAGCTTATTCAACATCCGGTTAATGTTGATGTCAACATTCCACGGAGTTGTATGTCCAGTCTTCTCCTTGATTTGCAGAGAGACGTTGGAACGGAGTCGGTCATCACGGTTAGACATCTCTAAGAAAAACTCTGCCACTTCCCGGCGGAAGATGTTCTTCGGTCTTGCAGTCGCCCACTGCAAAAGTCCGGCATTTTCGATGAGATCCAGAACTTCCTGGAACTCCACATTCTGGTAGTTCTTGAGAGTCAGACAACTCTCAAAATGAAGCTTTGACATCAAGTTCTCAGTCTGGCTTGCTCCTGGTGTAGTCTTCTTTGGTGCCATGATTTTCTTCTGTAGCAAGAGGTTGGAAAGACGAAGATACTCGGGGAACGTATTAGCAAAAAGATAATCAAGAATCTGAGATATGAATTTCAGATAAGTATGAGCGATAGTAAATATGGCGAAGATTTGCAAATTTTTGATAAATATATCAATTGCCCATTTTGATTAATGATTGAGATCTTGGCAATTGTATTGAAGATCTGCGGCTGAGAGAGATTTGCGCAACACGTCCTATGACGTGTGAATATTGAGTGTATGTCACGCGCGCGTGAGGAAGTCGAAACGTTCTGACTTCTGACTCAGTTCTCTTGAGCTACAGTTTTCTGCATGTTTTTCATTAAATGCGATGGGATGTATAGCTTGCAGAATAATCCATTTAAGGAATGTTTGGATGTTTGAATTAAATTCAAATAACTTTATCCTTACATTGTATATTACAACAAGAAATATAATAAGCAAAGTCTGCAAACCCGTCAGCTGATCATTGTAGTCAGCTGATACCACTGCTGTATTCTCTTCTGCTAGATTGAAGGTTCTCCTCAGCTGAGTATCTTGGTGATTAGCTTGAAGCTTCTTCAACTGAGTTCTCTTTAGCTCTTCGATTGTTGTCCAGCTTTATTTCCTTTTAGCTGGATAATCCTTCTGATCTGAGCTTTTGGGATCCATCTGGATTTGTTCCCCCTCAGTTGGATAAACTTTTCTTTCATTAGGATTGAGCCGTCAGCTTAATTCACACCTTCTTGACTTAGATTTCAGCAGGGGTGCTTCTGTGTGAATTTTTCCAACAATGGATTCCTTCAGAAGTTGATAAGACTCTCGGATGATGTCAGCTGGGTTAGAGAATCATTTTGATTACTCTGCTGGTTCAGTTTTCCCTCTAGTTGGTGACTCCAGCTGACTCTATCTTGGTAAATGCATCCTGCTGGGTATTCTACTTGATTTTGCTGATTCTTTCCAGCTATGTAGAGTTCCCCCTCGATTTGATAGTAGGTGGCTTCTTCTTCAGCTGCATCCTACTTCCTTTTAATGAGCGGATTTTCTTACCATCGGCTCATTTCTTTGAAGAGGTCTCAGATTGTATAGCAGGTAGTCAGCTGTTCCAAATCCAGCTGATACATCTGCTGCTTCTTTATTCTTTCCTAGAGACCAATGTGCTCAGCTGTATGACTGGCTGCATCTTTCGTTATGCATCCCGCTGTCTTTATTTCACAGCTGATCGCAGTCAGCTAGCTGGATTTCTTCATCTTGCTCCTCGATGGTCCTTCCAGGTTGAGCTGATTGAGCTTCTTCTTCTTGTGACCCTCAAAACAATTTCATTGATTGAAGCTCTTTGGACATTCTTCAGAAAGTTCATCAAATATCGTGATGACTTTGATGATTGTCTCTCATAGTGTCATATACTCTGAGAATGAGACGTTCCAAATCATCAATCAGCCTTTCTGTTCTTCTCATCTCCTGGTGGCTTGAGACGATTGCATCACAATCCATCTGGTTTGCTGCTGAGTGAAATTCCTCTCACCAGTGCTCCAAGATATTTTGATACCTTGTTCTTCGTACCCCCAAGTCATGGAGATAATTCCTATAACATTCGCATCTCGGACAAATGTCTGGATTCATGATTTCTCAGGAGCTCCTCTATTGAGAGATTCCTGCACAAGGAAGATTTCACGACAGTATGCAATATAATGAAAAAAAAAATTTTGAAGCTTTGAAGGATCTGTTCAGGTGACCACTATCAGCAATGAAATGTTGACTTGACAGATACAGTGATCTTTTGAACCACTGCTCTGATACCAATTGTTGGTGCCAAGACGGATACCTTGGTGTAGAGGGGGGGTGAATACACCAAGGTTTAAAAACTTTTCCAAGTTAAAACTCTTTTCAGAGAGCTGGCTGTGTTCGATCCAGCTGGATGACAGCTTGATCGACACAGCTGGCTGTGTGTGTGTGCGGAATGTGGTGGAATTGGAAAGTCCGTCTGTTGCTTCAAATTATATTGCAAAGCTCTGTTTCACTTTTCGGTTAGTCAGTTTATGCAGATTGAAATGTATGCTCATGAGGGTTAGTAACATGCATAAAACAAAGCGATAAATAACAAAGCATTTTTAACGTGGTTCGGAGTAACACCTCCTACGTCCACGACCAGGTTCACTGGTAATTCACTACCACTTGGTTTCCAAGTACCAAGCAACTTCACAACTCTAACCCGAGCTGTGTTCCAACGGTTGCGGGCACCGTCAAGCCTACACCTTCGCCACGGCACGAAGAACCTAACCACTCGAATTACACGCTTCGAGCAAGCGTACCTTTACCTAACCTTTCTGGGTTTGGGTTTGGGTATGGGTTTTCCAACTATGAATGAGTTCTTACAATGAAGAACAAGAAGTATGATGAACTCGTTCAAACTAGGCTTAAGATATTTATATTCTGATCTATTCTGCCTAAGACTGAATATGTGAACAACTAAGAACACAGCTGACTGGCTGGGTGTTCTTGAAAGATTTGGCTTTGAAGATCGTTGTTCATTTTTCTGTTTTCTTCTATTTCTTCAGTCGTCTCGCCAGCCTCCTATTTCTAATATTGGAGGAGATATATATAGGTGGAGATTCAAACTAGCCGTTGGAAGAGAGCCGTTTGAATCTTACCTACTCTTGTTTACTTCTGGCCTTTAACCTATAAAGTAGGTCTGCATCTGCAGAGGCTAGTTCTTCTCTGATCCGACTGCGTCAGATAAGATCTTCTGACATCGGGATCTTGTCTTTGAGAAGGTCTTCGTCTTCGAGCTGCTAAGCGTTTCTGCTGTATCTTCAGCGGCTTGGACTCTGCTGTGTCTTGATTCTGAGCTGTGTCTTAAACCTGTGCTGTATCATCAACCTGAGCTGTGTCATCGACACTGAGCTGTGTCTTTTACACTGAGCTGGGTCTTTGACACTGAGCTGGGTTTTCGTCTCTGAGCTGGGTCTTGATACTGCAGGGTCTTTAACTCTGCTGAGTCTGCTCTGCTGAGTTCTTAAGCTGTCTGCTTAGCTGTCTTCTGCTATGTCTTCTGTTGTGTCTTCTGCTGTGTTCAGCGATTCTACCTGTAAACTAAGAAACTCTATAAGCTCAAACAGGTGAGCTAAAACGCTTAGGCTTGTGCGATCATCTACTCGGTTGGGGTCAGCTAGGTTTTGGTATCCAATCAAAACTCTATTAATTTTCCCAACAGATTTGTTTCCCGAGAGAGTCGTTCTGACATGGTTGATGGAATCACAGAGTATCTGGTAAGAGATACTGCCCCATGGAAATTTATCCCATTCTTAATTGTATTCAACCAACACCCACACCCATTATGAATCCTGTACTTGGCACACAAATCCAAAAAGAAGATGAGTAGTAATCAGTACCTTTGCTAATTTTACATATTCAGCCGCAACTGCTCCCTTAAAGACCTTAGTTTTAAATTGTCTGTACAGTTCATTGAGGCTAATCCTTTCGTTTTGTAGCAGTCTGGTATACACAGAATCAAGAGGACCTTAGTTTTAAATTGTCTGTACAGTTCATTGGGGCTAATTCTTTCGTTTTCTCCAACATTAGAAATAAAAGGCTGGCGAGACGACTGAAGAAATAGAAGAAAACAGAAAAATGAACAACGATCTTCAAAGCCAAATCTTTCAAGAACACCCAGCCAGTCAGCTGTGTTCTTAGTTGTTCACATATTCAGTCTTAGGCAGAATAGATCAGAATATAAATATCTTAAGCCTAGTTTGAACGAGTTCATCATACTCCTTGTTCTTCATTGTAAGAACTCGTTCATAGTTGGAAAAACCCATACCCAAACCCAAACCCAGAAAGGTTAGGTAAAGGTACGCTTGCTCAAAGCGTGTAATTCGAGTGGTTAGGTTCTTCAGTACCCGTAAACTGAAGGTGTAGGTTTGACAGTGCCCGCAAACTGTTGGAACACAGCTCGTGTTAGAGTTGTGAAGTTGCTTGGTACTTGGAAACCAAGTGGTAGTGAATTACCAGTGAACCTGGTCGTGGACGTAGGAGGTGTTACTCCGAACCACGTTAAAAATGCTTTGTTATTTATCGCTTTGTTTTATGCATGTTACTAACCTTCATGAGCATACATTTCAAGCTGCATAAACTGATTAACTGAAAAGTGAATCAGAGTTTTGCAATATATTTGAAGCAACAGACGGACTTTCCAAATCCACCACATTCTGCACACACACACAGCCAGCTGTGTCGATCAAGCTGCCATCCAGCTGGATCGAACACAGCCAGCTCTCTGAAAAGAGTTTTAACTTGAAAAAGTTTTTAAACCTTGGTGTATTCACCCCCCCTATACACCTAGGTATCCGTCTTGGGACCAACAATTGGTATCAGAGCAGTGGTTCAAAAGATCACTGTATCTGTCAAGTCAGCATTTCATTGCTGATAGTGGTCACGTGAACAGATCCTTCAAAGCTTCAAAATTTTTTTTTTCATTATATTGCATACTGTCGTGGAATCTTCCTTGTGCAGGAAATATCCGACATTCTCTGTCGATGATTATCAGATCTGGAAGTTCCAACTCAATAGCTTTCTGAGTGCGCATCACGACATGATAAGGGATGTTTTCTTTAAACGAACCCATCATCATAAACTCAGAAAGTCAAGCAGAAGACTGAATGGTCAGGAGCTTGAAGATGGCCAAAGCTGTATCAGATCAAAGAATGGCTCCAGCCAATGCAAACACAGCTGGAACCTAGCCTTCGATGTACCAAAGAGGTCGTACATAATCAAGCCAGGTCTCCAAGCTCAGTCCGATCAGAAAAGAAAGCTGATCGGCAACTCAAAGACCAAGAGAAGCAGCGGATCTCAGCTGGACACAAAGCTCAAAGGCGGCAGATAAATCCAGCTGACTGGAATCAATTAAAGACAGCAATGTCATCCAGCACAGACATCAAGGTCAACTTAAAAGACCGCTGGGAAGGATCTCAGCTGGAAATCAACCGAGCTTCAACTCAAGATTTCAGCAGACGGGTTATCAAGCTGACAGACTCCAGCTATGAAATGAACCTCATCGAAGAAAATGGAGTCAACACGGTCCAAAGAAGAAGTGGACTCATTCAAGGACCAACTAGAAAAATCACTCACAAAAGACAAGGACAAATCTGGATTTTCAATGGAATCCTCAGCAACCAAGCCGGACCCAATTACGACGGGGTACCGAAGGAGTGATGACAGGTCAAGGGACAGACGTAATTGAGGAAGTCATCAAGCATGTTGTGAAAGAAAGACAGCTATTGATCAAAGCTCATGACTCACCTCAAAGCTCTTCAAAGAATATGTCAAGAGTACTGGTCCCAGCCAGGTGTTGTGAACGGGTTTCCTGGTAAGTGCAATACGCATGAATGCAATGCAAAGAACAGGAAATCGAAGATCTACCTCGCAAAGCAAAGAAGGAACTCAGCTAATCATGGAACAACTGACTTTATCAGAGAAATGAGTCAGTAATGAAAATTCAATCAACTCAAGTAGGAAGCAGCTGAGAAAAGGCAGTCTCCTACCATCAAATTCAGGGGGAACTCCACCAAGCTGGAAGACGACACAGCAGTGACGTCAGCCGAAGGCAAACTCAAACCAGCAGAGTATTCAAGTGGAGAATCAAACAGAGATGAATCAAGCTTAATTCGCAGAACTCAGAAGAGGAATCAAGAAGAAAGGAATTGAGTGGAGCAGACTCACCAACAATTGGTATCAGCTCAATCTGGATGAAGAAAGTTCATCCAGCCGAGGGGGAATAAACCCAGCTGGATCCCAAAGCAGAAGACTTACTCAGCTGAAGGGAGAAACTCAGTCAAGCAAAGAAAAAGACTACCGCGACATCAGCTGACTTATTGGACCAAGCTGACAGGAATGTCTCATGCATTTATTTCTCTAAGGAATATACTATTTAAGTCCAATTATTTTGAATTCCTATTTTAAGCGGACATATGTTCCTTAGTTAAAATTGCTTGATAAGTTTCCTTTCCCATCGCATTAATTATAAAGACTGCTGAGTACTGAAGCACGGTAGGATCGAGGCAGAATGTCAAGCGTTTGAACTGCCTCACGCGCGGTTGTAATACACTCGCCGTAAACACGTCAGAACGTGATGAGTAAATCTCTCCCAGCCGTTGATCAGAATATCAACTGTCTCAATCTCAACCGTTGATCCATTATGGCAGTTAATATACATAGAAAAGATACGCAGAATTCTTCCATCTTTATCTCTGCGAATTTCAAATCTTCAAGTCATCTATCTATCCTCTGCAAATTCCTCGCTAAATCAAAATCAACAGATTGCAGAGATGGCACCCAAGAAATCAACCGCAGGGATGAACCAGTTCGAAGTTCTTATGACAAAGTTGTCATTTGAAAGTTGTCTTTCCACCGCCAACCTTCCAGTTTCAGAACTTAAAGAGATGGTAGATCTCGTAATAGACTCCGGTCTCTTACTGTGGGCAACCTCCATGCCCAAGCTTATGCTGAAGAGAGAAGCCGCTCTATTCTATCTCAACATCATTGACGAAGAAGGCTTTTACTCATCTTCATTCGATGTGACTGTCGAAGGCGATGACGGAAAATTTGACTCAGCAACCGTCAACATCAAACTCAACAAGATGCTACGAAAGGTGTTCAACCTACCCAGAGAAGGAGGATTCATCCCAGACGATTACAGCCGTGAAGAAGTGGATGAATTCCTTAGCCAAGAGATGCTTATCACCCCAGAGCCGTACAGAGCGAGCATGTCAAAGCTCCTTCTCAAGCCAAAGTACAGGCTGCTGCTGGATATCACACAAAAGTGCATTTTAGGGATAGCTGGATCTCAAGGAGAGATAAGTATTCCAAAGCTCAAGCCGATGATTGCCATAATCAAAGGCGCAAACGTCAACTGGTTTGATTTCTTACTCAACAGATTAGTCAAGGAGTCAGAGAAGATCAAGTTTGACTCCACCAGGACGACGTACTCAACCTCAGAGCCCCTGTGTCTATGCTTCAAGATTTCGTTCTTAATAGAACAAGCTGTGAAAGGATACACAGTAAAGTGGGCTGAATCAGATGCGTTTCCAGAAACGAAGATTCTCTTCCAGAGAATAAGTCAAATCAATGATCTCCTAAGAAAACAGCCTGCTGTGAGCAAAGGCAAGAAGCAGCTGGAAAAAACAGAGGCAAATGTTCCAGCTAAGAAGAATCAGAGAAAGAGGAAGACAATGACTTCAAACCAAATTTGGAGGTCCAAATTGAGAAGAAAAAGAAAACGGCTGTCATCCCACCATCTGAGGTGAGACCTTCCTCTGAAAAAACTCCAAGTCAAGCAATTGTGATTCTCTCCCCACAGCCAGTATCAGCCTTCAATCAATTCGGATCAAATATCTTGGCTGATATGGGATTGAATGATGATTCGTCATCTAGTTCAGAGGACGAGCTGGACTATTCAAAGAGTCAGACAACTCTTCCCAGCTCACCCCAGCCCTCACCGCCTCATATTTCTCCGCCCAATCAGCCTTCTCCTCCACCCAGCTCCCCAGCAAGAGACTCATCTCCTGTAAACGTACAGGGAAATATTCAACTGGTTGAAGCTCTTTCACAGCCAGCTGACGACCAAGCTGAACCCTTTTCCTCCATTCAAAGCTCTCTCCCAAAACAGCCTACTCCCAAAGCACATATCTCCACAGAATCAGAGGAAAGTGACTCTACTGCTTCTCCATCACTTAACTCCTCTGGATCAGCCTTCATGGAAGTTATGTACGAGGAGCTACGCATCGCAGGGATCAAGAATATTCTAACTCAGTATCCCATCTTGGCGCATCTACCAATTGGCCTCGTCAAAGTTGGAGATCTCAAATTCTATCTGGCCACCAAGATGGCAACCTGGTACCAGAATGAGCAGCTGATCGAGACATTCTCTTATGAGAAATTGAAAACGGATGAAGCATGCCTCCAGCACACATTTGGCTTAGGAAGTCTGGAAGATGCCTACTTACATCAAAATGATCTCATCAGAGGAATTATCGAAGTATCTCAGCAATACCCCAAGCCGCACCCAGTAGACGTCTGGGAATCAGCAAACAAGCTTCTAACAGCAGCATGATGGGAGACATCTTCTGGAGATGTCATATCCAAAAAAGTCGCAACTGAGATTACCAAGGACGCTGAACCAGTTAACACAGCTGAGGTAATAGTCTTGGAAGAACTAGCTGTTGAAATGCAAACAAATCCGTAGACAAAGAAATTTCCACCAAGTCCAAAGGCTGATGACACTCGCTCACTGGTCGAGTTCGAGGCAAACAAACCCAGTCATGTTGATTCTGCAACTCAAACGGACTCAGCTGTTGAGCTTTCAACCGCCATGAAAGAAGCAATATCTAAAGAGGTTGAAGAAATTCTTTTTCAGGACAGACTGAAGTCTCAAGTGGATGTCATTATGTGATTCACAGCTCTAGACTGTCAAGTTAGAGAGCAACAGCGGACAATTGATGAAGTCCACAAATTTGCTCAAGATTTACAAGAAAGCACAAGTCTAGATCTCAAACAATCTCTTGTTTCTCAAAGGATTGATCATTCACACCCTCTAGAGAAGAGAGTTCCTGAGATTGTAACAAGACATCAAGCTCCACTGGTCGACGACATAGCAAATATTTCAAGCCAGCTGGAAGCTCTCAAAAAGTCCACTCTCTCAAACAGCTCTGACATCTGCCAACTCTTCAACTTATACAAAGATCTGGATGCTCGCCCGTAGCCGGAAACAACAAGATCGTCACCGAACATTGCCACAAACTCGACAACTCAGCCAAAATCGCTGATGTTGAAGCCGCTCTCACCAAGCTCAACGCAACAGTCTTTAACCTCTCCGCCTCCCTTATTGATAATGCCAAAAAGGGGGAAGATAAGGATAAAGCTGGAAAAACAATGGAGAGGGAAGCTACAACAAAGGGGGAACCTGTGCAGCTAATTCAATTTGAAAACGACGATTTCGCCTAAGAGCTGGATGAGGAAGAGCCAGAGCCAACTGCAGCAGCCAAAGCAGTCAAAGAGACATGGAGAGAGAAGATGGTTGCTCTTGCCAAAGCCTGTGAACATAAGCCAGAAGAATACAAGGACTATCACTGGCTGTGTAATTTCCACAACGAGCAAAGAAGAGAAATGCAAGAGCTGGACAAAATCATCAAGAAGAAAGCCGAATCACTCCTGCCTGCTGAGAAAAAGTAGAGGAAGAAAAGGCTAAGCTACAGGCAAGCTAGGAAGAAACAAGCAGCTTCAAGCATTCCAAGATCCGACAAGAGGAACCCAGATGAAATCAATGAAAACTGGGAACAATGCAAAACAGAATTCATCAAAGAATTCTACTACCTAAATCAATACAAAGGTATGGATCATGAAACTGCATTCAAAGAATACTTGCTCGAACTTCATGAAGAAGATCCAATGATGGCAAGATCATTAGCCCTAGCTACCAAGAGAAACGACATCCAGCTCAAAGTTCCAAAAGTCAAGCAATTGAAGCCTCCCACTATAGCTGGAACGAATCTTCCTGACAAGGCCCAGATTATCAAAGAAGTTCATCACTGGGCTGGCGAAAGAGGAATCTCCAAATCTAAAAATCAAGATGAATGGAGAAACTTGGAAGAATTCATATTCAACAGATATGGTCTCAAGACTGACCATCAAATGGACGAATAGAGGAAGCAGAGCTGAAGACCCAGCCATCTGGGAATTTTTTGTCTTTTGAATTTTTGTAAACTTGTAAAATTATAATATTTTCTTTTATTAATGAAAAAAATTCGTTTTTGCTCTCAAGCTCACCCTGATGACAATAACTTTTTGTCCAGGCACTGAACTCTGAATTTGATATGCCTGCTGTGTATGTTTAAACTTTTGAAAACCCGTTTTCTTGTTAAGGGGGAAGTAAATTGTTTTTCTCAGTTAGGTTTTGGCAACATCAAAAAGGGGGAAATTGTTGGGAAAATTAATAGAGTTTTGATTGGATATCAAAACCCAGCTGACCCCAACCGAGTAGATGATCGCACAATCCTAAGCGTTTTAGCTCACCTGTTTGAGCTTATAGAGTTTCTTAGTTTACAGGTAGAATTGCTGAAGACAGCAGAAGACACAGCATAAGACATAGCAGAAGACAGCTAAGGCATGGCTTAAGAACTCACAGAGCGTACTCAAAGAAGTCAAAGACCCTGCTGTATCAAGACCCAGCTCAGTGACGGAAACCCAGCTCAGTGTCAAAGACCCAACTCAGTGTAAAAGACCCAGCTTAGTGTCGATGACACAGCTCAGGTCTAAAACACAGCTCAGGTCAGTGACACAGCTCAGGTTGAAGACACAACTCAGGTTGATAATACAGCACAGGTCTAAGACACAGCTCAGAATCAAGACATAGCAGAGTCCAAGCCGCTGAAGATACAGCAGAAACGCTTAGCAGCTCGAAGACGAAGACCTTCTCAAAGACAAGATCCTTATGTCAGAAGATCTTATCTGACGCAGTCGGATCAGAGAAGAACTAGCCTCTGCAGATGCAAACCTACTTCGTAGGTTAAAGGCCAGAAATCAACAAGAGTAGGTAAGATTCAAACGGCTCTTTTCCAATGGCTAGTTTGAATCTCCACCTATATATATCTCCTCCAACATTAGAAATAAAAGGCTGGCGAGACGACTGAAGAAATAGAAAAAAATAGAAAAATGAACGACGATCTTCAAAGCCAAATCTTTCAAGAACACCTAGCCAGTCAGTTATGTTCTTAGTTGTTCACATATTCAGTCTTAGGCAGAATAGATCAGAATATAAATATCTTAAGCCTAGTTTGAACGAATTCATCATACTCCTTGTTCTTCATTGTAAGAACTCGTTCATAGTTGGAAAAACCCATACCCAAACCCAAACCCAGAAAGGTTAGGTAAAGGTACGCTTGCTCGAAGCGTGTAATTCGAGTGGTTAGGTTCTTCAGTACCCGTAAACTGAAGGTGTAGGCTTGACAGTGCCCGCAAACTGTTAGAACACAGCTCGGGTTAGAGTTGTAAAGTTTCTTGGTACTTGGAAACCAAGTGGTAGTGAATTACCAGTGAACCTGGTCGTGGACGTAGGAGATGTTACTCCGAACCACGTTAAAAATGCTTTGTTATTTATCGCTTTGTTTTATGCATGTTACTAACCCTCATGAGCATACATTTCAATCTGCATAAACTGACTAACCGAAAAGTGAAACAGAGATTTGCAATATAATTTGAAGCAACAGACGGACTTTCCAATTCCACCACATTCCGCACACACACACAGCCAGCTGTGTCGATCAAGCTGTCATTCAGCTGGATCGAATACAGCCAGCTCTCTGAAAAGAGTTTTAACTTGGAAAAGTTTTTAAACCTTGGTGTATTCACCCCCCTCTACACCTAGGTATCCGTCTAGGGACCAATAATTGGTATCAGAGCAGTGGTTCAAAAGAAGCAACGGATGCAGAAGAGAAGACCCAGCCAACTGGGATTGAAGACTGAAGAATTGAAGATTTTTTTTTCTCTTTCTTCTTCCTGTGTTATAATGTATTTTCTTACATTAATAAAACACAAGTTTTTCTGCGTCATAAGTTGTCTCAGTTAGGTTTTGGCATCATCAAAAAGGGGGAAATTGTTGGGAAAATTATAAGGTTTTGATTTGATACCAAAACCCAACTGATTCTCCAACCGAATAAATGATCGCTTCAACCTAAGTAGAGTTTTCCAGCTCGCCTGTTTGAGCTTTAGATTTTTTAGGTTTACAGGTTAAGGAAGCGGAAGACAACAGTCGACCCAGCTGTGTCTACAGCAGGAGTCAGCTAGCGGAAGACAGCAGAAGTTCCAGCTGTGTCTACAGCAGGAGTCAGCTAGCAGAAGATAATAGGAGCCAATCTTCAGCTGAGTCCTCCAGCAGAGCATGATCAAGCTGAAGAGAATTCGAGCTGAGTTCAAAACACAATGGTCCAAATTGCATAACAAAGGGAACTAACTCTGAAGACTTCACTTCAAGTGAGTCCAGCTCTGAATTCAAAAGCCAGCTCCAAAGGCAAAAGATCCCGGCGTCAGAGGAAGTCAACATGCCTCAACCAATGACGGATTGCCGAATCAGCATCCTAGACTTCAGGCCCTAGGATGTGACACAAATGAAGACAGGTGCAGATTCGCCCAACGGCAGATCTCGAATTTAAGTAGAGTAGGTAAGATTCAAATGGCTCCTCCAACGGCTAGTCTTGAATCTCTACCTATATAAACCCGTCTTCAACCTCAGGATCAAATACGAAAAACTCTCTACAAGCTTTCATTCTCTGAAATCATCAATCTTTCAAAAGCTCCCAAGCAGTTCTACATAGTTCAAAGAACACTTTATCTTAAAGTGTTTCTAGTTCAGAAACTGCTTAATTTTTCGTCTGATCCCTAGGCCAAAATCTTTGTATATCTTAAGCCTAGATTTCGAACGAGTTCATCATACTCTAAAGTTCTTCATTGTAAGAACTCGTTCACAGTTGTGAAGTTGCTTGGTACTTGGAAACCAAGTGGTAGTGGATTACCAGTGAACCTGGTCGTGGACGTAGGAGGTGTTACTCCGAACCACGTAAAAACTCGTGTGCTCTTTTCTTTCCTCTTAAATTCAGTTTTGTACTAACTCTTTCATATCATTGCATATTTGATTAAAACTGCATACGCAGCTGCTCTCCAAAGACAGCTGTGTCTCTCTGAAAGTTGCACAACTTGACTAAGCTGAAAACATAAAGTTAATCTTTTCAAACTGAGTTTTTCTAAGTAACTGAGCTAAGTTTTCAAACCACCACATTGCGCACCGCCAGCTGAGTTATTTACCCAGCTGACCCTCCCCAGCTGGATCAATAACTGAGCTCACCAACTCTGTGATTTAACTTGAAAAAGTTTTTAGAAATCTATTTGGTGTATTCACCCCCCCTCTACACCAAATACCTAGCTCAGGGACCATCACATAATACCATCTCATCTAGTTCTGGCCAGACAGTTACCTGATGAGATAGCATGAAGTGAATAGTCTTTCCACTTCTTGTTATACGATCTGGAAGCTCCATAAAGTGCTTGAAGACAGACTTGTTCATTTGCTTCAGTGCATCTTCTCTGAAGCCGCTTAAAATTCTTTTTATATCACCAATTATTTGCTCTTTACCCATGACTTGTACTTTGTGAGGTACATGTATTAAGTCTGCTCGTTTGTAGGTCCATTGCACCTTCACAAAACAGAAGATGAGTTAAGTTATTATCTGGTACACACCTGGAACGAATACGTTGTCGTACCAGGTGTACCAAGCCTTACCCCGCCAAGTCTTGGAACACCTGGAACTAATACGTTGTATTCGTACTAGGTATGCCAAGACTTACCCCGCTAAGTCTTGGCACATCTGGTACGAATACGTTGCACACCTGGTAAGAACTTGCGGGCCAACATTTGGTACACTTTACACGACAGGGTACAACACCACCAAATATAAACAACAATAACAGCATATATTACCACCAAATATTGCATGAACTGGACGAATAGAACGAATTAGGTATATTCGTTCCTTAAATAGTCATCGGATTAGGAACGAACTGGACGAATGGAACAAATTTAAAAAAGTAAAACTAAATTACCAAAAAAATTAATTCATACCATCAATTCTGAAAAAGGATTTCGTGGTGAAGCTTCTCCTTCGTCCTCAAAATTTTGACTTCTGGAATTTTGACTTTTGGAACCGGAGTTTGATGCCATGAAAGCCGGATCTCTTTAGATCTACTCGATGAAGTTTGACGGAGATGAAGTTTGATGGTGAGATCTGGTCGGATCTCTTTAGATCTACTCGGATCTCATTAGATCTACTCGGATCTGTGTAGTTGACGGTGGTGGCGCGGCAGTAGAAGGGTGGCGGCGCGGCGGTAGAAGGGGGGGTGAGGGTTTTCAGAGAGAGAGAGAGTGTTGAAGAAAGAGAAACTGTTTGCGTGAAAATGAAATGAGTGGTGAAAAACTTAGTCAATGCAGTAACTTACTAGCTTTGACCGCTGAGGGCAATTTTGTCCGGATTTCTCAAACTTGGCCAGTATTTCGGCAAATAAAGTTGATGGCCAACTTTTATTTTTTCCTATCTATTTTGGCTATCTCAAATTTTGCCTCTAGAATATATATAGAGTTAATCATGTTGACTAGCAAATCAAGTTAGTGGACATTAATAATTGGCCACCAACTTATTCTAATAAATTGTGGCCAACTTTGAGATGAAGAGAGACTTAAATGCCATCCATTTCGCTTTACAGCAACCATCCACTCACTTTCACTTTCATTTTGTCTCTCCTCTCATGTTCTCTCTCATCCCGTACTCTATCTTTCACCCACTCCCACTCTCACTTTCTCTCTCCTCTCATGTTCTCTCTCTCTCTCATTCGTTTTTTACTGAAATTTCTCTCTCTCTCTCCATAACTCATATTCACCGGCGGTGGCGGTAAATTTCTATGGTGACGTAATTTTTTTCTCCGTTCGACGATATTTCTCACAGCTCTGTGTTGGCGGCGTGGTTTCTTCAATAAAATTGAGGTAATTTTACTGTATTAATTTTAATTAAGTTTTCTAGATCTAGTCTGTCATGTTCTAGATCTAGTATGTCATGTTCTTGTCGTATTTTCCAGATCTTGTCGCCCTCTTCGTGCATATGTTTCTTCCTGCATTTTCCACGTTACTGCGCGCCGCGACTTGGCACACCTCGTACAAATGCAATGTATTCGTACCAGGTGTGCCAAGTCATACCGCGCCGAGACTTGGAACACCTGGTACGAATACACACCATTCGTACCAGGTGTGCCATGTCGTGGCGTGCAGTGACGTGGTACAACTGGTAGGACTGAATCTGGTGAAATAAGGCAACGGGATCTGGAAGAATCTGGTGCGCCGACGGATCTAGAAGAATCTAGTGCGGCGGCAGATCTGGATTATGGCCGGCAGAATGTGAAAGTTTAAGGCGGCGAGGCGGACTGGACTGGAACTACGACGATGACATGGCAACAAAATGGAATTATGACGGCGGTGCATTGGAAGGGAATGAAAGTACGACGACGCGGAGGTGGAATGAAAGTACGATGGGGGAGACGGCAAAATGAAAGTACGACGGCGACGACGGAAGAAATGGAGAAAAATAGGACTTCTAGAGAGAGAATATTTGCAGGAAAAGAGAGAATTTGAAATTTGAAAAAGAAAAAATGAAATGGGTAGATGGATGGTTAATGGTGGTTCCAAGGGCAAATTTGTCCAAATTTCTAAAAGTTGGTCAGAATTTCTACAAATAAAGTTGGTGGACAACATTTAATTTTCACTCTCTATATATTAGTTATCCCAAATTTTACCTCATATATATATATATAATATAGAGAAGAACATCAAAAATACACTACCAATATAGTTATATATGATATATACACCACAATTTAAATGTAGATATTTCCTACACTTTTTTTGAATGAAAAGACACAATTACCCTTACTAATAACCCCACCTTTTATTATATTTTCTTTACACTTTTTATTCTATTTTCTTTTCTTTTCCTATTTTATATTTCTAAAGCATTTAATATTAAGTCAACTACCAAATCTTTCTCTTTCATATCTCTCTCGCTCTGCTGCTTTCGTCTGCTCTTTCTGCACTCTCTTTTTATCTCTAATTATCTAATCACTTCATTTATAACACATCATTAAATTCTATTCTAGATAGACGAGATTGTTAGAGCATTGAATATTATGGCTCAAATAACACAGAATTCAGATTTTGCAACAACGACTCAAAAGAAATGCTCCAAAGAAAAACTCATGAAATTTTTGAAATATCTGTAACAAGTTCGATTCTCCATGAAGTTTGTTTCTGAATAGTTGTTATCGTCTGTATTTGTCATTCTTAAGGTATTTTTCTTGCTAGATTTAACTTTCTGTATTTGATTAAATACTTGCACTTAATGTTCTTATGCACACAGTTGAAGCCACAGTTGTGTTTATGTAGTAGTCAGTTAACAAATATATAACGTAAGATGCTATTTTTTAAATGAAAGGCTAGGATTTTAACAATTTCTTGAGAAATTACCAAAAATCATAGTACACAGTTAAAAAAATTTACATTGTTCTAAAGTACACAATCGATACTATTATTTGGTTTATAAGTACACAGTTGAAGTATTTTTGAATTATCATGCCCATTCTTAGACGGAATGCTAAAATTATATGTTACTACATGTTACTTTTAGTTTTTGGTATTTCATCATATTTATCTGCAGGCTGAGACACAGTTGAGCATAGAATCAATTGTGTACTATTGAACAGCGAGTCTACTATGCACTATATCATCTTAAACATTGCAATAATCACTGAAATCTTTGTAAATGGGCATTGATCAGTGATTTTGTGAAATAAATGACTCATTTATGAATTGCAGGTTAATATGAATGTTATTAGACACTAAACAACACTTACTAATGGCACAATCATCCGTATTATTGAAAACTTCTATTGTTCTTGTGTACACAGTATAAGACATATTTGTACTGTGTACAGTACACAGTTAAATTAGTCTTATACTGTGTACATAAGAACATTGCAATAATCACTGAAATATTTGTAAATGGGCATTGATCAGTGATTTTGTGAAATAAATGACCCATTTATGAATTGCAGGTTAATATGAATGTTATTAGACACTAAACAACACTTAATAATGGCACGAGCATCCGTATTATTGAAAAATTCTATTGTTCTTGTGTACACAATACAAGAATATTTGTACTGTATACTGTACACAGTTAAATTAGTCTTGTACTGTGTACAGAAGAACATTGCAATAATCAATGAAATCTTTGTAAATGGTCATTGATCAGTGATTTTGTGAAATAAAAGACTCATTTATGAATTGCAGGTTAATATAAATGTTATTAGACCCTAAACAACACTTAATAATGGCACGAGCATCCGTATTATTGAAAAATTCTATTGTTCTTGTGTACACAGTACAAGAATATTTGTATTGTGTATTGTACACACTTAAATTAGTCTTATTCTGTGTAAAGAAGAACATTGCAATAATCAATGAAATCTTTGTAAATAAGCATTGATCAAGGATTTTGTGAAATATATGACTCATTTATGAATTGCAGGTTAATATGAATATTATTAGACACTAAACAACACTTAATAATGGTACGAGCATCCGTATTATTGAAAAATTCTATTATTCTTGTGTACACAGTACAAGAATATTTGTACTGTGTACTGTACACAGTTAAATTAGTCTTATACTGTGTACAGAAGAACAATAGAATTTTTCAATAATACGGATGCTTGTGCCATTATTATGTGTTGTTTACTGTCTAATAACATTCATATTAACCTGAAATTCATAATAGTCATTTATTTCACAAAATCACTGATCAATGCCCATTTACAAAGATTTCAGTGATTATTGCAATGTTTACAAGTATATTGCTAGTAGTTAAACTAAGATGTTACTTGAGCCAAGTCACTCATTGAATATATTTCAAATATGAAGTTTGGATTTCTATAAAACATTGTATTTAGCTAAAAACATTATAATGCCTTAATATATGTATTGCAAAGATGCAAACACTCGAATTCTTGAAGAAATACTCTTGTTCTTGTGTACACAGTACAAGAATATTTGTACTGTGTAATGCACACAGTTAAATTAGTCTTATACTGTGTATAGAAGAACAATAGAATTTTTCAAGAATACGTGATAGTGCCAAGAATAGTCACTACATAAGAGTAACCCTATGCACGTAAAGGGTTTAGACAAACCTAGAAACAAGTATCACGGTGGGAAGAGCTTCTCCACGTGGTAAGGTTGCTGTTGTTCCTAGCCTGCAAAAGAGCGTCGAGCATTTCAGCCGGCGTCGACTCTCCGACGATCAAATCAGTTCCGATATCTTAGGAAACAAGAATGAAGACTGTAAATGATGATAAAAACTACCTGTTAAAGGTGAGGATCCTCAATATGTATGACATAATATATTGAGGGTAAATTGGTAAACTTTACCATTGGCAATTCTGTAATACTTGTGCAAAGTAAAAGGCTGCCAAGTCATTTCACTGTCAAATATCTCATTAGCCAGCTCCCCAATCGGGAAGTGGTTCTGAATGGACAAAAAGCCGGAAGATTCTCCACAAAGACGGACACCCTTTCTGTCGTTGGGAAGTCCCCAGGAATAGTAGCACCGACCTACTGTACAAGTAGGGTTGTCACAAGTCAGGGTTCATGTTCGCCTTTTTAATTATGCAAATATTAACCGCAAGCGTACGGTGTATATGTAGAAAATGGCAAGCAAGGTCGTATCCACGGAGACTAATTTTCAACACTTATGATTACTATTACTACGTTGTTCTAACCTATTTAGACTAATCGGAGTTTTAGGGACAATTACTAAATTAAACGAACAAGAGTAATTAAATAAATTAACGAACTCAATTATATCAAACAAAGATGAGACAATGACTTAAAACTTAAGAGAGGTGAATTTCTAAGGACTAAGCATCAACAACTTGCTACGGATTAAAATTCCAACACTCAAGTCTCGTTTTGTTATCTCTTTACCTAAGGCGATCTCTCGTTCACTCGAGTCTCCTCTCGGACGACTAAAGTAGTTGATTACAAGCTAGGATTGTTGTCTCCAATCAAACGCAAGCCTATAACTCCTAAAAGCACCTAGGATCACTCTACCCTTGCAAACCACTCACCCTCTCGGGCTATTGCGATATTACACCTTGTGTTCGGTTCTAATGTCGATTCACCCCTCTCTCGAGCCTCAAACCAACATAACAAACACATTTAAATGGTTGCAAAACATCCAAATGCTCAAATAAATACACAAACACAAGGAGGTAAGAGAAAACTCAACAATACTTAAATATCAAAGATTTTACTCCATACAAATTGTCTAGCTTAATCCCTAGAAAGAGGAATTTAGCCAACCATGTTCATAATCAACACAAATCCCAAATCAAGAAATAAAAACATTTAAAATGCAAGAGAATAGAGGTGAAGTGACAAATCCAACTCTTGATCTTCAATATTTCTTCCTAGGCTTCTTCTTCTCCAAGTTTCAAGCTTCCAACAATGGTGGATGGTGGTAGTGTGTGTAAAGTGTGAAATGTGTGTGGGTGGTGGGAGGAGTGAAACTTAACCTAGAAGAGAGAGCCCAAATGCTCTATTTATAGGTTTTTGAGGTGGGAGAAAAGTATTATGGAGTATAAATCCGAAATGAGGTGGAAAAATGAAGCAAAAACGTGTTTTGGAGAATTCTACAGCGCCGCGCGCGGTCGCGCCCCTAGGTCGCGCGCAAAGAAGAAAATTCCTTCTTCCGCGCGCGACATGAGCCCCGGCGGAATGTCCCGCGCGTGCATCCCGCGCCCGGAGGTGATTTTCATGCACGCTCCGCGCGCCCGCGCGCCCATCCCGCTCTCGGTTGCGCACTTTTTTTGTTTCGGCCCGTTCTCCCTCGTCCGGACTCCGAATTGACCTCCGTTTTTTCCCACGTTCTCGTATCGAACTCCTCTTTCTCATTCCAAGCTCATTTCACTCTAATTTCACATCTATTTTCCTGCAATTATTTCAAAACAAGAAAACAAGCGTAAAAACCGACAAAACATGGTTTAACTTTGGGAAAAAGGTTAAACAACATAATTTTTCACTAACAATTGGCATCGAAAGTACCCAAAACATCGTGAAATATCCATGTTTGTCAACCCCCTAAACTTAAACCATTGTTTGTCCCCAAACAATGAAAAGAAAAGAAAAGAAAAAAACAAACATGGAAGGGCAAATTGATGACATTGGAAGGGCCTCAGAAATTATTCTTTTCAACACAAGTTGCAAATGCATTTCTCAATCAAAATTGAACATGTTACAACAAAGTCAAACATTTAACCTCTTAGGGATTTCGGATTCTCACACAAAGACTTAAAATGAAGCACTCAACGCTCAAGTGTATAAATGGGACGTGTTTTCACTCAATTTGATGACATGCATAAGTTCTACCATAGGCTTGCCATTCGTCTAGCCTATCTATTGCTCAATGTGCTCTAAGATAAAGATCAAAAAGGGCTTTCACAAGGTTGTAATGAGGCTCTTTGGTGGGTGAGTGAGAGTTTTAGGCAAAGTGACTTCCCATGTGATTTAACAACTTCAACAATCGACAACCACAATTGCCCTATTTTGCACAACACTCAACTTACTTTTCTCTTTCTTGCTCTAGCTTCCTCTTTACTTGCTATTTCTACCCTTTTAATGCTCTTTTCATCTTTCATCAATTCTCAAGAATTTGAAAATCTCTTTCTTCTCATTTTTCAACTACTTTCAAGAGCTATAAGGGCTAACCATTTCCGATACAATTCGAGCAAGATAACCTCAATTATTTACCAACTTATCATTTCCTAGATTCATACATTATCACAAGTTCTACCCCTCCCCAATTCGGCTAGATCAAAGAAAAGATAACGGCTCAAAGGGGCGAACTAGGATCACGCTTTTAGCATTTTGGTCAAGAATGAGGGAAATTTTTGGCTAACCAAGAGGGCCTTTAATCATATCAACATCTAGAGCACATTTACTCATTTTCAAGGAAGAACCATGGCAAGTTCTAGAGATACAAATATATGCTCAAACAATCACACACAAGAAGCGAGAAAGACTATAATCAACGGATAGTCAATGGCTCAAATCTCACATAGGTTCATTTAATCCACAACCTAAGAGGTCAAAACTTGCTTCATCAAAGCATATCCAACAAATCAATCAAAATACATAAGCAATAATTTCAATCAAAACCAAAATTTTCCATTCTCATCATTAGCCCTGTCACAATTCACCCAACACATGCTTTAAACATGACTCAACTAGACACTACAAACTCCAAATTCAACAATTAAAAAGAAACACTAGAAAGATAAATAACAAAATAAACGATAAGAGATAAGCAAACCACGCTTCTCCCACCCCCCCAAACTTATTTCTCACAAAGGTGACAAATAAGTTTGAAAAGAGAAGAGGTGGTTCACTTATCTACCTGACACCAATCAAGGAGGTGGGTAGTCTTGAGCATTCCTTTGTTGTAGCAGCTGAAACATTTGGGACATTTGGTCTTGCATCACTCGGCCATTCTCTCTCAAAATTACGAACTCATCATGACTTTGTTGTCGATGTTCTCTCATGGTGGCCTCCATTGCAACGTGCCTCGCTTCATTTCTCCGCTGCATTTCATGCATCATGTGGGTCAAAGATGCAATTTCATCTTCATGAACATCTTCCCTAGTACGTCGGTGCTCGGTGTTGCCGGTTGGGAGACGAGGAGCGGGGCGAGGAAGTGGAGTCTGTGGATCAATCACATGCAATGCCGCGTGTGCAGGAGTTGCCATCTTCCAATTATCTCTTGATGTAGGGTCACTAACAGTGGTGAGACCGGGATGTGGTAATGGAAAGTAGGTGCCATCCCGTTGCATGAGAAAAATGTGGTCCATATCATTTGTGACCATTTGCATCTTGTTGATCACCGAATAACTGAGATCCATGTTTCCTTTCACGTACGCATAGTCGTGATCGAATCCAAAATACTCGGCAATAGGAGTGATGAAACCACCAATGCCAATAAACGAGACCGGCCGGAGTAGATGCTCAAAAACTTCCATCAAATAAGCTCCAACATTAAAGTTTGTGCTCGTAGCCATGCAATGAAGGGCAAATAGCTCCTTTTGGAGCACTCCTCCATTGTTATCCCGGTTGAAGAGTCCCGAAGCCATTACTCGTTGTATGTAGCGAAAAACCGGATTACGGATAGCGGTGGCCTTGGAGGCGTTGGAGACGTACGGAGTGCCATCAGTGGTTAGCTCAAGCCACATATCATTATGTGTCGTATCACCCGGTGGTTGCATGACACCCCCAAGAGGAACCCTTAAGATTTCATTGAGTTCATCCGGCCTAAGTGTCCTTTGCTCATTCCCCATTTGAAAGGTCATCTTGACAATTTGTTGTTTTCTCTTGTGGATGACCATGGTGCTCAAAACCTCTAGGACAAGGGGCTCATATGTAGGCCATTGAGCTTGCATGAAATACGTCCATCCAACCCTCTCAAAGAGACGCCACACATCGACATTTATCCCCAAAGCTCGCATGCAATCTTCATCGGGGTAGAGTGTGGGCTTCATCTTGGCAGCAAACAAAGTTTGCCAATGCTCAAGAGCATCCCGAGTGGGGAGATGGATACCATAGCTCTCGGGATCGGCCGGTCTCCATTGACGCTCGGCTTGGGAGGAGCTACTTGCCTTATTTTTGCCCTTTCCTCCTTTCTTTGGTGCCATTTCCTAGAGAAAAAAAAAACAAAAGCAAACAATTAAAAAGAGATTGATTACACAAATAAAGAAAATAGGAAAAAATTGGTGTATAAGATCATGCTACAACAATGAAAGGCTATACACACTCAACTTCACTACGAATACTCGTTTATGCTCAAAGAATCAACCCTCCAAGTTGTAACAAGTTGGTAAAAGATTATCCAATTTCCTAAGTTCTTAAGAACACACAAACAAGAAAGTAAAGTAGCAACAATTGCTCAACAACATATTTGTAATCACAAGACAAGCAATTTTTCTTACTTTACTTCTTCAAAAATTCCTCTCCCAACTCCAAGTTAAAATTTAGAAGCATACACCAAGCAAAACAAACATTCCCAACTCCACTCGAATCATATTATAGCACAATCCAACCACCAATTTACACAATTAAGCACAAAAATTCAAAATCCCCAATACACAAATTCAAAATTTGAAAATTCAAGCAAAATTCACAAATTCTTTGCATCATGCTCAAGGAATTTTTCAATTAGGCACAAGCCCATCATGATTAGCACACAATTAAAGCATGAGAAGCATCAATTTAGCAAAATAAAGCTTAAATTCGAATTTCCCCAATTTGAGCCCTAACATGCATATTTTCAAAACTTACTTCAATACTCCCAAATTGGCCAACAAATTGAAGAATTAAGCATGAACCCATGTTTCTAGGCATGTACATTCATCATGGATAGCATCAAATTAGAGAAAAATCCATGCCCAAAAATTTCGAAATTTAGAGCCCTAGGTTCAAAGTTTACTCAAATCCTCAAATTTCATGAATGTAATCGGTCAAAGAGAGTATAAATCATGTAAAGAACAAGAATTGAGGGAGAGAAGTACATACCTTGATGATTTGTGGAGCTTGTATTGAAGAAGGAAAAAGAATGGAGAAAAGGGTGTTGAGTTGTGTGTGTGCGTGTTTGAGAATGAGAGGGAAAGAGAAATTGTTTGAAAATTAAAAAGGGGCTGCTGCTGAACATCGCGCGCCCGGAACCCGCGCGGCAGATGCGTCGAAGTGTGAAGACGGGCGCGAGGTGGAGGCCAGCGGATTGTCCCGTGCGAGGCATAGCGCCTGAACCCGCGCGCGGCGCAGATTTTCACGTGGGACCGGTGCGGCCGCGCCCCACAACCCGCGCGCACAATTTTTTATTATTATTATTATTATTTATTTTTTTTTATTATTTTTTTTAAGAGAAAACTGAATTTAAAAGTAAAAATTATTTACAAAAATTATATATATATATATAAGAGAAAGTTATAAAGATACTTATATATATTTATAGACAAATACATATATATATAGATATTTAAATTAAAAAAAAATAAAAAAAAATGAAACTATAAGAAAATAAAATAAAAATCAAAATAAAGAACAAAGCTAAAGATTAAACTAGTGCAAAAATTAAATCTAACCTTGTTAGGGTGCCTCCCAACGAGCGCTAAGTTTAACGTCGCTAGCTCGACGTCTTCTTGGTTGGCTCTATGCTTGGTCATGGTAGATGACGAACACTTCATCCTTTTTCTCTTGCTTGAAATAGGCCTTGACACGTTGCCCGTTGACCATGAAAGTGCTACCATCACGCCCCATTAATTCAACGGCCCCATTCTCAAACACCTTTTTGATAGTGAACGGCCCCGACCATTTTGATCTCAACTTGCCCGGAAATAGAGAAAGACGAGAATTGAAAAGGAGAACTTCATCACCGGGTACAAACTCCCGTTTCTTGATTAGCTTATCATGGAATCTCTTTGTTCTCTCTTTGTTGAGGCTTGAATTCTCAAATGCCTCACACCTAAATTCATCCAACTCATTGAGTTGGAGCATTCTTGCTTGGCCCGCCTTCTTGAAATCAAAATTGATCTTTTTTATCGCCCAATACGCCTTATGCTCTAATTCGACGGGCAAATGGCACGACTTTCCAAAAACCAATTGATACGCACTACTAGAATTTCGCTCATACATAACGGGTATTCCCCGTTATGTATGAGCACAAAAGACCGACATATAAAGGTATGATATAAAAAGTGCGCTCATACATAACGGTGAATGACCGTTATCTATATCAATTATACATAACGCTTGTTAAGAATATATAACACTTTGGTAGCCGTTATCTTTGGATATTAAGCATAACGGTGTTCGACCGTTATGAAATGCACTCAAACGTATTATATTGTCTATATAGATAACACACTTCTTCATCTTACATAACGTTCACTGACCGTTATCTTTGGTTATTAAATATAACAATTTTTTAACCGTTAAGAATTATTATTGCATTTCTGCATTTATTTTATTATTTTTATTCCAATTTTCCTGTTTTAATTTTGAAAAAATAATAAATAAATTGAAAAAATGATGCATATATTACCATCCAAACAAAGTCTACATATATATTATATCATCCAAACATTCTACATAACATTATAGTCAAAATACCACATGTTCCTATGTCTAAATAGAAGAGTAATTAAAATGTAAACATATTACAACTGCATCAAGACTAGATTTTTTTTCACCCAATCACGAGCTAAGTCCCTTCCGCCATAATTCCCTTCAATGCAATCGATGTAGACCGTCTACAAATAAAGCAATAACACAAATCACAATCTAACACGCAAATCAATTAACAATATATATTCATCAATTAGAGCACATTTCAACAGTCCATAACTACGACATCATGCATGATCGAGCACAAACATTCTTCCTTAAATGAAGTCTAAAACAAAACTTAACAATACCAATACTATAAGCATAGTTACCTTATATAATAGCCAATATGAAATAACAGTATAAATCAATGTGAACAGCACAAAAACCGGAGCAGCCATCATGTGTAAGAACTAAGAACCAACCCCAACATATGATGAAGAAAACAAGGCCAAGAAGCATATACCTGAGAACATTCGGTTCCTTCATTTCCTGCATTGGGGCAGCAAGAGCAGCACATAGACATTTCCAAGGATCACATTAACTCCAACAAGCTGCAAAATCGCTCTTCTCGCTACCTTATCTGCTACAAGGGATGGATATCCATTCTTCAAGTTCTTTGGCACAGAAACCTTGACTTCCTTAGTTTTCCTAATGCTGTATAGTTTTCAACATATCACCAATATATGGCATCTTATACTCAGCATATGAAAATTAGAAAAAAGATGCATGTACTAAATTAAAATTACTTAAGTATTTGCAGTCAAATAGCATGAAATAGAATACAAAGGAGGGGGAAGAGAGAGAGAGGGAGAGAGAAGAGAGAAAATATATCTATTATTTTTAGGATGACCAGAGTATATGATAAGAGCTAAAAATTACCATAGTTTTATCAATTTTCCAATCACTATACCTGACATAGTATTGAAGCTACACGTCTATAATGCCACTGGATATCATTCAAAAGCACACAAAAAATGTAGTTTTTTGTGAGGTTGGATGATGGTCAAAATCCAATGTTCACTAAGGCAGAATATTATATTAGTATGCAGCAAATTAAGATAGAATTTATCAAATTTCAGATTTCAGATTTTCTACCGACTTCGAGGTTATAAGGCAGAATATTCATAATATTCACTTACCCAAATTGCAAGGCACGAGTACAAGTTGGTTTGTGGTTGCATCAAGTAATCTTTTTGATAATATGCGTGCCCTATCTCACATGTGCATGCGATACACTAAATGGATTTACAAATAGAAACATGTCATTCGTTTTATTTTCCTTCATCTTTTTATACAGGTGCCTACAAATAAAGTTTAATATATATTAGCAAATAACACTAAATTTCATAAGAAACAATACTAACGGACATAACAATAGCCTTACCATATATAGACAGCGATGCAATTTCCTGTAATCGGTTTCAAGTTACAAAAAGGAATGACATCTTCCCGAAAAATCCAAATAGAAACATCAACCCCAAAGACATTAAGATCAATTTCAATACCTAATCCTTTTCCATCATCAGACGACTTATTTATTACGTGTCCTTACGACATTGATTTTTTTCTTGCTAGTGTTAGCACAGTTAGCACAAGGGCATAGCATCGAGTTAGCATCACTCTCATTTTGCAATGCAAAATTCAAGAAAGACTCAACCCCTTCCTCATACTCTTTTGATAATCTATTCAGTGACATCCATAATTTGTCCATATTATGAATGAACTAATTAACCACAGGTGTGTACCTAAACCGTTAAGAGAAAATCAAATAATTTACAATTGATATTAGTATCCTGGAAGTATTTTATGAGAATAAAAACCAGCCTTGATAACCATATATAATGGGTGCTGCTGCCATATGCTTAATATCTTTTCCATAATTAAATGAATAAATAACATATTACCATATTATTAACTAATTCGGTTTGGTACAGCCTAAAATCAGTTTGAAAACATGCTACAATCTAGCATGTTAATGTCCACTAACAACATTGGGTAAGAAAACTAGAATTACACCCAGCATAACACAAAAGCAGATGTAAATAATGCTAAGTTCAGCTCCAAAATAGAAATGTCCACAGGACCGTCACATTTAAATGTCGTAACAAATTCACTAACAGTTCCAAAATTAAGCAAACTCAATCCCAAAAAGATTACAATTGAAGCAACTCCAAATACTCAATTCATAAATATGTTATCATCCTACAAATTATGACTAATATTTCATTAATTATTCAAGCAACAGATAATATATAGGATATTACATACAACCAATCAAAATTACATAATCAAAGAAATACTCAGCAGCTCCATTTTGATCGTGCAAAAAAATAACAATCCCTATAAGAAAAGCTTACCTTTCATAAATAAAATAGCAAAATCATACTATCCAAGGAGATGACCAGGATCGGCGGCTCTCCTATGCACATTCAATTGACTTTTCACACTTCATATGAAGCAAATACCTCATATAGGCTGCAAATGAATGATAAAACAATATAATCTCATAAATAGATGTTAAATACTCAACCCAAACTAACATACCTCCTAAACAGAATAAATTTATAAATCATATATATAAATATGTATATATATATATATATATATATATCCCCTAACCAGAATCATTACTCTTACACATTTTAGAAGTAAATTAAAAGAATTTTGGATTAATGTTTTGAGTAGATGTCATGCCAATTTGTTGCACTACAACAATTCTGCCAATATAGAAAAGTCGACAATTAAATATAAAAAATCTCGACTCATGCTGAATTAAACAATTTACACTATTGCATTATATATACATATATATACCTATATATATTCCTTATAGTTTTTTCCATCGTGTACATGCATTATTGCATACAGATTGCAGACAAATATATGCCTACAAAAAATAAAATAATAGCATTCGAAATAGTTTAATTTTCTTAAGACAGAGGTGAACCCACCCTTACATTTATGCACATGGATACAACTTTAAACCATAAAATATAATTCTCTTCAATTGTAGTTTGTAAGTGTTTTAGCAGAGAAGAGAAATTGCATGTAGTCTCCATCAAATTCTAAGGTAAATACTAACCTGCGCAATTGTGCTTTCATGTAAGAACTTGAAGGCCATGATGGCAGGGGCTGGAACAGAAGAAGCAACAACAAGCTGATTTCGGAGCAAACAGATAGGAACTGCACAAATATAAATTGGAAAAATGGTATGAATTTCAGTATCGATATGCATCAAAACACAATTTGTAAATAAAATCACAAACAAGCCGTTGGCCATACTGTCAGGCCAATTAGCTAAATGTACATTAGTAATCCAGTGGTTCCAAAGGTTTTAAGATGAGATTCAATTACGAGATATCAAATTCCAGAAGAAAAAAAATTGGGAGAGAGAGAGAGAGAGAGAGAAACAACAAGGACAGAATGATGATTTAATTTCCATTAAAAAAGAGTTAAGTCTTCTGCTCGATTAGCCAGAGACAGCAGAGGAGTCGGTCACGGAAGCAACAGGGAATCGACGACGGAGGAGCAGTGCAGATACGATGGCAACGGCAACGACGACGACGGCATTCAGCTGCAAAGTGTGGAGAGGTTGCTCTCTCAAGCGTCTGCTCCGTCGTCGCCTGCATCCGTCTATTGTGTTCCAGCGAGACGTTGAAGCCCTTGGTCATCAGCTCATCATCGAACGCTTGTGGAATCGTCGAAATTTGAGAGGAGAATTAGGAATTTAATTGGAAAAATAATTTAGGGATTTTTGGGGTTTTCGGTTCAGAGGAGAAGAAAGATGGGAAGAGAAAATGGAAGATAAAATAGGACTACTGAAACACAAAAATAAAAGCAAATCATACCCAAATATAGCAAATTGAACTTCACTTGCAACTTCAACTCACCGTTCCTCACTGCTTCTTGCCGGAGTTTCAGGCACAATGCTGCTGTCAGACGGTGGTGAAATTTGTGAAGAAATTCGACGACCTTGGAAATATTACCGTTGATTTCTTGAATGAGAGAGACGTTCTTTACCAGATTGTCGTGAACTTTGGACTGGTGATTATCGGCGTGAGAGAAATTGGTATGGCAACGTTACCGTCGGTTGAGAGCTTGCAAGGGATGAAGTATAGAAGTTTAGGGTTGAATTGGGGGGGAAACTTAGCCGCCAAAAAAGATGGAGAGGATGACAAAATATTTAAGTTAAATCATGTTTTTGAAGGGAAGCTGAATCGTGTTTATTTTCTCAAATTATTTTGCACTTTATGAATTATAAAAAAATAAATAATAAAATAATATTAGGCAATGTTAACGGTTACTTAAAAACGTTATAAAGTCTGTTATAAAATGTACATCATACATGACGGAATGCAAATAACCGTTATATTTGTGTAGAGATACACTCACATATATAACGGGTTTCTTAAGAACCGTTATATTTATGAAAAATGCGCACATATATAACGGTTTACAAAAATGACCGTTATCTATGCAGTGTTATGTATCAGCGAATTTCTAGTAGTGACGGGGACATCCCAAGCGGAGTCTTGTAAGCCGTCCTATATGCCCAAAGAGCTTCATCAAGCAACATCGCCCAATCCTTTCGGGTCCCATTCACCGTCTTCTCCAAGATTTGTTTTATCTCCCGGTTCGCAAGCTCGGTTTGCCCGTTAGCTTGTGGATGGTAGGCGGTGGTGACTCTATGCTTCACTCCAAACTTGGTTAAGAGACCATTCACCCATCTATTGCAAAAGTGGCTCCCCCCATCACTTATTATGGCCCGGGGTGCTCCATACCTCGACAAAATATTCTTTTGCACAAATTTCAAAACAACCTTGGCATCGTTTGTTTGGGTAGGAATGGCTTCTACCCATCTAGAGACATACTCAACCGCCAATAATATGTATTGAAATCCAAAAGAAACGGGAAATGGCCCCATAAAATCAATTCCCCAAACATCGAACAATTCAACCTCCACCACACTCGTCAAGGGCATCTCATGCCTTTTAGAAATTCCCCCCGTCCTTTGGCATCTATCACAACAACTCACAAAAGCATAGCAATCTTTATAAATTGTAGGCCAATAAAAACCACATTGAAGTACCTTCATTGCCGTTCGGTGAGCTCCAAAGTGTCCACCATTTAGTGAAGAGTGGCATTGCTTCATGATCGGCTCCCATTCTTCTTGAGGCACGCACCGTCGGATAACCATGTCGGCGCATCTTCTATATAAGTATGGCTCCTCCCAAAAATAGAACTTCACGTCGTGGTAGAACTTTTTCCTTTGGTACAAGGGCAAGTCGGATGGCGGGGGAACATTGGCAACAAGATAATTTACAAAGTCCGCATACCAAGGAACATGTGCTTGCACTTGGAAGAGTTGTTCATCCGGAAAGCTCTCATTAATTGGGACTCCAAGCTCCTCCCCTTCAACCGGATTTTCAATTCTTGAAAGGTGGTCGGCTACCACATTTTCACATCCCTTTCGATCCCGGATTTCAATATCAAATTCTTGAAGGAGTAGAATCCACCGGATTAGTCTTGGCTTTGCATCTTTCTTGTCAAAGAGATAACGGATGGCGGCATGATCGGTGTGAACTATTGATTTGGTTCCAATCAAATAAGATCGGAACTTATCAAAGGCATACACCACCGCTAGCATTTCCTTTTCGGTGGTGGTATAGTTGGCTTGGGCTTTGTCGAGGGTTCTACTAGCATAGTAGATCACCCGGAAGATTTTATCTCGTTTTTGACCCAAGACGGCCCCGACGGCTATATCACTTGCATCGCACATGAGCTCAAATGGTTGAGACCAATCCGGAGATATCAAAACGGGAGCAATCACAAGTGCCTTCTTCAAATGCTCAAAAGCCTTCAAGCATTCTTCATTAAAATCAAAGATAGTATCTTTTTCAAGCAAATGGCACAAGGGCTTAGAAATCTTGGAGAAGTCCTTGATGAATCGTCTATAGAAACCGGCGTGACCAAGGAAACTTCTAACGGCCTTCTCATTGGACGGAGGTGGCAACTTCTCAATGGCTACAACCTTGGCTCTATCCACTTCCAATCCGGCACTAGAAACCTTGTGCCCGAGTACCACACCTTCTCTCACCATGAAGTGGCATTTCTCCCAATTCAACACTAGGTTGGTTTTTTCGCACCTTTTCAAGACCAATGAGAGATTATGTAGGCAATGATCAAAAGAATTCCCAAATACGGAGAAGTCATCCATAAAAACCTCCATAACCTTTTCAATCAACCCGTCAAAGATAGCCATCATACATCTTTGGAAGGTGGCGGGAGCATTGCACAAGCCAAATGACATGAACCGGAACGCAAAGATTCCATACGGGCATGTGAAAGCGGTTTTTTCTTGATCTTCGGGTGCAATCATGATTTGGTTATACCCCGAGTAGCCATCAAGGAAGCAATAAAACTCAAATCCGGCAAGCCTATCCAAAATTTGATCAATAAACGGGAGGGGGAAATGATCCTTGCGGGTGGCGGCATTTAACATCCTATAATCAATGCAAACTCTCCAACCACTCACTATCCTCATAGCAATTAACTCATTCTTCTCATCTTTTGTAACCGTCATGCCCCCCTTTTTGCTCACCACTTGAGTAGGGCTTACCCACTTGCTATCCGAGATAGGATAAACTATCCCAACATCCAACCATTTGAGAACTTCCTTCCTAACGACTTCTTGCATCACCGGATTCAATCGCCTTTGATTTTGCCTCTTAGGCGTATAGTCATCTTCCATGAGAATCCTATGCATGCAAATGGACGGGCTAATTCCCTTTAAATCCGAGATTGACCATCCTATTGCCGATTTATGCTCCCTCAATACCTCTAGCAATTTCTCAAGCTCAATAGAAGAGAGATATGAAGATACTATAACCGGATAAGTGTCGTTCTCACCAAGAAAAGCATACTTCAAATGCTCGGGAAGAGGTTTCAAATCCAAAACGGGAGCTTCCTTCTTCTCTTTCCGTCGTTTTGCCTCCTCTTTTTCTTCTTCACTCCGTAGTTCTAGAAATCTTTCTTTGAACCTAGGAATTTCCTTTGCAACATTTAAAGCATCAACACAATCAAGCAAACTCGAATCATCACAATCATCATTTAAAGCATAAGAGTAAAAAGAGTTGAGTAAGCAAGCCTCCAAGGGTTCTTTGGGTGGGCAATAAGACTCTAAATCCATGCAAGAATCCACGATGCTCAACATCTTGCATTCATCCATCCTTTGCACATCTTCATCATCATAGAGTTTGAGAGCTCGGTGGATAGAGAATGTGAAACTCTCCTCGTTGAATCGAAGTGTGAGCTCTCCTTTGGAAACATCGATAAGAGCTCTCCCCGTGGCTAGGAATGGGTGCCCTAGGATCAATGGGACATCTTTGTCTTCCTCCATGTCCAAGACAACAAAGTCCACCGAAAAGATAAAATCATTCACCTTGACAAGCACATCTTCCACAATACCCTTCGGATAGGAAATAGATCGGTCCGCCATTTGAAGAGCAATAGTAGTTGGCTTGATAACTCCAATTTGTAGCTTGTTGAAGATGGAAAGGGGCATCAAATTGATGCTTGCCCCCAAATCACATAATGCCTTCTCAAAGCTATCATTTCCAATGCCGCACGGTATGGTGAAACTTCCGGGATCCTTGATCTTGGTAGGCAATTTTCTTTGAATGACGGCGCTACACTCCTCCGTGAGATTAACCGTTTCACAATCCCCCAATCACCTCTTCCTTGATATGACATCCTTCAAAAATTTAGCATAGTTGGGCATTTGTTGCAATGCCTCAACTAAAGGGATGTTGATGTGCACTTTCCTAAAGATATCAAGGAATTTAGTGAATTGCTCCTCCGTTTTCTTCTTTTGTAGCCTTTGTGGAAATGGAATGGGAGGGCAATATGGAGGTGGAATCTTGGTTCCCTCATTTTGCTTCTTGCCATCTTCTCCTTTAGAAGCTTGAGGAGCCGGATTAGATGAGCTAGTTGAAGGAGGAGTAATATCACTTGATGTAACTCTTCTACTTTCTTCATCTTTGTCACTCACCTTTTCATTTTCCTTTGAGCGCTCTTCTTCTACATTTTCCGACTCATGCTCAACATTTTCATCTTCTTCATTAGGCATCTTGGGTCCCTCATAGGAAGTACCACTCCGAAGCTTGATGGCCTTACAATGCTCCTTGGGATTGACAATAGTGTTGCTCGGAAATTGGCCTTGTTGGTGTTGATTGCTCATTGAAGTAGCTATTTGGCCCAATTGTTTTTCAATGATCTTGAGTTGAGCTCCTTGAGCTTCCACAATAGCTTCGGTTTTCTCCATTCGAGCTTTGGTAGTTTCCATGAATTTCATGAGCATGTCATCCATACTCGGCTTCTTTTCCTCATTAATCATCCCATTCGTCACCGAAAATCCCGGCGGAGGTTGTAGGGCATTATTGGGATTTCCATAGGAAAGATTAGGATGTGCCCGGTTTCCTTGATACCCTTGATGGTATTGATTTCCACTTTGTTGAGGACGATAATTGCCATAATTCCGATTGTTGTGTATGTAGTTTACATCTTCGACACTAGTTGGCTCCTCCACCCTTGGCTCATTCTTCGTTTGTGCCATAGCATCAATCTTGCTATTCATAGTAGACATTTGAGCCGCCAATAAAGCAATAGGATCCGAACTTGTGGCGGAGGCAACCTTCTTCAATGTAGTCCTCTCTCCCGGCCATTGATAGCTATTGATAGCCATATTCTCAATGATCTCCGTGGCAACCTCATGACTCTTTCCAAATAAAGAACCACCCGCCGCGGCGTCAATGAGCCTCTTCATTTCACCATTGCAACCATTGTAGAAAAAACAAATTTTTGCATCTTGATCAAAACCATGATTGGGACATTTCCTCACCAACTCCTTGAACCTTTCCCAAGCCTCATAGAATGTCTCTCCATCCAATTGTTGGAATTGCATGATCTCCGCCTTTAGCTTCATAGTCATTCCCGGTGGAAAGAACTTCATAAGGAACTTGTGAATCATGTCATCCCATGTCTTTATACTCCCATCATCTAAAGATTGATACCACAACTTTGCCTTATCCCTAAGAGAAAAGGGAAAAAGGCGAAGTTTAATGACATCGTCCGGCACCCCATTTATCTTCGTGGTGCTACATATCTCCAAAAATTGGGCAAGATGATCATTGTGGTCTTCCAACGGACGACCTCCAAATGTGTTTTGTTGGACCATAGAGATGAGAGCGGGCTTGAGCTCGAAGTTATTAGCATTGATCCTTGGGCCATGATTTCCCCCTTGTTGAAAACCGGGTTGAAAGACATCTCGAATAGGGGGAATTGGTACCCTATTCCGTTCTTCCTCTTGTGCTCTCAATTGAGCTTGCATAGCCTCTAATTGCGCTTGGAGTTGCCTTATCATATTTTCGTCGGCCATTGTTCTCCGGGCTTCTCGTTCTCTCCTAGCCCTTCCTTGATTCCTTCGGCAAGTTGCTTCAATTTCGGGATTTAAGGGGTCAAATGATAACTTCTTAGACCTTGTGTTCATGCACCACCTAGAATCCAACGGAAAAGGCAAGTCAATCACAAGCAAAACACGGCAAAACAAAATACAACAAAATAAACATAAATAATATCTAATCTAGATTATCACAACGGTTTATAATATCACAAGTAGTAAATTAATTAGTCCCCGGCAACGGCGCCAAAAACTTGTTCGCCTTTTTAATTATGCAAATATTAACCGCAAGCGTACGGTGTATATGTAGAAAATGGCAAGCAAGGTCGTATCCACGGAGACTAATTTTCAACACTTATGATTACTATTACTACGTTGTTCTAACCTATTTAGACTAATCGGAGTTTTAGGGACAATTACTAAATTAAACGAACAAGAGTAATTAAATAAATTAACGAACTCAATTATATCAAACAAAGATGAGACAATGACTTAAAACTTAAGAGAGATGAATTTCTAAGGACTAAGCATCAACAACTTGCTACGGATTAAAATTCCAACACTCAAGTCTCGTTTTGTTATCTCTTTACCTAAGGCGATCTCTCGTTCACTCGAGTCTCCTCTCGGACGACTAAAGTAGTTGATTACAAGCTAGGATTGTTGTCTCCAATCAAACGCAAGCCTATAACTCCTAAAAGCACCTAGGATCACTCTACCCTTGCAAACCACTCACCCTCTCGGGCTATTGCGATATTACACCTTGTGTTCGGTTCTAATGTCGATTCACCCCTCTCTCGAGCCTCAAACCAACATAACAAACACATTTAAATGGTTGTAAAACATCCAAATGCTCAAATAAATACACAAACACAAGGAGGTAAGAGAAAACTCAACAATACTTAAATATCAAAGATTTTACTCCATACAAATTGTCTAGCTTAATCCCTAGAAAGAGGAATTTAGCCAACCATGTTCATAATCAACACAAATCCCAAATCAAGAAATAAAAACATTTAAAATGCAAGAGAATAGAGGTGAAGTGACAAATCCAACTCTTGATCTTCAATATTTCTTCCTAGGCTTCTTCTTCTCCAAGTTTCAAGCTTCCAACAATGGTGGATGGTGGTAGTGTGTGTAAAGTGTGAAATGTGTGTGGGTGGTGGGAGGAGTGAAACTTAACCTAGAAGAGAGAGCCCAAATGCTCTATTTATAGGTTTTTGAGGTGGGAGAAAAGTGTTATGGAGTATAAATCCGAAATGAGGTGGAAAAATGAAGCAAAAACGTGTTTTGGAGAATTCTGCAGCGCCGCGCGCGGTCGCGCCCCTAGGTCGCGCGGCGAAGAAGAAAATTCCTTCTTCCGCGCGCGACATGAGCCCCGGCGGATTGTCCCGCGCGTGCATCCCGCGCCCGGAGGTGATTTTCATGCACGCTCCGCGCGCCCGCGCGCCCATCCCGCTCTCGGTTGCGCACTTTTTTTGTTTCGGCCCGTTCTCCCTCGTCCGGACTCCGAATTGACCTCCGTTTTTTCCCACGTTCTCGTATCGAACTCCTCTTTCTCATTCCAAGCTCATTTCACTCTAATTTCACATCTATTTTCCTGCAATTATTTCAAAAAAAGAAAACAAGCGTAAAAACCGACAAAACATGGTTTAACTTTGGGAAAAAGGTTAAACAACATAATTTTTCACTAACAATTGGCATCGAAAGTACCCAAAACATCGTGAAATATCCATGTTTGTCAGTTCCTGCCTTGGCAAAGGTAGAATATTTGCTCCACTAGGAAACTTAAGGAGTTATCACATATGCTTCTCATATGGCAACCTTGACATGATAGAGTGTTAACCTTGACGACTCGGGAGGTCATATCAATACGAATGTTTGTGCCATTATTAAGTGTTGTTTAGTGTCTAATAACATTCATATTAACCTGTAATTTATAAATGAGTCATTTATTTCACAAAATCACTGATCAATGCCCACTTACAAAGATTTCAGTGATTATTGCAATGGTTACAAGTATATTGCTAGATGTTAAACTAAGATGTTTAAGAAGTTTGGATTTCTATAAAACATTGTATTTAGCTAAAAACGTTATAATGCCTTAGTATATGTATTGCAAAGACACAAACACCCGGATTCTTGAAAAAATACTCTTGTTCTTGTGTACACAGTACAAGAATATTTGTACTGTGTACTGTATACAATTAAATTAGTCTTATACTGTGTACAGAAGAACAATAGAATTTTTCAATAATACGGATACTTGTGCCATTATTAAGTGTTGTTTAGTGTCTAATAACATTCATATTAACCTGCAATTCATAAATGAGTAATTTATTTCACAAAATCACTGATCAATGCCCATTTACAAAGATTTCAGTGATCATTGCAATGTTCTTCTGTACACAGTACAAGACTAATTTAACTGTGTGCAGTACACAGTACAAATATTCTTGTACTGTGTACACAAGAACAATAGAATTTTTCAATAATACGGATGTTCGTGCCATTATTAAGTGTTGTTTAATGTCTAATAACATTCATATTAATCTGCAATTTATAAATGAGTAATTTATTTCACAAAATTACTGATCAATGCCCATTTACAAAGATTTCAGTGATTATTGCAATGTTCTTCTGTACACAGTACAAGACTAATTTAACTATGTGCAGTACACAGTACAAATATTCTTGTACTGTGTACACAAGAACAATAGAATTTTTCAATAATACGGATGCTCGTGCCATTATTAAGTGTTGTTTAGTGTCTAATAACATTCATATTAAACTGCAATTCATAAATGAGCCATTTATTTCACAAAATCATTGATCAATGCCCATTTACAAAGATTTCAGTGACTATTGCAATGTTCTTCTGTACACAGTATAAGACTAATTTAACTGTGTACTGTACATAGTATAAATATGTCTTATACTGTGTACAGTCTTTCCAGCTATGATAATTCCAGCATCAATCTTTCTATTAGTACCTAGTGGAGATTATCAACTGTGTCTAATATAGAGTTTTTTGTGCACAGCTCCTGATACGCAATTAAGAGAATAGTACATAGTTGTCTGCTCATCGACTAACAATCACAATCATATAATTCCACAATCACATCAACATAATTCTATAATCAGCATCAACAAATTAAACATTCATGACAGAAATTCCATAATGTGTAATTAAAAACTCCATGGTCACTAGCTAATTGTTCCATATTAATAAAAAATTACATTGATATTAAGGAAAATATCTTCGCTCCCAAAGACAATCTATAGCGCTTGAAATATTCCTCATCCACAGGCCTGAATGTAGATGAATTGACTGGGTGTGTAATGCAGGTCACCCTCTTGCTACATGTTCTTTATTGACACAACTAGATGCATCTTTCTAAAAGTAAAAATGAATCTGGCATATCTCCCCCAAATCAATTTTCATCAAATAGACATTGAATTAATCAACTTGACATCAACTAATTCAAATGATATAAGTATACTCAATAAATCAGAAGCAACCCTCATCGGCGTTGGAAATTTCGCCGGCAAAGACCGTTTTGGGGTTGCCCGTAGACATGGTTTCATTCTCAGCTGGGCAGCACGGTTGAGTTCGGTGGAACGTCGACCTCTTCATCACTCCTCGTCTCCGCTGTTGTCTTCGCGTCGGAGGTATAGTCAGTCGATGTTGTTCATTGTCTTTGCCGATGGAGGATTTCGGACTTTGTGCTTGCGACAATGTACGCGATTGTGTGTGTGTGTGTGAGGTGGGTGAGTCGTCGGCGTCGTTGCCGGTGGGAGCTAGAGTGCCGATCGGAAATTTGGGGAAGAATGAGGAATTTTTGGGGAAGATGGGTGGGCCAGACATGATTTTCTTTTATTTAACTTCTTTTTTTAATCTTTAATATAACATTTAACTTATTCATCATTTGTATTTTGTTTATTCATTATAATAACTCTTTTTTTATCTTTTATTTATTCATATTAAAAGGTGAGGATAACTTAGTCTTTTTAGTGAGAAAGGTGTATCAAACATCTAGTTTTAAATTTGAGTGTATAATTTAACTACTACTATTTCTTTAGTGGTATTTTTCAAACTCACTCTATAATATATATATATATATATATATATATATATATATATATATATATAATCATGAATTAATATAGTACAAAATACTAGAATAAAGAAAAATCGGAATGGCGAACCGAAGATGGGAGCTACGTTTATTTTACTATTAGTTATAGATGTTAATGTTAATGTTAATTTTATTATAACTTGAAGATTTAATCTTAGAAGTTAATTTTATGGAGATCTAACTACTAATTACCGTATTAATTATTATTATTATTATTATTATTATTATTATTATTATTATTATTATTATTATTATTATTATTATTATTATTATTATTGTAATACCCCATTTTCTCACATTATTAACTCTTAAATATTTTTAATAAGATAATAAAATTAAGAAGAAGAAAAATTCCCTTTTTAATAATTTTTCTTCGGCAACCCTAATTTTTGCCGAAAAAAGTAGAATTTAAATTATTTTTTCTTTCGTCTCGGATTAACCGAAACGAAGTAGAATTTATGTTTACCAATGTGCGCATTTATGCTTGATTTTAATTGAGAAAATTATGAATTTAATTTTCTCAATTTATTTTTAGTAGTAATTAATTATTAAAAAATATAATCTTATTTATTTCATAATCGATTCGTTTCTCCATATTTTCTTCCGAGAATTTGCATTAGGGTTTGAGATGCCCTATTAATTTTTCTAAATTAAGAAATTAGAGATTGAAGTTATGATTAGCATGTTTAGTAATTAATTAATTAAATTAAGCATTTAATTAATTAATTAACCCTAATTAATACCTAAGCCATGACATCATAACTTTGACTTTGTGTCTAATATATTAATTAATTACTGTTTAATTAACTTAAGCAAGGCATATACCTAGAATATGCTAATTTTGACTTTGTTGGCTAAATTAATTAATTAATTAATTAGATAATTAATAAAGTGTGTGTATAAGTCTTCATTCTTCATCCCTTTCACCCCATTTCTTCGGCCACTTCACAGCACACACACGCATATACACACAACACACAATCCTCCATTAAAGCTTCAAGTTTGAGCTCAAATCCAAGATCCAATCCATTCCAAATTATTAATCAAGGTAGATTATAAGTTTATTACAAGTATTAGCTCAAAGATCAAGCTCAAATCACCCTTTTTATTATTTTAATATTTTCAAAATTTTTGGCAAATAATAGTAGATGATCTTGATTTTGATATATGTTGTTTAATTCAGGCTTAGGATGCATGATAGATCATTAATTCATGTTCAAATCAAACCCTAACCCTAGTTCTTTTTATTTTCGAAATTTAGCTAAAATTAGGGCTTTTTAATTTGGATGTTAGATGATCAAATAGATTGATTAATTGAGCTTAGATAATTATTCTAG
Source organism: Agastache rugosa (assembly GCA_031470985.1). Taxonomy (NCBI): domain Eukaryota; kingdom Viridiplantae; phylum Streptophyta; class Magnoliopsida; order Lamiales; family Lamiaceae; genus Agastache; species Agastache rugosa. Next base: position 33,265,872 of record CM062607.1, on the reverse strand, counting down.
GCATGTTTCATGTTGGAAGTAATCAAAGAATCAAAGCCCTTCTATTTCTTTTAAAATAACCGAAAATAATTAATAAAATTAGGGGTTTTTGGATTTGATGATCAATGTGTAAATTGATGATTAAATTGAGCTTATATGATGTTAATGAGTATGATTATGCATTGAATTAGTTGATTGAATCATAATTTCTTCAATTTTAATTAATTTCAAAAATTAGGGTTCTTAGATTTAGGGCTTTTTGATTTTGATTATGAATGATGAAATTGATGATATAATTGAGCTCATGGTATTTAATTAAGCATGTGAGAATTTTGTTAGAATTTTAGGAGCTCAATTATATATATATATTTAATATTTTCAGATTTTAATTAAATTAATAATAATTAATTTAAAGCCTAAATTGGGTAATTGATGTTAAAATTAACCTCTATAATTATAATTAAGCAGTTGTATTTTGAATTAGAGAAAAATAATCATTTATGCCCTATTTGAAGAAAAAGTCGAAATATATATATATATATATTGAGATTTTAATTTTTATCCAATTTAATTAAGAAATTAAGCTATAATTGAAGCTTATTAATTAAATTAAGATGTTTGTAATTGATTAGAATGAATTTGGATAATTAACCCTATTAATTTTGAAAATGCCAAAAAATAATAAAGAGAATAAAAGTATTATTGGATTTTTTAATTAAGAAAATAATTGCATATTTGAATTCTACAATAAAAATTTAGTATTGTGGAATTTTTCAGAATTTAATTACCAAGTGTTAAGAATTTTCTATTTTTCGGCTATTTTTCCAAGTTGAAGGTTTATACGTGTAGATGATCTGTCTTGATGAATTGTTTGTGTAATTATGCTTAATATGATTAAATAGTTATATGGAATTAATTTCAGAATTTTTGGAATCCGTTTGACGGATCGAGAAGTGTTTAAGTTGAATGCTTTGAATAAAGTGCAATGTTGATAATTTGTTAATTGTTAAAGTGTTTAATGTTAATGTTTTTAAGTTAGAAAGTTAATTAGAAATTAACTTAGAGTTTTTAGAATTTTTTAGAATGTTAAGTGTTAGTATCGAATTAAGTCCTCGAGAGTCGAAGCGAATTAGAAATTAAGTTGTTTGAGATGTCGTATCTTGTCGCTTGTCGATTGTTTCTCGCTCTGATGGTTGATAAACCTAATCTTAAATGAAGGAACGAGCGGAGTCATAAAGCTGGGAAGTCAGAATCTAGCAGAGTAAGATAAAGTGAAGTTCGACAGGTGGGCTTTCTAAATCAAAAAGAATGATGATTGTGATTATATTATATTATATGTGTGATGTTTAAAATTAATTGACTTGTCAAATGTTTTAAGCTTTTTGGTATGTTACCGTCTACTGAAGGAAGACGAATTCGGTCCTACCAAAGGTAGGATTTGTGTACACTAGTTGGTAATCGTGCGCCTTCCGAAAGGTGGGCCGGTTACAAGTGTTTGAGAAGAAGGCCTACTTCTCAACACTAATTTATGTTTGTAGATCTGGTACATACGTACTGATATATATATATGTCTGCAGACATCAATTTTTTAATAATAAAAGAAAATGTTTGAGCAAGCACATGTTTGGTTTTAAAAGTTTACTTGTGTTTTGCTTCGAAAGGCAAGTTCAATTTATAGTTGTAATCAACATGATTTCAACTTATTTTGGCATGTGTTCACTGAGTACGTCGTACTCAGCCCTGCATGTTGTTTTATAAAATGTGCAGGTTAGCTGAGATGGAGATGGGAGTTTGCAGGATGGACTTTTGTTGGTTTCAATTTTGGAAATAAAAGATAGATTAGAATTATATGTCTTGATACATATAATTCTCTATGATTTTCCGCTGCAACACTTTGATGTCTGTTTTTGAAGTTTGAAGTTTGTTTCTTAACTCTGAAGTCTGGTTGTATATTTTGAAGTCCTCGGATGTTGGTTGTTAATATTTTGAAGCTAGCTTGTCTTTTCTTGAAATTGGCTACTATTTCTGTTCAAATATTCTAAGTCATGCGACCTCTTTATCGTGCTTTCTTGATCTTGAAATCTGCTTGTGAAACTATTTTCTTGATACATCTGGTCGTATGATTATTTTTGTTGATATCAGGTTGTACCTGAATCCTTAATATGCTTGAAACGTCTGTTGTTAAAATCCAATTGATGGTTGATATTGTCGAGCATGATTAGTTTTGATTTTCTTTTGATAAGCATGCTCGTTGAAATTGTTGTTCCAAATTTATTTTAAAGTCCTGATTTTCGGTTATTGAGGATATCTGTTGTATGATTGATTTTTGTTAGATAACTGGGTCGTTATCTGTCCTTCGGTTAATCATAAATTGTGTACGTGGTGGGACCCACCGGCTCGGTCATCTTCATTCTGAGTCGGGCTGCGACAATTATAGGGGATGGCTATAATAGAAATTGATCTCCTTGTGCTAACTAGAAATGAATATATGCCATTTATTTCAAAAATTGTAGGGTCGAGATTAATTTAGAGTGGAGATTTAATTCTTCATTACGAAGGGCACTGTGGTAAAATTTGTTTTACCATATCAATATATATGGCGGTAATCTTGGAGAGAAAAAAACAATATCTCATTTGATTTAATACCAAAAAAGTTCATTAAGAGAATCGTGCTATGTACTACGCATATTTTTTTTAACATTAGCACCATACCATACAACAATATTTAATTTATATTATTTTATTGGTTCATATTTATCTCATGCTTTGTAGGGTAGAAAATAGAGAGGAGACAAAAAATATGCAAATAGCTTAGTAAAAATCAATAGTTGTCAAGGAATTTAGTTTGTACAAATTATAGCAATATTTTGTCTTTTCTGACCCTTTTGCCCTTACTTTTGTCTTTTCTCACGGTGGCGAGATACGCATGATACGAATATGATTATTCGTATCGGCGTACCACGTCCGCCTCCCATTCCGCCCAAGCCACTACTACCGCCGCCGCCGCCACGGCGGCGAGGTACGCTTGCTACGAATATGAATATTCGTATCGGCGTACCACGTACTCCTCCTATTCTGCCACTGCCACTACGAATATGCATATTCGTATCATTCATACCAGCGTACCACCATTCATTTCTCTCATTCTACCACCACCACCACCACCTCCATGGTGGCGAGATACGGTTGGTACGAATATGCATATTCGTATCAGTGTAGCACGTCCGCCTCCCATTCCGCCCAGGCCACTACTACTGCCGCCGCCGCCACGGCGGCGAGTTACGCTTGCTACGAATATGAATATTCGTATCGGCGTACCATGTCCGCCTCCCATTCCGCCACCGCCACTACTACCATCTCCACCGCCACGGTGGCGAGATACGCTTGGTACGAATATGCATATTCGTATCATTCGTACCAGCGTACCACCGTCTGTTTCTCTCATTCTACCTCCACCACCACCACCTCCACGGTGGAGAGATACGCTTGATACGAATATGCATATTCGTACCAGCATAGCACGTCTACCTCCCATTCCACCACCACTACTACTACCGCCGCCGCCGTCATGGCGGTAAGTTACGCTTGGTACGAATATTCATATTCGTACCAGCGTACCACCGTCCATCTCTCTCATTCTACTGCCGCTACCACCACCGCCTTGGTGGTGTGATACGCTTGGTACGAATATGAATATTCGTACCAGCGTACCACTGTCCGTCTCTCTCATTCTATCGCCGCCACCACCACCGCCACGGTGAAGTACGTGATACGCTGCATATTCGTACCAGTGTGCCACGTTCGCCTCCCATTCCGCCACCGCCACTACTACGAGGCGGCGGCGAGGTATATAAGAATGAGAATGTGATATATTGATCAATTTCTTGATTGCTCGGAATGTACAAAATAAGAATGAGTACGATGTTGATGACGATGATGAATTACGTATCGACGTATTTTTATTTGGTGTCACGAATTGTGCGAATTTATTTAATTCGTGTCAGTCGTTCTGATGCACAACGATACGATTTATAATATTCGTATCGATGTTCCGTTGTGATGTGCGAATGGTACTCATACCTATAATTCATACCATGACTTTTAGGTACGATGGTATGAACTATAAATATCGTACCATTCATATATTTTTTTAGTAGTCACAATACATAATAACACATCACAAAAAATTAAATGGTAATAATCCAGCCCCAACATACATAATTGTTTCAAAATTAGTTACCAACGCATACATACATAAATTGTTCTCAATAAATACTAACATTCAATAGTTTAACATAAAACCAGCACGACCAAATGTATCCAACACGCAGCGGATGTCACCAACGATGGACTCATATCCAGGTAGCATCACCTTGTGGTGTACATTAATCAAGCTCTTCTTATTGTATGTCCAGACAACCTTCCATAAAATAAACAAAAAACAAATCAGTATTATATTTGACACAATCAAACACAGTACGAGTGGTATCAATATTATATTCATATCGGGTACATCTTCAAAACATGATACCTTGGTATGAAATATCAATATTTGTACCATAACAGTGGTTTATAACCTAGTACCCCTTACAAAATGATTATTTCGTACCAAGTTACCACTTCATAATATGGTATCCCGCTACGAAATGACAATTTCGTATTGGGGCATATCCGGTGGCAACTATTTGAAATGGTATCCGGTACGAAATGACAATTTCGTATAAGGTTACCATGTTATAATTTGGTAAAGTTACCATCATGATCTAAAACTATCGGTAGTGTCAATTAAATGAGAATGAGAATGCGATATATTGATCAATTTCTTGACAGCACGGAATGTGCAAAATGAGAATGAGTACGATGTTGATGACGATGATGAATTACATATCGACATATTTTTATTTGGTGTCACGAATGGTACGAAGTTATTTAATTCGTGTCAGTCGTTCCAATGCACAATGATACGATTTATAATATTCATACCGATGTTACATTATGATGTGTGAATGGTACTCATACCTATATTTCATACTATGAATTGTAGGTACGATGGTACGAACTACAAATCAAGCACGAAAATAACCACAACACAAAATCAAGAAAATCGTACCAATGCATGGAACGCTGATACGAATAAATCATATTTGTTCCAACAAGTCAACAATAGGTTACGCGCTACTGCGACGAGTTACTACTGATACGAATACACTCATTTCGTACCGACGAGTTTTGACAGCAAACAACAACCTCATGATAACGAGCGAACAAACCAGAAATCAATAAAAATTACCCAGAAATCAATTCAAATACACAAAAATCATGAAAACAATATGAAAACCTCATAAATCATTGAAAAATAAATACGAAAAAGTCCTAAATCAACAAAAAATCAAAAAAATACAACAAAAGTTAAAAAAACTAAATCAACATGAATTACGAGAATTGGAAGGAGAAATTACTATGATCTATGGATCTATTTGTAGATCTGTAGCAGAAGCCGCCATGGATGTAAACAAGAAGCTTACGACTGGTGAAAAATCATGGATGAGATGGTACGGTGGATGAGCAGCTCGAAGAATGGGGCGGCATGGTGGATGGAGCAGCATGATGGAGAAGAAGATATGGTAACGGTGTCGACGACGGTGGCGGAATGAAGGTGACGACGGTGGGGCAGGCAAAGAGATACTAGAGAATGGAAGGAGAAAGAAAGTGAGAAGATGTAGAAATAGATAGAAAAAGTTACGCAGGAAGAAGAAAGAGAATAGAAGAAGGAGAGAGAAAAATAAAGAAGAAGGAAAAGTAAGTGGGTTTGCTTAAAAGTAAGTGCAATTTCGTCCTAAAAGGCAAAGTATTGTTATAATTTGTACAAATTAAATTCCTTGACAACTATTGATTTTTACTAAGTGAAGTAGCTATATGACCCAATTAACTCTAGAAAATATCATTGCTTTATAACTAACATATTATTGTATATTATTATATATTTTAATGAATATTATGTTAATAGTCCATTTTAATACTATTTTTTATGGGATGGTAAATATTAGTGTTTTTGTAGTTAAGTTTTTATTGCATCTTTTGTTGTTTGTTATTGCTTTATAGTTAAGTTTTTATTGCATCTTTTTTTTATTGCATTATACTTAAATTATTATTGCATCTTTTGTTGTTTGTTATTGTATTATAGCTAGTATTTTATTACATTTTGTTATTTGTTGATTGTCACTTATTGTTGCTAAGGTCATTGCTTTATATTTAATATTTTAGTGCATATTATCTTTATAATCAAGAAAAAACTCCATAGAGAAATAGAAATAAAAAAAAAATAGACGTAGGTGATAAAGAAAAAGGGGACTTGATCATTATTAAATTAAAAAAAATGGATGCATTATAGATAATGTAAATAAAAAAACGAAATAAAATCGAAATTGTTGCATTACAAATATGGTAACTATAAATACGCATATAATCCCACAAATTAAGGAAATATATAACTTACGAATTTGAGGAAATTTACTTCTACAGCCTTCCATATCCAATTCAGCAAAAATTAACTTAGAAATCATCATTAATACTAACAGTCGGATCTACATAAATAAATGTCTCATATTTATTTCTAGTTAACACGTATGAAAAAAAAGATTTGTATTTGATCTCACTCACCCTACAATGGACGCCTCCGACATGACGCCGCCGCAGATAAAGATGAGATCGATAAACAAGAGGCAGCACATCCCGGCGGAGATGGTGGAGGAAATACTCTTGAATCTGCCGGTAAAATCTCTGGTCCGCTTCTCTTCCGTTTCAAAATCATGGAATTCCACTATTTTGGAATCTGGCTTTGTTAAAAGATACCGCAGCCGCCGAGCCGCCCTTCCCGGCCGTGAAAGGATTGTTGGAACCGAGTTTGTCTCAGGACGCGGCAGCGAAATGATTGTGGAAGACGCTTCAACCTGCCTTATCTCTTCCATATCATCATCAAATAACCCCACTGTCGATGCCACCGATTTCGAATGCCCATTTGGCAATCCATATGAAGTTGTGGCCTCGTGTGGTGAACTGTGGTTAGGTCAACGTCGATCTGGTAATGCTAAGTCACTGCTTTTATGGAACCCTTCGATGCGAAGGTACAAGCACGTGCCTAACTCCTCCTCAAATATGGAATTTTATGTCGTTTTTGGATTGGGCTATGAATGTGTAGGGGATGATTACAAAATCTTGAAAATTTCATATGCCCGCACCAGGAGAGAGTTTGGGGCACAGTTGTATTCTCTAAGGAGTGATTCGTGGAGAAATATTACAGCTTGCCCTACAAGAATAGGTAGAAATTATGGAGGTTGCGCCTTGGTGAGTAGTAAACTTCATCTGTTGCGTGCACCTTATGCTCCTCCACCCGCCCTTGTTTGTTTCGATTTAACGACGGACAAGTTTGGAGAGGTGGCGCTACCAAATTATTCTCTGCAGTCACAGCATCTCATGCACTTGAGTGTGTTGAGGGGAATGCTGTGTGTGAGCATCAATTATTTTGAAAAATATTGCGAGATTTGGGTGATGGAGGAGTATGGTGTTGCCGGATCATGGACTAAAATGTTTAGTATTGCATATTTCAGCAACACCGGATATGGCAACTCTATCCGCCCTTTGTATCTCTACGAAAATGGAGAAATTCTAATAAGGTATTTTGATGGGACGAATCCCCGAATGTTTGTGTATAATGAAGATGACAAAAGTGGAGCACGAGAGGTTTTTATCAGAAGCAGCAGCAGCAGCTGCAAGACTGCTTGTCGTTTTGTGTATGTTGATAGTCTTGTTGCACCATAGCCTTGTTGCACCAGCGAAGAAGAAGAAGAAGAAGCAGCAGCAGCTTATATATATATGTTGATTCGGCAAGAAAGCTGGAGAGGTTGGTTGGCCTTCTATTTTGTTATTTTATGGAATTAGTTTACTTATTTTATTACATATATAATATAATTAAGAAGACTTGCTGTTGGATATATAGTTTGCTGTGCCTATCGATGTGCTTAGTTAATGTTATGAATAGTTTGTTTAGATAGACATGATTTACATAGCCCTTTCCTTTTGTGTTGGATACTTCAGCTATAGTATCGTCGCACTTAGTCTTATTAATAATACTAGTAGATATATGACTTTACCCTGGTCTTATTTATGTTCAGCTATATATATAGTCTTAATTTTAGTATTTCACATGTATATATGTTTTGTGCAACTAACTCACTCATCATTTCGCTATTTCATGACCCTTTACCTAAAATGACTTTGAATCGAATTAGTCTTAGGCAATGACTTGTTTTTAATTTAAGTTTGAAATGCACAAAATTTACTCTTATTTTGGTATGGTATTTCACATCACCTTTATCATTTTTGAAAATTTCACATAAAATTTCAATGATTGAATGATGGTGATGAGATTTCATCAATTATTTAACAGTGAACTGATAGGAAATAGACACATATACATAAACTTGTGCCCTTGTAGGATTAGAGTTTGTGTCTTACGGGAGGGCCTTCCTGTTTTCCCGAATCACACCACATGAATAAAGATTTATTAGTTGATACACTTCAAATTAATACTTAGGTGCTTTTTCTCTGATTATAAATTTATCATGAAAAAAAGAGAGAAAGAGAATTATGTACCTTTAAATTCCTCATTTCTTTTCCCTTGTTTTCTATAAATGAGAATTTCACCCTTTCTTGTTCTCCTTTTCACTTCAAACAGTGAAAATATTATCATAATAATGTGTTGGTGTGATAATCTTTTCTCTCGAGAAACAAGAAATAGTGAAATTCTTTGTTATAGAAAAGAAGGAAAAAGAAAGGATGGATTTAAAGGATGATAATTTTATTTTCTCTCTTTTTTTCATGATAAATTTACAACTAAAAAAACGACCTTAAAATTCAATATGAAGAAAAGTTAGACTTCCTATAGTACTAAGATTTATACCCGCTGACGTAGATTTTAGCTTTTCCTACGGACTTATAATTGTTTAGAGAAGACCCCAAAAAGATCATTTAATATGAGTAGGATAACTTATATAAATATTCAAAATTAATACTCCCTCCGTCCCATTATTCTTTGTCTTGTATTCTTTTTTGGACTGTCCCGTTATTCTTGTCTTGTTTCCATAAACGGAAATATGCTTTTCTCACAAAAAGTTATGAGTTCCACCACTTTCTATCTTTTTACCCTTTAAACACCCTTCTCCTTAATATTCGTGCCTATAAAAATAAGACAAGAATAATGGGACGGAGGTAATATGTATTTTCCCATCATGAAATTAAGGCCATAATTTGTAAAAGGTTGTAAATTTTGGGAAACATGACAATTTAAATAGGACAGCCCAAAAAAAAAAAGACAATTTCAATGGGATATCATATTTAACCTTTCAAGTTTAAATCTCACCAACATTGTACATAAAAATTATAGAGAAATTTGAGAGTGATATATAAAATCTCTCCGTTTTGGAAAGTCTTTTATAAAAAAAATATTACGAATTATTTATAGCCCATTTACTCACAAAAATCCAATAAAACCAAATTCATTATATTTCTTAGCCTAAATATACAAATTACGAGATCTAAGGCCTAGCCCATAAGTCCAAATATGCACTCTTCCTCAATTATTTAAACTTTTTATTCTTTTCATTTAAAATATAAAATCTTTCATTTTTCCCTTTGGATACTCTATTTTATTCTTCTATCAAGGGCGTACGATTGTTCATACCTTTTTAGCAATTCAAAAATCACGTCTCCACATGTCACGCCTAAACAATCTCCACCTTTCACTTTCCTCTATTAATTCAAGATTCAAACGTACTCTTCCTCTCTCTAGACCTGCCCAAACTGGAGGGCCCGGCGGGCCTAACCGGAACCGGCCCGCCGGTCAACTGTTTTTTAACCGGCCCGGCAGTCAACGGGCTGGAACCGTAACCGGAACCGTGAGCTCAAGGGTCGGTTCCGGGCCTGCTTTCGTTCAAACCGTAACCGCCGGTTTTAACCGGCGGTTAACCGGAATTATTAAAAAAAAAAAAAAATATGTGACGTGGCCGGTTCGAACGGTCAAAACCGGCGGTTAACCGTTGGAACCGCCGGTTAACCGGCGGAACCGGAACCGCCGGTTCCAACGGGAAGAAGACAGCAAGCACAGCAGCACAACAGCTGCATCAATGGCAGCAGCTCAACGGCTAGAAAAATAGTCGTTGCTGCTGCCCTCTCCCCCCTCCCTTCCCCCCCATTTTACCCTATAAATACCACACTATAATCTCTCAAATAACCACACCAATTCTCATATCTCTCTACTTAATTTCAAGCATTCAATCTATTATTTGTTGCTCAAATTCTTCATTTTTGTGTTAATTTTGTGCTCAAGTTCTCAACTTCTCTCACCACACACTTCACCAATCCATCCATAACAATATTCCATAATGTCGACCTCCTCTCGTGTCGATAAGGGCAAAGGCGTTGCCGAAAATCAAGACGATGCTCCTCCTCGATCCAAAAGAGGAGGAAGATCGGCTCGGCAAGCTCGAGCAATGGCCGCCGAAGAAATATCAAGGGCGTATGCGGAACAACTTCAACAACAAGAGGATCGAGAGTTTGCCGAACAAGTTCATCGTCAAGAGGAGGAGATGCTTCGGCAATCTCAAGAACAATCCAACGAAGAAGAAGAAGAAGTCGAAGCGCCGCCAAACAAACCGACGGGTCGACCTCTTGTGTCGGATATCTTTACTAAGCATTTTAAAAAAATGCCTAGAGCCCCGGCACCTAGCGACAAGCCCGGAGATCCTCCAAAATACAACGCCTATTGCAACTATTGCAATAACGTCTACAAATGGACGCATGGAGGAGGCTATGGCATACTAAGGCGACACATGGAGACGTGTCATCCGGGAGAATACGGGATTGCATCAACACAAACTCAAATTCGTGGCACCGCTTTCTCGGCGACAGGTACGTCTTCTCACCCTTTATTTAAATATGATCATCCACTAGTTCATTTTCATTTATGTTTCATTTTCTTAATTTTCAATGTTTTATATATATATATATATATATATATATAAGAAAAAAAAAATTAAAAACCGGGCCGGTTTTTAACCGGAACCGGCGGGTTTTAACCGGGCCCGGAACCGCCGGTTAAAAAGCCCGGCCCGTAACCGTGTACAGTGTACACGGGCCGGTTACGGTTCACTCTCCGGTGAAACCGTAACCGGCGGGCTCGGGCCCAGAACCGCCGGTTCAGGGCCCGTGGGCAGGTCTACCTCTCTCTCATACTCCACCTCTTTCTCTCTCCTCTCCAAATTCTTAATACCAAAACTAGCCACTCCATATCTGGTTTTGGTTTGCTGATTTGGTCGCCTGAAACGTCAAAACCAGCCACTCCATATTCGAAAAGATGTAGGAAGGACGATGGTTGTTGGTGGAGCTATGCAAGGGGTCGACGGCGACGTGACTGGAGACAGCGGTTGCTTCTTCTTTCTCGCCGACGTGAATAGCTACTGCTGCTGCTCAGTCTCGGGCCGGCGGTGAAGGTGAACAGCAGGGACGGGGGCGGATGGCGGAGACGCGGCTGAGAGTGATGGCGGTGGTGGTGGTGGTCTGGTGTAGGGGCGGACGGCGGCGGCGGGGGAGAGGAGGAGATGAGAGAGGCGGAAAGGCGGAGTAGAGAGAAAGAGAGAGAGAAAGAGGGAGGAGAGTGGGTGGCTGTTGATGAATCATGAAGCGATAAGGGTATATGGATTAGGTATTGCTGCTTGGGGGTGGGTGATGGGTAGTGAATGAGGTGTTTAAATTAATAATCTACGAAGGCACCGGTACGAATACGGATACAAAATAGGAATACGATACGATACGAAAATACGCTAATTTTCAAAAAATTAAGATATGAATACGTTAAAAATACGTTTATATTTATTTGTAATATTTTATATATTAATAATAATAATAATAATAATATGAAACTCATATAAACATATTTATCTAAAAATAAAGAAAATAATTAACTAATTAATTAAAACTTAAAAGTCTAAGGTAACTGTCTTACAACAATAAGTTCACACTTCTAATTCAAAACATAATTTCCTTCTGTGGAAATTATATCAACATACTTCCATAATGGTTTACGACCATCTACTTTTGCAGTTGTACTTGTAATTGATGGTGATGAAAATGAAGTTGAGCCGGATGAACTAGTTGTGGCCATCGTTTACACCTAATTTGTTAAAATTTAAAACAATTACGATAGCATAGCATTTCATCAATTGAATCAATTAGCATTTCATCCACTGACCCATCAAAAATCAAAATCATAAATAACAAGACAATTTCCAATCATTGCTTTGCTCGTGTTCGTGTACTGCTTCTTAAATCAAACAATAATCAACAATTAGGAATTTAGGATAGCTCGTGTACTGCTTCTTCAATCTTTCTTCACAATTCACATTTTCTGATTTTTCTAGAATCCTAATAAATTAACCCATTCATCAATTGATTCAATTCTTCAATTTCTAATCAACCCATTGCATAAATTCTTCAATTTCTAATGAACCCATTCATTTTTTCTTCAATTACATACTCGATCGACCCAAGCAATATTTTCAAGAAAAGAAGAAGAAGAAGTCGAACCTGATGTGATGGATTGGAGACGGCGTCGGGCGGCTTCTGGGCTGAATGACGGCGGCAATAGCTGGCGGCGGCGATAGCTTGAGGTGGAGGCAGCGGGTTGGAGACTTGGAGTGGAGGAGAGGATAGAGATTTATGAATGAATCTCATAATATGCCGTTTTTTACTTATTTGGAGGAAATACGTATATAGACTTATAAGAAAACGTATTTTGATCGTATTTTTTTCGTATTTTAAAAAAATATAAAAAAAATAATTTAAAATACGTTTTTGATACGTATTTGAACCGTATTTTTTTCGTATTTGTATTAAATATGTTTTTTTATGAATACGTTAACCCCTTGGAGAGTATCTATGCTTCCTAGTTAATAATTACTCCCTCCGTCCCATTATTTTTGTCATATATTTCTTTTTGGGCTGTCCATATAAGAAAATATGTTTCTCTCACAAAAAGTTGTAGGCTCCACCACTTTCTATCTTTTTATCTTTTAAACACTCTTCTCCTTAATACCTGTGCCTAAAAGAAATAGGGCTGTCAAAACAGGCCCGACCCCGCCCGATTTCGGGCCGGGCTGGGCTGCATAAATTCAGGCCCTGAGAATTTTCAGGCCGGACTGGCCCGCCCAAAATGGGTAAAAGCCCGGTGGGCTCGGGTCGGCCCAGCCCGGTAAAATTACACTACAAACTGGATTTCGGGCCGCGCTAGGCTACATAATTTCAGGCCCGAAGAATTTTCGGGCCGGGCCCGCCCCGATTTTTCCAAAAACCCGGCGGGCCCGGACCGGTCCGATCCGATTTTTTGACAGCTCTAAAAAGAAATGAGACAAGAATAACGGGACGGAGGGTGTAATATCATATAATATATATTATTAATAATTTATATAAAAAACTCGGTTAACCATTTACCGAACCTCGGTTAACCATTTACCGAACCTCGGTAAATGACATTTACCGAAAATTATTTCAACTTACTTACCATATACCATACGAAACTGAAAAATACGGTAAACGGTTAACCGAAACTGACGGTAAATGGTTAACCGCCGGTAAAATCGAAACCGTCGGTGAATTTCTCCAGCCCTACCGGCGCCGAGAATAGCCGGCGGTGGCACAGGGCGGAGCAAAGGCACGGCGGCAGTAGAGGAACTGAGAGAGATAGAGAGAATACGTTGGTGAGAGAGAGAGATAGAAATAACGAGAGAGAGAGAGAGACACACACACACATACCTGGACTACGCCGACGACCGACGACGAGGGAAGGAGAACGACGACAGAGTTCCGATTGGCCGAACGACGGTCCGATTGGGTGAAGAGGCCGAAAGGAGGGCAGATGACGAAGATGTACAGGGAGAGAGGAAGAAGAGAGAGAGAGAGAGGAACAACAGTGGCGGCAGAGCGGGACGGTGGCGATGACGGCGAGATTGGGGGAAGGGAAAATTAGGGCTTGAACGAATGATGGAGAGGAATCCCGCTGCTGAGTATATCGCAGAATTACCGACGGCATCACATCCGTTTGTAATTACCGAAGGACATTCCGTCGTTATTTTAATATGGTTTTTATTTAATTTTTTTTGCCTGATTAAAACATAGATCCGTCGGTACAATTAATAATAATGTTATTTCGATAAATAGAACCTTTCCGACGGATATGTCCGTTGTTAACCTTACGTCGAAAATTTTTTCTGCACCAACACGTATTTTTTCCGTCGGTAATTACCAACAGATTTATGTCAGTCGGTAATTTCAGTGGGTAAATGCGAGTTTTTTTTTAGTGTTAATTACTGCGGTTTGATTGAATAGAATATAAATTACTAATACACATTCAAGCTGCAATAGGAATTACAATTCATAGAGACTAAATGAAGACACATGCATGGGATGGCCTAGTGGTAGAGTGGGCTGCATGGGACTGAGAGGTCTCAGGTTCAATCCCCACTGACGCCTCTATATGTCTAGCATGTCACACTTGTACTTGGATGGTGTGGTTTACCTGCCTTGTGTGGTTTGCAGGCTATTGCGCAAGGCCGTGGGTTTACCCAGTGCGCACTAAAAGTAGCGACTGCGGGTTCCCATTATATCAAAAAAAAAAATGAAGATACATGCAGCATGAGACATTTTAAATTCTATTTCTTTACCATAATAGTAACACTTTAAATAAATAATCTTAAATACATTACTAAATACATTAAAAACTCATTTAAATTGAAGGTTAAGGTTGAAAAGTAGAAGTACTACTGCTGATTCTAGCTTACCGGCTGCAAACATATTAATTCATTATACCGTATTAATTTGTCGCATTATTTATCGTAATCTACTTATAACATTTGTGTGTCAGTGTGTATACATATATAAAGACTTTTGAATAGTAGTAGCATTTATCCGCCCTTGAATTAACGAAATATAGACTTTTGTTTGAAAATATAAATTAGAAATACACAGCTAAAAATATGAGTATCCAAATTGCACTGTCTAGGACCTTCTAGACCAAAAAAAAAAAAAAAATTATCGATCGATTATTCCCACATTAATTACATGTCCATAAATGATTTTAAAATTCTTATCCTTTTTGGATGATATATACTCCCTCCGTCCCATTCATTTTGTCTACCCCTGGGTGGCACGGAGATTAAAGAGAAGTTGTTTAGTATATAAAATTGTTGGGATTACTTTATTTAGATGTATATTAAATTCAAATAAATTCAATGTGGGCCCCATTTAATGTGGGGAAATGAGGGTGGATAGGGTTTTGGGGGTTTTTTTAATTCAATGTGGGCCCCATTTATTTTTAAATAAGGCCTAATTAATTGTGAAACATTTCCTTATTTGGGGTAGACAAAATGAATGAGACGTCCATTCATAGAAAGGTAGACAAAATGGATGGGACGGAGGGAGTATATATTTTGGAGATTTGTTAACTATATTTAACAAATGTGGCTTTAATTGATCTCAGATAAATACAAGTTACATTATCAATCACAAATTTTATATAATATTACAAATAATTCAATATAAACAACAGTATTGGACTATCACAATTTTAACAAGTTAGTATAAATTAGACATATACACATATAAAATGGGGAAGACAACCCACAATTTAATGAGACTTGAACCATAGATCTCTTACTTAAAGAAAATCTTATGGGCATCAATTTTGCCACCTGACTAGGCTTCATTGACGCTTTAATAGAGCTCACTACTACTTACCTAATGACTTTGTATTGAGTGTGAACAAAATAGGGAGATAGGATGCTATCACCCCTTGCACTGCATACATACATTCATCACCGTACACGTGGATATTAATTCCTTTACCATTTATTTTTTTTTTTGCAAAAAGATGGTTTTTTAAATACAAAAAAAAGGAACCATGGTTTAGTTAGACTTTATTATGTGGCACATAAGTCAAAGAGTGGGACCAATTACTATTCATATTTGAGTTTCTTTCTGAACGAGCTACCATCTTCTCCATAGCAGGAAGATTTTTAAGCTGGTGTGTTCGACGCATTCTTGTTTTCGGCTCCAATAGTAAACTTGCAGATGTTCATTTTCTTATTTATGTCGACAAAAAACCATCTAAAATGGTGTATGCTTCTGGTATATTTTCCTGGTATGCAGCTAATTATTTTCCTCGTCCTCCAATGGTTTTGGTGTTTTTATTTCCTCTGAGCCTATGATTTCACTGTAGTGGTAGGCGAGCATTTGTTTCAGGCTTAAGAAGATATCTTTTCCCAGGTGATATTTAGTTCTTACGCTATAATTTGTTTTGCTTACCTTACAAATTTCTGTAATTTTGACCCAAAATAATCTGTTTTAATACAATGCATTTTCTAGTATCAGTTTAGTGTGTACTCTGTTTTGAAAAAATGTGTGCATGTAATTTTTTTTGCAATAATTTGCAATCCCTAATTTTCATCTTTTGCGTCGAGGTTGCCCTCCCGAGTGAATAATAGTTTAAGTAATTATAAGGTATTATAAATAAGAAAAATCGTGGTTCTATCCATAAATTTGTTCAGGATTATCCTATAATGCAATAATCGAAACATAGTAGCTATATCCGGTAAAATATCAGTTTGAAATGATGAAATTTCTTGTCTGTGATGATATGATTAGGTTATTAATTGAAGTATCTTTACAAAACAGTGATTGGCCTATCCACAATAATTTTTAACATGGATTTGGACCTGACAACGAACTTGGCAACTATATTACTGATGATGAGATTAATGGAAGAACCGCCAGTGATTCTGCCGAAGAAGGACCATGACAACGGTGCAGTTATTGGAGTTGGAGAAATGGGTGATGAAGGACCCCTTGTTGAAATCCCGAATGAAATGTTGACCCGTGATATTGTTAATGTTATCCCCTTTGGGACTAACACAGTTCCGTCTGACACTGATGCTGCTAATATTATGGATAATAAAATATGCGAGGATCTTGAGAAACGTTTAGTGGTGGGAGCAAATGTGCGTGATTTGGACCAAGCTTATCTACTATACTGCGAGTACGGGCGTGTTAAAGGTTTCGGCATTAGAAAGAGAGAGCAGAGATACATGGGAAGAAGTGATACTATAAAGTGGAAAGAATATGTCTGTTGTTGCGTCGGACTTCCCGATACCAAAAAATTGAAGGATCGTGTTCTAATGTAGAAGAAATTATTGACGAGGACTGGTTGCAAAGAAAAGATTACGGTGTCACGCTTGATGGGGGCACCGTGGCGTGTGAGCATCTTTGTAATTGAACACAACCACAATCTAGTTCCATCTGCACTGACTTATATGTTGCGGTCTTCTCGTAATTTATGTTGCGGTCTTCTCGTAATTTATGTTGCGGTCTTCTCGTAATTTATCCACTGCCAATACTCTAATTTTCGAAGCTTTGACTTCATCTGGAATTGGCGTCAGTGGTGCTTTTGGATTTATGCAAAAAGAGTGTGGTAGCCCTGAAAACGTTGGATTTACCCGTCAGGATGCCTATGATCACTTTGGCCGCAAGAGGAAACAGTTGCTCCTCGATAATGCTGATTTTAGAATGGTAATGCAATATTTCCGTGATAAAGCCAATGAAGAACCCTTTTACTATTGGAATTGTGAAACTGATGACGAGGGTCGGCTAGTGAACTTATTTTTTTCGTGATATGAGATCTGCAGAAGACTATCGAGCCTTTGGAGATGTTTTATCACTTGACACTACTTATCGGACCAACCTATACAATTTGATCTGTGTGCCATTTGTAGGTGTTAACCACCACACCTTCACCATTATGTTTGGAATGAGGTTCCTGTCTCATGAGACCACTAGGTCATTTGAGTGGCTGTTTAAAGAGTTTTTGAAGTCAATGAATGGTGTTGAGCCTAAGGTAGTCTTCACCGATCAATGAATGGCTATGATGAAAGCAATTGAGACGACCTTTCCAAGCACAAAATACCTCTTATGTCAATGGCACATAAATCGAAATGCAGTGAAAAAATTTGGTTCCCTGAATGGGAAACCCTCGTTCAAAAAACTATGGCACAGATGTATGAACGAGGTGGAGACGGAAGGTGAGTTTGATGATATTTGGAAGGAGCTTATGAGTTAAACAATCCAAAGAGTAGTTCTTGGTTTACCAATATGTACAATCTTCGGCATCGTTGGGCTTCCATTTTTACCCGAGAAATTTTCACAGGAGGTCTGTTAGCCACTTCTCGAAGTGAAGGTACTAATCGTGTTGTTAAGAGTGTGCAAAAACGTAGTATGACTCTCTATACTGAAGCGGTGGACTAAAACAGCAAAGGAGGGATGTTTTGTTGAGAAGTTAGGTGCGGAGGTCCGTTCCACGTTGTCTTACATGTTGTTTTTTAATACTGTGATGAGGCATCTATATGAGATGGCGTGTGGTTGCGTGGATAATGAGGTTGGTCGGTCCATAATTATTGAACGCCTGAAGTCACTGAGGCACGATTTTTTTGATATTGTCGGTTTACCACAAATGAAGTAAAAACGTAATGCATTGGGTGACTTGAAATCCAATGACTCAAATGGGTGCTTGTTTAGGGATCCTAAAATTGTTAAAGAAAAAGATTTCATTGCTGCTCGAGAATTTCGTGGTTTGCAGGGGCAACAAAACAAAGGTACATGTATGTATGTATTAAAACTTGATGGTGAGAGAGTTAGGCCTTCGTTTCTTACCCGGGGCGTAGGGTTTTCGGTCGGTACACAAAGAAAATAATATACTGGAAGGGAAGAACAAAAGCCCAAACTTTTATTTAGGAATTATATAATATTTATTACAACATAAGTATATCTTCTTTTGGGAGGAGACAGACTTGTTTAGCTACCTATGGTAGCGGAATTGAAATACATAAACTTAACTATACTAGAATAGGAACTATAACAATTTTATTTT
Organism: Agastache rugosa; assembly: GCA_031470985.1. Classification (NCBI taxonomy): domain Eukaryota; kingdom Viridiplantae; phylum Streptophyta; class Magnoliopsida; order Lamiales; family Lamiaceae; genus Agastache; species Agastache rugosa. Next base: position 33,246,869 of record CM062607.1, on the reverse strand, counting down.
GGAGAGAGCAGAGAGGATGGTGTAGAGGATTTCTGATGAATTTTCGATGATCAATGTTCTCTTCAATCCTTGTTTATATAATGGTCTGTGTGAAAGGCCTCTCCCTGCATTATTGCCTCGGATGCTCTTATCCTTGGCCAGGTTGATTCCACGTGAATGGGGTCCTCCATTATCGTCCATTATTGAATGAAGACAACCAACTTTCGGTGTGAGGTCCCTTTCTTGTAACTAATGGACCACTTTTCTATTGATAGTGGTTCTCATGTTGCTTTACCCATCTGTTTTTTATTGGGACATCATTTTTCCCTCCACCCACTACTGTCGTTTTCTTTTTAGTGGGTGCTCCAGCTCAGAGTCACATGACTTCACCAACCTGTGTCGGGAATCTACTTTTTTCTCGGGGCCCTGGGCGTCCTTGCTTTTGGCAGCGCCTTCTGCTCGAGATGCTCGTTGGACCGAGCCTTCTCTTTTTCCTTTCTGGGTAAGAACCCCTTCCCGAACTCTGGTTCCTTTTGGTTCTGACAATCCGAACAAACGCGCTCAGACCAGTTTCCAAAATGTGCCATGTTGCAGTATTTGCGATGAGTTTCTTTGCTCGTCGCAATCTTGTTTTCCCAAAGCAAGGTTCTCTTTCTTTTGAAAGCTTCCTCTGCGAATCTTATCGATTTTCCTGTCATAGTGTTTAACAGGAATGATTCGTTCACTGAATTCTGAAAGAATTTGAACGGGAACTTGACTTTGTCCATTTCAGTGAGACAGACCCATAATCCCCATGCTCTTCTGGTAGAGATGAGGTCTTCTGGTAATGTAGAGACTAGAGTAGTCTCTTTCTCTGCAGGCGCTTTGATCTTTTCGAGGGCGCGTGCATCTGGTCTTCGAAGCCTAATATAGTGGAAGGCTTCATGGTTTCCTTTCCCCGCTGGTTCTGGGGCTGCACTAATAAAATACAGCTCCAAAATGTCACCTCGGCTAAGCTGTGGATTGTTAGCCCAGGTATCATACACCGCTTCTTGAATCCACTTAGGTAGATTCTTGATTTCGGCGAATGTTGGAGATGTGGTATACACTGAAGAAAGTGCTCCGAATTCATACCATCTTTTGACTTCGTGTGGATCTGAATTTGGCATCATCCACACCCGAGGATATTTCCCCGAAACATCAACCCTTATTTTTTCTGGGTTGATTCCAGTCCTTGTATTGAGCTTCTCCCAGCTAGCTTGATATATCTGCCAAGAAGAAGAAGAAGAAGAAACCTCAATCTTATCAGTATTAATCTTAGAAGTGCCAGTCATTGGCCTAAGATTAATCTCTCCCTCTTTTTCCCCAGAGGTGCTGGGTTGACATGATGGTTCAGAGTGTGACCCCTGAATATCATCTTTTTCTTGGGCAATGGTTCCGAAGATACCACCACCTTAGAACTTGGGCAAGAGGTATTTGAATCCTCTGCTACAGGTTTAGAGCCCTGTACTCGAAACCCTTCTTTTACCAAAGGATCTTTGGCCACCCGAAGGATTGGTGTTTGGCATGCAGCCCAGAGTTGCCCCTGAGACCATATGCAAGCTCGTATTCTCTCGGTGACTTTTGTCTATCGAGAGTCTGCAATCTTCCTGCTTGTTCAGCATTCATAACGCACTCGTCCCACTCTACCGTTAATATCTCCAGATTCTCTCTGAGATGCCTATGGGCCAGTAGAATGGAGTTCACATCAGTTTGCTCCATCTCTTGTTAGGAAATCTGCAAGAACATTTTCGTGAGATTTCAAAACGACAATATCATAAATATAATATTGGCATTCAGCTTGCCATCTAATTAATCTAGCCTTTTCAGGCTTAGATTCAATCTTGTTTCTTAAGAAAGCCTTAACCTGTGTGTTATCGACTTTCAAAGTAAATTTCTTTGCTAATAAAAATAAAGGCCATTTTTTAAACGCCTTTCGGACTGCAAAGAATTCTTTTTCGTTGATGTGCCATCGTACGGCCTCATCTTCTGAGAATAAACCACTACAATATCTGCAGGGTTCTTTTCCATTAGGAGTGATCTTGGTTAAGACTGCTGCCCACCAATAATCACTTGCGTATGTGTACATGACCAAGTCGTCTTCGTCCTGTGGTATCGAGAGTTTTGGGAGATTTCTGCAAACCTCTTTTAACTCTTTCATACCCTGTCGATGTTCTTCTGTCCATATGAACGGAACATCCTTTTTCAGTAAAGTACTGAAAACTTTTCTATGTTTCGCGAGATCTTTAATGAATGGTCCCGCAAAATTAACAACTCTCAAGAAACTCTGAAGTTGTTTATTTTCCTTTAGATCTTCAGGAAAATTCTGGACCTTCTGAACAATATGGTCCTGCAGAATAATTCCTGCTTCATCAATCTCGATACCCAGAAATTCCATTTTCCGAGTCGCAACGACTGCCTTCTTTCGTACAAGATTAAACCTTCTTTATAACAAACATCTGCAAAGATCTCAAGATGTTTGATATGTTCTTCCATATTTTTTGATGCTATTAAAATATCATCAATATAGACGAACATAAAAGAAAAATAATCTTTAAACAGATTATCCATCTTTCTCTGAAATATTTGAGGCACATTAGCTAACCCCATTGGCATTACTTGCCAAACATAATGCCCTTGTGGAGTAGAGAAGGCTGTAAACTTCTTACTACCCTCCTCCATGTGAATCTGGTAGAAACCTGACTTGCAATCAAACTTAGAGAATACCTTAGCATTTCTAATGCAATTAATAAGGTGTTCCCTACTAAGGATAAAATATCCATCAAACTCCAGAATATCATTAATTCCTTTGTAATTAATAACTAATCTGGGTTTACCTCGTTTGATTTCACCATGATTCCTTACCAGAAATCCGGGACTGCTGTAAGGCGAGTTCCCTGGTTCGATCAATTTTAAATCAAGGTGTTCCTTGATTATCTCCTTCATATCCTGTTGATCTTTGAGGTTCATCAGGATTGGTCTGTATCTAACAAACTCATACTCCTTTTCTGGCTTCACCTTCAAGGTAGCTTTGAGCTTGTTTCTGTCCCACCATGCCAAATGATTCTCATTGTAATTCCTTTTAATCTTTCTTTTGACATCCTCTAGGGACATATGCATCTCTTCTTTAATATCTTGATGAGATATTAAAGATGCTTTGAGGATCTGGACCTCTTCATCATTGAGATCCTCATCCCTAATACAGCTTAGCACTACTTCGATGAATCTCCTTTGATCCTTCATTTTTGGGTGTCGAAGTTTTCCTTCATCACCACGCTTGCTGCGAAAACTCAATGGTATCTGGCGATTAAAAGCCCCTTTGAGCCTCTGGACAATGATTTTGTGATCGCAAATGGTTGTAAACACCAATTGCCTCTTTTCATTATCCTGCATGTATCTTTTGAACATCTGTAGGAAATTGTTTCCCAACAGAATATCTACACCTGTATCATGGAAATAAATTGGTGGAGTTTTAACCTTATACCAAGGTGTACCTCTGGCTCCGCCAATTAGAATTTCCGTCTCTTTTACTCCTTTAGCCAATAGCAAAATTTTCTTTGAGAAATCTCTTCCTGCAATTCGGGGTAGATCATCTTCTACCTCTGCTGGGAATACTCCTCGTTTTGCAGTACAAATTCCTGCACCTGAATCAATATAAGCAGCAAAATATTCTGCTTTATATTTTTTATATAACATCCCTATAGAGATATATATGGAGAATGGACTTGTCATTCGATTAATAGTTTTCTCTCATTAATCGTGATTTCCATTCCATCTTCTTTATTTGCTCAAGGTTTGTGATCCTCAAGAAAATCCAAACCCAATAGCAAAACTGCTTCTCTTCCAGCTCTTCCTTTGATCTCCATCACTTGTTCCCCAATTTTCAGGGTTCCTTTGTAATGATTGATCTCCGGCTGTTGTAGATAGTAAAGAACATTACAAGGGAAGTTGGTTTCCCACCTTGTAGTGTCAAATTTTACTATCACTTCTCTCCATCCCTCGGGACATTTCAGATTCACTGGAACTTTGTTATTCTGAGATGTTTGAGGATGTGCTTCTCTAATGAGACTCCGACTCCTCCCATATGACAAAGACATGATTCTGTCTCCTTGGAAAGATAATCTCCCTGAAGTTATCCTGAGACTTTGGTCGTGTCTCATGACTTCTCTATCTCGGATTTGAATATCAACATTCCTTAACCGAGCAATTTCCACTCTATCGGGACAAACTGCTGTTGTCACCTTGTTGAAGATATCTGGTATCTCAATGAACTTCTTTCCTAAAAATAACTCAGTGTGATGTGAGTTGGAAAGAGCATATGATACCTGATAAGTAATGGAGTAAGTCTATTTATTTCCTCCAGTAAATCCTTGCGTTTAAAGTCCTGATAAAGTGTCAGGGCTTTGCTGAAATGGGTATCATTAAGATTGTAAGCAATCTTTGGATAAATGATTCCCACTACTTGTCCTGCACAAAGATCTCCCGCAATTGTTTTCAATACGGAATCTTTCAGATTTCTAACTCTTTTATCGCATATAGCGATATTGATCGGCGTGTGAACTTCGGTAAAGAGAGCCGATTTTAACATTAACTGGATTGCTCCAATATGGATCCAGTTCATCTTTTCAGCGACTTCGGGCTTCATCTTTGATAGATCTTCCCTGATGTCACTAGCTGGAATCAACTGCATCTCCACTTGATTCCCTGTAAGCTCAATAGGAAGCGACATTTCTCGTCTAGAAATTCCATAGACGATTTGTTGTTTCCTGCTCCTTAGATTAAAGTTCCTCAGAACTTGATCTATGTTGTTTGCTGAAAAGCCTTGATACTTTTGTATATTCAGACTCTTCTTCATGATTTTGTCAATCAGACTTTGAGAGAGAGTTGTGTGACTGGAGAATCCCGTCCTGTCCTCTTTCTCCTGATGAATAATCTCTGGATCAGTCTGACTCCGATCTAGTTCCATCTTACCATTCTGAATCTTCTTCGCTGAAGACTTCTTCTTGTTCATATATACTCTCATCCGAGGGTATATCTTCGAACTGATATACTTGTATCAGTTCTTGGTAGTAGATGGCATCTTCGATATCCGGAGTGGACTCGAATTTATTGATATCTCTTCTCTCGTTGTCAGGGAAATTTGTGGAAATATGCCCCTTTGCACCGCACGTCCAGCAGTTGCTATCCTTGAAACTTTCATTAACTCTAGTGTGAGTTCTTCTAAAAGTTTTCTTGGCAGGTGTCCTTCCTTGGGATTTATTGTCTCCTTGGAAAGGATACCTATTCCTTGATGGTCCACTTCTTTGGCTTGATTTGTAAGATCTGGCCTTCTGTCTTGACCATCTGGTTCTTGGTTTCCAAGAATTTCTTTTTGGATCTCCACCTTTATGATAGGGCTGAAACCTATTTTTCTTGCTTTTCTTCAGCCTCGGTGGTTCTCCTCCAATGATCGTTGGCAGATCATTGTCATCACAGTTTAGAGGAGCATATTTGTTGATTCTCCTCAATTTCTTCATGTTCCTCAGAGCAGTTGCTTGTTGACACCACCCTGAAAGCTTTCGATGTACATATGACATCCTTCTTGTAACGTTTTCAGGATCTCCTGGTTCATAATCCTGAATCAGTATCTCTTTCTATGGGCTTGGAAATTTCAGAAAGAAAATTTCCAGTGCAACTCTATCATCAACTTTAGATTGATGTTGATAAAGAGTAAAGAGCTGTAGAAACTTGTTAAGCGATTGTTGATCTAGGACTGCAAGTCTTAGATTATACAATGCCATCAAGTATTTCTTTCTCTTTTCTTGATCAAATCCTTCGAAATATCCTTCTCCCAGAAAATGGTTTTTAAAAATCATTGCCATATTCTGGACATGTTCTGTGAAGTTTTCACTCTCAAAACATGAATTCTTGATGTCCACAGGAAAGAATCCTCATGCTATCTTGACAATTCCTGCAAGACTCATTTCGAGAATTCTTACGAATCCTTCCTTGTTCAAATCGAGAGTTGCTGCTGCAATTCTCAGGGCTGACATCCACTCGTCAATTATGGATTCTCGATCTCTGAAATTTACTTCATCAAGGTCGAGCATCACGCCGTAGGGATGGATAGGATCCAGGGTCGCCTTTCCATAAGGTGTATCCTGCACCTTTGGATGCGGCCTTCTTACCCTTGTCCTTCTTGCCGCCATGTATATGTTGATCATACCTTGCTCCAGTCTGAAAATCCTGGACTACATTAATGGCTCCGGGTGTATTTTGAAAATCTTGTTGATTTCCAATAATGGCTCCTGGTGGAAGTTGAATCACCGGGTGTGGATTTTGGACCACATTCTGGTTCATTTTTAAATCAACCATCGTCATGTTAGCAAAAGATTCTGCTAACTCCTGGAGGTCGTCAAGCTTGATTCTTTCAAGATTATTCATCTTTTTCTTGATTATGTTGAATCAAGAGATTCAACATATTCCTCCAGTGTGTTAGAACACTCTGGTATCTTGTCCTTCTTTTCTCCAAAATTTGGAGACGTTCCTAGAAATGTCCACACCTTGGACATCCTTCTAGATCCATCAGATATGATTGTTCTGATGGTTTCTCCTCATGGTGTTTATCACCTCGAACTGGAGAGCGCTCAGATTTTCATCGCCTCTCCTTCTTTCCTCAATCTCTTGAATAAAAGGCTCAATGTATTCAAGTCTTCTTTCTCGTACGACTATAGAGTCGAACAATTCTCTCCAGATTGTCCGTAACATCTGGTTTCTTTCTCTTTTTATCTCCAGGTCTTGGAGATAATTCCTGTAACACTCGCATCTCAGACAATTGTCCGGATCCATGTTTTTCTTGATGTCTCCTCCGTTAGGATAATACTTAAAGTAATAAATAAAATATAATTCCCAGATAAACCTAAGGCTCTGATACCAATTTGAAAGCGTAGGATCGATTAGCAAAATATGTAATAAAGAAATACGTAGCTATCATTTTGGATAGCTAAAATAGGAGGGTAAATACATGTTTTTATATGATTTTGATTAACTAGTCAATTTTTCCCCATTTTCCACACAAATAAGACACTTTTTTAGAAAATGTCCCAATAGATATAATTAAAAAGTCAAAAAGTCTTAGTGGTTATGTGTTATACATGCCCTCAAAACTGGTTATGGGGGGTATACACTATCACCATACTGGATATATATAAATAATACTCTAATAATAATATGAATTACAATAGTATAATAATAGTGCAAGTTTCCTGAGATATTACGTCAGAATACTTAAATTTGATGTTAACTGAGAAATGTGCAAATTAGGAATCAGATAACTTAAAAAAAAACAGATTCGTTGGCAATTTGTTGTTTACTTATGAGTGATATGATTATTATTTTGATCAATTAACATGAATTAACAAACTCAGTGTTTAATAAGTGGAACTCATAATCATTATAATATCAATTCGTTGTTTACTTATGAGTAAGATTATTGATTTTTTTAGAAATTGTAACAAATTATACAAAAAAATTGCGTTAAATAGTACAACTAATCGACGCAATATCAATCTGTTGAGGACCTCTGCGTAAGATGGTTACAATTTCGGTTAATTAACACATCTAATAGAAAATAATGTAACATTAGTGAACCTAATCATCGTAATCTCAATTCGGCGATTAGTCGAACATGTGTGTACATACAATTACGAAATTTAATGTATTGTTTTATGTAGAATTTGTTTATCAAGTTAGCTTACAATCTCTATTTCAGAAATGATTTCTCATTTTGTTATACTCTACTGTAAATTTAACGAACAAATCAATGTGAAACCGTTCCTAACGAACATGAGTATATAAGATAACATTCTCGCAATTATTTTTTTTAAAGTAATAGGTTATTTTTTTCTTATTCAAAATAATATATATGAAAATGTTCTTGAAAGATTAGTATGTAATATTGGTATATTTTTTTATTCAAATGAGTATATATGTATTAAACATTGGATCCATATTTAAATTTTTGACGATAAAAACACATTGTCTATGTACATATAAATTTTTTGCGCTTGAATAAGAGTTATATGATGAGTACAAAACTATATTAGTGAATAAATATTATTATTTTGATCAATTTACACCAATTAACAAAATCTGTGTTCAATAATTACCAAAGATTATCATCATAATATCAATTTGAAACTTACTTGTGAGTGAGATTATTGGTTTATCAAGTTAGGTTACAATGTCTATGAAGAAATGATTTATCATATTGGTATACTCTACTGTAAATTTACCAAAAAATTGAATGTGGAAACATATTTTGACGATATAAATATTGTAATTAACAGGAGTATATATGATAACATTCTCGAAATTTTTTTGGCAACTAACAGGTTCTTTTTTTGTTATTCACAATAATAAATATGCAAATATTATCGAAATATTAGTATGTAATATATTTGTATAATTTATTTATTAAAAGGAGTATATATGAAAATATGCTTGAAAGATTAGTATGTAATATTGGTTTTTTATTTTCTATTCAAATGATTATAGAACAAAATAATTACAACATATTACAATATTTATTTAACACATAACACAAGAAATAAGGGAATTTTTTAATCATGAACGGAATATCCTCCGAAGCAAGCCTCAATTCTTTCTCTGTGATGCTTCGGCAAATTGCAGCCTCTGATGCTGCCTCTACTACTTAGGGCTCGTTTGCTACGAAGTATGGGATAAGGCTTGATATGATTAGTTGGGATATCTTAATACGTATAAAGAATTAATATTGTGTTTGGTATGATGTATTAAATTCTCTGCAAAACATATTAATTATGGTAAAATGGTGAAATTATAGTAATTTATTCTTATATTTAGTTGCAGTATTATTTATACCACCTCATAGATGGTATTAGATAATAACAACAATAGGTATAATTCAACGGGCCTGAATTTTATAAAGGGCCCCATACTTTGTACCAAACAAGATATTAGGGTGTATAATATATATTATACACCCTAATCACCCATAGCAAACAAGCCCTTAATGTGAAAGCTTTGGTTTTCCACAAAAAAAAAAAAACATTGTATAGACAAACAGAGGTATTCATCCTCCCATTGCGTCAGCCATGTGGGCCCAATGCAACAATTATCAAACTAAATGGAATTTTCAATATTTAAAAAAAAAAGAAAAATGGGATTCGTCAAAAAACCAAATGAGTCAGCAACCTGTACTACTACATAGATCTCTCGAACCCGAACAAAAATCCGTCTATTGCATCATTACATCAGCTGTGAAATTATAAAATATTATTAAAAAAACTTTGGCCCAAAACTTCCTTGGATTGTGTGTGCTGGAACAACAAATTATTTTTGTGCAAGTAAGAAATTGTGGCAGTGCCCCCCTTATCGTGCGCACCTTTTATTTGGATGTGATAGGTATTACCATTTTAATTAAAAATGAACAACCCTGCAGGACGCTAAGCTTCCGTCAAATCTTTCACATGGACAGAATTTTCGGGATAAACTCCGATTTCGAACCCTGGATCCTAACCACCCTTGCAATCCAACCAAGCCATGGATCAACGTACACGTGGCAATTACTTCCCTTCTTTTGGTAGTAACTAATAACTACGTACTACGGGCGTGCACGGTTCGATTAGCCAAATGTATGTTTATAAATAAAACCTTAATTATATGATTTATGATATGTTCGGTTAACTGCTAAAATATATAAATAAAAATCAAAAACTATTAACACTTAATGAAAAAATCAATTTTTACCAAACTGTTGATTGTAACCATCATATTGCAAAAGTTTCGATATTTCAATAATTTATATCGTCGAAAATGAGTCGAAAAAAATATAAAATATGTATTTAGTAAAATAAAGATTAAGAAATAAATTGAGGTTCGGTTAAATAAATAATGTCCAATAAGAATCACATACAATAAATTTCGAAAAAATTTATTCATAAACTATCGATAGCAATTTCAAATTTCCAGCTCGGTAGCAATTTTAAATTTATATTTTACTTACTTCAGAATGTACATGTTATATAATAATAAAAAATTAAATTAACTGCATGGTTATATTTTTTTCCCATTTTCGACCAAAAAAATAATTCGTTTCTATACAAATATATACACCCTCTACATTCTTGTGGGCCCATGCATTGATTTCCCCACATTTAATTTGATTTGCCAAAAAGGCCAAGTCATCCGATAAAGCTGCTTTACAATATAGTCACTTAGTCAGCCACAATTTTCTCCAGTCATCATTGCAATAACTTTCACATCACATCCATTGCACAGATACCCATCACAAAATTTACGGTATAATATAAATTAAAAAAACAATAAGCATGTAACTTTTTTCGCTGATGAGAATTCTTTGGATGAAAAACAAAATTTTATATTATGGTTGGTTGGAGCTGAAAAACCTTAAAAAAAATTGATTGTATTTTTCGAAACTTCACAAAGTAATTAGATATAATCTTTATCTATATAAAGGAACAGAGATTATTAGTATAATATTATTTGTTACAATGTTTGACATACAAATATTGATCTTGAATATTTATATATGTTCCCCAATAGTGGAGTTTTATTTGAAATATAAATTTTTTAAATTAAATAGATAAACATACATTTTTATTAATAATATATAGATCTTACTTATTTTTTATTATGCATGCCAAAATGTATAAATTACAATTACATATTTTTTTGTTCCCCTCAAAAACCACAGTTTACAAAACTAAATGATTAATTAATTTTTAAAATGAATGATTAAAAAATAGTTATAGTGTACTTGTAGATTATTATTTTAATTATATGTTAATACTATTAAATTTTCGAACATTTTTAGTTAATTGAATTGCTGAACTTGATTTAAGTTTAACAATTGTTGAGTTAACTTAATAATTGACCAAATTACATTTTACTTAAAAAAATAAAACTACTTATTTGACCAACTAATTATATAACAGAATAAAGGAATAAAAATATCTAAAAATATATAAAATAGGAATACTGAATGGAGAGAACGCCACGTAGTACCTAAAATTAAGGGAATGTATCGAATGCGTAATAGTTTTAATATTATATAACTATTTGAAACTTTATTTAATTACCTAGACAGTTTATGATATATGTTAATTAAATATTTAAATATAATAAGACTTTTGATTATGACGATCTGAATATTTTTCCATATATGTTGAGGTCGTATAAAAATGCCTTCATTCATTCATATAATTATTTTCTTACACACAGAGAAAGTGGAATAAAATGGAATAAAAACTCCTTTTTATGGATCCTCGAAATATAAATCTCGTAAACATATTGAATTATTTTTAAAGTTCGTATATTTAGTAACCCGTGAATGAATTTTAAACGAATACAACAGAGGATTGTCATTTATAAAAGATATGGCATGAAAACTTGATTTATTGACCATTATATAATGATTTTTGCGGTTTCATGTATATATTTGGAAATTTAAATAAAGTAAAGACTAAGACAATTAACAATAAGTGTGCGGAGACATTGTGTCCGCACACACGAGGTTGAACCAGGAAAAAACCCGGTCGGTTCCAACATTGATTAATTTTCGGTCTAAATAATTAATTAGTGTTACTAACTTGTACCTTATCAATTTTGGCTCAAAATTAGTATGTATTGGCGGTGATTTCTTCCTAATTAAGTGATGTTGAATATATAGTTTTATTTTGATTTGCAACAATAAATATCCAAACAAACAATTAAATTTCTATCCATATTTTTCGTAAATTATGTTAGGATTAATTATTTTTTAAGGTAAATCTTTTTTCCAACCACGAACAATGCTCCAAATTTGAAATCCGAATAATGTAGTGTATAATTTAGACTTTAATTTTTCCGGAATTTTTTGGGGATCCATGGATGGCATAGGATTACATTAACAGCCGAAAATTTTAAATTTTAAATTTCTCCTTCTGTGGCGACCCGCGACCCGGGCCTATGCGGATCCGTCCGAGCCGCCACGGCGGGTGGTGCTGTGAAACCATAATGATCATAACATGAGTGAGGACAGAACATAATCATGAGAATAACTGAAAAGTAACTGTTTGGATAAAAGAGTTGAGGTGGGTAAATCATAAGTCAACATTGCCCTAGCATAACATAACTTGGGGTCGATGTATGAGGACACCGGCCCCGCACTGCGGAAGCGTCTTAAAAAGACTACCATCGAAGAGATAGATGGTTTAAACATAGTGAGGTAACTTGAGTTCAAAGTCTTAAGCCTTAACGGAAAATGACGGCAAGAGTCATAGGACCAACAATACATAGACAGGGAAAAACGGGATGATGCTAAGTGAGACCGTCATCCGAGGGTCATTTAATGACATTGACACCCCCTCCTCCATCACGACGTCGTTCAACATGCATTAGGAAAACAATGCAGGGGGTTGAGTACAAAAGCACTCAGTGGATTCCATGCCCCTCTTTGAAAACATTTGAAAAAGATATAACATGTTTCATTTCTTATGGGAGGGCCACTTTAGCAAAAACACCCTTCACATAAGCAAAACCATTTAAAAGTAAACACATATGCCGGCAAACTTATCACATTCTTGGGTTACCATCCCGGTTCAAATAGAGGGGAGCCACTCCTTCCATCCGAACCGTCATAACTTCCTTGTGTACACTACCTTGGCTTGATCAATGCCCAAGGCCGATCGTATTATTGAGATAACATTCCACTTCGGTAAACCTCAAGCAATTGAGCATAAAATATTTTAAGCATGCATATCACATTTTGAAAGCGTTGGGTTTAATAACCCTAAAGTTACCTCCGTGGGAGTTTGTAATCCCACAGTTTGAAAAGTAGGAAACCCACCTCGAATCCGGTATACTGATATCGTCCTCGAGGTACCCTTAACAGTTGCTTGGTCCTACAAGAGTCGTCTTTAAGCACTTAGGTTCAAACGTTCATAGACATCTAAGGTCTTAGTATCTTAGGTCAAGCTTATTCCCGTTTCTTACGTCATACAATCTTGTCGAGGCATCGCCTCTGAGTTAATTATTAACAGGGGATGAGATCATATGATCATGTCATGCATCTGAGTGTTATCATGCTTTCGTGTCATGTCGTGTCATGCTACATAGGTCATGCTTCATGCTTGTCATGCATATCATGTCATACTTGTACATGCATTCATAATTGATCGCATGCTTCATATCATGCTCACTATACTTCATCACTTTGGGAATCTCTTACAATTATAAATCACATTTATAATTAAACACATAAGACAAACAAGCATAAAGTTCTTGCATAAATAATTAAATAATTTAAGACAATTATTTAATTAACTTAGACCATGTTAATTAATTTAACAAAGTATTAATTAATTAATTAAGGATATATAATTAATTAATTTAGAATTAATTAATTATTAACAAATATTTAATTAACCAATTAAAGACATATAATTAATTAATTAAGAATTAATTAATTTCTTAATTAATTATTAAGGAATAACTATTATGGAATATTTAATTAATTAAATAAGGATATTTAATTAATTAATTAAGGATTAAATTAATTAATTTCTAATTAATTATTTTATTAATAATTATTATTAAATAAATAAATAAATAAATATTATTTATTTTAATTTAGGAAATTTAATTAATAATTAAGGAATATAAATTTAATTAATCATTAAAGATTAATTAATTAGATTAAGAAACATTCGATTAATTATTTTAATTAATCGATCTTATTAGACTTAGGCTTAACAATTAACCATATAACATTTATAACTTATGGGTCCAAAACAACTTATCATACATGACTAATCATGTTGGGCTTTTTATAAGATATTATTTTAACTAATGGGCTAAACCCACTTTTTTTTATTTGACTAGGGCCAACTTATAAGTGACTAAGCCAAACACATGTTAGTAGTCTTTCTCCTAAGCCCAACATACATAACATGGCCTAATAGTCCAATTGGGCCCACAATTTAATCCTTAAGGCTTATGACACATTTTAATTAATTAAATAACCCATTTAATTAATTAACAATTATCATGATAACATATATATATATATATATATATGCATATATATATATATTACTACTATGATTAGTTAGGCATTACTACTTCTTTAAATCGAAGAAAAATAGCAACCGATCTTCGATCGAGTTGTCCTTTTAACACAACCTTTCATACTGACTTAATTAGTATATTCAAGTGTTAAAATACATTTTTCTCAATCATAAGTGCACCAAAAACGAGCACAAATGACAGAACACAAACTGTCAAATTTTCCAGAAAATCTTTGCACAAAGGTCAGACAAATAAATTCACTACGGACAAACCACACATTCGATTTTTGAGTTCTTTATGGCTATGGAAATCTTAGGATGTCTACTTCATTTTTCCAGTATATCATTTTCATTGAATCCAAATAACCAAAGAGTTATTCATGAAGTTTTGGATACTGTCCAGATTAGAGTTTCAAAAACAGGGCAGAGGACAGATCTGACCATAAAACGATTTCGGTCCGATGAACAATTCTGAATTTTGGATATGTTATAAAGGTCATCTAGGGCTATAACATTATAAAATTTCATAGAAATTGGAGTTCATTTGATAGGGCTTTTACCGGCTGGGGTGTGACGGTTTTTCTTAAGAACAAGCTGGAAATTTGCAACTCTCATAGATTTAACATTTTCATACATCATGCTTCACAAAACAACCTTAAAATCCATAGATCTACTCATATACCATGCTTATCATTCATACCAAATAATATTCTAGCATGCTTCCATATCAAATCATTTAGGTCATCAAGCAAAACTCATAGTTCCTCAAGAACGCATATATAGCCATAGATCTTCAATCTTAACCATAGACATCATATTTAGCCATAGAAATCATATAGCTTCATTCATAGCATGCTCATAACTTATATCACTTCCTATCATAAGGATCCTAGAAGAAATCTAAGAGTTAAAGCAAAATAATGGAGTTAAGCTTTTATACCTAGCCCTTCTCTCCTTCTCTCTCTCTCGGCACTCCCTCCTCTCTCGATCTCCTCTCTCTCTCGCCTCCTAGCGTTGTCCGTCACAGTTCTCCGCCTTCTTGGAGCTTGGTTGGTCGTGGTGGTGGTGGAAAACGGCGATGAAGGTGAAGGTGGCGGTGGAGGGGGGAGTTGTGGTGGTGGTGTTTGAGAGCTCTAATGGAGTGTGATGGAAGATGAAATGAATTGTGGTGAGTGTGTGTGTGTGGCTGCTAGTTTTGGGGTGGGAAATGGGGTGGTAATGATGGTTACTTGCCTAGTAATATGTGGGTGTGTAAGAGAGGCAAAGCCATGCATTGGCCAAAGTGAGGGGTGGAGGATTTTAGGCAATCATGAGATTTTGCACATGGAATCAAGCCATATCTCACTCTCTCTCACTCTCTTCTCCATCGGTCACTCTCCATTTCTCTCATAATTCCCCTAGATTAGATTATCTAAATAGGATAAAACCTAGGATACTAGTGTTGAATTTATTTGCTAACAAGATCTTAACTAAATCCTAGCTAGTTAGTAGGCTATCACTAACCTACACATACATACATACATACATACATACACGGCACAAACATACATACATACTTATACGTATCGTTTAATTCGTACCATTTATCCGGGTATTAACCCCTTTGATCATTACGTAAATTAATTACCAATAAATCGAGCTAAGAAATTAATTAGCAAAAATATGTCATGCTTGAATTAAATAAACAAGCACATATGAAATTCACAATTAGACATATAAAGTGCTATGCTCATGCTCGTGCAAAACGTGATGATCAAACGAGTTAAAATCCCTGTCTTAAACTCGAGATCATTTTAAATCTTATGCATAAAGTCTTCATCTTCTCTAAAGAAATATATTCCAATTATTTTTAACTTCCGGGAATAAGTGACCGTCCTATTATTCGCACTAATTTTTATCCGGTTCTACCTTTCTTAAAACGAAATTTTTAGGCCCGAATTTTGGGGTTCTACACCTTCCTATGAAAATTAATTATCCGTTATCCCGGGGGCATGTTTGTCATTCACTCAAAGAATGAAATAATAATGGATTAATTAATTAATTATAAAATGATATCAAATTCATATTTTGCCACCGTGTGCCTAGACATAGTGTGTCCAAATAGCAGTACCCAATTAAATACAGCGTAATCATATGTTGGTGCTATATCTGTTGGGTTCTACTAGCGGATGTATATGAATAAAATAATTTTGCAAACATATTCAATTAGAATATAATATTCGAATTCGAAAACAACTAGTCCAATAGAAATACAAATATTTTTTAAACATAATTCGATTAGTTATCAAATATTTCTTCAAAATCATGATATTTCATTCAGTATTCGAAAAAATTCGAATAAATATTTCTATATTTGATATTCAGAAATAAATATTTCTATGTATATATATATATATAACTCTACATATATAAATTTATATTTTACAGAATAAACTTCTTTTTGCTAAAAAAAACCCAAGAATGAGGTACTGGAAATGCCCTCTTTCGAACCAGGTAAGTGATAAATAATTTGTAGTTAAGATGCTCGTTTCTGCGCTCTCTCTGAAGCATTTTATTAGTGTTGATGGGTAGCCCGGTGGATGCGATTATTTCCTCTGGTACGAGGAACCATATGAAGGACAGGTGAGAGAAGTTCTTGTAAAAATTATCCAGAAAAACCTGTACACGGAGGCAAAGCTTGTGAGGGCCGAAAAAGGTTGCTCCAAATTTCTAGAGAATTTGCAAGATGCGAGAGATGAACTGGAACCAAAGGTGAAAACCCTCCAAGCTATGAAGGTACAAAATAATTTGTTGAAAAAATCCCTCAAGCAGACCAAGTTTAAGCTGGGTTGTTAGATTTTTTTCACTCTGGGGTGCGCTAGCTTAATGTTGGCATCTAAACGTATTCAGTATTATCAGTCCGGGGGATCAGCCGCAGTGGTTTATCTGCTGAAATAGTCTCAATGATGGTTATCCGTATTCAGCAACCCTTCATGTAATTTTTGTATGCTTGGTAATATTATAGGTTAGATTATGTGTAGATTAACAAAAGTATATGTAATCACGTATCCATCTGGAGGTTGAAGTTTTCTTATTAAGTTATATTTTACTAGTAAGTTGCTTGCGAGACTCGATGGAAAATAACGTAATATTTTAATTTATGTGTATACATTTTAAAATTAATTTTATATCTTAAGAAGTTGTAATATATATTGTTCGCGTTAATTATTAATCAAACTTAAAAAATTAATTTTATTTCATGTATCTAAAATTATAATTAATAAGTAGAACATGTGATGTTTTAATTGATTTCATGTGATTAATAGATAAACATGTGATATTTCAAGAATATGAAATTAATAAAAATTATAATATATATCAATTAAAATTAGACAAATTACCAGAATAAAGGAAAATCGGAACGGAGCACCGTGGATGAGTCAGCTTTATTTTTCCTATTAGTAATAGATTCAATGCGTACGCTTGAACACGCACAAAATTTGGAAAAGAAAAAAAAAATGCACGATTTGTTTAAGAATATAAGGTTTCCTCAACGACCTATCAAATGAAATTGTCGTAAAATTATGGTGGTATACGACTATACCATAATTTCCATTACAGCTGCATAGTATTTATTAAATAACCGAATTAACTCAATATATAATATGTATATTTCATATTTCTACAATATAAAACATAAGTGTGAATAAAGGCCCACTTAAAATACATATTTTAGTAGGAAAGCCCAACCACACCTTAAACAAATATTAATAGGCTTAAGATTTGTACTTTTTCATTATGGCCCATGTTTCAGTCATTTTTTCTCAGGCACTTAAAATATGAAGCAAATGGATCAGAAAAATAAAGACCCAAACAACTAATAATAACACACAGCCCATTACTGAGATTTAAATGTACTCGAAATGAAAGTGTCGTTAAGACAGTTATGAAAACCTTCCCCACCCGGCAAAATTAAATTAAACAGTTTTGTGCATCCTCCCATTTGTCATTAGCCAACTTGTGATGAGAAACCTCTTTGCAGGTAAATATCAAAACACTTTAAGTATATGCAAAATGCATCATGAGATCCCCGTACTTTGATTTTTTATTTCATTAGGTCTTCATACAATTTTTTTCGTTTTATTAACTCCTTAGGAATCTTATTTTCGATTTGCATTGGTCCTTATTTAACACAATGTTAATTTTACCGTTACCTAAATTACACATCAACATTTATTTATTTAATCATTTTTCACATCATATCCAGTATTTTATTATTATTTTTTGAAATCTCATAGATTCAAATATTATATACATATTAGTAATAATATAGAAAATAAAAGTCACTCTCTCAAAAATGATCGCGAATTAATTGAAACATATGGTTGTATGCGATGGAAATTAATAAATTAAATTAAATTATCAAGCTCGTCTGATTTCGGGCTGAAATGAACACCACTCTTCTTCTTTGAACCAAAAAAATAATAAAAAAAATTCATTGTTTAATGGCCGCATTCTTGTAAACAATCTTCATTTACTTCCCCTAAAAAGAGATGATGAAAATTCTTCAAAATTATGTTTTTCACAAGATTTATTCCAAAACAAATTGGTGTACATAATCACTAATTAAGTGCAATCTCATCATTTTATCATATGAGAAATTATATTAAACAAAATAGAGGGGAAAGAAAAATCTAGGGTTCGCTCCAACAATAGGAAATAAACAGGACCTCAGTGTGTGTGTTTGAAAACTATATATGTTTACTAATCCAGATTTTGTCTATCAAGAGAAGTAACAGTTGGATTGACTTACCCTATTCGTAAAAAATAAATAGACACGCCAACATTTACAAAACAGAAAGCATAGAAATGAAAACAATAACTCTCGTTTACGATGTATTCGACATTGGGTTGTCTCCTCATTTCCCTGAATTCATTAAAAAGTTGTTGTGTAAACTGTATTCTAAGCAAACTACGAAGTAAATAGTGCATTATAGCATAATCACCATTTCTCAACCCAGTACAGGCTCTACTTAAATAACAGTAGAGGGACATATTTTCAAAAATTGCTAAAAACGCACTTTTATGTCCAAAATGTTAAGCCCCCATACATAAGTAACAACCCGGGAGGGGCTTAATGATTGCCACAGAGTCTAAGATTGTAAAGTTCATGACAGTAATCATCACAAAATGACTGAGAATTAGCAAAATCTACTTGATCAAATGGCGTACCAGATGCAAGACATTCGATAATCTTCACAGCAACTATACCGCAATCGTGTGTGTTCGGCTGTCTTGGAGAGTCCTCAGGTACCTCAATTTTCCATGTCGAATAACTTAATCCATCAGCCCCACCATCTTTCAGGACACTATGTGACTAGACGAGATCCGACACTAAAGCGACAACGTTTTCGAACTCCTTAATCAACCCTTCAACCTGATCCGTCGACCACATAGAGTCGTATAACACAAACTTTTGCTCCACAAGATGAATGGTATAGACAAGCCAATGATCTCCGTTCACATGTGCAATGCCGTAAACCTTCTCGACATCTTTCCATGCAATTCCTCGTTCACGCGGCATCTATCCCAGGACATATTTTTGCAGTGTGGTGTCGTCCATATTCGTGGTAGGGCATTTCAACCTCACTTAGAAGGGAAATACAGAAAATTAGAAGGAAGAAAATCCAGTTACAGAGTAATTTAAAAAAAAACAGGTTGGGCTCAAGGATAATACCCATACAGGGTACTCGAGGACGGTCCAGTCTTTCAAATATTTATCCGGATGTAGCGAGGCTTTGTATAACAACACATTCGGCAAAATGTGACAATGCTACATAAATACCCATCAGTTACACAAATGAAACATGTAAAAAATGTCAGTCAATGTGTTTGTAAACAAATGCAATTAAATATGGTAAAATTTGTAAACAAATGTAATTAATTAAAAAATTGATCATTCGTGAATGATAATGCTAATATTAAATTGCAAGTTGGGATTTTGAAAAAATGCACCAAAGCTTGTGAATTTAAGTGATTGATTTTATTCTACTATTAACCACTGGAAAAGCATATAACCTTAAAATTATAAATTTTAAGGGTGCTCATAGTGTTAGCTAAGCAATGACGCTAACGGAGATAAATATCATAATTTTTGTTTGTCTTTCAACACATACATATCCTCGTAAACTGATAAATGAATTAATTTTCAATATATTTTTTAATAGTTTAATTCACGAATAAATTAATGAAAATGATGATTCTGGAACGGCGATCATACGTTGATTTATTTCAACCGAAAGGACCTCCAAGTTTGGAGGAGAAGTTACACCAACAATTTAAAATATATATATATATATATATATATATAACATAAAATAAAATAAAATTAGGTCACTTTTGGTGTAGAGAACTTACAATGTCCGTCAACCATTTGCGGAGATTTAGCAATCCATCAAATAACGCGAAACAAACCACCGAGAATAACTTCAGAGGCAGTTTAATAAGGCCGGAACTGAACAAATAGATATCAAGTGTTGTTAATAGGAGTTTAATAATTCACACAATTCATTTAATTATACAACAAAACAGATTGGCACGTACTTCATGTTGTTATTGGCATTGGCTTTCCAAATATGAAACTCTGCGTTATCACTCTCTGCTACAAGTGAACCTATGCACGTCCATCTAGGAGCACGCACAGGCTTTAGTGTGCACGCTTACGTGTTGCCATAGTTGCACGGTGGTTTTGACGCACAAGGCGCCCTCCTATTCCTTGAGCAACATCCTCTCCAGAAGTGACAACAGTGTCCACGTCGATTATATCCATTGTCTCCATTGTCGCGGGTTCAGCAGGTGTACAAGGTTGTGTACAAGGTTCTTCCGCTTCAGCACGACTTTTCGAAGCCCACCCACGTTTCCTTTTAGCAGCACCCCTTGTCGTACACGTGGAAGGGGAATTGGGTTGAACAAAATTCATGCTAGAGGGATCAATATCCTCAGCTGAAGTCAAGCTGAAGTCACTGGGCCTTCTGCATCGGGTTTTGATATGGTTTCTGTCTGTTCTTCACACCTTACATTCTCTTTATGTGGGGAGCGTTCATTCACACCTGGAAGAGCAATTAACTCCTCAGTCTTCGAAGCCGATGTTGAAGTCAAATCGGGAAAAATGGTTTATTCACAAATGGGGGAGTGCTTTCGTTCTGTTCTGTTTATTTTCTGTTAGAAATTAGTTAGAAGGAAAGCTCGCTAGAAGCTTTCTTGATCTGTTGCTTTCTCTTGTATAAAAGGATGCTAAGCATGCAGTTGTAATTTCTTCAAGTTTCAATAATGAAAATTATCTCAAAATCTCAATTTTCTCTTTCTATTACTCTTTCTCTCTTCTGCATCTATTCCTCAATCTTCTTCGTGTTCTTAGTTTGAATCTAACATGGTATCAATCGCCAGAAATTAGCATAGTTCTTCGGTTATCTTCTTCGATCTACTCTCTCCGGTCAATAATTCTAGATTGGATCTCTATCTCCGATCAATTTCAGATCGGATACTTCTATTTTTTTTTCGTCAATTTCTCCTTCTTCATCCTCTGACATGGAAAACTCATCTTCCGCTGTTTCACTTTCTGCAAATCTGCACAATTCTCATATAGATCTTCATATTTGTTAGTTACATTTCAGTTATTTTCTTCGATCCGCTCTTCCGCCGCATTTCAATTTTTTTTTTCAATTTTTCCAATTTTCAGATCTTCAAATCTTCATACAGCCATGGATCCTCTAGCTCCCACACCTCATCTTCCCCATTTTCCATTCATTATAAAACTAGATCGCTCCAATTACTCATTTTGGCGAGCGCAAGCCATCTCAGCAATTCGCGCTCATGGCTACAATGATTTCATCTCTCCAACTGCTGTCGTACCTCCGATGTTCCTTCCTTCTACATCAGCTGGTGGTGGAAATGCTTCAAATCCTGCGCATGGAGTCTGGATGCGCCGTGATCAGTTTTTGCTAAGTTGGATGCTATCTTCTGTGAGTGAATCAATACTTGGCCATGTCGTTCGATGCACTTCCGCCTACGATTTGTGGTCTGTGTTAGAGCGCCTTTTCATGTCCCAATCCAAGGCCAGAATTATGCAGTTGCGTCTACTTCTTCAGTCCACGAAGAAAGGAGCTATGTCAGTGGAGGAATATTTTCTAAAAATGAGAGGATATGCAGATCAACTCACCGCAGTAGGGCAAGTGATCTCAGATGATGAACTGGTGAATTATCTGCTCTCTGGATTTGGTCCAGAATATGAAGCTTTGGTGGTCAACATCATGCATCGAAGCGATTCTTCTAATCTGCAAGAAGTTCAGTATGCCTTTCAAGCATATGAACTTCGTCTCCAACAACAGCACTCATCCTCAATTTTTGATCCTGCTGCACATATTGCTTATCGAGGTCAAGGCAGAGGTTTCAATTCAGGCAATCGTGGATCTGTATCTGGCAACCGTGGTGGTTTTAATCATGGTGGTGGTTCTTCTAAGGGCATTGTGTGCCAGCTCTGTGGCAGATCTGGCCATGTTGCCATCAAATGTTTCAAGCACTTTGACATAAACTTCACTGACAATTCTAATGTTGTTCCTCAGGCCTATCTCTCCGATGCTGCTGCCGATCCAGAAGCTCTCTCCACTGAAGGTTTTTTCTCTAATGAAACTGTCTATGCTGATCCAAATTGATATGTTGACAGTGGAGCAACTGCACACATTACCAATGACATTCAAAATCTTGTTGTGAGCACTAGCTACTCTGGAAATGAAAAGCTTGTGGTTGGAAATGGTAACTCTACTCCCATCAATTCTATTGGTTCATCTGTCATTTCTCTTTCTCATCTTTCAAATAATTCCTTGCTCCTCAATAATATCCTTTATGTGCCTCACATCACCAAAAATCTCTTGAGCATCTCTCAGTTTACTAAAGATAATCAAGTCATCATAGAATTTAATCATGATTCCTGTTTTGTTAAGGACAACCAATCACACAAGATCCTCCTGAAGGGCACCCTGTCTAAGGGACTATACCAGCTTGATCTATCATCCTTCTACAACAAATCCAAGCTCATTCCCAAGTCTGCTCAACCTCTATCATATCCATCATCTGCTTTTCTATCATCTGTTGGTTTTTCTTGTAATCAAGAATCTAGAACTCAGCCTATTTCACATGTATCTTTAGCTAAACCAGTTGCTGCTTGTACTCATTTAGATGTGCTGCATAGATCTCTTGGTCATCCAGGACCCCATGTAATGGCTCAAGTATGCAATAAACTTCATATTCCTTTTAAATCATCTCTGTTAAGTTTCTGTGAAGCTTGCAAAATTGGAAAAATGCATCAAACACCTCACATAACTCAACCTATTAAAACAAACGCTCCATTTGATCTTATTCATTCAGACCTATGGGGTCCAGCTTACATGCCCTCTACAGCTGGTTACAAGTTCTACATAATTTTTGTTGATGATTTCACTCGTTTCACTTGGATATATCCTCTCACTCTCAAATCTCAAACTACTCAAACTGTCCAAAATTTGTTAGCCATGATCAAATGTCAATTCTCAGCCTCTGTAAAAAGCTTCCAAACAGATTGGGGAGGAGAGTTTCGGCCACTTGTTGCCTATCTTCAAAATCAAGGCATTCACTTCCAACACCCATGTCCTTATATCCATACTCAAAATGGGAGGGTAGAACTAAAACACCAACACATAGTGGATACAGGTCTCACCCTTCTTGCTCAGTCTTCCTTACCCTTTGACTATTGGTGGGATGCATTCCAAGCTGCTACTTTTATCATAAATAGACTTCCTACCCCCTCACTACATAATGTCTCTCCTTTCCAATCTTTATTCCATCAACTTCCAGATTACAAGCTTCTCAAAGTCTTTGGTTGTGCATGTTTTCCATATCTCAAACCATATAACCAACATAAGCTTCAATATAGATCATATAAATGCATATTTTTAGGATACAGTGACTGTCACAAGGGCTATAAGTGTCTAAGTTCCTCAAAACGCATTTATATTGCTGATACAGTTCACTTTAATGAGCTTGACTTCCCTTACAAATCTATGTTTCCATCTACAACCTCACCCACCTCATACTCTCTTCAACCTCTTCCCATTCTCCATTTTCCTACTCCAGATCCCATTCTCTATTCTTCCTCAGACATATCCATCTCCTCACCCTCATCTTTCTTACACACATCTCCACTTTCTGCTTCTTCCACTCCCTCTACAGATGGTTTATCTTCATCTCCAGAATCATCTCCAGAACCTTCTCCACAACATTTTCCATCTCCACCTCCATCACCATCACCATCTCCTCCTCCACCTTCTTCTACCAATACTCATACCATGGTTACCAGGTCTAAACATGGCATTTTCAAGCCTAAAAGCTATGTCACACAGCAGGTTTCTCAACAACATATTATTGGATTTTTTGCTATCTATTCTGAACCAGGTGCTGAGGTCTTAATATTTTTTCCATCGCCACATAATGAAGCATTGATGGCTATGACTGCCTCCACTAAACAACTTCCCTCTCTTCCTACATCAGATGATGATGCTTTAGGTAATCCAGGGTGGTTTGATGCTATGCAAAAAGAGCTTAAAGCTCTCAACATCAAAGGTACTTGGATCCTGATCCCACATTCTCCTCATTATAAGGTCATTTCAAATAAGTGGGTTTTCCGAGTCAAAACTCTATCTACTGGTGAACTAGATAAGCTAAAGGCAAGGTTAGTAGCTCGAGATTTTGAACAATTAGCTGGGGTTGATTTCACTGAAATTTTCAGTCCTCTGGTTAAATCCTCAACTATACGTCTTATTTTCGCTCTTGCTGCATCAAAAGGATGGTCTATTCAACAGATAGATGTAAATAACGCCTTTCTCAATGGTGATCTTGAGGATACCATCTACATGTCTCAACCAAAGGGCTTTGAGGATCCGGATCACCCAAATTATGTGTGCAAATTGCAGAAATCCTTATATGGCTTGAAGTAAGCTCCTCAGGCATGGTATGATAAGCTGCGCTCTTGTCTATATGATTTTGGTTTTCATCGCTCTGCTTCTGATTTCTCATTGTTTCATAGACGTGTTAATGGTGTTCTCACTATATTGCTCATATACGTGGACGATATCTTGATCACTGGGGATAGCAAATCGGATATTCTTGCTCTTATAGATCCACTGCATGAAAAATTTGCCCTCACCTCTCTTGGCGAAGTTCACTATTTCTTAGGTATTGAGGTTACTCGATCACATGATTCTTACTCATTATGCCAGTCCAAGTATTTGCATGAGCTTCTCCAGAAAACAAACATGAGTTCGTGTAACCCCTGCACCACTCCGATGACTCCTTCTACAAAGCTCTCTAGAGTTGATGGATTACCCTTCTCTGATCCGACTCTTTATCGGAGTACGATTGGTGCATTACAGTACCTCACCCACACGCGCCCGGATATAGCTTTTGCGGTAAACAAGCTCAGCCATTTTCTTCAGCAACCTACCACTCTGCATTGGGCTGCTTGCAAGCGTTTACTCCGATATCTAAAAGGTACTGCAACTATGGCTCTTCATTTCTCTCCTTCATGTTCGCAACAACTTGTAGCTTTTGCCGATGCCGATTATGCTAGTTGTGTGGATGATCGTCGCTCAACTGGGGGCCATTGTGTCTATTTTGGGTCTAGTTTAATTACTTGGAGCTCGAAAAAGTAACCTGTGGTCTCTAGAAGTAGCACAGAGTCAGAATATCGCTCGTTAGCAAATGCAATGTCTGAAATCATATGGCTTGATGCTTTGTGTAAAGAACTTGGGATTCCTGTCACGGCTCCACACAAATTATGGTGTGATAATATTAGTGCGGTTGCTCTATCATCAAACCCAGTTTTTCATGCTCGCACAAAGCACATTGAAGTAGATGTGCACTTTGTAAGGGAAAAGGTTCAAGACAAGTTTGTCGATATAGGTCATGTTCCTGCCCAAGATCAAATTGCGGACCTCTTCACAAAGCCTTTAGCTGAACCTCGTTTTTGTGCTCTTCGCAGCAAGCTCAATCTTCTCTCCCTTGGTGATCATGGCTAGATAAAATCCTTTTGGGAGCATATTAAGTTATTATTTCTCTCTTCTACTTTCGTTATGTTCTGTTTATTTTCTGTTAGAAATTAGTTAGAAGGAAAGCTCGCTAGAAGCTTTCTTGATCTGTTGCTTTCTCTTGTATAAAAGGATGCTAAGCATGCAGTTGTAATTTCTTCAAGTTTCAATAATGAAAATTATCTCAAAATCTCAATTTTCTCTTTCTATTACTCTTTCTCTCTTCTGCATCTATTCTTCTTTCTTCTTCGTGTTCTTAGTTTGAATCTAACACTTCACAAATGGAGGAGTGAACTAATTCATCAATATCCAACTCTGGGTCGTGTACATCGGGTGTTTTCACCGTTTCAGTGACAAGTGTTGCTTTATCCGGTATAGTCTCATCACTAACCACCTCCTCCAAATCCCCTTTAACATGTTGCTTATCTAATTTCATACACGAGCTTGGGATATCGTTTGCCACACCAAGCCCCAATCTTTTGGAATAATAGGCCAACCGAGCTTTAACAGACTGTGTAGTCGACATTGATTCCCTCACGAAATCAAGATATTCACATACAAGCTGTATTCCAAAAACACACAAAAAAAATTATTAAATGTATACTCATTGTCAAAATTTCATAAACTTGGTTGTTTCCACTTATAATAAACCCAAACAACAAGAATAATATACAAGAAATCTTTATTTAAGTGAAAATTATGGCTCACATTGGCCCTGTCGTGCATGTCAGTTGGTCGAGCACAACAACTGGAAAAAGAGCCTTCATCAGGACCTAACTTTAGCTCTTTGGAAACGATGGGAACTTCGTCAGCTGAGCAGAAAAATTCAGATTCAACAATCGGGAAAAATGGTCGCTCCATTACCAACCCAGATTCTTCAACTACTGAAGGGATCATTTTTCCTACAAAAATGACATTCCACACTTTTATTAACCATGTTATTTATCGAGATTTATGCCTTTATTATATTTATCGACGTATACTATTTAGGAGCTATTTGATTTTTCTACACCTACTGAAGGTACAAATAAAGAAGAAGTATGTACACTGATGATGATGATGATGATGTTCAGTTCGAAAATTCACCTGATTTTCTCCAAATCGCTCCGTTTATTCAAATTTCTCATATTACTTGGTTTCACATGAAGAGTATAATCTGGACCAAATGATTTATAGTATTCATTGTACGGCAACTTATTATCTAGCTCAACATCTACAGCCACAGCAGTCTATCACAGTGTAAATATATTTATCAGCACAAAAATTATCAAATCTAAATCATTATATGAAACCAGAAAAATGTACAAACAAATGAGAGAGGGAGAGAGAGACCTCATAGCACCAGCAACGGGCAACATTTTCGATTGTATACCCTCCCCCGCCCAAAACCATAAGAGAAACATTGAACGACCTCAAAAATCGAAGGCAGTCTGCATGCCCTTTCACGGATAGATTAAAGCTCCATATCTTGTCACCAGACAAAGAATCAGCCCTACATTGAAGAACAACAGCTTCGGGCTGGTAGACATCCATCACTTTCTGCATTATTGGACGGAATAAGCTGCAGAAGTTCTCGTCACTAAATCCATCCTTCAGTGGCACATTAAGAGCATAGTACTTTTCTGAGGCTTTCCCAACGTCTTTTAATTTTCCGATTTTAGGAAAAAAGCCACCACCAAATTTATGGAACGATACTGTCATAACACGGTTCGTCTCATAAAAGGCTTCCTCAACCCCATCTCCATGGTGAATATCAATATCCACATAAAGCACATGCTGCAAATTAAAATTAAATATCATGATCAGAGTGACAAAGAAAACAATACCAAGTTTGTCAAGGGAAACAGGGGAACTAACAAAATCAAAGAGTGACAGGCACAACTACAAGTTTTTAGTATATTTATGTCATCCAATTTTAGTACATAAATCAATTCCCAGCACAATAACCATGCATCAAACAGGAAGCTACAGATAGAACCACAGAGTAACGAAGTTCAAAATATCAGATAATAATACAAAAATATATATTCAAACTTTGAACCCAAAAAAAAAAAAAAGTGTTTGTAGACATATGCAAGAACAAATTGATCACCCAAACCATATCTTGACATAATTTTCTCTAGGAAATGAGTGGCCTCATCATCATCATTCCTGCCCAACAACTGCACAACATTCTCCTTCCTAGGTAGCAAAAATAAGTCCTCAACATGAGCTGCAGTTAGAACAATATTTCTACCTCCTTGAAATTCCAATACACGTCTAGTGGGATCAAAATGCTCAATGAACCAATACAATTTCATCCAAGGAATATAACTCCAACCATTCAAACTAAGAATTCCCCCAAAACCAATAGATTTAATGGCAGCTTTCTGTGCATCATTTAAATGAAGAATCAACTCACATAATCTACCAGGTCTACACCAAAATCTTATACTATATCTGCAAATAAAAAAGAATATTCATGCATTCAAAAATATTTCTACGAAATGAGCATGCAAACATAGTCAGGCATATGTTTGTCATAGTAAAATAAATTAGTATCCGCTTGATTCTTTTTCATGCTTTCTCTTCTTGCTTTTCTTCAACTCATTAGGGGATACAATTATTTTTTTCTTTTCTTTCTTCTTTTTATTGACAGCTTCAACATGAGTCGACAATTCTCTGATAAGATGCAAACATAAGTATCATTTGCAATATATAGTAGTATCATTTGATATAGCAAAAATTAATATTTGTAACATGAAAAATGCTACCTCTGTCCACCCAAAGGAGATAAAACTATTTGTTTTCCGCTAGTATCATTGCCACCGGAAGAAATTTCAACCATTGTTGTCAAAACATTCAATGGAGGAAATTAAACATTTACTAAGAATGGAATTCTTTTCTGGAATCTCAATAATACTAGAGGTTTGAAGGGAATTTAGTGAATCATAGAAACCAGAGAAAGAAAGGGGAAATAGGGCAGACCTAAGTTTGAATGGGTGATGTCAAAACCTTCGTTACGCCGCCGCAGTGGGGGATGGACGATCGGCGGCGACGAGCAATGGCCGCAAATCAATCACTGGGGTGCTGTGGAGGGATATGTAGGAGATGGGAAAAAAAATCAGAAAAATGGGTTAGAGGGTTTCCTGAAGAGATTCTCCATCGCAGTGGACGATAGACGAGCGGCGAAATCGGGCAAGCGACGGATAATTGAGTATTGAGAAGCGGAAGAGGGAGAATTGACGGCCAGCGGAGGGAGAATTGAGGAGCGGTCGGCGAAGATATGGGGGAAAAATGCAGAGAAATGGAAAGCAATTTTTTTTATATATATATGTTAGCAAACGGGTCGAGTTCCGGGTCGGTAGGATCCAGTCGCAAGTTGTGCGACCTGCCGCACAGGAGAATTTGCCATATAAGATAATGTTAGCAAATCAAAACTTTCCAATTCATAAAATGTGCGAAATAAAAATCTCTATTTTTTTTTAAGTTACTATAAATCTCAAGGGCAACCACTTTAGTTCGGTGGACCCTGTTTTTATTTATTTTTATTTATATTTTTCATTAATTAATATTTAAATAATTTTAATTGTTGCTTAATATATAGTAATTGAGATTAATAAATTTAATTGCGATTTATAAACCTCAACTAGCATAAATAAATTTTAATGATCCCTTAATTACTCTAATACTTTTAATTACCATTAATTCTTTAATTATTTCATAATTACGGTCAACCGAAAGGTGTGATTGTCAGGACACTCACTACCAAATCTCAATGGCCGCAACCAATTTAGAAATTTGATCTCTACAAATTCATTTTGGGAATCTTATAAATCCCTCCCTCACACATGCCAAAGGTATTTTCCGCGCATCGCACGGGCGGAATTCTAGTACATACAAAAATAATACTCCCTCCGTCCTTAAATAAGTGTTCCGAACCGTTAAAATTTTTATCCACGAATAAGTATTATATTTCAGATTTCAATGCAAAAGTTATGTCAAATTGTCATATTTACCCTTTGACTAATGGCAAAATGTTTACTTTTTCAGTTTCTCAAATCACTCATTTTGCCACTATCTTGATATATGCATTTTGACGGCTTCGAACACTTATTTTAGGACGGGGGGATTAGAGTACTCTCTTCGTCCCTTAAAAATATGCCTAAATTACATTTTTTGTCCGTCCCTTAAAAACATGTTTTTTTCTTTTTTGGACCATTTCTCCGTCCCTTAAACATAGGGGTGCATAAACGGGTACCCATGGATACCCTACCCGTTTTTTTCGGATACCCGTACCCGGATAAGCTAAAATTGAATACCAGTACCCGTCCCGTTTTAGCAAATCAGGTATCCAATATCCGGCCGGGTATACCTGACCCGGGTAATGGATACCCGGTCTACCCGTTTAAAAAAAAAAAAAAGGCCAGCTCCATTTTTCAAATTTTCACCTATATTTTTAACTCGATTTTTCGATAATTATAACGACGCAAATAATCATCAACAATTAAAAACAACAAAAATTTAATACCAAATACATTGTTCAAATATTTCAACTTGAACAACAAATAAACTAATAAAGTATAAAATTTCAGTTGTTTGGAATTCATATATGCTATAAAAATATGGACACTTCTATTAAGAAACAAACTAACACCCTAAACTTAAAAGTTAATAATCTTTTGATTTTCGAAGGTTTTGGAATTGGAATTATCGGTTGTTTTGGAGAATTGTGTTCTTTTGATATTTATTTAAGATTGGATGAAATTAACATTCGGCCATTTTTTTTTAATTTTTTTTTAGCATAAATTCGGCCCATTTTGTATGCCTCTGTTTTGTGATTTTTTCTTAGTCAACATGATTTTCTATCTAAGGATTTTCCGGAATTTCTTTAAGATATTTATAATTTGGACAATGCTGTTGTAGTAATTGTGAGAAGATAAATTTAGATAACATGCCGCCGCATATTATGTATTCTCGTTTCTTGCAGAAGTTGTTATTAGACATACCATTTTGTGATTGTTGTTTTTTTTGTTTAAATAATATAATAATTTTTTGACCGGGTACCCGATACCCTACCGGGTATACCCGGTACTCGGAATTTTGGAAAAACTAATACCAGTACCCTACCCGTACCCAAAAATTACGGGTATTGGATACTCCTTACCCGGCCGGGTACGGGTTACCCGAAAATCCGTTTTCCGTTTATTCACCCCTAATTAAAAACATGTTTTTTTCTTTTTTAAATCATTTCTCCTCTTACAGAATGTGAGATGATTTCTCCACTCACAATATTTCACTCACAATTTTTTAAAATTCGTGTCATTGTAGAGTTGGATATTTATGGGGATGTGAGGAGTTCGTGTAATTGACTAATTTCATTTTTATTAAATTTTTATTTATTTGTGGGCCCCACCACATGACTTCATCAAAAAAACTCTGCTCTATATATCGCGGAGATTGCCTCCATTTTCTCTCTTCAAACAATTATTTCCG
This sequence comes from Agastache rugosa, assembly GCA_031470985.1. NCBI lineage: Eukaryota > Viridiplantae > Streptophyta > Magnoliopsida > Lamiales > Lamiaceae > Agastache > Agastache rugosa. Next base: position 33,215,215 of record CM062607.1, on the reverse strand, counting down.
ACAATTGAAGATAAGAAGAAAAAAAATCATAATTCTTTCCGCAAAAACCTTCAAATGGGCGAGGTAATTAATTTCTTCGCGCCTCTCGATCTTCCGCTAATTAATTACAATCCAGCCCTCTACTGGTTTTGTAATCGTACTGTGTGTGTGTTTTTTCAGAAAGTTCTGACAAAGAGTGAAGGAAAGAAGAACACGGCGGCGGAGGGCGTCGAGAAGGCGGCGGGAGGCGGCGCGGCTGCCACGACGGTGGTGTTGAAGCTGGATTTACATTGCGAAGGCTGTGCTAAGAAAGTCAGACGCTCCGTTACTAATTTGGAAGGTATTTAATTCAGATTAATTAAATCATAAGTTTTCAATTTATATTTTAGTTGAGATTTAAGTTTTGAGTTCGCTAGTTTTGTTAGTGGAATAAAAATTAGGTGACACGGTTTATATTTTTCAATCTATACTAATACTAAATAAGAGAGTTGTGACTATATTTACTAAAGTTGCTATTTTCCCTCCATATCCAACTTTATTGGTTATTTGGTATTGACTTTTGGATATTCATTGATAAATGTCTAATATATCTTGATCAATTACTTTTGACATCAATATTTTGAATTTCAATACAAAGTCTTCCAATGTATTTTGATTATTTACTAAAGAACATCTATTTTCGGGTTAATATTGAAAAATGGTCATTTTATATTTTTTGTGTCAACAGTATTTACTGCTGCAAAAAGATCAATCATTTAATTAATTATATGAAATAAGATCTCTACAAAAAATTATAAGAAATATGGGAAACATATTTCAAAATAAAAGTTGATATAAACAAAAAATAAATAAAATATTGAATTGATGAGGTTCGATTTATTATATAGATATTGTGCTTTATGGAATATCTTTTATATTTATAAGAAAATATAAATTCAGTTGATTTATTTTGAATATTAATTTTTTAAATATTTAAAAAAAATTATATTATATGTGAAATATAAGTATAATAATATTAAGGGTAAATTACCATTTAAATTCTAAACTATTCTCATACTATCATAAATAATTCGAACTACCAATAATACCCATTTTAATCATGAACGATCGATTTAGTATAAAAAATGAATAATATGATAATAGTTTAGGGTTTTAATGGTAGCTTACCATGATTAAAATGACTATTAATAAAAATCAAGAACAATCTTTCTCATGTTGGATTATTCCTAGAAAAATCTGTGTTTAGTCATGGAAAATTTTATGTGGTTGTCTCAAAAGTTACAAATCGGAAAGGCTTGACATTATTGGAGTGTAGTAATGAGGAGCATAATGTGTTTAACGGTTACTGAAAATGTTATGTACAAAGAAGTTTTTCGTAATGTTTGAAATGTAGTAATACTCCCTCTGTCCCCCATGAGTGTAACACGTTTGACTTAACACGAATTTTGAAAATAGTAGGTAGATATTTTGTGAGTGGAGTAAGGGACCATCAATATTTTGTGAGTGGCATGGGTTGGGCCTTTTGTAAATATTGAAATGTAATGGGTAAATATTAAAGAGAGAGTGTGTAGTCATGTCCTAAAATAAAAAAAATATACAATCTTTGAGGACGCACGACATTGAATTATTACTACACTCATGGGGGGCGTAGGGAGTATGTTGTATCTATTACCGTTATTCCTGAAAATGTTCGTATTTTTGTATTAAAAATATAGTATATAAACATTATCATTCTTCTTAGTTGCCGAAAATTTTATAATCCATGCATTTTACATAGTGTATTCTACCGTGCAACGCACGTGTGCAATCTAGTTGTACAAATAGTGTGGTTGTTGCAATGTGATTTCATTTATTTTAGTGATTAATCAATACTAGTTTAGCTTTTTCATCTATAGGCCACACGAGTGTGTATGAAATATGAATCACTATGGAACATCATCATTTTATTTTCTAACAACTCTTTTAAACTTATTTTATTTTGTAAGGATAAAATTATTTATCTCATCTATAGAAGAACAGGCAATATGTACATCATAAGATTCTTCCATGTATGTAGATGGAGTAACAGTTGTTAAAATAAAATAAGATATTATAGATAGAAATCACCCTCTCATCTCTCCCCAAATAAATATCATCTGTCGTCAAAACTCAAGAAAGTGCTAAATTTACACTTTAATTCTTGATTATTATATAAAATTCGAATAACTAAAGAAACTGTGTTGAGAACATGGATAAAATGAAAATTTTGACATTTTTAATATGTTGGTCCCAAGACGGATACCTTGATGTAGAGGGGGGGTGAATACACCAAGGTTTAAAAACTTTTCCAAGTTAAAACTCTTTTCAGAGAGCTGGCTGTGTTCGATACAGCTGGATGGCAGCTTGATCGACACAGCTGGCTGTGTGAGTGTGTGCGGAAGTTGATGGGTTTGGAAAGTCCGTCTGTTGCTTCTAATTATATTGCAAAGCTCTGTTTCACTTTTCAGTTAGTCAGTTTATGCAGCTTGAGATATATGCGTGAGAAGTTAGCTGAATGCATAAATAAAGCAGTAAATAACAAAGCAATTTTAACGTGGTTCGGAGTAACACCTCCTACGTCTACGACCAGGTTCACTGGTAATTCACTACCACTTGGTTTCCAAGTACCAAGCAACTTCACAACTCGAATCTGAGTTGTGTTCCAACAGTTTACGAGCACTGTCAAGCCTACACCTTCAGTTTGCAGGTACTGAAGAACCTTCCTTACAGTTTACGGGTACTGTAAAACCTAACCACTCGAATTACACGCTTCGAGCAGGCGTACCTTTACCTAACCTTTTTGGGTTTGGGTTTGGGTATAGAGTTTCCAACTATGAACGATCTCATCTGAGACATAAAGCTGGAAATCAACCGAGCTTCACTTCAAGATTCCAGCAGACGGAATATCAAGCTGGATGTCAAGCTGACATACTCCAGCTGGGAAATAGACTTCAAGCAGTCAACAAGGTCCAGAGAGGAGATGATCCATTCAGGGACCAACTTTGGGCCCGGGACTACTTAGGTCATCGCGCAGAGCGCTATGAGTTCAATCCGAATCGTCGTTCCGCTTCCAGAATGGTATTATAATAGAAATTCTGATCCTCGAAGAGAAAGTTTCGTCCGTTTTAAATTCTTCCGACGACGATCCCTTTCGCGATCTCTCACCATCAAATAATCAGCTGCAACTCGTTCCACATCAAGCTAGGGGAATCAAACCCCGCTGATAAAACACAATTGGACTATCCAATTGAGGGGAACCTTGCAAACGGAGCCTTCCCTCAGAGGAAGAAGGTCAAGATGACTCACTCCAAACTGAGTCATACAGCTGAGAAAGACCATCAATTGGTATCAGCTGAAAAAGAAGAGCCAAAAGTGCATCAATTGGTATCAACTCCAAGCTGACTGGAGTTACCAAGAACGGGAAGAAATTATTGCCAGAACGCCGCCGCCAGACCTCGACTCTCCTTCTTCCCAGTATCTTTTTGATGAACCAAAAAAGGGGGAAAGGATTGAACAGAAAAACGGAAATAAAAAAAGGGGGGGAAAGGATTGAACAGAAAAAGAATCTAGAAGAGGCAAATGGTGAGCTGGAAAGACAACTGGAGAAAGAGTGCAAACTCTCGTCAAGGCATGTGGAGCATCCAGGAAGAGTTCAGTTAGGATTTTTGTTTTGTGTTTTTTTGTAAAAGTTTGTAAAGGTTTTGGCATCATCAAAAAAAAGGGAAATTGTTGGGAAAATAATGAAGTGATACCAAAATCCAGCTGACCCCAACCGAGTAGATGAATGTACAAACCTTGTATTGTTTCCAGCTCACCTGTTTGAGCTTATAGAGTTTCTTAGTTTACAGGTAGTCGCTGAAGACAACAGACGATCCAGCTGTGCCTACAGCAGGAAGCAGACGATCCAGCTATGTCTACAGCAGGAGTCAACCTTCAGTTGAGTCTTTCAGCAGAGCATATGATCAAGGTGAAGAGAATTCGAGCTGAGTTCAAAACACAGCTGGTCCAGCTGTACAGAACAAAATGAACTAACTCTGAAGACATCACTTCAAGTCAGTTTGCCCAATCCAGCTCTGAATTCAGAAGCCAGCTCCAAAGGCAGAAGATCCCGGCGTCAGAGGAAGTCAACATGCCTCGACCAATGAGGGATTGCCGAATCAGCATCCTAGACTTCAGGACCTAGGATGTGACACAAATGAAGACAGGTGCAGATTCGCCCAACGGCAGATATCGAATTTAAGGAGAGTAGGTAAGATTCAAACGGCTCTTTCAACGGCTAGTCTTGAATCTCTACCTATATAAACCCGTCTTCAACCTCAGGATCAAACACGAAAAACTCTCTACAAGCATTCATTCTCTGAAATCCTCAATCTTTCACAAGCTCTCTAGCAGTTCTACATAGTTCAAATAACACTTTATCTTAAAGTGTTTCTAGTTCAGAAACTGCTTAGTTTTTCGTCTGATCCATAGGCCAAAATCTTTGTATATCTTAAGCCTAGATTTCGAACGAGTTCATCATACTCTAAAGTTTTTAATTGTAAGAACTCGTTCACAGTTGGAACCCCAAACCAAACCCCTCTTTACCCAGAAAGGTTAGGTCAATGTAACACTTGCTTGAAGCGGGAAATTCAAGTGTTTGTAAGATTTTTTCAGTACCCGTAAACTGAAAGGTTAGGCTTGACAGTGCCCGTAAACTGTTGGAACACAGCTCGGGTTAGAGTTGTGAAGTTACTTGGTACTTGGAAACCAAGTGGTAGTGAATTACCAGTGAACCTGGTCGTGGACGTAGAAGGTGTTACTCTGAACCACGTAAAAATCTCGTGTTGTTTTCTTTCTCTTTAAATTCAGTTTTAGTACTAACTTTATCATCTCATTGCATATTTGATCTAAAACTGCATACACAGCTGCTCTCCAAAGACAGCTGTGTCTTTCTGAAAGTTGCACAACTTGACTAAACTGAAAACATAAAGTTAATCTTTTCAAGCTGAGTTTTTCTAATTAACCGAGCTAAGTTTTTAAACCACCACATTTCGCACCGCCAGCTGAGTTATTTGTCCAGCTAACGCTCCTCAGCTGGATTAATAACTGAGCTCACCAACTCTGTTATTTAAACTAGAAAAAGTTTTCAGAAATCTATTTGGAGTATTCACCCCCCCCCCTCTACACCAAATACCTAGCTCAGGGACCATCAATTGGTATCAGAGCAGTGGTTCAAAAGATCACTGTATCTATTTCTAATCAGCATTTCCTTGCTGATAGTGGTCACCTGAACAGATCTTTCAAAGTTTCAAATCTTTTTAAAATCATTATATTGCATACTGTCATGGAATCTTCTCTGTGCAGGAATCTTCCAACATTCTCAGTCGATGATTATCAGATATGGAAGTTCCGACTCAAAAGCTTTCTGTGCGCGCAAAACGACATGCTATAGGATGTTATCACTAACGGACCCATCGTCATCATGAAGTCAGAAAGAGAAGCAGAAACCGTACCTGGAGCTGAACTAGTACTCCGGCAAGTTGTGAAGCCCAAAAGGGAATTCTCTCCAGAAGAAAGAAGACAAGCTGGATTGGACAACTACACTCGCAACGTCATCTCCTCAACGGTGACGAACGCTTATCTCAGCAAGATTATCAACTGTGAGACAGCTAAGGGGATGTGGGACACTCTAGCCAAGCTGTGTAAAGGCTCAGAGGAAATTCAAGAGAACAAATTCTCAGTTGCATGTCAGAAGTTCGACAACTTCAAGCAACTTCCCTACGAGTCCATTGATCAAATGGAGCTCAGATTCTCCAACCTCGTCATCGAGATCGAGACGATCCGAACTGGGAAATATACAGTTTGAGATAAGAACTTAAAAGTTCTTGCAGCTCTCTCCTCAGAATGGTGTACACACAAGGTGGTTCACCAAAGCAGAACTGATCTTGGCAGCATGGAGACGGAAAAATTGTTCTCCATTCTAAAAGCCAACAAATTTGATCTGGGGATTACAAACGGAGAATAATCCAGTCAGATGTATCAAACGGAACTGACTTCCAAAGCAAATGAGACAGCTCTCAGTGCCGAGTCAAGAATATTAGCTCAATCAGCTCAGACTGAAAAAGTCAGAAAGGAGTTCAAAAATATGAGCAAAGAAGAATTGCACGAAGAAGTTGTCATGCTTGTACGGAATATTAATAGGCTGGAACACAGCAAGGAAAGGTACAAGAAGATCGTGAAGGTTCATCACGACAAGCAACTCTACCCAAAGAGAAACCCAGCTGAGTCGACCTCCCGAAGAAATGATAAAGAGCTCAAGACGAGCAAGAAAGAAGAAGATCAAGTATTTTCTTCCGACTCAGAAGATGAAGCATTTTATTGAAGATGACTGCTTCATGGGACTCTTAAACCAAGCTGATGAAGAAAGTGAAATTACCCAGCTAGCTGACTAGGACCAGCTGTGGAATGCAAACACAGCTGGACACACAGCTGAGAAAAATGGCCTCAAGAAATGAAGAAAGAAGAAGCAGCAGTTTACCCAGCTGGATATGGCAAGAGCTGAATCAGAACAAAGATTGGCCCCAGCCAATGCAAACACAGCTGGAACCAAGGCCAAGGATGTTCCAAAAAGATCGAACATCATCAAGCCAGCTTTCAAAGCTCAGCCCTACCAAAGAAGACAAGTTGCTCAGCAATCTAAAGCCCAAGAAAAGCAGCGGCTCCCAGCTGGACACAAAGCTAAAAGACAGCTTTACATGGCAGAAGACACAGCTAAGCAGACAGCTGAGGTATTCAGCAAAGCAGACTCAGCAGAGCAGATCAAGCAAAGTCAAAGACCCAGCAGTATCAAGACCCAGCTCAGTGACGGAAACCCAGCTCAGTGTAAAAGACCTAGCTTAGTGTCGATGACACAGCTCAGGTCTAAAACACAGCTCAGGTTATTGACACAGCTCAAGTTGAAGCCACAGCTCAGGTTAATGATATAGCACAGGTCTAAGATACAGCTCAGAGTCAAGACGCATCAGAGTCCAACTCGCTGAAGACACAGCAGAGACGCTTAGCAGCTCGAAGACGAAGACCTTCTCTAAGACAAGATCCCGATGTCAAAAGATCTTATCTGACGCAGTCAAATCAGAGAAGAAATAGCTTCTGCAGATGCAGACCTACTTCGTAGGTTAAAGGCCAGAAGTCAATGAGAGTAGGTAAGATTCAAACGGCTCTCTTCCAACGGCTAGTTTGAATCTCCACCTATATATATCTCTTCCACCATTGAAGAGAAAGGACTGGAAAAAGAGACGACTGAAGAAATAGAAGAAAACAGAAAAATGAACAACGATCTTCAAAGCCAAATCTTTCCAGAACACCCAGCCAGTCAGCTGTGTTCTTAGTTGTTCACATATTCAGTCATAGGCAGAATAGATCAGAATAGAAATATCTTAAGCCTAATTTGAACGAGTTCATCATACTCCTTGTTCTTCATTGTAAGAACTTTAGAGTATGATGAACTCGTTCGAAATCTAGGCTTAAGATATACAAAGATTTTGGCCTAGGGATCAGACGAAAAACTAAGCAGTTTCTGAACTAGAAACACTTTAAGATAAAGTGTTCTTTGAACTATGTAGAACTGCTAGAGAGCTTTTGAAAGATTGAGGATTACAGAGAATGAAAACTTGTAGAGAGTTTTTCGTGTTTGATCCTGAGGTTGAAGACGGGTTTATATAGGTAGAGATTCAAGACTAGCCGTTGGAGGAGCCGTTTGAATCTTACCTACTCTCCTTAAATTCGATATCTGCCGTTGGGCGAATCTGCACCTGTCTTCATTTGTGTCACATCCTAGGTCCTGAAGTCTAGGATGCTGATTCGGCAATCCCTCATTGGTCGAGGCATGTTGACTTCCTCTGACGCCGGGATCTTCTGCCTTTGGAGCTGGCTTCTGAATTCAGAGCTGGATTGGGCAAACTGACTTGAAGTGATGTCTTCAGAGTTAGTTCATTTTGTTCTGTACAGCTGGACCAGCTGTGTTTTGAACTCAGCTCGAATTCTCTTCAGCTTGATCATGCTCTGCTAAAAGACTCAGCTGAAGGTTGACTCCTGCTGTAGACACAGCTGGATCGTCTGCTGTCTTCTGCTTCCTGCTGTAGGCACAGCTGGATCGTCTGTTGTCTTCAGCGACTACCTGTAAACTAAGAAACTCTATAAGCTCAAACAGGTGAGCTGGAAACAATACAAGGTTTGTACATTCATCTACTTGGTTGGGGTCAGCTGGGTTTTGGTATCACTTCAAAACATGTTTATTATTTTCCCAACATAATATAATTTTGAATAATAGAAAAATACTACTTTCTCATATGACACTTTTTGAACTAAAAATACTACTTTCTCATATGACACTTTTTGAACTGAAAACCAACAATTTTTGGGAAACAGGACAATTTAAATGGGACAGTCCAAAAAAGAAAGAAAGACAATTTAAATGGGACGGAGGGAGTATCATATTTAACATTTCAAGTTTAAATCTCACCAACATTGTACATACAAATTATAGAGAAATTTGAGAGTGATGTATAAAATCTCTCTGTTTTGGAAAGTCTTTTATAAAAAAAAATATTACGAATTATTTATAGCCCATCTACTCACAGAAATCCAATAAAACCAAATTCATTATATTTACGAGAACAAATATACAAATTACGAGACCTAAAGCCTAGCCCATAAGCCCAAATATGCACTCTTCCTCAATTATTTAAACTTTTTATTTTTTTTCTTTTAAAATATAAAATCTTCATTTTTTCCTTTGGATACTCTATTTTATTCTTCTATCAAGGGCGTACTATTGTTCATACATTTTTAGCAATTTACCAAGGTAAGTAAGGACGCGATGGGCTAAAATATAGAGATATTTTAATCTACGTCATAATTGATGTCTCACTTTGTGTTCAATTTTATAGTCAAACCATCTCACAAATCCAGGTTTTGCAAATCAATCCATAACACAATCAAACACCATATCACAAAATATTTGATCGGTCTCATCGGCGAATCTTGACTCATCAGATAGCCTGACATGTTTTCCTTATTAAGATATAATTACTCCGTTTTGGAATAAGTATTCTATTTTTAGATAAATTATATTTTTGAATAACGTCCTATATCAAAAGTCTATAGAAAATGTTGGGATTGGGAAGAGGAGCGGGAAGGTGAAGAAGAGGAGCAGGAGCATCTTATAATACATAATCAAATCTTTTGGGAAAAAAAATTATATTGAATTCGAAGTGCTATGCTATTATTACTTAATATTCATATGGCGAAGGCATAGTTTTCTTTTTTCTCTCAAATTTTAGAGAACACAACTCAATTTATGAACTGAACTTTCTTGGGAAGAAAAGAATCGTCACATTGGCTGGCATAATTTTTTGGATGTAATAGCACTTAATTGAGCACATTTATTTGGACATAGTAACCGTGGTAGATGACAACATTTAATGTTTTTTTTTTTAATATTAATGTTTTGTATCAAGGAAACGAGCCTACGTCAAAGTGTTTCAAATGGTTTTCTGATGAGCCTTCATTTTACAATAGATCTCATTGTTAATAGGAGAAATATATATATATATATATATAAATGCTGCTTTTTACTATAAGAAATGAAATTTAATTCCAGGCTGTCAAAATGAGTTAACTAGTGTCACCACCAAATCCAACCTCAATTTAATTAATGTACTGTCTATGCTTGTGCAATTAATTATCTTACAGGTAAAATAGGAAATTAAGTTTCGCTAGAATCTAAAATGCGTTTTATATCTAAGTCATGTAATAATTGTGGCAATTTAATAATACATCCATACAATCAGATTTCCCATCAAAATTAATTCCACTGCACAAATACAAGGGCAATTTGCAAATAAAATTGGCAGTTAAGAAAAAATCAATGTTCTTCAAATGATAAAACAAGAGCATAAGTCGAAAGAAGTAAAACAGGACCTGGTTATTATAAACCATTAAATAAATCACCAAAATAAATAGGATTAAATCATGTTAAAAAAAATCTTCGAACATGAAAAACTAAATACTTATTTATCATTACTACTCATTAAATACTAAAAATGGGAAAACTTATGAAATTTTTGTTTTTTAAAAAATGAGAAAAATGTTGCCCATTCAAAGCACGAGAGCAACACTAGTACCTATACTATTTTAATATAAATTATAGTGTAATAAAAAAAGCAAGAATTAATCCATCATTACTATATGATAAAATAAAATAAAAAATTGTATTTCTCCTATAAGTAAAAATAATATAGTTAGAGGGAATTCTCTGCACATTGGTTCACTTACACAAGAGAACAAGAATCTATCTCTAATAGGAAAATAAGCGTGCCTTTTCTCTGTGCTCCATTCCGAATTTTCTTTATTCTGGTATTTTGTACAATATTAATTCATATATACTAATTTATATTTTAATATTCATATAAATATATTTGTATTTATCTTAAATCCTTATTTTGTGCATCATGAATTCATATATTATAATTCTTATATATATTTAATCAGTAAATTGGTAAGCTCGATAATTACAAATATAAAAGAAACATCTATTACAAATAGGAAAATAAAGTTGCCCCAACCTCGGTGCTCCGTTCAGATTTTTCTTCATTGGTTTACTCAAAACTCTACACTCAAAAGAATTAATAACTTGAGGATGCCGCTCGGCTATCAACCACCCAAATTTCAACAATTCAATGGAAAGGGTAATCCGAGACAACACATAACTCACTTCATTGAAACTTGTAATAATGCTGGTACCTTTGGAGATCATTTGGTTAAGCAGTTTGTTCGTTCACTCAAAGGAAATGCTTTTAATTGGTATACGGATTTGGAGTCGAACTCAATTGACAATTGGGAGCAGCTTGAGCACGAGTTTCTCAATCGCTTCTATAGTACTACAAGGACAGTTAGCATGGTGGAACTCACAAGATCCCGTCAGTTTAAAGAAGAGCCAGTGATTGATTACATCAATAGATGGAGGAATCTTTGTCTTAATTGCAAAGATAGATTATCTGAATCATCTGTTATTGAAATGTGTATTCAAGGTATGCATTAGGGCCTGCAATACATTATACGAGGGATTCAACCAAGGACATTTGAAGAATTGGCCACAAGAGCACATGATATGGAGTTGAGCATGGCAGCAAGTGGAATTGGAGAACCGCCAATCCAAGAACCTCGTCGGGTTAAGGAGAAGCAAGAGTTCAAGAAATAAGCCAACTCTTTTGATAAAACCCCAAAAAAAGAGTCAATGGCGATCAAAGCAACTCCTGTCAAGTTCTCAAGAAAGGATGCCAACAAAGAGGATAAGCAGAATGTCTCTCAAGACATGAGGCAAAAAAGGTTGACCCTAAAAGAGATGCAGCAAAAGCAATATCCCTTCTTAGACTCTGATGTCTCTGGAATATTCGATGACTTGGTCAAAGAAGGACTTATTGAATTGCCGGAAATGAAGAGACCAAATGAAGCAGGGCAAACTGATGATCCAAAATACTGCAAGTACCATCGGCTAGTGGGGCATCCTATACATGATTGTTTTATCTACAAAGATAAGATCATGCAACTTGCTCGGCAAGGGAAAATATCGCTTAAAGAAGACAATGCTGCTGCAAATAATGTCAGTACCAAGAACATAGAAGAAGGTACTGAAGCTTTGTGCTGTATGGTAAACCAAGCAGAAAGTCAGCTCAAGCTAAATGTGGCCAACGATGAAGATGTCCTAATGGTGACCTTTTCTGATGAAGATCTGCAGCTTGGATCCGAACATCATAATAGACCTTTGTTTGTAAGTTGTTATACTAATGAGCAAAGAGTGAATAGAGTACTCATTAATGGAGGATCTGCAGTCAATATTTTACCACTAAGGACTCTGAAAGAGTTGTGAATTCAAGTTGGTGAGCTCACAAGCAGTCGGTTGATGATCCAAAGGTTTAATCATGAAGGACAAAGAGCTCTTGGTACAATAAGGCTGGACTTACTAATGGATGATATGAGTTCAACTGCATTGTTCCAAGTAATTGATGCCAAGACATCTTACAATATGCTCATTGGCCGACCATGGTTGCATGAAAATGGTGTCGTTCCTTCAACATGGTATCAATATTTCAAATATTGTCGAGATGGTGTGGTAAAGAAAGTGGTTGGTGATCACAAGCCCTTTACAGAATCTGAATCACACTTTGTCGATGCAAAGTACTACATGACAAAGACAAAGGCTACCAAAGAAGAGCACGTCAAGTGTCGTAAAGATCTTGAAAGCGGCCAAAAGAACAAGAATGAGGCTTTACCCATTAAGGAGAAATCTTTAGATGGACTCACTGTGCCTTTGACAAAGATTGATACAACAAAACCAATTCATCCACCACTTGAAGGATTTGTTCGTCAAAGCAAGTTGGCGCTACCGAATATGGTGAACTGTCGAGCCCTGAAGTTGCTAAATGCTTTGGCCCAAAAGCATATGAACTTCTAGTCAAAGCCAGATATGATCTCAAAGAAAATCCTAATTTGAAAGTTACAAACCAAGATGATCATGGACTTGATAATGCCCAATTAAAAAGTCTTGAAGAAAAATGGTCATATTGTCCAAAGTACCAAGACACGCCTGGAATTCGTCCCACGAAATCCCATTCGTATTACCATCAAAAGGACAACTACTAATCACATCTTTGAAGTTGAGGTATCATCTACATCAGGTCTCTCCGATACAAGAAAAGTTAAAAGAGTATCGACCTTCAAGAGACTAGGAGAAGGATGGGTCGACAGAGTGTCTGTTTTCAAGAGATTGGGCAAAGGCAAAAGCATGAAGAAAAGTATGTCGAAACAAAAGCCGCAAATGACTAGAAAATTGAGGAGTCTAATCCCATCTCGCATGAAGATAAGTACTATACTCTCTGTGTCATGTGGAAGAGAGTTAAAGGCTAAGATGAAAACTGTTATCCTCAAACAAGACCCTAAAAAAGATAAAGATGAAGAAGATAGAGAAAGTGTGGCTTCATCTTACTACACTGTCAAGAGTGTCCAAAATCTTACTTCTTACAGTCAATTACCTTGAGATATTGCCCGTCTACTTAGAAGTGGCATTATTAGAGCATGTGATATATAAAAGATAGTTATGGTAAGACAGAGAGATGGAACTACGAGGATGTGCATAGACTTCAAAAATCCTGAGCAAAGGAATGAAGATGTCGCCTTATCACACCATATCACTCTCTGTGAGGAAGTGAGTATTGAAGAAGAAGATGCAGACATAGCGCCTCCGTAATTTGAAGAAGGCGTGAAGTCCACTATTGATGAATTGAAAGAAGTTAAATTGGGCACTATAGATGATCCACGACCCACTTACATCAGTGCCGAGGAAGAACATTTATATGTTGAACTGTTGAAAGAGTTTAAAGATATATTTGCATGGTCATACAAAGAAATGCCAGGATTGAATCCGAATATAGTTGTCCATCACTTAGCTATTAAGAAAGGGGCATGACCTGTCAAGCAAGCTCAATGTTGTTTTCGACCTGAGTTAATTCCATTCATTGAAACTGAAGTAAACAAGCTCATTGAAGTTGGCTTTCATCAGGGAAGTGAAGTATCCAACATGGAACTCTAGTATTGTCCCAGTAAGAAAGAAGAATGGACAAATTCGCGTCTGTGTCGACTTTAGAGATCTCAATGAGGCATGCCCTAAAGATGACTTTCCATTACCCATTGCTGAATTGATGGTTGATGCTACAACCGGACATGAAGCTTTATCGTTTATGGATGGATCTTCCGGTTACAATCAAATTCGTATGTCACCAATTGATGAAGAAATGACAACATTCCGTACTCCAAAAGGAATATTTTGCTACACCGTGATGCCCTTTGGATTGAAAAATGTTGGCGCTACATATCAAAGAGCCATGCAGAAGATATTTGATGACATACTCCACAAGAACATCGAATGTTACGTGGACGATGTGGTGGTGAAGTCGAAAGTAAAGAGTGACCATTTGCAAGACTTGAGAATAGTCTTTGAACGGTTGAGAAAATACGAGCTAAGGATGAACCCGTTAAAATGTGCATTTGGAGTTAAGTCCGGAAAGTTTCTTGGTTTCATCGTCCGCCATCGAGGGATTGAAATTGAACAGGCAAAGATTGATGCAATTGTGAAGATGTCGGAACCTCGAAATATTCATGAGTTGAAGAGTCTGCAAGGAAAGTTGGCATATCTATGAAGGTTCATCTCGAATCTAGCTGGACGGTGTCAACCCTTTAATCGCATAATGAAAAAAGGCAGACCATTTGAATGAGATGAATCATGCAAAAATGCCTTCAAAAGTATCAAGACTTACTTGATGAAACCTCATGTTCTGCCTGCACCTGTCATGGGGTGTCCTTTTGATTTTTGAGTTTGAAGTCGAGAAATCTTATTTGAGTCTTGGCCAATTAGCCGATTTTTACCCTTGCTGCATGCTATAATCTTCTTTGGAATGCTTGGTTGTTGGATTTTGCTGCATACATATTATATCCACTTAAATTTGATTTTCAACATTTCTGCAATGAGTGAAAGTGTTAATGATTTTCTTGGGGTTTTGATCATTTGATTACATGCAGAGATATATTGTATGAAAAAAGATTACAGTAGAGTTTTTTTTTTCTGAGTTTCATCATCTATATCATCTAAATGCATGTTAGTTTGATCGGAATATTTGTTGATGATTTAAGATGCAAATAAATATTCAATTATGTCGTCTCAGTTTCTCTTAATAGCTTTAATTTTTTTTGACAAAGGTGTTGTTTACTGATAATACATAATGATTAGAGTTTTAGCGCATCATCTTATAAAAAAGTAACTAGCGTGTAACCCGTCGAAATTCGACGGGATCACTTAATATTATAATTTATGAGTACGACGACGAATAATTAAAAGAAGTGTCACATTACATATAAATGAAAATAATTAAATTGTGAAAAGATTGGGTTTATTCAATTTATCCCAACTTCTTTTTATCCGCAAGAAATGTAAAAAAATCAAAGTAAATATATGCTTAAAATAATAATAATAATAATAATAATCAGTTTTTAAAATAATTAATTTTATAATTACCTTACAATCTATCGAAAATTTCATTGTAAACCAAGTTAGTTGTTGTGTCATGCACCTACCCATCATCGTTATAGATTAAAATTTTGAGATTTTTTTTGCTAGCGACTTGTGAGATAGCAGCGTACAACTGATCATGGCTAAACACATGTTTTGGTAGGTACAGTCCTACGTTCGAAAGAGATTGATCCTTACTCTTGTTTATGCATGGTCATAGAAAACAAACAGTCAATTAAAGAGAACGGCCTTCTTTGCAATCGAATTGAAAATTTAGTAAAATCCAAGAACTCATGATCATTCTTGCAATTGGAAACTTTTGTTCGCATTTTTTTCTGAAATTAATTTGGCTTCAATTATGCGGTCCCTGAGTGTAGTGTGTTGCCCATCGAATTCGATGGGGATTGACTAATTATATAAAATGTGAAAAACTATTAAACACATATATCATATCATGTAATGCCAATAATTATAATATTTAACTTAAGTGCACAAATAAGTATCCTTTTTTTTTGGAAATCAATAACAATTTCTATTCATAAAAAATTGATGTGCATGTATTTAGGCTAAACTTTATTTAAGTATTTTTTCATAATTATATATCTATTTAAAACATATCAAGTTCAAACATGTCTTTCAAATAAAAAAATGTGAAGATAGGGTTCAATCACTCGGATCTATTTAGAATTTATATACTCGTACCCGTTCCAAACCTGATTAAAAAATGATTTCACTACTCATCATCGTCCCAATCTCGTATTAAAATACCCGATAATTATACGAATCCGCTTATATTTATGAAATATCTAAATAATAAATGTAAGTTATTACAATAATTGACTGCCAGTCTCAATTAAAACTCGAACATTAAAAAATAGACATTAATAATAAATTATACAAATAACAAAAATTAAAAATTGAATTTCAAGTTTAAACTTGAAAAGTATGCAATCTAAGAAACATGTTTATAATTTATATAGTCGTACTCGCTTGTGTGAAGGCCCGAATTTTCGTCCCTCGAATTTATTAATCTTAGAGTAAGTTAAACGTAAGAAGGTTCCTATCTCCCAGATTTTGATTTCAGAAAAGAAATTTAATTTTAGAATATGAAAACTTATTTATAAGTTGAAAAGAGATTTTATTCTACAAAAAAAATAATAATAATCAAAGGAATTCAAAATTTTATTTTCTTCATGCATTGCATAATTTCATTGATTATGCTATGGTGGGATTTAATTGTGCAATTTAATTCATTATATGATTATGTGATTTAGATTAATTAGAAATAATTAATCTCATGTGATAGAAATATATATATATTTGTGACAATGTGAATTATTATATGTTAAATTTTAGGAAATTCCATTTAGGATTTAATATTCGATATGGGGCTCGTTAGAATCGAAATATTTATTCCTATTATAATACTCATTCAAAAGTACGATACGACTGAGGAACGACGCGTCACAATTCGAGAAGCGAAATAAGAGAAAAATAAGTATGTTATATATTTTTATATAAATATATACCTACCATATATATATATATTATATATACATGTGTGTATATTATATATTTACATATATTCATGTTTGTTGTGTGCGTGTGTATTGAGTATATATATATCTACAAAAGAGTGTTAGATTAGCTTATCACCTACTCTACAAGTTATACTATTCATATATCATCCAAGACAACTACTAGAGGATAAGAAATGGGAAAGAAAATCTGAAAATATTTGAGAGAGAGAGAGATACGGGCAGTCTTCTACATGGGAAAAAGAGAGGTCAAAGTTAATGATGAAAATTCAACCTCATACTTCACCCCCACACCTAAACTATTGTCGGCACCTTTCCTCCAATCCATGATGCTGCAACTAAATCATTAGGCAAGAAAGGAAATCAATACACTCAGTCACTCTCACTCCTCAAACACGGCAGCAACAACACCATTATGTGAAACACTTATCAAGTATAAACTAAACACTCCATTCCTTTCATTCTTCCTTTTTTTCTGCAACAACAGCCCCAAACACTCACAACACACCATACATTTATTTTCTTGTCTCTGTTTCTCCCCATATCCGCCACCACCTTCTCACCACCACCACTTCGCCGCCGCCGCGATCGACGACGGAAACTCGTAAGGGACGGCGTAGGAGGAGCAACAGTAGCAGCACGTGGACAAGAGAGGGAGTTCGTGAGAGATCGAGAGGGAGAGAAAACCGAGTGTTGAAAGATTTGGAGGCTAGGTATCTTGATAACTCTCATTTTCTTTCTTGCGTTGATATTTATGAGTTTAGTTGACGTCGAATATGTTGGGAATCGACCCCCGTATGTTTCTTGATGTATAATATGTTTGATATACGAGATTTCGTGAACATTTATTGAGATTTAAGGCTTGGAGAAAGTAAAGTTATAGAATGTCATTTCGTTTTTTACATCGTTTTGCCGTGAAATGTCGATGACTTGTTTAGTGGGTTAGAGTGTTTGAAATGATCTGAAATTTTTATATGATATTCTATGCCGTGTCCTTTATATGTCTGTAAAATTAGAGACCTTCCTATTGAGTATAACAAGAATAGTAGCTCCCTCAATATGGATGCGCAAACAACGTATTTTCAGATCTGCGCAATTCTGTTCGGACGGGCATATCTTGCTCGTCGGGACATGTTTTCACAAACCGCTTTTTCCTAGCACAAACTAGACATCCTTAAGATTCTAAAAATATAGACCATGAAATTTTATGACTTTCGAGCGAACCCAGATCCAAGCTTAAGCGCAACCTATGTACAGAAAAGATTCAAAAAAATAAATGTAGGAAAAACCTTGATGTCGGTCAGTTTGCGGAGGCTTGTTAGTCATCTTAGTAAAATCGGATTAAGTCCAATTTTGGTCAGTAGTTAATATGATATGCCTTCTATACTTCCATAAAGTTACGGCCTAAATTGAATTGTTTTGTTATGCTTTTGAATCGTCCAGATTCAGGCCCTTAGAAACTAATATTATGTAGTGACCCATATCCTCTCAAGCTTAACTCCCAAACTGTTGATCATTTTAACACAAGGCCAATTGTGTGTTATAATACGTAGTATAAGGATCCTAGAATAATAAGTTACATATTCATATATTCTTTTTATAGTATATTACAGCCCTCCAAAGATGGCTACTTGAATGATTTTGTGCACGCCAACTGTTTGACAAAATGCACCATAGAAGTTTCTGACTTTGTTCTAAATTCAGTAAAAAGGAATATGTGACTGATCCGTTTTGATTTAAGGATAACTTTCCAACCGTTGCATATTTTTATGTGTAACCAATTGCATGTCAAAGTGTGTAATATAATATTTCCAGAACAATAAATTACGTACTTATACGATCATCGTGCTGTCTGTGACGATCCGTCAAACATGGCAACTCCAAATACTATTTTGCACGCCACCTATATGTGAAAATGCCTCAATGCAGCTTCTATTTTTAATTCTTATTTTTATGACATTTTGCGAAGTTTAACATTTGATATGACTTGAATAATGAACGTATATGCTAGTTACATATGTAAATATGAAATGTGAATTTAATAATTATTTTTAGCAATTATTATTATGATAATATGATTCAAGTTTAATTAATTAAGCATAAATGTTAGATGAAATGCATATGTGATCTATGTGTATGACATGCAAAGCATGATATGGATTTTCGAATTAAATTATTCTTCGTTTTAGACCTTTGGTCCATATCTAAGAATCAAAAATACAAGGAGACCCGTTGTTGGTTTTTCTCAAAGTTTTAAGGATAAATCGGGAATAGGAAGACCTAGGACATTGTTGTAAGCCCGTTAATCTTTTTCTTGAATTAAGGCCTAAGATTGTTAAGACCGTCTTGTAGGAGACTTTGGCAATAGTACTCAAGGATCGGACTTATCTCTTCCGAAGTGAAAGGTGGGTTATCCTATTTTCAAGTGTGGGTTAGATTCCCACGAGGTAACATTTCGGGTTATTAAGCCCAAAAGCTTTTTAAATTGTTATGCATGCTAAATATTTTCGACTCAATTACTTGTGGTTACTTGAGAAACGGTATTCCCATTTTCTCTTGGCATTGATGTGCCAAATTATTCAACGACGATCGTCTTGAGCTCCGTACAAGCCAAGGTAGTATACACAGTAAACTGGACATGGGAGGGACTGAAAGACGTTGCCCCCTTGTCTCAGTAAAGGACGGTTCAATTGAGTGGGAGTGGCTCCCCACTAATTGCTTCGGATTTGGTAACACAAGAATGAGAGTAATAAATTGGTGCACCTATATTTTGAGCTTAGGCTCAGGTTAAATGTTTTTAAATTATATAAATGGGGAAGTATTTTCTATCTAATAATACCCTTTATATAAAAATGAGCATGCTATATCTTATTGCTTTTGATGGTCCCAAGACGGATACCTTGGTGTAGAGGGGGGGTGAATACACCAAGGTTAAAAACTTTTCCAATTAAAACTCTTTTGAGTGAGCTAGCTGTGTTCGATCCAGCTGGAAGGCAGCTTGATCAACACAGCTGGCTGTGTGCGGAATGTGGTGGGTTTTTGGAAAGTCCGTCTGTTCCTTCAAATATATTGCAAAGCTTTGTTTCTCTTTTCAGTTAGTCAGTTTATGCAGCTTGAAAGAATGCTTATGAAGAGTTAACTGGATGCATAAACAAAACAGGAAAGAACAAAGCAACTTAACGTGGTTCGGAGAAACTACTCCTACGTCCACGACCAGAAACCTCTGGTAAACCACTAAGGATACCACTGACTTTTCGCACAGTCAGCAAGCGTTGCAGCTTAGTTCCTCAAGCTGGATACAAGTTTACGCGTACTGTATCGAAACGTAACCAGTCTGTTTACGGGCACAGCTGAAGCCTAACCTGTAGTTTACGGGTACTACTGAACCAACACTCGAATTACGCGCTTCGAGCAAGCGTACCTTTACCTAACCTTTTATGGGTTTTGGTTTGGGGTTTCCAACTATGAACGAGTTCTTACAATGAAGAACAATGAGTATGATGAACTCGTTCAAACTAGGCTTAAGATGGGAAGGATTATATGCCTAGATACTAGTGGGAGAGAGCTTCAGCAGCCTGAGAATGAATAAGAACTCATAAGTATGAAGGCTGCTGGATCTTGAAGCTTTTCTGAGAGATCTCTTGATCTTTGGTTAGACTTCTTTTAATGTAGAATGTTGATCTCTCGTCTTGTATTTTCTCTCTCGTCACTTCTCTCTCTGATGATGAAGAAGACTCATATTTATAGGGAGAGATTGGAACTAGCCGTTGGAAAGAGCCGTTCTGAATCTCTACCTAACTTCTGACAAATTGATCTTGTCTTCTTCCTTGATTTCCTCGTAAAGCAATCCTAGGTCTGACTTCTAGGTGCTGAGGTGTCGAGTTCCTGATGGTCCAGGTCAGTTCTGACTTTATCTCAAGTTGACTTCAACTCTGCTGAGCTGGTGACTTCTGAGCTGTCTTGAACTCTGCTGGATCTTTGATGCTGAGCTGAGTTGTCACACAAGCTGGGTCTTTCACACAGCTGTGTCTGGATGAACTTGATAATCTTGAATCTGGATAACGTTATTGACCACTCGACTTGACTTGCCCTGCTGTGTACTCAGCTGGGTCTTCTGCTGTCTTCAGCGATTCCACCTGTAAACTTAGAAACTCTATAAGCTCAAACAG
Source organism: Agastache rugosa (assembly GCA_031470985.1). Classification (NCBI taxonomy): domain Eukaryota; kingdom Viridiplantae; phylum Streptophyta; class Magnoliopsida; order Lamiales; family Lamiaceae; genus Agastache; species Agastache rugosa. The sequence continues at coordinate 33,194,411 of CM062607.1, read as the reverse complement.
GTGAGCTGGAAAAACACTTGGACTTGTGCAATCATCTACTCGGTTGGGGTCAACTGGGTTTTGGTATCTAATCAAAACATGTTTACTATTTTCCCAACAATTTCCCCCTTTTTGATGATGCCAAAACCCCAAGTTGGAAAAACAGATTGCTTCCCCCTTAACAGGAAACGGGGTTTCAAAAGATAAAACATTCACAGCAGGTAAACATATTCAGAGCCTGGACAAAGAGAGATTGTCTTCAGATTGATTTTGTAAAACGAATTTTTCATTAATAGGAAGAAGTTTTACAATTTTCTAATTACAAAAGTTAAAAAAGAAAATTCCTAGTTGGCTGGGTCTTCAGCTTTGCTGCTTCCTTTGTTCGTCAATCTGATGGTCAGTCTTGAGACCATATCTGTTGAAGATGAACTCTTCCAGCTTCTTCTATTCTGCTTGATTCTTCGATTTGGAAATTCCTCTTTCGCCAGCCCAGTGATGAATTTCTTTGATAATTTGGGCCTTGTCAGGAAGGTTTGTTCCAGCTAGAGATGGAGGCTTCAATTGCTTGACTTTTGGAGCCTTCAGCTAGATGTTGTTTCTTTTGGCATATAAGGCAATTGATCTTGCCATCATTGGATCTGTCTCGTGAAGTTCGAGGAGATAATCCTGGAACGCAGTTTCTGGATCCATGCCTTTGTATTGATTCAAGTAGTAGAATTCTTTGATGAATTCTGATTTGCAACGTTCCCAGTTTTCATTGATATCATTTGGGTTCTTCTTATCAGTTGAGGTTGCTTGGACTTGATTCTTTCTAGCTTGCCTGTAGCTCTGCCTTTTCTTCTTTTGCTTTTTCTCAGCAGGCTTGAGCGAATCAGCTTTCCTCTTGATAATATTATCCAGCTCTTGCATTTCTCTTCTTTGCTCGTTGTGGAAGTTACACAGCCAGTGATAGTCCTTGTATTCTTCTGGCTTGTGTCCACAGGCTTTGGCAAGAGCAACCATCTTTTCTCTCCATGTCACTTTGACTACTTTGGCTGCTGTAGTTGGCTCTGGCTCTTCGTCATCCAGCTCTTTGGCAAAATCGTCGATTTTCCTCTTAATTGGCTGCACAGGTTCCCCCTTAGCTGCAGCTTCCCTCTCCATTATTTTTCCAGCTTCACTCTTATCTTCCCCCTTTTTGGCATTATCAACAAGGGAGGCAGAGAGGTTGGCAACTGTTGCGCTGAGCTTGGAAAGAATACCTTCAACATCAGCAATCTTGGCTGAGTTGTCAGCTGTGACGAGGTTCAGTTGGGCATTGCTGCTGCTTCCAGCTCTGAACTGAGCATCCAGATCTTTGTACAAGTTGAATAGTTGTCGGATGTCAGAGCTGTTGGAGAGAGTGGACTTTTTGAGAGCTTCCAGCTGGCTTGAGATATTTGCTATGTTGTCAACCAGTGGAGCTTGAAGGTTTGATTACAATCTCAGGAACTCTCTTTTCTAGAAGGTGTGATTGATCAATCCTTTGAGAGACAAGAGATTGTTTGAGATCTAGACTTGTACTTTCTTGTAAATCTTGAGCAAATTTATGGACTTCATCAATTGTCCGTTGTTGCTCTCTAACTTGACAGTCTAGAGCTGTGAACCGCATGATGATATCCACTTGAGACTTCAGTCTGTCCTGAAAAAGAATTTCTTCAACCTCTTTAGAGATTGCTTTCTTTATGGCGGTTGAGAGCTCGGCAGCTGAGTCAGTTTGAGTTGCAGAATTAACAAGACTGGGTTTGTTTGCCTCGAACTCGACCAGTGCGCGAGTGTCATCGGCAATTGGACTTTGTGGGGCTGCTGCCTCTGGTTCAGCTGCTGCATCAGCTGGTTCCTCAATGATTATTACCTCAGCTGTATTTTCTGGTACAGCTTCCTTGGTAATCTCAGGTGAGACTTCTTTAGAATTGTCAGCTCCAGACGGTGTCTCCCATCCCGCTGCTGTAAGAAGCTTGTTGGCGGACTCCCAGACATTTGCTGGGTGCGGTTTGGGGAACTTCTGAGATACTTCGATGATACCTTTAATGAGCTCATCCTGATGCAAGTATGCATCCTCCAGGCTTCTAAAGCCAAAAGTGTGTTGGAGGCATGCTTCATCTGTTTTCAACTTCTCATAAGAGAAGATTTCTATCAGCTGCTCATTTTGGTACCAAGTCGCCATTTTGGTGGCAAGATAGAACTTGAGATCTCCGACTTTGGTGAGGGCGATAGGCAGGTGCGCCAAGATTGGATACTGAATTAGAGCACTCTTGATCCCTGCAATGTGCAAGTCCTCGTACATGGCTTCCATGAAGGCTGAGCCAGTGGAGTTGAGTGAAGGAGAGGCAGTAGAATCACTCTCCTCTGATTCTGTGGAGATTTGAGGAACTGGTTCAAATGGGTTCACAGTAGGCTGTGAATAAGTATCAGCCAACTGCGTGGGAGATTGAACTTTGGGTGATGGCAGTTTTGGGGGTGAGCTGGGATTAGTGGAAGAGGGTTCAGCTTGGGTGTCAGCTGGCTGTGAAGGAGCTTCAGCCAGTTGAATATCTGCCTGCTCTCTTACAGGAGATGGCTCTTTGGTTGAAGAGCTGGGTGGAGGAGAAGACTGTTTGGGTGGAGAGCTGTGAGGCGGTGAGGGCTGAGGTGAGCCTTTTGGATTATCCAGCTCGTCCTCTGAGCTGGATGACGATCCATCATTCAATCCCATCTTAGCCAAGATGTTTGATCCGTATTGATTGGAGGCTGACACTGGCTGTGGGGAGATAATCACCATTGCTTGACTTGGAGTTTCTTCAGAGGAAGGTTTCGCCTTTGATGGTGGAATGACAGTTGTTTTCTTTTTCTTCTCAGCTGGACCTCCAGCTGGTTTGGGGTCAGCTGTCTTCCTTTTTCTCTGAATCTTCTTAGCTGGAACCTCTGCCTCTGATTCTTCCAGCTGCTTCTTGCCTTTGTTCACAGCAGGCTATTTCTTCAGAAGATCATTGATTTGACTTATTCTCTGGAAGAGAATCTTCGTTTCTGGAAACGGTTCTGAATCAGCCCATTTTACTGTGTGCCCTTTCATAGCTTGCTCTATCAAGAAAGAAATCTTAGAGCATAGATACAGTGGCTCTGAAGTTGAATACGTCGTCCTGGTGGAGTTGAACTTTATCTTCTCTGACTCCTTGGCCAGTCAGTTGAGTAAGAAATCAAACCAGTTGACTTTTGCGCCTTTGATCATGGCAATCATCGGCTTGAGCTTTGGAATGCTGATCTCTCCTTGAGAACCAGCTATCCCTAAGATGCACTTTTGCGTGATATCCAGCAGCAGCCTGTACTTTGGCTTGAGAAGGAGCTTTGACATGCTCGCTCTATATGGCTCTGGAGAGATAAGCATCTCTTGACTGAGGAATTCATCCACTTCTTCACGACTGTAATCGTCTGGGATGAATCCTCCTTCTCTGGGTAGGTTGAACACCTTTCGTAGCATCTTGTTGAGTTTGATATTGACGGTTGCTGAATCAAACTTTCCGTCTGCGTCTTTGACGATCATGTCAAATGAAGATGAGTAGAATCCGTCTTCATCGATGATGTTGAGGTAGAAGAGGGCAGCATCTCTCTTCAGCATAAGCTTAGGCATGGAGGTTGCCCATAGCAAGAGACCGGAGTCTGCAACAAGATCCACCATCTCTTTTAGTTCTGAAATATGGAGGTTGGAGGTGGACAGAACACTCTCAAATGATAGCTTGATTTTCCTTCAGTTGAGTTCCCTTTAGCTCTTCGACTGATGTCTAGCTGAGCTTGATTCCCTTTTTGACTGGGAAATCCCTCTGAACTGAGCTTTGGGATCCAGCTGAGTTTGTTCCCCCTCAGCTGGATGAGCTTTTCTTTATCCGGTTTGAGCAGTCCAAATAATTCACACATTAGCTCATTTCTTTGATGAGGTCTCAGTTTGTATAGCAAGAAGACAGCTGTCCCAAATCCAGCTGGTTAATGTACTGCTTCTCTATTCTTCTCTTGAGACCAATGTACTCAGCTGTCTTTATTTCACAGCTGGTCCCAGCCAGCTAGCTGGGTTTCTTTATTTTCTTCGTTGGTTGAATCAATAAGATGTTTCAGACATCTTAATCAGAGCAGTCATCTTCATCTGAGTCGGAGATGGAGATTTGATCATCATCCATTTCGCTCGATTCTAACCTTTTATCCTCTCTCCGGGAGGATGATTCAGCTGGGTTTCTCTTTGGATAGAGTTGCTTGTCGTGATGAACCTTCACGATATTCTTGTACCTTTCCTTGCTTTATTCCAGCTGATTAATGCTCCGTACAAGCATGGCAACTTCTTCGTTCAAATCTTCTTTGCTCATATTTCTGTGCTCCTTGTTGGTCCTTCCAAGCTGAGCTGATTGAGCTTCTTTTCTTGGCTTGATCCTCAGCTCTGCTTCATTCATTCGGCTGGATGAATCTCTGCTTGTGATCCCCAGATCAAATTCGTTAGCCTTCAAGATGGAGAACAATTTTTCCGTCTCCATGCTGCCAAGATCAGCTCTGCTTTAGTGAACCACTTTGTGTGTACACCATTCTGAGGAGAGAGCTGCAAGAACTTTCAAGTTCTTATCTCGAACTGTATATTTCCCAGTTCGGATCGTCTCGATCTCGATGACGAGATTGGAGAATCTGAGCTCCATTTGATCAATGGACTCATAGGGGAGTTGCTTGAAGTTGTCGAATTTCTGGCATGCAACTGAGAATTTGTTCTCTTGAATTTCCTCTGAGCCTTCACACAGCTTGGCTAAAGTGTCCCACATCCCCTTAGCTGTCTCGCAGTTGATGATCTTGCTGAGATAAGCGTCTGTCACCGTTGAGGAGATGACGTTGCGAGCGTAGCTATCCAAACCAGCTTGTCTTCTTTCTTCTGGAGAGTACTCCCTTTTGGGCTTCACAACTTGCCGGAGTACTGGTTCAGCTCCATGTAAGGTTTTTGCTTGTCTTTCTGATTTCATGATGATGATGGGTCCGTCAGTGATAACATCCCACATCATGTCGTGATGCGCACTCAGAAAGCTTTTGAGTCGGAACTTCCAGATCTGATAATCATCAACAGAGAATGTCGGAAGATTCCTGCACATGGAAGATTCCATGACAGTATGCAATATAATGATTTAAAAAAATTTTTGAAACTTTGAAGGATCTGTTCAGGTGACCACTATCAGCAAAGAGGCTGACTTGACACAGATAGAGTGATCTTTTGAACCACAGCTCTGATACCAATTAATGGTCCCAAGACGGATACCTTGATGTAGAGGGGGGGTGAATACACCAAGGTTAAAAACTTTTCCAATTAAAACTCTTTTGAGTGAGCTGGCTGTGTTCGATCCAGCTGGAAGGCAGCTTGATCAACACAGCTGGCTGTGTGCGGAATGTGGTGGGTTTTTGGAAAGTCCGTCTGTTGCTTCAAATATATTGCAAAGCTTTGTTTCTCTTTTCAGTTAGTCAGTTTATGCAGCTTGAAAGAATGCTTATGAAGAGTTAACTGGATGCATAAACAAAACAGGAAAGAACAAAGCAACTTAACGTGGTTCAGAGAAAATACTCCTACGTCCACGACCAGAAACCTCTGGTAAACCACTAAGGATACCACTGACTTTTCGCGCAGTCAGCAAGCGTTGCAGCTTAGTTCCTCAAGCTGGATACAAGTTTACGCGTACTGTATCGGAACATAACCAGTCTGTTTACGGGCACAGCTGAAGCCTAACCTGTAGTTTACGGGTACTACTGAACCAACACTCGAATTACGTGCTTCGAGCAAGCGTACCTTTACCTAACCTTTTATGGGTTTTAGTTTGGGGTTTTCAACTATGAACGAGTTCTTACAATGAAGAACAATGAGTATGATGAACTCGTTCAAACTAGGCTTAAGAAGGGAAGGATTATATGCCTAGATACTAGTGGGAGAGAGCTTCAGCAGCCTGAGAATGAATAAGAACTCATAAGTATGAAGGCTTCTGGATCTTGAAGCTTTTCTGAGAGATCTCTTGATCTTTGGTTAGACTTCTTTTAATGTAGAATGTTGATCTCTCGTCTTGTATTTTCTCTCTCGTCACTTCTCTCTCTGATGATGATGAAGACTCATATTTATAGGGAGAGATTGGAACTAGCCATTGGAAAGAGCCGTTCTGAATCTCTACCTAACTTCTGACAAATTGATCTTGTCTTCTTCCTTGATTTCCTCGTAAAGCAATCCTAGGTCTGACTTCTAGGTGCTGAGGTGTCGAGTTCCTGATGGTCCAGGTCAGTTCTGACTTTATCTCAAGTTGACTTCGACTCTGCTGAGCTGGTGACTTCTGAGCTGTCTTGAACTCTGCTGGATCTTTGATGCGGAGCTGAGTTGTCACACAAGCTGGGTCTTTCACACAGCTGTGTCTGGATGAACTTGATCATCTTGAATCTGGATAACGTTGTTGACCACTCGACTTGACTTGCCCTGCTGTGTACTCAGCTGGGTCTTCTGCTGTCTTCAGCGATTCCACCTGTAAACTTAGAAACTCTATAAGCTCAAACAGGTGAGCTGGAAAAACACTTGGACTTGTGCAATCATCTACTCGGTTGGGGTCAGCTGTGTTTTGGTATCTAATCAAAACATGTTTATTATTTTCCCAACAGCTTTCATAAATGTTTTTAAGAGGGGAATGGAACCACTGAGTGCTTTGTACTTAGCCCCCTGCATTGTTTTCCCTAATGCAGGATGAGCGACGGGATGGAGGCGGGTGTGATGGTTTCCAAAGTTTATTTGGGTGACGGTCCTTTGGTTCGTCATCTTTATTATGATGTGCCTATGGTGAACCCATAGTTTGTTTGTAAATTATTGCGTTGACAAACTTGAACTTATTTTATTCCGCACCGATCACTTGATCGTCGTGGATGATCGTAAAAACTTTTCTTTGCTTCCGCACTGCGAGGTCGAAGTCCTCATACTTCGGACCTAACCAACGTTTTGACTTGATAATTCCTAACGAACATTCTTACAATTCATTAATTATTAACCTAGCAAAATAAACCTTATTTTCAAATATTTTCTTCTGCAACTCCTCAAAGTATGTTGCCAGCATCCCGGCATTCTGCATAGGCCCGGTTGTCGGGGCGTGACAGCTTGAAACCCAATTAAAAAGTGATTCACTACCAGCTCTTGTTCGAAATCCATATAAAAGTACCCGCTAATTACACGAACTCGTTTAAATTTAAGAAATATCTTAATAATTAAATATAAGTTACAATTCTCAATAAAAACTCGGGTATTACAAAATAAACATTAATAATAAATAGCATAAATAACAAAAGATTATAAATTAAATTAGAAATTTCAAAAATATACAATCTATAAAATCCGTTTAGAATTTATATATTCATACGCATTAATTTAAATCCAATTAAAAATTAATTTTACCACCCGTTTTCATCCAAAACATGTATAATAATACCCACTAAACAAACATCAACAGCATAAATAACAAAAAAAAAGGTTCATAATTTATGTATAAATTTGAAATCATACATTCTATGAAACCCGTATAAAAATTAACTACTCGTACTTGTTCTCGTCTCAAACTACTCGTTTATGGTCCATACCCATACCATATAGTAAACTTGTTAGTTACTCGAATCCATTTTTATATACACGTACTCGTTACAACTTGTTCGTATAAACTTGAATATTACAAAGCGACCATTTATAATATATAGCACAAATATATAACAAAAAATTAAAATTTTAAATTCAAATATAAATTTGAAAATTATACAATCTGTGAAACCCTTTTAAAATGTATATACTTATACTCGTCCTAAAGCTGATTAAAAGTAAAATATTTTTACAACTTGTTCTCATCTCAAACCCGTAGAGCTAGTATAAAGCCGAGTATTAACAAAGTAAACATTAATAATTCACAATATAAATAAAAAAAGATTAAAAATTAAATTTCAAGTATAAAAAATATAATATCTACAAATTCCATTTAAATTTAATATACATGTATTCGTTCCAAAGTCGATTAAAAAGTAATTTACTATGTGTTCTTATCTCAAACTACTCGTATACGTCACAAACATGTATAGAAATACATGAACACATAGTTTATTCCGTACCCTTCTAATATTTGATTAAAAAATAATTTTACAACTAGAGAAAAATAGAAATAGAATATTTAGAGAAAATGTGGTTCCTTTTATTTAGGTTCCAATTGATGACTTAAACTCATTTTATTTAAAATTTTAGTGAATGGAAATTAAAAAACAAATCACGAAAACATGTCAATTAAATTTAATATCACACATGTCGTTAAATTATATACTTTACGAAACCCGTTTAGAATTTACATACACGTGCACCTTCCAAATCCGTATAGTAATACTCATTAACCTGAATTCGTTTAAATTTATAAATATATAAATAAAAAAAATATAAGATGTTACTATAATTATTTATTATCCGTCTTACTAAAAATTGAACATAAGAAAGCAAACAGTAATAATAGATAAATGACAACGATTTAAAAAAAATAAAGAAAATTCTGCGCAGGTATATCAACGTGATGCTTTGAAACCGGACGAACATGTTCATATGGAAATATGATAATAACTAACAATTAAAAGTGTGATTCCGTAAAACTATTATATATATATATATATATATAAATTTACAACGTAGATGATATATTTTCTCAACTCCAACATAAACTAAGGTGCATAACATCTTTCCTATTAATGTGACGATGCTTATGTAAAATTTTCCCCAATTCTAAACTTAGTTATAACTTATAAGTAGCATGTAGAAAATTGACGGGAATTTATTATTTAATAGAATTTGTAAAATTATTATACATGTATTACTAAGTTAAATAAAAAATTTAACTATGTATTTAGCCAACTTAACTGCAACATAACATTAACTGAAAGATCTGAAATGATGAGTCTAGTATTACTCAGACTCGTTTAAAATTTATATACTCATACTCGTTTTAAACCCAATTAATAAGTAATTCGAATTCATGTTCCTGTCTCAAATCCATATACTAATACCAAGTAATCTTCATGCTTAAATTTATAATATATCTAGATAATCATATACTACATAATTGTGAGTATTCCTTGCTACATAATTCTAGTTTATATAGGCACAAAACATGATAAAAATTAGAAATAAATTAATTTTTGCCATGAATTATGCTCTTGTAACCCCTACTAATAATTGTTGATTGAAAATTATTAATGAATAATTACAATTAATTGCTACTGTATTGTTAAGGATATATATAAGTTGACATTTTAGATAATTAAAAAAGAAACATTCTAAAAATGCCATATTATCATGAAAATGGATATGGTAGGTCTAATATGTTTTGCTATTAGGAATTCGACGTGTAATACAGTTAATTATATCAATGTTGATTAGAGAGTGTAGATATAAACGCTTACACGCATTGTTCATTCAATGGAAAACTTTTTGATGTCTAGGATCTAGCTATAGTCTATACAATATATATGTTTTATATTAATTTCCTTCTATTATTTAGAGGGTTTTCTGAAGAATCCTAGTTAAATTCCTAATAACGGCTTCAGTCATCAGTTAGAACTTAGAACTATTAAAAGAACAATTCATTTCCAATAATATTGTGCTACGATCAAGCAATCAAGTAGAGCATAGTTTTTAGTAATTTACCATAAGTTTTAGTAATTTAATCTATATAATAATTTAATCACTAAAAACTTATTTTTCAGAAATGAAAATGTACAAATGAATGGGAAAACGGAAGTTACTTATTTCCGAAAATCCATAATATATCTTTATAGGTTGCTAAATAATTTTCTATGATTTGGAGTTAGTATGGTGTATATATTATCTATATATGGTGAACTTATTTTTTGCATTTCGTCGTCAAAAATTTGGGTGTCCATCGTATTCTTTTAGTGTTATAAAGCATATTGTTGGGTGTTTTAAATCTTTATATAATCTGATTAAAATATGACTTAAATATAACAATTTAATTAAACTAAATTGAATATTCGGCAGTGTGAAATGGTTAGGGAAAACCGATGTTGTTTACCCTTTCAATTGTGGTATAATTTTAAATTTATACTCCGCATATTCTACTGGTATCGAAGGAATATTCAAAAGAAATCAAGTTTCACTAATGTTCATCTAATGCATAAAAAAGTGAGTCAATCTCGGATCTATATTAGAGTAAATAATTTTGATTATACATATACATATTAATAAAATTGACGGAAAAACGAAAGAAGAAAATATTGAAATAGATGAAACCATGACAAAGCTAGTATTGACTCCTACGAACCACTTCCCTCAATACTCTTAGATCTTCATTCGGAGATGCTAGCCTCTTGTATAATTAGTTGTTGAATAATCAAGATTTTAACAAATTGAGGATATCATTACTTCTAATCATCTCATCTTTACTTCTGTAACGTATTTTGTTGCAGTATTCTCTTTCCTATCAATAGTATTTCCTTTAGTTGGGAAAGTCGGAATGAAAGAGCACCAAAGTGTGGATGATTGGTTGGTAAGTTCTAAAATATATAGGCATAAAATAGTACAAAAAATAGGATCATTTATTGCATTTTCATATTTCATATTTAATGATTTTCTTGGGGTTTTGATCATTTGATTACATGCAGGGATATATTGTATGAAAAAAGATTACAGAAGAGTTTTTTTTTTTTCTGAGTTTCATCATCTATATCATCTAAATGCATGTTAGTTTGATCGGAATATTTGTTGATGATTTAAGATGCAAATAAATATTCAATTATGTCGCCTCAGTTTCTCTTAATAGCTTTAATTTTTTTTGACAAAGGTGTTGTTTACTGATAATACATAATGATTAGAGTTTTAGCGCATCATCTTATAAAAAAGTAATTATCTAAAATGATAATGGGGTACTTTAATTCTAATTAACTGATGATTAGTTTAATTTGATATAATACAAATACTAGCATTAAATTCATTAAGTTCTCTCACTAGCTTGATACTTATCATTAAGGAATGTTTTAGGCTCAGTTTAAGTTTGGAAAGTGTATATAACTTATAGGATTGTTAGATATAGATATCTATTCATTCAATTCATTGTTATCTTTTATTTGTCAAAATTTTGATTGATGTTCTTACCAAAATAGGAAAGTTAAGTGTGTGTGAGAGATAGAGGGGCTTATCTTAAAACATGTATAAATCATACCCTAATTCGATCTAATTCATTAATAATTAACTAAACTTTAAATTAAAAATTGTTACCGCACCCAAATTTTTGCTAAATATATTCCATCCAATATTCACCAAATGCAGTCACACAACATTACAGCCAAAATGCAAGCACATTTCCCTTATCAATTAGTTCCAATTTCTTGTATATTCATCTAGCATTAATTTCTAGATCATTAAGAGAATTCAAGGGCACAATAAAAAGACTATATAAAATAATGCACAAGCTAAACTACACAAGAAAGTGTAAAAAAGAATCAGACTTCAAGTGTTTGAGATGTGTATTAATTCTCTCTCTTCATCCTCTCTCTCTCTCTGTATTCACTAGGAGGCAGCCATGGTTGGAGCTTGTCCATGCGTGACTCTCTGCAGCTGTATCATCCTTGCATATACGCCGTCTGCATAATTCTTCAAAAGATGTGAATGAGAGCCTTGCTCGGCCACCTTCCCATCATCAAGAACCGCGATAACATGCGCGTTCCTGATGGTGGACAGCCTATGTGCAACGAGGACCGTCGTCTTCCCTGCACATACGCGGCCAAGAGCTTCCTGTATACTCCTCTCCGACTCACCATCAAGCGCGCTTGTAGCCTCGTCCAGCAGCATCACCGCTGCCTTCCTCAAGAAAGCCCGTGCAATCGCAATCCGTTGCTTCTGTCCACCCGACAGCTGACACCCTCGCTCCCCGACGTGCGTCCTGTAGCCATCCGGCAGCGAGGATATGAACTTGTGAGCGTTGGCCGACGTGGCAGCCTCGATGACCTCGGATTCCGTTGCCGATTCACGGCCGTAGGCGATGTTATCGTAGATTGTGGTGGAGAAGAGGCAGGGCTCTTGCTGGACTAATGCAATGTGGCTTCTTAGTGATTTTAGATTGTACTTTCTGATGTCTTTTCCATCTATGAGGACTCGGCCAGAGGAGGGCTCGTAGAATCTGAGGATGAGGGCGAGGACGGAGCTCTTGCCGCAGCCGCTGGGGCCCACGAGGGCGAGCGTCTTGCCGGCTCGTGCGCGGAGGCTAAGGTCGCTGAAGATGGAGACGTGGGGCCTGCTGGGGTAGGTGAAGTCGACGTGCTTCAAGTCTATCTCGCCCCGGATTTCGTAATCCGGGGCGGCGGCTGCGGCCGCATCCCGATCATCGGGCTCGATGTGAGTCCGGCGGTCGAGGAGGGCGAAGACGGACCGCATGGCGCGGCCGCCCTTGATGAAGTCTGGGGCGAGCGTCAGAGTCTCGGCGGCGCCGTTGGCGGAGACCATGAGGACCATGAAGACTCGGATGGTGTTGGAGAAATCGGAGATGCCGTGCTTAACGAGCCACGAGGCGTACCAGAGGCCGAGGGCGTAGGAGGCGTAGAGAGCGAACTGGGCTAGGCCGTAGCCGGTCCCGGCGATCTGGCCCTTCCAGAAGCAGCGGCGAAGCGGAGGGTCGAGGCTGCTGATGAAGAGGCCTACCATTTTCGTCTCTGAGTTGAATGCAGCCACAGTTCTTACATTGGCCACTGCTTCTCCTGCTAATTGTGTGGCCTTTGCATGAGCTGCCTCTAAATCCCCAGAAAATCCATTCATGAACATTTTCTGTCATAAAATAGGACTAATTTAAATAAATTTTACTTGAATTACTAAGTTCAAGATTCAATTTCTGTCACAAAATTTGAAAAAATGCAAGTTAATAAGTACTACTTGGATGGAATAAGTTCAAGATTCAATTTTTGCCACAATATTAGACTACTGCAAGATTGAAGTTAGAATACCAACCTGTAAAACTGTGGCTGCGACGACGACAGGGAAGACGGCGATGAGGACGAGGGCGAGGCGCCATTGCAGCACAAAACCAGCAGTGCAGGCAACAAGCATAAGAGCAGAGTTCTGCATAATCACGGAAATCCTATCACCAATGGCTGATCTAACATTATTCGCGTCTAGAGCCAGCCGTGCTGCAATTCTAGAACTCTCGTTCTCTTCCTCATCGAACCATGCCATCTCATTTTTCAGCACGGCCGCCAACATCTTCTCCCTAACGCGTTTGGTCAAGTTCTCGCCCACCACGTCCCAGAAGAAATGTTGCAATGTGTTGAATATCAGTGCAGCAGACGACACTCCCATCAGAAGATAGCAGTATTTTGCAATCTGCTTGATCATGTAAGCATGATCGGGATTGTAGTAAACGCTAAGAACAGCACTCAGCACGTAGGCGAAGAATGCACTCAACGAACCACAGATCACGGACCCTATCGACCCAATTAAGGCATAACCCCACTCGGGCGAATTCATCTTTGCTAACCTTAAGAATGAGCTTGCTTGCTCTTTGAATGCTAGCTTTTCCACCCTAAAATTTGGATATGCTGCATCTATTGATAGGCTCAAGTCCGAGGTGGAGAAGTCCGACAATCTTCGTGAGTAAGGTGATCTACCATATGAAGAATTCCTAGTAATGATCGGTGAGCTCACGGAGTTTCTTGCACTAGAAGGCCTAAATAGGAAAAAAAATCACAAAAAAAAATTCAATAAATTTTAGTACTAATGTAATATCAAGATTCTGTGATTAATTATAAAGCACCTTGCACTACTCTTTCTGGCACTATTGATTGCAGCTTCATGAGCTGCTTCTTGCATTCTGATGAGATTCGAATAGAGACCATTTTCTCCTTTGGCAATGAGCTCGTCATGTGCCCCGATTTCAGACACGCTGCCCTGCTGCAGCACGGCCACGAGGTCAGCTTTCCGGATGGTGGAGAGGCGATGAGCAATCACTAAAGTGGTCCTTCCAATCATGAAACGGTCGAGTGCTTCTTGCACCAACTTCTCGGATTCAGAATCTAATGCACTAGTTGCCTCATCCAAGAGCAAGATGGCTGGATTCTTGAGCATTGCTCTTGCTATAGCTACTCTCTGCTTCTGTCCGCCTGAAAGCTGCAGTCCCCTCTCCCCAACCTGTCGTAATCACAACAAAATCTCGTTGAGAAACGAGCTCTTTACGAGCTACACAATCTCCATTCAGTTGTGTTCATAACATTGTTTCAGTGTTGCATACGCGCGCGCACACACACACACACACTTAAACATCAAGAAGCATAGATCAAATTACAGCTTGTCAGCCTAAACGATTCCTTTTCTTTATAATTATATTTACAACATTTTTAGTCAGTCTTGAAAACTTAGGTGAAACTTGAACTTTAAAAACATCCATCAATCCTGTTATTTTCATGAGAATTCATTGTTATTAACTAGAAAAAAAAAATTATTGTCTTCACATAAGTGGACAGGAAAGGACCAACTACTGCACATGTATTATTGACAAAAATCATGTAACTTTTTTAATTTTATTTTATAAAAATGACCAAAAACTTCTCACACTTTTGACTTGATTAAAGAAAAGGTTCGATTGTTTTATTGACCAAATAACCTTATTCAAACATTGGTGTAATAAAAATAAAATAGATAGGACATAGTATCCTTGACCACATTCACCTCCCAAGAATTAAATAAATATATTGAAAACAAACAAAATTGATGCTGCCGTGCCCTCTGCTTCAGGGCACCCTCTTTTTGTGACACTATTCTCACAATAAATATGAAGTTTAATCATTTTGGAAATAACCGATGCACGAAAATAAAATTTCGAGTAGTGGCTGCAGGTTTGGGGAAACTGACCTGAGTGTCGTAGCCATCTGGAAGCTTGACGATGAATGAATGCGCGTTGGCGACTCTAGCAGCTTCCTCGATTTCGACCAAACTCGCGTCTGCCCGACCCAGCAGTATATTTTCTTTGATTGTGGTGGCAAAGAGAGCTGGCTCTTGGCTCACCAACCCTATTTGCTGTCTTAACCATCTTAACTTCAATGTCTTTATGTCATGTCCATCTAGCACAACTTGGCCTATGTAGTTCCAATATTTAGTAACATGACATAAATTTTAGTACTAGCAGATTGCAATAAATATGCCCAGCATGTGACAAGATTCATGTAATGAAACTATATTTATGTCACTTCCATTTCCCCAAGAGCACTGCAAAAACTAGCAGATGAAATAAATGTCCAAAATGTGACAAGATCCATGTGTAATAAAACTACAGTTCTGATCATCACCTGAAGCAGGATCATAGAATCTCTCGATGAGGGACACCACCGTGCTCTTCCCGGATCCACTGCTGCCGACCAACGCGATGGTCTTCCCAGCCGGAACAACGAGAGAGAAGTTGTTGAGGACTAGATCTTCCGGGCGCGAAGGGTAGGCAAAATCGACATTCCTAAGCTCTACTTGCCCAGTTACGGACTCTAACTCGACCCCGGACTCGTTGTTCCTCTCAACAGCCGGTTTGTGGTCGATTATACGGAAGATTTTAGCAGCTGCAACTCTTGCCTTGGCAAATGCAGCCATGCTTGGAGCAGACTGGCCTAAAGCCCTGCATTCACCACAACAAACATAATTTATCACCAAAAATCAAGATTCATTCACTAAAGTCGAGCTACTCAGAGCGCACTAGTAATAACTTACAGCCCACCGATCATGACAGCAAACATCGTTGCGATTGCTAGACCTCCGTTGGTGTAACGGTGCCTAACTAAATAGCCTCCATACCACAGAAGAAGAGCATAGCAACAGAATACAGTAAAATAAGTTGCTCCTAATCCCATTCCCTTTGCAAATCCACTCTTGTAACCAATTCTCTGGGATACTCTGAGGGCTGCAGAGTAAGCCTGCAATGCCCTCGATTCGCCTACGAAGGCCAACACCGTTCGGATTTGGGCTATTGTCTGTGATCATCAAAATGTAGGATTGAGGGACAAAGTTGTGGGAAATAAGAACATTATAGAACGACGATCGATGTTCATTTCGTATACCTGCTCTGCAATGTTCCCAGCTTGTGAGAGAGCTTCTTGGCTTTTGGTAGTGAGCTTAGCTAATGTGATTGTGTGAATGGCTCCGATCACAGCTATGAGAGGAACTACAGCAAGAGTGACTAAAGCTAGCTGCCAAACTGCAGTGAATCCGACAACAAATCCACACACAAATGTTGCCATGTAATGCAAGAAATTCCCCAACTGATGTAAGAAAAGCACCGATTCAATTAATCAAGAAAGACAAATTTAAGACGGGGGTTTCATAACATAGCTAAAAATTGGAGAAATTTTGAGATGGGATTTTTACTACTTTTTTTTTTAATATTCTACCTTCTCACTAATGGCGTCTTGAACCATGACAGCGTCGGTGTTGATGGCGGAAACGACGTCGGATGTGCGAACCTCGGTGTCGAAAAACTGAATGTCTTGGTTCAGAGCAGCCTCTAAGTATTTGATCCTCATCTTTGTTGATTGTCTCTCTCCAGTCCACATCCAACATGAAATCTCTGCAACAAATGCATAAATCCTTAATTTGAATCAAGAATGAATTTCAATGGTGTAATCAAAGGAAATACAGTCATTTTTATTTTCTTTTTCTTTTGTTTTTTTTTTATTTTTGTCAATTGTTACCTGCCCATGAAGATGCCCAAATAGCAGCTCCAACTACAAGAAAGTAAAATGCATACTGCAAATAACCATCAAAACACAACAGAAATGAATGTAAACTCTCCTCCTCTTTCTCTCTCTTAAAAAAAAACAAAACAAAACAAAACCAAATCATCCATCTCCATCAAAAAAATTTACCTTGAGCACTTCCTGCGACATCTTATCGACATTGTTGGCGTTGGAGCCGAAAGAATTAACAAGATCGGCGAAGAATCGGAGAAACAGAGGCAAGGAACTGCCATGAACAATGGCGCCAACTGTTCCGATAGTCATCAGCGCGTAATCGAGACCGTCGGCAAAGCGGAAGAGGTCACGGAACGCGACGGAGGAAGGCGGCGGACCGGGTTTATCCGGATGGCCTCCGCCGCCGCTGGCTTTGTTGGGGGCGGAGGTTGAGGGGTCCGCCGCCATTGATGAGGGTGGAGCTGCAGCTGAAGATGAAGCCTGGGAGTTGTTGAGGTTGTGGGATAGTGGCGGAGAGGTGTCGGAGTGAGAAGAGACAAGGAGTTCGACGCCTTGCAGTTCAGACCATCGCCACTGCTCCATCGTCTTTATCTCGTCGCCATCTTTTTCTGTCATTGTCTTTTTTTTTTTTTTTTTTTTTGGCTTCACGCTTACAATTGCATACGATCAGCCCCCCACTTTCTCTTTCCTCGCTCTCTCTCTCTCTCACAATCAGACACGCAGTTACTCTGTGGCGACTATAAGAATAATGGTGTCTCCACACTCATTTCTTCTTCTTCACTAGCTGCAATGTCCACTCTCTCTCTCTCTCTCTATTTAACAAACTGGATTATTTTCTTTTGTTCATAGTATTTATTATGGAGTATAGTTTATATGCAAGCGTTTTAATTTTATTTTATTAATTTACCGGTGGCTTTAAGAAAATAAAATTATGCAAGATTATTTGATAGAGATCATCGGAATTGGCGAAGTCTTTTGAATTCATTACAAGATTGTACGTAAGAATATGTAGCGTGATACAAATGAGTTTACAAATACAAAAAATTTCTTTTATAAACTGTTTTAAATCTTTTTATCGTTAAAATAAAAATGAAGGAAGCCAAATTAGAAGTTGCTTCAGAAAAAGAAAAGAAGAAAGGGAAAAGTAATTGAAATTCTTGCGTGCGTAAATAAAACTAAAAAACCTCCGACCCACTCATTTCGTCCACTTACTGTTTGACACGATTATTAAAGAGAAAAATAAAAAAGAAAAGAAATTGATAGGTCCTATTATTTTTTAAAAATTAATTATTATTTTTTTAGAAACAAAACAATTTAAATTGACAACTAAAAAAACAAATAGACAGACTAAGTAAAAAGTAAAAACACACACATGAGAAGAGAGAGAGAGGTGAGGAGAGCATGACGCGATGAAGGGGTGTGGGGATGACTGTAGAATTAATGAAAATTTTAGCACCCGACAAGTAATACTGTATGAACTTGAGGTGTTGAATCACTTTTACCATAGGAAAGATTCTTGTCATGTCTATACACAAAAAAACCTCATACATACATACAAATATATATATATATATATATATATATATAGGGATTGGATCATATAGAAATTAGTCCAAGTCCAAGTGTGGGAACTAGAAACTAATCTGAACCGCTGATCTTTGTATGATCTATGGTTGTTATTATTCGAAGCATAAATATATATAGATTTAAGCATGATTTTATATAAGCATTATTATTTATCCAAAAAAGCATGAATCTTATTAAGCATAAATATATATTGATTTAAGCATGACTATATATAGATTTAAGCATGTTCTCAAGTTCTCACGGGAGGAATAATTTTTATAGTAACTCATCCCCTATATATATATATATATATATATATATATATATTGTTTTCTTTTTATGTAGTATTGATAACTATTCTTTGTCCAACATATAAAGTTTTAAGAGACAATATATGATTATAGCACTTTTAGGAAAAAAAATATTAATAATAACATCACTTTTTAAAAATATAAATAATAGCACTTCTTGACTTTTTTACCCCTCATTCTTTTTCTAAAATATCTTTTATTGTAAATGAATTAAAAAATATATATTTTTATTAAAGTATATTTTATTCAACAAAAAAACTACCCACTAAACCTAAAATTGCACTCACCTCATCAGCCGCTCAACCCATAATTCCCTCTCAAATCTCAACATCTCTCTCTAACACAAGATGCAGCTACTCCACCTCTCATCCGTCCACCCCGCCTCCATCTCCTCTTCCCCAACGGCCACCGTCTCACTATCGTTCTCAGTCTCCGTCTCCCCCAACGGCCAATCACCCATCCTCCCTCTTCCCTCTATCGTCAGTCGTCAGTCGCCACCAACAGCCACCGCCTTGCTCCGGTGCTCGCCACCGTCCCTCTCCTACTCGGCTCGCCACAAGCCCATCGCCCTCCACCAGTCCGCCCCTCTCCTACTCGTGCTCGCCGGCGTCACCGGAAGATTTCTCTCATTTTTTTGCCTTCTTAAGATTTCTGCTTCATTGTTTTTGGAGATAGAGATGAACAATTGCTTTGGTAGGGGCGATGATGGTGGTTCTGTTTGTATTTTTACGAATTCACAAATTTATATGTGTGCTTTCACATATTTTTTTATGTGAATTCCCATTTTTTTCACGTTATTTCACATTATTTTTCATGTGAATTCGAGTTTTTCACTTTTTTCATTTGAATTCCCATGTGAATTCCCATTTTTTCATGTGAATTCCCATTTTTTCATGTGAATTCTCATTTTTTTCATGTGAATTCACATTATTTTTCATGTGAATTCGAGTTTTTCACTTTTTTCATTTGAATTCCCATTTTTTTCCATGTGACCGGAGGGAATGACCAGTGGAAGACGACGATAGCCGGTCTGGAAATAGTCGAAGATGATTCTGTCATGGTTTTCGGCGGTAATATAACGGCGCC
This sequence comes from Agastache rugosa, assembly GCA_031470985.1. NCBI lineage: Eukaryota > Viridiplantae > Streptophyta > Magnoliopsida > Lamiales > Lamiaceae > Agastache > Agastache rugosa. The sequence goes on along the minus strand of CM062607.1, from coordinate 33,174,747 downwards.
GACGACTATGATTGACGGCGGCGGACTCTATGGCTTGACGACGGCGGCTAGGGTTTCCTGTTTTGGCGTCGATTTTGGAAGGGGAGAAAGAGTCGGTGTAGATCTAAATAATCTGACGGCGATGGCGATTATTGTTTGACGGCGGCGACGACTATGGTTGACGGCAGCGGCGACCATGGCTTCACGGTAGAAGAGAGGATTTCCTAAAAGACGAAGATTGTTTCTGAAGATGAATGAATAAAAAGTGAAAATAGATATCTTGTATTTTAGCGTATTCTTCCTAATTAAATTTTTAAGCATTTTTTTATTAAAAATAAATCTGATAAATAATATGAAAAAAGGAGGGGTAAAAATGTACAAAAGTGCTAAAATTTATATATTTTAAAAAGTAGTGCTATTATTAGTATTTTCAATCTAAAAAGTGCTAAAATCCCATTTCTCCCAAGTTTTAATGTGTGCTGGACACGGAAATTAATAAAGTTGTTGAAATTATTGTGAGTTGAATAAGGGCTCGTTTGGTACAAAGTATGGGATAATGCCCGATATGTTTGACTGAGATGTCTTATAAATATAAAAAATTAATATTCCATTTGGTATGAAGTATTAAATTCTCTGCAACACATAGTAATTATTGTAATTTATTGCTATAATTAGTTGCAGTATTATTTATACCACCTCATAGGTAGTATACATAACAACAAAAGTAAGTATTATTCATACGGCCCGAACTTTATAAAGGGCCGTATACTTCATACCAAACAAGATATTAGGGTGTCATAGACATATTATACACCCTAATCACCCCTACCAAACGAGCCCTAAAAGTACAATTTGAAGAGTAGTGTTAAAGGTACAATTTGTAGGGCCGATCAATAACAAAAATATATCAATATAGGAGAGAATAGACTATGTAGGATGTGATAGTATAAAAAATAAAGTAAGACTTTTTTTTGTGATAGTATCAATAACTTATTGAGCTTGTGACCCTAGCTTATGTTTTGATGTAAACAAACCTTCTGTTTCTACGCTTATGCAAATTGTATCAGTGAATCTTAATTCCAATTATTAATGAATATTGGTTTCCCTAAAAAAAACAACAAAAACAAAAACAAAAACAAAACAGTGCTTTAAGTCCTTATAAAATTGATGAGGTTTAAAATAAAGGGTTAATTATCACTTATGGTCCGACCTTTTCACTCCGTGGTGATTTTATAGTCTGATCTTTCGAAATATTCAAAATCGGCCCGATCTTTACTTTATTGTGACACTTATGGCCCGTGACCAAAAACGGCCCGACCTTTGCTATATTCTTTAAAAAATGGGGCAAGAATATCCACTTCATCATCCGACAGCCCCACTAGATTTTCCGTCGTCAGATTTTCGGTCTCAGGCCATAAGTGTCACAATAGAGCAAATGTCGGGCCGTTTTTGAATATTTCGAAAGGTCAGGCCATAAAATCATCACGGAGTGAAAGGTCGGTCATAAGTGATATTAACAAAAGTGAAAATGTGATTTACCTAAACTATCCTCACCAAACGTTTCATTTTTGGGTACAATATTAAAAGCTTAATTTTATCGAATTTAGCTAAGCATTTTTCAAGATATTTTCTAACAAATCATCATACAATTTTTAATTTTACTTTTTCTATAATGTATTATTATATTCTTATTCTCAATTTATGTCTTCTTTTTTCTACCAAATGGAAATAATATAAGGTTAACTTGGACAGATTTTATTTTTTATTAATATGTGTGTATGAGCTTAGGATGAAAATAATATGAATAAGAGGGAGTATACAATTATCATTTTATGTTGAAAACTATAATGAAACGTCCTTTTTGTCTAAATGCACGGTTATTTGTCCACTCAATACTCAAATCAGCTCTCTAATTTACCAAGATATAGTTCATATTTATTTTATCAAATAATTAGTAAGTGTCAAGTAATTAATTGATGGTAATGTTTAATCTTGTGTTTCAAGATGATTGCATGATCTATCTCGAAAAAAAAAATGATTGCATGGTCATTAAATTCTTTACTGATTATTTGTCGAACATTATTAAACAATCCCTCCGTTTTTTAATAATTGTCATTTTTAGCTCATTTTCTTCTTCCCTAATAAGTATCCCATTTCAAAAATTTAGAGTAAAATAATGTGAAACTTCCCAATTCATCCTTGTTATTAATGCAAATTATCTACTTTTTTAAGTTTTCTATGCTATTAATTAGGGGTGAAGAGAGTAAATTATCAATTTTTTTAGTATGAGAGTTTTGACGGCAGAGGATACTTATTAAAAAACGGAATGAGTATATGAATATTGGTTGTCATGTGTGTGGTTTGCAATTATTTTACGGGGTAAGATTTAATTTATTGATAGAAGTTGGTGAAATTCGAATTTGAAATTCACCCCACACCAAGATCAATTTCAAGAGAACATTAATATTTATTTATTATGAAGAAAATCATATAAAAATCGGTGAAAGATTTTAATTATCATGCACTCATTTTGAAAAGAGTCCCACAACATGAAACATTTTTTTGGACAGCCACAACATGAAACATTACCAATAATTAATTACTTCATAATTATTATTTATTTGAAATATTAATAATTATATGGATCCAGCATTATTTATTGTGATTGCATATATAATTTTAATTGTTAAAAAATTGAGAAAAAGTGTATATTCACAAAAAAACACACCATTATTAAGGTACAAAACCGGTCGTTACAAATTCCACCCATATATACAATTACAATATATTACTATATTAAAGCAAAATAATCTGCATGCATTTTTCCGCCCAAACTACCATTTATTCCGCTTAAAATACATGCATGTTCAGCCTATTAATAAATTCATGCGCCTCTATAAATTTTAACACACCGACTATTCATGCGCCTCTATAAATTTTAACACACCGACTATTAGGCTACTGGCACTGCTACCAATTAAGCTTTTTTTATTGGTAATTATATATATTTTCATATTTCAAACTAAAAGCAACATAATATATATTTAATTTTCACCGATTATTTACAAATATGCGTTCATGTTGATTTATTCAATTATATGATTTGACGAGTTCAAAATATATGTATATTTACATAAAAAATATACTTTCATATTCACGTTAAATATGTCATTCTAGATTTTTGATTAACAGTTTTTATTTTAGATATTTTAAAATAATAATTCTTGAGTACAATTGTACGGAGACTCAATTAAATAATTGGATATTTGCAATGTATACGTATTTTAACACGAACTAAAATTATTTAACTTTTTTTTTCGAAAGGACCATTTATCTATTTTGAATTACATATAAGTTGAAGGAAATATCCAATTATATATAAAACAAAATATCAAGTTGAATTCGTGTTGGTCTAAAATTTTCTAATATCCAATATAAATAATAATATATAAATTTTCTATATATGTAAATTTCAAACACTTCAAAACAACACATTAATTATTCGTCATTGTGCAGCGCAAAGCGCGCAGGTTAATCTAGTTGTAGAAAAACCTCATCAATTTTCAATTTAGTACGAGATGATTGAAAAGAAAAACACCCGTAACCATTATTATATTCATAATGCTGCTCAAATAGAAGAAAAAATAATTCATTATGCACCGACATATTTTTTTTTTTTTCCCAAAAGAAAACCTCAAATTTTTTTTTCCTTAATAGTTTAGAACTTTCTTCTACAAGAAATGTGGAAAATACGTGTATCCAAATTCCAAAAGCTGGTTTCCACTAATTATTATGCAGAAGAATATAAACAACTAAGATACAATCAATATCCCACTAAATATTTTGTCCATAGCGTACCCTTCATCTTTAAGCTTTACTAATTAATTGTATGTCAGATATTACACCACATACTTCCACCATAAATAAAGTTTAAATCAAGCACACACTTTCACATAATTCAAAGAATATATTTTTGTCAGAAAATCATCACAAAATCTGTAGATTCTTCAAAATTTGCTCCTTAATTAATAACACTTATTTATAAGTTCAATTATAATGCAAGGTTTTGGATTAACATACTCCACAAAGCCGAAAATGAAATTAAAATTTAAAAGGAATCTATTATTGTTTTATAAAAAAGAATATCGTATTCAAATTTTTTAATCGTTTGCCAAGTGAATTATATTAATTTTAAAGTATTTTTTATTGTTATTTAATTCTTTATTGTATCATATTGCACGTCCGATCATATGGTAAATCTAACCTGTTTTTGATAATTCAAATAAAAAAAAATTGATCGAGCTAAATTGAAGCCAAATTAAAATATTAAGAATATATAAATAATAGAGTAACATTAGGTTTTTGACTTTTTGTGCAAACACTGGAGATTTTATTTTTGGGGATTCAATTTTTAACTTATGCCTCATAAAAAAATTAATCAAAATATATAAGTCCAACGAGTATGCAAGACACTGAAATATTAGGGATATCAATGTAAATTCACGTTGTGATGTATATATATCATAATTATACTAAAATTTTTTCAGCTTTTGTTAAAAAATTGAGTTGTCACGTTGCCTTAGTCAGGTGCTTTAGATTATTAATTGTAAAGAAAAAAATCTGATGGAGTCAGCTGTTTTATAGCTAAAGATTAGTAAAGTTAATTACTTGACCTGTTTTGTCAGCGCAATTTGCATTTATTAAATTTTAATTAATCAGAGTGTAACCAGGAAAGGTATTATTAATCGCAAGTAAATGAAGAATTAAATCAGCCTTTTCGTTTTTTTTTTGTTTTTTGTAATATTAAAAGAAATTGAATATAACAAAATTTTCATGCACATATAGTGAATTATGAATTAGTGCCTTTTTTCTTTTAAGTTTTAACATGGTAGGTAGTTTTATCAGATATCTTACAAAATAACGAGAGAGGTGAGGTGCACTTCAATTTTAATTCTTTATTTAATTTAATTCATTATGATGTCGTTTTGTTTGCCATCACTTTTCATTTGTCACGTCATTTTTGATTTCTTGCCAAAATTATCATCTTAAAAAAAATCAGACAAAATTGAAAGTCCTTGTATTTATATACAGATTTTAAAATTGAGTTTCAAAATAACAAAATGCCAAAATTTTGTGTATTTACGTACACTATTATCCCATAAATAAACTGAAAGATGAGTGTAGTAGTGCATTATTACTCTATCACTTTCGTCTTTCAATTTCATGATATTTGACCATAAATTCTGATGGGATCAATCTCTCTCTCTCTTACATTATTCTCACGAAGCTGGTGTGTGTCAGTGTGTTTGTGAAGAGAGGGAGAGGATGTCACGTTCTAAGCAAGATACTCTCTCACTCCCCAAATAAGTGTTCCGAGCCGTCAGAATTTTTGTCCCCAAATAAGTGTCATATTTCAGATTTCTATGCAAAAATTATGTCAAATTGTCATATTTACCTCTTGACTTATGCCAAAAAGTTTACTTTTTCATTTTTTCATGGAGTAAAATAAGTCATTTTGTTCACTATCTTGGTATATGCATTTTGATGGCTGGATACACTTATTTGGAGACGGAGGGAGCATGTAGTTTACTTCCAAACTGGGAAAGAAATAAATATTGAGAGGGAAAGCAATTTCTGACTCCCCAATTCTGCAACCCATTCGCATCACCTATCAAGACTGAAGACTTGCACGTACATTCCCAACATTTTTTATTTTATTTTTAAACGAATACATTCCCAACATTTAATAACTCACCCTCCTTCCAAAATCCCCGCCTAATTTAAAAGAATTTGTGTGACACAATTCCACGATGAGGTGAGTTTTCGAAAGATAAATAAAAGAATTGGATCAAATAAATAGGATTATATGTTTATAATTAGAACTGTCAAAAATTGACCTGATCCAATAGGTTGGCGTGAAATTTGACATATATTGTATGTCAAAATAGGGGCCCGAAATAGCCTGAAGCCCGATGCACTCGGGGCCGATCCAGCCGACCAGACTATTATTAAATTAAATTTATTATTTCGAGCTGGGTTGGGTTGCCATTTTAGTGGTCTGGCCTGCTCGGTCAGGTCTTGAAGAGTTTTTTTTTTCAAAAATCGACAACACTTTCAATATTGACAGATTATTAATAAGCTAGTAAATTGATTCGTTTCAAATATAGACTGAGTCCACTTTTCCAATACCAGATAATTGCATTGGCAATCAAATTTTTTTGTGGCATTCCTACCGGAATGAAAACATTAGACTAAGTCGATCTAGATTTTCAGTTTTCCAACTCAACATATCAACACTCGATCACTATTAAAATTATGGTTTTCTACTTTAAAAACTTAATTCGAATAATAATCTCATTTGTCAAAATTGAATATGATGCAATGGGAAACGAGGGATTCGAGAATCTTTAATTATCTTTTGGATAGTGTCATAGTACAATGATGGTTGATGAACGAAACATAAATTTTAGAAATCAATAGAGTATATATAATAAGGATAAATCTGTTTGGATCAATTTGATCCGGATCAATAGGAGTAAATGTGTCGAATGATCAAAAATAAAAATGTAGATTACCTATAATATCCTTATTTAAGTTTAAGAATTTAAAAATTATAAATTTAAAAATGAATTGGTTTTGTAGTCGGTCAATAAATCTTTCAAAACTTCCAAAACTAAAACTTGAAGATCAATTAATATACGAACAAATGAACTTCAATTGTGGTCATTGCATTAAGAGTGAGCAAAATAATCGAAAATCAAATATATGAACGAATCCAATTGAAATATTAAATTAGGTTCAAATTTTTCAGAGGAACGGTTCGTTTCGGATTGTTTTTTAAATTTTGGATCTCGGATCGGTCGGTTTGATGTTTTTGAAATTGAACAAATCGAAATGTGAATTATATATATATGTTGTAATTTTATTTAAATAATTTAACATATTTCTAAAAATGGAATGAAATATTATTTTTTGTAGTTAAAATAAAATTATCAATAATATAAAAATAATTCAATTTTGGATTTTTCTGTTTCCTTGGTTCGATTCGGTTCAAATTTAAGTCAAAAATTTCGAATTTGTCTATTTGGATTTTCCAATAATTTTGTACGGTTCAGTTTAAAAAAATGCAAATTCACACTTGAATTATGAAATATTATTCTATATATATATATATATATACTTATAAATTATCATTCTATTATTTTTAAGAGGTGCATGCATGTAATTAACGAGAAACTTAGTGGAATAACGATACTTTACAAATGCATGACTTTACATTAATACCAATTCCAATTCTATTTTGAGAATATCAATATTTAATGAAATTTTTTATTTCTAATATACATATATTTATTATATTAAAATTATGGAATGAAAAATATATAAAGAATAAGAATATATTTTTATATTGAAATTTTGACTAATTAATGCATTTGATCCGGATCAAATTGATCCAAATAGCATCACCCATATTCGAATCTGAATAAATAAATTTTATATCAGGTTAGGTGCCAAAGAAGGGAGCTAGTGGTCCAATCATAACTTAAACCAAGATGAATTGATTAGCGCATTCAATCATTATTTGACATTAAATTAGTTGATAATCAGCTTAGGTTATGGGGATGGATGAAACTCAATTTGTGATACTAGTATAGAAGTGCTCTCTCTCTCTCTCTCTCTCTCTCTCTTGAGGGGTAATTATTAGCGTTATTAAAAGCAGCCCCATTCTGACTCTCAAGTGGAGGGAAATTAATTTAAAACTAATAACAAACATTTAACTGATAAAATTCACTTGTTAAAGAAAGAAGAGCATGTGATGTTATTATGCTAATCCATTGTCTTGCCTGTGGTCAAGTCTACTCTATATGATTCATCACTTTGACTCAGAAATACATCAATCCACACACAGTGAAATCATAGTATGCGTATATTAAAATAATATGCATTATAAGTAATTAAAAAAATTATAAGATTAAAATGTTGAATGAAATGTAGAGATAATCTAATTAATTGTTATAGAATTAATGGCTCACATCATACTAATGATAAATTAAGTAAGGGTTAATTGTTGGAAATAAAATAGCGTCTAACCACGTTTTCAATTTTTACAAGATTTTATGAAACGCAGCAATTGGAAAACGTATCTAACTTATTTTTATTTTGCAATTACAACAGTTCAAATATTTCCTGTATTAAAACTATGTTGTTTCATAGGAGAAAAAGACATTTTGCCATTCATATTTGATAATTTTTGTTGAAAAAAGTGGAAATGTTGTAAGTACAAAAAAAGAAGTTAATTAAAAGTGTTATTTTAAATGCAAGATTTTAAAAAAGTCACCTAAAAATTACTCCCTACATTCTTTTTTAAGTGTCCTATTTCAAAATTTTAGACTAAAATAATGACATTCTTCCTATTTTATCCTTTTTTAATGCTTCTCGTAATTTGTAGTTGTATGTATATATTAATGAAGGTAATTAATAAAGTTACATAAGTAAATTTTTTTATTTTCTTGGTATGTATAATTTGACGGTATGGGACACTTATAAAAGAACGGAGGGAATATAAATTTTGATAAACTTTGTACTATCTCATACAGTAAATCCATGAATTAATGAAATTTTGCCACATATTTATGTGTTCAATTTGTTAAAATTGCCACCAAATTTTTCTAGAGCCATTTAATGCTTTAGATGATTTGTGGGCAATATCAAATCGTAAATAGTTGTAGCTTTCGTAGCTCGAAGAAATTTAACCCTACTTGTTTTGTATTGTAGGTACAAATCTTTTTCATGATGTTTTTTCCAATGATTATGCATATTATAAATTTCGAAATTGAGCATTATGATATTCTGAACTTTTTATTGGCTGTCTGCCAACTAGGTATAATCCTAATCAATAATACTGCGAAATGTAGAAAGCATGTCCTCACAATATATAGCAAACTTTCTAGGATACTTACATATGAACCAAATTTAAGTATCAGTATATACTCTCTCTCCGTATATACTCTCTCCGTCTTTTTTTAAGTGTCTCATTATAATTTTATTCTTATCACCCAATTAGTATTTTATTTCAAAAAAATTTATAGAAAAAAGTGAGATACTTTCCATTTTACCCTTATTAATTAAATAATATCAAAATTCAAAAGCTGGGAATTTGTGCCTAAAAACAATAACTATGGGTACAAAGATAAATTTACATACTTTATTAGTCTGCATTTTTTTACGGCAACGGACACTTATAAAAAGATGGAGGGAGTATAATCCAAATAAGTGCATCCAAAAATTGAATTTCTACCAAATTAATAAATAAACCCAAAATATGAAGTTATTTTTGCTTTAAAAAACACAAATAAACTCAAAATTACCCATAAAAGGTCCATCGAAATCAGTCACCTAAACCCTTTAAATAATGATAATGATAATGATTCGAATTTCATACGAGCACCTCAAATAATTAGTGAGCTTTAATTGACAAAAAAAAAAAAGGTTAAACGAACATGTAAATAATCTAAATCTACTAATAGTAATGAGTTTTGAGTATAGCACACATCTTTTAAGCTGAGCTCGACAAATATAATAATTAATTTGTCTAATATAGTTTATTTCTTTCGTGTGATTTATGGACTATGCAAGAGCGGTGCATAGGTAGTTTTGTCATTCGATAACTTCCTCTTTCAACCACATTCATACACGAAAAACCAAATAAATTATTAACAATTTGCATAAAAGAAATGAATGATGACAAAAGAAAAGAAATAGTAGGCTGATTGAATTCCTTGATCAAAAAAGTAATGTCTATCAATTTTAGGTGAGATGCGCGGCATTATTAAATTAATGAAATTTCGGCAATTAGAAGCTGGTGACAAAAATAGTGTGTCATTAGTATTTGAGGATTAATGATGAATGGACGAATAAAAGTTTTCTTATTTTAAATTTTAAATTAGATTTATTTGGTGACATAAGTGGGGAAGTTGGTATCCATGCGTGAAAAATGTAGTTAGGTTGATGATATGCATATGTTCGTTCATCATTTTTTATGACCACTTTTTGGCCCATGCCCTTTTTGTCCTTTTCATTTTTTTCTTTACTTTAAATTTTATAGATTATTTAATAATACTGTATTTAATATTAATCTTTCATGTTGTTTTTTCTTTTAAGAAAAAGAAAAAAAGAAAAAAGAATGGGCCACTTTTTCTTTTTGTCAAAGCATCGCAGGCAGGCCGGCTTTGATTGTACGGGAAAAGATGGGCCCTACGTGGGCCAGGCTGTTTCTAAAAGAGAGATGAAATAATAATTAGTTGTGAGTTTTTTAATTTATTTTTTGAAAGAAAATAAGTAGTGATTTTTATACTTGCATGGTTATTGTAAAAGCTCAAACGTTATTTCTTGCAAATAATAGAGTATAGTCAAAATATTATAAGATTTTTATAATGTTATTTTTTAGTTAATTTGATATGCAAGATTTGGTTGTCCCCAATATCTTAAATGTAGTTTTTGGATGAAATTGGACTTCAATTCCTTGTGTTGTGTGATAACAAACATACGAACTTTATACATCCACCCAATGTGGAATATTTTTCGATTTATCTTCTCTATGAAACTCTAAATAAAGGACAATCGGAGCTATATTGCGAAATATTCAGTGGAAACAATAGCAAATTTTACGAGTTTTCTAACGTAATGCCGATCTATGGATTCCATCTTCAGTGTGTATTACGATGAGCTATATATTTAATCATTACTTTGTTTTGATTATTGATAAAAATAATAAAATCCCATACCACGTAAGATTATTCCAATGTCATCAAATAATTTAAGCCCGATTCATGCACAACAGCCCAATATATAAATGGGTCAACATGATTAAATTAATATGGGCCTAAAAAGAATTTCAAACTGAAAAGAGGATTGGGCCTCTCTCTCTCTAGCTATCTCTCTCTCTCTTGGAAGAGAGTTGTTCAATCATTTAAACTTTAAAGTAATGGAAATTATATATCTTGATTCGAAACTACTTTCTCTCGTCCTTTTTTTTAGCTGGTTTATATCAAATTTACTCATCTTTCCTCACTTTTGTTCCCACTGCTTTGTAGATGGGTTGAGATTATGGGGTTTGGCCCAAGTGATCGCTTAATAAAACAATATAGAAAAAGGAAATAGATTAGGTTTTTTTTCTTAAAAAAAAAATTAAAGAAGGGATCTTGATTAATTGTGATTTCGAGTTTTGAAACACAAAAAGTTGTGTCGGAACGAGAGGTCACATGCATCTTATAATGTGACTATGAGTACGTGACATATCTCATTTCAATTTCATACATAATTGAAATCATTCTGCCTAATGTATGTTATTTATACAGATACTTTTATATTATTGTTATGAGGATCACAAATACAACTGTCCAACAGTAGGCCCGATTGTTACCATAAATATCTAAACGCTGCAAACTTTAGTATGTAAGTAGTGAGGTTAAAGAGTTCAAGCCCCTCCCCCAAATCTATATAAACTATAATAGCAAGCCCGGGCTATTTTTAGAAACTTATTTTTTCATTTTTTTTCAATATTCCATTTCATAAAATTATATATTAAATGTTATATAATAATTGTACATTTACATTTCCAATCATCTAATTAATTTTTTATTTATGATTTTCAATCATCTAATTAATATAAAATGTTACTAATGCATAATTCAAGGTACAAAAGGCTTAATTTTAGGCTACAATACTATTGTTAGAAACTTCATTTTTCATTTTTTTTTTCATTTTTTTTCAATATTCTATTTCTGAAAATTATATATTAAATATTATATAATAATTGTACATTTACATTTCCAATCATCTAATTAATTTTTCATTTATGATTTTCAATCATCTAATTGATATAAAATATTACTAATGCATAATTCAAGGTACAAAAGGTTTAATTTTAGGCTACAAAAGGTTTAGCAACAATAATATCACACATCTTGTGCTTCCCCCGAAATTAATTTGAGAGAAATCTTTTATTTTACGTATTTTTTGCATAACACGTAATTATAGTTTGTATGATAGTGTGTAAATCAGTAATTAATACCAATATTTCAAATATATATTTTTTAGAATAGTACAGAAATAACACATATATATGACGTATCTGTCATTATTCAGTAAAATACGTTTAATGTACTGTCAAAAACTTAAAATATATTAAAAGGAGATCTAATCATACACACTGTCATACAAATTCAACCCTCAAAATCAAAATTTTGATTAATTTCATTTACAAAATCCAGGTATAATATAAATTGTTGGGAAAATTAATAGAGTTTTGATTGGATACCAAAACCCAGCTGACCCCAACCGAGTAGATGATCGCACAAGCCTAAGCGTTTTTCAGCTCACCTATTTGAGCTTATAGAGTTTCTTAGTTTACAGGTAGATTCGCTGAAGACAGCTGAAGACAGCAGAAGACACAGCTAAGCAGACAGCTCAAGATCTCAGCAGAGCAGTCTCAGTAGAGCAAGACCAAGCAGAGTCAAAGATCCTACAGTATCAAGACCCAGCTCAGTGACGGAAGCCCAGCTCAGTGTCAAAGACCCAGCTCAGTGTAAAAGACCCAGCTTAGTGTCGATGACACAGCTCAGGTCTAAAACACAGCTCAGGTCAGTGACACAGCTCAGGTTGAAGACACAGCTCAGGTTGATGATACAGCACAGGTCTAAAGACACAGCTCAGAATCAAGACACAGCAGAGTCCAAGCCTCTGAAGATACGTCAGAGACGCTTAGCAGCTCGAAGACGAAGACCTTCTCAAAGACAAGATCCCGATGTCAGAAGATCTTATCTGACGCAGTCAGATCAGAGAAGAACTAGCTTCTGCAGATGCAGACCTACTTCGTAGGTAAAGGCCAGAAGTCAACAAGAGTAGGTAAGATTCAAACGGCTCTCTTCCAACGGCTAGTTTGAATCTTCACCTATATATATCTCTCCTCCACCATGGCTGGTGAGGGGGCTGACGAGACGACTGAAGAAATAGAAGAAAACAGAAAAATGAACAACGATCTTCAAAGCCAAATCTTTCAAGAACACCCAGCCAGTCAGCTGTGTTCTTAGTTGTTCACATACTCAGTCATAGGCAGAATAGATCAGAATAAATATCTTAAGCCTAGATTTCGAACGAGTTCATCATACTCCTTGTTCTTCATTGTAAGAACTCGTTCATAGTTGGAAAACCATACCCAAACCCAAACCCAGAAAGGTTAGGTAAAGGTACGCTTGCTCGAAGCGTGTAATTCGAGTGGTTAGGTTCTTCGCATGCCGTAAACCGAAGGTGTAGGCTTGATGCCCGCAACTCGTTGGAACACAGCTCGGGTTAGAGTTGTGAAGTTGCTTGGTACTTGGAAACCAAGTGGTAGTGAATTACCAGTGAATCTGGTCGTGGACGTAGGAGGGGTTACTCCGAACCACGTTAAAATGCTCTTGTTATTTATCGCTTTGTTTTATGCATGTTACTAACCTTCATGAGCATACATTTCAATCTGCATAAACTGACTAACTGAAAAGTGAAACAGAGCTTTGCAATATATTTGAAGCAACAGACGGACTTTCTAAATCCACCACATTCCGCACACACACACACACAGCCAGCTGTGTCGATCAAGCTGCCATCCAGCTGGATCGAACACAACCAGCTCTCTGAAAAGAGTTTTAACTTGGAAAAGTTTTTAAACCTTGGTGTATTCACCCCCCCTCTACACCAAGGTATCCGTCTTGGGACCAACAATTGGTATCAGAGCAGTGGTTCAAAAGATCACTGTATCTGACAAGTCAGCACTTCATTGCTGATAATGGTCACCTGAACAGATCCTTCAAAGTTTCAAATCTTTTTAAAATCATTATATTGCATACTGTCATGGAATCTTCTCTGTGCAGGAATCTTCCAACATTCTCAGTCGATGATTATCAGATATGGAAGTTCCGACTCAAAAGCTTTCTGTGCGCGCAAAACGACATGATGTGGGATGTTATCACAGACGGACCCATCATTATCATGAAGTCAGAAAGAAAAGCAGAAACCACACCTGGAGCTGAACCAGTACTCCGGCAAGTTGTGAAGCCCAAAAGGGAGTACTCTCCAGAAAAAAGAAGACAAGCTGGATTGGATAGCTACGCTCGCAACGTCATCTCCTCAACGGTGACGGACGCTTATCTTAGCAAGATCATCAACTGCGAGATAGCTAAGGGGATGTGGGACACTCTAGCCAAGCTGTGTGAAGGCTCAGAGGAAATTCAAGAGAACAAATTCTCAGTTGCATGCCAGAAGTACGACAACTTCAAGCAACTCCCCTACGAGTCCATTGATCAAATGGAGCTCAGATTCTCCAACCTCGTCATCGAGATCGAGATGATCCGAACTGGGAAATATACAGTTCGAGATAAGAACTTGAAAGTTCTTGCAGCTCTCTCCTCAGAATGGTGTACACACAAGGTGGTTCACCAAAACAGAAATGATCTTGGCAGCATGGAGACGGAAAAATTGTTCACCATTTTGAAAGTCAACGAATTTGATCTGGGGATCACAAGCGAAGAATCATCGAGCCGGATGGATGAAACGGAGCTGACTCCCAAGGAAAAAGAGACAGCTCTAAGTGCAAAATCAAGAAGATTAGCTCAATCAGCTCAGCTTGGAAGGACCAACAAGGAGCGCGGAAAGATGAGCAAAGAAGAATTGCACGAAGAAGTTGTACGGAATATTAATAGGCTGGAACACAGCAAGGAAAGGTACAAGAAGATCGTGAAGGTTCATCACGACAAGCAACTTTATCCAAAGAGAAACCCAGCTGAGTCATCCTCCCAAAGAAAAGATAAAGAGCTCAAGTCGAGCAAGATAGAAGAAGATCAAGTATTTTCTTCCGACTCAGAAGATGAAGCATTTTATTGAAGATGTCTGCTTCATGGGATTCTCAAACCCAGTTGTTGAAGAAACTGAGCTTACCCAGCTAGCTGACTGGGACCAGCTGTGAAATAAAGACAGCTGGATACAAAACTAAAAACTCAGCCAGTCACACAGCTGAGTACATTGGTCTCAAGAGAAGAATCAAGAAGCAGCAGATGAATCAGCTGGATTTGGGACAGCTGTCTACCTGATATACAAACGGAGACCTCATCAAAGGAAGTAGGATGCAGCTGAAGAAAAAGCCACCTACTATCAAATCAAGGAGGAACTCTACACAACTGGAAAGAGTCAGCAAAATCAAGTAGAATACCCAGCTGGACATGGCATAGCTGACTGCATGCTAAAAAGACCTCATCAAAAGAGATTGCTAGAAATCCTTGAAATATAGCCAGCTGAGAATTTGGAGCTAAGGAATGAGCTCAAGCAGAAGAATGTTCAAGAAGCTGAAGATGGCCAGAGTTGAATCAGAACAGACTGGCTCCAGCCAATACAAATACAGCTGGAACCAAGCCAATGATGTACCAAAGAGGTCGTACATAATCAAGCCAGCTCTCTAAGCTCAGTCCTATCAAAGAAGAAAACTGCTCGGCAACTCCAAGCCCAAGAAAAGCAAAGAACTCCCACTGATCACGAGCTCAAAGGCAGAGATAAATCCAAATTGACCGGAATCAAAATCAAAGACGAATGTCATCCAAACGAACATCAAGGTCAACTAAAAAGACAAATTGAGAAGGATCTCGGTGGTTATAAAGCTGAAAATCAACCGAGCTTCACAACAAGATTCCAAAGAGACGAGATATCAAGCTAGATATCAAGCTGACAGACTCCAGCTATGAATTGGACCTCATCAAAATGGAGTCAACAAGGTCCAAAGAAGAAAGGACCATTTCAAGGACCAATCTGAAGTATCACTCACAAAAGATAAGGACAAATCTGGGTTATCAATGGAACCCTCAACAACAAAGTCGGACCCAATCACAACTGGGTGTCGAAGGAGTGATAACAGGTCAAAGAGGGACATGCGCGTTTTGAGGAGTCATCGAGCGTACTGTGAAAGAAAGACAGCTGATGATCAAAGCTCTTTACTTACCTCAAAGCTCTTCAAAGAATATGTCAAGCGTACTGGTCCCAGGAAACCTTTGGTGATATCTCGAAAGGATACGTCAAAGGATTTAGCTCATTTGAGACAAATAATAATAATATCAAATGTCTCTTATGTTGATGGACTTTAGCATAATCTTTTGTCCATCAGCCAATTGTTGTGATTACGGTTTTCCTGGTGAGTTCAATGCGCAGGAATGCAATGCAAAGAACAGGAAATCGAAGATTCTACCCCGCAAAATAGCAGTGAACTCAGCTGATCATGGAACAGCTGACTGTCTTCTCAAGATCAGAGATCACGTTGACAGATGAACGTAATTGTTGAGAAAATCACTGGCTCAAGTGAAGTAGGAAGTAGCTGAGAAAAGAAAGCCACCTACTATCAAATTCAGGGGGAACTCCACCGAGTTGGAAATCGACACAGCTGTAATATCAGCTGAGGACAAAGTCAATCCAGCAGAATATTCAAGTGGAGAATCAAGAGAGAAATCCAGCTGAACTATCAAATGTCATCCTCTGGATATCAAACAAAGCTAGATCAAACATGGATCGCAGAATCCAGAAGAGGAATCAAGCTAAGGGGGAACTCAGTTCAGCAGATTCACCATCAATTGGTATCAACAATTGATCTCATCCCAGTCCAGCAAGATCTTCAAGAAGAGCATCCAGCAGGAAATACTCAGCTGGATCACCGTGTGTCATCAAGAAGTTAGGTAGAGATTCAGAACGGCTCTTTCCAACGGCTAGTTCTAATCTCTCCCCATAAATATGAATCTTCTTCATCATCAGAAGAATAAGTGACGAGAGAGAAAATACAAAACGAGAGATCAACATACTACATTGAAAGAAGTCTAACCAAAGATCAAGAGATCTCTCAGAAAAGCTTCAAGATCCAGCAGTCTACATCCTAATGAGCTCTTATTTGTTCTTAGGCTGCTGAAGCTCTCTCCCACTAGTATCTAGGCATATAATCCTTCCCATCTTAAGCCTAGTTTGAACGAGTTCATCATACTCATTGTTCTTCATTGTAAGAACTCGTTCATAGTTGGAAACCCCAAACCCAAACCCATAAAAGGTTAGGTAAAGGTACGCTTACTCGAAGCGCGTAATTCGAGTGTTGGTTCTGTAGTACCCGTAAACTACAGGTTAGGCTTCAGCTGTGCCCGTAAACAGACTGGTTACGTTCCGATACAGTACGCGTAAACTTGTATCCAACTTGAGGAACTAAGCTGCAACGCTTGCTGACTGCGCGTAAAGTCAGTGGTATCCTTAGTGGATTACCAGAGGTTTCTGGTCGTGGATGTAGGAGTCATTCTCCGAACCACGTTAAATAGCCTTGCTCTTTATTGCTTTATTTATGCATCCAGCTGACCCCTCATAAGCATATTTTCAAGTTGCATAATCTGACTAACTAAAAAGAGAAACAAAGCTTTGCAATATATTTGAAGTAACAGACGGACTTTCCAAAAACCCACCACATTCCGCACACAACCAGCTGTGTTGATCAAGCTGCCTTCCAGCTGGATCGAACACAGCCAGTTCACTCAAAAGAGGTTTTAACTTGGAAAAGTTTTCAAACCTTGGTGTATTCACCCCCTCCCTCTACACCAAGGTATCCGTCTCGGGACCATCATCAATAACCTGAGCTGTGTTTTAGACCTGAGCTGTGTCATCGACACTAAGCTGGGTTTTGATACTGCTGGGTCTTTGACTCTGCTTGGTCTGCTCTGCTGATTACCTCAGCTGGGTCCAGCTTAGCTGTGTCTTCTGCCATGTCTTTTGCAGTTTTCAATTGCTACATGTAAACTAAGAAACTCTATAAGCTCAAACAGGTGAGCTGAAAAACGCTTAGGCTTGAGCAATCATCTACTCGGTTGGGGTCAGATGAGTTTTTGTATCAAATCAAAACTCTATTAATTTTCCCAACAATTTATATTAGAATTCATAAATAATGAAGATTGTAGTATAGTTAAATTGAGGCCGGTGTATTTTAGTAATTTATTGGACTGTCAATTATTATTCATAATCAATTAGTACTTATTGACTAACTATCCCAAATCAAAACATGACATCAGTTAATACTTTCGATTTACCAATTTTCTTAGACATATATATATATATATATATATATATATATATCATTGTATGTGTAGATTATATCCAGGACTTCTGAATCTGATTACAAATGTTAATTTAATATAGGATATAATAAGTATCTTATATTCTTATTGTGTTCGTCAAACTATAATAGCAAGCACGTGCTATTTTTAGAAACTTATTTTTTCATTTTTTTTTCAATATTCAATTTTTAAAATTATATATTAAATGTTATATAATAATTGTACATTTACATTTCCAATCATCTAATTAATTTTTCATTTATGATTTTCAATAATCTAATTAATATAAAATATTACTAATGCATAATTTAAGGTACAAAAGGTTTAATTTTAGGCTATAAAAGGTTTAGCAACAATAATGTGTGAATTATCACACATCCTGTGCTTTCCCCAAAATTAATTCGAGAGAAATCTTTTATTTTAAAGTTTGATTACGTATAAGTTTTATTTGAAATATTATTACGTGGGTAATTTATAGTTCGTATTGTGATCAAGTTATTTTTTATTTATATTTATTATTTTTATATAGTGCGATTTTCATATTAAAAAAATATTTAATAATAATAATGTTTCTCTTCATGTTAGATATACATTTGACTGAAGAACATATGAAGAATTATGCACTGGCAGTAGAGCTGTCAAAACCGGCTCGGGCCGGCCCATTTTCGGGTTGGACTGTGCTCCACAAATCCAGGCCCGGTGGAATTTCGGGCCGGCCCGGCCCGGCTCGGAATGGGTAAAAGCCCGGTGGGCTCAGGCCGACCCGGCTCGGCCCGGTAAATTTACACTATAAAATAGTTTTCCGGGCTGGGTTGGGCTTCACATTTTTTGGCCCGGATGATTTTCAGGCCGGCCCGCCCCGACCTGATTTTTCCAAAAAACCCGGCGGGCTCGGGCCGGGCCGGCCCGGAAAATTGCCAGCTCTAACTGGCAGAAATCGAGAAGATTATGCGCAAATGTGGACACAACTTGCGAGATTTTAATGAGATACAATATCTCAATCCAGAGTATTTTTGTCAGCCGTATAATAGTTTGATAAATGACGAGTTGCGTTATAATCGATCAGATATGGAAGCTGAGCATGCTTCGTTCATGCGTGATATTACCGAAGAACAACGCCAAGTCTATGAAACGATTATTGAGAGAGCACAATCAGAATTAGGTGGTGTCTTTTTTGTATACGGATACGGGAGGACAGGAAAAATATTTATTTGGAGGACATTATCTTCTGCGTTACGATCAAAAGGAGATATAGTACTCAACATAGCATCGAGTGGGATATCATCTCTATTACTGCCAGGTGGAAGGACTGTACATTCCCGATTCGCTATCCCGATAAATTTAAATGAAGATTCATTGTGCAACATCAAACAGGGAAGTCCACAGGCTAAACTCCTTGTCAGATGTAAGCTCATAATATGGGATGAAGCACCGATGATGCATAAATATTGTTTTGAAGCCCTGGATAGAACCTTGAGGGATATAATGAGGTTTAAAAGTCCGGTGAATTCTGAATCACCATTCGGAGGTAAGACAATCGTGTTCGGAGACGACTTTAGACAAATATTGCATGTCATACCCAGAGGAAGCAGACAAGAAGTAGTCAATGCAAGTATCAACTCTTCTTACATCTGGAAGGACGTTCAAGTGCTCAGTCTTACAAAAGACATGAGGTTGCGACTCATAGATTCAGAATTGAAGGCAAAAGAATTAAAAAGTTTTCTGATTGGGTTGCAGCTGTAGGTGATGGACTTTTTGGTGATACGAATGACGGTCATGCAAAAATAGACATACCAGACGATATTTACCTTAAATTCTCGGGAGGTCTAATAGAAGCAATTGTTAAGGATACATATCCTTCAATCATGGTTACTTCAAATGACTTGAGTTACCTTCAGGATAGAGCCATACTCGCTCCCACACTCGATATAGTTGAATCAATTAATGATAGACAAGAATATTTCTGTGAACAAAGAATATTTGAGTTCAGACAAGACATGCAACTCTGATGCAATTATTGATGTAATGATCGATGTCCACACACCTGAATTTCTAAATGGTCTGAAATGTTCGGGAATGCCTAACCACAAGCTCATTCTGATGTCGGTTATGTTGTTAAGGAACATTGATCATTCTCTTGGATTGTGCAATGAAACGCGTTTGGTTGTCACGAGAGTTGGTAATCATGTTTTGGAGGCCAAAATATTGACAGGAAATAATTTCGGCCATAAACATAAAGTATTGATTCCGAGAATGTCATTAACTTCATCAGATCCACGTCTTCCATTTAAGTTTCAACGAAAATAATTCCCTCTAATTGTTTCGTACGCCATGACAATCAACAAAAGTCAAGGACAATCTCTATCACATGTGGGACTTTTTCTCAAGAAACCAGTATTCTCCCATGGTCAATTGTACCTCGCTGTATCGAGATTCGAGAGTATGGAGTTGAAGTGGTTTGAAGATCCTGGTATGCGATAAAGATAAGAAGAGCACTGCATGTACCACGAATGTTGTTTACAAGGAAATTTTTCAAATTTTATAGATGTATAATTTTGAATGAAATTTTAATTTATATTGTTTCATACTTATCTTTTTTTTATATATATTTTCCTTACTCATACTTATGTTATTTTATAAAAAAAAATTAAAATTCAATTTGCACGGGTGTAGTACTAGTAAAACTAAATAGTAGACCCGATTCATGTCCATCAGGCCAAAAAAGAGAATTTTGGCCGGGCTGACTTTGTGGGGCATTGACCCCTCCAAACTACGGGCTTTTCGGGTTGCTTTGGGGTCTATGACATAATTATCGATCAAGTCCAAAATTTGGCCTAACCTTCAAAATGTGGCCCAACCCAAAATTTGGATTTTTTATTTATGAAAAATCAACCAGGTTGTTTACAATGTACATAAATAAACTACTCATATAAATTTCAAGATGTACATAAATAAACTATTTTTTACTTTTTGTTTTCGAAAAGCAAATCTCAGTAACAGCTTAATAATCGTTGGATGAGAAGTCTATCCAGATTCAAACTAATACCTAACATACATTGACAAATCTCTGATTATTTATGTACTTCCAATGGTCTTTCCATTAAGTGCAATGTACAAGACTTTTTTCACCAACGTTGAAAAATGTCCTAAACACTTGTGACTTTTGTCTACTGGAGTGGCGTCCCCTTCTAGTATATGCAGTTTTCTGTTCACCACGTCGACGGTGTTAAATACTACACCCTCCGTCCTGCTTATAACGGCTCATTGTTTTGGGCACAGTACTTAAAAATGAGGTATAAAAGATAGAAAAGTGGTAGGGTCCACATTTTTTGAAGGGTTAATTTTTGTTATTTTAGAAAAAGAGCTACTATTAGCGGGACACCCTGAAAATGAAATCGAGCCATTATTAACGGGTCGGAGAGAGTATTATTTTGTGAATATTATACTAATACGATTTCTACATAACCGTCTCACTCTAACTGATATCAGTTGATTTCACTTAAGGTGTTAGTCATAGTACGTAATAAGTTGAGTATCGCGACGCGCATTAATCATAATACTCCCTCCGACCCATTTATATAGCTTTGTTTTCCTTTTTCGGATGTCCCAAATATATATATATAGGCTTGTTTCTATAAAACATAATATTTTTTAGCTCATTTACTAATATATCCTTATTTAATTCTATGATTAACTCATAAAAAATACATAGTCAAATAATAAATAGGGGCATATTAAAAAATTTACTATATAATTTAATTTTCCAATATTTTTTCTTAATCCTTGTGAAAATTTCAATCCGTCTTTATAAATGGGACGAAGGGAGTATAATTTATTTTCGAATCAAATTTGCAGTTGAAACGGCACGTAATCCCTTGGTTAACTTGAGAAGCTTTTACTCAAAAGATTGAAGAAAAGTGGAAATTTTTTTCTAAAAGTTTGTAGTACTTTAAAGAGGGAAAAAAAAAAGCCAAGAATTTAATTGTATTAATGTGTTTCTTTATGCCTTTTGGAGAAAGCTTAGTAACTCAACGACTGCTTTACACGACTTCTGTATTACAAAGTTTAATTCTTGGCCTACTTCTAGTTTTATGACTCTCTCATTGTTTATTAGCACTGCATTCTATAGTATATTTTAAATGATTTTGATAAATATTTATTTTTAAGTAAAATTTATTCCAACATGCATGGGGTGCAACCCGAAAAGAGATACAATGTTCGTAGGGACAAAACAAAAGACATTAACCCAACAAATTAAAACAAAGAGAAGGATTACACATTCATCTCTCAAACTAAAACAAGAAATGCTAGGATAAAGATTTGAAACCCAAAATCCAAACCTCACTTTAATTAACTCGATCAAATCCTCGCTGCTGACACGTAGCTGCCAACTTGTAAATTTGTTTGCTTTAACTGAGAAAAGACATCAATTTAGCCTCTGATAATATGAAACTCTAACAATTTAAGCCCGATAATAAACTATTCAAAATGACATCGTTTCGTACATCCACATCAGCGGCTGTGTGTTCATTCTGTTTGCCAACTGGATTTTTTTGACGCGAAAAATTACTAAGGGGTTAAAATCGTTAATAAATTAATTTATGGGCTTGAATAATATATTAGTTGAAGTTTGGGATAAAAGTGTCACTAAATCAATTTATGAGACTAACCGTGTGTATTTTCCCTGTTTGAAAATATAATAATGACTCAACATCTGAAAATGAAAAAAAAGAAAAGAAAAAGAAATTATAGAAAAAAATAAATAAAGGATTCCACCATTTCTTGTTTAAGTAATTGTTACAGTCCTTTCCTTGATCATATGCATCACACCAAAACAGACATTCCCGGACCACAGTCCTCCAAAAAATATTAAAAACACAAACAAAATAAAAATTGCAACAGCTGGCAATCAAGATAATTTATTTATTTATTTTTCTAAAGGAAACGGACAAATGGTGAAGAGGTCAATGGGTTAATTATTATTTTATAGATTGCTTAATTTTATAAATCATCAATTTAAGGAACTAAATTATTGGTTGTTTTGTCCTAACCTTGCAGAAAGCAGTACATTATTAATTTGTTTATTTATTTTATAATTTTCTGGAGGCTTTGGACTTGTTCTTCCTTTTTTTTTTTTTTTTTTTAAAGGGGATTTGGACTTGTTCTTGTTGCTGCAAGAATCTGCATATTTTCTTAATTAATTATTTGAGATGACTTCAAAATTTCTACTTTGTTTCTACAAGTGGGAAATAATTTTTTTGACTGCTGCAAAATTTCAGTCAAGCTTGTTCCCACTTTGCATAAATGTAGTAAACTTTAGCAATGGGTCATTTCTGACGGCCTA
Organism: Agastache rugosa; assembly: GCA_031470985.1. NCBI lineage: Eukaryota > Viridiplantae > Streptophyta > Magnoliopsida > Lamiales > Lamiaceae > Agastache > Agastache rugosa. Next base: position 33,151,269 of record CM062607.1, on the reverse strand, counting down.
GTCACCTTATGTCTACACTTATTGGACTATAATAAATCAATTTTATTTTTATTTTTAATTTTAATTTTGTCAAGAAAAAGTTAATCACCTTAATGTGAAGCTCGATTGCTCTAGAAAAATACGAGAACGTAGTTTACTGAGTTTTTATATATTGCATGTATATAATTCTTTTATAAAAATTAAGATGATTAATTAGTGTTGAAGTAAAATCCCCCAATATTATGTGACTATCTCAGACTTATATCTCAATAAATTTTTAAAGATCACTTTATTTATATGATTCCAAATATTCCATGTAACGCAGATTCATTAAGTCGATCGAGCAAGTGGTTTGATTCAAATTCATGATCTGTAATATACATTTGACAACTATCGATGTTTATTTGAAGATTAATTTCTTGAATTTCATTTCTAGCAATAAAAAGATAGCTCACACATAACTTCTCATATTCGATATAAATGTCCATACACGTACAAACTTCAAAACTAAGGGCTCGTTTGGTATTCATATACCAGTATATTAGATATCAAGTATGTTTATGGGTATCAGATATTAGGTATGGGTATAAGATTGACATCTGATATCTATGTTTGGTATGATGAAGATATCGACTGATATCAAGTGAGGAAAAAATGAAAGCTATGAGTCATACACTAGAAAAAACTGGTACATGAAAATGTTGAATATTAATATATCAAGTATATCAAAGATATCAATTTGATATCCATATATTGATATACCAAACACAAAGTATGGATATGAGTCATATTCATACCCATACATGATATACGTATGTGGATATCAAACTGCCCCTAATATTTTTTCGTCGAATCTTAGTGACATACTAAACCTCAAAATTATTACAATGATTGATGTCATCAAACCTTGAGCCCTTGTTTCATCATCATTGAATATGGTCGGTCTGGAAAATGGATTTACTTAATTATAGGTCGTAATCAAATGCAGCTATATGCTGGACCTAAAAATTATATTGCGTGTGAATTACCCATTTCTTTTTTTTCTTTCTTTTTTTACTTTTTTTTTTCTTTACTAATAAAATCTGCATTGATCTTTGGACAAGGACAGTATATCAATTATAGAATCATGCCATCTCAATCATATTTTAATAGTGGTGTTAAATTATAGGAAAACATTGTCAGAAAGTCTGACTGAGATTAGGATCAAGATGCCCATATTCATAAAAGTTCAAAAGAAAAAATTAAAAAAAAAAAGGAAGTAAGAAAATTCAATCTCTCTGTGCAGACATAAGTTTTAGTTTTTTTATCGACACGAGATCCAATATTTTTTTTATCGACATTGATCATATAATTATATAAGTAATTTGAACTTACGAAATGACCAATTCAAAATATGTAGCATTTAAAAGTCGAATATTTGGTATTAATTTCTTCCTACTTTATCCACCGTCTCCGTAAAATTAGTAGATGTGTTTATCATGGACTCCTTTTCCATTACTTAATAAAGGCTGTATTACATAATTTAACTCATGTCTTAATATGTAAGCAAATTAACTTCTAAAATGACACTAATCTTGAATCTAACTACATGAAATAATTTATACTTAAATTAATTATAATAGACATTTCATCATCAATGAATCCTGGTGATTTCTTGATTTCAGGGAGAAAAGGCTGCTCCAATTTCCATGAAAAAAAAATCTGAAAAATGCAGTTAATTAATATATACTACAGGAGTACTTCAAAGCACAACAATTTCCAAAAACTAATTGCAGAAGAGCAAATATTTTTTTCCCCCAACTTATGTACTGTCGAAAAAACAGATATGAATTAATTCCCATCAAAATACCAAAAAAAAATGTAAACAAGAAAAATTAAAAATAAATCTAGGCCTAATTAATCCTATATCTGAAATATGGATTAACTCAAACCTTGAAAACCTTCTGATCATTACACCAAACCTTCTCCTCCGTCTTGATTTCATCCATAAAGAAGCCGAGATTATCGTTAAAATTAACGGCGCCGTTACCCGTAATTAGCTCCTTAATCTCCTCGATACTAGCGTAATAATCCTGCAGATTATCACTAAAACAATCATAACTCGACGGCGGCGGCGGCGGCGGCGGTGGCGACGACGAACTGAAGGAGAAATTCTGATTCTGATCGACGCCATGGGCGAAATATCCTTGAAAGCAGAAGCTCTGAATCTGATTATCGCCATGGCTGATCTCGGACGAGCTGCAGCTGGCTTGATCTCCTCCGAACATCAGCACATTATGATTTTTATGATCTTCGTCGTGATTGTAAACCGAGGTCGCGAATCCACGGGAGATGGCGGCGGGGGGTGAATTTTCACAGAGTGGGGGTGTTTGTGCGTGGAGAGGCATTGATGAGTAGTGGTGGAGAAATGGAGGTTGGTGGAGGTTATTATTGTAATTATTAGCCATATTGTTGATGAGTTTCTTCTTCAGCTTCGTGTTCCAGTAGTTTTTGATGTCGTTGTCTGTTCTTCCTGGTAATTGTGCTGCTATTATCGACCACCTGCATAATTAATTAATTAATTAACAATTTTCTAATATGAAAATTCAGATGAAGAATATGTGTGTGTGTGTGTGTGTGTGTTTTGATAATTAGGTTATATAATGGAAGTAACCTGCTTCCGATGGTAGCAAAGAGGGTGCAGATGATTGTGTCTTCATCATCAGAGAATTGGCCATGTTTGATATTTGGTCTCAAGTAATTCAGCCATCTCAGTCTGCAGCTTTTTCCACATCTTCTCAGCCCTATACAAACAAATTCAGTACTGACAGAATTCATCAAGAGAGAGAGAGAGAGAGAGAGAGAGAGAGAGTGAATGAATTTGCATACCAACTTTGTGGGGAAGAGCAATCCAGTTTCCTCCAGTGCCATTCTTCTCTATGTATTCTTTAAGCTTTGCATCTTCTTCAGGTGACCATGGCCCTTTTTTCACATTTGCCTTGTCACAGCATGGAGCTCTTCCCATTTCTCTCTCTCTCTCTAGATCTCTAGCTTTGAGAAAAACTAAAGAGAGCTGGGCTTGAGTTGTTTGGAATTAAGATCTGTTCGAGTGTACATGTCCTCCAAAGTGTGACATATTTATATACACTCACATAGATATAAAATTATGGAAAACACACAAGTCAAAGTTGGATGTATATAGATACAGTGATCAAAATTTGGATTAATCTTTGGCATGAGCTAAATTAAATTAATCTTTAATTCCCATCAGCAAATAGAAACTCTTTGTCTGTTTTGGGCCTCAAGAATCCAAGAAATGGAACAATTTAGTATTTAGATATGAAAATGATTGATCACAAAAAAATTGGCCATCTAATACACATGTATCTCTGCTTCCAAATCAACTTCAAGATCAAGTCCAAATCGATATAAGGGCGTTAATTTTACTCTATTTTCTATTGTGTTTTTATATAGTATTTACCAATTAAATAAAGTAGTATCAATTAAGTAGCACTTATGCAGAAGTACATACTGTCCTAATTAGCTTTAATTAACTAGGTGTTAATGTTATCGTTAATTTGTTTTATACATATGATACATGTATGATATACACATGCATGTATAATATACACATACATGAGAGACATGTTATATAGTAGTACGTATATTGTAAACGTTACTCAATATATAAAATGAAAATATGGCATCAAGGATTCAAGATGTGATGATCTCAATTGCACTATGAATCAGGATAATTTATTCTTTTAAAAAAAAAAATCAGAGATTAATTAAATTTCAGTCGTGATTACTTCCAAATTGCAATATATCATGTAGAGTGTTAACAGAAAATTTTTTAGGGCATATGAATTTGAAAAGTTAGCGATTTTAGACAAAATGGATTTTAAATATTACTTGGATTTTAAACAATAATTATTGCAATTCACACTAGTGAAGTTATATAAATAACTTCATGTTAATTTTAATTAATTTTCTGATCTGTGTCCGTCCTGTACATAAATTTGTTTTTTTTTAATCTTAGAAAATAACATACCATGAACAAGTTTTTTTTAAAGACGGTTTTTTAGTTTTTTTGTCTTTTTTTTTTCAAATAAAATTAACATGAGAAACTTATGGCAAAATGAATTGACGAAATTAATGTCAGTACTACTAGTGGTGAAAATCATTATCTTCGTCATTAACAAAAAATGATTGATATTTTCATATTAAAAGTTAGTCAAGAAAAATTGCAAACCCCATCACCAATTAATTTTACGAAAATTTTATATTCCGTTAATTTCGAAGTAATGTCGAAAAGCGAGAGAAGACTCAAACAAATTAAGTCTCATTAAAAAAAAAACATTAATTAGTCTCATTTATGCAGTCAAAATAGTGAATTAATTACATTTATCTTTTAGGAGAAACATAAAATGCTCTGAATTTAAAATGAGACCACGACTTACTCCCTCCGTTCTTTTATAAGTATCCCCCACCGTCAAATTATACATACCAAGGAAATAAAGAAATTTACCTATGTAACCTTATTAATTAACATCATTAATGTATACATATAACTACTTAACAAATTACGAGAAGCATTAAATAAGGATAAAACAGGAAGAAAGCCACTATTTTACTCTCAAAGTTTGAAATAGGACACTTATTTGGAAACAAAAAATTAAGTTAAATGGGACACTTAAAAAAGAACGGAGGGAGTATGAGATATGGCCGATGATTATCAATAATCAATCAATATAATAAAATAAAAAATAAAAAATAAAAATCGCGCAACGGGTTGTTGGAATGTCCCTGAACCACCAATTAGGTGTAGCTGTTACAAATGATTTAAAATTAATGAGACGGTTCTTTCTTATACTTATTACAATTATTCCTTAATTTGGACAGCCTAAAACACATGCATCTCATTAAAATGTGTGCTTTATTTGGCAGACCGAAAAAGAGTTAAGAGAGGCTTCAGCTCCATCAAATAATTTCTTTTCTTTTTTTTAAACATCTTCAAATTATCTGTATATATATATATTGTGTGGATCATTGCATAATACTCTATCAAGAAACAGAATCGCGAGAAAAATGCCTTCTTGAAATCTCGAACATGAAATTTAGAAAATACAGTCCCACCAAGAATTTTTTTCACTGTCCGTAAGTGTTTATCCACATATATATATATATATATATAATATCTAAAATAAAGGTTGGTGTTATAGTTAAAGGAATCTATGTCGCATAGCAAAAAGTTGATAACATAAAGACAAGAATTGGATGCGACCTTTAAGGTAATGAAATATGTGGTAATTTAATTAATGATGTAGATGCATGGATCGTGTAATGAAAGATTTTTGGCTTTATAAATTATCATGTAGAATAATACTCTATTTATTTAACCATAAAAGTCTATTTATTCAAATTTAAGTCAGGTTTGTTGCCGATTTAATTCCCGCTAGAGCTGCTCACCATATATATATATATATATATATGGCTTTTATTTAATTTATTTACTTCTGAATTAAATAAATAAATAATAAAACGTGAAAGGGTCAAACTAATTTCCACAGGTACCCCTGCAGCATTAATAGTACTCTAGGATTGTCAGCAAGATTGAGCAAGAAAAAAACCATGCATTTGACCAGGCCAATTAGTTCTGACACGTTTAATTTTTTTTTTTATATATATATAATAATAATAATGAAAAAGAATATATAAAATTGGAAATTGCATGAACACAATGAGAAAACCAAATCTTAGATAATTTGAAAGAAGTAGCGTAGGACGATGGACTATGTCCAAAAAGATAAAGTAAACAAGATCATTGATGATGCATGCAGATCATCTATTTTTGCCTCAACACACTTCTTGCATGCATCTGTGGGGCATCTCTTCTCTTCTATTTACCGATAGGCGAAATTACCTCATTGCCCTTCCGTACCTCAGAATAGTGTGTACTGATAAAGTGAAATATAACGTGAGAATGATGTTACTGTGAACGAACTGCTATTATCAACCCCAAACTAGTGAGAATTCATCGGACATGATTTGTGGCGAAATCCTATTTTTATGTTTCACTTTATAAATACGCATTACCTGTATAATTAATATATCATCTATCACAGTTGTATGATACGTAAAATACTAAAATGTGGTGTGTATTGGTGGGTAATTTTAAATATGATGTGTAATACTTATATATGCTCACGGCACACCATTTTGGCACCCCTAAATAGTAATCTTAAATGTAATTTCTAGCTAGTTAAGAATATAACGTTACGTATATACCCTATATACTAATTAAGTCATCAAGATTATTAATATCCCATGATACGTGAATAATTAATATTAATGATTCTTTGCATTCTCTGTCATAATTTTGTAGTATTGATCTTTAACTTTTTTGGACATGTCATAAAGATTAACTTAGCTAATTTTTTCGAATGCCATTTTTAGATAATTTATATGTTCACATTTGCATCTTAAGAAAAAATAAAAGTAAAATTATTGCACTAAATCACGCTACAGAGTACATTAGTTAAGTTTAGTCAAGTCAAAAGAAATAAAGAGTACTACAGAAAGATGTTCTACAAGAAGATACATAATTTCCTTCGTGGACCAAACAAAATAAATGATGTTAGAGAGAATAAATACAACACAAAATAATTTCAAAAGTAACGAAGACACGAGATAAACTAACTACCAATTACTAATATTTATTAGTTTACCTACAACATTAATTTGTAAATTAATAATAATATTTCTCACCTTTGTGCGGATAAAAAAATAGTGCCCTCCGTCCCCATTTCATCAAAACAGTTAATCTAAATTGTTCGATTAATCTATTGAACCCGTCTATTATTAACTAATTGAACTTTAATTTTCCATTCGACGTGAGTTGTACTTGATGTGAAGTTAGAAAAATATTGGATATTAAAGTTTATTAGAAATTGTTAGTTGGAGATGGTCTAAGTGTAAACTTATAAGGTGAAAGTAGTAATTCACTAGCTAATAGTAAGATCTAGGAATAGTAAGTCTATCTTCGTGTGTGTGTGTATATATACTCCCTCCGTTCTTTTATAAGTGTCCCTCACCGTCAAATTACACATACCAAGGAAAATAAAGAAATTTACCTATGTAACCTTATTAATTACCATCATTAATGTATACATATAACTAATTAACAAATTATGATAAACATTAAATAAGGATAAAATAGGAAGAATGTCATTATTTTACTCTCAAATTTTGAAATAGGACACTTATTTGAAAACAAAAATTTGAGCTAAATGGGACACTTAAAAAAGAACGGAGGGAGTATATATAAAGTTATTTTATTACAATTTAACCTATATTTTTGGATGGGATCGAGATTTAATTTATTATGGATAATCTACAGGTGGCTAAGTAGTGTTAGAGCACTGACAGCAGTTCACTTATAATCACTTCTAACTCTAAATTTATGCTAAAATAATAAAAAGTTAGATAAAAAGTCCATCTAATAGATCCCCTAAATTGAGTGGATCCCACAAAAATATTTACACCTCCTTAAATTTTTCCTCAAATTTATACCTCCCTAAATCTACTTTTATCTTATAAATTGAGTTGGGCCCACCATTTTCATAAAATAGTTAATAGAAATAGGAGAATTGTTGTATGCATTTGTAAAATAGGGGAAATATATAATATAATGGAAGCTTTAGGAGTAAATTTAGAAGCAGAATTTTGAGAATTCTGTTGGGAATGCTCTTATACGACTTTTACATGGTAAATTATACAAAGAAATTTGGACAAGAAAGCACATGCATAATATGAAAGTGTCAACAAAGTTGGCATAAATTAGGTTTCATTTAATAAACGTAGGTGGCGTACGTCTTATGTATTGTGAAATATACCGACATAGACTAAGAAAATTACTTTCTATATGTTAAATTTATTTAAAGTTCTTATATAGTGGATCATATACCAACGTCTTTTAGTATTCCAACTAAAAAACAATATGAATAATTGATCATTGCATGATTTATATATGATTGCCAAAAAATGAAGTATATATCATTATAATATAAAAAAGTGTCATCATAAAAGAAATATTATTGTATAAATAAAGAGTCATGTTTCTACGTTTTTACACTAGGGATAGTTTCTACCGTTAATTAGCTGATTTTATTTAATAAAAATGTAACTTAAAAATAACTCTTGGATTGAAGTGTTAATTATTTATTTTAAGATTAATAGGATAGACAACAACGTCATAACACAGATATTGTGTCGGGCATAAAACGATCGATTCTTCAAAAAAATTCTAAAAAAAAGGAAATGAAGGAATAAAAAATAACGATCCAATAGATGCAATTGGCGTAATATAATCAATATGGACAATTAAATAATATTTTGTCATATGAATAATTATTCAATACATTTTGACTTTGGGTTTATGCTTATGTAATAAAAATATTTCATTTAAGCATATGACTATATGAGTATCTCTAATCCAAACTAGATTTTATAGAAGCTGAATCAGCCTTTTTTTTTTTGCCTCATTATTTCAAATGAGCATTCACCTAAAAGCTTGAAATAATTAACGACAATAGTCTTTGTTTGCATCGACTTGCATCATAATGAAATTATGAAGGTTATAATAATGCAAAGGTTTGAAAATTTGGGGGTCGGTTGCAAGTTGACATTTTTGATCTAACAAAGCTCAGTATTTTAATTAACATTAATTTCTTGACTTAGCATATGATGTAACGAGGATAAAATGTACTCCCTCCGTTCCATTATTAACCCCTTTTGGCTTTTCTTTTTGGCTATTCCGCTATTAATTTCTCAGATCAAAAAATGTAAAAATTAACCCTTCAAAAAATGTGAACTTTTCTATCTTTTATATATTTTTCTTAATTTTCGTGCCAAACAGTAACAAATCATTAATAGCGGGCCGGAGAGGAGTATTTTTCCACTGATATTTGGCGGGCCAGAATCATTTGGGCCTTTCTCTCTCCATATTGGGCTTAAACATAATACGAAAAGCCCAAATAGATTCTACACAACCTTATTAGGCTAAAATATAATGCACAAAGCACAATAGAACGCTATATGGGCTGGATTGGCCCATTTTTGTGGCCATCATGCTCCAACTTCAATGGTATCTAATCTAGTGGAGAAAATAATGTCCACCTAAAATAAATTGAGTTATAGAGTTCATATATTAGTATATCAAAACATTTGTGTGAGACGGTGTCATGGTTAGACGGATCGAAGATCAAGGTTCAAACACATATTTCATGACATATTTGTATATCTTGATTATAGATTTGGATCCAAATTTTTAACCCATTGATGAGACCATTTCACGCAAGAGTTTCCATATTCAATTTATATAGTTGAGTATATGATCAACCACTAATTTAAGAATAAAGGAAAAGTTTATTTATTTACTATTGCATTTATGTTCATATCATATTTTTTTCATTCCGAAAATTACGAAACATAGGAGTATATGATAATAGTTAATATAATAATTTTTTTAGGATGTCCTTTGTATGTGGTAAATTCCTATTTTCCATATAATATCATATCACTCCTTTGTAATTTTCTCAATATATATATATATATATATATAATATCATATCACTTTTCGGCCACGTGTTGTATCTGATTTTTCCATGCTTATGTCAAATTAAAGACGAGTCAACATCATCTTATCACACAAACCACTAATTATATACTTCTTTAATTTATTAGTCTCAATTAGGTGGTGAAATGTATAGATACATAAGAGACGACATATGAAATAGTTTTGTTCATGTATGACGACTTCTACCAACCCACTCCCCACAAAAATCTACGGATTGTATTAATAAACAGTTATAATAAATAAATATAATTTAAACTCTTTGAAATTGGTTTATTGGTGGCCCTAGAGGGTGATCTTATAGTCGAACATGATGTATTTTTCTTATAACGTGAAAACCCGTCGCCACTATTTTCAGTATAATATTATTAGTGTTTGGTAGTATTTGAGTATTACACAAAACTTTGCAAGAAAATAATAAGTGGTTGTCGAATTATCACTACAAATAAATTAAGTACAATAACTAGCTGAATATATATTGTACTCCCTCCGTCCACGATAAATTTGCCACAATTTCCTTTTTGGTCCGTCCACAAAAAATTTGCCACATCCATTTATAGTAATGGACCCCACACACCTCACTTACTTTTCCACTCACAACACAATTTAAAACTATATAAAAGTGAGACCCTTATTCCACTCACAATACAATCAACCAACAAATTATTAAATCTTGTGATATCCACAATGTGGCAAATTTATTGTGGACGGAGGGAGTAATTATTATCTTTCAAACAAATAAAAGAGATTGCGGGTCGAATGTTGCCTCCTATAAATATAACTTCCACGTGTTTATTAATTATTACATGTTAAAATTCTACACATACAGCAAAATTCAGAGAAAGCGATGCAAAGTAAAATGAATTTTCCTTAGTTAAAAAAAAGAAAAAAGAATTTTCCTATAATCCTACGTTTGACCTCCTAACACAATTCCAAATAGAGAAGAATTCTTATTTCTTACCAACTCAGGTACATCTCCCGCAGCAGCACGTACAAGCCCTCTAATGCAACCATTTCACCTACTCCTTCAAAAAGTAAAACTCAAGTAAGCCTTAATCTCCCACCGTCGATCCACTCGGCAAATCGCCAGCTGGCGACACCTAGTTATCCGGTGCCAACAATTGGGGCCCACTAAACGAGTCGGTAGGTGGGGCCCGCGTACGTTTAGCGCCCCTTTCAGTCTGTCTCCCGACGGAAATGTGTGAGAGAGAAGAGAGAGAGAGAGAGTCATCCGGATCCGCCTATATATACGCGTCGCTTCCCTCCATAATATTTCATTCCGCATTTCGCCATTTAAGATTTTGGTCGCACTTCCTCCTCCACACTGTGATCTTCGTATCTCTGTGCCCTTCAAATCAGGTAACCACGCCTATTGATGCGCTATTCGATCGATTAGATCTGTGAAGTGTTGAATTGATTTGTGTTTTAGATCTATATATAGCATTTCCTAAGATGGTAGCTTTAATTTTAGTGTTAACGAATCGTGAATCTACTGTTTTTGAGTTGAATGTCGGTACGATTCGGAGATTTAGTCGGAGTGTTGCTTGTTCGAGGATTTTGTTAATCAGGAACAAATTTGGTGATGCGATTTTTATTTAATTCGATAGTTTCAACAGTGGCATCTGCGTTTCTCTTGCTCGTAGTCGTGATATCCAGATCTCGTCGAACATTGTGTTCTAAATGCTGTGATTTTCTCTCTGCATTTTTTAATTTGTACTGGAATTTTTGTGGTTCACTGATTTTCTGATGGAATTTGGGATTTGATGGTACTATTTCGTTATCCAGAAATGCAATTAAGATTCTTGTTGAATATATGAAACTCTTATTTCAGGCAGAATATGGACACCTTTCTGTTCACCTCAGAATCTGTGAACGAAGGGCACCCCGACAAGCTCTGCGACCAAGTTTCAGACGCCATTCTCGATGCTTGTCTGGAGCAGGATCCCGAGAGCAAAGTAGCATGCGAAACATGCACCAAGACCAACATGGTGATGGTCTTTGGTGAGATCACAACCAAGGCTAAAGTAGACTACGAGAAGATTGTCCGCGACACTTGCAGAGGAATCGGATTCATTTCGCCGGATGTTGGCCTCGACGCTGACAACTGCAAGGTCCTCGTGAACATCGAGCAACAGAGCCCCGACATTGCTCAGGGAGTTCACGGCCATCTCACCAAGAAGCCAGAGGAAATCGGAGCTGGTGATCAAGGCCACATGTTTGGCTATGCTACTGATGAAACGCCCGAGCTCATGCCCCTCACTCATGTCCTTGCAACCAAGCTCGGAGCCAAGCTGACCGAGGTGAGGAAGAACAAAACCTGCCCGTGGTTGAGACCCGATGGGAAGACACAAGTGACCGTTGAGTACAAAAACGACGGCGGTGCCATGGTTCCTATCAGAGTCCACACTGTCCTCATCTCAACTCAGCACGACGAGACCGTGACAAACGAGCAGATTGCTCAAGATCTGAAGGAGCACGTTATCAATCCGGTGATCCCTGCTCAGTACCTTGATGACAAAACTATCTTCCATCTGAACCCGTCTGGCCGGTTTGTCATCGGTGGCCCGCACGGAGATGCTGGTCTGACCGGTAGGAAGATCATCATCGACACGTATGGAGGGTGGGGCGCTCACGGTGGAGGTGCATTCTCCGGCAAAGACCCGACCAAGGTGGACAGGAGTGGCGCCTACATCGTTAGGCAGGCAGCGAAGAGCGTGGTGGCTTCAGGGCTAGCTCGCCGTTGCATTGTGCAGGTGTCGTATGCTATTGGTGTGGCGGAGCCACTGTCGGTGTTCGTTGACACGTACAAGACGGGGAAGATCCCGGACAAGGACATCCTGGCCCTGATCAAGGAAAGCTTCGACTTCAGGCCGGGGATGATGGCGATCAACCTCGACTTGTTGAGAGGAGGGAATATGAGGTATCAGAAGACTGCTGCTTATGGACACTTTGGGCGTGATGATCCTGATTTCACTTGGGAGACTGTCAAGATCCTCAAGCCTAAAGCTTGAGTTTTGCCCCAGCCCAGAAATTATTTACTGCATGCGTAAAGGTAAATAAATAAACAGAACTTGGGCGGCCATCATTCTTATATTGGTGTTTGATTTTGAGGGAAAAATTGGAGGTTGGAGTATTTGTTTGTCTTGTCTTTTGTTGTCGTCAAAGGTTGTCTTAAAAAAATTCTGTAGCCGTGCTGCTTCCTTGAATTTCGGTTATTAACATTTTACCAGATTATATGAGAGTTTATAAAACCTTGCATTTTGTCTACTACTTAGAAATGAATTTTCTTCTCAAGCATTTCGTCGAACGGTTCTGTAAACCTATTTGTAAGGATATTATGGGTATATATTAAACTTTGTAAGGGTACAATAATTACGGAATTATGAGAAGAATAAGTCAAGTCTCTCAAAAAGGAAAGAATACATTATCTAATTTAATCCTAAACTATTTTCACCAAAGATATTCTGAACTTTTAGTGTCATCACTTATCAGTAAAAGACTCCGATATTTATGGTTGAGCCAAAAATGTCTAGGTTAACATTTTTCGTCGACACAACAGAACACTTACGTATAATAAAAGTGACCATAACGACGTCAAGAACGTTAGCTTTCCGTCGACGGAAAATGTTGATCGACAGTGGCCTGATATTACCACATATGTATAGAGCTAATGCTACTGCTACGTGTTGTAATATCTGAAGGAAAAAAAAAATCTAAAAGAAATACTCCCCATATATAGACTTCGTTTCAAAGTCCAATTACGGATACCGTCGATCTGATTTATAAGAATATCTTAACGCAAAAAAGACAATATATAGACAGTATTGGAAAGAGAATAATACATTTTTTAGCGTCAAGAACTTGATCATATTAGTATTATTGCAATAAATAAATCCCTGAAGAATTTTGCTATTAAAAGTGTAATACCTCACAACATTTAGTAGTAGGTACTCAATTTCCTCACAACCAAACTTGTTGCACAATGCATCAGCCGCAGTTGAAATTCTTGATTTCTCCTGCAAACCAAATTCAATAAATTCCAAGTCAATATTTGTCCGTTCGGAGACACCCAAGCGATGGACCGCCACTTTGTAAAAGAAAGGATCTCACGTTCAGTTCGGGCAACTGCACCATCTGAAAGGGAAAATGGGAAAAGTATATTGTCCTCCTCATTCAGTTCGCTGCATAAACATTCTATAACTAAGCAGCAACAAATCTATGCCATGTTACCCAGTATATGCCTCAAATATTATTCAAATTCTTCATCGGGGGCCTTAATAGAAAAAAATTATAATATTTGTGAAAAAATTAATTAGTGCTAAGAAAATGCAGTAACACTGAGGACTAACAGCAAACTTGATTATTTTGCAACACCAGGAAATGAATCACAAAAACTTTCCTCCTCGTCTTAGCTAGAACATAAGATAGAACGTTATAATAATAAGGCTAGAACTATATATCATCAATTCATACGTGAAAGCAGAGATAAATTGCTGATAACAAAATATACCATTTGAACAGCAAATGCTATAGCAACACCAGCTACAACGAGATCTGAGAGCAGTGGACCGAGAGATTCTTTCCAGCCTTATGCAAATTGGCCTGCCCTAAGAAGGTGAAACAAAACCTGCCAATACAGAATCATATACTGTTATTAGTTTCTTCAAATGAGGAAAGATATAATGCGACTGGTATTGGAGAATGTGTGTGTTTATGTAAAAACAGTTGAATCTTTTCCACCATTGAAGCTTAATGCAACCTCTTCAACACTGTCAATACAACCATTTTAGTGTTTAATCTATTTTTTCCTCCGCGCAATTTATGACAATGCTATACAACCATTGTCATACAATTGGCATCAATGATTTAAATTATATAAAACACCGAGAATCCGAGGTATATGGCTTGTGTTTTATTTCTGTTAACGGATACATGCCATTCTATTTTCACAAGATATTTGAATTGCATACGCAGGTTGAACTTCTAGTCTACCCCTAATTCCTTCAAGACGAGCTCGGGATTTTCTACAACATAACTATGTATCCAAAACCACAACTAACCCACACAAAACTGAATTCCTTAATGTTAAAACTCAAATTCGGTAAAAGCCAGCCAACCTGTATTATCGTTTATATTGAAAATTTATAATAAGTAGCCAGCTTCATAACAATATTTTATCAGATCAAAAGTAAGACGATCTTTAATTACTTAGATGAGAAACGAAAATTAATTATCCATGGATTCAAAATATTCAAATGAAACGGTTCTACATTAATTAACAATAATCTTATACAACCAATTAGCAAAAAAATGTTCATCTTTCTGGGGGTTTTAACCATAATATTTTCGAGTTCGCTGAATGAATCAACACAGGAAAAATGCATAATCTAAATACGTAAATTTAGATATTTATGAAACTCAGAAAATATTACGTCTTGTTTGAAGACTCGAGAAGAGTAGGATTTAGGAAGGTGTGCACATTTCCTTTTCGGTTCTGGAAAATTCTATTAAGAGTGTAAATGTACTTATAATACTCTTACTTCTTTTACTTCCTCCTTATCACTACCAGTGGCTCATTTTCCTTTTTGGGTTGTCCCGATATTAATGGCTCAAACCCAAAATAGCAAAAATTAACCCTATAAAAAATGTGAATCCTACCACTTTTCTATCTTTTATACTTTATTCTTAATTCTCGTACGTGCCCAAAAATATGAGCCACAAATTAAATAATGGGACGGATGGAGTAATAATTATAAACTAACAAAAATCCTAATTTACTAAACTAAACCGCGCGCGATCTCAAGAATAAAACTTAGCTTCTGCCATTTTTTCCTTCATGCCAACAATTCCTTGTCCTCAATCTCATCGATCAGGTTCATCATCTTCAACAATTTCTTTTCTTTTCTCCTAATAATTTTTTTATAAAATTCAAGATTACAGTTTTGGATATGAAAGACAAAAGTCCCAAAACACACAGCTAATTTTCACCGTTCTTAAATTCTAAAACCGTTTAGGAAGATGAAAATTTCTCAAAAACCTAAGAAAAGAAAAAACAAAATTGGCAGAAGCTAGGGTTTATTCTTGAGATCGAGGGTATAGCTTAATAAATTAGAATTTGTTAGTCTATAATTAATAGAGTATTTAAAATAAGCTTAATTATATAGTTGACTCTCAGTCCACGTGCCATTGCCACATCAATGATGGACATGTTAATGGTGTCCACGGTGGATAAGGAAGCGATGGCCTCTATAATTCATTTAAAGGATGTACAATAGATATTTACTGTTGGGATTGTTGGTTCTATTTTTTTTTCCTTCACATGTTACATGTATATCTATCACAAAAAATTAATAGATCTCAAAATTTATCAACAAAATGTTTGCTTCATTGAATAAAATTGGATTTCGAACAATTATTATGAACGTTCACACTCCTTCGTGTATGGTATCCTTCTTAAAAATAGTCTCATCTTAATCATTATGAGCGTCATGTATCACAACCGACTAAATTATTCTCCACAAAAATATCTTCCTTCACCTTCTTAATTTTGTTCGGACTCAGAATCCCTAACCTTTACAAATGGAGTTGGGGCTTCAAGTCCAAATCCAAAACAACATTCATATTCAACAACTCTGCTAATTAAATTCACTCTTATTATCAATTCACCGTAACGGTGACATAAATAAAAAATTTCTCAACCCTCACATGCAAAAAAACAAGACAACCACAAATCCACTAACAATTCCTAATAAAACTAACTTCATATTATAGAAATCAAATAAAAATTCGATTAATTACATGTCCCGTAAACTTGGACTTTGCCATTACCAACTCACTTCGCCCTTACCAACCAAGGTACATCTCAAGAAGCAGCACGTACAAGCCCTCTAATGCAACAATTTCACCTACTCCATGGAAAAGAGAGCCTTAAATCTCCCACCGTCGATCCACTCGGCAAATCGCCAGCTGGCGACACCTAATTGCCCGATGGGGTGGGGCCCCATTAAACGAGTCTGTAGGTGGGCCCCGCATATGGTTAGTCGCCAAATGAGAAAGAGAGAGAGAGAGTCATCCGGATCTGCCTATATATGCTCAAAGATAACCTCCATAATATTTCATTCAGCGTTGCGCCATTTCAGATTTTGCTCGCTCTTGTGATCTTCGTATCTCTGTGCTCTTCAAATCAGGTTAGCAACGCCGGTTGATGTTCCATTTGATCGATTGGATCTGTTAAGTGTTGAATTGATTTGTGTTTTAGATCTACTGCATTAATTCCCTAATACTGTAGCGCGAATCGGGAATATACTGTTTTTGTTTTTGAGTTGAAGCCATTTGCTCGATTAGATCTGTCATGTTGAATTGATCTGTGTTTTAGATCTATTGCATTCCCTAAGATTGTAGCTTTTAGTTTATAGGAATCGTGAATCTACTGTTTTTGTCGGTAGGATTTGGTGATTTTGTCCGAGTGTTGCTGTTCGACATTTTGTTACTCGGGGATCAATTTGGTGATGCGATTTTTTAATTCGGTAGTTTCAACAGTGACATCTGCATTTCACTTGCTCTCGCTATCCAGATCTTGTTGAACATTTCTCTGCATTTTCTACTGATATTTTTGTGGTTAACTGAATTTTCTGCTGGAATTTGGGATTTAAGGTTCTTTAGATGATTTTCGTATAGGAGATTATGATCGGCTAGCGGCGGTGTTAGTTTAACTGCAGATCTATATTGCATCTTGCTCTAAAAGTAGTCGAAATTTTGTGTTTTTGATAACTGATTTTGTTATGTGGATCACTTGGTTAACATATTACTTAATTTACTATAGTTTTGCCAGGTTTTGTACGTATGCCTAATTATTCTTGTTTTATGGCCGAGAAAAAACAAGTTAAAGGAAGTTGTTTGTTACCCACGCACTTGCTTGATAGCTTATTAGAACAATAGGCATCCACATTTCAGGAATATTCCCTTTTCCTTTATCCAGAAATGCAAGACTATTATGGAATATATGAACTAAGATATGCCATCAAATTCTTATTTCAGGCAGAATATGGACACCTTTCTGTTCACCTCAGAATCTGTGAACGAAGGGCACCCCGACAAGCTCTGCGACCAAGTTTCAGACGCCATTCTCGATGCTTGTCTGGAGCAGGATCCCGAGAGCAAAGTAGCATGCGAAACATGCACCAAGACCAACATGGTGATGGTCTTTGGTGAGATCACAACCAAGGCTAAAGTAGACTACGAGAAGATTGTCCGCGACACTTGCAGAGGAATCGGATTCATTTCGCCGGATGTTGGCCTCGACGCTGACAACTGCAAGGTCCTCGTGAACATCGAGCAACAGAGCCCCGACATTGCTCAGGGAGTTCACGGCCATCTCACCAAGAAGCCAGAGGAAATCGGAGCTGGTGATCAAGGCCACATGTTTGGCTATGCTACTGATGAAACGCCCGAGCTCATGCCCCTCACTCATGTCCTTGCAACCAAGCTCGGAGCCAAGCTGACCGAGGTGAGGAAGAACAAAACCTGCCCGTGGTTGAGACCCGATGGGAAGACACAAGTGACCGTTGAGTACAAAAACGACGGCGGTGCCATGGTTCCTATCAGAGTCCACACTGTCCTCATCTCAACTCAGCACGACGAGACCGTGACAAACGAGCAGATTGCTCAAGATCTGAAGGAGCACGTTATCAATCCGGTGATCCCTGCTCAGTACCTTGATGACAAAACTATCTTCCATCTGAACCCGTCTGGCCGGTTTGTCATCGGTGGCCCGCACGGAGATGCTGGTCTGACCGGTAGGAAGATCATCATCGACACGTATGGAGGGTGGGGCGCTCACGGTGGAGGTGCATTCTCCGGCAAAGACCCGACCAAGGTGGACAGGAGTGGCGCCTACATCGTTAGGCAGGCAGCGAAGAGCGTGGTGGCTTCAGGGCTAGCTCGCCGTTGCATTGTGCAGGTGTCGTATGCTATTGGTGTGGCGGAGCCACTGTCGGTGTTCGTTGACACGTACAAGACGGGGAAGATCCCGGACAAGGACATCCTGGCCCTGATCAAGGAAAGCTTCGACTTCAGGCCGGGGATGATGGCGATCAACCTCGACTTGTTGAGAGGAGGGAACATGAGGTATCAGAAGACTGCTGCTTATGGGCACTTTGGGCGTGATGATCCTGATTTCACTTGGGAGACTGTCAAGATCCTCAAGCCTAAAGCTTGAGTTTTGCCCCAGCCCAAAAATTATTTACTGCATGCGTAAAGGTAAATAAACAGAACTTGGGAGGCCATCATGCTTATATTGGTGTTTGATTTAGGGAAAAATTGGAGGGTGGAGTATTTGTTTGCCTTTTGTTGTCTTAAAAAAATTCTGTAGCCGTGCTGCTTCCTTGAATTTCGGTTATTAACATTTACCAGATTATATGAGAGTTTATAAAACCTTGTACTTTGTCTACTACTACTTAGAAATGAAATTTCTTCTTAAGCATTTCGTGGAACGGTTATGTAACCTACAATATTTGTAAGGATATTATGGGTATATTTAACTTTGTAAGGGTACAATAATTATGGAATTTTGAGAAGATTACAATAATTATTTTTTGAAAATTGTTTTTACCTCTTCATCATGCACCACAACTTCAAAACTCAATATATCACCTTGATTTCCATGGAATGGAACCTTATTAGCACGAACAACTCGTACTTTGATACAATAATCAATTTTTTCTGTGGTCTGTTGTGATAAAGAGGTGATAGCAACCGCCATTTTTCAAAAAGTAGATCTGATATCAAACTGTAGCAGTAAATTTTAGATCAGTTTTTTTTTTTTTCCTCCAAGTTTTCAGCTTATTTGAAATAATGTAATAGTAATATAGGAAGCTTTCTATGTAATATGTAATAGAATAGGTAAAATAATACAAAAGAAAATAGTAGAACAATGGAAAACAAACTAACTTAGAAAAAATTAAAATTTAAAAACGAAAAAGCTACTGATTTTCAAAGTAAACATGAACTCTAAACTAAAATGAGAACAATTGAAAACAAACTAACTTTGAAAACATTAAAATTTAAAAACGAAAAAGCTAACTATTTTCAAAGTAAACATGAACTCTAAACTGGAATGATTTTGGTAAACTCATAGAGAAAGACAGTAAACTTGAAACATACTGCTAAGTAGAAAAGAGAGAAGGTGTAGGTAACAAATGAATGAAGCAGACCGAATTTATAGATAAAACAATTAGCTCTCAAAATTCAAATTAGATTTTGCCTCCAAAATTTGGTGTATCTGATTTTTTCACAAAAGCTAGTAACTCGTTTTTCACAAAAATCCTTCTTTAACACTCAATCAAATTGCAGAGGTTAATTACATTATTTTCCACTAAGTTGACTTTCTTTCAAAAAAAGAAATAATCGCAGAAGGTCATAATTTCTTAAACATCACTCAATCTCACTATTAATCAGTAACATAGAATTTTTCATCAGATTACATTCTATCTTGTTTTTACAAAATCTTGTATTTAAGACTCTATCAGATTTCAGCTGTTTAATTACACAGTTTTCAATATTTGATATTGATTTGACCCAGAATATAATTAATTTATTCAAATTGTATTTGTAAGGGTGGTTCCAATGGTTGGGTTCCAAAAAATAGAACCCAACTCCCACCATTGTAGCAACTTCCAAAAAAATGGAAGCCATGAAATAGGTGCGAAGTTGGGCAGCGAGATTCCAAGCAGAAGGTGGGCCAGGGGCGCGTCAGTGGAGAGGGGCGTGAATGATACGGGCAAATGTTGATTGTGAATTAATGTTTCCAAGAGCGAGTGCGGGGGAGGGGATTTGACGGAAAGTGGCAGCAATAGTTTTTAATTTTTTATATTTTCTTTTCATTTTGTGGTTAGTTTAGTTTTGCGGCATTTTGATATCTAGAATTCCAATAAAATATATTTAACATATATCTTATATTAAAGATCACAACGAGAGCTTTCATTCGACATAAAAATAATAGAAAATGAAGTTCAAATGAATTAGTTACAATATTTTAAAGAAAAAAAATTCATAATTTATATATTATATAAATTGAAAAAAAACCTATATATAGAGATATAAAATAGTATGTATTACAGTGAATCCTTTTTTTTTATTGGAATCTGGGTTCAGAGTTGGAGTAGATTTATAAAAAAAAAGTTGCTGGATTCCAAAAGCTGATGTGGAGCTGATGTGGCAGGTTGGAAGCTGGAAATAAAAGCTTACCATTGGAACCACCCTAATCTTAAATTTCACTCTAAAGCTGACACAAAACTATCTATACCAGTCAAGTCTTGCACGATGTTCGATGTAATTAACGAACTGCTATTATTGGAAGAATGTTTTATCTTGGATTTCAAAATTTATATATTAGTGTTTATTTGATAATTTAATATATAAAAATCTGATCTAAATTATAGGGTTACAATTTTAAGAAAATCAGTATAAAGCTTCTCATTTCTGCTGACATGACCTTTCACAATTATATTAAGTTATCAAGATTAGGAGAAAAATTGGGTATTGGTCAAGAAGTCCAAAAAAAACTTTTAATATATAATATTAATTCAGCAGTAATATTTTGAATTTTTATTTTATTTTTAAACAAAATAGCAAAACCTGTGGGTTCCAGAGGTATTTAGGTGAGAAAATGGCAATTCTGTAATTAGTTAGAACATTCAACTTTTATATTAGTATAGATTTATAGTAGTTTTTTTTACGGTAAATGTCACTTTCACATATCAAAATTCTCAAACCATCACTAAACTATGTCTAACTATGTGTGTTTGTTGTATATGTATTATCTAAATTAATAATAAGTACGTCAAATTCATATAAAAATATAACAGTTACCACTATAATTTAAAAATTATTTTACAGTGCAAATAAATATCGATTTTTTTCCCATAATGACATAGAATTGCATGCCCAGATCACATTTCAGTTACATTATTATCCTAAATATTATGACTTTTTATGGTAATTTAAATATTACTCTCTCGGTCCCATTGTAAGTGGTACGTATTCCAATATTTCATATTGGGATGTCCTTTTATAAGTGACATGTTTCATAAAATAGAAATAATTAGCTCTTAAAAAATTGTAAGTCATACCACTTTAACTATTTTATATCTTCTCGTTAATATTTGTGTCGAAAAGAAATGTGTCACTTATAATGGAACTGAGGTACTATGAATTAATTCCATGACAAATATATACAAAATTTATGTTCACAAAAAAAACAAAAAAATTTATAAGTCATGTGTATTATTGGAAATAACTATATTAATTGGAATAGTTGAAGATATGTATCAGTCCAAAAAATAAATGGTTGTGTGTGTGGGTAAGGGTTCCCTTCTAGCAATGTCGTGGGTAATGTGCGTTCCCTTCTAGCATTCTTCACAACCCTTTTCCATGGATAAAACTCAAGTTTTTTCTCACAATTTGTTTCTTTTTGTTATTTGTCCAAATTTATTTTAGTTTTATTGAGTGCAGTTACAACTCTAAATTCGTGTAATAAATTCTTAGCTACGAAAATTCGATAATGTTTTCGAATGAAACAACGTTTGGTTAAAACATTTTTGTGAAAGCAGTAGAAGGTGTTAGACTGTATGAGGGAGGATATGATTTATATGATTTTGACATTTTCCTGAACATTTACAATAACCATAATGTGAAAGTAAAATATTGACTGATCATATTTTTAAATTGATTATTTTTACAGATATAGGTGATATTTTTATGTATGCGTAACTTTAGAGTGTGTCAATTTTAAAAAAAAAAACTTTAGAGTTTGTCATATTTCTCTTTTGCTTGCCGATGAATATCCTATTCTTAATTATCAACTTCAATACATGTTACCTTGTTTTAAAAATTAAAAAAAAAAAAAGAACTGTGATTTTTATAATTGAATAAGCTTGCACGGTTGCACCTCTTGTAATTGGTGCTTATAGACAAAATATAGCTTGATCGTTAATTTGCGAGGGTTATTATATGTGATAACCTTGGTGAAGAAGCACAGCGGCGTGGAAGATTGAACTCACGGGCTGCCCGCTTAATAGCAGAGATTGTTTTTAACACTACTTTTAATATGTCATCAGAATAATTATGCAACCGAAAACAGACAAAACTGTTGGGCTTCCTATTAACTATACTCGTTTGCTACGAAGTATGCGATAAGGTCTGATATGTTTGACCGGGATGTCTTATACGTATAAAAATTAATATTTCGTTTGGTGTGATGTATTAAATTCTCTGCAAAAATAGTAATTATGGTAATTTAGTGGTATAATTAGTTGCAGTATTATTTATACCACCTCATAGGTGGTATACATAACAATAAAAATCAATATTATTCATATGGATCCGAACATTATAAAGGGCCGTGTACTTTGTACCAAGCAAGATATTAGGGTGTCATAGACATATTATACACCCTAATCACCCATACCAAACGAACTCTGTACAGAAAAGAAGAAAAACAGATTGTGAAAGCTGTCTGAATAGTTTATGAGAAAAACAATGGCACTAAGATAAATAAAATAATAAAAAATGAACATGAAAAATGGGCGGGAAATTTTGGTGCTCATAGTTTTGCTTTTATATATATATAGATTTATTTTCTAGGAGAAAGAAGTAAGAACATAGCAAAATTCCATTCCTCTGCCCATTAACAAATAAACGGCTACTATAATATTGCCTTTTTGACCTACATTTCAAACGGATAATTAAAATTAAAAATAGAATGTAATATAGATTATATAGTACGTTCACCAAATAAAGCATTTATTATAACGTAAAAAAGTCAAAGACGGCTTCCATAAACACAATTTTGAGTTGCGAAAAATAAAACTAATTAATTGCAAACAAGCCAACCAATGTCAAATCCTAAAAAACATAATATCAACTTTTTCTAATTACAAACTCCTACACCCAGAATTGCAAGAACATATTAAAGATCAAAACATTTTGCAATAAAGATTTTCCATAAACCATTTTGAAGCACCAGTAGCAAACAATTATTATGACCGTTATCATTCCCTCCTGTATGGCATCCTTCTTAAAAATAGCCTCATTTTAATCATTACGAGTACCGTAATTAACTATTAAATAACTCTCAACAAAAAATCTTCCTTCACCTTCTCAATTTTGTTCGACTCAGAATCCCTAACCTTAAGAGCTACAACAGGGGGTAGCCCCCGGTCTCCCCCTAATGCCCGGGTGCATGTTGGTCTCCCCCGTTGGCAACCCAGGGAGGGCGCTGCCTCGGTCGCATTTGCGTCCGAACATGCGCCTGCCTTCTCCCTCCTTCTCCTACCACGCGTTGTCCTCTCATAAATTGCACTAAATACACTAAATATTACTTAAATATTGGGAGACCGCTCTTTTGATGGTCTCCCATCGTAGATGCTCTAATAGATGGAGTTGGGGCTTCAATTCCAAATCCAAATCAACGTTCATATTCAACAACTCTATTAACTAGATTCATTAACATCAACTAAATTATATAATGCATACTATAACTTATTATCAATTCATGTTAACGGTGACACAAATAAATTTCTTAATGCTCACATGAAAAAACAAGATAAACATAGAATAGAACTCAAATCATAACATTCAACTGACAATTCCTAACATAACGACTAACTTCATATGATATAAAAAAAATATAAAATCAAATCAAAATTCGATTAATTTATTACAGGTCCGTACACTTGGACTTCGCCATTACCAACTTGCTTCGCCCTTACCAACTCAGGTACATCTCAAGCAGCAGCACGTACAAGCCCTCTACTGCAACAATTTCACCAACTCCTTCGAAAAGTAAGCCGTAAATCTCCCACCGTCGATCCACACGGCAAATCGCCAGCTGGCGACACCTAATTGTCCGATGGGGTGGGGCCCCACTAAACGAGTCTGTAGGTGGGCCCCGCATATGGTTAGTCGCCAAATGAGAGAGAGAGAGAGAGAGTCATCCGGATCTGCCTATATATGCTTAACGATAACCTCCATAATATTTCATTCAGCGTTGCGCCATTTCAGATTTTGCTCTCACTTCGTCCTCCTCCACACTGTGATCTTCGTATCTCTGTGCTCTTCAAATCAGGTTTGCAACGCCGATTGATGTTCTATTTGATCGATTAGATCTGCTAAGTGTTGAATTGATTTGTGTATTAGATCTACTGCATTCATTCCCTAATACTGTAGCACGAATCGTGAATCTACTGTTTTTGTTTTTGAGTTGAAGCCATTTGATCGATTAGATCTCTGAAGTGTTGAATTGATCTGTGTTTTAGATCTATTGCATTCCCTAAGATTGTAGCTTTTAGTTTATACGAATCGTGAATCTACTGTTTTTGTCGGTAGGATTAAGTGATTTTGTCGGAGTGTTGCTGTTCGATTTTTTTTAATTCGGTAGTTTGAACAGTGGTATCTGCATTTCTCTTGCTCACGATTTCCAGATCTTGTCGAACATTTCTCTGCATTTTCTATTGATATTTTTTTGGTTAACTGAATTTGGGATTTGAAGGTTATTTAGATGATTTTTTAGTATAGGAGATTATGATCAGCTAGCCGCGGTGTTAGTTTAACTGCAGATCTATATTGCATCTTGCTCTAAAAGTAGTCAAAATTCTGTGTTTTTGATAACTGATTTTGTTATGTCGATCACTTGGATAATTTATTACATAATTTACTATAGTTTTGCCAGATTTTGTGCGTATGCCTAATTATTCTTGTTTTATGGCCGAGAAAAGACAAATTAAATGAAGTTGTTTGTTGCCTAGAAACATGTTTTATAGCTTATTAGAACAATGGGCTTGCACATTTCAGGAATATTTCCTTTTCCGTTATCCAAAAATGCTAGATTATTATGGAATATATGAACTAAGATATGCCATCAAATTCTTATTTCAGGCAGAATATGGACACCTTTCTGTTCACCTCAGAATCTGTGAACGAAGGGCACCCCGACAAGCTCTGCGACCAAGTTTCAGATGCCATTCTCGATGCTTGTCTGGAGCAGGATCCCGAGAGCAAAGTAGCATGCGAAACATGCACCAAGACCAACATGGTGATGGTCTTTGGTGAGATCACAACCAAGGCTAAAGTAGACTACGAGAAGATTGTCCGCGACACTTGCAGAGGAATCGGATTCACTTCTCCGGATGTTGGCCTCGACGCTGACAACTGCAAGGTCCTCGTGAACATCGAGCAACAGAGCCCCGACATTGCTCAGGGAGTTCACGGCCATCTCACCAAGAAGCCAGAGGAAATCGGAGCTGGTGATCAAGGCCACATGTTTGGTTATGCTACTGATGAAACGCCCGAGCTCATGCCCCTCACTCATGTCCTTGCAACCAAGCTCGGAGCCAAGCTGACCGAGGTGAGGAAGAACAAAACCTGCCCGTGGTTGAGACCCGATGGGAAGACACAAGTGACCGTTGAGTACAAAAACGACGGCGGTGCCATGGTTCCTATCAGAGTCCACACTGTCCTCATCTCAACTCAGCACGACGAGACCGTGACAAACGAGCAGATTGCTCAAGATCTGAAGGAGCACGTTATCAAGCCGGTGATCCCTGCTCAGTACCTTGATGACAAAACTATCTTCCATCTGAACCCGTCTGGCCGGTTTGTCATCGGTGGCCCGCACGGAGATGCTGGTCTGACCGGTAGGAAGATCATCATCGACACGTATGGAGGGTGGGGCGCTCACGGTGGAGGTGCATTCTCCGGCAAAGACCCGACCAAGGTGGACAGGAGTGGCGCCTACATCGTTAGGCAGGCAGCGAAGAGCGTGGTGGCTTCAGGGCTAGCTCGCCGATGCATTGTGCAGGTGTCGTACGCTATTGGTGTGGCGGAGCCACTGTCGGTGTTCGTTGACACGTACAAGACGGGGAAGATCCCGGACAAGGACATCCTGGCCCTGATCAAGGAAAGCTTCGACTTCAGGCCGGGGATGATGGCGATCAACCTCGACTTGTTGAGAGGAGGGAATATGAGGTATCAGAAGACTGCTGCATATGGTCACTTTGGGCGTGATGATCCTGATTTCACTTGGGAGACTGTCAAGATCCTCAAGCCTAAAGCTTGAGACATATTTACTGCGTAAGGAAGGAAGGAAGGTTGCATTTGCAGGCAGATAAAATAAATATATAATGCTGTCATTCTTTTTCCAGACTCCATCAAATTCGGGCGGGAGTTGTGGTGTTTAATTTTTCACGGATTTCTTATATCTTTTCTTCTTCTCTGTCTGTTTGTTGTCGTCGAGGTTGTCTTATAAATTCAGTAGCTGCGTTGCCGTCCTTCAATTACTGTAAACATTTTATCAGATTGTATCTGAGTTTTGAAGTAATTGTAGCCACTTTAAATTTCAAAATGTCCTTACCAAGAAAGCAAATTATGTGAATTATATAAGTATGTCATAATGTTGAAATTTTGATAATTGAAGTTTGATACTGCGAGATAAAAATAAGTATATGATGAAGTAATAATATACTCGGAAAGATAAAACTACTCAAAATTGTTATTTTGAGATGGATAGTGTAGTAAATTTTTCAATAGAAAGGATAATTGTCACTTTGTCCAACCGACCCAAATCTGTGTGATATGTCGAGTTTTTAAATGCTTCAAATTATGGATCATTTTCACATTTAAACTATGAATAATATCGATCTTAATGCAAATAAGACCATCTATAGTACAATTTAAAGCGTCAAATACTTTATTAAATTACAATAAACCCAACAAGAATGGCAATTCTAATAATTAGTCCAAGTATAAGATATCAAAAGCAAATCCTTAGTTGCCAAGGTCAACTAAACACAGCAAGTGTCAAATGGAAACAAATGTGGGGGATTTAGATAATTTCGAAAGTCCAGGGGAGGAAAGTGTAATATTCCACTACATTTAGTTGTAGTCACTCAATATCCGCACAACCAAACTTGTTGCATGATGCATCAGCAGCTGTTGAAATTCTTGATTCATCCTGCAAACCAAGTTCAATAAATTTCTTCAAAAACAATCTTAAACTTTCTCCATCTCAAAACAAGACAATATTGTCCGTTCGGAGACACCCAAGCGGTGGACCGCCCCTTATAAAACGGGGAGATCTCACATTCAATTTTCATTGGCATCATTGCCCCCACCCTAACTATAAATAGAAACATAAAAATTGGTGTCATACCATCAAACGAGTCGAGATTCATCAAATCTTAAATCCGGATCCAAACTCATATTTAATTATATATTCATAATTTAGCTCGTGTTTGGTACTGTTCATATCCGGATTTTGACATGTCTAATGGATCTCGACACATTAGAACGGCATGACACAAGACTCTTCCAAAAAAGAAAGGTCGATATCCTCATAAAAGGGTAAATCTGGTAGTTTAGTATAATTTTTGCATAAAATTCTGAAATATAACACTTAATCAAGGACCATAAATGGAAGGAGTATTAGTTAGAGAGAGAGAGAGAGAGATGACATATACTACAGTAGATATATTTATAAGGCCTAGCATCTCCAAGACTCGAAACCTACATCACTACATATCAAGACGTTACTAGTTGCATATATTTTACTAACGTGCATCTCTGTCCATAGCAATGAGGGGGAGAAAATCGTCATCAATTACATATATTATAGTATATAAGAGGAAACTAGAGAGAGAATAAAAAGCACGTCACTTAGTTAAAAGTACAATACAAATGAAGACACATCGTGAAAAAAAAAAACACAGAAAACTAGGAAAGATCTAAACTTGCGATTACTTTAGATAGAATCAAACACATTGGAACAAATAGGAAGCTGTTCTTCAATCAAATCATATAAAAAATACTGAGACGCAGCTAAAACAAAAGATTATAATATCAAAGTTGGCAGATTAATATATGATCACGTGCCCCAGTCACATGACCACACCGAAACTGTGACAACTAATCTGGAAGTCAGACTCATAACATGATAGTCAAAGAAACATCACATGATCCAACATGCATATGATTCCAACAAGATCTTGCAAGAAAAATATATATATATCAATCAATTGGATGAGCTCAATCACTTCTAAATCTCATTACAAAAGCTAAACTCCATCATTATACAAAACCTGTTCAATATTCGAAACATATCAAATCAAATAATAGAGAAACAGTTATGAAGTCCAACCTGAGTGTGATAGCCTCTTTGCTTCTTGCATTAGTACTGATTCTGCATTCAGCTGAAGCAGGGAGATCCCTTCTGGAGAAAACGAGAGCATCCACCTCGACTAAGGAGCTGGCTTCCCAATCTTTAAAGGGTTTGCATGAAAAAGAGAAGAATCCATACAAGGAGAAATCGAGCTTCAGAAGAGTACCTCCAAGCAGATCGAATCCCACGCAGAATAAGTAACTTCTTACTCCCAAAAAAAAGTTACAGGCTTTTTCCTCCGTAAGAAGTTTCACTCAGATATGTTGTTCTTGTACCAGGTCCAAACCTCCATAGGATGACTGTAGAAAGCATCGGGTGGAGATGATACCTGTCTTCAGCAGATTAGAATTCGTCTTTTCTTTTCTAGGACAGGGTCACTTTGTTGCAATGTAGAATGCAACCAATTTTGCTGTAGTCGCAATTTGTTTTTCTATGTAATTCCTAGCTTAGACATGTGAATACAAGAGCTTTCAGTCTGATGCCATTTCTTCAATGCACTGTCCACAGATATTTTAGATAAAGAACACGAGGACAAAATGCAAATGCAAATACAAAAATAACATAATAAAAAAAAATTGTGAGAACTATCCACATCAGTAGAGAGTAAAGGGGAGTAGCTTTGAGTTAATCACTACTCCCAGCCTTCAACTTCTTGTTCGAAGATTCTGACAATCCATCTTTCTTGCGCCGTTTCTTCTCATTCTTAGCAGTTGATGTCTTCCCACCAGGAAGAGTTTCTCCATCATTTCCATCTTTTGATAATTTATGCCTTTTGCTTTTGGAGAAATCATGATCACCTTTGGGGAAACCTCGGGCTTTTGATTTTTGATCCCCTAGTTTTTTCAGTTTCGTTGATCCCTGGTGAGCCAGAAAGGGAGTGGTAGGTTTGGAAAGAAAACCAGAAGAAAGACTATCATCTATCTCTTTTCTTATGCCCTTGAACTTTTCCACTTGCATGTTTTTATAAGAATTTGAAAGAAAGTTGTCACCGCGAGAAGATTTGGCATCCTTTGGTCCAAATTCTTCATAGAATTCTTTGAAGACAGATTGTTTAGAATTTTGCCTAGATCTCCACTGCTCTGGTCGTCTTGCAAATCTATAAACAATACAACAAAATAAGGGTAGTCAATACCAGCAAAGTAAAAGATACATAACTTATCATGAAGTTCAAAGGATGTAAAATCGTATATAGCAAACAATAAGACAAGCTCTTATGGGATAGAATGTATTTCACATCGAGTGGGGAAAAGCAAGAAAAAATTAAGAAGATGGGAGCACAATCAAGATGAAATATCTCGAACCCAATTTCCCTGGTAGAAAACAAAATAAGTCCCAGTTTCCGTGGTAGAAGATGCATTAAATCTGCAACGGCTGGTGATTTATGTTATATACATTCAAGTTAAGCAACTTTCAATTTTCATAAATTTTAGGTAGTGCTGCACACCAAGGAAAAGTCTAGATGTAAAGAAAAGCACGTGGCACCAGACTAATTGCTGCAGTTTAAGGCTGTACTAAGTTCGTCCATTAAAACATTAAGACTTTAATAGTGCGTCTGAGGGTGGGGTAGGGCATGCAATCTAGAAAATCAACAAATATATTTACCCCTCAACATCAAGTTTCTTCAAGAGATATGGTCCCTGTTTACTCTTCGACAGATCTGGTTGGAAAGGTAATAGTTCCGACACAATTGTTTCCTTCATAGAAACGTTGCTGCAGTTGAAGCACTTCTCAACGGTAAATGCACCAGATGGAAGCACAGAGAGCTCTCCGAAATGTCCTCGAAGTCTTCAATTAGCAAGCAAAAAGTTATCATTAATATCACATGAAATAAAAAAGTCTAAGAAGTAAGAACTGTGAGACATAATGATGCTCTGTTGAATAAAAATGGTATAAACAGGAGAGGTTAGGGTAAGAAAAAAAATAAGGCAGCATCTCATCTTACTTGACAACTATCTTGTACTTTTGCTTGGCAGGGACACTCGAAACAAGAAAAGCCTCAATAACACGGGAGCCAGCAGGATCTTTTAATGCTTGAAGAACATATGTCTCCTCTAGAGCTGTGATGCTGGTGATATATACTTTTATGCATTCCTGCGATACAGAAAACAACTACTGGTATTACCTTTTAAGATCATAGAAAAACATATAAAAAAACTAAAACAAGGTGTGATTATGCATATACACAAACATTTACTTTTGGGATACCTAAAGACTAAAGCCACCAAAATGACTAATGAAAATCAGCAAGTAGAACTAGGTGTCAATTTGTGGGCCAAAGAATAAAGAAAACTTAGTTCTTCATTAATTAATCTAGGTCTATGCTACTAACTAGTCATACTATAAGTTTTCCCTTTAGGAGGTCAGGCAATAGCTGGGTAGGTTGTTTTCAACAATTAAAGATCATCGAGCACAAAGAATATAGTTCATTAGAGAAAAGCAACTTGCACTTGGGTATTTGAAAATTGACTGCAGCATTAAAGAGCCCAAAACATGCATTTTAACACCACTTGGCCAACTCCAGTTTTCTTTATCTTCAGAGTAGAGGTAATTGTCAAGAAATAACAGCCGTGGAACAACGCATGCAGGAGATTCGTCTCTCAAACAAACAGCATCAGCAAGCGCTTGACAACACTGCCATAAGAACAATAATAGAAACAAAGTTAACAGATAATCAAAAAACCATAAGAAGAGCAAGACAGATAAACTAAGGAGGGGGGCAGTTGAGCTAAACTAAGAGCATCTCATTCTGTTAGTGGTTCTAACAAACAGAAATGTTAGCCCAATGGAACAACTACTAAGTAAAAAAATACTGCGAAAGGAACAACTAGAGTGCCTAGATATGTTACTTATGTATATGTGCATATAAAAAAATACCTCAGGCTGATTGATTTGAAGTCTTTGACTGGCAGCAACAAGGGCTGCCACAACGCCAGCCCTTCCCAACTCAAGAAGATCTTTAAATTTAGGACCCAGTTCCTCAAATATCAACTTTATCTGGACCCAAAAGCATGAAATTAGATTATACTACTAAAGAAACTGAAGATTTCGAAACAAAACTCTTATTGCAAGCTCCATACTGAGCTAAGAAGAAACAAGTTGTGTGCTTTGTAAATTCATACAAAATGCTGAAACATGTAACATGATTGTAAATTAATTTTTTGGGAAACTGGAAATCCTTATTCCTTCATAGTAGATCTACAAAAGGCAAGTGAAGTAGCAGAAGCATCAATGGATTAGCGGAAACATGGTAGATTTTAGTGTATTGTTATTCCTATATTATTCATCTCAGAGAATTCAGTATGACATTGTTAAATATTTTTCCAATCAAGATTCCACAATAACGAAGTTTGCAATGGAATGCCTGTCATATAAACCAGATTAGACATGACATGGTATCTAAACTTGCTGATTTATTTATTCGAGGAATATAAAGTTGCTATTCGAGCTTCAAGAGAGACATTCAACATACATGCTCTTGGCTTCTTGCATGAGATATCAATGCTTGTATGACAAAGTTTCCACAGAAATGCGACGACATTCTAAACAAAGAATCCTTGAAGACTTTTGTGAATATTTCATTATAAATGGTATCAGGGGCCACTGCCAAGATGACCTGCAACAATATTAATACATTATTAGGAGGAGAGGTCGTTAGTACGGAGCAAATTTATAATTCCATGTAAATGAGCTACGAATGGCTGAACAAGCCACAGTCCAGACAACTTTATCAAAATAAACAATAAATTATTACAAATGTTCCTTTTGAGTCTTTGAATCTCAAAAAATGTCACAACATTTTCAAATTTATTTCATTTCTTGGTTCATTAGACTGTTGCATTGTCTTAATAGATTACAAGAGATACGAACACATTCCAAAACACAGCAAAGAAGGAAATCTAGGAGGCAATATTATGTCAGGTACCCTAGAAGTTAGTGCAAGTATTCTGCAGCTGGTGGAGTGCAAAATTTTGTTAAATTCTTACCTCCATCAAATGACTGTATGCATTTTCTTCCACTAAACGTCGGACTTTTTTAGCCGTCTTAACTTGTATGAAGTCCCCTTCTGATGCATCGTCGGTAGGGCAGCCAAGGAGAACGGGAATTAAATGGTCCAGCTCCTCCTCTTGTCCAGCTAATACTTTCAACGCAGTCTGCCATTTTTAAATTTATATTTATCAGATGTAAGAATATGCAAGTTGATATGAAAACTAGAGGACAAAATATCACCCACGAGAGCATGGGTAACAATGGCGGTGTATGCTAAACAAAGTGATTGCATGAAAAACTCAAATCTAACATAGCAACACCAATCTTGTGCAATAAAATTGAAAGATAGCAAAAACATGCCTGCAGAACCAAACTACTATATTGATTAGCTTGTACGATTGCCATGTCCACCCTCAAAGGATTTAACATCTCTGATATGAGAAATTTTAGTTGATCTGGGAATGGCTGGTTCTGTGGTGAGCTATGACCATCCACATGAGATGATCTCAAATTCAAACGCTCTGCCAGCACGGCAGATGGGTTTGTGCTATGAAATTCCAACGAGTCCATGGGAACTCCTTTACAAAGACAAAGAAGTCTCCGCAGGACATGAGATCCATAACAATTGCACATTGTATCAATGGGATTTGCCACGATTGTCTGGTAAGAAGAAAGATAAAAGAAAACTAATTTAAAATCTAGAAATGAATGTTGCAAATGCTATTTACTAGTTCTAATGTGCACCGGGAGATGCATGTCCTGGTAGTTGCAAGACATTTATTACTTCGTCTTAACAATAGATCAAATAATACAAAAGCAAAGAGACTCCAAGAATCAAAGTATTTAAGCACTCATGTCAGTAGCATTGGAATGTAGTAGCTATACCTCGCACAATGCAAATAATGTCTCTCCAATGAGAGAATGATTCTCAGCATCCTCAAGGTGCTTGGCCAAAGACTTGAGGGCAGTTTCAGCTACATGAGAACCAGACCTATCCATACTAATTTGGGAAAAATCGTCTGCACAGCTTCGGAGAAAAGCACAAAGTCGGTTCAAAGAGCAGCCTTCAAGAAGAGTTTGCATAGTGTGGCTAATAATATAATCAGTTGCAAGTTCTACTTCTTTGCCTCTGGCTTCTTCCAATGCAGTACCACATATAACGGATCGCTCCTCCAAGTCTACCTCCGTACCTTCTATTACATTTGCAATCTCTGAGAAGTATTTAGCTGTCTCTGGATCGACCTGCTTTCTACAATCACAATGTTTCCAAGAATGCATTGATAATTTGATATTAATGAAAAAATAAATAAAATGTACACGCGCACACACAACATAATCCCCAAACAAGAAAGGGAACCTGACAAATGACGCCTCAGATGCGCTCACACCCCTGTCCTGTGAAAAATTCCGAGCGTACCGATTCTTGTTTGAATCATTTCGATGAAATCCACTATCTTTCTTGCTTCCTTTCCTGCCCATTTTCCTCCCTTTACCAACATCACCGTAAGAAGTTTTACCTTGGTCAGTCATCACGCCGTCCTGAGATAAATAATGTGATTTATGTTTTCTCAATGACAATGCTCTCAAACCAAAAGAAACCATCTCCAACACAGAATCCTATACCATGCAAAAACTTGTGATTAGCTAAACTAAAAACTTCAACAATAACATTAATATTCAAACAAAAGAAGATACTAACTTCATTCATCCATCAACTCTCTCAGCACCCTCAATCATTTATTATATAGTACTCCACTATATAAAACCCTCAATCATTTCTTATATAGTACTCCACTATATAAAAGGCAGATAGTGGCTGCAAAGGGAATTCCCGCCAAGAGATGCGTCCAATACATTTTCTTAATGCTTACTATCTGATGAGATTTTAGAGTTTTAAATTGAAGCTTTAATGGAACAGCACAAGAGAGAGAGAGCGCGCGAAGGAGAAGCACGTCTACGGCGGCGGCGGAGAGAGAGGTGATGGAATCAGACAGGACTTGACGGAAAATTAAAATCCCGATGAAATTTTGTACAGTAAGAATTAATTACAGGTTAGTTTAGTTTGTCTCACCTCAAGAATATTTCCGGCGAAGGAGAAGTTCTCCGGCGGCGGCGGCGGTTGAGCGTCAGTGAGAAAGGAGTATGAGATATCGCGGAAGTTGCTGGTTTTGGCAAAAGTAAGGGGACGTTTTTAGGTTTTTTTTGGCTAAAAGTAAGTAAGTAACAATTTAAAAATAAAAAAAAATCAATTCTATAAAATAAATCTTATTTTCTTTTGTTCTCATACTACTATTTTAGAAAGTGGTTGAAAATGAGATATAATTGAAGGAGATGTCACATGACAGATATAGATTTGTTAATAAAATTTTAGATCGGGGCTATAAATATCTGCCATAACACTCATCTTGTCTCAGTCTATTCCGGTTGACCCATCGATTCTGAGTTGTCTCAGTCTATTCCTGTTGACCCATCGATTCTGAGTTGTCTCAGTCTATTCCGGTTGACCCATCGATTCTGAGTTAAATTGACGTCCCTAAAATTACACTTAATATACTCGGAAAAATAAAATTACTCAAAATTGTTATTTTGAGACAGGTAGTGTAGTAAAGTTTTCAACCTAGAAGATAATTGTCACATTTGTCCAACCGACCCAAATTTATGTGATAGTACTAATAAGGTGGAGTTTCTAAATGCTTCATATCATATTGTGGAACATTTTTTTTATTTTAAATTTAAACTGTGAATATTATCGATCAGATTTATAAGACTATCTTAATGCAAAAAAAATACCATTTTACAAGAAGAATAGTACAATTTAAAGCGTAAAATACTTGATTAAATTACAATAAACCCAACAAGAATGGCTATTAAAAAGGGCAATTCTAATAATTAGTCCAAGTATTAGATATCAAAAGCAAATCCTTAGTTGCCAAGGTCAACTAGATACAGCAAGTGTCAAATGGAAACAAATGTGGGAGATTTTGATAATTTCGAAAGTCCAGGGGAGGAAAGTGTAATACTCCACAACATTTAGTTGTAGTCACTCAATTTCCTCACAGCCAAACTTGTTGCATAATGCATCAGCAGCTGTTGAAATTCTTGATTTATCCTGCAAATCAAGTTCAATAAATTCTTCAAAATCAATCTTAAACTTTCTCCATCTCAAAACAAATCAATATTGTCCGTTCGGAGACACCCAAGCGGGTGGACCGCCCCTTTGTAAAACGGGGAGATCTCACATTCACTTTTCATTGGCATCAGAAACACAAAAATTGGTGTCATACCGTCTAAAGGGTCAAGATTCGTCATATTTTAAATCCGGATCCAAACTCATATTTGATAATATATTCATAATTAAGCTCGTGTCTGGTAGTGTTCATATCCGGATTTTGACATATGTCTAATGGATCTCAACACATTAGACGGCATGACACAAGAGTCTTTCAATAAAGAAAAGGTCGATATTCTGAGGAAAAGATCGTTCTACCTTTCCTTTGACGGTTATGATCAAGGAACCTCCTCTTGATTCGCGATACGCCCCTTCACGTCCCAAAGAATATCGGATAAATAAATCAATGTACGCTAAAATGATCGAGGAAAGTATACTTTTGTGATTCACAAAGTCTTACCGATGTAGAGATCAGGAAATTTACGACAAATTTCAGACAGAGGCTGAGCAGCATCAACCTATGTCACAAAAGATTGAAAAACACTATGTCAATGCACCTCACAAGAAAGAAACGAACTATTCGACCTCACTCAACAAGGATAAAAGAAGTAGATGCAAAAAGGCTTACGTCGGGAAGAGTCGTTGCCAGTCTCTTTGAAACAAATGGTTCGGTGATTTCTAAAAGACCGTTGGATGTCATCAGTTCGATCAAACAATCCCACTCATTTTCTAGTTCAGAAGCATTAGTCGCAGTAAGAATGACCACATTTTGGCATTTGATCTACGAGACAGAAATACGAAAATTTTGTCAACCTAAAAACTGTTGAAAAAACTAGAGAACTAAGCATGATCAACCTAAAAGAGTTGAAAAACGAGATTCTTTCTGCGTTTGAATAAAATAGACAAGATAACTCCAAAGTCTCTACTTTAAGAACTTTGCTGCTAGTGTTGAGGTATACGAAACAGAATATTATACATCGGCAAACAACATTTAACTTACCAAAGGAACCCCCAGTTTCTCATGATGCAACAACTCAGTGATGCCTTCGGGTAACTGCGCCATCTGAAAGGGAAAAACAGGAAAAAGCATAGTTGTTAGAACAAATAACCCCTTTCTCAAACACCAACCACCAACTCTGTATCAAATTTGATTTTCAAAACGATTGACATGATCTACCGTAGATTCATTCGGACAGGGGAAGAGTAAATTTTCCTAGTTAAAGATTTAGGTATGTACTATTTGATCCAAGAAAGAGCATAGAGAAGGGCATAAAATGAGGAGATATGTCCAAGATTTAGGTATATACTATTCCAGTTCTACCTCTGTCGCAATGATTGATTCACTAATAAAAATCGTTTTCATGTCAAACCACAGCATAACATCGTATTTTCAAACCAAAGGATATTATGTTTTCATTCAATTCATTGCATAAACATTCTTGTGATGTTTTTTGATCACGTCTCATCGTGTTTCAAAATTCAGCTCGAGTATAATATAACAAAAGCAGTAAAAAAATATGCGTCGTATTACCTCATTTCTATCCCCTGTGCACCTTTCACCTAGTATATGCCTCAAATATTCTTCAAATTCTTCGTCGGGGGCCTTCACGAAAAAAAAAATATATTTATAAGTAGTGCTACGTAAATGCAGTAAACTGAGAACTAACAGCAAACTTGATAAATTTGCAACACCAGGAAACGAATCACAAAATTTCCTCCCCGGCTAGTACTAGAAGTCTAGAACTATGAATCCATACGTAAGAGCAGATATAATTTGTTGATAACAAGATATACCATTCGAACACCAAATGCTTTAGCAACACCAGCTACAGTGAGATCTGAGGGCAGTGGACCAACTCCTCCGTATATGAAAACCTACAATATCGGGGTGCAGTTACAAAATATAATGCTTCCAGACAAAAGTCGGCAATAGCTGTCTCTCATTCTTCTACACACACACCCCATACAAACTGACTCAGTGCAAAAAGTTTACCATATCATTAGTGGACTTTAGTCGCTCAACTTCATCTGCAACGGAATCAATCTGGATAGATAATATTAATGAGTATTAAAGTGTATTATATAAGCAAAGACTTAAAAACTAGACAGTAGTTCTTCTCGTAAAGCATACTGGTAAGGCTCAAGCACATGATATATATGCATGATAGCTTAGAATACTGTTTTATAGATTCCTCAAAACTATGTACAGAAATCTCATGCACAGTAATGGTGATTCGATCAAATTACTGAAAACAGAGAGGATTTCCCGTTCTTCTAAAGCAAGTACATCCACCTAACGAAAAACCAAGCTGCTAATTTAGTAGAATTATAGAAAAGCGTAGATACTGAGTCTCGGTGAATAAACAAGCAATTTGAACATAAAATCATGATAAACAGGGCGGCTAACAATATATTATACTAATAAACTGCAAAGTTGACTAGAAGATAATCTATGTATTAATAAGAAACAGCATAAGGATGTGTGTGAAAATTCAGTAAATCCCGTGAAACTTACATCGTTTCGGGTAACTGCAATATGTGAAACAGCCCACCCAACAGAGTGGAGCTTTTTACACAGTACGGACCTCATCTGATCCTCAACAGTGCCAAACCTGAGCTATGAAGCCACAGAAAATTCTCACTTAGCAACAAGTCACTCGTCACAGCTGCAGTAAAATATGGACACTACAGACTACAGTAATGCAGTAAAATATAGACACTACAAAGATCGATTTCCAAAACAGTAATGCTTGACTTCCAACCACACGATAAGGGCGTCAAAGAACATATGAAGAAAAGATCTAGTAAATTATGTATTTTACAACAGAACAATCATAAACAAAAAACTTACAGAATTTCATCTCCAACAGCAATCACTGAGGCCGTAAAAATTCTTTTCAAATGTGAGTCCTCATGCTTAAAGCCATTGCTAGTGGCAGGTAATGGCTGAGAACTGCCCTTTTTAACTCTCCCTGCTCTTTCCAATCTCCCGTCTGGAAGCAGATATGCAGGTTTGTAATTGTATTCGCTACTGCTTGTTTTGCTATTGCATAATAGTGCATTAGGAACTGTATCATGGATGCTACCAATCGACGTGTAACTGCAGAAAAAAAATTACAATAATAGAATTATATGGAGGATTAAACAATGGAAACGAACTTCTCTGACTCCACAAAAGAAAAGAAAGAAATGGGGCCAAGTAGCATTTAGTTCATGCTATAAATTCAACATTTTTATCCAACGAGATCATAATGCATGGCGTGTAGATTTACCCTTGATCATAAAGGCCGCAGTATTGAACCTTGCAAGTCAAGAGAAAGGCCCAAACATCTCTGCCATGTAATAGTAAAAGGTTAGATCTCGTATTTATGCAGGAAGGCAGTCCATTCTAAAAGATACCAAAATGCTGGGATTGCTTCAGCTATTTCAACGGTGTCACAATTTAAGAGAATTATCATCATTGCTCAAATGTGAAAAGCTATATAGGTGGCACACAGATTTGCAAGCTCGTCAATTTAAGCAAACCTCTAGCTTTAAGAAGCATGGGGGACTGTATTGTCAAGGGTAAAATTCAACCTTTGCTTTAAATAAATAAAGAGAAGAGTAGAATTTGCCTTAAAAAATAAAGTCTCCCTACAATATACTTTGGAGAAATATAAACCTCCCTAAAATGGTACTTGCCGTTATAACATACTAATCCCCTCAATAAAGATAAGGAAATCTATATCTCGACTATTGATGCTTGCCGTTTTAACGATGCTTGCCGTTTTAACTACATCAGATTTTAATCATCCTAAGATTATATAGTAACACGAGGAATAAAATCTTGCGATAATGCACCACATAGATATCACGAGAATGTGGAAGCCTAATTACTCAGAGAAACAGATGTATAAGAGAATCCTAAAAGACCAACTTTGATCGACGGAACTGACCTGTATGACCAATCCAAGATGGGATTCACTCTCATGAAAGGCGGCCATCCAGGTGAACTTGGGGAGAACTGCTCTTGCCCGACCTGAAGAATAAGACCATTTTCTCAATCATACTAACTTAATATGCTAAAAACCTTAAGAGCAGGAATCTGTTAACATACAGCAGTCGGATCACCAATTCGAACACCGAGAAAAATAGCTCTAATAGGATGAGCCTTTATAAGGGCCTCCAAACCAGACTTGAAATCTAGGCGAATGATGTCCATCTGCAATTTATAACTGCCAAATTGTAAATAATATATCAATAGTCAATCATAAGCATGATGTCATTTAAAGAATGAATTATAGTCAAGGCAAGCAAACAACCATTCTGTGTGTTTACATCAAACGTTACCGGGGAAGGTAGCCATTTAAAACTTCATTTTAGAAAGAACAGAGAAAAGGGTTTAAAAACTCTATGGAAAAAATGAAGTTACATATATTCACATACATAGATGCTACATCGTAAGTGAATGAGTTGATTTCAGGGAAAGCTGAGGGACTCTCGAAATAAATTGTCCGTATTGGAAATGTCATTTCAGCATTCCCCAGATCCCCAGCCGACATATTCTTTCCAACCTTATGCAAATAATGGCCTGCCCTAAGAAGATGAAACAAAACCTGCCAAACAGAATCGTATACCGTTATTAGCATCTTCAAATGAGAAAAGATATAATGAGATTGGTAGTGGAGAATGTGCGCATTTATGTAAAAGCTTACAGTTGAATCTTTTCCGCCATTGAAGCTAAAGGCAACCTCTTCAACACTGTCAATACAACCATTATAGACTTTAATCTACTTTTTCCTCCGCGCAATTAATATCAATGCTATACAACAATCATTTCCATATACTTGGCATCATGATTAAAATTATATAAAAAGCTGACATATATTGCTTGTGTTTTATTTCCTTTAACTGAAACGTACCATTCTATTCTCACGAGATATTTAGATTGCATACGCAGGTTGAACAGATTGCATACGCAGATTGACATCTAGAGTACTCCTAATTCCTACAAGAGGAGCTCGGGAGATTCTATAACATAATTATGTCTCCAAAACAACAACTAACCTACACGAAACTGGATTCCTTGATGTTAAAACTCAAATTCTGTGAAAGCCAACACATGTATCATCGTTTATACTGACAGATGAAAACCAAAATGAGAGCATTGACTTGGGCAGCCTGATTCTAAGAACACACATCAACGCCGCAAAATTTATCACGAAAACTAACACTGAATCAAATGATGTCAAACCTTAAACCTTGCTACAAAGATCCCACTCAGGGTATACAGATATGAATCAACTCAACAATATTCCAAGAAGAATCCTTAAAACAACTTAAATTTACAGTAAAACCCCAATGCTGAGGGCAAACATAGAAGAAGGGCACATACGAGTAAAGAGCAAGAGCTCTTTGGATTACATAGACGGCATTGTTGTACTTCGTCTTCAACCTTGTATCATCACTTCCTCTTACAGCCTTATCGATCTCCATTTTCACTTTATATCAAACAATCCTTCTAAATGTGTTCCAAAAAGGGGGAACTGACAACAACAACAACAACAACAACAACAAAAAGAAAACCAAAAAAATCAAGAAACTGCAGAAACAAGTCCAGAAATACGTATGGAATACTTCTATAATACTTTCTACAAATTCAAGAGATGAAAAATCATACCTGAACTAGTGCCCAAAAACTAATCAATTCTGTTTCTGCAAAAACAAAAAAACAAAGAAAAAAAAAAGTCAATTTTAACTCGAGAGATTTCATTGTCAAGGAGGACTCAAGAACCAAAATTCGATGAGAAACGTAAATAGGCTTTCCATGGATTAAAAATATTCAAACGAAACGATTCACATTAAATAACTAAATCTTCACAGCCAATTAGCAAAAAAAATGTTCATCTTTCTGGGGTCTAACCATATTTTTTTCAGAGTTTACTGAATGAATCAACACAAGAAAAAAAAGGCTCTAAATTCGTAAATTTAGATATATATTTAGAGATTTTCGGTAGAAGAAGAAACTCAGAAAATATTACCTTGTTTTGAATGACTCGAGAAGAGTAGGATTTAGGAAGGTTTGAACATTTCATTTTCAGTACTGAATTCTTTGCATATTTATAAGAAATAGTACTTCTTTACTTTATTTATTTATACCAAAATCCTTTCAAGATAGAGAATTGAAAATTCCATGGAAGTCCGATTTCAGCGTGTTTTGCCAATTTAATATTTAAAACAGCCAAAATTTGGAATAGTAAAAATAGATAGTGGAAATTAATAGTTGGCTATCAACTTTATTTTTATAAATTCTGTCAAACTTTGAGGATTTTGGACAAAATTGCTCCTAAAAATTGATGTTGTGCTGCGCGTGGTACACTTGGAACGAATGAAATCCGTTCGTACCAGTTGTACCAAGTTATGGCGTTGCGATGTGGTACACTTGGGACGAATGAGATCCGTTCGTACCAAGTTATGGTGTTGCACAACTGGTACACATGGAACAAATTCGTACCAGTTGTGCCACACTTGGCAAACTTCGTACCAGTTGTGCCACACTTGGCAAACTTCGTACCAGTTGTGTCGAGTTAAATCAGAGTTGGCCACAATTTATTAGAATAAAGTTGGTGACCAACATTTAATTTTCATTAACTTTATTTGCTATTTCGCACCATTACCACTATTTTAAAATATTGCAAATAAATACTTAATATTTATAATTTTTGCAAATTCAACCTATTATACTTTTTCCAATTTTTTAGTCTCTGGTAAGCTAATTTAGCGCCTTCATTAACAATGTGTACTAGAATTTCATTATGTATTACTATTACTATGTCTGGAGTCATTATAAATCTTTTAAAACGATATTATTTTGTATTTAAATATTAAAATTTTGTAGACCACTCCCGGAAATGGCCCCTTTTTGAAATACTAAACTTATCCCTTAAAAAAAAAGAGTACTCAGCTAAATGTGGAGGTTTTGAAATAAATATTGTTTTTGTGTAGTTTTGTTTTCCATTATTTATGAAATTTGTTTTCTTTTGAAATCCTTTTTTCTGAGAGAGGCAAATGTTGTGATTCAGAAAAAACCTTTATCCGATTGAAAAAACTGCAATAAGGCGTGGTCGAAATTGTTATTATTGTGATATTTACAAGTCATTCTCAAATATAAATATCTCACTCTTTTATGTTTTTTCAGCTCTTTCAGATATACACTAGCATTTCTATTCTTATTATTATGGCTTCTAGAAGTCATTTTCAAATATAAATATCTATCTAATTTTGGGATTCTCGGTTCTTTTGAATACATGCTTAATTGATATGTATATATCTATCACACAAAATTGATAGATCTCAAATTTTATTACAAATACAAAGTGTGTGCTTCATTAATTAAATAAAATTGGATTTCAGAGAGGGGAATCCACCTAACCAATAATAGGTCAAATAAATTAAGAATTACAGGTCAAGATTTCTAAAAAGTCAAAGCAAAATCCCAAAAAGAAAATTCTAACAAATTTATGATTTTTTTCTCGAGGAAAATCCAACATGATTTCAAAAAAAGAAATTTCTAGGAAAAAGAACATAGCAAAATTCCATTCCTTTAGCAGCCCACAAACAAATAAAAAGCTATAATTGACTTTGACCTACATTTCAAATGGATAATTAAAATAATTCTAAAAAAAAGATAATTAAAATAAAAAATAGAGCGTAGTACAATCACATACTTGGATAGACACGATATAGTTTACCAGATATAACATCTACGACGGGTAAAAAACGGCTTCCGTAAATGCAATTTTGAGATGGAAAAAAAAATTACTATTGCAAGCAAGCCAACCAATATCAAATCTTAAGATACATAACACTAAACCAATATCAACTTTTTTAATTGCCACAAATTTCCATACCCTCCAGTTTTGAAGATCCCACACCAGGAACTGCAAGAACCAAGATTCGACTAGCGAAATCGCACTAGCTAAGACGAGAGCATCAAGAATTCAAACGCGTTTTTGGTCATAAATCGTGACCTGATCATGCAACTGTGCTCCTGTAATTTCTAGGGGTG
Source organism: Agastache rugosa (assembly GCA_031470985.1). Taxonomy (NCBI): domain Eukaryota; kingdom Viridiplantae; phylum Streptophyta; class Magnoliopsida; order Lamiales; family Lamiaceae; genus Agastache; species Agastache rugosa. The sequence goes on along the minus strand of CM062607.1, from coordinate 33,107,264 downwards.
AACCATCCTAATATATAGTCATTTAGTCTTGCAGATCTTCTTCCCACACTTCAACCAAGAACTCGACCATCTTCTGTGAGCGCAGAATGCAATTGTGAGATCACGCCAAACTGAAAAACTAGAAGAAAAAAACCGGGGTACATGGTTAAAGAACTTACAGATAAAGGAACAGGTCCATCAAAAGGTTCGGTGGATGAAAGTGATTCCTCCTTGACTGCACTCAAGCTGCACGAAACAACTTCTAACGTTAGGTATTATATGAATGGTTAGCAATATGGTTAGTAATTAATTGTTTTGATCGTTCTCACTTTGTTGATTAGGATTCATAAACCAAACGAGGAGTGAAAAAAAGAATAGATACGAGTAAGCACATACTGGTGCCTCGTTGGCTCCCTTGGCTTTCTTTGGGAAGAATCAGATTGATCACCTCTCCAAGCTCTTCTCATTTCATGCCAGGCTATTGTAGCTGCATAGTAGACCCAAATAAGTACATTGAATATAAGATAGTGCACCCAAAAACACAAGAAGAAGGGATCAACAGGGTCGGGAGTAAAAGATAAGAGTCGAGAAAAAGTAATCAAAATGGAAAATACTTGGAATTCTTGTAAGCTCAGTAGAGGTTCTAGGAAACTGTTTATTCTACAGAAACATAACGTTTGCTAGGGAATAACCATAGTTGACAAAGAGAGTGCTGCGATCATCTTCATTAGCAGTCGTCTTTTCTACATTCACCATGTCCGAACCTCTCAAAGAGTGGTTAGTAAATAGTCGAAAATTGATTGCATTGATGTCCATCTTCAGAAAGTTTAAGGACCACTGCGTTCCAGACACTGAAACAACCACCAATTCAACCAGAAAATGATTAACAATTAAGATGATTCAAGACACTACACTCACAAGAAAAACTTAACAATCAAAAACACGCGATAGCGATCAAGAATGATCAGAACACTTTGATCAACGAGGCCGGGTAAAAGTATTTCAACCACAATTAATGAAGTCCGAACTATTATAAGAATGTGAAAATGTTAACTATCTGGAGTAAGTGCAGTTACTACCTTTTGTCGCCACCTTCTGTCCGAATGCATCGAGCAGTATATTATTGTATTCCTGTCCACATTTTCTTAAATCGAGATGAACTATCTACATGTATAAATTTTTTTTTTTTTTGCCTTTACAGGTAAATCGTTTTTAAATTAAGGCATTACCCCCAAATTTTGATATCCATAAATCCTAGTCTACTTAGCAACTACATCATTCATGCACCCAAACATGTTAGTATACCACAAAAGTTTCGAATAATAATTTCTAGTCATACGAGATGAGTAAAAGGCTCCCTCACCAAGAAAACAACCAAGTCATAATAGAAAAAAGAAACATGAGCTAAATCTGGTGAGCACCTATCCAATTTCAAACTCCTCTACCTCAATTGTTATCCACAATGAACGACAACAAAGCTTTCATCCGTTTATTTTGGTTCGACTATATGGATCATCTCTTGCCATCGCGTTCCATATACTGTTTTCGACAATCAGTAATCCATATCTTTTACACTTTCTAACATCTTCTGATCCTAATTTCTCTGCACTTATACTCAGGCAAGGCAGCAACTCTATATATTATTGAATATACTATGATCAGCTTCTAAATCTACAACACTAACAAGATTTGAATTCAAGAATACTTATACCAGAATTCCACAGCAGCATAGCTTCGAATATCAATCAAATTAACTACTAACTCATAACGAAAAGTGTAACAATGCCAACAAGCAAATTTGTATTTCAACACAAATGTGAATAAATAAATAATTCAGTCGACTAACATCACCATTAAAACCCGCCAATTCCAAATAAAACCCAACTGTAATTAATCGACGCTGAAGGTGGCAAAAACAGTAAAAATCGAATGAAGTTTAGCTTTTTTTCATAGCATTAACTAATGATTCTTCAAACAACAAACTCTACTCACCAAACCTTTCATTCAATCATTAAGGCGAGTTAGGAAAAGGGAAAAGGAACAAAGGGGGCCTAACCTGCAGAAAAACAGAGGTGGGAGGTCGGTTAACTTGGAACTGAAACGATTGCCATTGATAGAGTAGGCAAATGATCCTTCCACAGTGTAGAGGTTTTTCTGGAAAGAATTTGAATGATTTCAACCAAAAAAAAAAAAGTAGTATGAATTTGAGTTGTATATACTCTTGATTATTCAAATCTTGACCTAGAAAGGCCAGCAGAATTAGAGTTGGATTGAGAGATTGAGGTCCATTGAAATGGTGATCGGATTACGGATGCACTCATACGAGTGATGATTATCTCTTTCGTCACCAATTTCGAAAGTTATAATTAAAAAAAGTAAATATATGTTCTTGCAAATTTTTACCTGAATATTCTTTTTTATGTTGACTTATATGGGTTTCTAAACTTTTGTGTTTAGCTTTTTACGAAAAAATAAATAAATAAAAACTTTTTGTTTGGAATATCTGAAACACGTGTAAAATTTTCGACGATCTTATTCATCTTTCAGGAATTGAAAAATTTATCTGAGGGTAAATTTGCATAATTTATGGTAGTTTGTGTATTAATTGGTCAAAGTCCATAAATCATTATACAAATGGAGAAATGGTGATAGTGTTGGATATATATGATGATGTGATGATTTAGCCTCGAATGTAATATATTTTCTCAAATAGTAGCAAATGTGATGATTTTATTAAAAAGTAAATACTATCAAATGTTCCAATGTATCGACCTTTTCACAATAATCCCAACATGAGGGTATTGACAAATTGGTTTCAAGCGCATTAATTTCTTACAATAATGTCCCGGCGGTTGATTTCTGACCACGTGCTTAAAAACAGAATAAAAATTAAAAAAAAAATAAACGACGTTGTTTTTTATTATGAAATTTTTGGAAAGGTAAATTTTGCAGAAAATTGACCGAAGAGATGCTACTGTGAAAAAATTAATACGTTGAGAACTATTTTATGAATATGCTTACATTTAGATATATTGGGATATTAGGTGGTAGTTATCCTTTTATTAATTATTTGATACTATGGATTGAATCAATAATCATAACATTGTGCTGCTTAACGTACGGGTGTGAAACTAGTTTAACAAATATAGAGATAGGATCCAACTGATGGAAAGAAAAAAAAATACATTGCAATTGCTGCTTACAAAGAAAAGGCTTAATAATATACGTCCTCTCTCTCTCTCTCCTTCCTTTTTTTCTCTTTAATTTTGGTAATTGGATTCTCTAACTTCTGTTTGGTCTTATTTGTATAATCTTACTTTCCATTATATTATTATGATAGCCAAATTTCATTTGGTTGGATTGGATTTCAAACTTTGTCATAAGTTAGATAATCATTCTCAGCCGGCAGCCCATGGCAACAAATCAAATTTAGAATTATATCTCAATATTCATGTTATTGATGTATATTACCGTCAGAATCAACGTATCAAGTATACAAATTATGTCTCACAATTTTTTCATGTTCATGACGTAATTCTTAGTGTTACATTTATAATGATCTATGTATAAATGTGTATAAGATGTAAAAAGTAGTCACACCTGCAAATTTGTCTTTCCAAAAGAATTGAGGCACAATCCCTCAAAAATTGAATCTAATATTTGCAGACAACTTGTAAGATGCGTGAAACCCATGAATAATTTTGTAAATATGAATAGGTCCTACATATTTTTATAAGACTGTGTATTTTCTAAGTATATACCCTATCAAAAGTGCGTATTCGTCACCCTAAAACAAAACTAGTAAAAGCAAATGAAGTTATTGGCAGAGCAAAATATGAGAAAGAATTTGAAATATTAATGAGCTAACATCTAGCATATCCGACCATAGCTCAGTTGGTAGAGCGGAGGACTGTAGTGTGTTTGCGGAAATCCTTAGGTCACTGGTTCGAATCCGGTTGGTCGGAAATTTTTTTACATATTATTAAGATATACTAAGTAGACCTGTCCACGGGCCCGGAACCGGCCCATGTACACTGTACACGGTTACGGGCCGAGCTTTTTAACCGGCGGTTCCGGGCCCGTTTAAAACCCGCCGGTTCCGGTTAAAAATTGACCCGGTTTTTAATTTTTTTTCATTAATACTTGAAAATTAAAATAAACATGACTAAATAGAAATTACAAGTACTTGAAAATTAAATTAAACATTACAAAATACATATTTCAATTTTCAACTACAAAATAGAGATTACATTAGTAATATTACATACTCAATTTCCCATAGCTTCGGTCGGATGCGATTTTTGAATGTGACGAACAAGGGAAGCATAGCCATCATTTTGAGTTCACTTGAAAACTTTGTTGCAATAATTGCAATGAACTTCATAGGTTGGATTAGAATAGTCGGGCAATGAAGCACTACGGGTGTAGTGCTTGTTGAAAATATCAACCTTAATACTAGATCTAGGAGGCATTGTTGTTTGTATTTTGTAAAATTGAAGTTGAAACTTGAGTCTTGAGAGAGAAAATTAAAAAAGAAGAAAAAATGAAGAAGATAGATAAGGTGAAGAGATGAGGAAGATTGAATGATAGATCATTAAGGTGAAGACGGCTGAGGGAGTGAGAGTGAGTGAGAAAAGGGTTTGGCTTGGGGGGTATTTATAGATAGAATTTAGGGTTTTTGAAAAATAATAATAATAATAATTAAAAACCGCCGGTTTCTGCCGAACCGCCGGTTCAGGGCCGACAACCGACGGTTAATTACAGATTGTTTTTGTATTTTTGGAGCACTTTTTTCAACTTTTGTAATTTTTTTTTGTAATTAATTGTTGTATATATATATCTTAAGACAATATAAGCAAAAAAATTTTAATTTTACTTAGTAGTCATTGAATAAAAATATTAAATCATTTCTCATGAATATTGTTGAAATTACAACACTTGAAAGTTGAAATGTAAAAAAAAGGAAAAAAAAAGGACTTGAGCTCAATTTTAATATTAAAATTGAGTTGCCTACGTATCCTCATAGAGGAATCAAAATCCACGTAGTTCGATTACATTACATTACTCCCTAGTAGTTCTCGTCCGCCGATCGATCACTCTCGGTGAACTCTTCGTTTGGGCTCTCGTCGCGATCATCCCAATCGAGCTCTTGAGCTCTAAGATCGGCCCTCGACCAATCATCAAGCAACATTGTGGCTTCAATGTTTCTTGGTTTCATCGTTGATCTTCTTTGGTCCAACATGATTCCGCCAATGCTAAAAGCTTGTTCGACCGAGACGGTGGATGCGGGGACGGCAAACAACTCTTTCGCCATGATAGAGAGTACGGGATACTCCGTTCTCTTTGACCACCACTTCATCACGTCGATTTGTGGAGCACTATCTTCAACACCAAAAACAAAACGACAACCCAAATACATATCTAATTCACTATTACCTTGGCCCCTAGGGAGTTCATAAGATCTATCTTGGTACATGCTACTTAATTGTTGAACTAAGGGATCTAAGGAGTTTAAATCAAGTGGTATAAATGAAGAGGTAAAAGTAAAAGAAATAGGTGCATTCATGTCAAGATCAATACCATAAGTCATCCTATATTCGGCAAAAAGAGATCTTAAAGTTCTTTCTAAATCATCTTTTATTTGAGTAACATTAGGAATATCAAAGAAAATTATTTCTCCATCAATTCGTACATTTAAAAAGTCCATCTGCTTAAAAGCATTATAATAAATATCTAACATTTGACAAACACCATCATATTTCCATTTAGGATCTAAGCACTTAGCTACTAGAAAAACATCCGGAATATTTCTAAAATATTTTAGCCATTTTTGAACCATAAAATAAATCACACCTTGCAAATTGGGTTTACTAAAACAATTTTTAAAGCTAAGTGCAATATACATGCAATGTTCCAACACACGAACGGAAGTACAATAATAAACACCCGATAATTGAACGGTGGCATTATTAAAAACCTTTAACAATTGATATAAATCCATGCATTGGTCCCAATAAGAAGGTAATAAAGTCAATTGAACCGTCGCAAATTCTTTTCTAAAAATTTCGCATAAATAATCTTTATACTCTAAAGTAGAATTAAGCATTTCATAAGTGGAATTCCAACGATGTGATACATCTCTAACAAAACTCCTATATTGAATATTCTTATGACGACAATATTTTTGCCATTTTTTACCTAAATTTATATTTTTATGCAAAAGGGCAACGGCTTTTCTAATTGGCATAACCGATTCATTAAAAATTTCAAGTCCATCTTGAACACATAAATTCAAAATATGACAAATGCATCTACTATGAAAATATTTTCCTTGGAAAGATGGATTACATGCTTCAATGAGTTCGGGAATACTAGCGGTGTTGGCGGATGCATTATCAAAACCAACCGAAAATACTTTATTAATCAATTGGTATTCATTTAAAACGGTTATAATTATTAAAGCAATATTAGTGGCCGTGTGTGGATCATCGAACTCCCTAAATGCAATTAAACGTTTTTGTAGTATCCATTTATCATCAACCCCAATAACATGTTATTCCCATGTAATTATTTTGATGAAAACAAACTTTCCAAATATCGGCACAAATAAAAACTTTATGGTCTAAGTTCATCAAATATTTCATTAATTCCATTTTTTTATCAAAAGCTTGTCTTCTAATTCGTCTAAGCATATTACTTCTACTAATTTTTTTAGCGGCGGGACAATATGCATCTTTTATACTTTCTTGATTGGTTATTTTATCGGTAAATGTAAAAGGTTGTTTTTCCATAGCACAATATCTAGCCATAACATCTTTGGCATGTGGATGATCATATTTAAATAAAGGGTGAGAAGACGTACCCGTCGCCGAGAAAGCGGTGCCACGAATTTGAGTTTGTGTTGATGCAATCCCGTATTCTCCCGGATGACACGTCTCCATGTGTCGCCTTAGTGTGCCATAGCCTCCTCTATGCGTCCATTTGTAGACGTTATTGTAATAGTTGCAATAGGCGTTGTATTTTGGAGGATCTCCGGACTTGTCGCTAGGTGCCGGGGCTCTAGGCATTTTTTAAAAATGCTTAGTAAAGATTGTAGGAACCTCCAATTGATAGGCCGGCTCATAATTGCCCATGGATCTATTTTGGTTATCTAACAAACACTCGTAAATCGAACATATGCATGCTCCTATGAATTAAATAACAATCATAGGATGTTTATTCGATATACCTGCGAACTGTGTGATTAGAGACTCCAGAGTTGATCTTCTGAACTGTTCCCGAGCCAAGGATCGACGTTGGATGGCAACGAGCTTCGATCTATTCTTCACACTAAAGTGGAGGCTGCTCCCACTTTTCTCTCTAGGTTTTCTGCTTTTTAATTTTACGTAGAATGATTATAATTCTGATGTAAACTCTGATATATATAACTGGTATATAATACCTAATTATCAGAGCCCATCTAATTAAATCAAGCCAAGCCCAGATGGGCTAGAAGAGAGAATGGGCCACCACTTTTAGAGGCTAAGGCCTACTAGGCCAGTTCAGGGATCTACTAGCTTAAATAAGGTGTAGGCCTCCCAGTGTCTGATTTCTTTTATTCAGCCCAGAATATAAATCAGTCCACTAGTATTAATTTACTCCACTAAAAAATTAATACTGAATTACCACCTTATTTATTGAGTGAGTCGGGGCTAGTATTAGACATAATTAATCCTCGTGTTTAAGATTACAAATATCCATTAATTAATTAATTGCTTCTGACAGCTTTTTAATTAATTAATCAATTAATTAATAATAATTAATATCTTGAGTGCTACCACTTAAACTTATTATCATACCGGAACTAAATTCCACCTGCAGGGTTTAGTATGATAAACTTATTAAGTTCCTCAAGAGGATATTATCAACCTGTTATTAGCAGGACACGATCTCTTAAATACCAGTTAATCGCGCATCAAATAAGAATTGTTATTATCCAAGATATCGAGCATAGTGGACTTTATATGCCAAAGTCCTCACCCATGATAAATCAAAATAATAGACAAATACTTATTTACACCGATTAATGTAATTAAGATTAAGACTATTTAAGTCACCAAGATCTTGATCATTTATAAGTCAGAATAAATAATACATCTCATTGTGATCCTTTCAATACGATAAACGTACTAGCATAAATAAATAGTCAAGACAAACTATTTAATCAATTATGCTACAGTCTATACCAACAACTTGTCCAAAGTTGTCTCGACTGTGAAATCAGTTTATATCTCATAAGATACCGATTATATGATCTTCTGTGATCTACAACACACCATATAATCTATAATATTGAGATAAATGGACATTAATATAATTATGCAATAATATAAATTCAGATAGAAGAATTATAGTGGATATTGAGAACAATGTATACAAGCAAAAAGTTTGCTTTCAGTATACAACCTTTCAATTCTCCCACTTATACTAAAGCGAACTTTTAGTATACCATGAGACTAATATCTACCTAATTTCCATCTATTACAATTCTCCCACTTATACTGAAAGTTTTTAGTGTGGGAGGTCGCTTAGCTCCCTTCCTTCAACATGCTTGTCAAAGACCTTAGCTAGCATATTCTTTATAAATAGAACAATCATATTCTCCACTCTTGCGATTTTCTTTACTTCAATGTCACCTCTCTAGATAATTTTCCAATCTAGGTAGACTTTCTCTCTATGTGTTTGCTTGTCTGATGGCATCTTCCTTGTTGTTTGCCACTGCACAATATTATCACAATAAATTGTGATACACTTGGGCAAACTTGGAATCACATCAAATTCCATTAGGAAGCTCTTGAGCCATATAACCTCCTTAGTAGCTTTACAAGCCGCCAAATATTCAGCTTTCATGGTAGAGACTGTAATGCATTTCTGCTTTACTCTCCTCCAAATAATGGCTCCACCTCCCAACATAAACACATAGATTGAGATAGACTCTCTCTCATCTTTATCAGCCTGGAAATCCGAATTCTATATACCATATATTGGGACCAGTTTATCAGACCGGTAAACAAGATTATAATCTCTAGACCGTTTAAGGTACTTGAGAATATGTTTTCTGTCGTCCAATGATTATGTCCCAAGTTGGACTGATATCTTGCCACCATGCAAACGACAAAGCAAATATCAAACTTGGTATACAATATTGTCTTATTTTAATCTCTCTTGAAATAATCTGTAAGAATTAATACATATAAGCCACGATAGTGTGAACGTTTAAACGTAAAACTCCCACTATTCATTGAGATTAAAATATTCACTAGACAATATCAATTCTAGGATATTTGAGACAAGCTCAACATTCTTTTTGGTCAATCACAACCGACCTTTATTCCAAGAATGTAATCAGCTTCAAGATCCTCATGAAAAACTGTTCGGATAACCATTTCTTCACGCCTGATAATACATTCACATTGTTGCCAATGAGAAGTATATCGTCTACGTACAGTACAAGAAATACCACGCTTCCGTCGATACATATCCGGTACACGTAACTCTTGTTCAGACATTGTTCAAACCTAAAGGATTGTACAATCTCGCCAAAACATATGTTCCGTGACTTAGAAACTTACTTAAGCCCATAAATAGACTTCTTAAACTTCCATATCAAATGCTTCTAGTATTTCTTTATGAAACTTTTAGTTTGCTGCATATAGATGTCTATCTTCCTCAAGATACCCATTCATGAATGCGGTCCTGACATCTATTTGCCAAATTTATAGGTTCATAAAAAAAATGGATAAGAAAGCTCAAACAGACATTTAGCATGGCTACTGACGAAAAAGTTTCATCATAATCGATACCCTCTTTCTGAGTGTAACCCTTCGCCACTAGTCTCGCTTTGAAGATTATGACCTTCTGTCTGGTCATTTCTTTCTCCTGTATACATACTTGTAACCAGAAGGTAGCAAGCACTTCTTGTATACATCAATGGTAGTAATAGAATCGACTTCTGATTCCATACACAACTGCCAATCGAGAGCATTTGGATCTGCTAATGCCTCTGAGTAAGTCTAGAGGTCGTCTTCCACCCCCTCATTGTCCGGTAAATCAAAAGATTCACCATACAATGAATAACAACTGGGTTTAATTATAACCCTCCCACTACGACGAGGCTCTATAGCAGATGTAGTATCAACAGCTTGTACAGTATCTGGTGATACTTCTTCTTGCACACTTGGCTGAATATATTGACTGACTGTATCATTTCCTTCAATTTATTAAAGTATGATCTCATTCCTTGACTAATGGTTACTCACATAGTCAACTTCTAAGAACCTCGAATTAAAGCTAATAACGAGTTTCTCATCCTTAGAATCATAGAAGTAACCATTTTTCGTTCATCTAGGATATCCTATAAACAACCTTATCTCAGTTCTAGTACTTAACTTATCGGCATCCTTGTTCAGCACACGTGTTGAGCTGCCCCAAATCCGGATGTGATAAAGACTAGGCTTGCGCCCAGACCACAAGCTCGGACGGGGTCTTCGCAACCGACTTAGAATGAACTAGATTGAGTATATAAGCCATTGTCTTTAAGGCATAGCCCCAGAACAAAAATAGGTAAAGATGAGTAGCTCATCTCATAGATCAAACCATCTCAAGAAGAGTTTGATTTATTCTCTATACTACACCATTCTGTTAGGGTGTGCCAGGTGCAGTCAACTGAGATGTAATCTCATAATCTGACAAGTAGTCTTTAAACTCGTTACTGAGATATTCGCCACCGCGATCAGACCACAATGACTTGATACCTTTACCATGTCGCTCTTTCACCTCTGCCTTAATGTCTTGAACTTGTCAAAACATTCAGACTTGTGACGCAACAAGTAAATGTATCCGTATCTCGAGTAAGTGTCAATGAAAGTGACGAAATACTCATACCCTCACTGAGCTTAAGTGGACATAGGTCCACACAAGTCAGAGTGAACCAATTCTAACACATCTTTGGATCTATACCCCTTGGCTTTGAATGACATAGTCGTTATCTTTTCTTCCAAACAGGATTCGCAGACTGGGATTGGTTCTATTTGGAGCGACTCCAAGATACCATCTGAAACCAGTCTTTGGATCCTTTTTAGATTGATGTGACCCAATCTTAGATGCCAAAGTAGTGTTTGGTTCAATTAAGAAAAACTTTTCTCTTCTTATGGTTTGAATTGAAGAATTAACATATGAAGAGGAATCATGCAAACATATGATAGTATAGAGAGACTTATCCAATGTACCCAAGTAAATAATCTTATTATTTCTCATGATAATCACACGACTATAAAAAATAATAGAATATTTATCACAAAACAATTTTGAAACTGAAACAAGGTTTCTTCGAAAAACTCGGCACATATAAAACGTCTCTCAAAACTAAAACAAAATATACTTAGCCTTCATCATCATAAGACAATCAGTCTTCTAATGTCCATATATGTTGCATTTGAAACATTTGTCCTTCCTCTTCGGCCTTTAAAAGCCTCTGATTGAACCGTTTCCATTACTCCCACTATTTCCCTGACATCTCTTACGAACTAGGTCCCTTTCACTCTTTTCACCTTTCGGTGTAAAATCAAGACCCTTCGTAATTAGGTCTGGAGGTGTAGGAGTAGTGAGTACATAATTGTACTCCTTTGCAACTAGGACATTACTAAAAAAAAATGCGCTTTCATTCCAAAACTTTGGAATGGTAAGTGCCTTTGAAGTAAAACATTTAACAAAGGAGTAATAGTCATATCTGAAAAATTAAAACATGCAAACGCATATAAGTCACAATTACTGCATAAAAGAATTCGTAACTTTAATATTGTAACCTTTTGATAAAACAATATTAACAGAAGCCTCCATTAGCCCAAGCAATTTGCACGCAAGCCACGATCGTGTGGACGTTTACGCGCTCATTACTTGACCAGACACCCAGTCTTTGAATCTTATCATCTTGTCAACTTAACCTTATGACAAATAAGAACAATAAATGGACCTCTACTAGACCATATTAATTTGAAAAGGGACTCCGTTGGGGAGTTGTATTCAAACTAATATCCAAGCAATGACCACAATTTAATCAAACCAAAATTAATTCTCGAGTTGATGAAATTACTAGAACGGCATCGCCTGAAAAATAATTTACTTTGATTATCTCTATTTTATTCTCACCTAGAGTATTCCGCAAGAATTAATACGTGCAAGTCACGATAGTGTGAACGTTTACACGCACAACTCCCACTACTTACAGAAAATAAAATATTTTTAAGAAGTTTAACTTGACAAAATGCTATAAATTGAAAATATGCGCAAGCCACGATCGTGTGGACGTTTACACACACTCACAATTTAATTTGTCTTAAACCAATTGTGGAGATCTTTAATAATTTTAACAAATAAAATTATTTATTAACTTGCTTAGTCATTTTTCTTCAAAAGGTTTGTAGCATGCAAATCACGTTGACACAGAATTTTCTAAACATGCTGTTCTAGAACTCACATAATAAATCATGCTCGCTTGAATTCTAAAACATGCTCAGAAACGCAATAAAGCCTAGCATGCATTTTTCTAAACGCAAATATTTGCAAATTAATCAAATATCTCATGCTTTAGAACACCTTAACGGTGATTAAATCCACAACATGCAAACATGCTTATTTACGACAAAATAAGTTCGCCGTCTTATCGTGGGTACTTTGGAACCTGTCCGTCCCTGCCTATTTTATTACATCGAACAAAATAAACAACAAAAATCCTAACTATTACATAAATAGTCTTGGTCTTGGGTCTTCAAGCTTTAAATCTGGCCCAAGAGAATTAAATCTGGGCCTCCTTTAATTAAAACACTTATTGGGCTAACACCTGGGGCAGTCAACTTAATGAGATCAAAACCCTATCTTTAGCCCAATCCGCGGCCCGCAACCCAAATCCGCGGCCCAAAGCCCGCTGCAGCCCTAGGGTTTGAACCCTAGTGATGCATCCGCCTTTTCGGCGCCGTCCCCGCCGGATTTCCACTGACCACCAGCGTCGACTCGCCGGAAAACGAGAAAATACAGCATCTGCTTCGGGAATCCCGCGACGAATGCCGGCGTCGACCGTGCCACCTCCTCCGCGGCGCCGGCCAACCCCAATCGTCACCTCCATCCCAAATCCGCCGCCATCTCGCCGTTCTTTTGCTCCTTCCGCCGGAATCAAGTTGCTGCCGCTGCTGTGTTGTCGTTGCGGTTCTGCTACTCTCCTCCACAGCAATGAAGAACAGCAGCTGCATCGCGCTACCACCAGCACTGGTGCAGCTCTATGACCGCTGCAGCCATGGAGTAGCGCCGACGAGAAACAGCGAAGAAGCCGGGATAAAACCCAGCACGCCGCCGCCGTCGCACTGCTGTCTTCGTCGCGCTACTATTCTTGTCGTTCCCGGTGAATCGACGGTCACCACAACGTACTGCCACCACTGCAGCACAGTTGCGCCGCCTTCGCCGCCTTAAACAAGCAGCAGCAGCCACCACAACGAAAAACCCGTCGTCAACCACCGCAACGCGCACCAGCAGATCCGGTGCGGTCTCCAGCGCGTTAGCGCGCCAGACCACACCCCGCCGTTCCTCACGCCTCCGAACACCAGCGGCTCTGACGCGCTAACCTACGCGCCGCTGCTGCCGCATAAGACCTTCGTCGCCGGTCACCAATTTCATCTTCTCCGGCCGTCATTAGCAACAGATCTGCCTCGGTCTCCGGCACCCAAGCGCGCCAGACCGAGCCTGCCGCCGTCGCGCGTTAACTGCTTCTTCCGTTCACCTACAATCCAGCGCCGCCTCCGGAATTTCGCTCAACAAGAAGAGAGCAACCGTAATCTCTCCTTCAAATTTCCATCTCCAATTTCTTCGACTTGTACAGCAATTACAAGCAACAGAAAAAGAAAGGAAATACATGCTGAAATTCTAAATCTATTTCACGGGTTTTCTCGTGAAAATTACAACAGATTTAGGCCAAACCGGCAAAACGACAAAAATTAAATATCCCCACGATAAGACGACGAAGAAACGAATCTGCACGCATAAAAGAAATCCAAAATAAGGATTTACTGTTTGTTAATCCGACAGAGCCAAAATAACTGATCCAGGCTCTGATACCAATTGTAGGAACCGCCAATTGATAGGCCGACTCATAATTGTCCATGGATCTATTTTGGTTATCTAACAAACACTCGTAAATCGAACCTATGCATGCTCCTATGAATTAAATAACAATCATAGGATGTTTATTCGATATACCTGCGAACTGTGTGATTAGAGACTCCAGAGTTGATCTTCTGAACTGTTCCGGAGCCAAGGATCGACGTTGGATGGCAACGAGCTTCGATCTCTTCCTCACAAAGTGGAGGCTGCTCCACTTTTCTCTCTAGGTTTTCTGCTTTTTAATTTTACGTAGAATGATTATAATTCTGATGTAAACTCTGATATATATAACTGGTATATAATACCTAATTATCAGAGCCCATCTAATTAAATCAAGCCAAGCTCAGATGGGCTAGAAGAGAGAATGGGCCACCACTTTTAGAGGCTAAGGCCTAGTGGGCCAGTTCAGGGATCTACTAGCTTAAATAAGGTGTAGGCCTCCCAGTGTCTGATTTCTTTTATTCAGCCCAGAATATAAATCAGTCCACTAGTATTAATTTACTCCACTAAAAAATTAATACTGAATTACCACCTTATTTATTGAGTGAGTCGAGGCTAGTATTAGACATAATTAATCCTCGTATTTAAGATTACAAATATCCATTAATTAATTAATTGCTTCTGACAGCTTTTTAATTAATTAATTAATTAATTAATAATAATTAATATCTTGAGTGCTACCACTTAAACTTATTATCATACCGGAACTAAATTCCACCTGCAGGGTTTAGTATGATAAACTTATTAAGTTCCTCAAGAGGATATTATCAACCTGTTATTAGCAGGACACGATCTCTTAAATACCAGTTAATCGCGCATCAAATAAGAATTGTTATTATCCAAGATATCGAGCATATTGGACTTTATATGCCAAAGTCCTCACCCATGATAAATCAAAATAATAGACAAATACTTATTTACACCGATTAATGTAATTAAGATTAAGACTATTTAAGTCACCGAGATCTTGATCATTTATAAGTCAGAATAAATAATACATCTCACTGTGATCCTTTCAATATGATAAACGTACTAGCATAAATAAATAGTCAAGACAAACTATTTAATCAATTATGCTACAGTCTATACCAACAACTTGTCCAAAGTTGTCTCGACTGTGAAATCAGTTTATATCTAATAAGATACCGATTATATGATCTTCTGTGATCTACAACACACCATATAATCTATAATATTGAGATAAATGGACATTAATATAATTATGCAATAATATAAATTCAGATAGAAGAATTATAGTGGATATTAAGAACAATGTATACAAGCAAAAAGTTTGCTTTCAGTATACAACCTTTCAAAGATATCCGACACAAGAGGTCGACCCGTCGGTTTGTTTGGCGGTGCTTCGACTTCTTTTTCTTCTTCGTTGGATTGTTCTTGAGATTGCCGAAGCATCTCCTCCTCTTGACGATGAACTTGCTCGGCAAACTCTCGATTCTCTTGTTGTTGAAGTTGTTCCGCATACGCCCTTGATATTTCTTCGGCGGCCATTGCTCGAGCTTGCCGAGCCGATCTTCCTCCTCTTTTGGATCGAGGAGGAGCATCGTCTTGATTTTCGGCAACGCCTTTGCCCTTATCGACACGAGAGGAGGTCGACATTATGGAATATTGTTATGGATGGATTGGTGAAGTGTGTGGTGAGAGAAGTTGAGAACTTGAGCACAAAATTAACACAAAAATGAAGAATTTGAGCAACAAATAATAGATTGAATGCTTGAAATTAAATAGAGAGAGATGAGAATTGGTGTGATTATTTGAGAGATTATAGTGTGGTATTTATAGGGTAAAATGGGGGGGAAGGGAGGGGGGAGAGGGCAGCAGCAACGGCTATTTTTCTAGCCGTTGAGCTGCTGCCATTGATGCAGCTGCTGTGCTGCTGTGCTTTCTGTCTTCTTCCCGTTGGAACCGGCGGTTCCGGTTCCGCCGGTTAACCGGCGGTTCCAACAGTTAACCGCCGGTTTTGACCGTTCGAACCGGCCACGTCACATATATATATATTTTTTTAATAATTCCGGTTAACCGGCGGTCACGGTTTGAACGAAGGCAGGCCCGGAACCGGCCCGGAACCGGCCCTTGAGCTCACGGTTCCGGTTACGGTTCCGGCCCGTTGACTGCCGGACCGGTTAAAAAACCGTTGACCGGCGGGCCGGTTCCGGTTAGGCCCGCCGGGCCCTCCAGTTTGGGCAGGTCTAATACTAAGCTGAGTTTGAAGAGAGAGAGATGAAGAATATTTTCCATTTCACAATCTGTAAAAAAACTAAAACTAATTTACAAGATGAAGAGCTAATCTATTTATCTAAAGAAGACGAAGACTCTAGACTAAGATAGAATGATAGATACAGAAAACTATCTCTAGACTTCTAACCACCTTTGTTGACTTTCTTGCTAACACCTAGCTGACGTGGAGAGTAAAGATGGTGAAGGATGGTAAATAATCCAATACATATGATAATTCGGCTAGTAATCTACGAGGGTTCAAAAGATTAGATCAATCCCGTTTTGTTGATTAACAATGCCATTTCCATGTGTCATATATGTGTTGTAGTAATACTTGTTACCATTTTGAATCTGAAGTGATATATCTAAGTTTGTAAATTTAATTACAATATGCCCCGAAAATCATATTAAATAAAACGTCAAATCCAATAAATGAATTTTGTTTAGAGCTAAGAGCTTGCTGTGGGATAAGGAGGGAAATGTGATTCATTTAATGTGGCTATTTCTATATTGTACTAGATTGCAGCCGTGCATTGCACGGTAGAATGTATTTTAAAAATATGTAACATATAAATTATCAAATCACATAAATAATGAGTAAAATGTTATGAGTCTCTTTTATCCACTTAACAAATAATCTACAAACATTATAAAAACTCGTGTCACTAAAGTTGTGTTATGTATTTCGTGAATGGATGAAGTATTACATTTCAAACATTATGAAAATTTTCTTTTTATACAATAGTTTTTAAGAGTGTTCCTCATTACCACACACCAATATCTTCAAACCTTTTCAATTTGCAACTCTTGATATATCCATATAAAGTTGTCGAAAAATTGTCTTCCACAAATAAAATGCAGTAATCATCTAATATGTTAATTATGGAATAACACAATAAAATATAAAATTCATACATTACATCAATATTTTTTTTAAAAGAAACATTCAATCCAAATAACATTAATAAATATGGCATGTTAAATTTTGTATTATGATAGTACTTCTTTGTACATAAATTTAAATACACTATTAAATAATTACATATAAACATCTAAATAATATTTATAAATTATAAATAATCCAAATATAAAACACAAAACATTTAATTACAATTTAAGAAATATATTTTTTTTATTAAAAATAGCATAACACTTACATTCTAAGCATCTCTAAACAATCATTTTTTTTATATATTTGAAAATATAATTTCGATTAAAACCATTTCAAAATGCTATTAAAGATGAACAATCATTATAAAAATTTCAACCAATTTTGGCATTTATAATAATTCTTCATTTTTGATAACTTCCAAACATCTCGAAATATATATTTTAAATTTTTAATATTCTTTCACTATTATATTTTTTAAATATTTACGAATCTAAATAATGAAAATAATAAAATTATTTTGGCAACCATTCATTGTGCTAATTTTTTTTTTCAAAATTAAATATCTTAGTCAAAATAGTGTTGTGTTAAATTAGAATATTTAGTATATAAATAATAAATATAAAAGTAGAAAATTCAATTACGTAATCCCAAATAAGCCAAAATTCATAATCATTCAATTTTGTTAAATAATTTGATTTTTTTTAAAGCTCAAACATGATAACCAAATGAAAGTTATGCTTTCATAATGTGATATCTTCGATTTGTTCCTATTTATAAATCAACACGTGGGGGAGACTTTAGTGTATTAATTTGATTGGAATGTCAAGATAGATATAGGAGTCTTTAAAGCTTCAATTATAAGTTTGTAATTACGACTCTGTAATGTATATGGTTCATTTCAAAGAAAAAGAGAGAAAGACAGAGTATTAGTGAGGAATTTGGATTTAATATAAAATTTACACAACCAATCATCAATTGACAAGTACCAAGATAAAGAAATGAGACCATAAGGTTAAAGTGAAACAGTGGACAGTCTCATTCTCAAGATAAAGTATTATTTTTTATTTTTTTATAAATTTGATGTGGCGGTCAACCACAAGTATAAGTGGTCGCAGTTAAATGTAGTCTTATACACTCTTGAAATATGAATCATATAATTGCATTAATTTATTCATTCAAATAATCATTTCTGAGTTCATATCATCTTTGAAAGTACATATACAAAATAAAAAAAAGGTTTAATAATTTATATAAGACCCGAACACCAGAAACCGACCTTAGCTCAGTTGGTAGAGCGGAGGACTGTAGTATGTGAGCTGAAATCCTTAGGTCGCTGGTTCGAATCCGGCAGGTCGGATTTTTTTCTAAATTTCAATTCATTTTCTTCTTTTATTTTTATTTTTTTAAATTTAAATTCTTTTTCTTCATTTATTTTATTGGGCCACTTATTTTATTCCCCCATATTCGATTCCCCACATATCGCTTGATTAGCAATTTTCAGCCCAATTTTCAGCCCAATAACATAAGCAGAGAGAGAGAGAGAGGCGGCGGCGGCGAAACGAAAGAGATGGCGCGTAGCATCACGTACATCACCGGCTCTCAGCTTCTCCCCATCTTCCGCCGTCCTAACATCGCCATCGTCGACGTCAGGTTCGAAATCAAGGCTATTATTATCATTAATTACCGTATGTCGTCGAATTAATTTTTGCGTATGATCTTCATCTTATGCAAATAACTTTATTTTTTTGGAAAAAAATATGATCTAATTTTAGGGATGACGAGAGGAGCTACGACGGGCATATAGCTGGATCCTTGCACTACGCAAGCGATACGTTTTTGGATAAATTACCGAATCTCGTTGAAGCTACCAAAGGCAAGGATACTCTCGTCTTTCACTGCGCTCTCAGCCAGGTATTTCTTTTGCCCCTTTTGTGTGTTTCGATTACAAACAAATTCAATATTTTATCGATGTTTGGCGATCACGGATTCATGGTTGATTTAAGTCTGTAATTAGGATTATTTTTCTGCGGTTCGCCCAAGTGGATTTAAGGTTTATATTGGCATGCGATTTTCTTCAGTTAATCAAGTTCTGGATTGCGTGATTATGTGTTGTTCTGCTGAAATTATGTCCTCTATGATCATTGGCAGAAGATTAGAACTTAGAAGCTCCACGATCATATTAAGTTCCTAAGTTAAGTTTGTAGAATCGAGATTTTAGCGATGCAGTAAAATGTCCGAGGTGGAACTTGGTTCGATTTCAAGAGCGTAGTTGAATTCAGTTGGCCCTAAAATGTTTGCATATCGTTTCGCTCCTAACGCTATGCTTGGGTAATTGTTGGTGCACTATCGTAGTTCTTTTCTGGAGGTGGTTTGGTTATTTAATTCTCTAATTGCAACTTTTTTCTCTATTATCTACAAAACCAGGATCGTGGTCTGACTAGATTACGTATATTGCATTTCTAGCTCATCTCTTTGATATCTTCTGAACAACCTCGGTTTAGTTTGAATCTTTATGTGAGTGAAATTTCGGTATAATAATGCATGCGGAGTCCTAGAGCATATGAGATGGGACTTTTGGAGTATAGCCTTTTGACCTTCTTTGGTAAAATCTGGACTTTCCTGTGTATCTTGATGAATGTAGGGTGTTTTGTTTCAATAAGTGGCACTTCTGAAATTGCTTAGCTTCTTTTGGTGTGTTAGTATCCAGTCTAGTTGAATAACTGAAAGAGGAATCACCCTGCAGATCGAGTGTGTTCGTAAAAAAAAAAAACTTTGGTTTTGGATTTTGTATTGGGATAGAAAGGCTCACATCTTATAATGGGGTGTTTAGTGCTGCTAATCTGGTTCAAAAAACAATGGTATAACAATCGGGGAGAGTTGATTAACAAATACTGCTGAAGGAAAAGTTTGTTGTTGAAGTTTGGAGTATAAATGTGAAGGGAACCACAATATTCAGATCCATTCAGATATACTTGGGGTGATAAAAATGAAGAAGAAATCAAGCTGAGAATGGCAAAATTGATGTATCGTTTTACACTTTTACTGCCATGATATATTCTGCTATTGTATTCTCTGCCATGATATAAGTTAGTTGATAATTTGTCAGCCTGCCATGCTTTAGACGTAACCTCTTCCACCACGTTCACCACTTTTCATTATTTGAAACATCGATACTTGAGAGTTGAGATAGTCATTCCCTTGATGTCCATTCCTGCATCTGTTTCCTTGATGGCTTGAGACTTTGGAGTTGATATTGAATTCTTGCTTTAACATTATAAAATCAATGCACACAAACTTCATTATCTCTTATTTTCCCCTTCTGTTGACATATAACCTACTTTCTGAGGATTGCCTGCCAATTTTTACAGGTTCGAGGACCCAAATGCGCTCGAAGGTTTGCTGACTATCTTGCTGATGCAAAAGATTTGGGAGTGAAAGAAATAGTGGTTCTGGAACGCGGATATAATGGTTGGGAAGCTTCTGGAAGGCCCGTTTGCCGCTGCACCAACGTCCCCTGCAAGGGTGAGTGAAAGTCTAATTCCCCTGTGAGTATGGATGGATGGCTGTAGGAAAATAGATTCTGCTATAACCCTGATGATGAGACAAGTGCATTGATTTATATATATATTTGATAATGATGTGAGGAATTATACATCAAATACTCAAGTTTATTATTATAGACACATTGCAAAGATTGATATTCTGCTCGCTGACAAGTCAGGTTTTGATGCTAAATGGTATATACTTTGTTGTATTTTACTATATATATTGATCAGACTTTGAAGAAGAAATGTGAATAAAGTTTTTGTTGAAGTTGAATATTAAATGATTTTCTGTACGATTTCAGTTTAATTGTATGATTTTAAGCAAGAATTTAGGATACATTTGGTTCGAATGATTTGATTTACTGAGAAGATTGGAGGGTTTCAAATATTTCCAAATTAATGAGCTTATAAATATTGAAATCACTAAGAAATTAATAAACCGAAACAATGGTTTATTAATTTATATTCTGGAATTTAATCTGTTTCCAAGTTCTCCCGTTCAAATGCAGTATGAAGTTTTTTTTTTTTTGAATTGCAATTGCAGTCTGAAGTTATGAACCTTAATTGCATTCTTTTGTATATTATGTTTTGTTACCTTTGTTATTAGAAAAATAACTCAAGAAATAGTGTTGCGGAAGTGAATATAGAGTTTTATGCAGATCTTTGATTTAATTTCTCAACTCAACATGCACGAGGGATTTTTTTTTTGAATTATTATAAATTATTAAATAAATTTGCAATTTTTCTGACCACAACCGGTCACTCAGCATTGTGATTTGTGAGCAGGAAAAAAAAGTTAATGGGGTAAATATCATGGAGGAGAAGGATAACATAATTAAAAACATAAAAATATAGGACATTTTTATTTTATTTTTGATCAAAAAAATTGAGGATACTATTATGATCTTAAAGAGATGAATGGATCCAATTATAAGATTACTCCCAACAGTTATCTCAAAATCATCATTCACTCTAAATTTTAGTTAAAATAATAAGAAATAAGATAAAAAGATCATCCAACAAATCTCTCAAATTGGATAGAGCCACAAAAATATTTACACCTCCCTAAATCTTTTCTCAAATTTATACCTTCTAAATCTATCCAATCTCACAAATTGAGTTGGACCCATAATTTTTATAGAATAATTAGTAGAAAATAGGAGAACGGTTGTATGCATTTGTAAAATAGAGGATATAAATAATATAGGAGAAACTTTATGAGCAAATTTAACAGCAAAATTTTGAAAATTCTGAGAATGCTCTAATAAACATATAATAAATAGATAAATATATCTCAACTCATCAAAAAATTTCTAATTCCACTTTATAACTATCGATATTGACCAATTACAACGATAAATTATGCAAATCTATTCTGTATAGTTTTTACAATACTTGAAAGTTGAGTAGAATCGTCGAAAACTCTACCCTCTCGTACCACATTGTCTATGACTACAATAAAAATAACGAGTAAGAAAACAATGAAACATCATGTCCCCCGACGCTTTCGCCGCTTGGTGTGTTCCCACATTCGTTGGAGATCTTGGCATGAACCTCCTTATAATGGTGAAATATTCTTCCCCTTAATAAGGCCTTTTTAAGGAGAATTGGATTCAATATCCAATTCTATTATGGTGCTTAAAAATTCAGTTGGTAATAATGACTCGATCCATCACTCTTCGAATTCTCGATGAAAAGTTTATCAAGAAATAAATTTGTATAAATTTTCTATTCTTTTAAGTATTAGTTGATTAAAATCTTACTGAAAAAACGATAATATATTTTAAAATGCATTTGACTACGGACTACGGAGTATAAGAAGAATAATTAGAAGGTAAACCTTCAAACGATCTCATAATTCACTCGCAAATCAGCACGCATTCGCCTACTCCGACATTCAATCCGACGACCGCAAACATGGTACTTCTCGATTTTTTTTTCTCAATCTCTCCCGATCTAATTTCACCACACAATTTTGTGATTGTAATTCCACCGATTCTGCAGGTTTGCTTGGCGTGTTTGTTGCCGTTGTTTCTCGTCCCAATCGTCAACCTATTGCCGGTCATCTTCGATTTGATCATGGTCTGTTCAATTCGTTTCATCTAGGCTTCGATCGTGTTTTCGGTTTATCGTGGTCTTCTACTAACTGAATTGAATTGAATTGATTTGATTTGATTTGATTTTCCCGAAAATTATGTTGCAGGCGAAGGTGTACGGATTGTTTGGATGGGAGTACCGGAAGCCGGCGAGAGCGCCGCCAGCTTGCCCTATTAGACCCTCCGCCGCCAAAACTGCCGCCAATGGTTCAGTAAGTAAACTGTTTGTTCATTATTAATTTCCGGTGGCTTTGGCTAGGGTTAGGAACAATTTTACATTTTTATGCGAAATTTATGCGTGTGAGAGTTAATGGGGGAAATCTAATAAGGTTCAAATGCGAACTCTTTTCTAAATTGTCTCTCTTAAAATTAATGCGTGTCTGTAAATCGCAATTTTGAAATTGGGCTATGTTTCTGCACAAATGAAAAAGGAATGAAGTTGGAAAAATTCGTTGCATTGAGTTGAGGACTAAATTTGAGGTTGATCCTTCGTAATCGTATTGATGCACACAGTGACAGGGTGAATGAATAAAATGAATCCTAGACGATATTTGAATCTGCATTACAAATTGTTAATTATTTTGGTGGTTGATTAATGATATCGACACGAGGAAACCTTGTGTGTCAGTCGTCGCATTCATGTAGCCATAAAAAAAATGTCCTCTTAGACTATGGTACAAGTGTGTTGTTTGAATCGTGCTGCCAAAATCCTTATACATGGGACTTTGTCATTGCTGCTGTATATGCTTATAACATCTAAGAGAAGTATGTCGGACATTTTAGTAGGTCTGAAATTTCTGTAGCTGAATATACAGAAAACATTTGTCATGCAAAATCTAAATTTTAGATGCTTGAGTTCGTTTCATATTTCACTTCTTTATGCAGGCTTAATAGAACTCTGACATTTTCAGTTCATCTCTAGGAGCTCTGAGTCTCTACCCGGCTTTAAGTGTTTAAAAAGATTTCATAAGTCTAGTTTTTAAGTTTAAATTTCTTCAATTGGTGCCAAACTGCATCGTTTTAATTTCATACTGTTAGTTCAGTTTTCCTCAGTTCAGCTAGTGTTGAAAACTTGAAATGCTCAATAAAGTGGAACATATGTGTAAAAGGTTTCAGGTACGGAGAACCTTGCTGCTGCAACTGATCTGTCACCAAAATTAGTCGGAGTTGATGATGGCAAGCAAGATTAAGATCAGCTATATCATGCGTACACCACAACTACAAGTGAGTTCCTGGTTGAAATGGTGAAGCACTTGACTGAGATGTTGAAAATTATGTTATAGATATTGTCCGACTGCTATCATGAATTCTTTGGCCTACCTTATAGAATATACATGCGCTATTCCATCACTATAACTTGTACATAGCTTTGTGCAATTTCATATTTTCATTATGTGAAAGCTGCCTTTGAATGGACATCTTTATGCACTTGTTCCCTGGCTCTTGCTCGCTACTGTTAGCCGTTGTTCTTGATACTTCGTCTGAAATCCTAAATTATAACCACTCCGGTGATATTGTAGAATCTCTAAATTCATGTTCAGTTTCTGTTAGGGTGTTACATGGGTCAAAACAATTGCGTTTTCTTTGGTGGTGTTACTGCTTTTCTCCTAGTTGTCTCTTATAACTCCTGCCTCGTGTTCCTTCTGCGGGTAAAACGACATAGTTTTAATTCTAAAGTGTAATAATAAATAAGGTTAATAAGTCATGCCTTAAAAAGTGTGTTGGAAATTAGGCTAAACCTGAAGGGTGGTTTTTGAATTATACCTAATATCTAAATAAGAGAAAATGAAGAAGCAGAAGGAACTTTACTTAAAAAATAGTAGTAAAAAGAAATTGATGCTCTCTCTCTCTCTCTCAAAAACCAAACAAAAATTCGAAACAAACTTACCCCCTTCTCTTCTTCTTCATACACCATAACCAAGCACCACTTTCATCTCATCGTCTCCTCCATCCCACTGCCACCCTCGACTAGTGCAGATGTCATCGCCTGACTCTGCCATCGCCTGCCATAAGATTGAACGTTTGCTGGATGCCGTTGCTGCAACACCGAGATTTCTCCCAATCTGGGTTTGTTAATATGAGCCCTAGTTCGAATTTCAAGATGATGATAGTGATGTTGAGATAATCGTTTGAGCATGTGGGGATAATCTTTGCTCTAGTTCGAAATTGATTTGGGGATAATCTTGTTTAACGGTTTTTTTTTCTGGCGGATTTAGTGGTGAAGAGTTCACTCTCATTTTGCAGAAGTTTTTGATAGAATTAATTTTTTTTCTTTCTAAATGATGTAAACGTTCGATTGAAACAATATATTTTGCCTCTTAAATAATTAACAATGACGACTCTCTTACATCATATGACTCAAATAAAATGAGGATCAAAGTCCAATGAATATGGAAGATTTTGGGTGGTGCTCACGCGATTTGAATATTTTTATACCTGTTGTTAGTATATTTTAAGACTGGATAATATTGTTACAGTAAATCTTTAAAAAAAAAATTGTTCTACTAATAAATAGTAACTTCAAAAATTTATGTTGATATTGTACAATCAATTTACAGAACCAAATTATGATATTTTCAAATTTTAGGGGACCATCCGCAGTGGCGGATTTAGGTGGTGCTAACAAAGATTTTTCCTTCTATACTTATGTATTTCCCAAAAAAAGAAAATGATTTTAGCACTTCTATTCGTCCGAAATTTCAATCTTAGCACATCTCTAAATATATTTCTGCGTCCGCCCCTGCCCATCCGCGTAGGCTGTACCTAATCTTCCAATTAATGTGAAGTACAAACTGCAAGGCGTCGTCAGCTAAGAATCCAAATGAAATTTGGATACCAAAGACAAAATAATTGAAAATGAACCTTAAATTAAGACGTGCTTAAGTTAAGAATATATCATTTTCTGCCTCCCACTAGTCATTTTTTTTTGCCAATCGACAGTTATACCTCGTCCAATCAAAACACGTGCTTTTACATTTTATTTAGATAAATTTAATTACGTTTTAATCAAACGGATTTAATAATTCCCACCACAATTAAGAATTAGTATATTATTGGAGAGTCGATATGTTAAAATCTGTGGTACTCATATTTGAATTCAAATATAATTCACTTATTATGAGCGTGATGAGCTTAAATAAACTTTTTTAGACAAAAAAATAAATCCCCAAGACTAGTCTTCATGGCTAAATATGCCGGATTAATTTTAAGTCACAAATATATTCACAACATAATCACAAACGAATAAATAAATTATAATTTTATAAAACTCAATTGCTGCAGAAAATGAGCTAATGAGGTGGAATGGCTCTTCACTCGCACACATTCAACCAAACTTGAAACATTCTTTGCTTTCACTGTCATTCTCAATTATTTTTGAGTATTTTTAGTTGAATTTACGATGTGATGTTGATATTTTGTATGGACTTGAAAATATATTTTGGTGAAGCTAAGCCTTTTAATTTTGTAGGTTGTGTAACTTCCAAGTTGAATTTGTGGTCAAATACAAAAGATGTGATGATATTACTAAGTTCGATATGTGTTTCTATATGGTTTACGTAAAAATTGAAAGTTTGTATTTAGTTTTTATGAAAATGTATATAATGTTTTTACCCTTTAAATAATTTTTCTCCATAATAAATAGTATAACTCCTAAAGTTCGCCTTTTGTTAACACCGTCACTCCATTGGAGATATTGGCAGCAATAATAAAAATTATTTTATTATTTACTCTATAAAATAAGAAGAGATGCACCTCAGCCTGAATTTGGTGGTATATTTTTACATCTTAGCTCAAAAAATATAATTATACATTCAACTTTCATTAGTATTCCATTTCCACAATACACAAATATAATACTCCCTCTGTTCATTAAGGGCTCGTTTGGTAGGGGTGATTAGGGTGTATAATATGTCTATGACACCCTAATATTTTGTTTGGTATGAAGTATACGGCCCTTTATAAAGTTCGGGCCCGTATGAATAATACTTATTTTTGTTGTTATGTATACTACCTATGAGGTGGTATAAATAATACTGCAACTAATTATAGCAATAAATTACAATAATTACTATGTGTTGCAGAGAATTTAATACATCATACCAAACGGAATATTAATTCTTTATATTTATAAGACATCTCAGTCAAACATATCAGGCTTTATCTCATACTTTGTACCAAACGAGCCCTAAGAGTGTAGCTTTAATTCTATCTATATATGTCCATAAAAAGTGTGATTATTCCATTTTTGTATACATACTCTACACAATATTTATAAACCAGAGACAATGAGAACCGAATAAATATACTCCATTAAATAGTTTATGAAAGATGCATACAAATGACTCATTGCTTAGTCACAGCTCACAAGTATTCCAAAAAAATAAAATATATATTGCTCGTGCGTCAAAACTGCTCCAAGTTTCCATCAAATTCTCAACATATATGCATTATTGTTATTAACGAAAACAAACAATCATTAATGATCATGAGTTAATTAATATATTGATTCGGCAAACCACATCTCCAGGGTGTTTGCCTGAGTTTATAAGCTCCTTAAAACAACTTATAAGCTGTTTAAGAACTTATAAGTTTTTGCAAAATGTTTGGCAAAAGAAGTTTTTCAAGAGCTTATAAGCTTCAAAAAAAGCTCTAAGAGCTTATAAGTTCCTAAAAAAAAGTACATCTACCCCAACTTTTTTTTTGTAAATATGTTATGAACAACACTTAATTTCCTTATTTTCCTTATTTTCATTATTTTTTATTTTATTTTTTAAATTTATAATCTAAAATAAATTAAAAAAAATTAACTTTTTTTTTTCTAAATTATACCTATAATTTTTTTCTCTCTCCTCTCTCTTTTTGTATTTTTTTTCTCTGCTCTCTAATTTTTTTCTGTCTCTCTCTCCTCTCTCTCTTTCTCTCTTTTTGTCTTCTCTCTCCCCTCTCTAATTTTCTCTCTCTCTCTTTTCGTCTTCTCTCTTTCTCTTCTCTCTAATTTTTTTCTCTCTTCGTCTTCTCTCTCTTTCTCTCCTCTCTCTGCTTTCTAATTTTGTTTTCTCTCTCCTCATTTTCTTCTTCTCTCTATTTCTTCTCACTAATATATTTATCTCTCTTCTCTTTCTCTCTCTACCGTCCCTTAAGTTGCAACAACACATGTGATATGTAAATTATCTATAATATATTTATGTCACTGAGGTTTGTCGATTTTGCACAATTGTGTAAAAAGAATAGTTTGAAATAAAATTTTATTATGACCAAAACTGGAGAGAGAGATGTATGAGAGTGAGAGAGATGGAGTTGAGCTTATTAGTACAATTATTCAAACACTTTAATAGCTTATAAGCTCTTGAGGCAAAACATCTTATAAGCTCTTCAAAGAGCTTATAAGCTTCAAGAGCTTATAAGCTATTTAAAATAAGCTTAGCCAAACACCCTCTAGTCTCTCTACTATTGAATATTATTTTAGTAGGTCCTTATAATACTATTTGATTTGAACATGTTCGTTTTGAATGAAATAACCTACATTGTTAACATAATTAGTGTTAAAAAAGTTGCTCATGTACTATATGATATTAGCAATAAACAATGACATAACCAATAGGACATTTGACATTTAACTTTCATTTTAATTTGTCTTTGTACTTCTAATTTGAATTTTAATAGGATATTTTTTTTAACGGTTATGCTAATGATTTGGGTAAATCAATAAAAAAAAGTCATGTTGAGTTTAAATATAAAGTTACGATGACTGATAAAAAAAAAATAGCAATCAAGAACTTGTTGAAACAAACTTTAACCGTTTATAGATGTAACAAAAATGAACCGAAGATTCCATAAATTAAAATTTAGAGAATGATACTAATGAATAATTGATGATTAAGACACAATAAAAACAGCACTAGTACTACAAAACAAGATTTAAGAGACGCCTACCACTTTTATAATTATATTGCTAATAATATCAAATAGAATATGAGCAGCTTGTTTTTAATTAAGCGAATTTTAGCACTCCTGACAAGTGACATCACATGATTCAATAATCATAACTATAAAGGTAGAATAACTTAGAAGGATCTTCATCTACATTCCCAACCGGAACCGGAATCGGAATATGTGGTCAGCAGAGAAATACATATCGATAAAAAAAATAGTTATAATATTTAAATACTATTAAATACTAAAATAACATATCTTTTAAATATTTGAATATTTCTGAAAAATTTGAAAAATATTGGAACATTATAGTATATTTTCTTTTTCCAGAATTTATTCATACATAACATAAGAAATAAATTTCCCCAAATTTTGTACGAGACATCCGCGAGGAACAAAAGTAATACTGTTCATTTGAAAATTTTCATTTTATAATCAGAATTAGCAGTGTCACAAACGTAACATTTTTATAAATAGTAGTACTATTATTTTTTTTAATTTTTTTGAGGTAATAGTACTATTATTTTATTAAACTTGACCCATGTGATTAAGTTTATAATAATGTCTCATAATGCACTAAAATTAATTTAGGGCTGCAAGCAATATGTCGACTAAAAATTGAAAAATCTTTATGAAAAACTTTCCAATTGAAGATATTTATTGGTCCCCTTATCATTAATGTGAAATTATTTTCTTCCAAAAAAAAAACACGTGGCGTCGTTTATAATCAAGTTGCTAATTATACTCTCAAAATAAATTGACGTCACCAATTTTTTTTTATTTTGTTCTTTTGATTTTTAGCAAGGAACTTCTAGAAAATAATTTCCTAGAACATATCTAAAAAATCTGCAAAAATACATAAAAAAATTGTGTCAAACATCTGTTGACCAACACTCAATAACAATCGTATTCTAATCTAAATTTATAGGGTGGGTGACACTAATAGTAACATTATTTATTTGTATATAGACTCGAATTTCATCTAAGAAGTGTACATAAATTATAAATACCTTAAAAATTTGTGTCAGATGTCTAGCACATCAAGATATATCAACACTCGACAATGATCACGTTTCGAACCAAAATTTATATGGGTAACATATTAATAATAATAATAAGAATAATAATAATAATAATTAGTATTTAAATTTGAATAGTGATCCGTCGATTCAGTATTAAATTATCAGATGGTCCGACATAAGACTCGTCCAAAAAATATTGCTGAGTAGGATATGGCGCGATGATGAGGAAAAAAACAAATTGAACTCCACCTCGCGGAGCAGCCAATGATACCAAACCAACAAATTTGCTGGTGATTTACAGAAACGAATGTGGATTCCAGCATTTCTTCAATTCAAAGAAAAACCAAACTTCCTTTTCTTTTCATTTTCCTTTTCTTTTCAACCATTTCACTTTCATCACATGTTTGGCCGCTGAATACTACTACTTTTCCACTCGCCCTCTCTTGCTTACACATATATGGCAAAAAAGGTGTAAAGACGACGACAATATACAGACAGATAAAACCCAGTTTATATTTTTGAAAAAAGGGCGTGGATTTCTTGCTTATATTGGATATTAAAGGCGCGATTTTTTTGATTTTTTGATTTTTGTGGTTGGGGATTGGTAGAGTTGAACCACTTTGTTATTATCTTCGAAAATAGCAAGTTTTTGTGTTTAGATAGAGATAAAGATTCGATTTTTTTCCCTTCTTTTTTGTTTTTGGTGGGAGATTTGAGGGGATGGGGATATTGTACGATGATGCTGTGATAATCAGACAGTCGGAGAGAGAAGATGAGCCTAGTGTAATAACTGTGAATTGTCCGGACAAGACTGGTTTAGGTTGCGATCTTTGCCGCATAATTCTCTTTTTTGGACTCACTGTTGTTAGAATTGGTATGTTTTTCAATCCCATGATTTGATTTTTATTGCATGTAGCATATTTTGATTCCTACTGAAACACACACACACACACGCACTAGCTAAGTTGAGGTTTCTGGAGTGACATGTAATTGGAATTATACTTTCTGTTTGATTCTTATTTAGCAGTTTGTATTGTTGGGGGTGTTTACTTTGGGTGATTAGCTTAGATACATTAAATAATGTAGGTTAAACCACCGCATAATTTGATGGATTAAATAATTTTGAGCTTGTTTGAATGCTTGAAATGCTCAATCAGATGTATCGTCAATCTAATCCATCACTCGAAGTAAATGCCGTCTTATTGTTTTCTGCTCTGTGGGAGTTATTCCCCCAGAATTATTGATAATAGATGGTAAAGTTTGATTCTGATATTGTATTTTACTGGACTTTCCAACCAACTGTAGATGTATCGACTGATGGAAAATGGTGCTACATAGTGTTCTGGGTGAAGGGGAAATCGAGCACGAGATGGGGCTTGTTGAAGAACAGATTGATGGGGGTATGCCCTTCTTTTTTGTTGGCTAATGGAATTTCATACGATAGGCCTGAGTTATACCCCCGAAAGCCCCCTGATGTGTACCTCTTGAAGTTCTGTTGCTATGATAGAAGGGGCCTTCTGCATGGTAAGTATTGTGTTTTCTCTTTTCTAGGTGAAACGAATCTTCGTGTTAGGTGTTTTGTTAGGTGTTTTGCAGTTTTGATATTTGAATCTTGATTTTGTTGCGTTGCTGGTGTAAGTTTTTGGAAGGCTATTCATCTACTTTATGTGCTTTGTATGCAATTTTATCCTTGGTTTCTGGCATTCTGCTGCATTGTTGGATCTTAGGTATCTTGATTTATTTGGGCGGATGTGTTTTCAAATTAAGAAATCTGAATCTTGATTTTATTGCTGCTGTAATTTTTTGGAAGGCGATTCATCTACTTGATGTGCTTCGTATGCGATTTTATTCTTAGTTTCTGGCATTCTGCTGCATTGTTGGATCTTAAGTATCTTGATCCATCAATTTTTCTTTTTTGGTGTGTTTTGGAATTAATAAATTTCGAATCTTTTTTTTTATTGCATTTCTGATGTAATTTTTGGAAGGCGATTCATCTACTTGATGTGGATATGCAATTTTACCCTTAGTAATAAGCTGCATTGTTGGATCCTAAGTATCTTGATCATCAATTTCTTTTGGCAGATGTGACGGAGGTTCTTTGTGAGCTCGAGCTCACGATAAAGAGAGTAAAGGTGTCAACAACTCCAGATGGAAAAGTCATGGACCTCTTCTTCATAACTGACTCAAGGTTCTTAAATTTACAGTCTTGCAGGAAGTGTTATTTTCTGGTTGTCCAAGTTACTAGCTCTCGTATTTACTATTTATGAAGCTCGAAATAATTTCCCAATTTAGCATTAACAATAATTGCAATCGAGGGTTGTTTTCATTCTCAGCTGGTTATCAATAATTTGATTAAATCATGTGAATAATGTGAAATTCTAAAATATCAAAGTTGTCAAAATTACATGTAAAATTTTTGTGCACGCATTTTTTTTGTTATTTGTAAGAGAAGTGAGCAACTTGTTAGCTACCTTGGTTTTTTCTTGTAGATATAATTTTATTCGAGAACGACTTAGATTCTAGACTTATTGTTCCCTTGAACTGTTGCACCAGAAACCTTCTGCATACAATGAAGAGAAAGGAAGACACATGTGACCATTTAAAAGCTGTTTTTGGAGACGGGACCATCATTTGCGACATAGAATTGGTGGGCCCGGAAATCACATCGTCTTCTCAAGGACCCTCGTTTTTTTCAGATGGAATTACTGAAGACATGTTCGATGTAGAGATGCTGCATGAAAACGAAGATGACTCCATCGCCTTTAAATGTCCGTCAATCACGATGGATAACTTGTTGAGCCCTTCTCACACACTAGTCCAAATTGTTTGCCACGACCACAAAGGTCTTCTATATGATGTAATGAGAACTTTGAAGGATTGTGACATCCAAGTACGTGTCCTTTTTCGTACTTCAAATTTGTGTTACCGGATTTTCTAATGGTCTTCGATAATTATATACCAGGTTTCCTACGGACGCCTGACAAGGAAAGGCAACGCAGAGTGTGAGCTTGACTTGTTTATCATGGAAGCAGGTGGTAAGAAGATAGTCGACCCCACCAAACAGAATTCGTTGAGCACTCGTCTTCAGGTAGAGCTAAGCCGTCCACTTAGATTAGCATTGATCAGCCGCGGCCCTGATACTGAATTGCTTGTTGCAAATCCCATCGAGTTATCTGGAAAGGGACGTCCCATGGTTTTCCACGACATAACTCTTGCTCTCAAGATGCTAAACAGACCAATCTTTTCGGTACTACTTCCCCACTTGCATTCTTTACTAGAGTCCCTTCTGATTCTTATTCAAACACCATTGTTGATCTAATCGGGCCACCTTTAACAGGCTGAAATTGGAAGATACGACATCGGTGATCGTAAGTGGGAAGTATACAGAGTTCTACTCGACGAAGGGGATGGTGGCTCTGCTTCAAAGAAAGAGATAGAGGAGACAGTGTGGAGAATGCTAATGAGATGGGAGTAGGGACGACGTCATGCTCGTTTCTGCGCTGCAGTAGGCTCTGCTGGATGTTGGTATACTTCAACTCTGGCTCAGCTGATATATAACATGTAAATATTTCTGTTCTAAAAATATGTATATATGAGGAAAGCTTAGGTTTGTGAGTTGTTTAGATTATGTTAGAACCCAATTTCTTGGCTTTTAGTTTGAGCAATAATGTAACAAGGTATGGCAAATGGTAATTTTATTTACCTTGAAATGGAAATTCAAATAAAATGTTCAGGTTGTATGATACATATAAGTAACTTGGGAAAAAAAACACACAAACACACACAATTGGTTACAGTTTCCAATATATGCCTAGTTTGTGGAGAATGCCAGAAATCACTGACCAAAATGTGATTTCAGCAAATATTACATACAAAATTGTCCCAACTTTTTCAGATTTCCACACATTTATGAACACATGCTGCCTAATCCAGTTCACCTGGTCAACAAAAACAGAAAAACATTATTGAGATTCCAATCTCAAAGAATGAATCAAAATTTATGAAATTTGTCTCAACTTTTCCTAGTTCTTACCAGATTCTTGTCTGGATTCTTTAAGTACCATCCATTGATGAACGCTGCGAAAATCCCCTGAGCTGCCATCACGAACACCAGCATCGCGTTCATCCCTATCCATTCGAGGAACAAGAATGGTGTTCGCAGTCCATAAACATCAATCTGTAAACACACTCTCAGATGAATCGTACTGTGAAAAGACGTTCGCGTCTGAAACCTGTTGAATGGATCTGTAAGTTTAGATGATTACCACTATGTATAAGAGAGAGAATACAATGCCTGCTGCACCAGCAGTGAAACAGACATAGCTGAAACTGTACAGCTGCTTGTTGATGGGAATAGCTGCAAGAGAATGAGTTTGTTATGAATTATTTTCGAGTCGTGGAACGAAAGGAGGATAGTGTATAAGTATATACCATCTGTGAAATGAAGAACACAGGCTACAATTAGTAACAGAACGCCCATTGACACCCACTGTTTGAGCCTTTGAGCATGATCCTGATTGCATGATGTTAGATTCTTAACCTGCAATTTTGAACTGATTCTGATGTCAATGGATTCTTACTTTGAAATGAATCAACACATGTCCGTAATGGATGCCGATAGTTCCAGTAACGATGGCTGAGATCGAGCTGCAAGAAAATTCAGACACAGTTCATTTCTGTAAGAATCTGACATTTCTATGGATTTCTTTGACTGGACTAAAATCACCAAGTGAGAGAGAGGGAAACCTCAACAGCCCTTCTGGTTCAAACGGAGCACGACACCAAGTAGGCGCGTCGTCGCGAAAGGGACCAGAATCAGGAGAACTAAAAGTGCAGGCCTGCATATTTAGCCAAGAATCACTTATATTGAGACAGTAACACGAATTTCTGGAAATTTTGTTAAGTATCTGAACTGACCCTTAATCTTGTCCAAACTGGTTGAGTGTAGAGATGATTGATGCCCCAGAATTGTCGGTCGACGTAGCCTACTGCATTGCATGCAGGGCCTAGATGCCCTCTCATCCCACATTTTACCTGAAATTTAGTATTCAATCTCATTTACTTTCTGTGGTAGTATTTGTTAATGTTGTACTTAAATTTTGCTATTTCTTACTATGTATCTTTCAGCTCTGTCATCCTCGGACGCCACGAAACTCCAGTCGGGAACGTAGAGAGAGAAAGTTGTGATCATGTAAATAGCAAATGCAACAAGCCCTCCAGCCCTGAAAGCACCAAAACAGTAACAATCTGAATCATCATGCTGCATGAGATGAAAATGAAGAACAATTCTTTTAAAAGAGAAATAGCTTTACCATTGCCATTTATATGCAGCAAAGATTGAGAAATGACCAGATTTCAAACTGTTTGGTCTGATCTTTGAGGTTGCAGTCTCTATCAAAGCCACAACAAAGTATACCAAAGCTATTCTCTGCTTGCATACAGACAAGAAACGGTATCAGACCGAGAGAGGTAGAGTTCGCATTTTGACTAGATTCTTACCTTATATTTCTGTGTTGTTGCTTAGCAGATCTACAGAGAAAACCCGAAAAGGGAAAAGAGAAAAGGCGAAAGCCCGTCACCTGGAGAATGCCACACCAACGGATTTGCTTCATGTCAACTCCATATATTAGATCATATGGTGCATGAGAATACCCTCCTGCAATATGCAAATAGTTATATCATACATGCTGATTGGTTTAAGTTTATCAAAATTTGAATTTTTTTCGAATATGAGGATCATGTTAGTCGATAATACCTTGAAGCAGAATTCCCCAAAAAAGGAGCTTCAATGTCCTCAAGATTATCTTCTTAACTGCATACTTGGCCTCTGGAATCCTCTGTCACAGGTCGAATTCCCACCTTAACTGAGTACACACGCAAGAAAAAGGCGAAATACGGGAGCTAGTTAAAGGAAGCTACCTTGAGAGCAAGAGCTATAGCAACACCAACAATGAAGAGGAAAAATGGGAGCACAAAATCAGCCAAGGTGCAGCCGTTCCAAGGCGAATGATCAATCCGTGGATACGCCTCTCCAGCATCATCCACGAGTATCATCAACTACATTTGCAGCATCCAATCATGTAAGAAGAATTAAGAGTATTTCATTGCAATAGATTTTTCTTACCACTATGGTTAGGCCTCTAAATGCATCCAAGGTTGCAACCCTTTTCGTCTTCTGCTTCATCAACGGCTTCTCCTCCGCCTTCTTCCCTTCTTGCAGGTCCAAGGTTGTCTTGCTCTTCTGCTCATTGTCATACTTCTTGTCTGGAGTAATATCCTCTGCAACTTTCTCTATCTGATGACCATTAGCTCCGGTTTCCAGTCGTGTTCCATTGCTACGCCCCTCTTCCAACCTCTTCGGATCATGATCATCCATGAAGGACTCGATTTCTTGCAGCTTACCTATCTATGACTAAGAGTTAGTTATGACTAAGAGTGCGCTACAAGGTAGTCCCCGAAGTTCGTAGAAAAAGAGCAACTTGTAAGAAAACACCAATGCCAAATTATACTATATAACAATTTTCAGATGCTTCTGCAGCCAGTTGAATTTAGCCTGCAAATTAGCCTTTTGGAAGTGTTTGTTTGGACAGACATTACAGCTGCCATTGTTAAATGTTTTTGAAGGCAGCCATTGTTAAATCTTAAGCTGCTGCTCTTGTAAATTTATAAGCATTATTATGGCTCATTTTATGCAGCCGGCTGTGTAAAAACAAAAAAAAAATATTAGTATGATAAAATTTCCTTTGTATTTGAGCTGCCGCCTGTTGCTAAATAGAAACAACATTATATATGAAGATTAAAAGCTAGTTGAAATAAACATGAGGACAAACTCTACTATTTTCTATGGCAAAGTATAATTCATGGGATAAGATGTTCAAACTTGAATTTTTAATAAAATTTAGTTTCACTTTTCATTTGAATTTGACAGCAGTTTTGAGACAAAAGGGTCAAATTAAGACATTTCACAATATCCTCCTTTATTGACATATCTATAAGCCAAATAAAACGACGTCGTTTTGATGATGCATAATGTCTTATTTTTCCACGTCAATGTTGTTCTGGCCATGAGTGATGCCATACATGCCATGAGGGATACATACGTGGATTCGGTTGCCAATTGGATTTCTCAGCCTCAAAAATTGGCCTCAGAAAAAATTTGAAAATAATTTGTGTTTAATAAGTATAAAATTGTCATTACTTTTTTAATGAGGCATTATTTGACCATTATAATTCCACACTTTTATAAACACCTCCATGTTTTTGTGAATTATATGTAAATTTATAGTGAACACATATAAAATGCATACATACATCCTAGCAATGTATTTTTAGATCAAACACATAGCACAAAGCATGTCTAGTACAATTTATAATTTACAAAGTAGTACAATTCATAATTAATTTACATAATTTACAGTTTGTTGCTTTTAAACAATATGCTAGATGCTACATTTTGGTGGGGAGCCGAGTCAATCAACTAAAGTGCAAATAGTAATAAATAGTAGTTTGAAATCGACATAATAGGATTATAGATTTGTTTGGAGAGCATTGTGTATTTAACAAACATAATAAAGGATGAATGAGATAATCATTTTTGGTGGAGTAGAGACAGTTTAGGGATTTTACCACATCCTTAATTTTTTAATTTAGGGATTGCATGTTGAAAATGCAAACAAATGCAAAAAAAATTAAAATATATTTAAGTACTTTAAGACTACTATGCATTATTAATTTGAACTAAGTTAGTTGTTGAGATATATTTATTCTGGTCATAAATATATAATTAAGTTTCATTCTTTTTATTTATAAGGGCTTTTATTTTCAAACCTTTTTATCCTTCTAAAAATATAACTAAAATAATTGGATATAAAAAAAAAAAGATTTTAGTACTATTTAGAAGTTCCGCAATATATT
This sequence comes from Agastache rugosa, assembly GCA_031470985.1. Taxonomy (NCBI): domain Eukaryota; kingdom Viridiplantae; phylum Streptophyta; class Magnoliopsida; order Lamiales; family Lamiaceae; genus Agastache; species Agastache rugosa. The sequence goes on along the minus strand of CM062607.1, from coordinate 33,069,460 downwards.
TAAATGTGGAAGGTTATTCAATTTATTTGTTGTCAAACGCTTTTATTAATTGAGTGACCATTCAAATCAATGGTTGGGATATTTAGAACATATAGTTGATCCAACAACAATTATTAAGTTTACTATAAAATTCTATAAACCTATTTCTAGTAATATATATATATATATATACATATTTTTTCATAAGATTAATCTAAATTTAGATTCTAGAAATTTGAAAATTATAATGGTTATAATTGAACTTGCCTGCTCGAGCTCGACTTGATTAGATATTTGTTTGTTTGAGCGCGGCTCGTCAGACATTTCGATATGGAGGTATTTGAGCTCGAGCTATACTTGATTCTATTTTAATTCTACTCGTCAGTATATTATTTGAGCTCAAAAGCTCTTTTAAAGCTTGATAGTTTATGAAATTGAACGTGGCACTAAAATTCGTGAACACGTTCGCTTGGTAAGCTGACAAACATGTTTCGCAAAATATACGAGCCAAACATATTCGCAAGCCTATCGAGTCAATTAACACAAGGCTCAAGTTCGGTTCGGTAGAGTTATCGAGCTCAATTTCAGGCTCGAGCGTGCTCGTTTGTAATCGAATCAAGTACCGAGCGAGTTTCTTCCGAGTTGATTGCCGAGCAGCTCTGTTCGTTTTTACCGCTCTACTTTCTACTTTCAATTTAACGAGTTCTTCTTAGATTTTTTTTAATTACTCCACCCGTCCACAAAGAGAATGCATCATAAGAATGCATCATAAGATGAGACGAGTTTTTAGAATTTTTGTTGAATGTATTGTGAATAGAGTAAAGGTTCCACATTATGAGTGGAGTAAGTAGGCAAAAAGTGGTGGAGTAGTATTTATAAATGGAAAGTACATATTTTTGATGGACGAATGAGAAATGAAAGAAGTGCATTTTGTTCGTGGACAAAAGGAGTATACGATTAAGTTTCATTCGTTTTTATTGCTTTCATTTTATCTCCTCTTTTTCTTTTTAACCATGCCTTCTTCTCTTTCTCAAAATATAAACAAAATAATTGAATATAAAAAATAAAATATTTTTTTTAGCATAAAAAATAATAGTATTATGTTAAAATGTGGAATATCATTCAATTTATTATGTAATCCCCAGTTTCGTCTCTCTCTCTCCCACACACATTCAAATATACGTGTGCGTATATAATATGCGCGCACGTATTCGTTCCAATACGGTTCTCTCCATTTCTGCTACTCCGATCGCCGGGGCATTCCGATCTCCGGCGATCCATGACCGCCTCTCCAATTCGCCGCATTTTCTTCCGGCGCGGTGCTGCAATAGCTAAGTTTTCCAATTGCTTAATTTCTCAATCTTATCGTTCCATCTCCATCATCTAGTTTTTCCGATTTGCGAAATCTTAGATATGTAGAATATTATTGTATTTATATACATATATACATACACGTGTGTACGTATATGCATACATACATTAGAGGCGCGATGTTCCACAAGATAATTAAGCGAGGCCACCGCAAGCTGGCCAAATCCGACGTTGATTTCGCCTATCCGCCGCCCGATCGGAGCTCCGACTCCGAATTCGTCGTGTGCCACGCCTCCCGCGGCGTCTCGCCGCCAAATTCATCCCAGCAGCCGGAAATGCCGGCGCCGGAGCGGTCGCCTCTCGGCACGATTGAAAATCTACCGACGTTTCGAGATGTCGTCCCTTTGGAGCGCCAGAATTTGTTTCTGCGGAAGCTGAAGATCTGCTGCGTGCAATTCGATTTCTCCGACACTCTGAAAATGGTGAAGGATAAGGAGATCAAGCGGCTGACTTTGGTTGAGCTCATGGATTTTATTCAATCCGGTTCCTGTAAAATTTCGGAGGCGAATCAAGGGGAATTGGTTAAGATGATTTCTACCAACATTTTCCGGTGCTTGCCGGCTGCCCCCCACGAAAGCACAGGTTGTGAGAATGTCGATCCCCAAGAGGAGGAGCCCTATTTTGATCCTTCTTGGCCGCATTTGCATCTCGTTTACGAGCTGCTATTGCGGTATGTGGTTTCACCGGATACAGACACGAAGACTGCCAAGCGCTACATTGATCATTTCTTTGTTATGAAATTGCTTGATTTGTTTGATTCCGATGATCCGAGGGAGAGGGAGTGTTTGAAGACTATTCTGCATAGGATATATGGCAAGTTTATGGTTCATAGGCCGTTTATTAGGAAGGCGATCAATAATATATTCTATAGATTCATGTATGAGACGGGGAGGAAGAATGGGATCGCGGAGCTGCTGGAGATCCTAGGGAGCATCATTAATGGTTTCGCATTGCCAATGAAGGAGGAGCACAAGTTGTTTCTTGCACGAGCTTTGATACCGCTCCACAAACCGAAGGCGCTAGGGATGTATCACAGCCAGTTATCGTATTGTGTTACACAGTTCGTGGAGAAGGACTACAGATTGGCGGATACCATTATTATGGGCCTATTGAAGTATTGGCCGACCATCAATTCGCAAAAGGAGGTTCTTTTTCTTGGGGAGCTTGAGGAAGTGTTAGATGGGACGAACGCGGTGGAGTTTCAGCGCTGCATGGTTCCTATGTTCAAACAGATTGCTCGTTCCATCAATAGCTCTCAGTTTCAGGTCTCAGAAGCTCATCATTACTCTCTTAAGTATTTGGTTGCGTTTCCATGTTGTTACTAGCTCTTGCATTTTCTTGTGCTGCTTAAATCATCTCAATTTTTATTGGCATAACTGCTGATTTCTTTGTTTGAAGAGTTATCTATAATTTTCCAGTTATGTGCATTATCATATCCTCTATCTTGATTATTTACAAATTCAGTTATCATAAAGATATTCAAGGTAACTCATCTTCGTCTTCAATTCAGTTTCGAAGCCATGAAGATGACCTTAAGAGTTGGTGCATTTTGTGCCTCTCCAAGCCACTTTAGTGTTCAATATTCTTTTGTCACTCATTATGAGTCGTTGATGATTTATTTCGACTCTGCTGCTCTAATGTCTTACATTTTTTTATATTCTGGGAAGTGAGAATTTTGATCTATATGTGCATGTTTAATGATTCTCATGCAGTGACAAGCATTCACCTGCTGATGTAAAAGTGCTCTATTGTAACTTGAGAGTGATTTATTCAAGTTTTCATTGCCTTAAATTCACCTCACTCACTTATGTCTTCACCATATAAACTTGTTTGGCCGCATGATGATTGTCCTATTATTCTTTAGTTTTCCTCATCTCTCTAAGTCATGCCTCGTATCTCATTTGGGCCAAATGACTGTTTCAGGTTGCAGAACGAGCCCTTTTCTTGTGGAACAACGAGCACATTGTGGAACTGATTGCCCAGAATCGAAATGTTATTGTGCCAATCATTTTCGAGGCTCTGCAAAAGAATGTGCAGTCTCATTGGAACCAGTCCGTGCAGAGCTTAAGTTCTAATGTTCGGAGAATGTTCATGGAGATGGACGGCCAGCTATTTGAAGAGTGCCGGAAGCAGTATAAAGAGAGGAAAGCCAGGTGCAGAGAGGTGGAGGAACGACGAGAACTAACATGGCAACGATTAGCAGCAGCAGCTGCTGAGTGCTGAAAGAGATGATTGGATTGGTAAACCTTAAAATCATTTTCTGGGTCTCAAATCTCCAAGGTACATAATTTTGCATTCACATTTTTCTATTGTTACTTTGCCTTAATATTTACTGGTAAAGCAAATGGCAGTGTAATTATAGATGTCCATTTATATTTGTATTAGAGGTTTGTGACTTTATTTGTTTTTCTACCAATCAATCAATTGCACAACTGAGAAATTTCTCTCATATTTTCTACTTCTGTGAGTTCTGTGTATTTTTGAGCACATCTTTTCTTTTGGTATTTGATTGATTTCATTCCCCAACATGATTACATCCCACATGTAAATTAAGTTCATTGATTTTTAGCATCAAAGCAGTAATTTAATAGTGGGACATGAAAAATATTGGAACAAAGGAATTCTAGCTAGAGTTTACCGGTACTGATCTTCCTAATTTTAGAAGAGATTAAAGGGATTAGATCATCGATCTCTTCACTATTTGTTGAAAGGTTTGAATTTATGTGGCATATTATATATTTATATATGTGTCATATAATTTATATATAATGACTCAAAGGTGATATTGTGCGATGAAAGTGTAATACACTAAATAATGTACAAAGTACAATATATTATTAGAATGTAATACAAAGATATCGAAAGTGTAGAGTTGACTTAAGTGAAGTAGTGGAAAATGATGAAAGTGCTTTTCTTTTCTTAATATTATTATTTAGGTAGTTTTAGCTAACAAATTTTATTATTCAATTTGAGAAGTATGAAAGTGAGCTAATGAATGATTCAATATCGCATATGTATATATATACATACATAGCACTAGGGGTGTCAAAATTGGCCCGGCCTGGCCCGAAACCGGGTTGGGCTGCCAATTTTCAGGCCCGAAGCATTTTCGGGCCGGGCCGGACATCACAATGTTAGGCCCAAAAATTTTCGGGCCGGGCCGGCCCCACCAGACATGGGTAAAAGCCCGCTGGGCTTGGGCCGGCCCGGACAAATTACAGTACAATAGTATTTTTGGGCCGGGCTGGCACGCACATTTTCAGGCCTGAAAAATTTCCGGTCCGGCCCGATTATCTCAAAAAGCCCGACGGGCTCGGGCCGGCCCGAGAATTTGACAGCCCTACATAGCACCGATACGCCGTTCACTATTTGTGAGCACATCCATCACCATGATTGACGTTTAGTTTCACATCAGTGATTCTCTATTTATATACTCCCTCCGTCCAATTATATAGACTGATTAGGGTTTTGCACTAGGATTAAGAAATACAAATTATACAAGCAAACTTTCTACGATGACCTTATTTATTGTTTGATTACAAATTAATGTTAAAGTTGAAGAAATACATGAATTCAAGTATTCAACGTAACAATCATCTTTTTGAATTCAACAATCATTAATATTTTGTTAATACTCGTATGAAATTATATGATATGGAGATGCAAAAGTTTTGATGAGTCAAATCTCATAAGAATTAACACTAAATTCTAAAATGACTCTACATTTTTCTATGAGTCAATCCAATAATTGAATAAGGGTAAATTAGTAAATGAGTTAAAAAAACATTACTTTTTATAGAAATTGGCCTATATATTTGGGACATTCGAAAAAGGAAAACAAGTCTATATGATTGGGACGAAGGGAGTATTAATATTACTTTTTTATTTTTTGTACCTTTGAAATTATTCTAATATCGTGTGCAATATCTATAAGACAAAAGTATAATATAATTTGAAGTCCACTCCAATAATGGTAGACAATATATCTAATGGCGTTTAGACTTTTTATTCAAGATGCATGTAAGCCCACTTATTAACAACTAAGTTAAATTTGACGAGTTGTCATTAAATCAAACACATGTTAAGAAAATTTATTTATTTTTTTGTAAAAATTTGTTGGCTCGTCAAATTAAACTTTACTCGTAATTATTCTCAAATTTATTTGCCGATACGTTTTTTTAGGGGAAATTTATTTTGTTGTACACTTGTGTACTTATTCGGTCAGGCACTCGTAAATTTCACAGTCAACTGTCAACTTTTAGTAAAATTTTATTAATCAGATCGTTCCTTAATTTAGTTTTGCGTTTTTTAACACCTATCAACATAGTGACATGAAAATGTATCTTTTTCACAAAATTTTCATTTTGCAGTAATTTAATTTGTGTAATATAACCATCGGAGAAGAAAAAAATTAACTGAGTACCTCTATATGATGTAAACACATTTTGGTTATTCTATTGCAGTTCATTAGTATTAAATATATTGAATCTAACCGCTGCATCTGCTTAATTATACACATCATGACACAAGTAGTATAATTATCTATGAATACGCTTAATAAGTAATGTGTACGAAATAAAAGTAGAATATGAGTTTAAATCCTATAGAAACAAGGTCTCTGAATTAAAATATTAATTCTAAATTTCATTTTATAATCTCCTATCGTAGTATTATTAATACGATAGGAGATTATAAATCAAGTCCCACTATTTGTAACAGAGAAATCCGACTAATTTATACACACTAATAATTCTACACTATTTTACTTGGAAATTAAGACAAGAAGTTGAAGAAGAAGCATGGATATTATCACGGCCCTGTTCGGCCGTTATCCCACGATTCCCTCGGAATCGAGTGGTGATTATTTATATCAACATCGGCGGCGCTAGCCACCGCCGCCGCCGCCGCCGCAGAAGTGGCGGAGCTGACTGCTCTCTGATTCGTCTTCTTCACCTCCCATTCCACGTCCACTTTCAATTTTCTAGAAGTAGAAACAGCTATACCTATTTTTCCCGACATCAGAAGCAGCAGAGAAAAAAAGATTGCTACAACATTGATTTTCGAGGCCATGATTAATATTTAGCATGTGTTTTTCTATCTGAGGAGTTTTCTATGTAATGTAACCACGTACATATTGGTGCCTCCATATTTATAGAGAGAGAGAGAGAGAGAGAGAGAGAGTAGAGAGATAGTGGAAGAAGGTGGAGCGAGCATAGAAAGTGAAGCGATGAATGTGGGAATTCCACGTATATATGAAAAAGGTTAATTAATAATTAGCAGCAAAACAATTATTTGGCAAAGTGCTCCTTGATTAACAGTCGATCCTTCAGTTTTGGGGTTAGATATTTTGGTTAAATAACAGACAAATCTACTTTCCTCAAATAGAAATCGGCCACCTCTCTCTTTCTCTCTCTTCTCTCTCTCCTCCCCGCAGGGATAATGCAAACGAGCCCCACCGCCACTCACCGCTGCCATCACTTGTTTCTTCTTAGATATTTATTTATGGCATAGGAAATTTCTCGAAACTTTGATGCGGGTTACAAAATTAGTAAGAAATTGTATTTTAAATCACGAATATTCTTCTATTTGGTCATTTTAACTCAAATTTTGAAATTTTGCATATCAAACACGAACTTTCAATTTTTTTGCAATTTGAACTCATGCTATATTTCACTCGTCTGAAAATTTAGAGGAATTATGGAAAACGACGTTGTTTCTTCTTCATAAACAACAAGAATAGGATGATGTCGTTTTATATAATGAATTTTCTATATCACGTTGTTAAGTAAACGCGGTCACGTCAAATTTTTTCGGCAAGTAAAATAGAGTATGAGTACAAAGTTTCATTAATTTTTGAGTTAAAATTGCAAAATTGTAAGACAAAATTTGTGATTTAAAATGCAGTTTTTCAAAAATTAATTCTAGAGAGAGAAATGGGCCTCTCATGTTGAGCCCAATTCTTGTAATATTAGCTCGTGAGTCGTAGGGAACATTTTTATGCTACAGTACGATAATTTCTTTTTATATATACTAAATTTGTAATTTAATCCCTTGGAGTTTATCACCATTAATATATAAAAAAATACGTATTATTCATAGAAAACTGCCTACGCATTACAGTAAGTCAGATTCATAATCTTTTAATGTTATCAATTGTTAAGATCCCTTGTCCAAAAAAATAAAAAATAAAAAATTGTTAAGATCCATCCAGTAATCCAGAACATTCAAGTTAACATTATAATAGCCATGGTTTTGGTGAACAAGAAAACGTTTTCATCATTTTGTGGGAGAGATACTAATATCTAATAAGAATTATATAAATTTTTTAATTATATTTTGAAATAGTCTCTTCCAGAAAAATATATCTATTAGTACTATATAATAACGACTCTTATAATAAAATAAAATAGTACTATAAATACATGATCACTCACTGTCTTCCCTGTACTGAAGGAGTTATTTGGATCATTAACAAAAAGGTAACCCTATCGAGTTATTTCAGTTTCGTATTTTATTTCATCTCTATGTGACATATATCAGTATAATATCGTCACCGTAAATCAGGTGAAAACTGTTTCAATGGACCAAGTAAAGTTGCTTAGAGAAGCTGTTCATGACGTAAGTTCAACAAAAACCAACTCTTTAATTCCTTTGATTAATAATATGTCCATACCATGTTCATTTATTTCCTTCTCAATATTGTAATTATATTTATGTATTTTTTTTTTCACTGATAGTATGCTGAGAAAAATCCAAGTCCCTTGCAACCTAGAAACAGTCGAGACATTTTCCTTTACAGCCCTGTGAATGCTGATTGACGCATAAACACAATTTGTTCGAGACGAAGTCTTGTGTGAGACGGGTAAAAAATTTAAAATTTCATATCCAAACTCATATCCAATAATATATTTGTACGTCATATTTGGAGAGAGAGAGATGTAAAGTTGTAAACTCTTATATTGATCAGAATGATTGACTAAATAGTAGTAGTACATAGAAATCATAAACCTTGTGAAGATTAGACAAGCTAAGGAATTAGAGAAGGAATCATCAAAGAATGGAGGGAACAAATTAGATAGAACTTCACCACTGCCTCAATTCATGCTCCAATACAACAACACGTTCGTTCTTTCTTTCGTTGCAATCGAGAGACATCAAGGCCGATCATCTAATTAACCATGTCGGACGCTCCAGACGAGCAGGACGTGGGGGCCCCTCTCGTCTGTCTCGTGTTGTAAGAGTTGCAGTTGAAGCATTTCTGAGCCACAATGTGATAGTTCACCTCACATGTTTCTCCACAGTCATTGCACAGAATCCAAACCTAATTTATATACATAACATCGTTATGACATTAGGTTTTAACTTTTAAGCCTCCCTTGTATAAAATAAGCAATGTTTTAACGATACTCGTACCATTTTGTTTTGGTAGATTTGAGGCATAGGGGTCGAAGCAACCTGAAAATTATGCGCGTAAAAAAATTCAGTATGCATCAGAGAAATATCGTAGAGTATTATCCATAAGCAGACGAGTACCTCTTCATCGAGCTTTTCCCAGACACGAGTCATATCACAATATGATTTCCAGCAAACGGGGCAAGTATACCTGCAACCAAAACTATTCATTGAAGAAGAAACTTTGATGGATTGAATAATTTTGAGATCGTATGATCCTTCAAATACAATCATATGTATGGTCAATCTAACTTATAACAAGAGAAAATCAGGAGAATCTTACTGGAAACGACTTTCCATCTCTTTAACACAGTCGAGGTGAATAGTGTGGCCACAGGGGAGCACGGTAATGTCTTTTGTCGTATCAAAAAGATACTGCATTCAGCAAGATTAGAAGTTAAAAAGAATCGAGGCAGTTAATGCAAAACGTGCACCTCACTCAGTCAAACTTATATTTACCTCGAAGCAAACGGGGCAGTTGTGATGCATGGCTTTCTCTATGCATACGTGCGACTCTTTCAACAAGTTTGAGTAGCAACACTCTGAAACACGAAATCGAATAACTTCAACTGCTCAATTTCTAAATAAAAACTCGACGAGGTTAATTGCAAGCTATAGCATGAAACTTACCACATCTATCACAATGAAAAAAGTTTTCTTCACCACCCGTTCTATCACAACAAAGAAAATAAGTTACAAGTGAAATGAGAAAAATCATATGCTAATACAGATTCTTGAATGTGACACGGTTGCAATGTGGTCGTCGTTTATTAAACTAGCTTATTGTACTTCATCAGTGATCTTGTAGTTGATGCTACTCGACAGTGATGAAGTAAAATACGAGATACTATTTTATAACCTCGTTTTGAATTAAAGGAGTAACAGAGAAAAGTAATCTACCTGCAGATTCCACATTTATCGCAGTGATACTGATTCTTTGAAACCTGAAAAATAAGAATCATGCGGCTTTAAGTAGATATTTTAATAACAAATGCGGCTTATTTTTTTAGAATTTAAATTAAGAATCATACGTCATCATCGAAGAATTTGCATTTTGAGCAATAGTACTTCCCCAAGCAAACGCCACAACTAATACATATTTGTTGAGCCTACATGGAGAGCAAAAGCAGAACGTTTAATCATGAGATCTTCGGAAAAAAGAAACAAAAAAAAAACTCGAATAAACATCCCTGATTTGTAAGTCTAAATGCTGAAACTTACATCTTGTTCTGTATCACACAATGAGCAAATGACCTGAAATCACATAGGAAGTTAAATAAAAGTAGTATGATGTTAAAAACATGAATTGATTCTAATTAAAACTCATACCAATAACGAAACTAGACAAGTTATTAATCGAATCAAGGCAAAAAAGGACAAAGTTGAAACTATATTCGCAGCCACATAAAAAAAAGTTGAAAATCTCAACTTAGTTCCAAATATAACAGAAAACATTCCTTGTCGATTTTGTAAAAACTCTATTCAAGAATACAAAAGGATAAAGAAGAAGAGCAATGCAATATATATTCAAGAAAAGGATGCAAGCACAACAAAACTGACCCTTTCTACTTCATGACGCGGGATATCATGACGCTCGAGTGGATCAACTTCTATCGAATTCTGCTCAAACACGGACGAAGAAAGTTAACAACCTTTAAATGGAATCCAATAAGCTTTCTTTATAAACAAAGTTATAATGAATCACCTTTGCATCATTGTGGCAGTGCCTGCAATCAAATATCTCTTTGCAACAAGGTGCTATAATCTTGCACCTCCTCCGATAATGTGAGCAGCTGAAATTTAGATTAAAAAAAGGATTAATATCTACCTACAAAGGAGGATTCAATCTTCAAATCATAAACTGAGCACAAAGAATATTTAACACAAAATTAACTCAGCTAATCATAGGCCAATTTAAATGACAGAAAACTATTCAAAAACAACAAAATAATTCTGAAGCAAAATTGAAGTGAAAATTGAGATATTTACCCATAGTTGTTTAAACCCATCTCCGTTCTGCATTCATCATCTACAGAATGAGAAATTTCATAATTCTTCAGATCACCCTCCATTTTTCTTTTTTTTCCTTGAATGCAGAAATTTAAAGAAATGTAGCTTAATCCTTAATCCTCCTGAAAATTGACAACAAAACAAAACCCAAAATTAATGAATATGCACAAAATAACTGAAAACAAAAAACCCCATAAAAAATTAATAAATAAAAAAATATGCACAAAATAACTGGAAAAAAAAAACCCCATCATAATAGATCCATAAGCAGTCAATCAAACTCTTGGTTCACAAAAAAATAAATAAATACATAAATAAATAAATCTTGAGAAATAAGCACATTAGCTCTCCTACAATATCAGATAAAAAAACCTGCATCTTTCAACAAATTTATCGAATTAGTCCAAAAATCCACCCTCAAAATTTCAAAATAATTTATTTAAATTCTACATTCATCGCCCATTTCGATTTTGTGGGTACATTACAGTGATGAGTAGGTGACAGCTCCCAATAATGCAAACTCAACGAAGAAAAAGCATAGATTTAATCCGAGAGGGGTTGCTTACAAACGATGCCTTGCCTTTCTTCACCGCGAAGAAAAAATCATAATTTTGGGAAGGAATTTTGGGTTGGAATATGAATGTGGGAAGTTGGGTTTAGGAATAACAAAACGCGCGTATTTGTAGACTAAGGTTCGAACTGAGATGGACCAGTTTTTCACGTTCAAATCTTTCTTTAGATTTTTCGGTTTCTTCCATTTCTTGTTTCTTTGACAACGATGTTACAGTGTACTGAAATCTGGCTTTATACACCCTTTCGAAATCTTCAACAGAGATGTGAATCAGATTATTGTTTCTGATTTTCAAACACCCAAATTTTAACGGATGGCATCTTTTGTTCGTCCCATGATTATGTTTTTGATGATTTCGTAACCCACTAATAATTTCATTATTTTAATTATACTTATTTATTACAAAATAAATTTTAGTATTATTTATGCATTCTATTTCTGGAATTATCAATCATACTAATTATTAATTTAAAAATTATAAATTAAATATAAAAAAGTAAATTATAATTAGATTAACGAACTCTAATTAATAATAATTAAATTAAATTAAAACATAACATATTAAAATTGAAGAAGAAGAAATGATCCCATATGTAATTTTAAGGTATTTTTCCTTGCTCAGGCATCATGTTAATTATTCACTAGTATAACATATGCTATTATTATGATTTAATTATTCATATTAAAATGGAATTAATAGAAAGCTTAAAGCCTATACCCTAAGGTAAGGGGACGTTTACTTTGGGTGATATGATAGATAGATAAAAATAGTATAAGTTAATCAACCGTTTACTTTGATGGATTGATTATTTTTTAGCTTGTTTGATCCTTCATATAGTCAATCATATATTTTATTAATTTATCCTATCACGCAAAGTAAACGCTCCCTTAGATGACACAAGCACAAGTTAATAGGGGAGGATAAATAGATTTTTTTTTCTCATACATAAAAATTATAAATTAGTCTGGAACATTGATCTTTATATAATCTACCGTTATCAGGAAAAAAAATACATTATTATAAATATAGTACTCCCTCCGTTCCAATAGCAATGTCTCACTTGCTTTGGACACGGTTATTAAGAAACAAGAGTAAAAGGAGAAAAAGTGGAGAAAAAATGGTAGGTCCTATAGCTTTTGAAGAGTTAATTATTTCTATTTTTGGAATGAGACCTTGCTATTGGGACAACCAAAAAAGAAAAATAAGACATTGCTATTGAGACGGAGGGAGTACTACTTAATTCATATTTCTACCATATGAAAAGTTTTCACAAGATCTGGTCCTCAAATTAATACTATGGCAAAATAGTTCTATATATATTTATGTGTTTTGTCAAATTCAGTATTAATATAAAATTCATATCTGCAATTGATTAGATTAACTGGTTTTGGTCGGCATTTCGCCAAAAAGCAATATCTACGATTGTATTAATTACAAAAGTAATCAAAATTAGGAATTGGGAAAATAGATTCTGTGGGTTGGTTTTCTAATTTCTACAAACAAATGGATAAATTTGTCAGATTTGCTGACAAGGACTGGGTCCCATCAGAATGTCTGTTTCATACCTTTATTACTATTGTCTCACGCGCGACAAACAGTGCGTGCGTCTAACGATGATATTTAATTATTTTTTCGATAAATATACATATTATTTCTCAAGATAATTAATTTTATAATTAAAAAAAGGGTAAATCTATGCCGCCATAATGTGGGCACCCATAAACTGGTTCAATTATAAAGAAATCCGGTTCACTTAAATATGTCGGTTCAAAATTGAAAGGCTCCAGTCAATTTTACTGTTTTATCCTTGACCATTTCCCTCTCTTAATTTTCGCCTACTTTTGTTCCCCCTCATTTGTCCCGCCCAATAATTAATTTCATCAACAACACTAATTGCAGCAACAATTCATTTCGGTCCTTGTTTGAAGCTATCATCGAGAGCCAATCGCGGTCATTGTTCATCTTCAGATATTTTTTGGTTAAATACTTCAGATGCCTTTTGGAGAAGGTGGTGGCGTCGGCGGCGGTGATAGAGATCTTGGTCTTGTTGCGGACGACAGTGACGGAGTCGTCGAAAGCACCGGGCTTGCCATTGACCTTGAAGCGCTCCGGGCTTGCTATGACAGAGATCTTCACGAATGTCGTCGCCTTCTTCTTCCCTCCTCCTTTCTGGACCCCACCGCTTCCTACTCCTGCTTCACTCATCTTCCCACCACCAAATTAACAGTTGTGATTGGAGCAGAGGCGATGACAGCATTATGGAGAGCTAATTTTTGTTCAAATCTAAGTTGTGTAGTATATGTTCCAATTTGCGTCATCGTCTGCCCTGTATATGATATACAAGTACAACCCATTGGATTTTCCATTTATTTATTTGTTTTTCTATGTAATTTTCGGTTAGAATATAAGAAGTATCAAGAGAAGAATAGGAGAGAGATTTATGCATAGTAGATGTTTGAAGAAATACCCAGATGAAAAAGAGATTAGTAAATTATTGGCAGCATAGTACTTGCAAGTTGCAACAAATATGTTTGAGAATTCGAAGAATGTTGGACCAAAATTTCTCTCAAGGATGTGCTAAAAGTATCTATTGAATAACCTCAAAAAAAAAATCCAAAAATTAATCCTATCAGTGCCAAATAACAGACCAAAAACACTATACAATTCCTCATCTGTAAAAAGGCATTTGAGGGTATAAATATAATTTTATTTGTCCACTAATCATAATCACTATTTTATCCTTGTGTGGGTGGCCATAATGTGGCCATAATGTGGCCAAATAGCACCACTCTTAAAAAAAACTTAATCTGTGCGATGGAATATTTCAATATAGGATAGTGACTCGTAGCATATGATACTTCTAATTTCCTATTTTAATTTTTCAAGTAACTTAAAAATAAAGTGATCGTATTTAATGAATATTTTTAGTAATTTAATAAAAATAAAAAAAATCTATCCACATGCATATTTTTCCAACTTTTGTTAAAGTATTGTCGATGAAGCTTTGCTAAAGTGTAAAGAAGAAATCTTGAGACTATTTTGCCTTTTGCAAATTAAAATATGAACTTGAAAAAATTTGTTGAAAAAGTAATATTTCTAGAAAAAAAAAAAAAAGTGGTGGTATGTATTGATGGACTTTTTATTATCTAGTATTTCTAGAAAAAGGGTGGCATCTACTACTAAAGTTGGTAATATTTGTTATAGTATGTTGACATTTTCTAATATGTAAAATGATAGTATTTCGTTTCCAAATAAAAAAAAAGAAAAGAAAAGGAGATTTACGTGAAAGAATAATCCAAACTGAAAGGAAGAATTTTCTGTTCAAACTTTGGCAGCAAAGAATCTCAAAATGTGACATTTCGATTGCAAAATAATCACGAAAGTTTCAAATAAATCTTTACGCAAAGCTTTTTATCATCATTTTGGACCAGCTTTCATCTACTTGATGTGTACTTTCGCTATAATACCAAAAGTTCCATCAATTTTTCCTTTAAAATTTTATTGCTCCAAATCTATTCATCTACAATCGTTAGAATATACAAAATCCTATTAGGTTTACTTTCAGATTAGATTGAATACGATAAAAGTTAGGAGGAAATGATATATATGTAAAGGGAGAAATGGGAAAATAGCACTTTTAAGATTGAAAAATACTATAATAGCACCAGTTTTTAAAAACACAAATAATAGCACATCTAGACATATTTACCCCTCCTTCCTTTTTTTCTATTTTTCAGTTTTCTTTTTATTTTTTTAATTCAAATAATAATTTTTGAAAAAAGGTAATTATTAAATTCACTATTACTCACATGAACCCTACCATCTCTCTCTCATTCTTCAAATCGATGCCACACCACTCACAAATTCTATTACGCCGTCTACCAAGTTTTCCAACCATTGCAGCGTCGACGAAATATCCGGCAACGATCTCGATCTTCTTCATTCAGCAACCTGCTACGACCACTTGCCCACCGCGAGTGAATCAGAAACACCCAAAATGTGACCACGACTCACAAACGCGACTGCAAATTCTTTATCCATCCAATGACCTTCCGTCGTCGCCGTCATACATCCTTCCTCCGTCATCTTCATCCTTATTACGATTCAAGTAGCCAGTTCCGGTCGTCTTCCATTGGTCATTTCATCCGGTTATATTTATTTTTCGGTGACTAGATCTACAAAAATCGTGGATAGATTTTGACGATGCAGGTGAGTCTATAGATTTGTAGATCTGTAATGGTTTATCTCTAGGACGGCGCACGTTTAATTATATGGGAATTCACAAATTGAAATATGTGTATAGATCTATAATTTCTTATGTATATTTATGTGAATTCTCATAAACTATGATCCCATACTTTGTCTAGTTTCACATGTATATAGATGTGAAATCACCCAAATTAAAATAGAAAACTATTTATAAATTAACAGGGATATGTATGTAAATTCTTATAAAATTTGATGCGACACATTGTCCATTATCACAAATATGTAGATGTTAATTCACAAAAATAATAATGGAATATGATTTATATGTCTGCAGCTGAGAATTCTTTTAAAAAATTGTGAGAATATTATTTTGCTACATTCACATGGCTATTTATGAGAATTCTCAAATTCTTTTTTGTGATGTTTGTAGTATTTCACAAGTCCGGATCTGAGAATTCTTTCAAAAAAAAATATGAGAATTCTTTTCGGATCTGA
This sequence comes from Agastache rugosa, assembly GCA_031470985.1. Taxonomy (NCBI): domain Eukaryota; kingdom Viridiplantae; phylum Streptophyta; class Magnoliopsida; order Lamiales; family Lamiaceae; genus Agastache; species Agastache rugosa. The sequence goes on along the minus strand of CM062607.1, from coordinate 33,053,372 downwards.
AATGATGTTATGCCGCAGAGCGAGAATTCTGAACAATGAAATGGGAGTTCTGATATGATTTGATTTTATGTTTCTTATGAATGTTTAAGTGAATTTAAGTGTTGTTTATATATTGTGAAATAGGAAAGTTGAAAGTTCAAATGACCAACATTACAATGAATATCATATAAATATGTGGTGGCCAACAAGAAAGAAGTTGCAAAATTTATTTTTGCAGATAGCATCCCTGCTTGAAGAAGTCAATATTCGTTGTAATAAGTTGGAATGAATATTTTGTAACAACTTTGAAGATATGTTTTGTAAGTTTGGTTTGAAACATGAATGATACCGTTATATTTATGTTGTATTAATATAGTAAGTTGCAGCATCTTCAATCGCATGTTTTACCTTTTTTGAAATTTTGTGAATGATCAAATTTTTATATGTGAAATCACATATGTATACATGTGCTTTCACATAAATAAAGGTGTGAATTCATTAATATTTTTTTTAGGGAATTCATTATAAAATATTTGTGAAAGCACAATTAAGTATTTTTCATTGCATACGATAACAGTCAAACTTAACATACATCAACATAACGAACTTTAATAAATTTGAAATATCACACATAAATTTTCATGAATTCACAATTCATTGATTGGGAAATAACCCGAAATTATTCTTAAATATTAAATTAAAATATTTCATACATTTTGTGATTTCACATATAAAATTTTGTGAATTACATATCTAAAAATGTGAATATATCAAAAGATCTAAAACAACTGTAAGGACGGAACGAATACAAAAATGAAAAAATGAAGATGAAACCATTTTTTAGTAATATTCCATCTGCATTGTTGGATTGGTATTTACCCATGATGTCCTAACCACTACAACTAGATCATGGTTACAAATTCTTTCACCCATGTTAAATTCATCGTGCCGCTATCCAACTAAAAATATCATTGAATTATGAAAGTTTTAAACCGAGCAATTTATGCATATAAATTGAATCTGTCACAGCAAAACTTAGCACGGAATATAACACAGAATATAATGACTGAGCTAAGTAAACGACACACAGAATGGTAACCCAGTTCGGTTAATTAACCTACGTCTCGGGGGCCACGCCCAAGAGAGAATCAATCCACTATCCGAAATTGTAGTTACAGAGGATCTTACGCATACAAGTCTTCCACTTTATGCTACCCGTTCACTCACACCCTTCACGATCTACGTGAATTGATGATTGCAAGTGCACCACTTACAACCTAAGCTCGAGTCACAACTCGACACCCAACCCCCTTACAAAAGTGTTTGTATATGAAATAAATGCTCTCAAGACACAATGAAATATACTCTAACGAAATAGTATAAGCTATGAACAATAATAATAGCAGCAGCAACGACTCTTTCAATATATCTTGGTGTAGATATATATAGGTCTTGAGAAACCCTAGATATGCTCTCCACCTCATTTGCCCTAGTTTCCTTATGCGTGGAAACTTCCTTTGAAGATATGCTTTGTGGAACAATTAATTATATCACCAATATAAAATCTTTTCCGCGTCACATATGGATAAGGAAAAGATCTCCGCAAAATCCGCATAAATATGGAAAGAATCTTTCAGATCTGTTCTATTCTGTTCCACATCAATCTAACTCAGACAGAAGCTCAGAAACCAGTTTATGTTCTTGCACAGCTCAAAATACTTTAGTCAATTTTGCTTCTACATAAACTTGCCAACACCAATTGAACTACTAGCTCGAATCCAACAATCTCCCCCTTTGGCATTTATGTAGACAAAACCATAATCCAAGTAATCAACAAATAATCAGAATATTGAATATCTTCATACTTATCTTCAACGATGGCAACATGTATGAATGATGATGTAACTCCCCCTCAATCAAGCAATAGGGAGCATCGGCTTCCTATGATCACAACTCCCCCTTAATCAAGCATTAGGAGAACTTCAAATAATTTATTCAATAAGAGATAACACTCCTTAGCAGCGGAATCACAACAACTTCACAACAACTTCAACTTTTTACTCTCCCTTTTTGTCTCACAGAAATGACAAAACCGAGGGGACAAAATGACAGAGCACAACTCGTCTTTCCAGTCTTTGCAGCTGCATCCAAACTTTCCCCATCGCTCGAATCATCTTCAGAATCAGTGACTTCATCAATATCTTCCACTTTTTCTTCGGAATCTGATCTAGTTCTTGCAGACTCAGATTCTGGCTCAATCAACTTCACACCAGAGGAACAAGCTTCATCAGCATGATTGGATTCTGAAATACCTGCAAAAGAAACAATTTGCTTCGCAGAATTCGAAACATCAGCAGCAACAGGATCATGTTTAGATGGGAAACTGTTCCAACATTATCAGGAACAGGTATAGGAACAAATATCGGCTTCCGTACCCACTTCTTCTGAACTTTTCTTCTTCTCTTCTCTTGTTTATCCTTATGATAAGATCTGCAATTTGGTCTAATATGACCTAGTTTGTCACAAAAGTGACATATTGGACGCCATGTACTTGCAGATTTTCTCTGAGATTGACACTTTATGGCTTTAAAACCTGCATGTCTAGGAACAGACTGTGTCTTCTGTGGCACATATTGTGCTTTGTCTCTAGAATAACCAATGCCCTCCTTATCACGTCCTCCATCAATAAGAACTTTATTTGACTGACAAGTTCTTGTATTCATCATCTTTCTTCTATCATCAAGATAAAATCTGCAATGAGGTCTGATGTGTCCAGAATGATCACAATAATGACAAATAGGAACAAATGAGTTATTCCTTCGATGAGAAGAGTACTGAGCCTGCCGATTTGACTCAAAGCATGGATTTTGAGTGTGAATCTGAGCCTTCTTCTTGGTGTCAGAATGTTGAACAAACTTATGTTTTTGACCCTGAGGTTTGGCTTCATCTTGCTTCTCTTTATTTTTCTCTTTGGCAGGAACAAACGTGTTTTGTATGTTGGGATCCACAGCTTTCCATTGATGATCCTGATAACCAAGACTAACTTTGCTTGTAGAACTCTGACCCGTCTCTAACATTTGATCCAACTTTTCAGTCCCGTTGTTCATCGTCTTCACAATTTTGTTGAAGTATTCTAGCTCTTTGATTTTCTTCACATTGTCTTCTTTCATTTGATTTACTTCAAATAGAAGAACATTATTTTGAGCTTTTAGACTATCTCATTCTTGACACACTTCACAAATTTGACCCTTCAAGATGTCTCTTTCTTTACTCATCTCCTTGATCTTCAAGTTCAATTTGTCATTGATACTACCCACTTATTCACACTTACTCTTACGTGTTTCAAAGTGTTCGATCAAGATATCTTTATGCACATCTTCATCATCAGTGTCATCTGTTGAATACTGATCCAACTTCTTTCCTTCTACCGTGGCAATATGAGCCACTAAATCTTTCTTCTTCCTTTTACTTCTTTCTTCTAAAAAAGTAGATGAAGTACTATTTGAAGATTTTACAGAGATCTATTTCTTCTCAAATCGATCAATGGCTCTTTCAGGAATTCTTGAGATCATATTCAAGAATTTCACAAATACTTCAGGGCTATCTAGTACGGACACTAGCACAGACTCGGGCACCTGATTCACATTATCTGCTGCAAAAGCAACGTTTTTCCACTTTTCTGGCTTGTCACCCTCCATGCCTATTTCAAAAATTCTCAATGATCCAATTAGATCATCCAACTTCATAGTAGACAAGTCTCTTGCTTCTTCAATAGCTGCAACTTTGAATTCGAACCTTTTCGGAAGAGATCTTAAAACTTTTCTCACCATCTTTTCTTCAGACATCTTTTCCCCTAAAGCAAAGCTCTCATTAGAAATTTTGAGAAGTTTGGAATGAAATTCGCCGATAGTCTCATACTCTTCCATTTTCAACATCTCAAATCTGGATGTGAGTTGTTGAAGTCTATGACCCTTCACAAGATCATTACCTTAAAAAATATTTTGAAGAGTATCTCAAGCTTCTTTTGCAGTCTCACATTTAGATATGAGAGAGAATGTTTCCATATTAACAGCAGATTGAATAATATTAATGGCCTTTTGATTCATAAATGAAGCAGTCAATTCACTTACAAGCCATTTATATCTAGGTTTCTCACTCCCATCAGCTTTTACGAGAGGACTCCACCCAAACTCCACAGCGGTCCATGCACTCTCATTTATAGACCTAATGTATGACCTAAGACGAACCTTCCAATAACTATAATTAAATCCATCCAAAATTAGAAGTTTCACAAAATAATCTTCATTCGAAGCCATTGTAGCTCAAACGCTGCAACATGTTTAGAAATGTGTCCCTGGATCAACACCTGTATAGTCGGTGTACCGCTCTGATACCAATTGTAATTATGTAAACGTGCATCCGTTGCTTTTAACACAAAACTGTCACTGTTATACTTAGCTCAGAAAGTAAAACAGAAAGTAAAAATTGAACCATAAAAGGACACACAGAATGGTAATCCAGTTCGGTTAATCAACCTACGTGTGGGGGGCCACGTCCAAGAAAGAATCAATCCACTATCCGAAGTTGTAGTTACAGAGGATCTTACGCATACAAGTCTTCCACTTTATGCTACCCGTTCACTCACACTCTTCCCGATCTACGTGAATTGATGATTGCAAGTGCACTACTTACAACCTAAGTTCGAGTCGCAACTCGACACCCAACCCCCTTACAAAAGTATTTGTATATGAAATAAACGCTCTCAAGACACAATGAAATATACTCTAACGAAATAGTATAAGCTATGAACAATAATAATAGCAGCAGTAGCGACTCTCTTCAATATATCTTGGTGTAGATATATATAGGTCTAAAGAAACCCTAGATATGCTCTCCACCTCATTTGCCCTAGTTTCCTTATGCATGGAAACTTCTTTGAAGATATGCCTTGTGGAACAATTAATTATATCACCAATATAACATCTTTTCTACGTCACATATGGATAAGGAAAAGATCTCCGCAAAATCCGCATAAATATGGAAAGAATCTTTCAGATCTATTCCATTCTGTTCTACATCAAACTAGCTCAGACTGAAGCTCAGAAACCAGTTTCTGTTCTCGCACAGCTCAAAATACTTCAGTCAATTTTGCTTCTACATAAACTTACCAACACCAATTGAACTACTAGCTCGAATCCAACAAATTCATTCTCACGAACCATTGTTATATATGAACAATTATAAATTAACACTTTCTTGAACAATTAGTACAACCTTAAATTTATCAGAAATCTAGATTCACAAATTATTATATGTGATTTCACATGTCAAAAAATGTGAAAAATATCCAAAGAACTATGAGATTCATCCCTACCAAACGAACTTTAAATCTCCATCTCAAAACCCCAAAAAATACAGTAAACGTCGGTAATGACCATCCATGCTTAACAAATTACACAATCGGCAATGAACAAACAAAAAAAACCTAAATCTAATGACAACTTTAATGAAACCAAAAAAAAAAAAAAAACTAACTGGAATATGACAGATCCACAAAAGGATTGAAGATTTGAATTCTTTCACCACCGGAAACTATGGAGGTAGATTAAGAAATTTTCGGCGCCAGAATCCATGGAGGTAATGGAGGAATATTAAGAAGGATAAAGAAGAGACGTCGAAGGAGATCTTCGTGATGGCGTTGCCAACGAGTGCGTCGGCATCAGCTACGTCGACTATGGTAGCAGCGACGGTGGCGGGAGGAATTGAGGGTGAGAGGAAAGTGACGAAGTAAGAAGATGATGTTGGGTAAAAAGGATAAATAGAGTTTTGAATGTAATGGAAATATATTAAATGTAAACAATATTCTTAATTCAATTTTTTAAAAGTTGATATTGCAAGTAATTAAATAAAATAATGAAGGGTAAAAAAGTAGTAAAGTGCTATTATTTGTATTTTAAAAAATTGGTGCTATTAACTTATATTTTTTTTCCTTAAAAGAGCTATAAACCCACAATAATCCTATATGTAAAATCATGTTTACATGCTTTCATTTAATCACTCAAAATAGGGTCCACTTTGGTTATCCACTATTTAAATATTAAGAAAAGTAAACACTGAATATAATTAGTTAATGTTATTATATTCGTGAAAGTAAACAATTTATTAGTACAGATCGAGCATGTTGCATAAGATTTTTCTAGTGTAATTTAATGCAGACAATTTAGTATCAAATTTCAGCACATGGGTTCAAGGTTGGTTGAGATAGTGAGGTTCATGAACATATCGTCGAACAACAATATGTTTCAATTCTCGAATTTCAACTACTCAGATAAATCAAAATCACCCTAATATTTGTAGATGAGATTCTTCCATGCATCCTTGTTTTTTGAATAGTAAGTGACCTCAGCCTGCAAAAAAACAATATGAGATTCTTTTATAAGATCAAAACAGGAAAATATTCTCATATGTAAAAATCTTCCAAGATTCTGGAATATCAACTATATATTTACACAGATTTTATGTATCTAGAGATAAAAAATATGAAAGTCACTACCTTCCTGACCCCTTCAATGGCAACCAAAAGCTTTTCACCGATCATTTCTCGCAACACTGTGTCTTTCTCGAGGGCTTCAACAGATTCGGTGAGTGATATAGGTAGCCGTTGCACTTTATCTTTGAAATTGTCGGGATTATCATCTGTTTAGACGAAATACAGTCGTGTCAACATGATATGCAACGGGCAACAAAAGAGCACGTACGGTTGACTTAAGTAGAACCTCACACATATGGAGCACAGTTGTGATCTTACCAATAGGTTCAGGTAGAGTTAAGCGTCTTCTTAGGCCATCAATTCCGGCAGCCATTATGGAGGCGAGACCTAGATAAGGATTTGCACAACCATCGAATGCCTTGATCTCAAAATTGCTTACAGAGCCATCAGGGGTTCCCGGGGGGCAAGCAGCTCGTAGAGGAGCTTCTTTATTTTCCACACCCCAGCACAGGTATGCTCCACTCCATGTATTAGGTTGTATACGATCATAGCTAGAAAACAGTCGAGTTCTTCATCAAATACTGAAGAAAACCAAGAAGCAAAATCTGCATTCTAAACAACTTTAAATGTCTGAATATGTCTACAAAACTTTACCTATTTGGAACTGGAGCTGTGAAGGCCAATATTGAAGGAAGATGATCCAATACTCCAGCCATGAACTCCTCACCGATCTTGGATATTCCGAATTTAGTTTCTTCACCGCGCCCCATGAATACGTTCTCTCCATACTCGGACAAACTGATGTGCACATGTGATCCAGAGCCAATATCCTCGAGCGAGTACCTACAAGGAGAAGAATATGAAACTCATCAAAGAGTTATTTATCTGATGTTGCTAGACGTATTAATATTTGCTTGAAAACAGAGATAAGGAAACTACGAGACAGGTATGTTCAAGTCTTCTCTCAGATGAATGCGATTGCAGACTATGTTCCAGTATTTGAGTGATTAAAAACTATATGAAATGTTAATTGCTGACTTCAAGAAATAGAAATAATTGTTTCAGTTTCTCTGTGAGTTTCTGCATGCAACGGCAAGCACAGACGAGTTTTGGTGTCTCACAACATGTAAATCTTGGCTACGATATGGGCCAAAATGTAAAGATCTCAATTGCTTATAAATTCGAAGCACGTAGCATAGACAGTAACTTCATTAAGATTGCATAAGTGAATAAAGAACAGCAGCTTAAAATGATATTGTAGCTATAATATAATACATAATATCTGGATACCTACTTAGGTACAAATGTCGCCAATAATCCATGTTTTCTAGCCACAGCCCGAATAACTTCACGTGCAAAAACTATATTGTCAGCTGCATTTTCACAGTTCGTGTAACCAAATGCAAATTCGAATTGACCGTGCCCAGATTCTGCATGTAGCTACAAAAATTCCAAAATCAGAATACAATTGAATCGTAACTGGTTTTTTATCTGAAAATAATTAGCTGGCAACAGCATGAACTACACCTATCTAGCTAGTTCCATCTAAGCATTGATACCAATGTTGTAGATGTATAAGTAGTAAGGAATACTTTGTTAGCTCAACGAAGAAGAAAAATACCAGATTTGGAGAGTCTTTATACCTGTTCCACTGCAATGTTTAAGGACTGAAGACAAACCACTATTTCACTAAGGACGGGGAAAGCATCATCTGTCGCAGCTGAGGAACAGTAAGGAGTTGCATCAAATGGCACCCATGTTTCTTTCCCATCCCTGTAAGAGTTCATCACAAATGGAAATTGAGTCGTAATTCACACGAGTTTTATGGATGAAGGAAATCAAACAGTCTCTTCACTTACACTATTGCACTCCGTAACAAAAAGAACTCATTCTCAAATCCTGCATTCATTACCTGCACAACTAGCCATTTCACATAAGAATATAAAGAGATTAAGAAAGAGGTAAAACAAAACAAGCCTAACAATACCAAGTTAAATTCTTTTTTCAAAATTTTTGAAACTCTCCGCAGTGTTTCTCTAGGACAATACTCCCATGGTGTGCCTGGTTTAAGGTGCATGTCAGCCATAACCATTTCCTGCTCTTTTGCCCTGTGATGCAAATAAGTAATAGGGATAGCATTAGAAGCTCAAATATATTTATAATAGAGAGTAATGATTGCTATCTTATGAAGCATTAAATATATTTAAATAGAAAATAGATTTTATGAATAATCATAACAAATAAAACAACTATAAAAATTGATGTATTACATATCAAAGTCCTTTCCACAGGAACCCCAAACTAACCACCTATTTTCCAAAGCAAGGCAAATAGTACCAAATGCTAATGTATCAAAATCCTTTCCACCCGAACCCCAAACTAACCACCTGTTTGCCAAAGCAGGGCAAATAGTAATCCCAAAGGATAATCCGATGCCTTCGGAAGAAACCTCTTACCAGGGAATTAGACATTTGGTCGATAGATCCGGAATGAGTCTGATTTCACCCACTCCAGTTAGATTAGTTCCATCGGCAGGACCATCCGCATGTGATGACATAGCCATGGATGCGCAGGCTAGTCCGACACCATTTTTTCTAACAAAATCATGGAATCGTTTTTGAAGAACCACCTGATCCAAGAAGCACTCCTTAGAAGATAATAGATAGCAACAAACAGAGACAACAACTAATCCAAACAAAACCAGCATAAAAACTCCATAAGATTGAAGATTGACAACAACAATTTAAGCCTTTTTCAACTTTATTACGACAAAAGATGTATTTAGAAGAAGGAATAATTCTATAGAATGATGAAAGAACTTTATGGTGAGAATTATCGAACTAAGAAGCTTAAAGGAAGAGGCTTACACGACATCTATGTTGTCCAGAAGCATCAACCCAAATAATGCGAACAAATGCAGCACCCTCAGCAGAAGTATTAACATCGAGCTTTACAGAGAGGGAATAAATGTCATTTGAATCAATAGATTTTGAAGCAGCTTCAATCTTGTATAATTTTCTTGCATTTTCAGAAAATATATCTTTAACAGCCTGAATGGATTCAGCAACTGAAAGGTCCTCGTTGATGCATGCATCGCGTAGAACGGTAAATATAACCTCACGTGCTTTTTTTGCACCTGTTGAAGCAAAAGTATCCAAGTTTAGAATATTATAGTTAATTGTATGTTTATTCAACATTTCCTCAAGTTAGCAAAAAAAAAAAAAAATGCTAAATTTGTATAGCATGACATAAGACCAACCAACCTAGGTAGAAGCTCTCCGGGAAACCGCATGCATCAGTACTGAACATCACCTGCCAAGTGCAATATAGTTTTTACCAGTTAGTACAAAACTTATGTCTTGTGAAAACTTGCAAGGAGAATCATTTTGGTTCATAAAGATTAAAGTACATATTCTCTCAAAAAAAAAAAAGAAAGATTAAAGTAGATAAAATTCAATATATTCTTACATAGAGGTAGTAACTAGTATCACATCAAAAATTGAAATCTTTGATTAAATCCTAAAATCATGACGTTCACCTTGTTTATCGGTGCTAGCTCTAGGAGTTCTTTCACCGAGGTGAGCATCCCATGAAAGCTCAGTTTAGGCACGGCCAGCCCGAAGTCCAGGTAGACCTAAAGTTAAAGGTGTGAAATACAAGACAGGGTTCACCGATCCTGGTGAAAGACCTTTTGACTAGATTATACACAAGAACGACTTATGGACCTTACCTGCGAGTACACAGAGGCCAAATATGATGCTTCTTTTGAAAAAGGGTATGAAGCATGCAACAGAACAATCCGACATGTGCTGAATCTATTGTCCTCGAGAAGACTACGTAGATGAAGGGGATTGGATAATCTTAAATCCAGATCTTTGTCGCCAAAGCTACAGAAAGCAAAAAAAAATAATCGTTAGCCCGTTGCTAACCAATAGAAGTACTAATCAGATAACATTAGTATATGTTATACTAAACAAATTTGATTCTTGAATTAGCAACCAGAAAATGAACACATAACAGTTTCAAGCCAATCTCCCATGATGTGAAGGTATTATAATGTCAAACTTGTTTCACTCAACTTTGATAAACTGTGAAACAAAATATCACATTAATATCACATTACCCGGTGTGTATTTGCAATGGCAGGTCAAAACATTGGGCAACCTCCAAGGCATGGATGAAGATGTGATCGATAAAGTTTTTATTTGTGATGCGGGTGGGCTTTCCAGCTGGAACGAGAGACTATCAGAGTACTACACAATGCATGGCGATTCCTTAATTCCGTTTATTCATATCATACCTCGTAGAACGTCATTAAGTCCCTCCTCGGCATCCTTTTCTGATACATTTACATTAATTTCAAGTCCGCTGCGGTATGCAGCTATACTTTTAAAGCCAGAAATTTTATCAGCAAGTGTAATAATATATAAGGAAATCAACAAGGGCAAATATGATCCTTTTACATAAAATTTATGCCAAGATGTGTTTAAGCACACTCATAGAGATAAAAAGGATATGACTTCAAATTGTCCACGAATATTTTTGTAAACAAGTCCAACGTCCATGGCGCTTCGCCTGGACATCCCTAATCATGATTTAAAGGGAAGAAAATGAGAAAAAGATGAGTAAAATGGGAACAAGTAATAGATAAAGAAATTTGTAACATAAACAAATAGAATATGAATCCATCTGAAGCCAGGAACATCAAAGAGAGAGTTTGAATGGTGGGATCAAGAATATCCAGCCAATTTTGACCTCATCGAGCACAAGAAGCAGAGGGAAAATACTAAATACATAGATTTATTCACGAAATGAATACAATAAGAAACAACTTGGAATAGTGTATCTCACCTCATCGAGAATCTTCTCAGCCACTCGTTCTATTCTCAAAATTCTACCAACAAATGGGATATATTTCTTGTGCCAATCAATATTATGCATTTTGTCTAACTTGAGTCCATCATCAATCAACACGGCTGAGATTCGAGCAGCTCTGAAGCACTTTGAAGTCACTGATTCCACTCCACAGTTGGACCGGTATTCTTGAACAACATCCAAGGATGAGCCGGAGCCATAAAGTTCAGCAATTTCTCTCAAGCTTCTCTGAATATATTATAAACAAAAAAAACTTGTGTTTGAAATTTCTCAATCCTATCAGTCGGCAAAGAAGATCGTCACAAAAATGACAGTTGAGTTAAGGCACATGGAAGTCCAAGTTTCAGAACACGTGCTTTGCAGTTGCATGACATTTAAAAAATCTTTAGCATATAGTCAATTTGAATCTATCAAACTAACATGACAATTAAATTTGTTAATTTTTTTTGTTATACATGGCAATGATTTTTACGCGAATTTAACGAGATATGACAAAATACTAAGAACTAACGATATTTTACAATAGAAACCTGAAGTTCCTACTATTGTGGTAGTGATAAACGCACAAAAATGCGCTTCGATTTGGAAACAAAAACCCTCCAAGAAATTGAGAAGATCGAAAAGCAGATTTAATGCACAGATTTCTCCTTGCCATGAGCATAACAAAATATTAAATTGAAAACCAGATTTTAATGCAGTTAGTAAATGCAGTGTCCTGTTCTTGAAGCACATTAAGTTTTTATGAAAAATTTAACAATTAAATCAGGTGGGTTGCATTTGTACCACAATTATCAGTGGATAATTGAACCATGATTAAGTACAAGTGTACAACAATAAATGAAATGAGTGCAACCTCAACTGCACCAACAACTCATGACTCATCCATTCATAAATTTAACCCAGATGTTCTTATTAATTCAGAAGTCCGAGAAATTCAAAATTTACGCAATTATTTCCACTTTTTTTTTTGGTATATTCAACTATAACGCTGCAAGGAAGAATGCGCAACGAAAACTCAAATTCGCCTCACCTTCTTCAGTGAAATAGTCATAAACAATTCCTTCATATCTACGAAGCAATGATATTTAGTTGTCGCTTTAATGCAGAAATATATCAACACGCATAGTCTCGATCAACAAAAACACAGTAATCACCTTGAAATTAATGGTGTGGGGTACATCGGATAAGGCGTCGCCGGTAGCCTCGGAAAAGCAGGCGAGGAAAGGGAAGGTGGAGTCCAACGCCACGATGTTGTGCGCGTGCGCATCCACCAGCTCCGCCGTCTCCACCGCCGTCTTCAACGCTGCGTATCTCTCCATTCTCTCCCTCTCTCTCTCTCTCTCTCTCTCGATTTGAGTGTGCCGGCAACCAACGGTCAAAGTCAAATTAAGTTACTAATGGCCATTCTAATAATCCTACATTCCTACTTAATTACATATTCAAGTAAGTGTGTTGACAATTTTGGAACAAGACAATAACATGCACGAAGGTAACACTTAGGCAGTCCCATTAAGTATGCTACATACTCTTTAAGTACATAAATAAATATGAGGAAAAAGATGGAACGTGGATACGTCTCATTATTTTTAAAGAGTTAAATGTTTTATATTTATGCTTGAGACATTACTAATGAGACATTCAAAAAAGAAAAATGGGACATGCTTAGTGGGACGGAGGGAGTATGATAGTCTCGGACTTTAATCGTGTATGTGACTTTATGGTTTCGTCACGATAAGGATATGAAATTATCGTGTCGTGTTCGTACTGGAAGGTCATATTGTGTAAAATTTAGTTTTAATCATGTCGTTATCATATCATTATCGTGTTATGTCAATATTATAAAATTATATTTGTGTTGTGTTCGTATTTATACATTTTGTGTCGTATTTGAATCGAAGTGATATTAACAGATTGTATTGTATTTGGCATTAATATACCATATTGTTATTATATCAACACAATAACGATCCCCATGGCTTTGCAGCTTTAAATAAATAATTCTAATTTGTCAAACACGTAATTTTATTTTATTTTATTACAAGGGTGCTTTTAATTTCCTGACAGTCATTAATTCGGATAGGGTACATTATGGGTCCCCCAATAATGTTGCGAGATCGAATTTGACTTCTGTGTATTTTTATCTTATCTAGCTCGATAACAATTGGATTGGACCATTACTTGATTTTTTCTTGTTTCAAATTTCTAATAAATATGGATTTTTTTTAAAGTATAAATATGGATTTTTTTTAAATAATGAAAATGTAATGTTGAAATATTTCCTAAATTAACTATTTGTGACATGTAAAAACAATAAATAATAATTAATTAATAATGAAGTTAAGCCTAGATAACCATTTAATTAAATATGATAACTGATTTATAAATATTATTATGTCATTACCTATATATATATATACTCATGTTGTTTAACCAATTTTCTTTGGATCATACATATAAGTCTGGGATTGTGAGGAATGTCCATGTATTTTTATGAGGATTATGTATGTATATCCAGTATGGTGATAGTGTATACCCCCATAACCAGTTTTGAGGACATGTATAACACATAACCATTTTGACTTTTGACTTTCCTAATTATATCTATTGTGATACTTTCTAAAAATGTGTCTTATTTGTGTGAAAATGGGGAAAATTGACTAGTTAATCAAAATCATATAAAATCATGTATTTACCCTCCTATTTTAGCTATTTAAAATGATAGCTACGTATTTCTTTATTACATATTTTGCTAATCGATCCTACGCTTTCAAAATGGTATCAGAGCCCTAGGTTTATTAAGGAATTATATTTTATTTATTGCTTTAAGTATTATCCTGACGGAGGAGACATCAAGAAAAACATGGATCCGGACGATTGTCCGAGATGCGAGTGTTACAGAAATTATCTCCAAGATCTGGAGATAAAAAGAGAAAGAAACCAGATGTTAAGGACATTCTGGAGAGAATTGTTCGACTCTCGAGTCGTACATGAAAGAAGGCTTGAATACATAGAGCCTTTAACTCAAGAAATTGAGGCAAGAAGGAGATGCGAGGCAAATCTGAGCAATCTCCAGTTCGAGGTGATAAACACCATGAGGAGAAACCATCAGAACAACCATATCTGATGGATCTAGAAGGATGTCCAAGGTGTGGACATTTTCAGGAACGTCTCCAAATTGTGGAGAAAAGAAGAAAGAGATACCAAAGTGTTCTTACACACTGGAGAAATATGCTGAACCTTTTAATTCAACATAACCAGGAGAAAGAACTAATTGATTATTGCCTCCAAGGAATCAAAAGAAAAGAAGATCTTCTACATGGTTGTATCCTCCTTGAATGGGAGATAGAACATGCCATGAGAAGAGATCATTGGAGCCATTTAAGAGCAAATTCTGTACAGCTCTGATGGAACCAAAGAAAGATAAAGGAGTATCATCTACTATTTTATATCAAGAGATTACTCCAGACTCATCCAAGATATCGGAGGATCTGAGAGAAATACAGAAAACAGTACAACATTATGGCGATATCCTGTATGGTGTACCACGCGATCTTTACAAGATTGCTATGAAACATGATGAAATTTATAAAATCCTGAAGGAGATCCAATCACGGATCGAAAAACTGGAGCAACAACCTCGTTCCAGTCAAAGGAGAAATCCTTTTGGTAATGAACCCACTTATCCATTTCCAGTGGGAGAAACCAAAAAGGATCCTAACATGGAGGCCTTGAAAAGAATGATTCGAGAAAGAAAAAGATGAATAATCTTGAAAGAATCAAGCTTGACGACCTCCAGGAGTTAGCAGAATCTTTTGCTAACATGACGATGGTTGATTTAAAAATGAACCAGAATGTGGTCCAAAATCCACAGCCGGTGAATCAACTTCCACCAGGAGCCATTATTGGAAATCAACAAGATTTTCAAAATGCACCCGGAGCCATTAATGTAGTCCAGGATTTTCAAACTGGAGCAAGGTATGATCAACATACCCCAAATGATGCATACAAGGCGGCAAGAAGAACAAGGGCAAGAAGTCCGCATCCAAAGGTGCAGGATACACCTTATGGAAAGGTAACCCTGGATCCTATCCATCCCTACGGAGTAATGCTCGACCTTGATGAAGTAAATTTCAAAGATCGAGAATCCGTAATTGACGAGTGGACGTCAGCCCTGAGAATTGCAGCAGCAACTCTCGTTTTGAACAAGGAAGGATTCGTAAGAATTCTCGAAATGAGTCTTGCAGGAATTATCAAGATAGCATGGGAATTCTTTCCTGTGGACATCAAGAATTCATGTTTTGAGAGTGAAAACTTCACAGAACATGTCCAGAATATGACAACGATTTTTAAAAACCATTTTCTGGGAGAAGGATATTTCGAAGGATTTGATCAAGAAAAGAGAAAGAAATACTTGATGGCATTGTATAATCTAAGACTTGCAGTCCTAGATCAACAATCGCTTAACAAGTTTCTACAACTTTTTACTCTTTATCAACATCAATCTAAAGTTGATGATAGAGTTGCACTGGAAATTTTCTTTCTGAAATTTCCAAGCCCATGGAAAGAGATGCTGATTCGGGATTATGAACCAGGAGATCCTGAAAACGTTGCAAGAAGGATGTCATATGTACATCGAAAGCTTTCAGAGTGGTGTCAACAAGCAACCGCTCTGAGGAACATGAAGAAATTGAGGAGAATCAACAAATATGCTCCTCTAAACTGTGATGACAATGATCTGCCAACGATCGTTGGAGGAGAACCACCGAGGCTGAAGAAAAGCAAGAAAAATATGTTTCAGCCCTATCATAAAGGTGGAGATCCAAAAAGAAATTCTTGAAAACCAAGAACCAGATGGTCAAGACAGAAGGCCAGATCTTACAAATCAGGCCAAAGAAGTGGACCATCAAGGAATAGGTATCCTTTCTAAGGGGATAATAAATCCCAAGAAAGGACACCTGCCAAGAAAACTTTCAGGAGAACTCACACTAGAGTTAATGAAAGTTTCAAGGATTGCAACTGCTGGACATGAGGTGCGAAGGGGCATATTTCCACAAATTGCCCTGACAACGAGAGAAGAGGTATCAACAAATTTGAATCCACTCCAGATATCGAAGATGCCGTCTACTACCAAGAACTAATACAAGTATATCAGTTCGAAGATATACCCTCAGATGAGAGTATATATGAACAAGAAGAGGTCTTCAGCGGAGAAGATTCAGAATGGTCTGATGGAACTAGATCGGAGTCAGACTGATCCAGAAATTATTCATCAGGAGAAAGAGGACAGGACGGGATTCTCCAGTCATACAACTCTCTCTCAAAATCTGATTGACAAAATCATGAAAAAGAGTCTGAATATACAAAAGTATCAAGGCTTTTCAGCAAATAATATAGATCAAGTTCTGAGGAACTTTAATCTAAGGAGCAGGAAATAACAAATCGTCTATGGAATTTCTAGACGAGAAATGTCACTTCCTATAGAGCTTACAGGGAATCAAGTGGAGATGCAGTTGATTCCAGCTAGTGACATCAGGGAAGATATATCAAAAATGAAGCCCGAAGTCGCTGAAAAGATGAACTGGATCCATATTGGAGCAATCCAGTTGATTTTAATATCGGCTCTCTTCACCGGAGTTCACACGCCGATCGATATCGGTATATGCGATAAAAGAGTTAGAAATATGAAAGATTCCGTATTGGGAACAATTGCGGGAGATCTTTGTGCAGGACAAGTAGTGGGATTCATCTATCCAAAAATTGCCTACAATCTTAATGATACCCATTTCAGCAAAGCCCTTACGCTTTATCAGGACTTTAAACGCAAGGATTTATTGGAGGAAGGAAATAGGCCTTACTCCATTACTTATCAGGTATCATATGCTCTTTCTAACTCACATCATACTGAGTTATTTTTAGGAAAGACGTTCATCGAGATACCAGATATCTTCAACAAGGTGACAACAGCAGTTTGTCCCGATAGAGTGGAAATTGCTCGGTTAAGGAATGTTGATATTCAAATCCGAGATAGAGAAGTCATGAGACACGACCAAAGTCTCAGGATAACTTCGGAAAGATTATCCTTCCAAGGAGACAGAATTATGTCTTTGCCATATGGGAGGAGTCGGAGTCTCATTCGAGAAGCACACCCTCAAACATCTCAGAGTAACAAGGTTCCAGTAAATCTGAAATGTCCCGAGGGGTGGAGAGAAGTGATAGTAAAATTTGACACTACAAGGTGGAAAACCAACTTCCCTTGTAATGTTCTTTACTATCTACAGCAACCGGATATCAATCATTACAAAGGTACCCTAGAAATTGGGGGACAAGTGATGGAGATCAAAGGCAGAGCCGAAAGAGAAGCAGTTTTGCGATTAGGTTTGGATTTTCTTGAGGATCACAAACCTTGGGCAAATAAAGAAGATGGAATGGAAATCACGATTAATGGGAGAAAACTATTGATCGAATGACAAGTCCATTCTCCATATACATCTCTATAGGGATGTTATATGAAAAATATAAGACAGAATATTTTGCTGCTTATATTGATTCAGGTGCAGGAATTTGTACTGCAAAACGAGAAGTCTTCCCAGCAGAGGTAGAAGATGATCTACCCCGAATTGCAGGGAGAGATTTTTCAAAGAAGATTTTGCTCTTGACTAAAGTAGCAAAAGAGACGGAAATTCTAATTGGCGGAGCCAGAGGTACACCTTGGTATAAGGTTAAAACTCCACCAATTTATTTCCATGATACAGGTCCAGACATTCTGTTAGGAAACAATTTCCTACAGATGTTCAAAAGATACATGCAGGATAATGAAAGAAGGCAATTGGTGTTTACAACCATTTGCGATCACAAAATCATTGTCCAGAGGCTGAATGGGGCTTTTAATCGCCAGATACCATTAAGTTTTCGCAGCAAGCGTGGTGATGAAGGAAGACTTCGGCACTAAAAATGAAGGATCAAAGAAGATTCAGCTAAGCAGTGCTAAGCTGTATCAGAGATGAGGATCTTAGAGATGAAGAAGTCCAGATCCTCAAAGAATCCTTAATATCCCATCAAGATATTAGGGAGGAAATGAATGTGGCCCTAGAAGATGTCAAAAGGAAAATTAAAAGGAATTATAATGAGAATCCTTTGACATGGTGGGATAGAAACAAGCTCAAAGCAATCCTAAAGGTAAAATCCGATAGGGAATATGAGTTTGTTAGATATAGGTCAATTCTGATGAATCTCAAAGATCAACAGAATATGAAGGAGATAATCAAGGAACACCTTGATTTGAAGCTGATCGAACCAGGGAACTCGTCTTACAACAGTCCTAGATTTCTGGTAAGAAATCATGGTGAGATCAAAAGAGGTAAACCCAGATTAGTTATTAATTACAAAGGAATTAATGATATTCTGGAGTTTGATGGATATTTTATCCCTAGTAGGGAACACCTTATTAACTGCATTAGAAATGCTAAGGTTTTCTCTAAGTTTGATTGCAGGTCAGGTTTCTACCAGATTCGCATAGAGGAAAGTAGTAAGAGGTTTACAGCCTTCTCTACTCCACAAGGGCATTATGTTTGGAACGTAATGCCAATGGGGTTAGCTAATGCGCCTCAAATATTTCAGAGAAAAATGGATAATCTGTTTAAAGATTATTTCTCTTTTATGTTCGTCTATATTGATGATATTTTAATTGCATCAAAAAATATGGAAGAACATATCAAACATCTTGAGATCTTTGCAGATGTTTGTTATAAAGAAGGTTTAGTATTGTCTGAAAAGAAGGCAGTCGTGGCAACTCGGAAAATGGAATTTCTGGGTATAGAGATCGACGAAGCAGGAATTATTCTGCAGGACCATATTGTTCAGAAGGTCCAAAATTTTCCTGAAGATCTGAAAGAAAAGAAATAACTTCAAAGCTTTTTGGGAGTTGTTAATTTCGCGGGACCATTCATCAAAGATCTCGCAAAACATAGAAAAATTTTCAGTACATTACTGAAAAAGGATGTTCCGTTCATTTGGACAGATGAACATCGACAGGGAATGAAAGAGTTGAAATAGGTTTGCAGAAATCTCCCAAAACTCTCGATACCTCAGGACGAAGACGACTTGGTCTTGTATACAGATGCAAGTGATTACTGGTGGGCAGCAGTCTTAACCAAGATCACTCCTAATGGAGAAGAACCCTCTAGATACTGTAGTGGTTTATTCTCAGAAGATGAGGCCGTGAGATGGCACATTAACGAGAAAGAATTCTTTGCAGTCCGAAGGGCATTTAAAAAATGGCCTTTATTTTTACTTGCGAAGAAATTTACTTTGAAAGTCGATAACACACATGTTAAGGCTTTCTTAAGAAACAAGATGGAATCTAAGCCTGAAAAGGCTAGATTAATTAGATGGCAAGCTGAATGCCAATATTATATTTTTGATATTGTCATTGTGAATCTTACGAAAATGTTCTTGCAGATTTCCTAACGAGAGATGGAGCAAACTGATGTGAACTCCATTCTACTGGCCCATAGGCATCTCAGAGAAAATCTGGAGATGTTAACGGGAGAGTGGGACGAGTGCGTTCTGAATGCTGAACAAGCAGGAAGATTGCAGACTCTCAACAAGACGAAAGTCACCGAGAGAATACGAGCTTGCATACGGTCTCAGGGTCAACTCTGGGCTGCATGTCAAACACCAATCCTTCGAGTGGCCAAAGATCCTTTGGTAAAAGAAGAGTTTCGAGTACAGGGCTCTAAACCTGTAGCAGAGGATTCAAATACCTCTTGCCCAAGTTCTAAGGTAGTAGTATCTTCGGAACCATTGCCCCAAGAAAAAGATGATATTCAGGGGTCACACTCTGAACCATCATGTCAACCCAGCACCTCTGGAAAAAAAGAGGGAGAGATTAATCTTATACCAATGACTGGCATTTCTAAGATTAATACTGATATGATTGAAGTTTCTTCTTCGTGGCAGGTTTATCAAGCTAACTGGGAGAAGCTCAATACAAGGACGGGAATCAACCCAGAGAAAATAAGGGTTGATGTTTCAGGGAAATACCCTCGGGTGTGGATGCTAAATTCGGATCCACACGAAGTCAAAAGATGGTATGAATTTGGAGCACTTGCTTTGGCTTATACCACATCTCCATCATTCGCCGAAATCAAGAATCTACCTAAATGGATTCAAGAAACGATGTATGATACCTGGGCTAACAATCCACAGCTTAGCCGAGGTGACATTTTGGAGCTGTATTTTATTAGTGCAGCCCCAGAACCAGCAGGGAAAGGAAACCATGAAGCCTTCCACTATATTAGGCTTCGAAGACCAGATGCACGCGCCCTCGAGAAGATCAAGGCGTCTACAGAGAAAAAGACTACTCTAGTCTCTACATTACCAGAAGATCTCATCTCTACCAGAAGAGCATGGGGATTATGGGTCTGTCTCACTGAGATGGACAAAGTCAAGTTTCCGTTCAAATTCTTTCAGAATTCAGTGAACGGATCATTCCTGTTAAACACTATGACAGGAAAATCGACAAGAGTCGCAGAGGAAGCTTTCGAAAGAAAGAGGACCTTGCTCTGGGAAAACAAGATTACGACGAGCAAAGAAACTCATCGCAAATACTGCAACATGGCTCATTTTGGAAACTGGTCTGAGCGCGTTTGTTCAGATTGTCAGAACCAGAAAGAACCAGAGTTCGGTAAGGGGTTCTTGCCCAGAAAGGGAAAAGAGAAGGCTCGGTCCAACGAGCATTTAGAGCACAAGGCGCTGCCAAAAGCAAGGACGCCCAGGGCCCCGGGAAAAAAGTAGATTCCCGACACAGGTTGGTGGAGTCATGTGACTCTGAGCTGGAGCATCCACTAAAAAGAAAACGACAGTAGTGGGTGGAGGAAAAATGATTACCCACTAAATAACAGATGGGTAAAGCAACAGGAGAACCACTATCAATATAAAAGTGGTCCATTTGTCACAAGAAATGGACCTCACACCGAAAGTTGGTTGTCTTCATTCAATAATGGAAGACAATGGAGGACCCCATTCACGTGGAATCAAGCTGGCCAAGGATAAGAGCATCCGAGGCAATAATGCATGGGGAGGCCTTTCACACAGACCTCTATATAAACAAGGATAGAAGAGAGCATTGATCATCGAAAATCCATCAGAAATCCTCCACACCATCTTCTCTGCTCTCTCCAAAATAAAATTGTTATAGTTATAGTTCCTATTCTAGTATAGTTTATGTATTTCAATTCCGCTACCATAGGTAGCTAAACAAGTCTGTCTCATCCCTAAAGGAGATATACTTATGTTGTAATAAATATTATATAATTCCTAAATAAAAGTTTGGGCTTTTGTTCATCCCTTCCAGTATATTATCTTCTTTGTGTACCGACCGAAAACCCTACGCCCCGAGTAGGAAACGAACGAGGGCTGTGTTGTGTGTTGCTGAAGGAGTCTGCGTCTGGAAACCATCGGTTGCGATCGTGTAGTTGGACAGGGTCCCTAAAACTTCCGGCGGAAATACCCGGCAGCATTCCGGTCAAAAAGGTATGAAGTTGGTATACTTTGATTTTAGTTATACGGAAGTGTGATGGACCTGATAGTGTTGCATGATTTATCTCCAAATTGAAACATGGAATTGATAAATCAGAGCATGTAATGAAGAAATTCAGTAGAAGGGTAAAAGAATTTACGCATATTGTATGATTATAAGGTTGACTAGTATATATCAATATTTCCCCTTATTTTATACAATATTTTATACACAAAAATGGATATAATAATCTTTTTGGTGGGTCAGTGGGTACTGCTTATACACACCATCAAAAGTGGTTGTATGAGGTACACACTATCTCGATACTGGTTGGAATGAATTTCCTCTCTATTTTTATTGTAGTACATAATGTATTCAATGATATATATATATATATTTATACATATGGTTTTAATCTTCTTTTTGTAATAGTTATGATAAAAAAAAAATTCAAATTGTAATAGTCAAGTTCTATTAATGGTTTATTAGTTTGATTGATGGTTTAGTTGTATTAGTTTTACTATGTATTCGAATAACCACCTCATCATTTGAAAATGCCCGTAAATGACCACTAGCATTGTAAGTTATAACCAGATTTATTTATTTTTTTAAAATGTTGTGTGAACTCGCAACCGTTATCTTTGGTGCACATAGATTAAAAAATCACTCCCGCATTTGCAACTTTCTTCGATTTCAGTCGAAGGTGCACCAAGTCTTGCATTCAAACATGGTAGATATATGTACAATTATCAAATTGAAAAAAGGAACAAAACAATAGATAGTATTTCCCTTTTATGCTACTAGCAAAAATATTCTAAGTTTTCAATTTACCATCCAAAAATACCTATCTGAAAACACAATCACGTATATATATATTACAACACCTGAAATATATATTTGCAACACTGTCACACAACTATTTCAGTCATCCATACAAAAACCAGTTCATATAGTTGTATATGTAGTGATTGTATTCCAAATAGCTACAAACAATTCTTCTCTCAAAATCTTACTTACCTAATGGTCAGCGCAAATTGAGTAAGGTCCAAATTTCGACATCCAAGCTTTTTCACGATTATACTAATCCGTAACTATGACACCCATAGCCTCTTTCAATATGCTCCAAGCTTCTGTTTGAGGATCGGCAAGTTCAAATGGAGTCTGCCAAGAATAGTCATTAGACGCATCCACTCAAGAAACCGGAGTTGATTGGATTCACAATCACATACCTTCCCATGTATATTTGTCTTAGTCAGGGAAGCCCCGCGAGCATGCAATAATCCTATCACATCACTATATTCGCCTCTAGCCGCATGATGAAGAGGCTTAGAGTTAGAGATAAGAAGTTGTCAGTTAACACAACAAAATTTAATTGAATATTTATTCATTAGCATAAAGTGAAAATGCAAATGATCCGGTATTCAAAAGCTCACCGTATCCCCTTCTGTATCTACAGCTTCGAGCATTCTCTTCACACATTCTGGTTCATTAGCATGACTAATAATAAGTTGGACTATCTCAGTATAACCTGCAAGTCATTTTTCAGATAAACGAAGCAATTATGCAAGATTCTAGCAAAAGAAGCATCTCATAATAGAACATCGAAAGCTAAACAAAACAACCTCCTGCACAAGCATCGTGTAAGGGGATACCCCCCTCTTCATCTTTTGCCTCCAAGTTAGATCCCTTCTCCAACAAAAACTGCACTCAAATTATACAAAAATGAACTTAAAATGCATTGTGTTTAAAAGTTCATAACAATCAACATCAAGACAATAGAACGAGGATATTTAACCTTGACACAATTCAAATGGCCATAAAGACATGCAAGATGAAGAAGAGTGTCACCATCTTCCATTGGATCGTCAATGTTGCCCTCATAATTTTCTGCACTTGTGCAGGAATTCTCAACAACTTTCATTACACATTATATGCACAAATCTATCATATATAGATAATAAAACAATAAAACAATATACTAAACCAGCTAAAGCAGCAATTCTTTTTAATACATTCACAACCTAAAAGTTAAGTCTACATGTTGGAATAGGAGATTACTGATAATTGACGAATATCATCAAACCAGGCTCGGCCATGGCAGTAAAAAGTACTGAGAATTAGTAATTTCCAGCTAGCATATGTAAGAATACAGATGCTTTGACTACAAATGATCTGTTTTAAACTTACTAGGCAAAAGATACTCATCGACACACATAGTTATGATAACTATTTATAATGAAACTAAAAGGGGCAATTGAGTTTCCACCAACAACAAATCACCAACGGAATCGACAGAAATATCGTGCTAGTTGGGCACTGAAATCGCATTATAAGTCCGAGCCTATTAGAAAAGCATCAAACATGCCTAAAACAGGTGGAAAGGTATTGCATCCATAAGAATATAGTGGAATAGAATAGAAATGAATCGAATTAAAAATATAGAACAGGAACAACCTTATACTTCAAATTCTTCAAATTCTTACAGAAAGCTAAAGAGGCGTAAAACACCAACTCTATACAATGGCAATTGTGTAATAATGTGTTGTAGTATTCATCAGTAGAAAGTAAAAAAAAAAAAAAAATCCAATTAATTCAGCATCACTCAGAGAAAAAACATAACTCGTAGCAAAATCTTCAACACTAGGTTAATTAATAACGCGAATGCAAACATTACAGAAGTAAAATAGATGCAGTAATCATAAACATTTATCTGCAAATCCTAAACTATTTCTAACTAATAAGCTAACAACAATCCAAACAAAAAAGGCATAAAAAATTGGGGCGAGGCAGTGGAGAGGAAAGTAGAAAGTACCAAGGGCGAGGCGGAGAGCGTTGACGTCACCAGACTCGGCGGCGGAGACGAGCGGGCGGAGGTGGAGAGGAATTTCGGACTGATCGATGTCGTTCTCTACATCCAACTCCATACCTTCTTCGCTGAAGAGAGCGGCGGCTTCCTCATCGGCGCCGTCGCGTCGGCCATCCGGCACCCGCATCGTTGACTTGCTCTCTCTCTCTCTCTCTCTCTCTCTCTCTCTCTCTCTAACAGCGGTGGAAGTTACTCGCTCGATTCTAGGCAGGTAGCCGTGCTTGAGGCCTTGAGTTTTCTTTTTCAATGTATCTGATAATCCTATTGCGTCGACGAAATTTCAAATAATGATGAATTGATGATGGAAATGAAAATTATTTATATCTAGAAAATACGAAAAACATATTCGATGTATTTTATTTATTCGTATGAATGTAGGAGGCAATTTCAAACTATATACATTCAAAAAAGAGAGAGGCAAAAAAAATTAATTGTAAATTTTAATACCACTTTTACTCTATTTTGCAATGCTTACAAAATTTTGTAATCCTTGTAATATCATTTTCTAATTTGTTGTATGATAAAAATTCATGTGAGGTTAATTGTAGATTGCACATTTTTTACACGGCATTCTAAGTATGCACATCTCACGCGCCAAATCAACGTTCAGAATAAGCGCGTTAGAGGCAGGGACGGCCCTGAGGGAGGGCGGGCGGGCCTGGGCGACGGCCCAGGGCCCCAAATATTTTGGGGCCCAAAAATATGAATATCATTATATATATTAAGTATAAAAATTATAATAGTATAGTAGTTTAGCTTAATTGGCAAAGGAGATGCTACTTGCTTATCGGTTTGCTCTGTGTTCAATTCTTCAATAGAACATTTTAGCTAGATTGTATTTTACAAAAATATTAATTAATACATATAGAATAAGAAGATTAAGAAATTAATTCCAAAATTCCAACAAAATACTTGTATTTTAGATTTCTTAAATATCTACCTTTATGGTACGTAATAATTAGTATTCTAGACACTATTTCTTATTTGATTTTTCCAATTTCTTATTTGGTTATATATATATATTGATAATTAGTTATTTTACAAAAATATTAATTAATAATATAGAATCAGAGGATTATAAAATTTAATAAAAAATTCCAATAAAATACTTATATGTGTTTTAGATTTCTTAAATATCTACCTTTATATTTAATAATTATTATTCTAGACACTATTTTAAAAAATCTCACAAATTTAATTGCTAATTCTTTTAATGGTTTGTCCTAATGTATTATTTTATGTATAAGTTTTTTGTCTAATTCATATAAAAGTTGAATTTTATTATGTATGATTTATACTACTACGTTGTAACTAGAAATAAATATTTGGATCCCCACGTTCAAAATTATGGTTATCACTGACTATATCTATTGTTATATCTCTTAAAACTTTTACATTTGTTTTCTTTTCTGAATCAAAATTTTACTTTTGATATTTCATCCATCATTTTCATGCGAAAGTATTCTATATATATTTGCAAGTAATTAACGGATTTTGTGTGTATTTAAATTAGTACGATATTGCGATTTTATACGGTAAATATAGGGCCCATTTTTTATGTTTCGCCCAGGACCTCAGGACCGGCCCTGGTTAAAGGTGAATGTGTGACATGCACGCACCCGTCTTTATTTGTCTAGCGGGTGCATGTTTTTATAATTTTTTTGAATTTAATTTTTTTATTGTTATTACTAAATACGTCATTTGTTTTTTAATTTCAACTTGACACATCAATTTCAATTTTAACTTATGCTGTCTTGGTAGGTTTTTTATCCGACGCGTCGATCTCATGTATTCACGACGTGAATTTCACGTTATAGTGGTTGTAAAGTTAAATGAATAACAGTAACAATCAATCCTATACATATCATCTCTCCTGTATTAATTCATTTTTTTATGCTTTAGTTAAATTTATTTTTATGATAGAAGTTAAATTTATTAATACCACTATTTATATACATAAACTGAGGAACGAGCATCCAGATAAAGCCACAAAGTTCAACAACAGTTAAAGTCGTGTCTACGTTACTATGTAATTTCGCATCAACATCATGCTATATATAGACAATAATAGATGAAATTAATATGAAAACAAATTAAAATATATATATAGTTATTCGTACAAGGTTGGTCAATCGAAATATAAAAAATCTAATTAGAGATATCTATCGTTTCCTAGTTTAAAAGTTAGAATAAGGTATCTCAGTACTCTTATACATATATATAGTTGTTTAGGGTTATATGCGTGATAAATATGGAAATAATATTTTGGCCTATTGGAATCCTTATCAGAATAGGATTCGAATTATTTTCTTCTTATAAATAGTCTCTTATTGTTATAACAAACATGTTGTCTTTTGCTTGGAAAAATTTAGGACGAGAAGATGACAGGTGGTTTGAATTTATCTGCAAATCTACCACTCGAAGTCACGTTAGAAATCCTGTCGCGAGTCCCCATTAAAAGCATTATCATGTGCAAGCTTGTGTGCAAGTCATGGCGCGATCTGGTCGAGTCTCAATATTTTGCCAAGTCCCATTTTTGTATACGCCGCCCTCACCTCTTCGTCTCTCGACACACCTACGGGAACAATTCAAAGTCCTACAAAATATTCGAATTCGTATGTGAAAACGGTGCCCTCGACGCAATGGTCAACTTTTGCCTCCCTATCAATAAGCACGTGCATAGCTCGGCCAACGGTCTGGTCTTACTGTGCGGTCGTAACTTTCTCGGGAGCATCTCCGTCTGCAATCCAATCACTCGTGAGTATGTCCGACTTCCAAATCCTCTAAGGTGTTGGACCAGAGGGAATGTCGGATTTGGGGTGAGCAGAAGAAGCGGGACATATAAGATAGTTCATATTTCCCAAGACCATGACAATGAGTGTCTAGTATACACTCTAGGGACAGGACAATGGAGGAGGGTAGCGGGCGGGGCCCCGCCCACACTCGGGTACAACACCGTATGTACATTCGTGAGTGGGAATCTTTATTGGCTTGTGTGCGATCCAGAGAGCCGGAAACCGCAGATTTCCTGCTTTGATCTTGAAACCGAGGTATTTAGCTCTTTCCCCGCCCCGCCTTGTCTCGATGCTCCTGAATCTTATTACAATAGCTTGTCCGCTTTGGGGGATCGCCTTTGTTTTTTCGACGACTCGACATTCTTAAAACGTGCCTTCATCTGGTTGATGAGGGAAGACGGATGTTGGACTAAGGAATCTGTGGTGAAGACACCGTATATAGGCTGTGGTTACTTTTTTCCAATCAAATTGTTCCAAAATGGCGACATGTTAATGGGCGACATGGGAATTGGGGAGGTTTTTTACTACTCAAAGAAAACCAATAGTGTTCGAACATATCAATACGAGTTTACCTCCAAAATTGGAGTAGTTCTTTATACTCCAAACTTTCTTCCTCTCAAGACTTTGGCCATGGACATAAAGGAGGATGTTCAATCCTTTTAATTTTTGGTAATTAGATTTTTTAATTAGTAAACTGTTTAATTTTAGTTTTCAATCCTTCAATTTGTTAGTTTCTTATCTACTTGTTGTTACACATAGTTTCCTGCCTTTGGCGCATAAATATTATTGATTCTTAGTGATGTATACATTAATCCAGCTTATTAATTCTTATAAAATAAGTTTTGCTTATTAAATACCTATAGAATTAATGTATTTTTGACATGTGTTGCCATAGAATATTATTGAGTGTATTAGTTGTGTTTCTGATGTTAAAAAGACTGTGTTACGTTTGTAAATTCATGAGTTGGTTAAAGAATGGAATATGCCAGACTTGATAGTTTATATTCATTAACCAATTCAAAATGAATTAAATTGAAAGATGCATACCGGTTGAGTTAGCAAGTTTTAATGATCTTCATTGGTAGAGTTCGTTTTTTCTTTTGTTGTTCGTGTATGTGTGTTTTAGAAGGATCGCATCTTGTTTAACTTTTTATATCTCACGTTTGAATCAACGAAGTGAACTATATTTATTCTTAATCAATGAGCAATATAATATTATTGAAAATATATAATCGTGATTTGATTTTTATTTTGTTGTAATGTTTTATTTTATTTTTAATTTTCATTTTATTCTTAATTAATTTTCAATTAAAATTTATTAATCTCAAATAGAATTTATTAATCTCATAAGAATTTATTATATACTAATTAATTAAAAAGATTAAAGAAAAAAAAAGACCGCATGGGAGTGTGCCTCTTTTTGCAATTTAGCACATCCAATGTATTTTTTTCCAACAATATGAATATGCTCACATAATATTTTGATCTAAAATATAATTAAGATTTGAATGACATTTTATTTTGATAAATTAACAATTAAATTTAAAGATATCACTATGATTGAATATTAAATACTCTACCGTTAGATTAATATACGCACGCATGACATTTTAATTATGAGATTGTCAGCACCATCAATTAGGCACATGATCAATTTCAAATTTTGACTTAAGATGTCATGCATTCTGCATATCATAAATCCCGTAGTTAATTAGGGGACGTTTATTTTGCGCGATATGATAGATTGATAAAACATATATGAGGTGTTTTCTTTGGGTGATAGGATAGATAGATAAAAATAGTATAGGTTAATCCACCGTTTACTTTGATGGATTGATTATTTTTGAACTTGTTTGATCATCAAATCCTTCATATAGTCAATCCTATGTTTTTATCAATCTATCCTATCCTTCAATGTAAAAGCTCCATAATTGACTATATGAAGGATTAGATGATCAAACAAGCTAAAAAAATAATCAATTCATCAAAGTAAACGGTGAATTAACCTAAACTATTTTTATCTATCTATTCTATCACCCAAAGTAAACGCCCCTTAAAGGATAAATTTAGGGGGCGTTTACTTTACGTGATATGATAAATTGATTAAACATAAGATTGACTATATGAAGGATTAGATGATCAAACAAGCTCAAACGTAATCACTCCATCAAAGTAAATAATGAATTGACATATACTATTTTTATCTATATACACTATCAATTAAAGTAAACACCCTCTTAGTGTAAATCCATTAAGAATTCTCAAATTCGATTTTTTCCATAAACTTTTCATTATGTCCGTTTCGTCTCTCTCCAGAAATCTCCCTCTTCTTCTTCTTCTTCCCGTCGCCACCAACCCGTCGCCGCATCTAGTTGTCTACCATACCATCTCCCGCCGCAGCAACTGGCCCTTGTTGCCACTTTCGTCGTATTCTCCTTCTCGACTGACGCCGCTATTCCCCATTAATACACAGCAACAAGAAACCAAAATTGTTCCCCAATTAGAGATTTATCCCTCTTCAAAGCCCTAGTTTATCTTTGATTTTTCCGCCCTTTTTTTGAAGATTCTGAAATTTAGAGAAGAGAGGGAGAAAAAGATGAGGAAAAGGGTGTCATGAACTGCAAAAAAGCTTCGATCTTTTTCTTGAATTGAATTTGCAGTGGAATGAATTTAATTTTGATTCTCCATTCTTGCTCAATATTTTTCGAAGAAGCATATTGTGTGTTTGTGTGAGTATGAGAGAGAACTGAGAAGATTCCGCTGTGCTGATTTCTTTATTTTGTTTTGCAATTATGTTGATAAATAGAGAGAGAACATTAATTTGGCAAAGGAGGGGAGGAGAAGGGGATGACTACTAGAAGGAAGAGGGACGGCGCCGGATTTTTAGCCGGACTTTTAAAACGATGTTGTTTTGATTATTGATTCACCATATTATTGTATTCAGGCGTCTCGTCAGATTTGATTTGGCCGAAATCCAATTATATTGGAAATTTTGAGAAAATCAAAAGATTATAAATTTAATAACAAAATTAAAAGTTTATGGAGCATTCTTTATGAATTTACACCAAATTAAGCCTTAATAAATTTATTGATACGTAACCTGAAGAATGAGCATCAACAATTAAAGTCGTGTCTACTTTTACTACGTAATTTCGCATGCATCAACATAATGCTATATATAGTAATAATAGATGATATTAATATGGAAATAAATTTAAATATATAGGTTTTTTGTACAAGATTGGTCAATCGAAATAAAAATCTAATAGAGATATACTACTGTATATTGTTTGCTTGTTTGAAGTTAGAACAAGGTTAATAATAATTTTACAAGTTACCTATAAGCCAATAATCCAATTTATACTATATATTCATGTCGGTCCTCTATCTATACAGTTGTTAAGGGTTATATTCCTGATAAATATGGAAATTAAATAATATTTTGGGTTTCGTGGAACTAATCAGATTAGGATTCAAATTATTTCCTTCTCATAAATAATCTCTTTATGGATATAACAAACATGTTTTCTTTTGCAGGAATAATAATTTAGGACG
Organism: Agastache rugosa; assembly: GCA_031470985.1. Classification (NCBI taxonomy): domain Eukaryota; kingdom Viridiplantae; phylum Streptophyta; class Magnoliopsida; order Lamiales; family Lamiaceae; genus Agastache; species Agastache rugosa. Next base: position 33,022,293 of record CM062607.1, on the reverse strand, counting down.
AGAAGATGCTAGGTGATTTAGATTTGTTTGCAAATCTACCACTAGAAATCACGTCAGAAATCATCTCGAGAGCCCCCATTAAAACCATTATCATGTGCAAGCTTGTTTGCAAGCCATGGCTCGATTTGGTCGAATCTCAATATTTTATTGAGTCCCATTTTTCTAAACGCCACCCTCACCTCTTCGTCTCTCAAGACAACTACTATTCAAAGTCCTACAAAATCTTGGAATTCGTGAGTGGAAACGGTGCCCCTGACGTGGCGGTCAACTTGCACCTCCCTGACAATGAGCCCGTGCATAGCTCAGTCAACGGTCTGATTTTACTGAGCCGTGGCGAATCGCTCAAGTATATCTCCCTCTGCAATCCGCTCACTCGTGAGTATTTCCCACTCCCGGATCCTCCAAGACTTTGGATCAAAGGGAAAGCCGGATTTATAGGGAATGTCGGATTTGGAGTGAGCAAAAGAAGCGGGAAATATAAGATAGTTCAGATTTCCAAATATAACAATAAGTGTCTAGTATACACTCTAGGGACGGGACAATGGAAGAGGGTAGCGGGTGGGGCCCCACCCACACTCCGGTACGACACCGTGTGTGCATTCGTGGGCGGGAATCTTTATTGGCTTGTGTACGGTTCGGAGAGCTGGAAACCGCAGATTTCTTGCTTTGATCTTGAAAGCGAGGTATTTAGCTCTTTCCCCGCCCCTCCTCGTCTCTACGCTCCTGAATCTTTTTACATGAGCTTGTCCGTTTTGGGGGATCGCCTTTGCTTTTGCGACGACTCGACATTCAGTGAAAGTGTCGTCGTCATCTGGTTGATGAGGGAAGACGGATGTTGGACTAAGGAATTTGTTGTCAAGGTAGCACCCTGTTCGAATCATGGTTACGTTTTCCCAATCAAAGTGTTCGAAAATGGCGACATGTTGTTGGGCAACATGGAATTTGAGAGGGTGTTTTACTTCTCCAAGAAGACCAATAATGTTGAAATATATAATCGAAACTCTTTATACCCTGCTAGAACAGTCCTTTATACCCCTAACTTTCTTCCTCTCAAGACTTTGGCCATGGACATAAGTGAGAATGTTCAATCCTTCTAATTCTCAACAAATTAATTGTTGCTTAGATTTTTCTATATGTTTGTTTTTTTTTAGCACACTAGTTGTTAGTTTTCAATCCTTCTATTTGTTAATTAGCTGCTACTACTTATTTATTTGTTACTATTACACATAGTTCATGCATTTGGCGCAGTTATTATTACTTTATTTTGAACACATGTTGCCATAGATTATTGAGTTTATTTGTTGTGTTTCTGATGTTAAAGGAATCGGAGATCACGTCTGTTTGGCTTGTCAAATCAGATCCTCTATTTCATGTATATCGTAAATCTTGAATCTTTAATCATGTCAAATGTCATCCTGTGATTAAAACAATTGGAAATGTCATATGGAGAAATAATAGAGGATCAGATCTGTTAACTTGCATACAACATTTCGATCAACGCATTGCTACGAGCTGAACTATATTTGTTCTTACTTTTTGTTATCATTAATCTATTCAAAACTCATCATTTTATTATTGTAAACGATGGTAATTAATTTGATTTTTATTTTGTTGTAGTATTTTATTCTATTCATACATAAAAAGAACAATATATTTTAATTATTTTTAAATTAGTTCATTCGATTAAAACTCTAATATTTATTTAATTTAATTAAAAGTATGTAATGAACTAATTATAAACTAGTTTTTGTACATATTAATAATAATTCTAAAAAATAAATAAAAATACAAATAGATTTTTTTTAAAGGAAAAAAAAATAGATTAGATGTATAAAGTATGTCGCTGGAGATTTTTTAAAAAAAAATTCATAGTACAAAAATTTGCATTTTAGGGTACAGAGTACTTCAAAATAATTAACTAATAAAGTATATGGTTGGAAATAAATTATAAAAAAAATAATAATTTCCATTATATTTACAGAAATAAGAAAAAGTAAAATAAAAGATAGTATAAAATTAGAATTAAACATCAAATAACCCAATACTATGACGGCCCAATAAAAGTCTTGTTCGTCCAGCCCAACATAATCAAATTAGGGTTTTAAGCACTGGCAACTCAGAGACTCATACAACGCTTTTTCCCCAATTCTGCGTGGCTGTGATTTCTCAATTCAACAATGGGGTATGTTAGTTATCTTCCTTATGAATTTCTCTGTTGTTTTTATAATCGAATTTTAATCTCTTTTGAATTTCTCAATTCTAAAATCTTTGCTGGTTTAAGGTTTTGCGGTCTGGATTAGTTAGATTTTGTTCGGTTTGGACTATTCATGGCAGTATGTAGTGGATTCACGTAGTTTTTGGTGAAATAAAACGAATGGGAGAAAACATTGGATTAGAAGTGATATAGGAAATATTTGTGTTTGATGTTAATATACGCATTCAAAATCTCTAGATAATTGGAGTATGTTATCAATTTCTTCCTACATTCGTTTTGAATAGTATTTTTTAATGTTTCGTCGAATGATACATCTTTGCATCACTAATATTGTTTACTCTATGGTTTCTTGCAAAATTTTATGTAGATGCTTTTCATAGGTAGAGAGCTACAATCTATTAGATGCTTGCTTTAGATGTATAATCTGCTAGCTTGTAGTGAAAAGAGTATATTATCAGAGAATTGTTGTAGTAGTTGATTAACTTTTCAAATTGGCCACTTATCTATGGATATTCTTATGAAGTTGGAGCTCTTGGTCATGAATCGATCTTCGTTGAATAGTGTTATTTGGTATCAAGTCAAGCATACATGAAATTGACTGGTTTCTGTTTAACTGGTAATAATTGATACATGTAAATAGTTTTAATTTGCCTCATCAATGGGATTTGTAGTTTAGACCATAGTTTGATAGACAGGAAGATTAAGAAAGGTTTTAAGTGATGATCGAGTTTTGGTTGGCTCTGTGGTAGCTCCCATATCCTTTTTCTCTGTGGAATTCCTACATTCTAAAACCATTTCAAACCATTTCCGTGTTTTTCGATGCAAAGAGCAACTAATTTGGAATTTGGTTTTAATGAAAGGGTTCACATGCTCGTTTACCATTTTACAGGAAGACACGTGGTATGGGAGCCGGGCGCAAGCTCAAGTCCCACCGCAGAACGCAGCGATGGGCTGACAAGTCATACAAGAAATCTCACCTTGGAAATGAATGGAAGAAACCATTTGCTGGTTCATCTCATGCTAAGGGCATCGTGCTTGAGAAGATGTGAGATTTTCTATATCAAGTCGAATAAAATTATTTTACTTATAAACTGTTATGCTTAAAAATGAACTTAAGCATGTATCTTCTTTGATGTTGTTTGCAGAGGTATTGAAGCTAAGCAGCCGAACTCTGCCATCCGTAAATGTGCTAGAGTTCAGCTCATTAAGAATGGAAAGAAGATTGCTGCTTTTGTCCCTAATGACGGTTGCTTGAACTACATCGAAGAAAATGTGGGTTCTTGTTGCCCGTTACTACACTTTTCGGATTTTCGTACTTCTGCTTCTTCTTGTACTAAACTTGCAACGTGTTTCCTTTTTACACCTACAGGACGAAGTATTGATTGCTGGATTTGGACGTAAGGGTCATGCCGTGGGAGATATTCCTGGTGTTCGATTTAAGGTGGTGAAAGTATCTGGTGTTTCCCTCCTAGCATTGTTCAAGGAGAAAAAGGAGAAGCCTAGGTCTTAAGTTTTAACTCATTTTGTTGCTCAAGTTTTGATGGAATGCTGAAATTTGGTTTTGATCATCTTTTCTTTTTCTGTAATTGGAATTGAATAGGAAGTTCTCTTGTAAGGACTGAGGAGTTTGTGAAATATTTTTACACAAGTAATTAATCAGTTCTCCAGTTTTAAGTGATTCGCTGAAGCTCAGTTAATAGCTCATGATATTTATGTGACTTTTTATACTTATATAAACATGAATGATTGTTTCAACAAATCTATATCTATATCTATACTACACTAAATAAAGGAGTTTTGGCTTTATTTACACATATTGCCATTTTTCCTCCAAAACCAATTTAGTGGATAATAAGTATTGACCTTTAGTTATATTATGAATAATGAATAATATGTATTGGTTAATTACATTATATATCTCATTTCTTGATTATCATGTTTGAGCTTTAAAAATTGAATGATAATGGATTTTGGCTTATTTAATTGAATTTGGGATTATGTAATTGAATTTTCTACTTTTTATATTTATTATTAATATAATAAATATTCTAATTAAACATAACACTATTTTGACTAAGATATGTAATTTATATTTCAAGACGTTTAGAAGTTATCAAAAAAAAAAGAATTATTAAAAATGTTAAAATTGGTTGAAATTATCGTAATGGTTATTCATCTTTAATTCTAATGGCATTTTGAAATGGGTTTTAATTGAAATTGTATTTTCAAATATATATAATGGTTGTTTAGAGATGTTTAGAAGGTAAGTGTTATGCTAATTTAAAAAAAAATGTTCCTTTAAATTATTAATGTAATTAACTATTTATTTTATATTTGGATTATTTATAATATTATAAATATTATTTAGATGTTTATATGTAATTATTTAATAGTGTATTTAAATTTATTTATGTATATTTTGTTAATTAATTTTTAAACTTTATATTTTTTGGTAATATTAAGGATAAATTACCAATTAAATAGTTTTTTTTAGTTTACACATGCACACATGACTCGAACCCCCAACCTCTTGATTGGTGTAGTTCGGATTATTTTTTAGATTTCTTGATGAGTATGTTTACATATTAGTGTAGGATATTTTTATAGTGTAATGTTAAATGTATTGATTTAAAATTTTCTCTATTTTTTTGTATTGTAAACTGAAAAATAAATTTTTAAATTTTTAAATACTTATATATTTTAAATGAAGACATATACAAAATATTGGTTACTGAAAATATTTGTACAAAGAATTTCTCAATAAGAAGTACTCCCTCCGTCTCTCAAAAATGTGGTCCAAATTTGATTATATGTGAGGTATAAAATATTAATTGGACCACACTTTTGGGGGACGGAGGGAGTATATGTCATAATTATTAATGTTATTTGGATTGAATGTTTCTTTTTAAAAAATATTGATGTAATGCATGAATTTTATATTTTATTGTGTTATTCCATAATTGACATATTAGATGATTTATGCATTTTATGTGTGATAGACAGTTTTTCGACAATTTTATGTGGATATTTCAAGAGTTTTGAATTGAAAAAGTTTGAAGATATTGGTGTGTGTTGTTATGTAAAAAGAATTTTTTCATAATGTTTGATACTCCACGAAATATATATATAGCACAACTTTAGTGACACGAGAAGAGCATGAACCAAATGGCTATAATATACATTTCATGGACGGAGGGAATATGTTGTATTTGTTAATGTTATATTTAAAAATGTCATTAATTCTATACTGAAAAACTAATATATTATTATTCTTTTTTGTTGCTTGAAATTTCATACTCCCTCCGTCCATGAAATATAAGTCACGTAGGGTGCGATAAGGATTTTAATAAAATGTTAAGTATGTAATGTTTGAGTAAAGAAAGAGACCCACTATAATGAGTAGTTGTGAGATATAAAATAATGAATATGTGTTGGGTATTATCCCAAAAGAAAAGTGGTATAAATATGATGGACACCCAAAAAGAAAATTGTGTCCTAAATATCATGGATGGAGGGAGTAATTAATACTCCTTATTATTAATGTGATTTGATAATTTATATATTATATATTTTTAAAATGCATTCTACCGTGCAACGTACGGGTGCAATACAAGTTTACTTTAATATGAACTCGGAATAATGGGAAACTTTTATCAACTTTTATTCTATAGTCAATTTATGTGACATAATTTACTTCTGTTAGATTAGATATATTATTGACATGTGTTGATTTAAAAATAACTCTAATTGGTGGAATAAACTCTTCTTGGCCTACTTTAATTTTATACTATTACATGTTATTAAACCAACGGAAGCAATAGATGTGGACACATGTCGTACAAACTAAATTGACCATTGAAGATCCTGTGTGATATATATTGCAAACACACACACACTGACATACTCGTAAAATGCTTAGGGTGCCTCCAACGGTGGGTTCCAAAATTTGGAACCCACCAAATTCACCATTGTGGAGTTTTGAAACTGGTTTCCAGTTTTGAAACTGAAACCGATTCAAAACCGAAGCGGGTGCAAGAGGAGAAAATGCGGGCGGGAGCGAAGCGGGGGCCGGTGGGCGCGTCACCCACGGCGCGTGCACCACACGCGCGCGCTGGTTGGCGCGTGCAGTACACGCGCGCGTGGGGTGGCCGCCACTTTTGACTTTTTTTTTTTTTTTTCTGTTTTTGTCCTTTTTTCATTTCGATTTTTTTTTGTAGTTTTTCATAAATACGGACCTATTAGCTCGTCTAAAACATATCGAACATATATCTTATATTAAAGATCACGACGAGAGCTTTTATTCGACATAAAAATCGTAAAAATCCGATTTGAAACGAGCAAATGATGATATTTTAAAGTTCAAAACTAATAATTTATGTATAGATATATAAAGATAATGTGTATTATAGTGGGACCCTTTAAATAGTAGAAACTGGTTTCATTGTTGTGGAAGATGTTAGATAAAAAAGTAGGTGGGTTCCAAAAGCTGATGTGGCGCTGATGTGGCGGTTTGGAAGCTGAAACTGGTTTCGCACCACTGGAGACACCCTTATGGTAATTTTGTTGGTTTATGATAAAGACATTATTTTAATATGGTCTATACGGATATTTTGCAGTATTCACCTTAAATTACTAATATATTATGTTTATTTACATCGACCTCGTGGAAGATTAATTAGCGAATAATCATAGCATATGCGCTCACTTCCGCTCGATCCTCTATCTAACTTTTTGGTATCTCAACATATTTTATTTTTAAAATTTTCATTTTTTTTCATATTTTTAATTTTTTTATTCTATGATAATTTTATTTTTAATGGTTAATTATGGTATCTAATTACTTTTAATATTTGAATTCAATTTTTAATTAACAATTAATTATTTTTATATAATAAATATTATTAAATTAATAAATTCAATAGTGGGACACTGAAACATACGAGCATCTCCAAGAGTTTCTGTATAATAGAGAAATTTTTTCTCTATTATAGAGAAAAGAACACACACCATCTCCTTACTCTACTTCCTACTCTATTTGAAAAAAAAAATCATATTGTTTCTTTAATTTTACACACTATATTAATCTTATATTAATGATAAGGTATAAATTAATAAAAAATAAATGCACAAAATCAAATAAAATTAAAATAATATTTTTAGTTATTTAAAATTAAAAGTTTCAATGTCATATGTTTAATGAAGTAATTTTATATGCCAAATATTTTTAATATACTATATAGTATAATTTAATATCTAAGATATAATTAATTGTCATATGTTTAATGAAGTACTACTATAACTAAATGTAATAAAAGAAAAGGAAAAATAAAAAGAAAATTATAGAGTATTGTTGGAGATAAAAGAGCCTCTAAAATAAAGATGAGAGCTATTATAGAGCTCTCTTGGAGATGCTCTTTAAAGGAGCTGAATATCCTTTCAATTCACTTCTCCACTACTTCTCTTCCTATACTATTTTAGTAGTCATCAGTCGTTAGTAATTAGTTCAGTGTTTCTAAATCTTTCATAGTGAACATATCTTTGCGTTACATTTGATTGATGAATATATAATCCATGATAAGATAAGGCATGGGGATTTTGTTTTGGATATATTATTACATTTCAGATTTATGATTTACTATTTTGTCAATTCCCATAATCATATGTGGAATAAATCAATATTCAATCAACATACTCTAATTCCCACAATTTTATTGGCTATAAATAAGACTATAAATAAACACAATACCATTCGCAACAATTAAATATATATGTAACTCATTTCAACCATGTCCAAATTTTCATGCCTCTCTCTCCTCTTTGCTATGTACCTTCTCTCTCTAACTCATGGTTGTGTTCTTTCTAGGGGAAGGGAGGTTCATATCATTAATAAACTTCCCGACAAATTATTAGTGCATTGTACCTCTAAAGACGACGATCTTGGAAACCATTTACTTACTCCGCAACAAGATTACAACTTCAAATTTTGTGTGAATGCTTTTCGAACAAAATTCAATTGTGTGCTTCAATGGAATGATTTGTCAAGACAATTTAGTGCTTATAAGTATAAGTGGTTTATGTGGAGCGATCCTTGTAAAGTTCAATGTATTTGGGAGGCAATGAAGGATGGTGTTTACCTAAATGGACATCGAGAGTATGATTGGGAAATGAAAAGATAGTCTCTTGTCAGATTATCTGGTGATCAAAACTTTATAATAAACTATATCAACGAGTATCCTATTATTTAAATAAGGATATGCATGTATGCTAAAGTGATTTTATTCGATCCTTTTAAATTTTTCATGACGAGATGCACCATGTTTCAATTATATATTTGAGTGACATATATAGGATTTCTTAATTTATAGTATATGTCGACTGCAACAAGTTTTTCTTTTTTCTTTTGAAGTGTCTCCATTTTAGAGGACACCATTGTGAATGCTCTAAATAAATTTAATAAAATTCAAATAATAAATAATAATTATTTAGTAAAATTAAGTTCAAGATCATGTTCACAATTATCTAAAGGATAGGCTCTCTTCCTTCACCGATTTCATGTGAGAATTTGGAAATATTAGTATGCTATCTCAAAGTGGATTGAATTTGTAAACAAACTTTGTCGTGGTTTTAATTTGAGGGATAATTTATAATAGCCACTTAAGATAGTAAAAGCAAAATAATAGCCACTAACTTAAAAACATATAAATTCTAGCCACTGTTACGAAAATACCCTTACCATCGCTCCGTGGTTATACTCGTTATCATCGTCGCACCATCGCCGGTCATCGTCATATTATAGTTGTTGAAGTTTTGATGTTTGTTCTTGATGGTGTGAATAGATCCATCTAAGGCGCGAATAGATCTATTCGCACCTATTTCGTAACATTTTGTAGAGTGGTGCGAATGGCGCGAATGGGGCCGTTTGTGCCATTCGCGCCTCAAAGTCATGCTAGAGCAAGGGAGGCGCGAATGGCTCGAACGGAGCTCCGTTCGTGCCATTCGCGCCTAGAAACGTGTAGTTCCGTAGTATTTTTGTTTTGGTTCGTTCTCTCTCATTTTAATTCGGATTTTCGATCCGTTTTTTCCTATGAACTCCTATTGAGCTAAACTTCATATATATCATGATTATTCCTCATTTTCTTAACAATATTTTCCTACGAGATCTAGAAAATAGGGTATAAGTATCAAATTCTTAGAATAATGATAACAAACACAAAGACTTATTTCTAAATATAAATTCCTACAAAATATTTACTTTAAATGCACTTTAAAATATAATATAATTAAATAATGGTTCGATAGGAGTTCATAGAAAAAAACGGATTGAAAATCGGAGCTAAAACGAGGGAGAACGAACCGAAACAAAAATACTACGCAATGACACACTACATGGCGCGAATGGCGCGAACGGGGCTCCGTTCGCACCATTCGCACCTCAAAATCATGTTCAACCAAATAGGTGCAAATGGCGCGAACGGTTCCGTTCGTGCCATTCGCGCCTCAAAGTCATGCTCGAGCATGGGAGGCACGAATAGCCCGAACGGAGCTTCGTTCGCGCCTAGAAATATGTTGTTGCGCGATATTTTTATTTTGGTTCATTCTCCTTCGTTTTAACTCGGATTTTCAATCCGTTTTTTTCTATGAACTCCTATTGAGCTAAACTTCAAATATATCATGATTATTCCTCATTTTCTTAACAATATTTCCCTACAAGATTTAAGAAATAGGATACAAGTATCAAATTCTTAGAATAATGATAACAAACACAAGGACTTGATTCTAAATATAAATTCCTACAAAATATTTACATTAAATGCACTTTAAATATAATATATTTAAATATTGGTTCAATAGGAGTTCATAGAAAAAAACGGATCAAAAATCGAAGCTAAAACGAGGGAGAACGAACCGAAACAAAAATACTGCGCAATGACACACTACATGGCGCGAGTGGAGCGAACGAGGCTCCGTTTGCACCATTCGTACCTCAAAATCATGTTCGACAAGGAGAGACGCGAATGCTCGAGCAAGGGAGGCACGAATGGCCCGAACGGAGCCACGTTCGCGCCTAGAAATGTGTCGTTGCGCAGTATTTTTGTTTTGGTTCGTTCTCCCGCGTTTTAACTCGGATTTTCAATCCGTTTTTCCTATGAACTCCTATCGAGCTAAACTTCAAAAATGTCATGATCATTCCTCATTTTATTAAAAATATTTTCCTCCGAGATCTGGTAAAGAGGGTACAAGTATCAAATTCTTAAAATAATTATAACAAACACAAAGACTTGATTCTAAATATGAATTTCTAGTACATATTGACTTCAAATGCAATTAAAAATATAATATATTTGAAGATTTTTTCGATAGGAGTTCACAGAAAAAACGGATCGAAAATCGGAGCTAAAACGAGAGAGAACGAACCAAAACAAAAATACTGCGCAACGACATACTATAAGGCGCGAATGGCACGAATTTGGCTCCGTTCGCACCATTCGCACCTCCCTTGCGTGAACATGATTTTGAGGCGCGAATGACGCGAATAGCTTCCGTTCGCACCATTCACGCTTTGGTAACAAACAAGAAAAGAATGGCGCGAATGGTGCGAACAAGATCTATTCGCGCCATTCGCGCCAATATGCACGGTTCGGGACATAACGTTATTTCTTCATGTTTCGTATTCATTAAGGGTACATTAGACAAATTACACAAAAAGTGGCTAGTATTTAAATATTTTTAAGTTTGTGGCTAGAATTTTGTTTTTATTAAGTTAAGTGGCTATTTTACATAGATTCTCTTTTAATTTTGGCTTGATTGTTTTTGTAGAGAAAGCTATACGTACAATCTTATTGAATCGAACAAGAATCGAACAAATAATAATTTATCAATTCCTCCACGTACGGAATAGACTTGTCAAATGATACAAAAGAATTGCCAACTCTACGTACTGTACCAAGCTTAAAGATTAATGAATATCTAAAACTAAATAACTATATTTACACGCGTATTTTGTAAAATTAATTAATTAATACTAATTAGAAATGGCAATTAATCAGTGGAGAAGCAGAAAAAACTATAATTTGTTCCTTTGTTACCAAGGAAAAATTCGATTCCTTCTGATCATAATCTTCGGGTGCTGGAAGATTAAGATCCAACGGCATGGTTTTGGGCCTCTTGGCTTCTCTAGACTCGCCGTCGCCACCAGCCGCCACCGTCGGTATCGGCCTGTGCCGCCGCATGTGGCCGCCTAATGCCTGACCGGAGAGGAATCCAGCTCCGCATATGGAGCATTCATGAACCCTTCTTGTGCTTGTGACTTTTAGAGAGAGAGTTGTGAATTCTCTCTCTTCATCTTTCATTAATGACTTCTTTTCATCTATAGGTTTCTTATGACTTGCTCTGTGGCCGCCGAGCGCCTGGAATGATGGGAATCTTTTATCACACGTTTTGCACCGGTGAACCTCCGCTGCCGCGCCAGCCGCCTTGTTGGCGGCGGCCACGGCGGGTGCTGACTTGTCAGTTTGCCCATTGGCCAAGAGAATCAAGCAGTAGGCCATGTCTTCTCTCTCTTGATCATCTCTGCAGCCTTGTCTCAAATGACCACCTTGCATGTATTTTGATTCTCTCCCTCTCTCTCTCTCTCTTTAAAATGTTGCTTTGAAGAAAGGAGGAAATGATGGTGGAAAAGTGGAAGTTTTTATGTGTAGTATTGTGGTATAAAGTGTTGAAAAAGCAAAGACCTTAAAAGTGTGTGTGGCGATCTATATTCTATTCTTCTTTTCTTGCAGTTCCTACCTAGCAAGTTAGCATTCAGTTTTGGACAAATCATTAAGAAGATTGAATCAACAAGGTATATTTATTGCAATTTTAATTTTCTATTGACAATTTGTGTAACATTCTATATTGCTTCCCTTAGATTAATTATACGTATGTGCTAATTTGAAAATAATTATATACTTAATTGGATGGAATAATCTTACTTACCATACTTAAATCTTCAGATTGTCAAATATTATTAATCCAACAGAAACAATAGAAGATCCCTAAAAAAACAATAGAGATGTCACACGAATTAAATATACAATAGAAGATATGAATTATGATATATATATATTGCAAACACACACCCACCCGTACGTAATATGCTTATGGTATTTTTTTTGGTATATGATATAAACACACACACACATATATATATATATATTATTAAAACGATTGTGGATTCGAGCCTTTTCCTTAATTCGAGATCCTATGTGGCACTCTCTTCTTTCAGTATTCTTATTTATCTTTAATTCTCATTTTGAGTACTAGATGGATGGTACGTGCATCGCACGTAGAAGTTATAAATTTAAATTATATATATATATATATATATATATATATATATATGAAAAGGATCAAATAAAAGGAAAATTTAAAGTAAGAAATATAAATAAATGTGGGTTGTTGATCTTTATATGACCTATAACATATCATATTATATATTAAATATATTTTAAAAATTAATACTTGAAGTGTTCATATTGTTATTGTGACTATAGTACCCCAATGTGATTTTGACTCCAAAATTTAGTGAAATTATGTTGTAAGATTTCCTTCCTCATTTTCCTTTCTCTTATAATATTTTATTTATGGAAATTTCAAGATCTAGATCAAAAATATCACAGTCAATAAAACAATTATTCCCTCCTTGCCTCTAAATCATTCAAAACCAAGCTAATATTTTTGTTTTGATAAACATCTTACAATTAATATTTTATTCAATGTTGTTCGTCTTGTAATTTTGTAGTATCGCATAATGGTTTTTTTTAACTATATCATTATTATTTTGCTCAACTGTCAGAACATCTATCAAACATTTCTTAAAACTCGTGCCATACAAATTGCATCACAATTTTTATGAACGGATGAAGTACTATTTAACTCATTATTTTGTTAATGGCCTCTCGAATTAATTGAAATATGTAAAAATAATTCTTTCTAAATTATAATTTATATACTTTAAATAATTAAAGATATCTACTTAACTTTATTTGTTGTGGAATTTTAGGATATATAGTATTTCCTCCGTCCACGAAAGATTTGCCACAATTTTCTTTTCGGTCCTTCCACAAAAGAATTGTCACTTTCATTTATAATAATAGACCACACACAATTTAATTACTTACTTATTAACTTTTCATACCTCATTATTTACAAAAATTGTCATTGTTGAACCCACCATATTAATTTAAAATTATTAAAAGTGGGACTCTTATTCCACTAATAACACATTTACTCAATCTAATGCATTAAAAGTGGAACCCCTATTCTACTCACAATATATTCAACTCAAACTTATTAAAATTTATGCCGATCAAAACGTAGCAAATATTTGGTTGATGAAAGGAAGTAGTATATATTTAGAACAATATAATTTGTTTTAAAAAATGAATATTTAAATTGAAATACATATTTAGAAAGCTCGTTTATGCGGGTTAAACTTGAATAGGATTGCTAATAATTAAATTAATTTTGAAGTTGATAGTACTTGTCTTAATTCGATTTGATTAAAAAAATTATACTAATCATTATAATAGTAATATACTCCCGTAAAATAAATTAATTCATTAAATGATTTTAAGTTAAGATTTTTAAGATAGTTGAAATATTATTAACAAATAAGAATTTAAAAGTATAAAAAATTACATAGTGATAATAGATTAGCAACAAAAACAAATTATTATGTTGAATGATTTTCTATTTTTAATTACAAAGAGTAAAGAGATTAGATCAATGCGATCATTTAAACAACAATTATAAGTGTTCCTTTATAAAAAAGAAATCCTTAATTTATAAATAACAAATTAATGAAACGCATAGTGTCTATATATATTGATATTGATTAATATTTACCATATATAAAATCTATATATAAGGTAAATTTAATTACTAATGAATTATTGTATTTTTTATAATATAATATATTATGTTACACTATTACCCTTAGATTAAATTATATAGTAAGGATATAATAGGCAATCCAAATTTTGTAAAACAAGGCTCTTTTTATATAAGTATAGATTTTTATTCATTTATTCTATGTATATTTAATATAAATTTTTCCATCCCACATTGATTCTTAATAAAACTTTACTCTTGAGAACCTATATAAATACTCACAATCCATATGTATTTTCTCATTCTGCAATTATTTTGCACAACCAATATAATTTGGCAAATTAATTTGTTGGCCAAATAAATAGTTTTATTTTTATTGACAATTTTAATTTGATCAATTATTAAGTTGTCATTATTAATTTGTTTAAGTCAACAAATTTTTAAATTGACTTAAATAAAAGAAAAATCTCAACAATACGTATTCTCAATTATAATTTTCGGATTTGTATTTATATACACGTAGGGATAATTCTTGAAATTTGACTTTGTAACGAAATGATCAAACGTACACAAAAATTAACATCGTATATAATGAAATCTTTGATAGATTGTAAGGTAAAAAAAAATTGTTTGATTTCTATTGATTTCTTGCAACTAAAGAAAGTGAAATAAAATCAAAGAAATACTCATTTTGATCAATTATCGAAATATTATCACTCCGAAATAATATTAAATTATTTTTAATGTTCATGCTTATATATTGTAAAATAATAATAAAAATAAAATATTTGTTAAAGGAAGTACGATAAAATCGAGGAAACAACCTTATTGATGTATTTTATTTTAATTTCATCGCTTTTGTAAGACTTCTTTAGTAAATTGTTGAAATAACATTCGCCACAATCAAATGTCTCTCATTTCAAATATGTCCAAACTTTCATGCCTCTCCTCTCTTCTCTTTGCTATGCACCTTCTCTCTCTAACTCGTGGTTGTGTTCTTCATAAAGCAATGGAGGTTCATATCGTTAATAAACTTCCCGACAAACTATTTGTGCATTGTGTCTCTAAAGACGATGATCTTGGAAACCATTTACTTACTCCACAAGAAGATTACCACTTTCAATTTTGCGTGAATGTTTTTAAAACAAAATTCAATTGTCTCCTTCAATGGAATGGGAGGTCAAAACAATTTAGTGCTTATAAGGGTAAGTGGTTTATTAGTTGGAATGTTCGTTGTAAGACTCAATATATTTGGGAGGCGAAGATGGATGGTATTTACCTAAATGGGGATCGTAAGTACGATTGGGATATTAAAGGATAGTCACTTGTCAAATTATTTGACGACGAAAGGTATATCCGATCTGTTACTAGTATTAAGATACAATCAACCTAAACTTTTGTATAATATCAACGTTTGTTGTCTATTATTCAAATAAATGGTGTTTTATCCTTTTGCTATGTGTAACGAATTTTGGACTTCGTCGCTATGTGTTTCATTTGATTTGCTTCTTAATTTGATACTATGCATGTATGCTAAAGTAATTTATCTTTTTAATATTTTTTTTATGACGAGATGCACCATGTTTTATTTGATGTGGGAAATCATTTTTAACTATAGGATATATTACGCTATTATATAATAGAAGATCTGCCTCGCAAATTCTTAAAAAAATAAATAAAATAAAATTGTACAAACCACACTACTTGCAATTACAACAATACCCCTCCTTCCAATTATCTAACCTTTCACTAATAATAACTTATTTTTGTGCAATTGCTGAATCTCACTAATCAGATTCATAGCATTGTTCCATGACGACCCTCCTTCCTCTACAGATCTCCGCGCCATTTCTCCCAATTCCCGCGCTTTTTTCCTTCTCTCACATCCTTCTTCTCTCTCATCCATCACTCTCCTCACAGCCTCAGCAACTCCATCTCTCCTCACCTCAACTTGAACCTTCTCTTCCTCACCTAAATACACAATTCCTCTCGCCCCTACTCCCACCCCCGTCCCCAATATCTGCACAACCAACTTCTCATTCAAAAACTGATCTGCAAATATCGGCCACGTCACCATCGGCAAGCCCGCGCTTATCCCTTCGAGAGTCGAGTTCCATCCACAATGCGTCAAGAACGCACCCACACTAGAGTGCGATAAAATCGCCACTTGAGGCACCCAGCCTCGAACGAAAACCCCTCTCTCTCTACTTCTCTCCTCAATTCCTTCATCCCTAACCCATCTCTCTATCTCTCCCGATCTCCCTCCTCCCTGCATCACCAGGATAAACGGATGCCGCGACGCTTCCAGCCCTAGAGCCAGCTCGGCGAACTGCGGCGGCGAGAGGCGCCCGAGGCTTCCGAGGCAGGCGTAGACGACGGATCCCGCCTTCCTACCGTCCAACCATTTCGAGCACCGATCGTAATCAGCCGATGCGTGATTTCCTCTTTGGATTCTGTCTAGATCGCCGCCGCAGATTAGGGATAATGGTCCGATGCACCAAACGCCGCCGCCTCTCACCTTACGGAACTCATCCACGTATCGATTTTCCAGTTCTTCGAAGGTATTCACCACCATTCCGTAAGCACGCGATTCGGTTTCCATCACGCGCTCGCGGAATTCAAGCAAGTTCGTCGGTCCCGGATTGAATAATCCCGGCAGCTGGAGACGGGTGAACTCGATTTTATCCGGCAAACCGGGCACGGCGAAGGGCGAATTTGGGGGGAAAGTCTCGTGAATCTTCGAGGTGTGGAGATTGTGGGTGACTAGTTGAGTGAAGCAGCTCATTCCGTCGAATACTATCCTCGGAATTCCAAATTCGTCGCATGTATCGGCGGTCCAGGGAAGATGTTTGTCGCATATGATGCAAATCGGAGTCGGATCTAGCTCGTTCAACATTTCTTCGAATGGTTTCTGCAGCATGTCTGTCGCGGTGAAGAAGTTCGCCATTAGATCGTAAGATGGAAGGAGATCGGCGCTCTCGCATCCGGCCGGGAGGCCGGCGGCGGAGCAGGGGAACCGGATTTTGAGGAGGCGGATTGATAGGCCGGATTGAACGGCTTGATCTATCTGTGGGTTGAATCGTGCGGCGTCGAGGTGTGTGACGATGATGGTGACGTGCAGGCCGCGTTTGGCTAGCAGTTTGGCTATGTCTATCATCGGAATTATGTGCCCGGGGGCCATGAAGGGTATCAGAAGTATCGAGTTGGGGTATTCTGCCATGGCGGCGGTTGAGGCTTGAGAATTGAGATAGGATAATCTCAAACAAGAAGATGAATTAGCAGAGGAGAGAGAAGACTCCAAAATAGACTTTTCGGTCGTTATTCAGCATATCATTCCACCGTTCCATTCCACGGCATCTGTGTCTCAAATTAATTTTATGATTTTAATAAATTATTATTATAAAAATAAAAATTATTATTGTATAATAAATCTTAATTAACGTTTATTAAAATTGAAGCATTAAAAAATTATATACCCTAACTATGAAAAAATAAATCCTTAAATCAACTACTATTAACTAAAAGATTACAACTTAAATGTGGAAATAATTATAAATCTTAATTGGATTGAGTAACTCTAATTAATAATTACTATAAAATAAAATTAAAACACAAGAGCTTAAAATTGAAGGAAAAAAATGAAAAAAAAAATGATAGTAGAACACCAAAAGTTGGACAGAGTATCCCAAATTCTATAATTGTTTGTTACATTACCTTTTTCTTTATTTGAGGAATAATTGTTGAATAAATTACAAGTTTTAATCCATTTTCCATATTTTGACACCACTTCTAGGACGTTTTAATAATGATCTAATCTTTCAAAGTTGTATATATCAATTTCGACATTTCCAATTTTCTTGATCAAATATGTTATGTGAACGACGTCGTTTAATCGTTGGAATCATGTGTCATTTTAATGCTGGAAAAATTGGATTCTCAAAAAAAAAATGCTGGAAAATTGGGCTCTATTTATTTATTTATTTTTTATTTTTTTTAGGAGAAAAACTGGGCCTACCACAAATCAAAATGTGAAATTATTATCCAACCTTTTATAGTGATCTCAAAATTACAAAATGAGTGTGATTGTGAATTATTTGACGATGAACCCTTTTTAATCTGAATTATTAGTTTCCATGCATTATATTGAATTTCTCATGCATTTCTTGTGTTTTACATTTACAAGACCCGGATTTTATTATCTATCTTGTTGGACAAACACTTTTATCTTTCCAAAGAAGTTTTTTTTTTCTTCTTTACAATAAACTATAATAGCAAGCCTGGGCTGCCATTTTTAAAAACTTTTTATTTTCATTTTTTTTTCAATATTCCATTTCTGGAAATAATTTTCATAAATGTATAATTCTAATTATTCATTAATATTTTCCAATCACTCAAATTAAATTGGATGTTACAAAACCAATAATGTAAATCAAGCTCATTTTTCAGTTTTTTTTAATATTCCGTTTTTGGAAATAATTTTATTATTGTTATATCTTAATTGTTCATTAATATTTTTCAATTAATCAATCAATATTGAAAGTTACAAATGCATAATTTGTGGTAACATATTAGTTTCAATAATGACTTTTCCATTTTTTATACTATTTTGTGCTTATAAAATCCAAATTCACTTCCCAACCCAATTTCATCCACACACTTCACTTGCTTTGTGATCTTGCATTCCTAATTTCACGACTAAAGGAAGCACGATTGATAAAAATGAGGTTCACCAAGAGCATTGGCGTAAAATTATTATTGTAGTTTAAGTGGGATATGATTTTCATTAGACTATAGATAGGCTCGAAGATGAAGATTCCCACAGCTGAAAGAAGAAAACTCAATTCATGCATTTGATAGAAAGGAAGATGAACATCAAAATGGAGCGATAGCCAAGTATATCCATCAATGAGAGAAGAATACAAGGCTCTCGATTCCTAGAAAATCCGTTGTTGTATTTACTTAGTCTATTTATTGAATAAAAAAATGAATTCTTTATTGTTGTTGGATTATAACAGTACGTTTCCTTTTCTATGCTTAATGCTATTAGTTGCATGTCCTCAAAGCTTTTGATTGAGGTTTCCTTTTCTTATAGAAAGCTTGCATTTTCCAACATTTGGGGAGACATTTTTATTCATTTGATTGTTGATAATATGCATTTGATTCTTTATATAAGTTATGTATACATCCTAATATTCTCAATTAATTTTCCTGACTCAATCTTATTTTTCAATTTTTTAAATTTTTTCTATTGACAGGTTAGTTACTATTTATTCAAAAGATATTATTATTACTTCATTTAAAATTTGTGATAATTACTGTTCATGTATATGCAAAATATAAAAAATTGCTTGATCTATTCATACTAAAAGTCTAAAACTAATAATATATAGGTTTGAAAAAAATGAGATATATTTGTTGTGGTGAAAAAACATTGCTTAGGATAATAATTTGGTTACTTTAACTGCTTAATTGTACATCAATAGTAATTAATGATTATTAAACTCTCAGTTTAATTTTCGTACTTTATATGCTAACATTTTGATTGAATATATGATACCATATTATTTTACTACATATATATAATGAACACACATGCGTATAAAATAAATTATTTTACTATATTGTGTACATACAAAAATTGATATTATTTTTTTTATTAGGAATTTACAATCTATATATTTTGGTTTATTACTAATCTATTAGTAGCATTTTAATTTCATTAATTTAGAATTTCTATAAAATAAAACAAAATCAACCCACACACATATTAGACGTAAGTGTTAAATTTATAAGAGTAGTGGTAATGTGATATAATAAAAATAAATATGGAGGATTAATCATTAAAAAAATGAAAAGACTTCCTTAGTTGTTTACCTTGAACAAAAATTCGAAAATTTTAAGGATTAAATGGTCATTAGATTTAAAGGATTGTTTATCTTGAACAAACAAAAAAATGAATATCATTCTCCCCACAAAAAAAAAATTGCAATATTAATGATTGATCGATCACATGCTTCCTAATATTCTAATGTTTATTTTATCAATGTTATATCATAATTGCTCATTAATATCTTTCAATCAACCAATTAAGATAGGAAGTTACAAAAGCAATAATTATGTCACTGTATTAATACATTTTCTATTATTGTGTGCTTATAAATCATGTAATATTCCTATTGCTTTGTGGCGGTAAATATATGTATTTTATGGACTATGTAGTATGGAAAAATAGAAACTTTTATTTTTCAATTTTTTTTTCAATATTAAGTTTTTGGAAATTATTTTTATAAATGACATAATCCTAATTATTCATTAATATTTTCCAATCAACTAATTAATATCGAACGTTAAAAAAGCATAGTTTGAGGCAAAAAATTAATTATAATAATAACATTTTCCATTTTTATATAATATTTTCACTTATAAATTCTAGAATTCTGCAACCAATTTCATCCGTGTTTCACATTCTTTGTGCTCTTTCATTCCGACTAAATGAAGCATGATTGATAAGAAAGAGTGTGCTAAGAGCATTGACATAAAAGTTTTGTTCTATATAAGAGTAGGTTTCTTCATCAGGTTTAATATAGGTCGAAGATGAAGATTCACTAAATTGAAAGGAAAAAACTTGATCCATGAATTTGGTAGAATGAAAGATGAATATCAAGATGAGGAGATAGACAAGTATATCCGCCATTGAGAGAAGAAAAGTACAAGGCTCTTGAACCCAAAAAATGCATTGTTGTATTTATATAGTCCGTTTGATGAATTAAAAAAAATGAGTTTTTTTTTATTGTTAGAATTGGGGCTTATATATTTTGTTTGTTATTTTAATTATAACATTGTTATATTTTTTTGTTACAAATTAAACGACATTTTTAATTTTTGTAGCAATTTATTTAGTTTGGACCAAATTATTATATATTATAAGTATATTGATTACTATGTTATAAGTATAATTAAGAATAATTTCAATGTATATATAAGTGAACTATATGTTACATTGTTAAATTTTATTAGGCCACACATGAGTTGAATACATGCCTACCGAATTTAATAGAATTTACCAATTATATATTGGATACTAATATTAGCAAAAATCAATCACTATTTTATTAATGGTGTAGAATTAATTTACCTTTCATAATGGAATTTAGTTACAAATGCAACCGATTTGCCAATTGAAATGATAATTTGTATAAATTTTTCTAAACATCAAATTGAAACGTAGCCGATTTCGTACTACTTAATTATTGCACTTTTTTTTAGGGATACTTATTGCACTTATGATACCACTATAATTGTACTATTAAATATTAATTCCCCTGATTTTGCTATTTCATATATTGCAAATTAAGACCAACAAGGCCAGCTCGAAAAGATGAAGGAAACTTGATTCCATTTATTGTCTCATCTTACATGTTATTTCATAAAATCTATTTTAGTTTCTACTGCCCAGCTTCTTTCATTTTTCGATCGAAATCCATCTAAAAAGGACAAGGAGCATGTTTAGGCTCGAAAAAAAAAAGATTGCAATTTGCTCCATATAGTAATGAAATATGTTTGCGATCACATCCATGCAAAATAATGAAGGGAGAAGTAAAAAAGTGTCACAGCCCCAAATCCCGAAGGATGGCTAAGCTGGGGTGTGACTAAGGGTTGGAATTAAGAAGCGGGAAGAAATGGTATAAATGAATAAATGAGGAATAGATCTTGATCAATCAAAGATATAAACTGAAAAGTACTTTGTTTATTTAAGAGAAAGACAATCTCGAAAGATTGTTAAGACATAGAAGCTTAGTACTATTTAGAGTTTCAAGTATAGAATACTTAAATCGAAAAATGTTATAACATAAAGAGTGTCTGCAGCGGAAAGACGTAGATTGACTTCACATATGAAGATGTGAAGTCGAGGCTCGACTAGCTTTATTCAACATTTTACAACCACTCAACTTCCGCCGTCACTCGTCACTCAACCTGCATATTTATAAACATATACAGGGCTAAGTACAAAGTACTTAGTGAACACATGCCAAAAACATATAATAGATTAAATGGAATTATCAGGCATCTCAACAGTAACACAACGAGGTTTTTCATTAAAGGCCCGTGCTTACTAAAACTTCTTTTCATAATCGCTTGCAAGCATTTTCTTACTTTAATTCAATATGACCAAATCTGAATAACACCGGGGAAGAAGGCCTTCTTCCGCTGTCGCTCTTCATCGTGGCTGGCTACCCCTCAACAGAGTACCACACACTCCGGCTACCGTGTACACTAATTCTGGAAAGCACCCTCTTGGCTAACTCAGAATCCGATCGATTACTAGTTGGCGAACCAACTCAGATAGGCATAATAGAACTCACAAAACAAATTCTTTTATGCCAAGATAATCACTTTAAAACATGTTTTTTTAAAGCGATAAGAAAAACAGAGCAAAGCTCGAGTTATTCAGTAAATAGAATAGCCACATTTTATTTGTATAATAGAAAAGCCCACCTTATCGGAAAATACAGAACTTAGTAACGAGCTTCCGTCTTCCGTCCTTTCTTCTAGTTGCGACTTCTTCCTTTTATCGCAAACTAACAAAATTTAGTAAATCGATCGAGATGGAAAATGAAAACGAAAAATGGACTCGATATCGATTTAAATTTTAGGACTTGCACTTGATTAATCTCTAATTAAAAGAAAAGAGATTTGGGAAAAAAATGATTGAAAATCAACTCGGTTCTTACTCGACGGTTAGAACATTCTTAAGGGATAGTCGATAATTAAAAACGACTTAGATGTTTCCAAGAAATCAAGTTAAAACAATTTAACTTGAAGGAAAATAAGAGTTCGGAAAAACTATGCAACTGCATCAGTTTCTAAGGCAGTTTTCAGAACAGAGTGTTTGGAAACAGGGGATGGGAAAGATACCATTAGAAAGCCATGGATGTCTAGTTTCCAATCCAATTTACGGATCTGGATTTCGTCAAACGAACATGAAGTTATGGCCTCCGGAGTAAAATGTGGCAGAACTGCCAGAAATCCGGCGAACCCTAACCCTCGATGCACGGTTTCCTAGGCTCGTTAATAGCCATCCAAGCCCTAATTTCTTACAAACTCTATCCATGCAATCATACCAACCTTAGTATGCAAATCCTAGGTTCTTAATGCACAAAACATCATACTTTTCGATTCTCAAATTCGACATTTTCATACTTAGCATATTTTTGCAAAATCTAACAAAACATATAATCATATAATCTAACTTTTTATCCAATCATCTAATGACATGATCACCAACTAATCATTTGATCATCAACTAACAACATAATCAAATCCACAATCAAAGTTCTAAATAAAATACGTATACAACTTTTATCGAGCAACGACGAGCGTAGTCGATTTTCCAAAACATTTTTATTAATTCTAATAAAATCACAATAAGCATTCACCTACATGCTTATTAACAATACATGAACAACGTTATCAAAAGATAACATATAAAGCTTCGTTTTCTCTATTCTTTGTCCAAGTACTTACTTACTTTCTTTCAAATTTCAATTTCTAACCAATCAAATTATTCTCCAATAATTTCTATCTTCACCACACATTAATAGGATCACATTAACATGCTTAACTCACCAAATCAAACACTTAATCTATTTCTCAACAATTTCGATCCTTAATATACTTTTAAACAAAGTTGGTCCGTTAATTCTCAAACAAATACACAACGAGCTCTTAGCATAGATAACTACTAATATCCAATTACTTTTCTCTTACAAAAACTTAGTCGATAATTTTGCTCTATTTTCCGTCTCTTATCAAACGAGAAATATTCTTAGAAAATTCTTAAACTTATACATTATGATCATCAAGCTACTAGATTAACTAATATGTAATCCGTACGATCATATCTTAAACAACTTTTAATATATTCTCGATTTTTCGTCTCCAACGAAAAATAAAACATTCTTAAAAAATTCTAATTAATTTACTCAATAATCATCATGCTTACTAGTGACCAATTATGCAAACACAACTTCCAAACTATTTTTATTCCTTCGATTTTTATCAAATGTTCGTCTCCAACGGTTTATATTTTATTTTTAGAAAAATCTAAATTAAATATATGTTCAACTACATGCTTCCTAATGCTCATATCCATAATCACTTTCCTCATATTATCATCATACTTCAATTTACATCACATTCTTCATCTCATTCAATAAATAAAATATTTTTAGAAAAATCCCAAATAATTAGCACATGCTTATATCATCACATAGAAGCTTAATCTATAAACAATTTATCAAGAATCAAAGCTAAAATCAAAAGCCTAATATTCTAGAATTTTTGGCCCTTTTATTTTTTTGAATAAAACTTGGTTTCAAACTTGATTCCTTTATTAAAAGCATCCTTCAAAAATTTCGAAAATTTGAAGATGGAAAGAATGAAATTTTGTTTGGTTGGGAATGAAGAAGAAGCTCCTACCTTGTCAAAATCGAACTCGGATCGAAAATCGGATGGATAACGAAAGAGAAATCGAGACTTGAAGCTTGAAGAATCGCACCAACAATGGTGTTCTTGAGAGGGAGAGAGACGACAGTAAGGGGAGGGGTAATGAAGGAGAGAGAGTGAGGTAGTTAATGGTGAGAGTGGGGAAGCTTGAGTAGTGACCAAGTTATATTAATAGATATTTAGGCTAATACCGGAAATTAAGACGAGAAATGGAATTTCTTCGACGACGACATTTTTTTGACGAGAATGGTCGAGACCATTGAATCCGAAATATTTTAATCAGTCAGGAATGCTGGTTCGTTTTTTGAAAAACGAGAAAAAGTTGGGACATGACGAGTCGAATAAAATATCCGGAAAATGTCAAAAACTGACTTTTTGGAAAAAGATTCGTATCGAGAAATAAGTGAATGGAAAAGCAGACGCTGCTTTAATCCGAGGTCTCGAACGAAAACTCAAATGGGTATCGAAACCCTAATCCGATTATCGGTTAGTCGACTTCTGCAATTTATTTTGTGAAACGGACTGCGCCATAAATCTTATATTTATTTTTAATAACTTAGGAATGCAAAACTCATACTTAATTAACAAAATTTTAATTATGACGAGATTAGAAATACCGGGGTATTACAAAAAGGGAGAAGAAAAGCACTGATAACTTTGGGTTCATTAATTAGCATTGATATATATGATAGGATATATTTTTCCTTCAAGGAAAAATATATTCACATTTACTAAAATTTAGTCGATGTGGTTTGGTAGTAGAAGAAATTAAATGAGTTTTTATTAAAAAAAATATCATTATATTAGTATCGTGAAATTGAATTATTATGTTGCAAAAATGCAATCACATTGCATAAAAAAATTGTTATAGATCCAATTAATAAATGAAGAATATAATGATGCAAAGAACTTTTATATATAATGAATCAAAATCAAAATGAGGCATCAAAGTGAAATTTCAAATTGTATATATTTGGCCTTTATTTCTGATGGTCCCAAGACGGATACCTTGGTGTAGAGGGGGGGTGAATACACCAAGGTTTAAAAAGTTTTCCAATTAAAACTCTTTTGAGTGAGCTGGCTGTGTTCGATCCAGCTGGAAGGCAGCTTGATCGACACAGCTGGCTGTGTGCGGAATGTGGTGGGATTTTGGAAAGTCCGTCTGTTGCTTCAAATATATTGCAAAGCTTTGTTTCTCTTTTTAGTTAGTCAGATTATGCAGCTTGAAATAATGCTTATGAAGGGTTAGCTGGATGCATAAATAAACATGAAAGAACAAAGCAACTTAACGTGGTTCGGAGAATCTACTCCTACGTCCACGACCAGAAACCTCTGGTAATCCACTAAGGATACCACTGACTTTTCGCGCAGTCAGCAAGCGTTGCAGCTTAGTTCCTCAAGCTGGATACAAGTTTACGCGTACTGTATCAAAACGTAACCAGACTGTTTACGGGCACAGCTGAAGCCTACATTCAGTTTACGGCATCGAAGAACCTAACCTGTAGTTTACGGGTACTACAGAACCATAACCTTAACCTAACATTTTTCTGGGTTTGAGTTTGGGGTTTCCAACTATGAACGAGTTCTTACAATGAAGAACTTTGAGTATGATGAACTCGTTCAAACTAGGCTTAAGATGGGAAGGATTATATGCCTAGATACTAGTGGGAGAGAGCTTCAGCAGCCTGAGAATGAATAATAACTCATAAGAATGACGACTGCTGGATCTTGAAGCTTTTCTGAGAGATCTCTTGATCTTTGGTTAGACTTCTTTCAATGAAGTATGTTGATCTCTCTTGAGTATATTCTCTCGTCACTTCTCATCGTCTGATGATGAAGAAGACTTCTATTTATAGGGAGAGCTTAGAACTAGCCGTTGGAAAGAGCCGTTCTGAATCTCTACCTAACTTCTGACAGGATTGACTTGTCTTCTTCCTTGATTTCCTCGTAAAGCAATCCTAGGTCTGACTTCTAGGTGCTGAGGTGTCGAGTTCCTGATGGTCCAGATCAGATCTGACTTTATCTCAAGTTGACTTTGACTCTGCTGTGCTGGTGACTCTGAGCAGTCTTTAAACTCTGCTGGATCTTTGACGCTGAGCTGAGTCTTGAACTCTGGTGGGTCTTAACGTAGAGCTGAGTTGTCACACGAGCTGGGTCTTTCCTACAGCTGTGTCTGGAAGAACTTGATCGTCTTGAATCTGGATAACGTTACTTATCACTCGACTTGGCTTACCCTGCTGTGTACTCAGCTGGGTCTTCTGCTGTCTTCAGCGACCACCTGTAAACTTAGAAACTCTATAAGCTCAAACAGGTGAGCTGGAAAAACACTTGGGCTTGTGCAAACATCTACTCGGTTGGGGTCAGCTGGGTTTTGGTATCACTTCAAAACTCTATTAATTTTCCCAACAATTTCATATGCTTCCTAAATATTCTAATATTTTTATTAGAAATCTGTTAGATTATTTTTTTATATTTTCGTAATAAGATTACTATTTTTTAATGTAACTTTTAGAAATGAAAGACAAACTAATTGTTCAATTTTCTAATTATGGTCTTATGCATGTTTTATCTAATAATATTTGTTATGGTATAATAACATAACAAGTTTGAAAAATCAATAAATATAATATAATATAAAAATTATATATCTGAAAGGACGTGCAAGTGCTAAGGCAGACAATAAATATGAGGTTCTGTCACATAGTTTCTAAATTGGAGGTAACTGAATTAAAAAAGTTTTTTGATTGAGTTGCAATAATATGTGACAGACTCCTAGGTGGGACGAATAACAGTCATGCACACAAACATTGACATATCGGATGACATCAATAGTTAATGGTTATATCCATCATATGTGGCTGCTCCAAATTATTTTAATTACCTTAAAGATGTAGCCATACTCGCTTTAACACTCGATGTAGTCGAATTGGTTAATAAGTACATGATCTCCATGAATATGTCTAAGAGCAAGGAATATGTAAGTTCAGACAAGACATGCAACTCAAATAGAATTCTTGATGTACTGAACGATGTTCACACGCCTGAATTTCTAAATGGTTTGAAGTGTTCAAGAATGCCTAACTACGAGCCGAATCTGAAGGTCGGCACGCCAATTATGTTGTTAAAAAATATTGATTATTCTCTTGGATTGTGCAATGACACACGTTTGGTTGTCAATAGACTTCAAAATCATGTTTTGGAAGCAAAGATATTAACTTGAAGTAATTCCAGACAAAAGGTGTTGATTGCGAGAATGTCATTAACTCCATCAAATCCACGTATTCCATTCAAATTTGAACAATTAAAGATAATTCCCTCTAATTATTTTGCATGCCATGAAAATCACAAAAGTAAAGGACAATCTCAATCTCACATGAGACTCTTTCTTAAGAAATTAATTAACATTCTTTTATGAACAACTATACGTTGATGTCTCAAGAGTATGGAGCCAAAGTGGTTTGAACATTTTGATAACAAACAAAGTAGGGCTGTCAAAATAGGCCCGGCCCGGCCCTATGGGCCGGCCTGTTTTCGGGCTGGGCTGGGTTCCGCAAATTCTGGCCCTATAAATTTTCGGGGCGGCCCGGTCCGAAATAGGAAAAAGCCCGGTGGGCTCGGGCCAGGTGAAATTATGCTATAAAATGATTTTTCGAGCCGGGTTGGGCTCCATATTTTCCAGCCCGGTGAATTTTCGGGCCAGTCCGGCCCGATTTTCCCAAAAATCCCGGCGGGCTCGGGCCGGGCCGGCCGGCTCCGGAAATTTGACAACCTTAAAACAAAGAAGATAAAAGCGGTGCAAGTACAACAAATGTTGTTTATAAGGAAATTTTTCAAAATTTATAAATCTATGGATTTTGAATAAAATTTATTTCATTTTAATTGATACTTTCGTTTCTTATACTTACTGCTCATACTTATACATTTTTGCATAAATAACAAAATTCAACTTAATCCGTGCATCGCACGGGTGTATTACTAGTAAATTATAATAGCAAGGCAGACTTGCCGTTTTTAGAAACTTTTATTTTTCAGTTTTTTTTAATATTCCATTTCTAGAAATAATTTTCATAATGGTGTAATTCTAATTATTCATTAATATTTATTAATTAACTAATTAATATTGGACGTTACAAAGGCATAATTTATGGCAAAAAATTAATTATAATAATAAATTTTCCATTTTTATGCTATTTTTCTACCTATAAATTCTAGAATTCTACAACCAATTTCATTCACATTTCACATTCTTTAATTTTTGTTTTACATTTCACCATGAGAACGGAAGCAAATTAAATCTGCTCTCGATTCTCGCAAGTTCAGATTAGCGTACTTGTGCTGGGTTCTTTCCAAACCAAATTGATTGTTCAAATGAGACAACATCAACCACAAGTACTCTCGAATGAGAAGCATGGTCACAAATTATTTTATTCAGCAATCAATATGAAGAAAATCAAAATCGTCGTCGTGATGGTGGAGAAAGAGTAAATGACGCTTCATGATTTTCATATTTGTGGTTTTCTTTTTTGTCTTCTACTTCAATTCGAACTTTATTCTACTATATTGCATATGCAAAATGTAGAGTTCTTAGAGAATATTTGAATAAGTTAATCATGAATGATTCTTTTATTTATTTTACGCCAATCTATACAATTTATTTTTTATTTAGTTATTATTCAAAAATTTGTTTCTGAATTCATATTTTCTATTAGATATATTATGATAAGGATAAAGTGGTAATTATAGGATACAACTCTCAAGAAAAATTCTCTTGAAATGTAACAATTCTTCTTCAACAATCAAGTGGCACATTGAGAATCGCAGCGTTTGTGCATAAATTTCAATCGAGCTTACTAGCGAACACCTTGACAACATCCTCACCACACCCACATTTGCCATGCATTTGAATTTACAGTTGGATGATTTTTGAGAATTGGGTGTTTCTTAATAGCGTAATCAATTCATTTATTATTAATTAAATTTCTTAATTATATTTATGGCAACGTGGAGTTTGAGCACAAATTAATATATCTATCTTTCTCAAATCTTTACAAGATAATGTTCATCCCACACAACAGTACTCACTTATGTTTTTTATATTATATATTTTCCTGCTATGAAGAACTTCGGTAGGAGGTATAGTTTTGTTCACAATTTAATATTGCCTCATATTCATCATACACGAAATAATATTTCCTTGCATTCATATATTTTATGATTTTTATTTTTATTTTTCCAGTTTTTTTCAGGATTTTTTATTTCTTTAATTTGTCTTCAGGATTTTTTATTTTTTAATTTATCATAATTTTTATTTACCAATAATCCATGTGTATTTCTAACATGGATTCTCCAACTTTTCATTTTTAGTAATATTATTTTTTCCTCTATTTTCACCATTATATTTATGTAAATAAATTTCAATATATATATATATTTAATTAGTTTAGTTTCATATATTTATTGTTAATTATAAATATAAAGGAATTTACCATTTTCAGTCAAATGTATAAGGGTTAATTTTAGTATACTTAACGTTTAATTATAGAAAGTTATGAAAATTAGAGTTATTCGATAGGTATTTACTTATATATTTGTAGTAAAAAACGTAATTTACATTCACATATATGTATTATACCAGTTTGCATATGTCTGTTACAATCGAATTAATGAGGCAACAACAAATTTTTTTTTTTTTGAGGAAAGAGGCAACAACAATTTTGGTAGCAAAGTTGTTTGCATATGTCTGTTACAATCGAATTAAAAATACGTTGTTGTATTTATGTAGTCAGTTTTATAAATTTGAAAAAAAAGAGTTATTTATTATTGTTAGAATTGGTGATTATATATTTTGTAATGGAATATACAACATTTACTTACTTTTTATAGCAATTTATTTAATCTGACCCAAATTATTTTTATAAACAAATTGATTACTATGTTATATATATTTAAGAATTATTTCAATATCGAGATATATATATATATATATATAAATGAATTATTATATGTTTGCTTTTAGATAGAGCATTGTATGATTATATCTCATATAAATATATATTATATGTAAATATGTATAAATATTTCATGATTTTCTCGCTCATTTCCATCTTTCCATAAATATAAATAAATATAATTAAATTTTATTTGTATTAATAAGTACTAATAGTTTTTTCTTTATTCATATCATAGATCAGAAGCCGAAAATTTGGATTAGTATTTAAAGTATATATATATATATTATATTGTATAATTAAGGTATATTGTTTTAGGATTTTTTTTTATTTATTTAGAAGAAGGATTAATAAGCATTAGATGCTCCCTCGATAATATAATAATAAAATCTTAACACTATAATAGCAAGGCCGGTCTTCCTTTTTTAGTATTTTCCGTTTTTCATTTTTATCATTGAGTATAAGACTTGTTGGGAAAATTATAAGGTTTCGATTTGATACCAAAACCCAACTGATTCTCCAACCGAATAGATGATCGCGCCAACCTAAATAGTGTTTTCCAGCTCGCCTGTTTGAGCCTTAGATATTCTAAGTTTACAGGTTAAGGAAGCGGAAGACAAGAAGCCGACCCGTGTTCACAAATGAGTCGCCTAGCAAAAGACAAGAAGGCGTCAACCTTTCACTCGAGTGATCCGGCGAGCTCGATCAAGTCAAGATAATTCGAGCCGAGTTCAAAACACAAATGGTCCAACAGCAGAACAAAGGAACTATCTCTCGAAGACTCCACGTCGAGACGGTCCAGCTCCGAATTCAAAAGCCGGCTCAAAGGCGTAAGATCCCGGAATCGAGAGGAAGTCAACCTACCTCGACCAATGAGGGATCGCGGATCGGCATCCTAGACTTCGTAACCTAGGATGTGACACAAATGAAGACAGTGCAGATACGCCCAACGGCGGATCTTGTATTTAAGAAGAGTAGGTAAGATTCAAACGGCTCCTCCAACGGCTAGTCTTGAATCTCTACCTATATAAACCCGTCTTCAACCTCAGGATCAGACACGAAAAACTCTCTACAAGCTTTCACTTTCGAATTCATTATTCTTTCAAAAGCTCCCAAGCAAGCTTCTACATAGATCAAAGAACACTTTATCTTAAAGTGTTTCTAGTTAAGAAACTGCATAGTTTTTCGTCTGTTCCCTAGGCCAAACTCTTTGTATATCTAAAGCCTAGATTTCGAACGAGTTCATCTCTCTCTGAAGTTCTTAATTGTAAGAACTCGTTCACAGTTGGAACCCCATACCCAAACCCAAACCCGTAGAAGGTTAGGTAAAGGTACGCTTGCTCGAAGCGCGTAATTCGAGTGGATAGGTTCTTCAGTACCCGCAAACTGAAGGTGTATAGGCTTGACAGTGCCCGCAAACTGTTGGAACACAGCTCGGGTTAGAGTTGTGAAGTTGCTTGGTACTTGGAAACCAAGTGGTAGTGGATTACCAGTAAACCTGGTCGTGGACGTAGGAGGTGTTACTCCGAACCACGTAAAAACTCGCGTGTTTCTCTCTCTCTCTCTTTACGTTTGCTTTATATTCAGCTGTGTACTAACGCCTTCATATCATTGCATACTTGCTCAAAACTGCACACACAGCTGATCTCCAAAGACAGCTGTGTCTCTCGAAAAGTTGCATAACCTGACTAAGCTGAAAACTATAAGTTAATATTTTAAAACTGAGTTTTTCTAAGTAACTGAGCTAAAGTTTTCAAACCACCACTTTCCGCACCGCCAGCTGAGTTGTTTACCCAGCTGACCCTCCCCAGCTGGATCAATAACTGAGCTCTCACTCAACTCCGTTTTAACTTGTCAAAAGTTTAGAAAAATCTACTTGGTGTATTCACCCCCCCCCTCTACACCAAGTACCCAGCTCAGGGACCATCAATTGGTATCAGAGCAGTGGTTCAAAAGACCACCGTTTCTGTATCAAGAGATCTCTCTTGAGCAGTGGTCAACTGAACAGATCCGTTTTTCAGAAAAACTCACTCTAGTGCATTCTGTACATCTCTTCATGGATTCCTATCTTAACAGGAACCTTCCCACCTTCTCAGTTGATGATTATGCAATCTGGAAATTCAGATTGAAAAGCTTCCTGTGTGCGCATCACGACATGATGTGGGACGTCATTTCGAACGGACCCATCCTCATTTATAAACACGGAAATGAACTTGTACCCGCTCAAGAAGGACAACCGAATACCGGCCAACTCTCAAGCCAAAGAAGGAATATTCTTCCGAAGAGCGAAAGCAAGCTGGTCCGGATGCCTTCGCAAGAAACACCATCTCTTCAACGATCTCAAACGCCTACCCGAGCAAAATCATCAATTGCGAGACAGACCAAAGAGATGTGGGAAACACTCGCCAAGCTATGTGAAGGATCGAAGAGATCAAAGAAAACAAATTCACAATAGCGTGCCAAAAATTTGACAACTTCAAGCGGTAGCCAACGAGTCCATCGAAGCGATGGAGCTAAGGTTCTCAAACATAGTCATTGAGATAGAGACAATCGAATCGGGAAGTATACCCGGCGGGAAAAGAATCTAAAGGTTCTTTCGGCTCTCTCGGTGAATGGAACACTTACAAGGTAGTTCACCAAAGTCGAAGTGACTTGGGTGATCTATCTACGTAAAGATTGTTCTCACTCCTAAAAGCCAACGAGTACAACTTGAAGATCACTCAAGAAGAATCTTCAAGCGAGACGGAATGACGGAGAACTCACCCTGACTCCAAAAGAAATAGCTTTCGCAGCCAACTACGAAAAGTCACCATGCCAAGGCAGTGAGTCCTCCAAGATGAAGAAGGACAAAAAGGATATGAGCAAAGAGGAGCTACTCGAAGAAATTGCCATGATGGTGAAAAGTTATAACAGACTCAACACCAGCAAGGGCAAATACAAGAAGTTCTTCAGGAATTACAGAGATAAGTACGCAGCAGCTGATGAGAAGTCAGCTGACAAACGAACTGAAGAAGGTTGCTTCAACTGCAAGGAACCAGGACACTACCGACAAGATTGTCCAAAGTTGTCCAAGAAAGATAAAGATCAATTAAAGGCTAAGGCAGCTGACCGCAGGAGAGCTTATATTGCTGATGAAGAATCGGAGTGCAATAAAATGGATGATATGCCATTTTCAGACTCGGATGAAGAAGCCCTGATGGCCAATCATGAACCTGATTGGGATATTTGCTTTATGGGACAAACAGACGGCATCGATGAAGATGAGGTAACATCTCGAACTCTAAATCTATCTAACACCTCACCATCACACGAACACTCTACACAGGACTCAGAATCTGGAGTACCTGATTGGAGTTTGGTAGAGAAAGTAATGAACGATTCCAAGGAGCTTCAAGAGATCCTTGACGTCATTATGTGTGAGAATGCCGAGCTAAAGATAGAACTGGAAAAGACAAAAGTATCAGACACAGCTGATACAACTCAGCTCCAGCAGGAAGTCGTTTCACTAAAAGACAGAATAGTGAAACAAGATCAGCTGATGAAGAAAGTCAACACTGAGAAGACACAGCTGATAGAAGATGTGGAAAGGGTCACAGCTGAATCGGAAAGGAAGTCAGCTGAGATCATTGAGCTGAAAAGCACCGAAGAGGTACTATCTAAAAAGATAGTAGCTCTCATCAAAGCCACGTCAACAATGGACGAGATCATTAGTGCTCAGCGTCCAGCAGCACTCAGAGCGGGACTGGGATACAACGAATCAAAAGATGCTTCAAACATTGCCTCCACAAGTGGAACAAAGGTCATGTTTGTACGAGCAAATGAACCTTCAACCTTAGCAGCTCAGCATCAACAATCGAGGACACAGCAGGCGTCGGGAAGAACAGCTGTGAAAAATTCTCAAGCTCCGTTGAGGACACAGCAGACGTCAAACAGAACAGATGTGAAACAGTCTCAAACTCCGTCGAGAACACAGCAGACAACAAGAAGGTCAGCTGTGCGGCAACCTCAAGCTCAGCTCAGACAGCAACGTGCTCAACCTCAACAAAGACCACAAGCTGGATTTTACAGATACCAGCCACAGCACCAGCACGTTGATCGATATCAACCAAGATATCAGAGATACCCAGCTGGATACCACTCTTACGAGTATCAGCTGGATAATCATTTCCAGCCACAGCATCAGAGACAGCAGAGACAAAGGAACGTCTCAGCTAGGCACACAGCTGGAAATCAAACAAGATACAGACAGCAAAACAAGAAGACACGAAGATCAAGACCTCGCCAGCAACAAAAGAAGAATACAATGAATGTGTATATCGACTCAGCTGGAAGAATTATCAGATCTAATGACCCAATTCGAGTCATCAAGCAGATCTGGGTCGTCAAAGGATCTATGTCTAACCCACAAGGACCCAATTAAAACTGGGTACCTGAATTTTAACTTTTTGTTTAGGTTGCAAGGAATCGACGCATCTTTGAGGAGTCGATGAGAACGCTTTGGTACTTGGACAGTGGATGTTCCAAGCACATGACGCACCTAAAGCATCTACTCCAGGAGTATATTGAGCGTACAGGTCCACAAGTGACATTTGGTGACAACTCCAAAGGCCTAACCAAAGGTTATGGTACACTTAAAACTAGAAATGTTATAATCCCAAATGTTTCTTATGTACAAGGATTGCAACATAACTTGCTTTCCATTAGCCAATTCTGCGACAACGGTTTTTCTGTTAAGTTTGATGCACAGGGATGCACAGTGAAGCACAGGGAAACCAAGCAGATACTCCTAAGAGGGAAAAGAGAAGGAAATATGTACTTCGCTGACTGGAACAGCAGCCCTCCGGAGACTTGTCTTGTATCAAAAAGCAGCAATGAAGTCACTGGCCGTGGTACGTACGGCCGAATCATCTCAACTTCAAGACAATCAACAACCGGCTAGGAACCAGCTCGCTAATGGAATTCCGTATCAAGTATATGACAAAAGTCATATGTGCGGCGCGTGTCAACAAGGAAAACAAACAAGAATTTCATTCTCTCTCAAGCCTCGATCAATCGATCGAGTTCTTCAACTTCTTCACATGGATCTTTTTGGTCCAAGCTTACTCCAAAGCAAGCTTCAATGGCGTAAAATATACTGCGGTCGTTGTGGATGATTTCTCAAGATTCACTTGGGTATCTTTCTTGTACCGTAAGAGCGAAACGAGAACTAAGTCTGCCTATCCCGCTGGAAAGATTATCAACACGAAGGAGTGCAAGATAATGGCAATAAGATCATATCGTGGAACGGAGTTTCTAAATGAAACTATTTATGACTTTTGCGAGAAGAACGGAGTTCAACACCAAACATCTGCGGCTCGCACACCTCGGCGAATGGTGTAGCGAACGAAGAAACGAACTATCAAGGAAGCGGCTACCTCAATGCTAGCTAGCTCGCCATTCCAAAGAAAGTTACGGGCCGAAGCAATCAACACGGCTTGCTTCACTCGGAATCGTTCCCTACTCACATCAAGACAAGGAAAGACACCGTATGAGCTATGGAACAACGGAATACCATACATTGGATATTTCAAGGTATTCGGATCCAAATGTCACATTCTCAATAATGGGAAGACACGGCTCAAGACGTTCGACGAAAAGACAGACCGAGGAGTATTCCTTGGTTACTCCGCCGTGAGTAAAGCATACGTAGTCTTCAACGAAGAACTCAAACGGTCGAAGTAACTCCACATGTTACCTTTGACGAATCCTCCTTCGAATATAGAGATTCTATCAAACGAAGAAGCGAAGGAGAATCTTCAAGATTGATTCAAACAAGGGCTCAAGAGAATAGAATCGGGAATCGGCCGAACCATTAATTTGGGACAATGAGCCGGAGGAGGAAATTCAAATCAACCAAGAAGCTCCACCAAATTTGAAATCAAGAAGAAGCTTCAACGCCAAATCAAGGGAACATCATCACCGGAAATCCAAACACACTCGAGTCCCCACCTCCATCTCCACCGAGCCTCTACGGTCATCTCAAAATCCAAATCAAAGAGAGCCAAACTCTCAAGATTTAACTCCGTAACAACTCCAAGACGTACGAAATTTAGCCACTTCAAGCATCAATCAACCGGAAGAAGAAATTCGTAAGAGGAGAAGATGGATTGAAGATCATCCATCATCGGCAATCATTGGAGAACCTTCGACCAAGTCAAAACCGAAGCTCGCTGCTCAAACTTCATCGGATCATCAAGAGGTGACACAACAACTCTCGCAGAGCTAGAACCGACGGTCTATGATGAAGACACGGCTCTAATGGCGTGTTACGTAGCTCAAGTGCCGAGCCTCAATCAATTCTCGAAGCTTTGAAAAGCGTGCCTTGGACAAATGCCATGCAAGAAGAGCCGAACGAATTCCTCGAAATTGTGTCCGGGAATTAGTCGACGTACCTCAAGAAGTCAAAGTCATAGGACTCAAATGGATATTCAAGAACAAGTTGGATACCCCGGGAGTCGTCATCGAAACAAAGCTCGACTCGTTGCCAAGGGCTACACTCGGCGGAAGGAATTGACTTCGAAGAATCTTTTGCTCCAAAGTAGCACGATTGGAAGCAATCGACTATTTCTCGCCTTTGCAAGACATCACAAATTCAAAGTCTATCAAATGGATGTGAAGTGTGCATTCCTAAATGGAGAAATCAAAGAAGATGTCTACGTTGAACAACCTCCGTGATTCGAAGCGAAGGAAATAAAGTCTACAAACTAAAGAAGGCTCTTTATGGATTAAAGCAAGCACCTCGAGCTTGGTATGACACTCTGTCAAATTTTCTCTTATCCAAAGGATTCAAAAAGGGCTCGATGAAGACGTAACTCTCTTCACCATCAAGTCAGGAGAAGATATCCTGGTTGTTCAAATCTACGTAGACGACATCATCTTTGGATCAAGATCAAGCTTCTTATGCCAAGATTTGGGAGAGATGATGTCAGAGAAGTTCCAAATGTCCATGATGGGAGAAATGAGTTTCTTCCTAGGACTTCAAGTCAAGCAATCTTCAGAAGGGATCTTTATAAATCAATCCAAATACGTGAAAGATTTGATCGCCAAGTATGGAGTTCAATCAAGCAAAACTGTAAAGATTCCAATGAACACCAACCGGAAGATTGAACACAGAGCGAAGGAAGTCGATTGATTCCAAAGCAAATACGGAGGGATAATAGGATCCTGCGTATCTAACAAAGAAGTCGTCCGTACATCTCTTTATTTGTGGGTGTGTGTGCCGGATTTCAAGTTGATCCAAAGGAAGCACACATGCAAGCGGACCAAGAACATTCTCAAATACCTCAAAGGAACTCGAATGTTGGGGTGGTACCCGGTGAAGACAATCTACGGTGGCCAGTTACTCGGATTCGAACTTGGAGATCGATTGGACGTAAAATCAACTTCGTGAACTTGTCGGTTCTTAGGAAGTAAGTTGATCTCATGGTTTTCAAAGAAACAAACGTGCGTCGCAACTTCCACGACGAAGCGTAATATATGGCACTGAAGGCTGCTCGCAAATTCTCCGGTGAAACATCAATTTGGATGACTATGAAGTAAAAGATCGGACAGTTCCAATTTTCTCGTGATAGCTCAAGTGCGATTGCCATATCGTAGAATCCAAGATTTCACACAAGATGCAAGCATGTAGACGTACGACATCATTTCATCGTAGATCACGTAGAAAAGAAGGATGTGATTGTTGAGAAAATTCACACGAGACATACAAAGGCCGATATTCTCACAAAACCGCCGATAGAAGCAAGATTCAAAATGCGTGCGGATTACTTGGACTTCTCAACCCGTACGATGCTTCACCCACTGAATGAAAGAGACCGACTGGAAGCAGACCAAATTAATGGAAGCAAGACCATTGAATGGAACGGACCACCGAACGGATGCACCCAACTCGAATCTAAACCGAATCTTTGAAAGGAAAAGATTATTCGGTGAGGAACCAGTGGAACCACGATGACCCAAAGACACCCACTCAATAGAGGTATCACCGACTACAATGATCAGCTGAGAGGTTTGAAATAACGTTAATTACAACTACTCAATCTGTTTTCCGTCAATTCACATCTTGTCATTTCTAATCAATATTAATTAAAAGTCTGCAAAGAATTAAATAATGGGAGTTTCGAGGCAAAAGTCAAAGCGCCTCAACCGTTCTCTCTCGCTCATTAAATTGACATGACGCGAGAATCACTCCCGCCGTAGATCTTCTTATCAACCGTACAAATCTTGATCGTCCATTCTTTCAAGAAATCTCTTTAAATATGCTAGAAGATATACGCATCAAACGTAGAATGTTTTGTTTTGCATTCTTTCTTATTTCCATCAATTGGTATTACTTGTTTCTACTAACAAAAGATGCAGAAAAAGAACATGGAATCCGTAAAGATGTCTCCCAAAGCCAATCAAACTGAAGAATCCGTCAAAGCTTCAAGATAAGAGTTGCTTAACTCTCGAAACCTCAAAGAAGACGGAAGTCCGAGAAGAAGGTGAAGCCCATCGACGAGAACCGGGCCGGCGCATAGAGAGATCGCAAAGCTCAAGAACGTCATCCACTGGGAAGGTGCAGAAAACTTTCTGGGAATGACAAAGGAAAAAGACCTCCTCAACCCCACTGTTTCTCTCAACATAAAAGAGAGAACGGGACACACAACTCCCTGGGATGCAAAAATCAACGTCAACAGACCTGGACCAGATGTTGATAAAACTGGAGTATCGAGGAGCAGTCATTTCAAAGCTCACCTCCGCCACAGAGAGCACGAGAAAAGATGCGAGGAAACAAATCGGCATGCATCTAACTCCGTCCCACTGGGAATCGGAAACTACTTGAGGAGACAAAATATCGGAAAGCCTTTGTCTTCAAACCGAAGACTCAAGTCAAAGGTGCTCAGTCAGTCAGCAGAGAAGCCAGCTGACATTATGAGAGAATTCGTAATCACTCTCCGAGGAGCAGAAGGTCCACAAGCGGTCGTTTCTTACGGTGGAATAGAAGTTCACGCCCCTGCTTGAACATAATCATCCCCAACACCGCAACGGAGTATTCCAGCTGAACAACCAAGCTTAAACCCCATGACAGATGGGATACTTCAACCGCCTTCTCTTCGGTTTTCTTGACTCACAGGACACCTTCTTCGAGATCTTTCAATAAAAGATGCTCAAGTCCCCGCACCAAGCTCAAATGAGAAACTTCACCCGCAAACGATCACCGCAACGGATGATGATGATATGAGCTGAAGACAACTCCCTCAAGTGCTGTATCAGACTTTCTCATTCAATCTAAGAAGTCTGAAGAAGCAAAAGTTGCAAGGAATGAAGATTG
Organism: Agastache rugosa; assembly: GCA_031470985.1. Lineage (NCBI taxonomy): Eukaryota > Viridiplantae > Streptophyta > Magnoliopsida > Lamiales > Lamiaceae > Agastache > Agastache rugosa. Next base: position 32,982,401 of record CM062607.1, on the reverse strand, counting down.
TGCCCGACTCAGAAGATGATATCTCCCGTGCCAACTCATCCCTCCAAGCACTCAATTTGGACCGCCCTGAATCGAGAAGGACGCTGTGTCTGCAATCACAGCTGAGGCTAACGCAACTGAAGAAGAGCCAGCTAATACAACAGCTGAGCCCCTAAGACTCTAAACCTCGCCGCTCAGAGCTGAAAACCACAGTTTCGCCAAACTAAAACATCGCAGCAGCCGATGGTGGACATCTCCCACCCTGTTTTGATCATGCCAAAAAGGGGGAAGAAAGGGAGAAGAGAGACAAATCAATAGAGGCAAACTGTTGAGCTAGAGGAACCAGCTGGATCAGAATCAGCTGAAGAAACGAGTCAAAAGAAAGAAGCAACGGATGCAGAAGAGAGAACCCAGCCGACTGAAGGACTGAAGACTGAAGTTTTTTTTTTCTTCTTTCTTTTTCCTGTGTTATAATGTATTTTCTTACATTAATAAAACACAAGTTTCTCTGCATCATAAGTTGTCTCAGTTAGGTTTTGGCATCATCAAAAAGGGGGAAATTGTTGGGAAAATTATAAGGTTTCGATTTGATACCAAAACCCAACTGATTCTCCAACCGAATAGATGATCGCGCCAACCTAAATAGTGTTTTCCAGCTCGCCTGTTTGAGCCTTAGATATTCTAAGTTTACAGGTTAAGGAAGCGGAAGACGACGGTCGACCCATGTGTTCACGGGAGTCGGCTAGCAAAAGACGACGGCGTCAACCTTCGGTGAGTGATCCGGCGAGCTGATCAAGCCGAAGATAATTCGAGCCGAGTTCAAAACACGGTGGTCCAGTATACGAGAACAAAGGAACTATCTCTCGAAGACTCCGCGTCGAGACGGTCCGGCTACGAATTCAAAAGCCGGCTCCAAAGGCAGAAGATCCGGAATCGAGGAGGAAGTCAACCTACCTCGACCAATGAGGATCGCGAGATCGGCATCCTAGACTTCGAACCTAGGATGTGACACAAATGAAGACGAGTGCGAATACGCCCAACGGCGGATCTTGTATTTAAGAAGAGTAGGTAAGATTCAAACGGCTCCTCCAACGGCTAGTCTTGAATCTCTACCTATATAAACCCGTCTTCAACCTCGGGATCGGACACGAAAAACTCTCTACAAGCTTTCACTTTCGAATTCATTATTCTTTCAAAAGCTCCCAAGCGATTCTACATAGATCAAAGAACACTTTATCTTAAAGTGTTTCTAGTTAAGAAACCGCATAGTTTTTCGTCCGTTCCCTAGGCCAAACTCTTTGTATATCTAAAGCCTAGATTTCGAACGAGTTCATCTCTCTCGAAGTTCTTAATTGTAAGAACTCGTTCACGCTGGAACCCCATACCCAAACCCAAACCCGGAAAGGTTAGGTAAAGGTACGCTTGCTCGAAGCGCGTAATTCGAGTGGATAGGTTCTTCGCACCCGCAAACCGAAGGTGTATAGGCTTGACGGTGCCCATGGCTGTTGGAACACGGCTCGGGTTAGAGTTGTGAAGTTGCTTGGTACTTGGAAACCAAGTGGTAGTGGATTACCAGTAAACCTGGTCGTGGACGTAGGAGGTGTTACTCCGAACCACGTAAAAACTCGCGTGTTTCTCTCTCTCTCTCTTTACGTTTGCTTTATATTCAGCTGTGTACTAACGCCTTCATATCATTGCATACTTGCTCAAAACTGCACACACAGCTGATCTCCAAAGACAGCTGTGTCTCTCGAAAAGTTGCATAACCTGACTAAGCTGAAAACTATAAGTTAATATTTTAAAACTGAGTTTTTCTAAGTAACTGAGCTAAAGTTTTCAAACCACCACTTTCCGCACCGCCAAACTTACCGAGTTGTTTACCCAGCTGACCCTCCCCAGCTGGATCAATAACTGAGCTCTCACTCAACTCCGTTTTAACTTGTCAAAAGTTTAGAAAAATCTACTTGGTGTATTCACCCCCCCCTCTACACCAAGTACCCAGCTCAGGGACCATCAAGACTATTATAGAGATGACATGGGTTGGAAGAGAAGAATATGAATGAGTTAATGTAGTCCGAGTGGTAGTAAAAACGAGGGATGGAGAAGATAATGTACAATCATCAATTCCTCTACTCTACTTTTATTAATTTATAATTTAGATTTTCTTTACTTTCAATTAAAGTTATATATTTGTTGTTTCAATTTATATAGACTAAAACGACATCATTTTGATCTCATTTGAATTTCCAACAAGCCACATATAATTTTCGGCACCATAAATTGGAGCTTATGATATTACTGAAAAAAAATATTAAAATGTGGTGATGATCATAGAGAGAGATTATTTTTAGAGAGAGGAAATTCTAGAGAGAATGAGTTTTAGAGAGGGAAAATTATAGAGAGAGATTATTTTTAGAGAGAGAAACTATTGGGTAGAACAAGTTCTAGAGAGAGAAAATTTTTAGAGAGGGAAAATTCTAGAGAGAGAAAATTATAGAGAGAGAAAATTTAGAGAGAGAAAAATCTAGAGAGATAAATTTTTAGAGAGAGGGAAAAACTATAAAGAGAAAATTTGGAGAGAGAAAGTGCTATCGAAAATAAATTATAATGATAATAATTATAATAATTTTCTCTCTGATATTTTCTATCTTTAGAATTTTCTCTCTCTAAAAATTTTCTCTCTCTAAAAAATTTACCTTCTCTAACATTTTTCATCAAATATTATTTTGAGATAGAAAAAAAATGATATAAAATGGTAAATAAATAATGATTCCATTATTTTCTTTAATTCTTGTGTATACCAAGTAAATAAATCAACCAAAGTTTATTATTTCATTCCTACCTTCATTCCATTCCGACATCCATTCCATTCCTACCTCATTTCATTACATCATACCAATCACCTCCTTAGTATAATAACTGCGCGACTAGAAAAAGAAAAAGAAAAAACTTATGTTTCTGTAGAGGTGACTTAAATTGATGTTTTTAGAAAAATAACTGCTTATTGAAGAGGTGTCTGCGGTTCGGTTTGGTTCCAGAATCGGAACCGAACTGGCGGTTCTCGGTTCCATCCCGATGGAACCGGAACCGAACCGCCTATTACTTCGGTTTCGGTTCCAAACCGGAACCGCAGATTTCGGTTCCGCGGTTCTTGCGGTTCCAAACCGGAACCGCATGTTACAAGGTAATAATTTTTATTTTTTTTCATTTTTTTTTTGCTATTTTTTCTTGTTCAACTTTATTTTTATGCATCTTAATGTAACAGGTGAAATAAATATGAATTGCAACATAAATATAAATAAAAACGTAAAAAAATAAAAAAATTAGAAGGAACCAAAACCGAACCGAAATCGGCAGTTCTCGGTTCCATAGATTTGGAACCGGAACCGAACCGCCGTCGATGCGGTTCTCGGTTCCAAACCGGAACCGGCGGTTCGGTTTCGATTCCGGAACCGCCGGTTTCGGTTCGGTTCCGGTTCATTTGGCCTATTCTCAAAAAAACAAAGAAAAGGAAAAATAACTACTTATATAGTTATTGTTAAAAAACATTCGACTTAATCTTTTTATTCAGTTCTTTGAAGTTAAAGGGAAGATGAACAAATCAAGCTTTGATTTTTATAAAATCAAAAGTAATATAAAAAATTAAAAAATAAATAATATTAATTTAGACAAAATATGAGCGGAGTTCAAGAAAAATGTTCAGAGAAGGCGAGCAACATATAACTTCTGTACAGAAATATATATTAACATTTAGAACCGCGACTACTTTTGTATCCCAATGCTTTACACACATCAAAGTTTACTTAAAATCATTACAACAAAATTCCAACCTATGAACATGCATGCATTCGATTACAAACTTTCGGACCTCAAAATTATTGAGCATTCTACTTGCCTAGCACTAAAAACACAAACAAAAAATACTATAGAATAATTAAATATGCAATTGATTTTACTCGCGTTGTTTGACATGTTTGTCGAGTATGTGTGTCTTAATATAAAGTGGTATTTGGTAACAATAATTGATCAATGATGGAATTTCGTAGCTTTATGCGTGCCCCTCAAGTCTCAACAAATGTTTTTAGACATAGAGATATGGACATGAGATGTCGCAGATAATGGGCATTGTGATATCCGTGAGGGATGCTGAAATCATAAATCTAAGAAGCAGAAGATGACTATCCTCGCTAGTCGTTATACGTGTTGTATGTGAACCATATGCACCGAAATGCTAACAAAGCTGCACATGAGCTGACTCGTCTTTGAAAAACTTTAGATAATATTATTTGCCTTCCTGGTTTTTGAATATTGTGAATTCTTAGTCAAGTTGATTTGTAAGAGTTATTTTCTTTAAAAAAATGTCAACAATTATTATAAATGAATATGAATTATTAATGGTACTAATTTCATATTAATGGTGTACATACAATGGTTATTAATTAATGGTGTTGGGCCTTTTTAGGGTATGGTCCAAAACATTAATATTTTTTTGTAATATGCTTATCGAATTGAAATGAAATGAGTTTTAACAAACAATCACGAGATGAGTATACTGTATATATATCATCATATTGCTTATTTTTTCTTTCTTCTTCTTCTTCTTGTTCTTTTCATACCATAAAAAGATTCCTTGAGGTCCCTTGATGGGGTTGAGAGTGGATTTATTCATTTGGTTACACAATATTTCTCTAGAGCTTTTATGATTTATTGGAACTTTTCAAGAATAGTATTAATTTTAGATAAAAAAACAGAGTGAAATATTATAATAGCCACTTAAGTTAATAAGAAAAAAAATACTAGCCACTAAGTTAATATTATATAAATACTGACCACTCTTACAAAAATACCCCTAGATAGAAACAGAATCGCCGTCTTCCCACAATCTCATTCCTTCTTCGCACCTCCGCCGTCTTCGCATCTCCTCCGCCGCCGTCTTCACATCTCCTCCTCCGCCGCATTCGCATTTCTTTCACCAACACCTTCGCGTATAGGCTTCTTCGCGCCTAATCTTCGCCGCTCGTGCTACCGTCGCGTCACCCTCTCTGCCGTGCCACCATCTCCCCCGCTCGTGCTACCCGTCGCGCCTCCCTCTATGCCGCACCACCATCTCCGCCGACGATGTCGAATAGCTCAAACAGAAGTGATTCCGTTGAATCGGAATCCGACGACGATTATGGCGCCGATGTAAGTTTCCTACTACAAATCTATGTGTTAATGGTGTTAATTTATGATGCAAAACTCCGTTGCGGTGGTGAAAGGAGCGAATAGATCTAGTCGCCCCATGTAGGGTACGAGTGGATCTACTCGCCCCATGTATTGTGCGAATAGATCTAGGTGCTAGCGGGCGAACGAGGGCCGTTCGCGCGACTCGCGCCTGATGTCTGGGTAAAGTGAGTGGCGCGAGCGGGCGAACGAGGGCCGTTCGTGCGACTCGCGCCTGATGTGTGGGTAAGGTGAGCGGCGCGAGCGGGGCGAACGAGGGCCGTTCGCACGACTCGCGCCTTGCTCGGGTGTGTGGGTAACATGAGCGGTGCGAGTGGCGCGAACGGGTCGATCGGTGCCCGTGCGTGCTGTTCGCGCCACACTAGTTCGCGAGATGGAGGCGCGAACGGGTCGAATGGGCTGCCGTTCGCCCGTTCGCCCGTTCGCGTACAGAACGAGGGCCGCTCGCCTCACTCGCAGCGAGACCCCCGTTTGCGTGGCGGCAATATTGCAACTTCTTGTTAAAATGGTATAAATATAAGTTAAAGGGTAAAAAAATATTTTCAAACAAATAGTGGCTAGTATTTATATAACATTAAGTTTGTGGCTAGTATTTTGTTTTTATTAACTTAAGTGGCTATTTCACATAGTTAATCTAAAAAAAAGCATAAATAAATTGCATAACTTTGAATTAAGCATGATATTTGAATTTCACTAGGCTAATATAAACATCCATATTCCAAAGCACCAAATCGTGATGATAAAAGATTAACGAAATTAGTTCGAAAAAGAATAAATAGTCATCCAGGCGATGAGGCCTAACTCAATTGGCTAGCTGAGGTACCACAAGACTTTCCATAGCAAGAGGTCTTGGGTTCAATCTCGCCTGCATGAGTGTAGTATTTTTCCCAGATTATATATATATACCTTGTAATTCTCTCAAAAAAGAATAAATAGTCATCCCTTAATAAAATATTTTTGAACTAAATAGCCTAAAAAAAATAACCAAATAGCCTAAAAAGGCATTAAAGAAAGAAAAAAAAAACAATGTAATTTTAAAAAATATTGTTTTTTCCCGACATAAAAAATTTATAGTTATATTTCGCCGTCAAAAAAGTTAATTCATATTTCTGATTTTTATGTGAGTGAATGATCAGATTTTATTCCTCATTCCTCCTTCCAACTTAAATAAAAAACAGAAGATTTATTATAAAAAAAAAAAAACTCGTTTATTGAGTAGAGAATTTATTGAATCAAATTTCTAAACAGTTACGAGCAAAGAAAGAAAGATAAAAAAAAAAGTTCAATTAGTTTTATATTTCTGGAAAATGAACCTAATTTATGAATTCCAAACAATAAAAAAAATGTCAACATGGAACACAGACAGCGCACCGTTAAGCGCTGATAGTGAATTATTTGCATTTTTTTAATCCTTTTCCTTATTTTCTTCATCATTTCCTCTCCGATCTCAGTCTTCTCCGGCATTAATGGCGTCTTCTAGCTCCGGCAATTCCGTGCCTGCTCCCGGTATGCTCGATATCAATTCTGATTCAATTTCCACAATTTTGCGTGTAATTCTCGATATTAGTGTAAACTCTTAGCTAATTTGTAAGAGGTTTCTTTCAAATTCTCAGAGGCAGTTCAAGTTCTCGTCTCGTCGTTGGCAGACGAGTCGCCGGTGGTCAGAGAGGCGTCGGCTGCTACTCTCAAGGACATTGCTTCCGTGTAATTTCTCGTTCTTGCTTGAAAATTTTGTTTTAGTGATTGTAATTATCGTGTCTGTTGATGTTTGTATCGTGATGGATTGCTCGTGTGGTGATTGAAATGTTTGGGTCATGTTCAAGCTTGAATTAGTTTCTTGAATGTCTACAGGAACCCGCTTCTGGTTCTTGATTGTTGTTCGACTGTTTCTCGTGGTGGTCGAAGGGTACTGTCTTGTTTCATGCTCTTGTTTGAATACAATTGTGTAATTATCGAGGTAGTGAGATATCAGTAGCAATGAATGATCAGTGCACATCTATTTCAGAGATTTGGGAAAATTGCTGGATTATTTCAAGTTATGTCTGTGGCAATTCGCGCATTGCATAAAGATGATGTTGATCCTCAATATATGGCAAAGCTTGCTAAAATTGCCTCTTCTGAGATTATCTCAACCAAGGTATGATACAGCTAGGTTGCACGCACGTTCATGTATTGATGTTAGCATAGTATCATTGCAACCTTGTCAAACTTAAAATGTTAATTGAACCTACAGTTTCGTGCCCCTAACTTTCTTGGAGTCAATTTACTCTTCCCCCCCTTCTAACTTCTCTTCGCAGAATATGTGGTAGATGCTTTAACTGATTGTTAATAATTTATTTGCTCTTATGGATAGAGTTATTGGAGATGCTCTTCATTTGATGCCTTATTAGTTTTTGCTAAGTCTAATTGCTTAGCTGTCTGAGCCAGAAAGGTTTAACAACTATGAACTTAGGCTAATCAGCTCTTCAGATTTTAATTGATCTTATTGAGATACGTCATGAAGATGCTGTTTATTTGATAACTTTTATGTTGTTTTTTGTACGTCTAATTTTTTAGCTGTCTCAACCAGCACACATGTTTAACAACTATGACTCTATGAACTTGGTCAAATCAATTCATTGAGCTTCTCGCGAGAGTCACGGAGATGCTGTTCTTCTGAGCCTCATTAGTCCTCTCTGCTGACCAACTGCTTAGCTGTCTGAGCACTTGAAAATGATTTAGTGCTTGTTCATATATATGGTCTTGGGTTCGCTTTATGGTGATAATGACTTATCTATCGTCTCTATGGAGACTGGAAAATATTTCATGATTCAAGTATCAAGCGTTCATTGATTTTAGCATCATGTAATTATCGTAGTATTATTTTTTTTCTTATTGGAGTATCTTTTGTGGTTATCGTGTGAATCATATAAGACATATTTTGAGGTTTTGGTCAACTTTGGTTAAAATATCAGTTTTACTTCAATAAATGCTCTAGCTTATTGATTCTACTGGTTCTGAACCAGTAAATATGTGCTACATTAGAATACAAGTATTCTAAATTTTCGTCAGTTTTGGTTATGATAACATCTAAAAAACTGCTATGCAGTCAGCTTAGATATAATCTGGATACACATTATCTACGTCTCGAAGCAACAGACCAGTAAAAAAGTCTTTACCACATGAGTTGTGGTATAGAAGGTGAAATTTGAATGCAGTTCCTGGTAAACTGTGAAGAGTTCAAAATAATAAGAAAATTAGATTTTATTTGTTTATCTGCTTCATGTTTGCTTTCATCTAAGTTTAGGTTTTAAAACGAAGATAATTGCATTAAAGAAGAGAAAAAAACAGATAATTTCAGTTGACTTCAGGACATTTGTCCTTCTTGTTGTAACATATATTTATTTATTTATATTTGGATAACCTCAATCAAAAAATGAATTGTTTTAATTAAGTGCCAGGGAAAAATAGAAGTCTATGAAGTGCATAGCCACATTGGCTACATGATCATATATTTTAAGATTCATACTTATGAGCTTGATAATATCTAAATCCGATTCACAACTTACAACTTTCTGGTAGAATTCTTATTAGTGATTCAATTTCAAATGCTGTTTGGCCACATGCTTTCATTCGTTTGTGTACACGCACTGATAATACAATATAGAATTGTTTCTCATGTTTATCTAATTATCTTCTTCCAGGAACTTAATGCCGATTGGCAAAAGGCTGCATCTGGTGTACTTGTTGCATTAGGTTTGCATTTGCCTGACCTTGTAAGCTCCTCACTTTGACCAATTTAGACTACTGAAGCATGTCACTTTGAGTTCCTTTACCATTTCAGCTATTGAGTTTCTTACCATTATGTGTAATACTTCTCTGCAGCTTCGTTCACATTTCCGTTGAATATCCTTAAACCTTCTGCAAGTTTGGTCCTTGACTGTTGAATGAAAAATATTGCATAACCTTGATATTGGTAGTTGATTTGGAGTTGAATCTCAATCATCCATTTATTCCTCAAAATTGAGCAAAGAATACATTTTAATTTTACTTTGACATGAATCATGTTGTTTGCTACGTAGTACTGTGCCAATAGGAACACTCTGCTTATTGTTATCAGTTTGATGGCCACTCATGCAGCCAACTCTATTTTCTTGAGCTACACGACATGCTAACTTGCTAAGTCTTAACTGTTAACAAGTGAAGATGACTTCTCTGTTTACCTATGATGCGGAAGTATAATGCATGTCGTTCATCTACTTATTTTTTCAGATGATGGAAGAAATATTTCTCCATCTCTCTGGATCAAATTCAGCTCTTCCTGCCATGGTTCAAATACTTGCAGATTTTGCTTCATCTGATGGTATTCCTGTATCTTTAGTCTTTTTTTACTCTTATTGTATTAAGTGGTCTAGAGTCTAGATCTTGGTGTCTGATATTGGTTTTTTTTTTTTTAATGGCTAGTTGATCTAAATTTTTTAAATATGTGAAGCTTTTCAGTTCACTCCACGGCTCAAAGGTGTGCTTACAAGAGTTCTTCCTATTCTTGGAAATGTAAAAGACATTCATCGGCCTATCTTTGCAAATGGTATGTTTATTTTGCTGCATCTGTATTACTAGGGGGCCGATTTCTTTTTGCTAGCATTCTAATATTGTAATGGATGTCAAGAGAATCTAGGATGCTATGCCTCTAACCTGACCATTTTATCAGAGAAGACTCAACAAGAATAGCTAAGATGATAATTAAGGTTCAATGATAATGTGGGCTGTTGATGATAGTTTGACTTAAACCTGAACAAAAATTGGGGTGAAATTGCGTATTTCTTGTAGAAGTAAAGTGTCTTTTTAGATGTCATGCTTGATGGAGAAACAGTTTTCAGATCTTAGTGATACAAGAACCTATTAACTATAAATTTCTAATTGGGAAGAAGATCATAATGGTCCTTTATGCTTGTTGTTTCAATTGAGACTTCTTTTTCTGCTTTCCGTTGTAGACTGGTTTTCATTGATTTATTGGTACTTGGTAAAAATGCCTTCACATTATGATACTTCAACAAAAACTTTTCAGCAAACTCTACTTATATCAAGGGTAATTTTGTCCTCTTTCAGCATTCAAGTCATGGTGTCAAGCCTGTTGGCAGTATCACGTTGATTTCCCTCTGTATACAGCAATTGATGGTGATGTCATGTGAGACTTGTTTCTAGCTTTTGCCCTAGTCTGCTTACTTATCACACCATTTTTTGCGTACAGTTACTTTAGGCTGACCTGAGCCCTTTTGGTTGCAGGTCTTTCCTGAACTCTGCATTTGAGCTTCTATTGAGAGTTTGGGCAACTTCACGGGATCTCAAGGTTTTTATTTGGAAATATACATGTCATTTCATGTCTCTTTTGTTGTCTTTTCCTTTTTATGTTGTACAATCTTGAAATTGTGTTTTGCTCACTCTACTGTGATTGAAAATATACTATTTGGTCTGACTCATTGTCTGATGAAGTGTCTTTTTGGCTTGATGCTTTTGAGTTGTTCCTTGTGAGAAATCTCTTTAAAAAGATTGGTATGCCAAGCTTTATTTGCTGGATATTACACTTTTTTCTTATTTATATACAGCTTTAGTGTCTTTTGAGGTTTTGGAGGTAAAATAAGGTATACTATACCAGGAAGAGTGATGATTTTTGTCTCATATTTGTCATTATAGCTACAATGAACTATAGTATTAAATTATGAGAGTCTGAAGCATGTTACTTGCATACATAAATCATTTCAAAGGATTATAAGTGAGACCTTTTTACTAATGTCAGCTTGTCCTTGCCTTGGCTGGGTAGATTCAATTTCCATCGCCTCATTGATTTATTGGGATCACAAATTATCCCTATATAGTTTACAAACTTTAAACACTTACCCTATTGTCTAGTAAATTGTGGACATGACTTGGGTTTTTTGTGGTTTTTAAGTTTAATCGGTCTAACAATAGTAACTATTCACAAAACTACTACTTTTCTCTATTTAAATTGTTTCACCCTGAAATAGGAAGGGGGCAACTTTTTTATCTGGGAAAAATTAGCACTATCACACCTAGACCACAAAGGGTACATAAATGATATGTAAGGTTTGAGAAAAAAGTCCTAATAGAAACAAAGAAAAAAAAGCAAGGGCAAATCTTTGCAAGTTTTTTGGATTTTAGCCAATTCTTTTAAATTTTTCAGTTTAGTCATACTTTTGTTTATTGAGTAAAATCGTGGCCAAATTATTATCTTGGTCAAATTTAGGTGACAACAAAATTAGGATGAATCAGAACAGTGCCTTGGGGTGAAGGACTAAACATGAGATATCAATAGGTTCCATAATCATCATAAGGGATTACACCAACCCTTACACCCTTTTCAAATAACTGAACTTTGCCTCAAAAGCATGTCCATCCGAAAAAGAATACCACTCAGACGCCACAGAGTTCACTACATTGGATCCAATCAAAACCTGGTAAAAGGCGCCCTATTATCAAATTACTTTATTGCATGTAACACACAATTGATCACTGAGTAAGCATTCGTGTTTCTGCATTGCCTTAGTTTTCAGGACACATCATCTGCAAGATGAATAAAGAAAGGGTAATCAAATCCACATGTCTGCCCAGTCTGCTAAATTTTACCAAGATAATAATTTGGCTACAATTACTCAATTGATAAAAGTATGGCTAAATTGACAAATCCTACAGAATTGGCTAAAATCCAAAATACTTGCAAAGGTTTGACCTTTTTGGCTATTAGGCCAAAAAGTATGTTTTTCCTATTCTCTTTTTGCATTTAGTTTGACTATCTCTGCTGAACTTTAGTTGGAACACCAGAGCTTCGTCAACAATACAGTTTATTTTGTTTTTGCAGGTTCGCGTTTCTACAGTTGAGGCCTTAGGCCAGATGGTTGGTCTAGTTACTCGAACGCAATTAAAGTCGGCTTTGCCAAGATTGGTACCCACTATTTTAGAACTGTAAGCTGTTAGCTTGATCTGTTTGTTTATATATCTTCTCAGTTCACTAATAATATGCGACATTCTTGCTTCTGATGCCCTTGTTCATAGTTTAAATCCGGCCGGGCAATACTTCTCTGAAGTTGGTATTAGTTTGTTTATCAACTGGAAAAATTGGCTAATATTTTCTTTTATGTTTTCCTTCCTTCCCCCCACCCCCCTTTGGTGATGTAGGTATAAGAAAGATCAAGAAGTAGCAGCATTTGTGGCTACTTGTAGTCTCCACAATCTCTTGAATGCTTCTTTACTTTCAGAAAGTGGCCCACCCTTGCTGGACTTTGAGGTTGAATATGGTTGTGATTTTATTATTGTGAAGGATGAACTTTTGGGGTTTTCAGTATGTTTTACTGCATGTTTGACATCATCCTAGAAGCTTTCATCCTTTCTAATAAGTTTGGTCTTCCTTTTCTCATTTTGTGGTTACCTACAGAATTGTGGTTTGCATGCTTTCCTGAGTAATATCGATGCACTTATCAAATGAGGTTAAACCAATTTTATAATTTTTGGTCTTTCAAGTTTTCTTAGATCATACTTCCACAAATATGAAATAGGGATAGTTTATTGTTGAACAACCAGCGGGAAACCAGCGGGAAGGGTGTGGGAGATGTAATGAGATGACTTACTTAACATATGGTAGAAACAAGTGTACTCAAACTCAAAGCATACATAAATCATACAGTGGTATTCATTTTAATGCAACTTACAATGGAACAAATCCTTTTATTTCCATGTTCATTTTCTAAATTAAGATAGTTTTATTGAAATTTATCGATCGAGTTTCTAACACGAGGCAGCTATGAGTTAAAGGTGCATCAGGTATAACATATAGATGTACGTTGGAAATTACATGATGAAATGTTTGGTTTTGTTTGATTCAATAAACTTGTCCTCTTATTTCCTTGAAGATTTCATGGTCTTATCTGGGTTGTGATTTTGCAGGATCTTACTGTCATATTGTCAACACTTCTTCCCGTGGTTTGTATCAGCAATGACAATAAACAGCAGCCAGATTTTCCAGTAGGACTGAAGGTAGAATCTGGTGGTATTCTGATGTGGTTATGAACATATATAAGTTTGATATGAAACAAAGAAAATGTTACTAATGCAAATGAAAATTAAGTTCAAGGGTTAAAGGATCCCAAAGCAGAACAGAAATTAGTTTAAGAACACTTTACCAGAGTCTAATAGTATCAGTACAAATAAATCTTTGGAGTCTCTATGGACAACCCAAAATTTTACCTTGTCCCAAGGTTCTTCTATATGCTAAAATTTCTCCTGTAGTCCTATTTACTCTGACATGTTTATGCGTAAGAATATAGACTTGCCCCTTTCAAATAATGTTTAGTATTTTCTGTGATAGTTCTGCTCATCTGGCAGTTGTTTACTTCTTGCTATTATTTTTGTTCTTCTTTCTCCCCAATTAAATTCATGGGTTGGGTTACAAAAGATATTCTTCACGTTTTTTGACATATAACCTTTTTTGTAGAATTTTTTAAGAGCTTGCTAGGGTTTTCGGAGTAATCTGAAGATCTCAGTGATAAAACACAAATCTTCGTGGCCATGTTTGTGTGGTTTTATATTAGTTGATTTTGAAGTTTTCTTACAGGAGATGCTTCCTCTTGGAACACCGTTAGAGCATAAAGAAACTTTGTAGTTATGGAGCTATCCCCCTTCCTCCTGCCCCCAACTTTAGATCTCCCGAATTCCGAATTTTCACACGCAATATAGTCATCGTGTCTCACTTCATTATTACTCCCGCCGTCCACAAAGAGTGTGCCCATTAGGTTGTGGCACGAGCCGCACGAGTATTAGTAAAAGTTTGGTAGATGTTAAGTGAGTGGAGAAAGGGACCCACCTTTGTGAGTGGAGAAAGGAATAAAAAAGTAATATAGTGGGTAGGGTCATGTCCTAAAGTGGAAAGGGCACACTCTTTGTGGGCAGACGAAAAAGGAAAGATGGGCACACTCTTCGTGGACGGAGGGAGTATTTTTTTTTCTTTTTTTCTTGGTCAATACAATCTTCTACTTTATTTTCTTTTCTAGTGTAAGTTTTAGAAAGGTGGCTATTCCTGTAATAATATTCCTGTTATATTGTCTGGTAGTTATTTGATGTTTGTTATGTATCTGCAGACATACAACGAAGTTCAACATTGCTTTCTCACAGTTGCTCAGGTTTACCCGGAAGATATGTTCACGTTCCTTCTCTATGTGGGTAACATGTATAATAATATTGTATTACTGCAATTTATTTTAGTTATTTTCCTATAAGACATAAGTTCAACCATGACACCTTACCTCTTCTCTTTTTATTCCCTGGAAGAAAAACACTTAAGCCCCACAATATGACAGAGAAATAATGGGAACTATAAATAAAATGAAAAAGTTGGATTTCGATGTCTTATGTGTAGTATCTGAATGATGTATGTTCCAGAAATGCAGGTTGAAAGAAGATCCTCTTACTTTTGGTGCACTTTCTGTCCTAAAGCATCTTTTACCTAGGTTAGCTTTCTTTCTTCTTCAAAAAATTTAGATTTCAATATCTTCTTCCAACTTATATTCTCATTGCTTCCTTTTTAAGATTGTCTGAAGCTTGGCATGCTAAAAGGCCTTTGCTAGTTGAAGCAGTTAAAAATTTGTTAGATGAGAGGGATTTGGCTGTTTGCAAGGCACTTTCTGAGGTAGTGTTGCAATAGCAAAGTATGCCATGTTTTTGTATACAATATAATGGCTTACACTTTTTATGATTGTCTTCGATTGCAGTTGATTGTTGTTATGGCTTCCCATTGTTACTTGGTTGGTCCAGCAGGGGAGTTATTTGTGGAATACTTGGTACGCCATTGTGCCGTAACAGATTTAAATGGAACAGATATTGAGAGTTCGAAGGATTTTCTTAAGTCGACTGGCTCTTTCTATCCTTTCATGTACAAGAAATCAGAGGTTGGCTGTCTTCTTAGAATGCCTGGCAGTCTGTTTGGCTGCATATTGATGAACATGATCATCTGCTGATTGAATCTGATAATAATACACTGCACAATTAGTGCATGTATGCATATATACATGCTACATTGTAAATCAAATGAAAAGGAAATTTTATGAATAATATAAGATTTTGTTTTTAGCCATCCTATTGTAAGAATACCTTACTTGAATCAGCAGAAGATATTTTATTTATATTATGCTTTAATTTGTTGGGTTTTAAATGATAAAATATCAGATCAATTGAACAACATCAATGAATTCAGGAATACTTTTGCTAAATGGTACTAGTGGCAGTCTTTCTACCATATAAAAGATGAAGAATGAGTTATTTAGAAGAAAACAAATGCCAGAACTTCCATGGGGAAGTATAGAATCTGATTGGACCCTGTAGCAAATCTTAATGGTTTTTGACTATTGAATTTCTTAATTAAATCAAGTCTGCACGTCCTCACGTATTTCTTCTTTTTATTTATAAACCTTTGGATCATTTGCAGGTGAAGATTGGAGGCGTATCTCCAACTGAGCTACGTGACACCTGTGAAAAAGGTCTCCTTTTGATTACAGTGACCATTCCTGAAATGGAGGTATATTTATGCCTTTTGGTTTAATCTTCTGTCAGTTGTACTCTCTTCTTTTCTTTATCCTTTTTTTGCTGATTATATTTGCATCTCTAATATAATAAATATTGTGTTTGATATTTCCAGCATGTTCTCTGGCCATTTTTGCTGAAAATGATCATACCACGGATTTACACTGGAGCAGTTGCCACGGTAGGATACACTATGTCTGTTTGTAATATTAAACATCTCTAGAATTTTGTAATGTTAAATGCCACCTCAAGTTTCTCTATCTTATGGACTCCTTATCATGTAAATTATGTTTCTTTTCTCAGTAATATAGTATTTTATGCAGGTTTGCAGGTGCATCTCAGAATTATGCAGACATAAACATACCCAAAGTGATGTAATTGTGTCTGATGTTAAATCCCGTGCAGATATTCCAAATCCTGAGGTTAGATATCCTCTTTTGATGTATCCATATAATTTGCTCTTCTGATAGAAAATCATCACCAAAAAACATAAATTTAGGATCTTTTTGCACGTCTTGTGGTACTTCTTCACAATCCACTCGCGAGAGAGCAGCTAGTGACTCATATCCTGGGTGTAAGTTTGCTTTATCACTTTCTTATATAAATATATATTATACAATCATGTATTATTGCAGAATGATTATTTATATCCATAGCTTGGTGTTCACTAGCAAGTATTACTGGCATCTACAATTATACATGCAAGAATATGTATGTTTGAAATGAAGAGAGTTTTTAATAGCCAGGAACTTATTCTAAGATCTAATCTACTTTTGATAATCCTAATAGATGAAGCATGTTTATTTGCACCTATAGAACTGTGCACTCTTTCTTTCATTCCTGCAATAGTAGTCAGGATTTGAATTTTGGACTTCGCCCTCATACTTATGTGAACAACTAGGGAAGCATGTGAATGGAAAACATGTGGAGAATTTGCATTGATTTAATTTAAGAGAATTTTGAGTAACTTGGTGCTTATTGTATTGTCTATTCTGAATAGGTAATAAATGTACAACTGTTTCTTCATTTGTACCTAGATCACTGTGCAGACTCTCTCTTTATTGCAAGAGTTGTTTTTTTTTTTTTTTGTATTGCTGGGTTGAGATGGGTCGGGGTGGTTTAAAAGCAATAGTTGAGGGAAGAACACCAGGTGCTTAAAACTTTCTTTGGTTTCTAGTGTTAGTTTGTCAAAATGTTATAAGGTATATAATATAGGGAAAAATGCATAACTTGCCTCTATATGGCTACTAAGTATTATTCACTATTATAAAAAAGTAGCGTTGATGAAAACACATTACTAAAAAGCCTGCCTCTTGATTTGATTTGATTATTTCTTTTCATTTTTTACTTTCTTCCTTCTTCCTTTTTCACAATATAGAATCATTTGATTAATGGGAGAAGGGGGACTTGATTTGGTGTTGTACTTTTACAAGAACAAATGTCAGTTTTGGCCAATCGCTACATGTTAAACACACACAAACTCAGCAAATATTTTTAATTGTGTATTCTTGATTACTTGTTCGGGTGTACCTATAGATTGTTCTTGTTTAGCTATTCGTGTGTTCTTGTTTACCCATTTGATTGTATTAATCAGTATATTTTCTTAAAGATGTCGGAACCTTCCTATATACTCGGAGCAGATTCTTCATTTCCTAGGTGGAGCTCATAGAAAATAGTAGTTAGACTCAAAACAATTATGTTTGCTCCTCCCGCTATCATTGGATTGTCCGTTCAATTTAGAGAAGATATTTTATTTTATATTTCAAGCTGAGCCCACATATTGCGTTGCCCTCTTAAATTTTTCTTATTAGCATTTTGAAATAGACCCTGGCTTTGGGAGGTGGCCTGTATTGAGTGTGCAAAATCTCAGAGATACTCATCTGATGTGTGAAAAATGGGTAGATTTTTCTGTTCTTTACACATTATTTTTTTTTGCAGGTCCTAAATCAGTTAGCTTCTCTGTTTCCAAAGAATATCATCTTATTTTGGCAAGATGAGGTATAGCAGCTTGATATTTTGTTTGTATTTTTATTTTTTAAATATTCTTTTGCTTTTTGTGGACTAATTTGATATAGAATTTGTTTTGTAGTTGGAATTGCATGACCAGATTGCAATTTATTTTTATTTTGTTTTGTTGAATTTAACACATTTTTTTTTATATTTATCAGTTTTAAGTACAATCATTATGAGCTAGATTGCATGCACATGTTTAGTTGATAGATATAAACTTGTAGTTTCTCTTCTAACTGTTTGTCTTCTTTTGCAAGCTCTAGATTCCAAAAATGAAAGCTTATGTGAGTGATCCAGAAGACCTAAAGCAAGATCCATTATATCAAGAGACTTGGGATGACATGGTTATTAATGTAAGCTCTGGCGGCAGTTGCTCATCTCTGTCTTTCTAAATTGATGCATTTTATTCATAACCGTTTATAGACTGGGAAAAGTTTTTGGGACTTACCAAACCAAATTCTTTCTTGACTTGCCAAGCTACGTTCACTATATTGAAGAATTTGCTAACAAGTTCCAATTGCTACTCTTTTATATTATAAAATTATGCTCATTTCTCTTGATGTTCCAGCATTCATAAAGGAAGAATATGTTGGTTAACAGTGATGAAGTTCCTTTAGTTGTACTGTGCATATTCTTCTCTACTCTTGATTTTATAGATGCTGCTATGGTTTGAATATATAGGTTCATATTTTATTGTGGATAACGTATATAAATATATAATCTTTGTTTGTGGAAACAGTTTGTTGCGGAGTCGTTGGATGTCATTCAGGATCCTGATTGGGTGGTATCTCTGGGGAACTCTTTTGCTAAACAATATGAACTTTATTCATCCGAGGACGAGCATTCTGCATTGCTTCACAGGTATGATGCATTATTTCTCCCTTTTCTTTCCTTATGTCCCAGGAAGAACTGCCATATCTTCTTTTTTAAGTTATCTGCAGTGTCAGCATCCCCCATCACTCCCCCTCCTGAGACTGGGAGCCTTTAGATGTGCCAGCAACTTCTTTTCCTGATGTAGTGGTTTCATGCAATTTTTGTATAGCAAGTATTTATCATGTTTCCCCTAGAGTTATCTCGATTATTGATTCTTTCAACATTATAATCTAGGGAAAGGAACTTTGTAGTTGTGTTTAATTCTTTATCTTCTTGACTATCTAGTTCCTGTATAACTTTTGGCTTCTAGTTTTGCCCTTTTGATTATGCTCTTGCTTGCCCCTGTATCTCTCTGTGTTGGTACTGAGAATAGATGTACATACTGTCAGGATACCATTATTTTCTCTATTTATGATCTCTGACATGCATGAAAGTTGTTTGTCTTTGGGTTGTGACTGTTATAATAGACTGAGTTGGAAAAAGTGGATAAACATAAACGTAGTAATCTTAGATAATTATTTATCGGACTTCATGAAAATTGTTGAGCTATGTAATGGAATCTTAAGTTTGACAGTTTGTCCTCCCCACCTTTATGAAGCTACATGCTCAAATATTTTGGCATGCATCATCTGCAAGATTTATAGATGGAGAGCTGAAACCAATTGGTTTTTCCTAGTGCAGATGCCTTGGCATTTTGCTGCAGAAAGTTCATGACAGAACCTATGTCCGTGCTAAGATTGATTTGATGTACATGCAAGCTAACATTGCTTTGCCGGTGAATAGGCTTGGTTTAGCCAAGGCCATGGGACTGGTAATCATTCTTTGCATTGAAGTGCTACTGACATGCTTGAATAAACTCAATACTGTGAAGAAGAGTTCTATTAATAATACTATACAAATGATGCCCGTGGCTGCTGTCTTGACACAAAGGTCGCTGCATCTCACTTGGACACAGTTCTGGATAAGCTAAAAGATATTCTCGATAATGTTGGTGATAGTTTCTTTAAAAGGTAAATTCAAGGGGCTTATGAGTATTTTAACTCCTATAGTTCTTTCTTGTCTTGGTGAAATTTTGTATGGGATCTAAGTTCTCACATCTGAATCACATGTATGCAATCATGTTTTAACTCTAGATGTAAGAAGTTGTGATTATGGTTGTCAGTCATAGGGATGGCTTTGAAGTAAATATTTATCATCTGTGAGTGTTGGAGGATTTGATGTAAGGAGTCATGAGTCAATGACAAAAAGATTTGTTCGTGTCGAAGGATTTGATGTAAAGAGTCATCATGCAAAATTTTGTTTGAGATCAATGTACTATAGTTATTTGTATTTTGCACTTTATTGTGGTAACATATGCATGTAAACATAGTGCCAATTATTAATGCTCTCACACCATCTCGCAGGATTCTATCATTCTTCTCTGATAGAGCAAAAATGGAAGAGTCTGATGATATTCATGCTGCTTTGGCTCTTATGTATGGTTATGCTGCTAAGTATGCTCCATCTACCGTCATTGAAGCCAGAATAGACGCACTTGTGGTATGTATAGTGGAATCATTGCATTATCGTTTTATGGATTTACTATGCTCTCATACTCTGAGCATTGGTTGTGAAATCTATTTATGGATGTGCTCAGTGTGGGTCAGTTTCTATGTGTTTGCTTTTCTTTGGCATAACTTAAATTAACTTCAAACCATTATTCCTTTAACTCACCGTTGTGTGTGCCTAGGATTGAAAACAGATTATTGGCTGAAATTGTTTCCTCATCCAAAGACTCGTAAGAGGTCAACAAACAGTAGTAATAAATCAGAATCGTTTCCTCATATGAAGACTTGTGAAAGGTTGACAAAGGTTGGAATTGACTTAAAACTGTTTTCTCATCCAATGACTCGTGAAAGGTTGGCAAAGCATCGGAAGAAGGCTTTGCAACCTCGCTTGTCATGGCTGCATAATTTGTATGTAGTGGGGTTCGAACGTGAGCACCTTCCTGGCTGCGAGAAGGCAGAGGATTGTATGGTGCCAAACCTTCATAACCGCAAAATTTGGTGCTAGGAAATCAGTCTGGTTCCAAAAATGTGTGAGATCCTGAGCCTCATTGTCCTGGACCTCGGCTGGAGGTGGGGATGTCGGCGAGGAGGCATAAGCGCAAAGAATCGTGTGCTGCCTCTTGATACTAACTAATGTAGGCTGAAGCATAATCAAAAGGGACAGACTCCCTCGATTCTACGAATACATAGAATACTGACTAGAGCAAAAGCACAACTTGGAGATTGCACATAATATCATGATTTTCATTAAATTTCAGCTCCTGTATAGTAACAATTAAACGAACTTTAGTACTAGAAGAAAGCATACCCTAAACAAAATAGGCAACTACCAAAATGATAAAACTCATATTAAATAAAATATTAATGGAAGTTTAAAGATATGATATCCGTTAATTAGTCAATGCAATCACATCACTGTCAGTAATAGTTATGGAGTTTCTTAGCATGCGGTTGTATTGACCCGTAGCTGTTCTTAAATTATATTTTTCATTATTCAAGTGGTATGAGGGTTGTGAAACTTGCATCTCTTTAGTCAATTCTGCCATACAGGTGATTGTTATTCATATGAGTTTGACAATGAGTCAATGACTGATTTCAATGTAAATCAGATGATGCAAACAGATCTATTTAGGTGTCTTATATCCATTAGTATATTTTTGCCTTGTTGATCCCATTGATATGCATGCAAATAGCTTTTTCCTTCTCGCAGATAAAAAGACCATAATGTACACTATAGGTGCTGCGATAGTTGTGCTCCTAGTTGTACTAGCAAGCTGACATATTGCTTATGTTGTATTAATGAATTGGGAAATGTTACCCAGTCTTTTGTGTTTTGACTTCTAGCATCCGCTTTTATGTGTTTATTTAGAGAATTTTTATTTGATATTTTCATATATTTTTCTGTTGTTTGACAGGGGACAAATATGCTTTCACGTCTTCTTAACGTTCGCCATCCTACAGCAAAGCAGGCAGTTATCACAGCTATTGATTTACTAGGTTTGTAAGTTCAATTTAATGCTGTATGGAATATGCTGGCTTTGTTTTCTTTTATTTTCTTTTGGTTACTTGTCCATTATTTTGACATCTTTCTTCTCTAACTTCTATTTCCAAGTGCTCTTATCTAGCACATTTAATTTGGTACCAAGTATTGCTGACAAGGAGATCTTTTATTGATGACAATTGCTTTTTCCTTCCCCTCCCCTTTCTCTTCCTGTGTACACACTTTGAAATGGATTGGTTTAAAAAAATTGAGTTATTTCACATGACTGCAAACTGTACGTGTCTTAGAAAGGTCAGTGGGCAAAACAAAACAATAAAAGTTAGAAGTTTTGCCTTTTTGCAAGGAGGGATCCAGGGGTGATCTTAGGTCCTGAAGAATTTGTATAATTGATGGGGGTTATGAGAAATATTAATCCGATTCCTCATGTTGCAGAAAATACTGCATCCTTGTTGCTTCTCTGTGGTTAATGTATTAGTATTATACATACCATGATTCATGAGGTACTTACTCTTTGGTTGATCTATATCATAATGATCGTATTATTTTGACAATGCAGGTCAGGCTGTTATCGGTGCTGCTGAAAGTGGTAGATCATTTCCATTGAAAAGGAGAGATGTGCTTCTTGATTACATATTAACTTTGATGGGCCGAGATGATGAAGATGGAATTTCTGATTCTAACCTGGATCTCTTGAACACTCAGGTTTGTTTCTGGGAGTCTTGATCTGTTTTGAGTATTTGACGCTTTATTTACATGAACCTGGTGGCTTACAACCACTACCCTATTAAGGCATAAATAATCCCCAGCCTCTGATCTGTAATGTACTTGGAAACTTCTCTTGGAAGTATGCCATTGCTTGCAACCTGAAAATTATTATCTGGTTTCTCACATTAGTACAGAACGAATGTTCCTTGATAGTTGGAAACGCTTAACAGTAAATAAGGACATTTTGTTGGACACTGCATATATTCATTAGAGGAAATAGTCCTTCCTGAATATAAGCCTTAGAAATAGGAGACACTATCACTCTTTAAGATAGCAAGATAGAAGGGTTGGGTGATGGATTTGTCAAGAAAGAATGGAATCTGCTCATCATATGTGGAACATGTCTGGCCGCCTATGCCTTTTCCCTCACATTGTTGGGCTTTGGTTTGTCTTTCCTAACATTACTAGATATAGATATGCATGCACAGTATCGATACTTAACCCCCCCCCCCCCCTCTCTTTTTGACTATTACATTGCTGATGACATGTGGGAGCATGTCTTTTTCCTTCGTAATTATCTTTCTTTGTTAGTTTTTCCTTTCTGCTTTCCTGAACCTGAACGTTTCTATCTTTCTATACAGTGCCTTGCTTTAAGTGCTTGTACAACTTTGGTTTCCGTGGAGCCAAAATTGACAATTGAAACAAGGAATCATGTTTTGAAGGTGAGAGATTCAACATAATTCAGTTTTTCTTGCAACAACAATTTTGTTATCCTGCTGAGTATTTTACATTCTTGACAGGCCACTTTGGGATTCTTTGGTTTACCAGATGATCCTCCTGATGTTATTAATGGTCTCATACACAATCTTATTACTCTTCTATGTGCAATCCTAGTTACGAGGTACTTTCCTTCAAAAATTACTGGTCTAGATTTTAAGTTTGGCTATTTGAAAGATACCTTAGAGATATTTAGTGTGTCTGACACAGATTCGTTGAAGGCCTTGCTTCATTTTGGTGCTTGGGACTCACTCTATTTAAGGGACAATTCTAGAACAGTGTGATTTAGGATTCAGTTTAATTTCTTCAATTATATGAGATGTAGTCTGATCTTCTTTTTCTAGTCACATGCTTTGTGAAGAAACTATAATCTTCCTTGTATTTTCTTATTCTTTTGATAGTTTTGTGGGAATTTTTGTGTTTTTGTTTTTTTTTCCTAAGGCTGGAAAACTATCTGGCAGATTCGTTTTGTTCTTAGATAAATAGGGGCAGCAGCCTTCTATGGAGTGTTCCAGAAATGGTTTCTTCCAGAATGAAAAATTTCATTAAGATTTAAGCATTTCTTCATCAGGTCATATTGATGCAGAGTGTCTGGTGTACTGATTATTTCGATTAGTCATGTTGCATGTGCAAACATCTGGGCATGTTGTTACTAAGATTGTTGGTATGAAACTGTGTCCTTGAATACAGCCATCTGCTGCTTTAACTTTTTTTTTTTAATTGTATTTTTACATAAGTGGGGAGGATGGAAGAAGTCGAGCAGAACAGCTACTGCATATATTGAGACAGATTGATCCATATGTTTCTTCCTCTGTGGAATATCAGAGAAAAAGAGGCTGTCTTGCGGCTTATGAGATGCTTCAGAAGTTCCGGACTATATGTGTTAGCGGTTACTGTGCACTTGGTTGCCAAGGAAGTTGCACCCATAACAAACGAATTGACTGTGCTTTGAATAACAAATTTTCTAATTTACCAAGTTACTCTCTCTCTCTCTCTCTCTCTCTGCTTTTGATCATTCTTCTGTGATTTCAAGCTTAAGATATTTTGTTTTTTTTTTCAGCCGCTTTCGTTTCCCCAAGTCGTGATGCTTTGTGTTTAGGGGAGAGAATCATGGTGTATCTCTCACGCTGTGCAGATACAAATCCCCAAGTTCGAAAAACCTCTGTGCAGGTCAGTAAATATTGATGCCTTACCTTTTTCTTCATTATTCAAGAATACATTGCATCTATGGGAAGTTTATATGGGTATGGTGCTTATTTTGACCCTGTTTTCTTTGTACAGATTCTTGATTTATTTTTCAGTATATCCCTTTCATTGCCAAGGTCTGTGAACTCTAGCTTTGGACTTGATATTGAATTGTGTTACGGTGCTTTATCAGCACTTGAGGATGTAATTGCTATTTTGAGGAGTGTAAGTCAAACCACAACCCTCTTCTTAAATACTTTACTATATCATACTTCCTTAATGGAAAGCAGAAAGGCAGGACAGGTTCTTTTTCCTCTAAATTTCTGCTTCCAATTCAAGAGCAGTCTTCCTCACTACTACTTTTGCTTATAAGGATGCATCACTTGATCCATCAGAGGTGTTCAACAGGGTCGTTTCATCTGTGTGTATATTATTCACTAAGGATGAGGTAACAAATTTTATTGTTCTAATCTTTGTGTATGTATTCACTTTCTGAGATAGTTAAAAGGCTTTTGAAAAGCTTCCTAACCTCGTCTCATCTTGTTTTTTTTTTTTAGCTTGTTGCTGCCCTATATTTTAGCTCATCAGCTATATGTGACAAGGTCAGACAGTCTGCTGAAGGTGCAATTCAAGCTGTGATTGAATTTATCACTAAGAGGGGTAGGGAGCTGAAGGACACTGATATCTCAAGGTGGAATTAGAGAATTGTGATTTGATTTATGAAATAAATTAGCAAATTGTATTGACTAAGATTCTTATGCTCATGTCATCAGGACGACACAATCCTTGCTTTCTGCTACGAACCATGTAACTGAGAAGTATCTACGCCAAGAAACACTTAATGCTGTATCCTTCTTATTTATTTTTTATTTACCTGATCATGGTGGTCAAAGTTTTTTTGCTGTTAATGTTCACGATAATTTAATCATTATCGTATTGGCTTGTGCAAGCTGTAAATGATTTGGATCAAAAGATTTAATCTGGTCCTATGAGTAATTTCTTTTGACTGTTGAAAGATATCTTCTCTTGCTGAGAATACCACCTCAAGAATTGTTTTTGATGAAGTATTGGCCGCTGCTGAGAAAGATATAGCCACAAAAGATGTATCAAGATTACGTGGGGGCTGGCCAGTAAAGGACGCATTTCATGTAAAATTCCTACTTTAACATCTATAGTCAATTAATTGCCAATCTCATACAATTCCTGGGAACCTTTTCTGCACGATTTGTTTGATATATCCATCAATGCTGCTGTTTTACTTTTGTCTTGAAACCTGAAAACTAGTGATGTATATAATACATTCATATATAAGGATTTATTTGACCTTTCTGAGTGTATTAGGTTTAAATTCACATATTTTCTTACATTGGCACTTCTTTTCATTATTTTCTAACATTATATAAATTGAATAATGTTCTTTTCCATTTTCAAATTCTTTAGTATTAATGTTAAGAGGAATCTTTTTGTGGAAAGATAACTCTAATATTCTGTTGAAATACAAGGCAATACATGTCAAATAGATGAATAACTATCTAATTGCGAGGGGCCAAAATGGGTGTCGGTTTTGCTGTTGCTGCATTAGGTGGAATTGCATCCGTTGCATTTTTTCAATACACTTTTTTCTTTTTTTTTTTGGGGGGGGGGGGGGGAGGTATAGTGTTAGAAATGCTGTTTATCATAGAAGAAAGAAGCAGTAGAGAGCATCGGGAGAGCAGCAGCATTAGATGAGTTAACTTATTTTCTGTTTTGTTCTATTTGTTATTTCGATAAGTTAGTTACCTAGCCTCGTTAATAAAAGGGTTTCTCCTCCTTATGAGGGAAACGGCTAGGATTTTGGCAGTAGAATTGTTGGTGCTTTTGCGTTTGGTCAAGAGGATTATTATTCCTCTTTTTGGACGTTTACTTTGCTTGATAGGATAGATTGATAAAACATAGGATTGACTATATGAAGGATTAGATGATCAAACAAGCTAAAAAATAATCACTCTATCAAAGTAAACGGTGGATTAACCTATACTATTTTTATCTATCTATCCTATCACCCAAAGTAAACGCACCCTTTGGGTTTTTGCTTCATAACATTCAGTCATAATTCAATAAATTCTTTTGATTATTAGTTCATCTTTAACATATAGCCATTTTTGAGGCTGTTGTACCTTATATTCCGTTCTTTCTTGAAAATTTTAGGCATTTTCCCAGCATTCAGTTCTTTCATATTCATTCCTGGAGCATATAACTTCTATCCTGAATGAGAGGCCTATATTTCGAGGCGATTTGGTGAAGGGGGAAAACCCCAACAACCTTGGTGAAAATAGTATAGAAGATAACGTTCTGCACGCTGCTGTGATAGCTCTTACTGCCTTCTTCAGGTCTATCTTGATTTGCATTTTTTTTGCATTTTTTTTTCTCCATCAGTGTCTACAACAGTGAGCTTTAATCTTGTATTTGCAGAGGCGGCGGAAGAGTTGGAAAAAAGTCCGTGGAACAAAGCTATGGTGCGGTCTTCGCGACTCTTGTGCTTCACTTAGGAATTTGTCATAGTTTATCTAATTCTGGCCAGCAGGAACCACTGCGGTAATACAAGCATATTGTTCTGACATGCATACTAGTAGAACCAAAGTAATTGATGTTGTTGCATTCTTTTGTTTAATCTTCTAAATATGACTTTCAGTGCGCTACTGGTTGCATTTAATGCATTCTGTGAATGTGTTGGTGATCTGGAGATGGGCAAGGTATTATAGCCTCTAGTTCGTGGGAATTCCACATCTGTTTTGAGTTTGAGAGGTAATAAAAAGAATATCATATGCAGATTCTGGCGAGAGACAAGGAACAAAATGAAGAGGAGACATGGATTGGTCTGATTGGGGACCTGGCTTGGTGTATTTCCATAAAAAGGCCAAAAGAGGTAATTGTTGCCACCAAACTTTTATTTCCTGACTTATTTTGAATCACACTGATGACATACTTGTATAACCGCCAATAAGAGATAATGATGTACTTGAATTCTGTGTAGGGAATTCTCATGCAGGCCATGAACATAATTGTCTAGGACGCTCCATAGGTGGTATATTTAATTGAAATGCATTATGCTGTGCACTGGGTAAAATTGAGCATTATTGAAGTACTTCATGGACCCTCATTAGAATGCTAGGTCAATGGTGCAGCCGTAGGTGGTATATTTAATTTGAAATCCATTATGCTGCACATTGGGTAAAATTGAGCATTATTGAAGTACTTCATGGTTCCTCATTAGAATGCTAGGACTATGGTACAGCCATTTTGGCATCAGAAAGTAACTAGAATTGAAATTTCTTTATGTTCTTATTAGCTCTTTAAGGTACGGTCTTAAGTCAAATATTGATGCTATTTTATGCAAAACTTTTAGTTAAATCACACTAGAAGACTGATATTTCGACTTTCGTACAAAACTTGTTCATATCTTACTAAAACTAGTTCTCCCCACCCCCTCCTGCGGAAAAAAAGCATCTGAATAGACTGCAGTGTAAAGAAAAAAATACAGAGTTCTTTTGTTAAAATGTTGTCGGCATATTAGAAAGATGTATAGGATCACATTTTGAACCCCTTCCTGTTGTCTGGACATGTTGTAATTCCTATAACTTTGTGAAAGTTGCCTGTGATAGACTGTCTAGGAAGACTAAATGACTCAGTTTTCAATTTCCTCTTTATGAGGTTACAAACATTTCATATACTCTAACTGCTGATTCCCGTTTGCTTCTTTATTTTATGAATTTTTACTCTCATTTATTTACCATGACTCAGGTCCCTATAATTTCTTTGATTCTTTGTAAATCACTGGATCGACCCTCAAGGTGTCTGAGGGAAGCTGCAGCTGCTGCACTGTCAGAGTTTGTGAGGTTTAGGTATATTCAGAATCCCTACTCTTTCTCTCTGTTGTGAGATACACGGACTTTATTTGTGTCTCTGATTTCTGATTCTAGTTTGCTAATAAGAGTGGTGTCTTTTGCATTCCCATTTATTTTAATTATAAGAGATGATTTGTGCATACAAGTTATCTGAAAATGATCTACGCCGAAATATGTTTTCTTAAGGCTTAAACATGTGCTTTCTCAAAAAAAAAAAAAAGGCTTACAACAATATTCTTGGTGGTATACTACCTCATTTTTTCAATGGCAAGCTTCACAGTGGCATTTCTCAATGACACTCTCCAGCCCAGTGTCACTGTTTAATAACATAACCTACATGCCAAACCACAACCAAACTTGAGAGTGCAACCTCAACTGAAAATGCTCATCATTCAAAACATGAGCAGGACAGATGAGAGCTAAATTCTTCAATAAAGAAGCTAGGATTTTTAGTTGGAGCTCTATCCCAAGTATAATATGACGCTGAGATTTTCCCATTTGAAAATATTCATAGGTTGTCGTGCAATGGTAATGATCTGTTGTACTCATGATCATTCAAAGCCCGTTTCTTTTTCTTTCTTTTTTGGTGAAAAATAGAGATTATATAGATGCTAGATAGCCTCATTATTACGAGGTCTTTTTTTTTCTTCTGGTTTTTAGAGTTAAATTGTGGCTTTTGAGGAGATGGTTGTTGGGTGTAGCTCAAGTTAGGTTAAACTTTTTCTTGCGCTCAAATATCAATGTCTCATGCTGGGGTTTAACATTCTGCAGTGAGAGTTTTGGTCCTTTGTTGGAGCAGGTGGTTGAAGGGTTGACTCGACATGTTTCTGACGATTCTCCAAATGTTAGGCGTCTTTGTCTAAGAGGACTTGTACAGGTAGTTGATTTTAATAATAACCATATTACTTGAAAATAGTTTCTGAATTTCTGGTGCTTCAACTTTGACTGATCCAAAAGACTACATCTTTTATGCAACCAATGGGAACTAGAAGTTTGAAATTTTTTGACCATTGCTGCTAGATATGCACTCTACTTTTCCTTTTGCACTTATACTCGCTGTCTTCTCTTGATCTTAAGTTCAACACTTATTAAGGGAGCTCTGTTTGGGTGGAGATGTTTGAAAAAGGGAAAGTCCGCTGTTACAAGACTTCCCATAAGGATTCCTCAACCCTTCCTCTCTTCTTTTCTTTTACTGATTGTGATCGCTATGCCATGAGGTTACTAAGGAAGGCAGGCCGAGAAGGGACAACTTCATGTTGTTGCTGAAATAAACAGTTGAAAGCTAGTGATAGCAGCAGATTACATTTTCATTGTTATTGATGGGTGTGGAGGTAGGCAGGGTATGATGGGGTGGGTGGTTGTAAATGGTTTAGTGCTGTGGAGGTGCTCTAGTAGTGGCAGGTTTTCAGCTAGGGTAAGTGAATGCTTTAAGTCTTTAAGAATACTTAAAAAAAAGACTAGCAATCTTGTTGGGGAGCATACTTTTCTTGATATCAAGTTTCTTTGGGTCTTGTCAATTACTTTTCTACAGGATATACTCTGACATGCTATGCGTTGTACTTTTGGTACCCACAAATCTACGTTAGTAGTAACCAGCTACTGGCCGCCTTTTAAATTGGATATAGGTTCTTGCTTATATGTAGCAAATGCTACTATGCCACTTTTCACAACCTTCTCCTTTGCTCTTTTAACTTTAAAGCCCGCTAATATTGGAAATTAATTAATTAAGTAATGGAGATGCATGCTGCTATGTGGACATTATTTGAAAATGTTGGTGATCTTTATAATTAGTCTTTGGAATTTCTTTACAAGCATCACTTGCTTGCATTCCTTGCAGATGCCACCAGTTCATGTTGTCCAGTATACCATTCAGATTCTCAGTGTTATTGTTGCTTTGCTTGATGACCCGGATGAATCAGTTCAGCTAACTGCTGTTTCATGCTTGTTAACGGTGATTTATCAGATGTTCTTTTACTCCATTAATAACTTCTGTCACAATTAAGAATCTCACTCATTGTGCTATTATCCTCCTTTCTAGGTCCTTGGATCTGCTTCCACTGAAGCTGTAGAACCCATTCTGTTTAATCTTTCAATTCGGATTCGTAATCTTCAAGTAAGTTGTTTGATACTTCTGCTTCATAGTTTTCTGAGGTCTGGATTTGGTGGTAACTACTGGTTGCCCCTGGTAACTTCTCCTTTTTTACTTGCAATAGGTATGCATGAATGCAAAAATTCGAGCTAATGCATTTGCAGCATTTGGGGCAATAAGCACATATGGTCTTGGGCCACAGCGTGATGCTTTTATTGAGCAGGTATGTTCATCCGTATTACTTGATATTTGGAAATTAACTTGATAGATATTCTAAAATTAATTAATTGATAGGTGTAAAATAAGTTTTAAAGACTCATTAAATTAGTGAGAAAATGTACACCCAAATTTTGTTGTTTCTCCTTTAGTTTTTTTTTTTTTTTCCTTTAGTTAAACTCCAGTGATTGAGGTTCTGTAGGATGCTGGTATGGTGAGTTTAATAAGTGGTTCCATTTGGGTGGCATCTGACAATGTTTGGAGACTGCACGGGCTATGTTATTTTATTATTACTAGACTATACATACCCGTCTCAAATTCGTTGGGTAATAGACGATAAGAATCTGAACACTACAAAATTAATATTAACTAAAAGTAGTGAAAATTCTACCTTTTATGTTTATTTGAACCGTCTCGTTGGTTTGTGCTAAATTGATACTCCTAATCTTAGCCAAAAGTCCGAAAAAGATATATTTACATCTTCAAGTTTTACTTTTTTTCTTTTTTTTAGCTATCTATTCATACATTTGATTAATTGTGAAATAGATTGAACCCAAGACCTCTCACTAAGGAGAGACTTATGGTACTTTAGCTAGCCACTTGAGCTATGCTTCATCGGCTTCATTTACAAAAATTTTATTGGCCTCCTAAATGCTAATTTGTTTTTTCAAAATTTGTCTCCTCCTTTAAATTGTTTTGATATTACAATGCACTTATCATTTTTTAAAATACGAATATTACCTAGAATAAATCCTAATAGTGTTCACAAAATCAATTATTCTATCTCAATCTCACGCCAGATATATATACACACCATACGTTAATATATTCAATAATAATATATATGAAATTGCAATCTATATCACAATATATATTCAATAATAATATATAGACTAACCAATTAGGAGTTGATTCATTAGAAGATGACCTATCGTGTAAAATTCAATTAGGAATTGATATTATATACACCATATATTAATATATTCATATAAAATCATTAGATTAAAATATATGGGTATGAATTAATATTGCACAAAATACCATAATATATCCAAATAGATAAAAAAATATTAGATTAGATTTAGAATTAGAATACATGAATATAAATAAATATTGCACAAAATACCAGAATAAAGGAAAATCGGGATGACAACGAAGGAAGGGGGTACGTTTATTTTCCTATTAGTAATAGACTAGAATAAAGGAAAATCGGAATGGAGTACCGAGTAGGAGGGTACTTTTATTTTTCTATTAGTAATAGATATAGATAGATAGATATAGTTGTCGTCAAAAAATTTATTGGTAGGCTTGAAAGAAATCGATTGAAGTAATTATTCTCCTTTTCTTCTTATATGACTGAATACGATCACACAAATAATAGTTAGAATGTTCGTATTGTCTGTTTTATTTTATATTTAATCATATACTAACTGATTACATGCATGGTTTATTATATTAAAAAAAATTACAAAAAAATACAAAATTCCGACGCAATAAAATAATCCCGAATTATCAAAATTTATGTTATTATCTTTTCTCTTTCACTTTTGAATAATAGAACATGTAGGACTATATTATTAATTAATTTATTAAGTTGAGTTATAGTTGGAGTATGACTATATTATTAATTTATTATTTTATTATAAATTTAATATAGATTTACATTATTGCCCTTAAAATAAATATAATAATATGGATATATTAGACACTCAATTTTGTAAGAATCCACTCTTTTATAATATGTAATTTGGTTTGTTTTTAGCGTTATATCTACTTCACTTGTGTCAATATTTGCACTTTGTGATGATTTCCATGATATTTAAATTTGATTCATCTTGATTCATTAGGTCCTTGCTGCCTTTCCACGCTTGGTCTTGCATCTGCATGATGATGACCTTGGTGTGCGACGAGCTTGCCGGGTATTCTTCAGAGAAGCTATTTTTCAGTGCCTTCAACAAGAAAAGGATCTTTACGTAGGTTTCTAATGATTGTTAATTTTTTGATTTACTATTTTTTCCTCAGAACACATTCAAGCACATTGCTCCGTTGATGGAACATGATGGAATGGTTGCTCTTGCGAACACGCATAGGTTTGGCTCTGATCATAGGTATGTATAAACAGATCCCAACCAGCGCGTTGTTCCTTTGTTTATTAAACTCATGTTTCTCTTTTTGCTCTATAAATTCTTCCTCAGAGGTGACTACGAAGACTTTCTTCGAGATATTGCAAGGATATTCACTCAACATATGGCTTCCAGGATTGACACCTACATGGCATCACTAATACAGGTCTGCATTCACTGACGAGATAGTCTTTTACATCATTGTAAAGTAGATTGTGTTTGAGTATAGGAGTTATTTAAGGAACAATCTTCTGAGTTACTCGGTTTGTATACGTGCAGGCTTTTGAGGCACCTTGGCCAGTAATTCAAGCAAATGCCATTTATTTGTGTAGTAGTATAGTCGCTTTCTCAAGTGTTCAGCATATCTCCACCCTTTACTTAAGTCAGGTGTTCATCTACTCCCATTACAATTGTTTCATTGTTAGTCCCACAAAATCTTGAAAGTTACATATTTTGAGCTGTGTCTTGAGTTTAGGTGTTCAGCATGTTGATTGGGAAGATAAATCGATCAACAGATGCGATTGTGAGAGCAACAGGTTCTTTGGCACTTGGTTTGCTACTAAAGTCGACCAATTCCTCTTGGAAATTCACTCGTCTAGATCCACCAGACTTGATCCTCGTGGGGCGTGAAACAGAATCTTCTCGGAGATCATGAAGTTGAGATGCAGATTTGGTGAAATCCGACCACCGGGTAAAATTTACACTCGATGAATGTATAATGAAGTCGGTCTAGTAAAGAGGTGCTGTCTGTCATGAAGTACAGAAGCAGATTCGGATCTCTTGAAATCGTGCTAACTCGAGCATATTTGTATATATGCCAAGTGATTCGATTCATTTGTGTATATGCGTGTGTTGTGTGAATATTTTTTGGTGTATTTTTAATGCTTTATTTTATTTGTTTATACTACGTGTGTAGTGTGTACAAAGAGAATATTGATAGTATTCTTAGTATGGTGTATATGGTGTACAATGGTGGTATTTTGAATTTAGAATCACACCAACATCGTACGAGCTGTATAATGCTTGCTTATTTTAATTTGAATTTATAATTTAGTAATTTAACGAGGGAAGTATTTTAATATATACTCCCTCTGTCCCAATAGCAAGGTTCATGGGCACGGATATTAATAAGAAGAGATTTAGTGTGTAAAGTAAGTTATTTCACTTTATTAAGGAGTATTATAATTAAAAGTAATCTAACAACCCTTTCTCTTTAGTTTTTTAAATTCATCTAATGGCCACCTTATTACACACTAATTATTTCCTTATTTGGATTGAGATTTTGCTATTGGGACACCTCAAAAGGAAAGAAAGACCTTGCTATTGGGACGAAGGGGGTATTATTTACTTGAGAAGTGATATGCTACCTACCTTTTGTGAACATCATTCTCGTTTTGTCCATATTAATATTATTTAACTTAATTTTTTATATTGTGCTTGATTCTAATACCTTAGAAATTGTCATTAAATTTACAATATATATACAAATCAAAATTTGATTTGATCTATTTATTCATTTCTTTAAAGTTAAGAGAAAAAGAACAAAATCTAACTTTGATTTTTATATAATTTGTAAATTGAATGACCTCACAAACAATTTCTAAGATATTAGAATAAAATGAGAGTGGTGATTATGAAATGTGAGTAGTATATCATTTCTCTTATTTACTTATCATGATGCTCCCTCATCAACCATCTTATTGTCACATTTTGATCAGCACGGGTTTTAATAAGATGGTTTACTAAGTTGAGAGCATGTGTTATGGGTGGAATAAGGTCACACTTTTGGTGTAGAATATGTTGTGAGTTGTGTGAGACTTATTATCAAAGATGGACGTGGCAATTTTTTTGTGGACGTATCGAAAAGGAAACTGTGGAAAAAATGTTGTGGATAGAGGGAGTACATGATAAGACTCATTTCATTTCTATTATTATTGAAAATTATATATTATTCAAATTCATAATTTTAGGTGGGTTGAACATATGACTCATTTAGTATTAAAAAATACTATTGTGGTCCCCAATGAGATATTCAAGCGGTGCAGGCTTTTAGTCTGCAAGCTGTAAGGTCTAAGGTTCAAATCTCTACCTTTTTCAAAAATAAATAAATAAATAATAATAATAATAATAATAATAATAATAATAATAATAATAATAATAATAATAATAATAATAATAATAATAATAAGGTTCATTCCTTATTCAATGATCAATTGATCATCTTCAAGAATTTTATCACAATTAATTCATGATGCTGCACTGGCAGTGGAAGAGGATAGGCATGGTCTCTCAAATGTTTGCATAATTTTTTTTAATAAAAGATTATTTTGGAAACTTTTTTCAGATATTGTCATTTTAATTATAAACTCACCATTCTTAATATTTAGTTCGCTTCTGCGCAAAAAAAAAAGAAAAAAAGAGAGAAATAAAATCACGTCTTTGAATAAAGTTGTTTTTAACAATAATAAATATTCATCGTTGTGTGAGCTCTGAAATACTTGTAAGAATTAACAAGCATAGTCAATCAATCACGTCAATTAATTCTTCTTAATGAACAATTTTTAGACAACGGAGCGCGTGATAAGGCACTTTTCCTTCAACTTTAATATTGGACTTCGAATTATATGTGCGTATGTTGTCACGCTCAAAAATTGACCAATTTTAACTTTAGGGTTTAACATTATGGGTCTTACCGTCAAAGTAGCATTTGTGGATCGCTCAATTCCAAACAGAATTTTAAAAAATAAG
Organism: Agastache rugosa; assembly: GCA_031470985.1. Lineage (NCBI taxonomy): Eukaryota > Viridiplantae > Streptophyta > Magnoliopsida > Lamiales > Lamiaceae > Agastache > Agastache rugosa. The sequence goes on along the minus strand of CM062607.1, from coordinate 32,946,975 downwards.
CACATGTAAGCTCTTACGTAATTGAACTAAAAAATTGTAAATATTTGTCCATATATGTTTGTCATTCTCTATTTGTGTATATCTAAGCCAGCAAACATTTCTCTGTCAGTCTCGGTGCTTAAGATCACGTACCAGATTCTCATAGAAAAAGTGCAAATAATTTTAGTGGCAATCAGTGCCTTCGGTGACGGTCTTGACTTTCATAAATTTGTTTATGTTTATGATAAAAACTTTTGTGTGGTTGGCCGCGTATGGTCCAATTGCAGTTCAGATATGTGTACAACATGCTTGTTCACACGCTCTTTATGGTTTTTGTTTTTTGTTTTTTTTATTTTGTTTTTTTTTTGACCTTTATGGCGCCCACCATTTTTATATTTTATTTTTTCTGTTTTTATGGATTTTTTTTTTAATTTTTGTTTTTTCTTAATTTTTTTCAAATTAGGGTTCATTATGGTTCGGATCTAGAGTCTAACACAATTTTTTTTTTATATAATTTTATTAATAACTATGTAAAAAAAAACAACAAGAACACGACTTTTACCCTAATTATATATACATTTACGACAAACATGTCAAACAATACCTAAGAAATGATAACTCATTCCCTCAAAAAAAAAAGAAAGAAAGAAAGAGAAAGAAAGAAAGGATAATTCATACTCCCTCCGTCCTCCAAAGTGTGGTGTACTTTTAATTTGTTATGAGATATAAAATATTAGTTGAATTAAACTAACTTAGGACGGAGGGAGTACTATATTTAAAATTTTAAACTAACGTTTATAATTGTGAACGTATGTAATTAAAAAGACACTAACATTTAGATCTGTTTTTCCAAGCCCAACCTCACAATCAGAATGTATAATTGAGAAAGCCTACACATGGACTGAGGTTGATGCTTTATCATCCCCTCGACTTAACAATAGTGTTCGTGTTCATATTTTCGTGGCGTATCATTTGTAGTTGTATATTGTGGAATTGCTACTAATTATTTTGAATGTTATTGATAGGTGGAAATGATGTAGTTGGCAATATGAGGTGAACAAGAGATCATATATACGAGGGGATTACTTCAGGCCAAAGTGTTCGAAATGCAAATTAATAGGAAGTGTTAGATTGATTTTGTAGTTGTATGTTATTCGTATGCACACATTGTATAATTTTATTTAGTGAAAATCTAAATTATGTTATTCGATCATCTTAATTATATTTTAATGTCTTGTATGTGTTATCTTTAATTTATGATTTTGTTCGACTTATATCATATTTGATTAATAACAGATATTATATATTAATTACCAACATATAAATATTTTATTAGCCACATTTCAAATAATAATAATAATAATAATAATAATAATAATAATATTATTATTATTCTTGACACATGATATTTATTATATTACCCCAAATAAATTAATAATTATAATATCTAATTACTTGAAAACAAATTTGTACCTGCACATAAGTTATATCAATTACCTACACATAAAAATTGTCATTTCCACCTCATCATTAAAGTTTGACAAAAATATATTTATTTTCACATAAGAGTTACTTTTAGTGGCATATAAATGTGTAGCTAAATGTTTAATGATTTATCCGAACATACGGAAAATTCTATTATGGGTGTACATGTAGTACACCCACTACTCACATATAATATTTTATTAATATAAATTATATTAATAAAATATTATCATATAAGTGGAACAATATATTAATAAAATATTAACATGTGAAAAGGAGTGTACTAGGTATACATCCTGATAGAATTTCCCCCGCACATATATATAAGCGTGAAAAAAATCCTTTCACTACAGAAAAATAATCACATATGTTGACACTTACCTTATGTGTGGATAAACACCTATACTTACACATAAGCAAACTTTTAGCCACACATGTATGTGTGGGTAGTAAAAACCTTGAATTCTTGTAGTGAGAAACTTCAATATCTAATAAAAAAGAAAACAATGACTCTCCCTCCCGTACGGAGGTTCTAGCATATGGGTTGGTTGTCAATACTTTTCAAGAGATGGAGAGTCGATTCGTAATCTAGAGAGAGGGAAGATTTGGTGTGTGGGGCCTTTATCTCTCTGCCGAAACGATCATGAACCAGATGAGGGAAGTTTAACATCTATAATAATCTCTGCTTGAAATGGCTTGGTGGTAGGAAGCCTGAGTCGCCTCTCGACCGGTCAATTCGTGGAGCTCGCTCTGGGGTTGGAAGAATCAGGGCATGCATTTCTGTTGGTTGTGAAAGGGGTAGAGGAGAGAAGTAGAGAGAGGTTGGGTGCCTCAAGTGGCGATTTTATTTCCTTTCTGACGCACTGTGGGTGGAACTCGACTCTGGAAGGATCTGCGCCGATGGTCACGTGGCCGATGTTTGCGGACCAGTTTTTCAATGAGAAATTGTGGAGTTGGAGTTGGGTGCATTTAGGTGTGGAGGAGAAGGGTGAGAATAAAGTGATGAGAGAGAAGAGGGATGTGAGAGAAGGGAAAGAGCAAGGAAATTAGGAGAAATGGCTAAGAGATCGGTGGCGGAAGGAGGTTCTTCTTATCTCAATATTACTCAGCTAATTCATGACATTGCAAATTTGGTGAATAAGAATATTAATAATTCAATAAATTAAAATTTATTCAGCCTAAACTATATATTATTCTAGATATTTTCCAATAATATATCCATCCGTGTAATATTACTTGATTTAAATTTGTCTGATTTACATACAACGTGGATCACTAGTTTCTCATCACCTTCTACATTATCAACTGCTCTCTCTCTCTCTCTCTCTCTCTCTGTGTGTATAGGGACCATTGTTGTCTCCGTGCGTGAATATCGATGTAGAAAAAGCCAACTAATCCCACTTCTTGATGTCGAATGAGTTGTCTTATATACAAATTCATTGTGTTCAAGTACTCTACAAAAACTAACGGTACTAGAAGGCTAGAATCACCCAATTACTATATATATAAACCTTCTCAACTGTTACTGAGAATCATCGATCGAGATTTTTTCAGAGCTCATCAATGGCTGCTGCTCCTACACAACTCGATCATCATCATCATCATCTCCACTTCCTCCTCATTCCATTAATGTCGCAGAGCCACATAATTCCATTAACAGACTTCGCCAAGCTCCTCGCCCACCGCGGCCTCACCGTCTCCATCATCACCACGCCGCGCAATTTCACCAGATACAAAGCAACGATCAACCACGCCGCCGACGCCGGCCTCAAAATCCAAATGCTTCCTCTAGAATTTCCCGGCCACGAAACCGGACTCCCTCACGGCTGCGAGAACATGGACTCTCTAACCTCCATGGATTCCGCCTTCGATTTCTTCGCCGCCTGTGAGCTCCTCGCAGCTCCGCTCCAGAAGCTGATTGCCGAGTTGCGTCCGAATCCAAGCTGCATAGTTTCCACCAACGCTCTTCCATGGACACAGAAAGTTGCAGACATGTTCCACATTCCAAGGTATATCTTCGAAACTATATCATGTTTCACTCTCGATCAAACTCGAGAGTCGAAGATGGCGTTCGCCTCCGATTCAGAACAGTTTCTAAAACAAAACAAGACCAAATCAGTGACGAACAGCAATATCGAGACGATCATAGACCAAATCAAAAGAGCTCGGAGTTCTTCAAGAGCTACTCTGGTTAACAGTTTTGAAGAAATGGAGGCAGAATACGTGGAGGGATACAGAAAGGAAGCACGAAAGCTTTGGTGCATCGGCCCGGTTTCTCTCTCTAACAAGAAAACTGCTGAGAAGCTCGATAGAGGCCAGAAGGCATCTATCGACTGGCAGCATTACAGATCCTGGCTCGATACGAAGGAGCCAGGATCTGTAATCTACGCTTGTTTCGGGAGCTTGTGCCGCATCTCAGCAGTGCAGATCAGAGAGATTGGGTTAGGGTTGGAGGCGTCGGGTGTCCCTTTCATCTGGATCATAAGAGGCATTGATTGCTCTGCAGAGGTTGAGAGATGGTTGGAGGAAGAGGGAGTTGAGGAGAGGGTCGGAGGGAGAGGGCTCATCATCCGGGGGTGGGCCCCGCAGGTGTTGATCCTGTCCCATCCGTCGGTGGGAGGGTTTCTGACGCACTGTGGTTGGAACTCGACTCTCGAGGGCGTGAGCGCGGGCGTGCCCATGATCACATGGCCCATGTTCGCGGAGCAGTTCTACAACGAAGAGTTTATCGTGCACGTGCTCAGGATCGGCGTGAGGGTTGGGGTCGGAGAAGGAGAGAAGAAAGCATTGGTGAAGTGGGACCGAGTGGAGAAATCGATTCGAGAATTGATGGATGGAGATGATGAGGAAGGAAGAGAGAGAAGAAGAAGAGCGAGAGAGTTGGCGGGAAAGGCAAGAGAAGCATTGGAACAAGGAGGGTCTTCTTACATTAATATCTCATTATTAATTCAAGATGTCCTGCATTATCTAACAGCTACTTGATGCCATAACCTTCCATGGGTAATGATTAATTTATCTATATTGTTTTTTCGTATTAGTATGTCATTACTAAGGATGTAGGTTACGTCCGAAATAATTGGATTCTGAATAGAAAGAAGCTTATGGTAAAAAATTCCTAATCCGAAAATTGATGTGTTGGTAATGCTTAATTTTTCTATTTTTCTTATTAGTACTAAAGAGAGCTAGAGGCTTTTTTAGGACAGTAACTTAGGTCGAGTTGAGATTCAGGACAAAAAATTTTCGGGCCGACTTTTTGGGACAATAATTTTTAAGTTGTGCGTCCGTAGGACTATTTTGGGCCCGAACCGGCTAAAACTCACGTGCAAAGCACCTGACTGCCTGCGTGTCCTTATTTGCTGATGTGTACCGCCACATCACTCCTCCTTTCACCCTCCCCTCTCTTTATATCAAACCAGCGTCCATCTTCAAGCATTTCCCCCCAAAATTAAAGAACCCTAAAACAGGCGTACATATTCTATGAACGGGCAAGAAATTCACAACGTGTTTTGTCATGGTGAAGTGAGAGCTGCGCTTCGCACATCATGGAAGGAGCCAAATGCGGGGCGGAGGTTTCTGTGTTGCTCCAGATCTGGGGTAAGAAGTTTTAAACTTCATGTTTTTTTAAGTTTCTTTACTGTTATTAGAGGCAAATTAATTGGGCGCCTACAAGAGTTAAGTTTTTGCACTTTATTTCGCTCGCAAATGATGGATTTTTTTTGGAAGAGTAATAAATGCTCGTATTGGACTTGGTTCGATCCTCCGATGTGTGCCCGTTCAAGAGCAATTATACCGAGATTGTTAAGGAGGATGAATGCTGCTGAAGCAGAAATTGTGGAGTTGAAGAAAACCAAGAAAAAAATACAGTTTGTTGTTCTACTACTGTTTAGCATTCTAATTTGGAAGCTTATGTATTAGTGGCTTGGGAAGATAGTGTAATTCTATCATTTAGTTTATGTATTAGAGGATTGAGAACATAGTGTAATTCTATCATTTAGTTTATGTATTAGAGGATTGGGAAGACTGTGATTGTATCATTTTGTTGTAATGTTTGGATATTTCTTCTTTGGTCCTCAGTAATGAAGTTAATGTATGTGTTTATGTCTCATGAAATTGCATTTAGCTATAATCTTACTGCTTTGTGTTATTTTCCAACAACTGCAAATATTTAATATAGAAAGCATAAGCAGAATCATATGGCCAAAAGTGAGAACTTATATTAGCAAAAAAGTGCACATATTACATTGTTTGGTGCAATGTCTTTCACAGACAAAAAGTGGCTAATGTTTAAATATTCTACCAAATTTTACCAAAACAGCATACAAAATGGGCTACTGCAACAAAAGGGGAAATGTTTGTTTACTGCAATAGAAACAAAACAACAGATTCATCTATCACAACATCATTTCTTCCTTGCTTGTAATTCGCTTATGCTTAGGAATTTCTTCTGACTCTGCAAAATGAGTGGACCTTGTTTCTGAAATTTGTCTTGCTTCAGCTGCTGTAACATGGAAGGTCCTGGAACAGGGGCAGGTTTTGATTGTGATTCTTGTGTAGGGATTGGTGTTGGGTCCTCTTGCTCTTCTTCTTCTTGATCAGAAGAGTGAATGGAGGGTGGGAGCATTGAAGTAGCTTGAGTTAGTATGCTGCCACTTGATGATGAACCACATGCATTCCCACTGCCTCTAGAAGTATCTTTCATCACCTAGCAGTGCAAGTAAATAATTTAGAGAGTATCTTGAACATACATAATGAGATCAAATTAGTGGAAGAATAGTACCTTGTCTCTGCCACATGTCACAGAATTGTGACCTTCAACTCCACACCTGGTGCACTTCACTGTGCTTTGCCTTCTTCTGAGTTTGGTCTTCTTCTTGTACAACTTCTCAGCCTTTTCATCTTGTGATTTTCTCCTTGCATTAGCTTGCCTACATTTTCCTTTGTCCATGTGTGGAGGCAATGGTGGAATATATATTGTCTCACCCCACAAGACTGCACCATTCACACCCTTTATGGTTTCTGCATATGCTTTCTTATAGGTTTCAACTGAGTAGCAGCCATCTACAAAGTCATCCCTATTTAGCTTTCTATGGTTTAATGCACAGATGGCATGGGTGCATGGTATTCCACTTAAACTCCAAGCTCTGCAGCTGCAAGCCCTAGCATCTAATTCAACAAGAAACTGGTCTCCATTAGAACACTTAATCTCATAATGATTGTTATTCCCTTTGATTGGAATGCATTCATGTACTTTCTCTGCGTTGATTTCAAGTAATCTCTTAATCCTAGGGCAAATTGTCCCTTTCCATCTCAAGGCTGTTGTCTCTCTATTCCTCTCAAATCTCACCATTAACCATTCTTTGATCCACTCCAACATGGTCAATATGGTCATTTCCCTTGCATCTAAGATAGTAGAATTGAACACTTCACAGACATTATTGAGAAACATGTCACACTTAGATTTCTCAGAGAAGTGAGACATACTCCATTGCTCAGCAGGCTTTGAATCTAACCATTGCCATGCAGCTTCACTCATAGCTTTCAATTCTGCCATCCTTATCTTCTATTCTCCAACAGTGGTGGACCTTGCACATCTCCACAATGCATCTTTAAATTTCTGCCCTAAACCCTGCTAACTTAAAGTTTTCATGCAAATGCCTAACACAAAATCTGTGCTCAGCATTGGGAAACAACTCAGACATGGCTTGGATCAATCCCTTCTGTTTGTCAGACATGAAGGTGTACAAACTATCATCACTCAACTCCAAATCTTGTTTCAACACAGCCAAGAACCATTCCCAACTCTCTCTTGTCTCTCTATTGACCACAGCCCAAGCTATAGGGTATATGCTATTGTTAGCATCCACCCCTACAGCTGAAAGTAAAACCCCCTTATAAGTTGTCTTCAAATGACATCCATCTATCCCAATTATGGGCCTACACCCTGCCTTGAATCCTTTTTTAACTGCATCAAGACAGACATAAAATCTGTCAAATCTAGACTGATCATTCTCATCATCTAAGGCTCCTATAATGACAGTAGACCCAGGGTTAGTCCTTCTCAACTCCTCTGAATAATCCCATAATCTAGAATACTGCTGATCAGGTTCACCCTCCAATTTTTTCAAAGCTAATTTCTTAGCCTTATATGCCTGCTCTCTACTTATCTCACAACCTAGTTCTTCCATTGCATCTTTCCTAAAAGTTGAGACATTTCTTCCCCTATCTGAAACAAACTTGCTCAAGAATTTATCACACAACCACCCTGACTTCATATTCTTGACATGAAAAGTAGTATCACATTCATGTTCACTCACATACTCCCTAATCTGGAAGGTTTCTTCACCCTTCATTTTGGTCAGATGAATTTTCCAAGGACAATCTTCTGCTTCACATTTTGCATAAACTCTTGTAGGTGCATTCTTTGAAAAATACAATGATCTTTTTGTTTGAATAGCATGAGATTGCACAGCCTTTTTAAATTGTTCAGTAGAAATAAAAATCATGCCAAGTGAGAAATCAGGTTCAAATATAGACACAGAATTAAAAACAGGTGGTGGCCTCTCATACTCACCATCAGAATCCTTATATTCATCAAATTCTGACACTACAACATCATCATCCACATCACTCTCCTCATCACTACTTGTTCCTTCATTATTATCCACAAACCTCTCAAATAGTATATCATCCTCAGAGTCAGGTTCTTCTTGCATATTATAGTCACTGTCATCCTGACTCTCATCACTCACTTCCTCAGACTCCTTACCCATCTCATTTCTAGTTGACCCAGCACCAGAAGTAAATTCATCCAATATTACAAATTGGGTCCCTAGTAACTCAGTCTTATCAGTCCTAACCACTCCTGCAGATTCATCCCTTACCCCTGTTACTTTCTCTTTCCCAGCCCTTGTTACAGACCCCCCTTCACTCTCTTGCCCCACTTCTTCTACATAGAAAGCAACTTGTCTGACCCTCAGTGCACTTAAACAAACCTCTCTAACTTCATCATCACAAGACAACAACTTAAACATATTATCTTTTAAAACATGAATCCTTATATCCCCATCCAATAATAACCAATCAGCTAAAATGTTTCTTATATAATTTAATGTTAACTGCCTAGCATCAACCTTGTCCAGTATCATTGTATCACCACCAACATACTTAGCACTAGGGGATGTAATTAACTTGCCACTGTGATGAAATACAACTGACACATATGTATTTGAAGGTTCTGCAGCAAAGCAATTAAATAAATCGAATAAGCCCTAAAAGAATCAAAACAATCAATAATTAAAGAATAAACCCTAAAAGAATGAAAAAACCTTATAAAGAATAAACCCTAAAAGAATCAAAACCCTAAAAGAATCAAAACACTCAATAAAGAATACACATATCCATGGCCTACAAACCCCACAATCTATAATAGTGATAAAAAACGAGCTAAGGACAAATTTTTCAATAAAATAAACATATTGGACCACCAACATTCATTACAAACTTCAATGCTCCAAATCACCCAACACCATCTACCACCAAACATTTACAGCATAAAGAAACCTATTCGGGACCACAAATACAAAATAAAAGAGAGAGAGTGAGAGAGAGAGAGAAGTTACTTACTGTAGATGGGAGGAGGTCGATTATGATGACATCTCTCCCTCACGCTCACCATCGTCGCGCCTTGCTCTAACTAGTGACGGAGGATTTTGGGATGACTGATGGTTTTCTTCCAAAATTAGGTTATCTATCGTCAATTTGGGAGAATTAGAGAAGCTGAAGAGTTTTGCAATTTGGGAGTTTTCCAAAATTGGGATGACTGAAGATTTTTCTTAGTTAAATTAGGGAGGGTGAAAGGAGGAGTGATGTGGCGGTACACATCAGCAAATAAGGACACGCAGGCAGTCAGGTGCTTTGCACGTGAGTTTTAGCCGGTTCGGGCCCAAAATAGTCCTACGGACGCACAACTTAAAAATTATTGTCCCAAAAAGTCGGCCCGAAAATTTTTTGTCCTGAATCTCAACTCGACCTTAGTTACTGTCCTAAAAAAGCCTCTAGCTCGTACTAAAGATGTCAATTTAGGCTGAAATTGATGGATTGACCGAATTGACCGAAAAAGAAGGTTATGATTGAAAATTTAGAATTGAAAAAAATTTAGTTTTATTAACTCATTACCAACGTCACAAACTTCTAAGAAAAATTACGGCATAGACCATTGATGTAGGAAAACTTTTGCCAGAGTGTTGATAAAATTAATTTCAATCTTTCTTCATAGAATGCAGTTCTTATTAGCTGTTGTAATAACAAATCGGTAGAAATTTCAAATATTAAACAAACAAAGAGGCAATTGATTTAGGTAAATAATACGGCAGTAGAGATGGCAATGGGCCGGATCTGGATCGGATCCTATTGGATCCAGATCCAGAACCGAATGTTTTGCTTAGATCCAAATCCGATCCAGATTCGTCGGGTCTGAAAATCTAAGATCCAGATCCATCAGATCCGCGGGTCTACAGATCTAGACCCGGATCCGTATTTTTTTTACAAAATAAATATAAAATGAGATAACATCAATATAATAGTATTTTCTAAAAGGGAAAAGTAGCATTTTCCCCCCCTAACATAGACACCCCTACCATATTTACCTCCTCATGGAACGTAGACGGGCTGACAACACCCCAAGCTATTATAAGTTGTGCAAATACACCCTCATTCCAAACGGTCATCAAACGACGTCCAAATTTTTTTTTAAAATTTTCCGTTTTTCTGTGGGGCCCATATAGTTTTAAGCGGGAGTGGAAGGATTGTTTTGCTCATTTCATCTGCAAAAACCCTCTTCCCTCCCGCTAACGACTGCAAAACCAAAAATTTTATACCGTTACCATACCGTTCCGTCCGGTATACCGAAAGTCGGCATACCAAAAATTCGGTATCCACCACGCATTATACCGTTTGTTCGGTATACCGTACCGTTTGTTCGGTATACCGTACCGCTATTCGGTATACCGAACTTTCACGGTATACCGAATAATATATCCTGCCGAACCAAAATTTCAATTTTCACCTATAGTTCAAAAATAAAAAATATGTGCATACAAATTACAATTTACAACATACTAACACAAAAACACTAACAACATCAAACAAAAATTACAACATCCAACAATTAACTCCAAGAAAGTTAAAAAAATCCAACATCTCAACAATACTTAACATCGAAAAAATAATTAACATCTCAACATCTAAAAAACAATCAAACTCCAAGAAACTCCATGAAACATAAAAACAATTAATTCCAAGAACAATTAAATCCATGACACAATTAACTCTAAAAAAGTTAAGAAACTCCAACATCTCAACACTACTTAACATCTAAAAAACAATTAATAATCTCAACATCTCAAGAAATAAATTAACTCCAAGAAAGTAGAAACACCAATATCATAGCCAATCAACTTCGAGAAACTCCAACATCTCAAGAAATCACCTACATATTTATAATTAGTTTAGCTAGAACTAATAAATATTGAAAATAAAATAAATATATACAAATATAATCTTACTCTTCAAGTCATATAGCCGATAAAGTGGATGCCGGAGAGAAAGTTTGAGAACAATCTTGATTGATATTTGCATCTGTGAAAGAAATACAAAAATGTTAATACATTTATCTAAAAAAAATGCTAATACATTCAATTTGAAATAATATAAATAAAATAACAAAATTTAATAAAATAAAGAAACTATTACTCTTTTCAATTTCTTCAATTTCCTTGTATAAATCAAGGTCATCATCGGTTGGATCTTTATATAAGTTGAAATTCTCTGCTTTGAGCCAATCATTGGTGCAAACCAATGCCTCTACCATCTTTGGACTCAAACTAGTTCTAAAAGGATCCACAACCCTTTTGCCCAAGCTAAAAGCGGACTCACTAGCAACTGTTGAGCTCGGAATTGCAAATATATCCTTTGCAATGGATGAAAGGATTGGATACTTAGTGGAACTTCCTTTCCACCAGTCCAAAAGATTGAAAGTGGTATTAGTTCGCTTCTCGATCTCATCAGCTAGGGACTTATCCACTTCATTGCATATTTGTTGAAGTTGTTCTTGTTCATTTTGTATATCCACATCATGGTACAATTCTTCAAAAAGACCACTGCCATCTCTATCAGTACCATCTCCATCACCACCCTCCAAGCCCATATTTTGACTATCATTAATCAAAGCATCAGTCACTCCCTTATACTCTACCCACAAAGTTATCAAGTTATTTTTAACTTGAGCAATGGTCTCATTGTACTTTTCAGGATTACCTCCCAATTTCTTGGTGATGACTTTGATCATCTGAAGCTTGAGCCACAAGAAATTCTATATGAAAATCCTTTTGGTTATGTTAGTGAAGAAGAGAATGAGACAGAAGGAAGTGATGATGACATCTCATCTGATGAAGAAAATCTAGAAGATGAGAATTTAGAGAGTGCAAATATGAACTTCACTGCAGGACTTAGTGCAATTGAACAAGGAGGACATGGGAGTTTCACACTAGGAATGAGTTTTGCAGATGCTAAAGAGGCAAGAGAAGCCATCAATATGTATGGAGTAAAGTTTGGATACAAGCTAAAGTTTGTAAAGAATGAAAGTACTAGACTTAGGGTTGTCTGCATAAATGATGGCAAATGCCCGTTTCTGATTTTAGTATCCAAAGATGGTGATAATGGTGGACTATGTGTGAAGACTTTGGTGGCCAATCACAACTGCTTTAGGCAAAGAAAGGTTCCTAGTTTGAGTCAATCCTTCATAGCAGATTACTTCAAAGATACCATATACAAGAATCCAAAGTTCACAAGTAGGGATATGCAGAATGAAGTTAAGAAACATTTGAAGCTTCATGTGAGTGAATTCAAATGCAAAAGGGCAAAGAAAGTTATTCTCACACAGTTGCAAGGAAGTTTCACAAAAGAATTTGCCATACTAGGTGCATACATTGAGAAGCTTAAACAGAGTAATCCAGGAAGCAAGTGTGAGCTTCAACTGTCACTTGAGGGGATTGAGGATGACAAGAGAATATTCAGGAGAATCTTTGTGATGATGGATACTTGTAGAAGAAACTAGATGGCTGGTTGTAGGCCCATCATTAGCTTAGATGGTTGCCACTTAAAAAGGTGTAGTCCGTAGTATACTACTTACAGGAGTTCAAATTTTTTTTGTACCAGTAACTTATAGCGCTGTGCAAAAGTAGGACACTTTTTTCGGACTTGCAAAAGTAGGACACTATCTTATAAAATTAGGCATCTGTGTGTCAAAATTGGCCCGAACAACTCAATCACGGGCTATTTCTCACGTGCACCGTGCGTGTCATGCCATGTAGAGCCCGTTTGTGATGTGTCATACACGTGTAAATTAAAATTATATTAAATATTTTCTCAAATAAAATTAAGTAAATGAATCAATTCTAAACATAATAAAGTAAGTGAATAAAAGAAAAACAAAAACAAAAAATCAAACATTGAACCATTAAATGAAGTCGGTTTCGCTCCCTTTTCAACACAGACACAATTATTTTTTTCCCAATTTGTGAAGAACCCTAAATCGAACAAACCACTCTCAAATTCTCTGGAGAAAACTCTATATTCTTGTTAAGAACTGTGGAATCGTTGTCGCGTCGCTCTTGAAAGGTCAATTTCACTGGTGAGAGAAGCTTCAAATAATGGTGAAGGTGAGGGATAAGAAACGAATGAATTGGCCTCCTCCTATCTACAGTAAGTTCGTGAAAACTCAATCGGCCTATTGTTATTGGAAGATAAAAGCACATTTTTTTTGTGATTTGGTGGTCTTGAAATTATTTTTGTGTATGTGTCTTGAGTTTTGATTGCATAAAATAAAAGCTTGAGTTTTGACAGTTTCTATTTACCAGATTATATATGCACAATTTTTTTTGAACTTCTTCCATAATTGAATCTTTATCTCCTGGGTTATCTTTATTTTTTGTGATCCTGAAATTTATTTTATTTTTATTTTGGCGCAGAGCCTGTTGGGGTGTATTTGTCCGTTGTTCTTTATTATGGTGGAAAATTCATTTCATCTCATTTGCCTAAATATTGTGGGGGTAGTCGGTTTATCGTGGATTATGTTGTGGCTAAGCAACTAAGCTTAAAAGCTTTAAGAAACAGTATTAGGGAGTGGTTGCTTATGGATGAGGATATTTGGTTGTATGTGTTAGTTAACAACAATCTTAAGAGGTTAACATCTGATGAAGAAGTAAGATAGTATTGTTTAGAATCACTGCCCACAAGACAAGTTGTCTTTTATGTAAGTGAAGGGGAAATGGTGAATCTAACTAGGAAAGAAGAAGTAACAATAAATTATGGGACTTGTCTTGTTCCATTAGAAGATGACCTTATGGAAAATGGTGGTAATGAGACAGATTCACTGTATGATAGTGATTATAATATGCTAGAAGACAGTGATGATGATGACTTATTGTTTGAGGCTCATGTGTCAAAGGATGTTGATGATACTAAAGTGGCTAACTCTGAGGAAGATAGTGATAATGATGATGATGTTGTGAATGTGAATAGGGCAGATTTAGATGAGTATAAGTTATCTGATGATGAACAAGGTGAGCCAAGCTATCCAGTCTTTAACCCTCAAGTTATTTTTCAACCTAAGTTTGCAGTTGGCATGTTTTTTAGTTCAAGAAAGAAATTTAGACTTGCTGTGCAATCTCATGCTATTAAAACCAAGAGAACTTTGAGATTTACTAGGTCTTCTGAAGATCGAACTTATGTCAAATGTGCTGATGGGACATGCAACTGGAGTTTGCATCTTACTAAGGTGAAAGATGAAAAAAGTTATCAGATTAGTAGATATGAAAGCAATCATGATTGTGATGAAAGTTTTTATGTTAAAAACATAAAGTCAGGGTGGTTGGGTAAGAGATTTGAAGGGACATTTATGATTGATAAGAAGAGGAAAGCAAGAGTTTTAGGCTGGAAGCTATGGCTGAACTTGGATGTGAAATATCTAAGGATCAGGCTGCTAGAGCTAAGAGATTAGCTCTTAAGAAACTTCAAGGAGATCCTGCATTGCAGTACTCTAAATTGTGGCAATAGTCTAATGAGTTGAGAAGGACTAACATAGGTTCTACAGTGATCATAGGCCAATTATAGGACTAGATGGTTGTCATTTGAAAGGTCCAAATACTGGTATATTGTTGGCTGTTGTTGGTGTTGATTCTAACAATTATATTTTCCCAATTGCTTGGGCTGTTGTCAGTAGAGAGTCAAGAGATACATGGGAGTGATTTTTTATTGTGTTAAAGCAAGATTTGGGGATATTGAATGACAGTGTGTTCACCTTCATGTCTGATAAGCAAAAGGTTTGATTCAAGCTATGGGTGAGGTGTTTCCGATGGCTGCACACAGATTTTGTGTGAGACACCTCAATGGAAATTTCAAGAATGCAGGGTTGAGAGGGAAATCATTTGAAACAGCCTTGTGGAATGCTGCACAAGCAAGCACAGAAGGAGAGTGGAAGCACAGAATGAGTGAGCTGCGTGCCATGAATGAACATGCATGGAAATGGTTAGCAGACAAACCTGCAGAACAATGGAGTAAAAGCCATTAAACTGAACTGCCAAAATGTGACATGTTTTTTAATAATATTTGTGAGGTATTCAATGCTACTATAGGAGAAGCCAGGGAAATGCTTATCATCACCATGCTTGAATGGATCAGAGAGTGGCTAATGGTTAGGTTTCAGAGGTAGAGAGATATAGCAAATTTGAAGTGGAATGGCAAACTTTGTCCTCGGATCAAGAAAATTCTTGAAAAAAAATGCTGCAAGGGTAAGTGATTGTATTCCCATCAAGGGAGACAACAGACACTATCAAATAAATTGCCATGATTCATCTCAGTACCTAGTCGACTTGGAATTGTGGACTTGTAGTTGCAGGATGTGGGGTTTAACTGGAATTCCTTGCAAGCATGCAATTTGTGCAATAAATCATCAGAAGAAAAACAAGGATGATTTTGTACATGAGTGTTACTCAGTGGCCACCTTTAAGAATATCTATGCAGAGACAATTTTTGGAATTAATGGTCAAATGTTGTGGGGTGACAGCTTGTTCATACCACCTTTGCCTCCAAATATGAACAAGGGAAGAGAAAATAGGGCTAGAATGAAAGAACCAGATGAAGTGAAACTGAAGGGCAAGAGAGAGCAAAACTAGACTGAGAAGAAGACAAAAGACAGTGAAATGCAGTGGTTGTGGTGTTGAAGGCCACAATTCAGTCACATGTGGGCGGATGCAAGTATGTCTCTTGCTTAATTATTCTTCAAATTCTTTTTTTGTTGAACTTATTAAATTGAACTTGTGCTAGGTACCCACTCAAACTGGAAGCATAGTAACTGCTGCAAGATCTCAAGAGCCTTCATCAAGTGAAGTTCATCATGCAGTTGAAGAATCCCAACAACGAGTCTTGACAACTGAAATGCCAACTGAAGAATCCCAAGTGCCTGCTCCATCCATGTTTAAGCAATTAAAACAAGGACACCAAATCTTGGCAAGTCAGAAGAAATTCATGAGTTTGGCTGAGTTGCAAAAAATCAGAAAGTGAAAGAAAAAGAGAAATGTATGTAGTTTTTTTGTCTGGATGTTTTGTTGGCTAACACCGGTGTAATTATGCATCCTTTGTTTTTGGCAATTGAAATCTTTGAATATTAGGCTTCTAGCTTATCAAATTATTGTGTAGCTTTTCTTTATGGATTAATGGATTAATGGGTACATCATTAGTGAATTTGTCCTTCTGCAATGAAACTTTTGTTTAAATCTTCTTACTTTTCAGTCTGGTATGATTAAAGTTGTAAAGTTATAGAATTTTGCCCAGGTTTGTCATGCTTTCTTGTTACATATGAATTAAAAGAATTAACAGGGTGCTGATTGAATTAATAGTGATTATTTTGTACTTCTGTACATTTGATATACCAGCAGATGCATGTGCTTTGGATGAAGACATAAAACAGATTCTTGATTTCTTATATTTCTGGAAGGATGATTTGATATTTGTGAACCTTTTGATTGTCTATTCTATTTTACATTCAAACTATGTTGTATCCTTTGGATGTAGCTATCAAATATAATAAAGTGTGGTATGATGATTAAAATTGTAAGTTGTAGAATTTTGCCCAGGTTTATCTATCTTTCTTGTTAACTGGGTGTATATGAATCAAAATATCATAACAAAAATATACATAAGAGCCCTTAATTAAGTAAAAAAGTCTTTCAAGACATTACTGTAAATCAAATAAAGGACTTCAACATTGAAACAAGACATATCAAAATAACAGCAAATACAATTATCTTCAATTTTCTACTGCTAGCTTTGAGCTTCTCAACCTCGTCCTCTATCTTGTTAATTCTTCTTAACAAGCCTGGAATGATAAGTGTCGATCGACGGAACATCGGAGGGTCGTGTCAAATCCAAAATGAGCATCTCCCCATCTTCATTGTATGAAAATCACACAAAGAATCATAAAATTAACCAAAATTCACAAAAAGAATTAAAAAATTCTCAAAAATATATTCATAAATTCACAAAAATTAGCAGTATTCTCTAGAGAATTTGAGAGAGTTTGTTCGATTTAGGGTTCTTGACAAATTGGGGGAAAATAAATTGGGTCTATGTTGTGAAAAAGAAGAGGCCGACGCCGGAGAGAGCATCGGAGAATGGAAGACGAACGCCGAAGTAGAGAAACAATGGCGGACTAGAATGAGGATGGTACAAAGGAGCGCAGACAGAAGGAAGAAGCATGCGATTTTTTGTTTTTCTTTTTCTTTTATTCACTTACTTTATTGTTAATAGAATTGATTCATTTAATTAATTTTAGTTGAGAAAATATTTAATGTAATTCTAGTTTACACGTGTATGACACATCACAAACGGGCTTTACATGGCATGACACGCGCGGTGCACGTGAGAAATAGCCCGTGATTGAGTTGTTCGGGCCAATTTTGACACACGGATGCCTAATTTTATAAGATAGTGTCCTACTTTTGCAAGCCCGAAAAAAAAGTGTCCTGCTTTTGCACAGCGCTATAAGTTACTGGTACAAAAAAAATTTGAACTCCTACTTACAGCTATGGGTATTGATGCCAATGATCAAATTGTTCCTATTGCGTGGGCAGTTGTTAACAAAGAAAACAAGGTGAATTGGAGGTAGTTTGTAAGTTGGCTAAGGCAAGAATTACAACTAAATGATGGGGAAAAAGTTAGTATTGTTTCTGATATGAAAAAGGTAAAACAAATTTTTTATTTATTTTGATTAATTTCAGTTTGTATATAACACTAACAATGAAATATATTTATTTTTCATAGGGGTTAATTGATGCAGTAAAGACTACACTTCTTGAAGCTGAGCACAGATGGTGTGCTAGGCATATCTATGGCAACTGGTCAAAGAAATAGAGAGGAGAGGAGATGAGAAAGAGATTTTGGAATTGTGCATGGAGCTCATTTAAGGATGAGTTCGATATCAACCTTGCTAAGCTTGGAGCAATCAAACAAAAGGCTACAGAAGACTTGATGGTGTATCCTCCAAAAGCTTGGTCCAGAGCTTTTCAAGATAGCAGGTGCAGTTCCAATATGGTTGATAGCAATATCTCTGAGAGTTTCAATTCAAATTTGCTAGATGCTAGGCAAAAACCTATAATAAGCATGCTTGAAGACATAAGAATCTTGGCCATGAATAGGATTAGAGATAGGAAAAACAATGTAGCTTCATGGATTGGTGAGTGGTCTCCTACTGCTATGAAACTCTATCAAGAACATAAAGAGGATGCCATTGGTTGTAGAGTTCTGTGGAATGGTGCTTCAGGTTATGAGATTGGGGATGGGGAAGATAAGCACACAATCTTGCTAGATAGAAAGATGTGCACGTGTAGGGTCTGAGAGCTTACTGGAATTCCATGTGCTCATGCAATTGCTGCTATGTATTTCTCCAACTTGAATCCTGAGAACATGATAGCAAAGTGGTTTCATAAGTCCAAATATTTGGAATGTTATGAGCACTCAATCATGCATGTTCCTGGAATAAAGTTCAATAGAGTTGAAGCCCATCTTCCAATAGAGCCTCCACCCAATGAAAAGAGTATTGGTAGGCCAAGAAAAAAGAGAATAAGGGCAAGCAATGAACAAAGAAAAAGTGCTCGTAATCTCTCTAGGAAATGGCAGATCCAACTATGCAGTGTTTGCAAGAGCACATGACACAAGAAAAATGGATGTCCAAGCTTAGCATATGAGGTGACTTGCTCATATACTACAATGTACTTTAACTTTATTTATTGTCAAATATTCTTACTTTATGAATATTTGCTCCTAGGTACCAAATAGCTCACAAGCTTCCACTGCAAGGAAGCCTACAAAGATGTTACCAAGAAAGGCTAGTGGCAGAGTTGTTGGTATGGGTGTTCATATGGATTTAAACATTGGACAAACAATTATCAATGTAAGTCTGACATGTGTTCTTATATTTACATTTGTTGTTCCTATATTTACCACTTTATGTACTATTGTTGTGATTATATTTACAGCCTGGTATGCCTTCTGAGAAAGTGGTCATTGGGGGTGAACAACATGATAGTGATCCTAATAGAAGATTTGCTATATCGATGAGAGGGCAAACAGGAGAAAATTAAGAGACATCACGTTCAAAAGAGATGGGGTGAGACAACCAGGACCATTCCCATTCAAACCTCCAGGTTTGCAATGGAAGGGAACACCATCTGTTACAACAAGTCAATTGGTGGATCAGAGCATAGCAAGAAGAAAAAGGCTCGAACAACAAAAAAAAGCCACTACATCAACCAGTGCATCTACTACTACTAATGACTAAGGAACTTAATTTTCATGATTTGTAATAGGGTTGGGAAAAGTGGACTTTCTTATTTTTTGAGAGCTCAATGGTTGATCTTTTGCTTATAGAATAGGAAGAATTAACTTCTACTTGGTTCGTTTTTTATGGTTGATTACTGCCACATTATTATGTCAATATAATAGGAAGAATGAACTTCATTTTTTGAGATTTTGGCTTGTGTTTATTAAATTGAAGCTCAGATCTTCCCCCTTATTAACTACTACTGGTGGTGGTGGTGAAATTCCAAAGTTATTTTTGCATTGAGAATAAAACACACATAATATGAAATAAAGGTAAGCTTGTTGCAATTAGTACTAATTCACCAAAGAAACAAGTTACAATAAATACCATAATAGCAGAAACAAACAAGCAGCAGTTATAGCTTAACTGTTACTGCTTTATTCTCAAGAAAAGCTTCTGCATTTTGGAACAACATTAAATTACAAAACAAAGAAAAATATTAAGAACAACCATGAAACAATTAAAACCGAATATGCTATTCTAGTTTTCTTATTTCATTTCTCATAATCTTCCTCCATTCTTTGTAGGATATCCCATAATTGAGCAATTTCAGCTTCCACATCACCACTACTATTTCCATTCATCTTCAACAACTTAATGTTATCATGCTTAAACTCATTGATCACATATTTAGCTCTATCGCTCATTGATTCATCATGCCACTCAAAATAGCCGCAATCCTTAGTCTGCAATGACAATACCCATTCAAAATCTATATTTGAAGTTCAATTTTAGAAATTAAAAGTTTGACTGAAGCAAGATAAAAATACCTTCCAATATCTACAACCATAAAACCTCCGGCTCGGATTCTTGTCAGACCAAGATGTCTGCCTAGGCGCTTTCAACCTTATTCCTTCAATTTCACAAAAGCAGAACCTTGGATTACCTTCATAGTTCATTTCAAACCTTCGGCGCCCACCGGAATAGCTCGACCCAGATGATGAATTCGAACTCATTTCACTTTTCAATCACCAAGAATAATAGAAACCCTCGAAAAAATTGAACAATTTTCGTTTCCTTATCACTCAATTAAAATTGATAGAACTAGGGTTCTTCGTGTAATTCTTTTAATAAAAGAAGTGAAGGTTTACAGTTTATAGCCATTGCGTGGGCCCCACAGAAAAAATAGGGAAAAAAAATTTTGGACGCCGTTTGATGACCGTTTGGAACGAGGGTGTATTTGCACAACTTATAATAGCTTGGGGTGTTGTCAGCCCGTCTACGTTCTATGAGGAGGTAAATATGGTAGGGGTGTCTACGTTATGGGGCAAAATGCTACTTTTCCCTTTCTAAAAAAATTAATATAAAAAATCCATGGGTTTTCTTGTTATTATATTAGAAATAGTGTATTGATTTTTTTTTAATTATAAAATAGAATATTTGAATAATAAACTATTAAAAGTATAGATATAAGTATATAATATATATATATATATATATATAAAATATGGATCCGCAAGTCGGATCCGGACTGATCCGGATCTGAAAATTCAAGATCCAGATCCGACCCGAATTTTTTTATATAGATTCAGATCCGGCCCGGATCCGTCGGATCCAAAATTTTGAGATCCAAATCCTAAAAAATAGATATGGATCCACGGATCTGGACCGGATCCAAGATCCATTGCCATCCCTATATGGCAGGAAGGGAGACGGGCCAGAAATGGAATGAAGATATGTGCATAAAATAATAAAAAGAAATATCTAGAAGAATTAGAAGAAGAAAATGGGAGAACGCTAAAAACTAAGGACGTAATTGGTATGATGAAATGGGAGAAGGAATGGAATGACGATTCCTACCTCCATTCCATTCATTTGCTTAGTAATGCTTACAGAATGGAATCACTATTCCTTTTCCATTGGGAATAGTCATTTCATTCCTACCTCATGGTATTAGACATTTCTAATCTTCATATGTATGTATAATTTTATTATTTGATCTAATTATTCAAATAAATTTTATTATTTCAAGAGAGAGAAAAATTTAAGAGAGAGAAAAATTCTAGACAGAGAAAATTCTAGAGAGAGAAAATTCTAGAGAAATAAAATTTTTTAGAGAGAAAAATTCTTGAGAGAGAAAAAAACTATATATAGAAAATTTTAGAGAGAAACAATTCTAGAGAGAGAAAGTGCTAACGAGAAAAATTATAATGATAATAATTATACTAATAATTTTCTCTCTAATATTTTCTATTTCTAGATTTTTCTATCTCTAAAAATTTTCTCTCTCTAAAATTTTCTCTCTCAATAATTTGCTCTCTCTAAAAATCTTCTTTCTAAAAAATTTCTCTCTCTGAAAATTTTCTCTCTATAATCTTTTCTCTAGAATTTTTCTATCTCTAAAAAATTTACCCTCTCTAATATTTTTCATCGAATATTATTTTGAGATAGAAGAAAATGATATAAAATGGTAAACAAATAATTATTTAATTCATTATTTTTCTTAATCCTTGTGCATACCAAATAAAGGAATCAACTTAGGTTTATCATTCCATTCCTACCTTCATTCCATTCCATTTCTACCCCATTCCATTACATCATGTCAATCACCCCCCTAAAAGAAAAATGGAGAAAGCTCGTATGATATTGATGAATGACCACAAAATTCTTGTGCCTTCATTCGCACAGGCCACTCTCACATCATGCGCTTATTTCAGCGTGTCCACGCACCTTTTAAATTTCACACATGCCCGCCTTTTTAATTTTTTTTTAATTTAAGTTTTCTTTTTAATTCTTCTCAAAAAGAATTTACTAATTCCAAAATTAGGATTTATTAATCTCCAATTATATATTTCATAAATTCATTAAGATTTATTAGTTTCCAATTAGTATTTATCAATCTTCAATTAAAATTTTTAATCCTCTTGGCGTTTATTAATCCCCAATTAAAATTTATATTAATTAATAAAAATTAAAAAATACTCCCTCCGTCAACGAAGAGTGTGGTCAGATTTTCTTTTTGGTCCGTCTACGAAGAGTGTGGTTTTTCCATTTAAGAAAATGACCCCACATACTCTCTTATATTTTATATTTCACACAAATTCAAAATGGTGGGTTCATTTTTCCACTCAAATAACATTTACCTTACTTTTCTTAAAACTCGTATCACCCACCAAAAACCGCACTCTTGATGGACGGAGGGAGTAGTAATAATAAAAAAGTCAGCACTCTGTATTGACCGACCACACGGTGCGATCGGTTGTTCTTGAGTGTCTCTTGATGAATTAGGGAAAGCTCTAGAAATAAATTGAAGGCCACAAATATATGTTGTCAAAAAGCCGACCTATGTAAACTATATATAGCTGTGCAACCAAATACTTTGAAGTTGAGAGAGATGAATAATGAATTCATGACAATAAATGTTGTTCCTCCAATAACTCTTTATAATCTTTTTTTGAGATAAAACTCTTTATAATCTTGAATGCACCCTATTATACCCCAAAAACAAAAAGTTCTCCGGTATTAACCATCATAAAAGTAAAGTCCATTTCATGAAATGATCCGTAAGTTGGATGAAGTAGCTAAGGTAGCTCCATTTTCAAGGCCATCTCCAACCAATGTCATTCCACTATTTTGAGGAGGAGATTTTACCCCAATGTAACTGCAAACTCATACTCAAATTGAGTTTGGAAGCAGCATATGAACAGTAAAATCTCATTTTTGAGTTTTCACCGCAGAAAACGCATAATGTCCAAGAAATTGCATCAAGGTCCTTGTGTGTTTGCATATTTCGGTTGTGGGCTTGTGGGATGTTCAAGAAATTGCTTTATCGAGTTGTGGGTTTGAAATACTCATTTAAATAATGGGTTTTAAACACACAATTGTTCATTCAAATTTTATTTTAATTTTTTGTATTATGTTTTTAGAAATAGTTATACAGTAAATAAAATTATTAGTGTTACATTAATAACAAATACGAAAAATAATATAACAATGCTTAATTCATTGCTTAATATTGTGCTCGGAGGGTATGTCTCAAGTTTTATAACGAGTTATCTATTTTTAATTATGTTCGTATTGAATTATTTGTTGAAAGTTTTTAGTGGGTCTAATGTGTAATATTGAAAAATATATAGGAATTATTGTAAAAGACTAAAAAGTAATATGAGATCAAATATATAGGGAATATTCTCTTGAGTTTGTGTTGAGTTTGTTGGTTGGGGTGAAATTACTGTTTAATATGACATAAACTGGAAAATGGGTTTGAGTCTGGTATTGAGTATTGGAGATGGCCTAACACTGCTTCAAAAAGCGTTTGACTTAATGCTGCTAAGTTTGCACTAATGCAAGATAATTTAAGATGGACAACACAAATATCATGTTGTTCAACAAATTTAAGATGGGCAACACAAAGATTATATTAGTAATATACATATTTTTAAGATAAGATTTTATATATTTATTTACTCTTAAATAAAATATGAAATAGAAAACACATACTGACGACTGCGATCTCGTACTCTACAAGATCACTTGATGCATCAAGAACTCCTGGCCGCCGCAACAACGATTATTTCTTCCGACTTTCACCAATGGCGGCGTTTATTCTCGTCTTCCGAACACAAACCATAGAAAATTTTGACAAACTAATTTTCGAGGTCGCTTTGATCAATAGATTTACATTACAATTTACTTTCTACTCATTTTAAGAACAATTTATGAAAGTCATGATCAATGCTACGAGGATGGGTAAAAGTATATGCCGTTTTTAGTGACTAACATGATACGGTACATGTGCATCGATCCACAATTGATTATACGGAGTGACAAGTAAATTTGTCATCATATGTAGGATTGTATTTAAAAATTAAACTGAATTCTTGTAATCTAGTAAGATCATATACTATATTCGATTCTCATCAAAAAAAGTGCAAATAATTTTAGTGGCAGTTAGTCTTCTGTTAGAAGATCCTGATTTTTTAGATACTAGTAAAAAAGAATATGTGCTTCTGCACATAAAAGCAATGACTTTAATAAATAAATTTAAGTTTTGAGAAAAAATGTATGTGTGTGTATATTCATAAATTTATTTGAAGAGCAAGAAATGAAAGATTTTTTTATAGAGCTTTGCTAAATGGCCATATTATGGCCGGCCATATAGGGTTATATAAGTAATTGCATAATAATTATAATTAATAAACTTTATTTGAATTATTAATTTACATGTGTACCCTTGATATTATTTATGGAAAAAATCAATCAAGGATCATTTCTAAAATTACATTCCAAATCAAATCATTAATTACATCAATTAGAGATTATATTTTTCATTAATTAATATAAAAAATCAATTTTGGCCAAATCTAAATTACACTTTCGATTTTTTTTTCTTCAATAATTATCTTTCCAAATTATATTCATTTTTCATTTTAATTAACGAAATTTTGTTTTCTATTTAAAATATTTGAATTTGTACATGCATGTCATATATAATATGAATTCTTATATTAACACAATATATTTCTGTTTATTTTTGTTCAAAAAGTATTTGAAAATTCGAAATTTATCCTAAAAGTATATGGGTCTCAGCTTGACATTTTTTCAAACACTTGGTGTGCATCAAACTGTCATTCTATTCATTGCATGTTCTTTGTTTCTCTTTTGTGCATTTCACCGAACAGTTGGAGGGCACATCTTGATAGAGCATTATCACCAGCAGAGTTCATCATTCCAACATTCGCTACTTCCAACAAGGCGATATTGGTAAAGGATTTTGAATGAATTGCTCATTATATACTGTTATTCTATGCTATGGATCTGACTTACGAAATGAAACAGCAGCTAGTCTTGCTAACTAAATAAGTTCCCTTTTTTTCATTTTATATAGCTGTGAAATGTGCCTTCCTTGAACAAAAGGAGTTCTTGCGATTGCAGTTCTTACTTTAAAACCAAACCAATAGGGAAAGCGATTGCATTTACAGTACGAGTTTGAATGCTAGAATGCGCCGATCGATTAGAAAATCAATAATGAACATAATGGAGATAAACTGTATTAAAGAAACACAAACTCAATTAATAATAATTATTCCATTGACTTAATATGCCAAAAAATAATTTTTTTGGCTGACCCGATACGGTAACATAAGAAACAAAAAACAAAGTACACTTGACTCGATTAGAAATAAAAGAAACTAACATAGAAAGACCAAAAACTGACCGACGAAAAAACTAGCAAAAAACTAGCAAAAAACAAGAACATCTAATTGCTAGAGTCATCTGTGATCTCGATCAACGAAATTGGGGACTTCGGAGCGGACTCATCCTCATCCTCATCCTCATTATTCATGGTGAAAAACGACCGTTTAACATCAAGAAAGATGTCGTACAACTTAGGTAGGGGATAATTCTCGAGGAGATTTTCACCAAGGACAAGTTCACCAGCATTGATAGAGCAAATACGTGAGAAAAGCTGATGTATTTCTTCTTCCAACACGTGTTTTTCTTCTTTCACAACACTCTTCTCCTTGCGCAACGATTTGTAAAGAATGTGTAAGCTTCTCGGAGAAGGAGAATGAGTAGGTTTCACGATGCGGTTGCACGTCTTGTTGGGGGTGGTGCGAATTGGAGAAGTGTTAGGTTCCATCTTCAAAAAACAAAGCAGAAAATTTGACGATTGAAATAATTTTGTATGAGAGGTTGTGTTTGTAGAGAGACTTCGTTGGTAGCATATAAATACACATTTTGATTTTAGGGTTTAAGGATGGTTTGAGGAATGTAAATCTCATAATATCTTGTTTATTTTTATTTCTTAGATGTTATTTATGCTAGATTTTTTTTTTGAAGATTTTTGGCATATATATTAGTCAAGCTATTTTATATTACAGATTTTCTGGGATATTAGCAAACCTCTTCTATATATAGCTAGCATCATCCGTATGTATGGTAGTCCCCGTCGGGCATTGGAGCAGTAACCAATTAGTTGAAACAGGTTCATGTATATATATAAATTATTGAAACAATAACCAATTAGTTCACTAGTTTAGTGGTAAAATGCATTGGTTCACTACTTGAGGGTCTCATGTTCGAAACCTGCTCCTTGTATTTTTACTATTTTCAAATCTTTTGTTCATTTCCCTCTTGTCTTAGCCTATTCTCTCCATATATTGGATATTATTTTTACTTTTTTTAAGCCCCTCCTAATGCATAAAAAATGTTTAAAATTTTTATTTTTTAACTATAATTAATGGGCCCCGAAACAGCTAAATCCTTCAAATAAAAACATGAACCTCCTTTCTTAATTCTTATAAAACTAGTAAGTAGCCCGTCGAAATTCGACGGGAAATAACTTTATATTTTAATTTATATATATATATATATATACATTTTAAAAATAATTTTTTATCTTATTTAAAAGTTGTGATATTGTTCGCGTTAATTATTAATTAAACTTAGAAATTTAATTTTATTTCACGTATCTAAATTCATAATTAGGACCTCTTGTCTTAGCCTATTCTCTCCATATATTGGATATTATTTTTACTTTTTTTAAGCCCCTCCTAATGCATAAAAAATGTTTAAAATTTTTATTTTTTAACTATAATTAAAGGGCCCCGAAACAGCTAAATCCTTCAAATAAAAACATGAACCTCCTTTCTTAATTCTTATAAAACTAGTAAGTAGCCCGTCGAAATTCGACGGGAAATAACTTTATGTTTTAATTTATATATATATATATATATATATACATTTTAAAAATAATTTTTTATCTTATTTAAAAGTTGTGATATTGTTCGCGTTAATTATTAATCAAACTTAGAAATTTAATTTTATTTCACGTATCTAAATTCATAATTAGGAATGATAATGGATCGGGTATACTCATTCATTATGTATTTTCTAAATCTAAATTTATTTAGAATTTTTTTTACATGTTTGTCCTAATCTCGGTTAAAATAGTGACTTTATTATACATAAGCGTCTCAAATCCGTTGTGTAATACACGATAAAAATATGAACACTCGAAGTAAAATTAATTAAAATTAGTAACAATCCTTGTTTCTATGGTATTTGAACCGTCACGTTGGTTTATGCTAAATTATTCTATAAAAATCTAAACAAAGTTATTAATAAGAATGTATAAAATAAGGATTTATAATAATGCATTCCGAAATTTTTATTATTTCAATATATATAATAGAAGAAATTAATTAAATAGAGAGAAAGATAGACATGAGATGTGATTAATAGATAAACATGTGATATTTCAAGAATATGAAATTAATAAAATTTTAATCAATAAAAATAAAAATCTATTACTAACACGAAAATAAAGTTGCCCCTCCACGGTGCTCCGTTCATATTTTCCTTTATTCTGGTAATTTGTGTAATTTTAATTCATATATATTGTAATTTTCATGTTAATTAATGCGAATAATATCACAACTTTTAAATAAGATATAAACTTATGTTTAAAATATACACATATAAATTAAAACATAAAAGTTATTTCCCGTCGAATTTCCTAATTTTAAATAATATTACTTTTAAGATGTAAACATTTTTTTCCGTATTTTGGCAAAGATTAGAGATATCGATTTAGCATGAACCAACGAGACGGTTCAAATATATTTAAAAAGAATAATTTTTACTAATTTTAATTAATTTTACTTGGAGTGTTCATATTTTTATCGAGTATTACTCAAATTTAGATTTAGAAAATACATAATGAATGAGTATACCCGATCCATTATCATTCGTAATTATGAATTTAGATACGTGAAATAAAATTAATTTTCTAAGTTTGATTAATAATTAACGCGAACAATATCACAACTTTTAAATAAGATATAAAATTATTTTTAAAATGTATATATATATAAATTAAAACATAAAGTTATTTCCCGTCGAGTCTCGACGGGCTACTAGTTAAAATATATATGAACTAAAATTAGACAAATTACCAGAATAAAGGAAAATCTGAATGGAGCACCGTGGATCCCCGAAACAGCTAAGTCCTTCAAATAAAAACGTGAATCTCCTTTCTTAATTCTTATAAAATTTTGAATTATTGTTAATTTCCTTATAGTCTAGTCAATTTGATCAAAACATTAATTTGAATTATATTGAATTTGTCCATAGTATAGTGTGATGTCTTTTTGATACATTTATAGTTCAATATCACAATATTCTAGTAAAAACCGAATGTAATTTGTTTTAATTTCACTATACAACGATGAATTTGATCAAATTTAAGTATACTACATGTGCAATCCTGTTCCGGCTCCCCACCCACGTGCGCCCATCCCTGCGCCCATCCCTGCGCCCATCCCTTCGCGGCACCCGGCCCCGTGACAGCGCCAAGCCCATGTGGGCGCCGTCCCTTAATAAAGCTCCAGCGTTCAAGTCTAACGGCTACACAAAATGTCATTCTAATTTCTTAGATTTATTTTTCTTCTGATTATTGCCATCGGGTATTTTTTTCCCCTTTTTAAGGTAAAAAAATCAATCTAATTCCTCTCAAAATTCCTAATGAATCCTAAAAGAATAAAAAATCCTTTCCAAATAATAACATTTATTATGTAAGTAAATCAATGATTTTCATATCATCTTACCTAAGGAAACAGTAGATTTTTATATCATTAAAAGCACTATCTTTATTTTTCTTGTAAATGAACCAAGAATTTCCGTCCCTGTTTTCTAAACAAACACTCCATGGCCAACAATATGGATTCGAACTCAATTTTTCATTATTTCTCAGACGAGCATCCAAATCCGAACCACGTAGATGTCGAGGGTGACGTCGAAGGTGATTGTGAGGCAACAGGTGAAGGTGAAGCATCCGCCAAAGATGGTGATAAAATTGTTCTTGGTCCTCAGCCGGGTATGGAGTATGATTCGAAAGAAAACTTGTTTGCAGACTACGAATCGTTCGCAAAGGTCAATGGCTTTGTTGCTTCAATTCGTAGTGTTATAAGAGATAAGTATTGTGTGATTGCATGCGACAGTGGACGAGAGCCATATGCGAGAGCTACTTGTCCTGCACGTATTAGTGCAATTAAACAAGATAATGGCTATTGGAAGGTGTCTTCTGTACGTTTGGATCACAATCACGCTTAGTTTTTTATTTCGTTTGTTTTTTATGTGATTTTAATTGCATACGTTCATGTTTACTTCATTTTAATTATTGAAATTCTGCTTTCTGCTTCAACTCTATAGAATTCTGCTTCAACTCTATAGAATTTTTTAGTTAAGCAGAATGCTGTTAAGATTGCTTCAGCAATGCAACAGCAATACCAAGAACAAGATTACAGATTCCTCACCGGAGAAAACTCGAGCTCACAACAAATTCGATAGTGGTTCTGTTTTATGCACATGTACTATCTTATAGATTGTGTTGCTGCAATCCTCAAGTAGGACATGACAGAAAAAGAAATACACACATCAAGAAAAAAGACTATGCAATATTAATAACCACGAAAGATGAGCGCCATTTGTGCAGAAGCTCACTAAGTCGATTGTTCAAATGAACATAATAGAACTTAAGTCTGTTAATAAAAAATAATAGAAGCTCACCAAGTCGATTGTTTCAAAGAGATGAAGAAGCAAAATTGTTGGGATGAAAAAAGTGAATATTATCCATCGAACTAATAATCAAACATGAAATTCTTAACAAAAACATATCCAGAATTTTACTACCCCGTGCGACCGGCATTGCGTCCTGTACCTCTACCCCGTCCTCTTCCACGAGACCGACCCCTTTCAAGACCGGATTGAAAGCGCATCTGCCTTGGCCTTCCTCTGCCTGGGGTAATTAATGGATCCCGTATGGTAGGATTAGTGCCGGATCCGTCTCCGTGTTGAGCAGATGAAGTACCTCGGGATGTAGCAGCAGGATTCCAATTCGTCAACCCATTCATTGCTTCTAAACATTTACCTTTGACAAAATCCAATTTATCAAGACAACCTTGCGACATATCCACGCACTTATGAAATATTCGTTCAATTTCTTGAAACTGTTTGTACTCATCAGTCATGTGGGGATATCCTCCTGCAAAATAAATACTTGCATGTGGCCTGTAAACATCCTTCCGCCACCTTCTCAATATATATCTTTCGTTCACCAATTCAATTCTTTTGTAAGACAAAACCTTCAATATGTGAACACACAAAATTCCTTTAGACTGCAACTTGCGGCAGTCACAAGAAATATATTCCCCAATTGATCTATATTCCACAATAAAAGAGTAATCCTTATAAAATCGGTTCCACACAAGACGCGATTCCATAACTTCATACCTTTCAACTCCATCATCATTTTCTCCACTAGGAACAACCACCCGGACGTTGCAATTCCATATCTTCTTGATTTCTTTTTGCAGTAATTTAAACACATTATTTGTGTACGCCCTAGCAAACTGCTCCTCCCACTTAAAGTCTGATTGACATGTTATTGTCACAAACTTTGATTGATAGTCGGCATGCATCTCCTTACGAATCTTGGTAGTCATAGCAATCTCGTACTGTTCCACGAACGTCTTCAACGTACTCCTCGAATTGACATAACCATCAAAGAAAGCATGCATAGACTCGCTTCTTTGAGTCGACACCATACCTGCCCAATAAAATAATTCAAGAAGACGGGGACCCAAAATAAAGCTGACAAATAATTAATCATAATCCCATCCCATTTAAGAGTAAAAAATTGTTTTAAGTGTCCCCTAACCAAATCTAAATTCCTTAGAATACAACATTTATTTTATCAAAATATTAAGAGTAAAAGCATTGACATCCATTTCACTAATTTCATTACACCAGCATTACTCCATAGATTGAACAAATCATAAATTCTTCAAAACATAATTCAAAAATCATGTGAATTTCAAGAAAAAAGCACATGATTTGTAAGAAACCATACCTGCCCAAAAAAAATGATTCAAGTAGATTGGGACCCATTTCTCCCTTTCCTCGTGCAGATCTTTCATCCACCTATTATTTTGAAGAGAATGTTGGTTCACAAATTCATCCCACCTCCTTTCAAATTCATCGATACTAACACTTTCATTTACCACGGAATAGAAATCAGAAGAACATTTTTTATAATCAGCAACTCCTTTAAACTTTTTCTTCATCTTGGCAGAAATATGCCACCAACAGTATCGGTGGATAGTGTCAGGCATAACTTCTCTTACAGCACTCTTAATACTCTCGCATTGATCAGTCAACATCGCAGTTGGATGAACACCTCCCATCGCTACCAGCCAATTACTGAAGAACCATTTAAATGATTCTGCATGCTCGTGTGTCAGCAACGCACATCCTAATAGAATGGATTGGTAATGGTGGTTAACCCCCACCACAGTAGCTAATGGCATCTTGTATCGGTTCACAAGGTAAGTCGTGTCGAAACTAATTACATCATGAAAATCTTGGTAAGCCGCTATGCTACGGGGATGAATCCACATCACATTTCGAAGTCTACCATCATCGTCAATATCCATTAAATGAAAAAAATTCCTATCTTTTGTTTGCAATCTTAGAAACAACTGATGAATGGCCTCTGAATCCCCCTCACCTAGTCTCAACCGTCTTCTCTTATTAATGAAATTCAAACAATCTTTTACAGTTGCCCCTAAATTTTCTGGTCCACCGGCCATAACTTCCATCATCCTTGCATTTTTACATGGTGGTACACCTGTAATATCAACAGCTTCTAATGTCCTCTGTTGTGCAACATCCAGACTCCTATGTCCCGCCATGAATACAGACATACTCGGATCCAAATCATGATTATGGGTTGATCGAACAGTAGATACCTTCCAGCAACCATTATCTTGTTTTATTGCATTAATACGTGCAGGACAATTAATTCTTTTCGTATACTTTTTAACATCTACCTTTCGACCCTTATCACAACAAATCATATAATACTTATCTCCCTTAATATTCCTAGACCCTTGTACCTTTGCAAAGTGTTGGTATGCTTGAAATAGGCTTTCTCTGCTGTCAAACTCCATGCCGGTTTGAGGACCAAGTTCAGTCATGTTATCTTGGGTTTGATCACCATTTCCACCCTCATTTTGAGTTCCGTTTGATGCATGACTATCTTCGACTTCATCTCCACTCTCATTTTGAGTTTCGACTGCTACATGTGTATCTTGGGAGTCATCGTCCATGAAATCTTGAGTGTCGTCGTCTGATTCGTGAGTATCTTCGGCGTCATCTCTAACCTCACTTTCAGTGTCTTGGGAGACTGTGTCACCGAATAAATCATGCATAAGACGGTGATATTCATCCATGGGAGACTTAGTTGGACCGGAATCGAAATATGTACATATGAGCGCTGCGTTTTTTTTTTTTTTGAATTGAAGTATGTAGATATGAGAGCTGCGTTTTCTTTTCTTTTTTTAAGAACCTGGGGGTTTATGAAATTAAGATACATAATTTTTTTTGGATGATATTTTTATAATATTTTTGATATCAATTTAATAATCTTGTTACCAAATATATAAAAGAAAATATTTTCAAATTTAAGTAGACAATCTATACTAAAAATAATACAGGGATATATTAGTAAAAAAAAATTCTCCTAACCGGTTCAAATTAAACCGACCGGTTTTTTAAAATCTTAAGGGTA
Source organism: Agastache rugosa (assembly GCA_031470985.1). NCBI lineage: Eukaryota > Viridiplantae > Streptophyta > Magnoliopsida > Lamiales > Lamiaceae > Agastache > Agastache rugosa. The sequence continues at coordinate 32,914,003 of CM062607.1, read as the reverse complement.
TTATGGCTGGCCATATTATGGCCAGCTAGATTTATTCTTTTTTATATAATAGTTTTTCAACGCGTTGGGGTCAAACATCTTTATTTATATTTGGGGATCACTATTTATATTAATGATTAAGATCTTATAAACACACATTTGATCCAATAGCTAAATATAAAATCCTAGGAACCTATCTATATAATTTCTTTAATGTTCAAATAATATAATAGATATGTATTTTAGAATTCTATAACTTGGAGCTTGGAGCTTTTTTGGGTAACTTGATTTCAAATTCCATTTTATAGATTTTGAAATATTCCTAACTAAATTTTCAACTTTAAAATTTGAACTTTAAAAGTCTTATTTTTCAATTCTTATTGTTGTTATCGTTATTGTCTTCATTGATAGTCATTGTCGGTGTTTTGATACAATATTCAGGTGTTGTATGATTGAAACCGTTGTAGTTGGGAGGTGAAAAAATGAAGTGGAAGTATTTGCCATAAATGAGATATATTTGAGTTTGACACTACTTTGCTTATTAACTTATTACTAAACACTTTACTAATTTGATATTTGTTATATTTTATGTCATTATCTAATAAATACTCCTTCTATCTCATCCATCTTGACTCTTTTTCCTTATTGGTCTGTTTCATCCATCTTGATCCATTTCCAAAAAAATGAGTTTAGTATAAAAATATTTTAAAAGAAAATAAAGTAATTTTAAATTATATAAAAATATTTAGAGAGTTTGTTTGTGTAATTAAGTTTTAATAAGGTGACCCTATCTTACCTTATCTCTTTGTTATCTGTATGGAGTATCTGCATCGTTGCTTGCTGGACTTGAAGAAAACAAAAGGATTTCAACACCACCCCAGGTGCAAGAGATTTGATCTTATTCATGTCCTTTGAAGATGGAAGATTATCTCCTTTTATTTTCTAGAGGTGATATTAGATCCATACAACTCCTTCTGCAAGCTCTTCAGAAAATTGTAGATACATCAGGATTGAAAGCTAACCAACTGAAAAGTTGCATTTACTTTGGAGGAATTAGAAATAATATTCATAAAACCATGTTAAGAGATTTTGGAATTACAAAAGGGGAGTTGCCATTCAGATATTTAGGTGTTTCTTTGTCATCCAAAAAACTTTCTGTCTTGCAATATCAACCGTTGATTAAAAGAATCCTTGCAAGGATTGATTGTTGGTCGGCCAAACTTCTATCTTATGCAGGCAGACTCCAATTAATCCAATTTGTGCTTACTAGTATCGAAGCATATTGAAGCCAAGTCTTTCTCCTACCTCAGAAAGTTCTTAAAGCAATTCAATCTGCTTGTAGAATTTTTTTTATGGACTGGGAAAACTGGAATATCTAAAAGATCACTGGTTGCTTGGGAGCATCTCAATCTTCCAAGGACAGCAGGAGGGTGGAATTTAACTTGTGCTCAAGTTTGGAATAAAGTTGCATTGTGTAAACATTTGTGGAGTGTTTCTCATAAGAAGGATACACTATGGGTGAAATGGATTCATGCTTACTATATAAAGAACCAATCCATAAATTCAATAGAGATTCCAACTCAGGCTTCTTGGATCATCAGGAAAATCTTGGGAGCTAGAGCCTACTTCTCTGTCTTACCGGAGGGCAACATGTTTCTTAGTCAACAGGAATTTTCTATCAGGAAATTATATCTTGCTATGAGAGGAGAATTTCAAAAGGTGGCATGGCACAAGATGATTAGTCAAAATGTCGCCCCGTCAAAATGTTTGTTTATTATATGGCTCGTTATTCTTAATAGACTTGCTATATGTGACAGATTAGCCAAGTTTGGAATTGCTTGCGACCAAGAATGCATCCTATGTTGTAAAGAAAATGAGACCATACAACACTTATTCTTCACCTGCGATATCTCAGCTCAGGTTTGGCAGGAACTCGCCAGCTGGAGTAGAATTCAAGTAACAGTAAGAGATTGGGACCAAGAGAGAGTGTATATGAACTCCCAATGTCGCTCGAAAACTGGGAAACAAAATATGTATAGAGTTGTGGTGGATGTAGTTGTTTACCATATTTGGAAGGAGATGAATCATTGAAGATTTCAAGCGAAGAATGGCTCGGTGGAATCTATTATCCAGCAATGCAAATACCTTGTAGCTGCATGCTGCATGAAGGATCCCAAGCTTGCCAAGAATGCTTAGAAACTAAAGACCCCCCCTTTTGTTTTGTTGCTTTTTTGTTTTGAGATGTTGTTTTGTCTGCCTTTGGAAATAAAATTTTATTTACCAAAAAAAATAATAATAATAAGCTCGATAATAAATAGGTCAAGTTTAAGCTTGATGAATTTTGTTTGATTCAACTCAATTACACTCTTAATTTTGTATTGCTAACCATTATAGAAATAACGGTATATATATTCTCCTAAAATAAATTAATTTAAATGTCTAAATTGAATTTTTAGATGATATTTAAAAATACTATAAATAAAAAGAACTCTTAACTATAAAAAAAATTACACAAATATATTAAAAAGATAATTGTTTTTTTATAAAAATAACCAAAAAATAAAGTGAAACAAAATTTGAAGAAACATTGTGGTAAAGAAAATATTGTCAAAAATAAAAACTAATAATTAAATATATATGATAATAACTATTAAATTATTAAGTTAATTAATGTAAACTTTTACCAATATTAATCCGCACAATTACATGATTTGCCTTATATTGAGTGTAAAATGGAATAACTGAATCGAACCGATACTCATTTAAAATTATAATTTTATTACTTATATGTTATAAATTACATATTCTTTACTAATTTATGTTTATTATTTTGACTCGAAATCATAAGAGAGTTCAATTTATGATTTATACTTTTTTAAATTGTATGTTTTGAAACTACTCTTTTAGATATGTTTTTTTTTTTCATGCTATGAATTATAAAAAAAATTAATTTTTAGGTTAACCGTTATAGCAGTTTTTGGTTTTCATTTTTTATTGTTTTAGCGGTTAACCGTACGGCTTAAAAATTAGATAGTCGATTTTTTATATGGCAAATGGTCGGTTAACGGAACCATGCTCACCCTATTTGATGGAGCATTGTTGGGAAAATTCTAATGTTTTGATTTGATTCCAAAACCCAACTGTTCTCCAACCTAGTAGATGTTTGTACAAACCTAAGTTAAGTTTTCCAGCTCACTTGTTTGAGCCTTAGATTTTCTAAGTTCACAGGTTTGGAAGCTGAAGATAGAAGAAGACCCAGCTGAGTAATCAGCTGGACCCAAAGTCAGCTGAAAGATCTCTTAAGCTGAACAGAGCTCCAGAACTGAGCTGAGTCAGACTGACTCAAGAAGCGAAGAATGGATCCAGCCAAGGAGATCCAACTGAGCAGAATAAATTGAGCTGCATCAAAGTCTAAGAAAGACAGCTGAGCTGACCACAAAGAGAACTAACTCTGAAGACTTCACTTCAAGTCAGTTTTCCCATCCAGCTCTGAATTCAAAGTCAAGCTCAAAAGACAGAAATCCCGGTTTCAGAGGAAGTCAATATACCTCGACCAATAAGGGATTGACAACTCAGCATCCTAGAAAGGCGAACCTAGGATCTGACACAATGATGAAGACAGGTGAAGATACACTCAACGGCAGATCGTCAGATCAGAGAGTAGGTAAGATTCAAACGGGTCCTCCAACGGCTAGTTTGAATCTCTACCTATAAATACCAGTCTTCAACCTCAGAATCAGATACGAAAAACTCCCCGCAAGCTTACAACTTTTCTGAATCTCTCAAGTATATTAAAAAGCTCTCCAGCAGTTGTCTAACTCTTTAAAAGAGCACTTAATTTATTAAGTGTTCAATTTCAGAAACTGCTTTAGTTTTTCGTCTGATCAATAGGCTGTAATAATTGTAAATCCAAAGCCTAGATCTGAACGAGTTCATCTTTCAAAGTTCTTCATTGTAAGAACTCGTTCAAAGTTGGAAACCCAAAACCCTTCTTTACCCAGAAAAGGTTAGGTCAAGGTTACGCCCTCTCGAAGCGCGAAATTCGAGTGTAAGGTTATTCAGTACCCGAAAACTGAAAAGGTGCAGGCTTCTACAGTGCCCGTAAACTGTTAGAACACAGCTCGAGGAAGAGCTGCGAAGTTGCTTGGTACTCGTAAACCAAGTGGTCATCCTTAGTGGATTTACCAGCTAAAACCTGGTCGTGGACGTAGGAGTTTTATCTCCGAACCACGTTAAAATTCTGTGTTCTTTATTGAGTTAATTAAGTCTTTGTTTTATTTCTATTTCAAAAGAACTAACTGCATTTGCACAGCACAAGTTTTCAAAGCTTCATCTTTCTGGCTGTGTGACCCAGCCAGCTGCATATTTTTCAAACCTGCTTAAACCGAAAACTGAAACTAAGTTTTTCTGAGCTTTTGTAAAAGGAACGAGCTAAGTTTTTCTTTCCACCACATTCCGCACAGCCAGCTAAGTTATAAGTCCAGCTGACCATCTTCTTTAGAAGTCAGTTGAACTCTTAACTGAGCTCTCACTCAACTCCGATTTAACTTGATAAAAGATTTCAAAAATCCCTCTTCGGTGTATTCACCCCCCCTCTACACCGAAGACCTCGTTCCGGGACCATCAATTGGTATCAGAGCAGTGGTTCAATCGACTGCTGTTTCTGAATCAAGAGATTTGTCTTGAAAGTCTGCGTCAGTGGTCAACTGAACAGATCCGTTTTTCAGAAAAACTCACTCTAGTGCATTCTGTACATCTCTTCATGGATTCCTATCTTAACAGGAATCTTCCCACCTTCTCAGTTGATGACTATGCAATCTGGAAATTCAGATTGAAAAGCTTCCTGTGTGCGCATCACGACATGATGTGGGACGTCATTTCAGACGGACCCATCCTTATTTATAAACAAGGAAATGAACTCGTACCTGCTCAAGATGGAGGACAACCAGAATACCGGCCAACTCTCAAGCCAAAGAAAGAATACTCTTCAGAAGAGCGAAAGCAAGCTGGACTAGACAGCTTCGCAAGGAACACCATCTCATCAACAGTCTCAAACGCCTACCTGAGTAAAATCATCAAGTGCGAGACAGCCAAAGAAATGTGGGAAACACTCGCCAAGCTATGTGAAGGATCAGAAGAGATCAAAGAAAACAAATTCACAATAGCTTGCCAAAAATTCGACAACTTCAAGCAGCTAGCCAAAGAGTCCATTGAAGCGATGGAGCTAAGGTTCTCAAACATAGTCGTCGAGATAGAGACAATCAGAACTGGGAAGTATACCCAGCGGGAAAAGAATCTAAAGGTTCTTTCAGCTCTTTCAGCTGAATGGAACACTTACAAGGTAGTTCATCAAAGTCGAAGTGACTTGGGTGATCTATCTACAGAAAGGTTGTTCTCACTCTTGAAGGCCAATGAATACAACTTGAAGATCACTCAAGAAGAATCTTCAAGCAGACAGAATGACGGAGAACTCACTCCAGCTCCAAAAGAAATAGCTTTCAGAGCCAACTCTGAAAAGTCAGCTCATGTCAAGTCAGCTGAGTCCTCCAAGAAGAAGAAGGACAAAAAGGATATGAGCAAAGAGGAGCTACTCGAAGAGATTGCCATGTTGGTGAAAAATTATAACAGACTCAACACCAGCAAAGGCAAGTACAAGAAATTCGCCAAGTCGTACAGAGACAAATACACAGCAGCTGATGAAAAATCAGCTGACACCTCAAAACGGACAGAGGAAGGCTGCTTCAATTGCAAGGAGCCGGGACACTACAAGCAGGACTGTCCCAAACTGTCTAAGAAAGAAAAAGATCTTCTGAAAGCAAAGGCAGCTGACAGAAGAAGAGCATATATAGCTGATGAAGAGTCCGAGTGCAACAAAATAGATGATGATATGCCCTTCTCAGATTCAGAGGAAGATGCACTCATGGCCCGTGATGATCAAGACTGGGATGCTTGCTTCATGGGACAGACAGAAGGACTCGACGATGATGAGGTAACTTCTAAAATTCAGAACATATCTAACCCATCACCATCACACGAACACTCTACGCAGTCTCGAATCGAAGGACAACCCGATTGGAATCAGTGGAGAAAGTCATGAATGACTTCAAGGATTTACAAGAAATTCTTGATGTCATAATGTGTGAAAATGCTGAGCTGAAGGTAGAACTGAAAAAGAAAGAAGCATCAGAAGCAGCTGATGCTACACAGCTCAACGAGGAAATAGTGTTGCTCAAGGAAAAGTTAGTCAAACAGGATCAGCTGATGAAGGAGTTTTACTATGAGAGAAAGCAGCTGATGGACGATTTGGAAAAATCCACAGCTGAGTCAGGCAAAAAGACAGCTGAGATCCTGGAGTTAAAAAGGTCAGAAGAAACACTATCCACAAAGCTGGTAGCACTCATCAAAGCTACATCAACGATGGATGAAATAATCAGCGTACAACGACCCGCAGCATTAAAAACGGGATTGGGTTATGATGGATCTAAGGATCTAACAAATGTTGCAACTACAAGCGGAACGAAGGTAACTTTTGTGAAAGCAAAAGAGAATCCAATTCCAGCTTGACAAAAGACTGAGAAACAGAAAACACAGCAAGGTCCAAGAAGACAAGCTGTAAGGCAACCCCAAGCTCAAATCAGACCACATTGGGTTCAGCAACAACGAAGGAATGACGATGGACAACATCGACACCAGCATCATCAGCAGCAAGTGGCAAGATATCAACCGAGATATCAGAAAAGATACCCAGCTGGATATCAGTCTTATGATTACCAGCTGGATTATCAAGTCCAGCCGAGATTCCAAGTTAGACAGCAGAGACAGAAGCAAAGAAATGTCTCAGCTGCACACTCAGCTGGAAATCAACGAAGAACTGAACTATCAAGAAATCAAGCTGGGAGAATACAGAGATCAAGACCCAGCCAACAGAGTCAAACTAAGAACACAAGGAACGTGTTCATAGACACAGCTGGAAGAATTATCAGATCTAATGATCCAATCAGAGTCATCAAACAAATATGGATCGTAAAGGGATCTCTAACTAACCCATGAGGACCCAATCACAACTGGGGACCTAAATTTTGATTTCTGTGACAGGCTGCAAGAAAAAGATGCATCATAGAGGAATCAATAAGAACACTGTGGTACTTGGACAGCGGATGCTCAAAACACATGACTCATCTAAAGCATCTACTCCAAGAATACGAAGAGCGTCCAGGTCCTCAAGTAACGTTTGGTGACAACTCCAAAGGTTTCACCAAAGGTTACGGTACATTTGAAACCTACAATGTTAAAATATCTAACGTGTCATATGTACAGGGATTAAAACATAACTTGCTTTCCATTAGTCAATTCTGCGATAATGGTTTTTCTGTCAAGTTCGATGCACAGGGATGTACAGTGAAAAACAGAGAAACCAAGCAGGTATTACTGAGAGGGAAAAGAGAAGCAAATATATACTTTGCCGATCGGAACAAGAAATTTCCGTACACATGTCTTGTATCAAAAGAAGAATGAAGTCGGTCATGGCACGTACGGCTGAATCATCTCAACTTCAAGACAATCAACAAGCTGGCTAGAAATCAGCTCGCTAATGGAATTCCAGATCAAGTTTATGACAAGAGTCACATATGCAGTGCTTGTCAACAAGGAAAACAGACAAGGATTTCATTCTCTCTCAAGACATCGCCCTCAACTGATCGAGTTCTTCAACTCCTTCACATGGATCTTTTTGGTCCAGTAACACCAGCAAGTTTCAACGGCAGGAAATACACTCTGGTCGTAGTGGATGACTTCTCCAGATTCACTTGGGTTTCATTCCTGTATCAGAAAAGTGAAACAAGATCCAAGCTGCCGGCCCTGCTGGAAAGGTTGTCGACTCAAAAGGAGTGCAAAATTATCTCAATCAGATCAGACCGAGGAACTGAGTTTCTGAATGAAACCATATATGATTATTGTGAGAAGAACGGAGTACAACATCAAACCTCAGCTGCACGCACACCTCAGCAGAATGGTGTAGCTGAGAGGAGGAACAGAACACTCAAAGAAGCAGCTACCTCATGTTAGCAAGCTCAGCTATTCCAAAGAAATTCGGTCAAGCTATCAACACAAACTTGCTTCACTCAAAATAGATCGCTACTCACATCAAGACAAGGAAAGACTCCGTACGAGCTATGGAATGACAGGAAACCCTTCATCGGGTATTTCAAGGTTTTCGGATCTAAATGCTATATCCTAAATAATGGGAAAACCCAGCTGAAGACATTCGACGCCAAAACTGATCGAGGAGTATTCCTTGGTTACTCAGCTGTAAGTAAAGCCTACAGAGTCTTCAACAGGAGAACACAAACAGTCGAAGTGACCCCTCATGTCACCTTTGATGAAACATCCTTCGAATTCAGAGAGTCGATCAAACAAAGAAACACAAATTGGAACATCAAGCTCCGATCCAAATTTCAAACAAGATCTCAAGTAATTCGAATCCGGAATCTAGCTGAACCATTGATTTGGGATGATGAACCAGAAGAACCTCAAATCAATTCAGCAGAGGCAAATCAACCAGCTGATGATCCAGAGGAATCCCCAATATCAGATCAAGGGGGAATGCCGCCAGCTGGAAATCAAGACCCAGCTGATACCCCAGCTCCCTCTCCAGCTGGATTCACTCAGTCTACGCCTCAAGATCAATCTAACTCTAATCCAAATCAGAACGAGTCTCAGGATACGACTCCAGATCATCTCCAAGCAAGACGTGACCTAGCAACCTCAAGCATCAATGAGCTAGAAGAAGAAATTAGAACAAGACGAAGATGGATCGAAGATCATCCAGCTTCAGCAATCATTGGAGAACCATCAGACAGAGTTAGAACAAGAAATTCAATCGCTCAAAACCTGACATCAAATCCGCAAGAAGCAAATAATGAAGCTCAAGTCGCAGTAGAGCTAGATCTGACCGTCTACAACGAAGATACAGCTCTCATGGCATGTTATGTAGCTCAAGTTCCAGAGCCTCAAACAATTATCGAAGCCTTAAAGAGTGTGCCCTGGACAAATGCTATGCAAGAAGAACTGAATGAATTTATCAGAAATTGCGTCTGGGAACTGGTCGATAAACCAGGAGGAGTCAAAATAATAGGTTTGAAATGGATATTTAAAAACAAGCTGGATACTCTTGGAGTAATAATCAGAAATAAGGCTCGCTTAGTCGCCAAGGGATATACACAGCAAGAAGGAATAGACTTTGAAGAGTCATTTGCTCCAGTAGCAAGATTGGAAGCCATCAGATTATTCCTTGCATACGCAGCACATCACAAATTCAAAGTATATCAAATGGACGTGAAGTGTGCATTCTTGAATGGGGAAATCAGAGAAGATGTATATGTAGAACAACCCCCAGGATTTGAAGAAGAAGGAAACAAAGTTTACAAGCTAAAGAAGGCGCTTTATGGTCTGAAGCAAGCACCTCGAGCTTGGTATGACACTCTGTCAGGATTTCTAGTATCCAAAGGTTTCAAGAAAGGTTCGCTGATGAGAACTCTCTTCACCATCAAGCTAGGTGAAGATATTTTAGTTGTTCAAATTTATGTGGACGACATCATCTTCGGCTCAAGATCAACTTTCTTATGTGAAAGATTTGGAGAGATGATGTCAAAACAATTCCAAATGTCAATGATGGGAGAAATGAGTTTCTTCCTAGGACTCCAAGTCAAGCAATCAGCAGGAGGAATATTCATAAATCAATCCAAGTACGTGAAAGACTTGATCACCAAATATGGAATTCAATCCAGCAAAACGGTGAAGATCCCTATGAATACAAATTGGAAGATTGAACCTGGAACCGAAGGAAAATCAGTGGATCCCAGCAAATACGAGAGGGATAATTGGTTCCCCGTCGTATCTTACAAACAGTCGCCCAGATATATCATTTGCAGTTGGAGTATGTGCCAGATTTCAAGTTGATCCTAAGGAGGCACATATGCAAGCAGTCAAGAATATTCTCAAATATCTAAAAGGCACTCAGAGCGTTGGGCTGTGGTATCCAGCTGAAGATAATTTGCGGTATTTGGATACTCGGACTCGGACTATCTTGGAGATTGATTAGACGGAAAATCAACTTCGGGAACATGTCGGTTCTAGGAAGCAAGTTGATATCATGGTTTTCAAAGAAGCAGACGTGTGTCGCTACCTCTACAACAGAAGCGAAGTATATGGCAGCTGGAAGCTGCTGCTCTCAAATTCTCTGGCTGAAGCATCACCGGATGACTATGAAGTGAAAGCGGGTCAAGTTCCAATCTTCTCGTGATAGCTCAAGTGCTATTGCAATCTGCGAAAATCCGAGCTTCTTCACACAAGGTGCAAACACGTTGACATTCGACACCACTTCATCAGAGATCACGTGGAAAAGAAAGACGTCATTGTTGAGAAAATTCACACAGATATTCAACGAGCTGACATATTAACAAAGCCGCTGATGGAAGCGAGATTCAAAATGCTGTGTGGATTGCTTGGATTGCTTAATCCTGATGAAGAAACTTCATCCAGCTGAGGGGGAATAAGACTCAGCTGGAAAACCTTTTTGGGATATCAAGATGGAAGAATCCAGACCCAGTAGTTTCGTGAACTCAGTTCAAGAAGGAAAACCAGCTGAGGGGGAATCAAACTCAGCTGGATAGTTAAACTGAAGGAGTAACTCAACACAAAGAAACACAAATAGAGGTATCACCGACTACAAAGTTCAGCTGACAGGTTTGCGGTCTATCACTTATTTCCCTGAGGAATATGCTATTTAAGGATAAATTATTTGAATTTAAATTCAAAATTCACAGACATTCCTTAGAAGGATTCGTCAATAAGCCATCCATCAAATCGTATCCCATCGCATTTAATGAAAAGCATGCAGGGTACTGTAGCTCGGGAAAGTCGAGACAGAAGTCAGAACGTTTTGACTACCTCACGCGCGCGTGACCTACACTCGACATACGCACGTCACTTAACGTGTTACGCAAATCTCTCCCAGCCGCAGATCTTGAATTAAAATCTAAAGATCTCAACCGTTCATCAAGATAGACGGTTGATATATATATATATCAAAGATATGCAAATCGTCGCCATATTTACTTATTTTCTCTGAAATCTTTCTGCAAAACAAGTTCTTGCTTTTCAAGCTCTCTTTGCAAAATTTGTTTCTTATATTCTTCTAACTCTTCAATCCAGAAATACAAATGGCACCAAAGAAGATAACCCCGGGAGCGAACCAATCGGAGAACCTGATGTCAAAATTGCACTTTGAGAGTTGCTTAACTCTCAAGAACTACAAGAACTCAGAGTTCCAGGAGGTGCTGGATCTCATCGACAAGGCAGGCCTACTTCAATGGGCGACGGCGCGTCCGAAGAACATCTTCCACCGGGAAGTAGCAGAGTTCTTCATGGAGATGACGAACAGAGATGAACGCCTCCGCTCCAACATCACCCTCCAACTCAAAGAAAATACAGGGCATACAACTCCCTGGGACGTCGACATCAACATCAACCGGATTTTGAACAAGCTATTCGGATTGAAAACTCTTGGGGACCGCTCCCCAGACAACTACACCAGAGAAGAGATCCAGGCCGAACTGGACAAGATGCTGTTCAAGCCGGAACCCTACAGGGCGAGTATGTCCAAGCTACTGCTCAAGCCCAAATTCAGACTACTTCTGGATGTGACCCAGAAGTGCATCCTAGGTATTGCTGGATCTCAAGGAGAGATCAGCATACCCAAGTTGAAGCCCATGATAGCCATCCTCAGGAATGATCCTGTGGATTGGTTCTCCTACTTCATGGGAAAGCTGGAGAAAGAGTCGAAGAAGATTCACTTCGAAGATGACAGCTTCACCAAGTTCAGCTGTAGGGAAACCATCTACTTATGCACCAAGGTGGCGTGCATAATAGAACACTACACCACTGGACGACAAATCAAGTGGAAAGACGCAGAAGGGTTCCCTGTGTCCAAAGTTCTTTTTGAAAAGCAGAGTCGGCTCTCGACTTGATGAAGAAAACGACCCCGAGAATGGAAGAAGAAGATGCGAAGGCAAAACAACAGACCGCCTCTCCTCTCAACCGGGAAAAGGAAACGGAGGAAACTCGGCCACTGGATCTCCACCGCCAAAAAGAAGCTCAAATTTAAGGCATCCGGAAGCCGAGTGAGGAGACAAGACGAAGCCGGTGATAAGCCGGAACCGAATGGAGATCGATTCTTTGAGGAGACAGCTCAGAATTCCTCCTCCAGCACAGATCAAGGAAGGGAGTTCGTGGTTGCTTTACGAGAAGGCCGAGGAACCACGTATAGTGGTCCCCCACCCTGACCCAGAGGATGCTATTCCACTTCGCCAAATCCTACAAGCATCCTCACAACCCGCTCCAGTTGATCTCACATCATCTGGATCTCCTCCTCATCAACACTCTCTTCTCCTTCCTCCTCCTCCTCAGGTACCTCTCCAAGAATCCTCCCCTACCTCTTCAGTACCTGAAACCACCCATCTTTCAGCACCCAGCTCACCCAAAGAGCCCCATCCAGCTGACGCTCCTTTGCAGCTGGATGATGAATACCAAGCTGAACCATCAAGCCCTACTACTTCCTCTGAGGAAATCGAAATCCTCAGTCCCAGAGCCGTTGCACGTGCTGCCACAGTCATGAGGGTCGAGGACCTCAGACTCCAAGGAATAAAGAGCGCACTGCAACACTATCTCTCTCTTGCCTCCCTCCCTGCTGCCTTGGTCGCTGTAAGCGACTTCAAATTTTATTTGGCTACCAAGATGGCCACTTGGTACGCAAATGAAGAAATGGTGGAGTTCTTCACTTTCGATAAGCTTAAAGCTGAAGAAGCAGCTCTGCAGGAGACATTTGGCTTTGGAAGTCTTCAGGATGCTTTTGAGCATCAAGACGAGCTGATCCAGATCTTCATTCAGAAGGTTAAACAAGATGAAGTACCACCTTCTGACGAAATCATTTCTCAAGCCAACTCTGCGCATCACAGCTATAGAGTCGCAAGTCCAGAGCAATGGACTTTCCATTGACGACGTTCACAGATTCGCTATGAATCTGCAAGAAAGCACCAGCAGAGATCTCGAACAGTCTCTCGTTTCTCAACGTATTGATAATTCAAATCATCTAGAGAAGAGAGTCCCTGAGATCATCTCAAACCTCCAAGCTCCGCTGGAAAGCCGCGTCATCGATTTATCCAGCCAGCTGGACGCTCTCCAACAACGGATTCTCCTTCAGAACTGACATCCACCAGCTGTTCAATCTTTACAAGGAGCTGGACAATCAGTTCAAAGCAGGAAGCAGCAGCACAGCACAGCTCAACATAGTCACAGCAGACAACTCAACAAAAATCACTGACATTGACAAAGCCTTGGCCCAGCTGAATGAGACAGTAGTCAGCCTCACCTCCACTCTTCTTGATAATGCCAAAAAGGGGGAAGGTAATGACAAGAGAAAAACATCAAAGACGGGCAAAGGAAAAACTGTAGCTGAAATCCAAGTGATGCAGTCAGAGATCGACGAAGTTGTTGCTGAGCTGGATGCAGAGGAACCAGCTGGACGGAAAGGGAAGTGGAGCAGAATGATCATCCCTCTTGCCAAAGCTAGCGGAGCCACGCCGAAACGACTCAATGAAATTCATTGGCTCGCAACTTTGTTACTCAAAGCAAAAGCAAGAGATGAAAAGCCTCCAAGATGAGCGAAGAAGAAAGAAAGTCCGCTAAATGCCGAAGAGAAGAAGCGACGAAGAAAAGAGCAAACATAAGAGCTGCAAAGAAAAAGTCTCAGATGCCGATGAACTGGAGAAGAGTTGATGAATGGATCCCAGAAGAGCTAAATGACGACTGGGAACATACTAAGTTTGAGTTCATCGAGGATTTCTATTATCTGGGAGCTTACCCAAATACGCCCCCAGATATTGCTTTCATGATGCATCTAAATGAGCTTTTTCATCAAGACAGGATGACGGCAAAAGCATTCTTCAACGCTGCAAATACCGCGAAGATCCAACATCGCTCTCCACATTGTATCATATCCAGCCTCCATTGATATCTGGAACTCAGCTTCCTGACAAATCAAAGATTATCGCTGAAGTTAACAGATGGGCGATCAGGAGGAAGATTTCCAAGGCAAACAACGAAGAAGAATACAGGAAGCTGGAGCAGATGATATTTAACCGATATAGATTGAGAACAGATGAGCAGCTGGAAGAAGATCGTCTGAAGAATCAGCAGAAGCAGCAGAGATGAAGACCCAACTTACTGGGATTTAATTTTGTTTGTTTTCAGTTCATTAATCCTGTAACTCTTGTAATCATCTTTTGTGGATTAATAAAACTGAAATATTTTGCTCTCAAGCTCACCCTGATGACAATAACTCTTTGTCCAGGCACTGAACTCTGAATTTAACCTTCTTCTGAAATCTTTTAAACCCACTTTCTCATTTAGGGGGAAGCAGGTTGTTTTTCTCAAGTTAGGTTTTGGCATCATCAAAAAGGGGGAAATTGTTGGGAAAATTCTAATGTTTTGATTTGATTCCAAAACCCAACTGTTCTCCAACCTAGTAGATGTTTGTACAAACCTAAGTTAAGTTTTCCAACTCACTTGTTTGAGCCTTAGATTTTCTAAGTTCACAGGTTTGGAAGCTGAAGATAGAAGAAGACCCAGCTGAGTAATCAGCTGGACCCAAAGTCAGCTGAAAGATCTCTTAAGCTGAACAGAGCTCCAGAACTGAGCTGAGTCAGACTGACTCAAGAAGCGAAGAATGGATCCAGCCAAGGAGATCCAACTGAGGAGAATAAATTGAGCTGCATCAAAGTCTAAGAAAGACAGCTGAGCTGACCACAAAGAGAACTAACTCTGAAGACTTCACTTCAAGTCAGTTTTCCCATCCAGCTCTGAATTCAAAGTCAAGCTCAAAAGACAGAAATCCCGGTTTCAGAGGAAGTCAATATACCTCGACCAATAAGGGATTGACAACTCAGCATCCTAGAAAGGCGAACCTAGGATCTGACACAATGATGAAGACAGGTGAAGATACACTCAATGGCAGATCGTCAGATCAGAGAGTAGGTAAGATTCAAACGGGTCCTCCAACGGCTAGTTTGAATCTCTACCTATAAATACCAGTCTTCAACCTCAGAATCAGATACGAAAAACTCCCCGCAAGCTTACAACTTTTCTGAATCTCTCAAGTATATTAAAAAGCTCTCCAGCAGTTGTCTAACTCTTTAAAAGAGCACTTAATTTATTAAGTGTTCAATTTCAGAAACTGCTTTAGTTTTTCGTCTGATCAATAGGCTGTAATAATTGTAAATCCAAAGACTAGATCTGAACGAGTTCATCTTTCAAAGTTCTTCATTGTAAGAACTCGTTCAAAGTTGGAAACCCAAAACCCTCCTTTACCCAGAAAAGGTTAGGTCAAGGTTACGCCCTCTCGAAGCGTGAAATTCGAGTGTAAGGTTATTCAGTACCCGAAAACTGAAAAGGTGCAGCTACAAAGGCTCCGTAAACTGTTAGAACACAGCTCGAGGAAGAGCTGCGAAGTTGCTTGGTACTCGTAAACCAAGTGGTCATCCTTAGTGGATTTACCAGCTAAAACCTGGTCGTGGACGTAGGAGTTTTATCTCCGAACCACGTTAAAATTCTGTGTTCTTTATTGCGTTAATTAAGTCTTTGTTTTATTTCTATTTCAAAAGAACTAACTGCATTTGCACAGCACAAGTTTTCAAAGCTTCATCTTTCTGGCTGTGTGACCCAGCCAGCTGCATATTTTTCAAACCTGCTTAAACCGAAAACTGAAACTAAGTTTTTCTGAGCTTTTGTAAAAGGAACGAGCTAAGTTTTTCTTTCCACCACATTCCGCACAAAAATAAGTTATAAGTCCAGCTGACCATCTTCTTTAGAAGTCAGTTGAACTCTTAACTGAGCTCTCACTCAACTCCGATTTAACTTGATAAAAGATTTCAAAAATCTCTCTTCGGTGTATTCACCCCCCCTCTACACCGAAGACCTCGTTCCGGGACCATCAAGCATAATATCTATTTATCTTTTTATTTATCTCTTTACGTATATACTGTAATTTGAAAATGTTGCAGAACATTTTTGGGCCTCCGAGAAATCAGTCTCTCTCAAATTCAAGTCACCCTCTCTTAAATTATTCGCTTTTCTGTGAATGACCATAATTAACATAATAAGTAAGAAATAGATGAACAAATGTCAGAAGCAACATTTTGTACAAAATCTCAAGTTCAAAAATCACAAGTAGTGATTTTTTTTCCTTCGAGAATCTGGATGAGGAAGGAATTAAATTTTGGTTGTATAGTTGAATAATTGATATGAACATGAAGCTCAAGTATTAAATTGCCACCAAGAATCAAAGAAGTATATCGTAATTTTGTTTCTCCCTCTCTCGAGATTTTATGGCTATAGCGATGAAGCTAGTATTCCACGTTTTAATTTTTTATTACTTTTTATTTTTTTAAAATATAGGACTAACCTAGAATTACCACGTATCGGTGAGGAAGTCCATAAAAATGTTAAAAAGTTCATTAAAATCTAGTCAACTTGATCTTTGGGTCTATATATAGCCCAAATTGGCCCAATAGAGTCATATTTTCGAAATCAATATCATTCTTTTGTTGAAAACAAAATCAATATATTCTTATAAATGTGATTTAGGTCTTTTGGATGCAAATCACCAAATTTAATATAATTAAGAGCATTTCCATCATAATTCTCAAAATTTTGCTCCTAAATTTATTCCTAAAGCTTTCCTTATATTATATATTTCCCCTATATATTTTAGAAATGCATACAACAGTTCTCTTATTCCCATTAACTGCTTTATAAAAATGGTGACCCAACTCAATTTGCAAGATAAAAGTAGATTTAGCCATTTAGAGAGGTGTAAATTTGAGGAAAATTTTAAGAAGGTGTAAATATTTTTGTGGGGTCCACTCAACTTAGGAGATATAATGGATGGACTTTTTTATCTCACTTTTTATTATTTTAGCATAAATTTATAGTTAAAAATGATTATAAGTGAGCTGTTGTGAATGTTCTAAGTAGAGGGTATAAAATACTAATTATCCAAACATATATAAAGCACAATTTAACTTTAACTTCATAACACTAAATATCAAAATGAAATCAAATACTGTGTGTGTGTGTGGTGAATTATATTATGTATCACTTTAATCTTCAATTTATCTATTATATTGTTATTTTTTCCTCACATGCAATATCATCGCTATTCACTAATGGGGCACACTCCCATAAGACCGTCTTTCAAGAAAGACCGGATCTTTCTAGACCCGGATCCGGGTAAATATTAAAATATCGGAGTTCATAACATACTTTGTTTCTAGAAGTGCAATGCTTGACCTTTGCCAAGGTGAGGGTTCAAATCCCATTACCTCCATATTTGTATATGTTTTTTCCTTTTCAGTTTTTTTTTTCATTTTTTTTATTTTCAGTTTGGATTTCATTTTTAGTTTCATCACTTCCATATTTATAATTTTTTCCGTTACAATTTTTTTTTTTAGTTTTCCCCTTTTTTTTCATTTTCAGCTTCCTTTTTTCATTTTTTTAGTTTTATCATTTTTTTTCACTGTATCTACTGTAATAATAATTATAATTTTTTATAAAAAAATTATTCCCTCCATCTCCCAAAAATGTGGTGCACATTTGATTTGTTGTGAAGTATAAAATATTAGCTGAACCATACTAATGTGGGACGGAGGCAGTATAAACTACTCAAAAATGTGCATTTTTTAAATTACTGGACCTTAATTGCATCTCATTTATGATATTATCAACATATTACACGTATTAAATAATATGACTAATATATAACATGTATTAATAGTGCTAGAAAAATACAATTTATAATAATAAATCCAAATGTTGTTGTGAGGAAAAAAAACATTTTCAAAAAAACATGAGAACAAATGAGAGAGAGAGATGAGCGATAGATAGAGAAGAGCGAGAGAGATAAGAGAGAAAGATACAGAGAGATTTTTCATATTTTCATAATCTTTATTTTCAGATTTTTTTTCCGTATTATTTTTATATTGTAGAATTCAGAAAAAAAAATTGACTTTATTTATTTATTTCAGATTATAAATTTAAAAAATAAAATGAGATGGAAAAGGGTGAAAATAAGTAAATTGAATGTTGCTTATAACATCTTGGCAAAAAAAAAAGTTAGTAGATGAACTTTTTTTTAGGAGCTATAAGCTCTTGAAGCTTTTTTTTTTTTTGGAGCATAAGCTCTTAAACAGCTTATAAGCTGTTTTAAGGAGTTTATAAGCTCAGTCAAACACCCTCTATATCATATCAAATTAATTTTATTAATATGTTTTTATTTTTATTATTTGGTTTTATAGTGTTTTTAGTATTTAAAAAAGAATAAAAAATGAAACAAAAGAACGATTTATTACATGTTTACTGCATAGGAAATCCATCTCATACTCGTAGCATTCATTATTTTAGAAGTTGAAATCATGAAATTGGCAGTCTGGCAGTGTATGTTATGTATTATATGACAAAGAAATATAAAAAATTGAAGTTTTAAAATCTGAAATATATAGAAGAGAATAAAATAGAAGAAATGAAATATTTTGTATTATATGACAAAAATAAAATATAAATCAAAGTTTTAAAATCTGAAGGAAAAAGAAAAAAGAGAAAAACAAGAAGAAAGGAAATGTATTTTATGACAAAAAGTTAAATATAAAATTGAAGTCTCAAACTCTGACAAAGTGTAGACGTTAAGAAATTAACGAGGAGAAAATAAAGAGTTTTTGTTTGTTAAAAATGTAATATGAAACGGTGTCGTTCACCACAGCAACCGCTGCAGTGGAAAGGACCACTGTAGAGGATCCCTCCCCAAAATACGGGTGGTTTCATTTATTGATTTCTTGTTTTGTTTAAATTGTTTATTTCAATTACAGTTGTCCAATTATTTCAATTTTATTTTATATCCCCATATTTTCTTCGATATAATACATTTCATATTTAAGTGCTTACATTTTTTTAATATCAAGTATCACAGTGAACAATAAAAGTCCTCAAGAAGTGGCGAATTTTTTTATTGCATATTATATATTGACAGCAGATATCAATCCTACCAATTTTCTAAAGTCAATAATGAAATGTTCTGTGCATGTGAAAAACAACTAAAATAATTAAAAACAATAAAGTTCACCATTTGCAATTTTCTTAATGTCAGTAATGAATTGTTGTATCAGTAATATATAAAAACAATAGCAGAAAGATTAAAACAATTTTCTTAAAGTCAATGGTTTATATTTAATTCTAGTTAATACAAGAGGGATTATTTCTATTATAACCTACCCTTATAAGTAGGAACTTAGTATTTTATCTTTGCTTCCCACGAATCCTATATCTCATATTCATAGCTATAGACTGAATTATTTTTATAGGAATTATTTTAGTTCTTTATATATTATTTGATTTTTGAAACAATTGAAGTCCGGCCTATCAATTTTATTTTCGTTCATCATTCACAAGAACGGATGATTTTGGTATTAGAGTATTTCGGTGCCATTCTAAGCATATTTCTGTAATCTACTAATGAATATTTTAAATACTTTTGTCGTTATTTTACAAATCACAGAATATCCTAAATATAATGTTTTATAAAAAAAGAAAAGATTTTAAAGATTTTTAATTGCAGTTTTATTTAATGAAAACAATGAATGAAATTTTTGGTTAATTAAGCGAGAGTCTTGCTAAACATAATCTATTACTAATAGTGATGTTTTTTCGAGATCTCCCCTTAATCCGAGATCATATGCGATTAGCATTGTTTTTCATTGTTTGGAGTTCATAATATATTGAAAAAGAATGAATTTGAAAGAGTAAATAAATAACGGAAATAACATAGTGGTCACTAGTCTCTAGGTTTATTTAATTTTGGTTTGCATGCATATTTGCATGTTATTATTTAATTATTTGGGTTTCTTATTTTTTTTGCTGATTATTGGTGATGTTTATTTTGAGTTATGGGGCTTATCCGTTTGATGTGTGACGTAAACTTTTATTATTTTATATGTTTTTATTGCATACTCCATGTATGGACTTTAATTTTGTAGTATAATTTTGTATATTACCTGTATCTTTTGGGCGGTGATTGTGTGTGATTTTTTTTTATTTTGGTTTTATGTGCACGGGATTTTTTTCTGCTTCTTCTGAATATACATTTTATTAGAAAACACATACTCTTGGGGACTGCTGATTCGTGATTTATATAGTTTGATAACGGAAAACTTAACGGATTTATTGGATCAAATCTAACAAAATAAAAAATAAAAATACAAGAAGATATTAAAATGAAAAAGTTGTACAACGACCGAAAAGCAAAAATATAGGAACTAGCTTCAAGGTGTATTGCCTATAATTAATTAAAAGAAACCAGCCAAACCATGTGTGATATAAATATATCCGAAACGTTAGTTTTTTTTGCGTAGTTGAAAATTTGAAACGAGAAATATTTTAGCCTTCTGGGGGGCTTTTTTTAGCCTTTTTGGGGGCGTCATTGAGACGGCGCGTTTACCATAGGGTATATGCCCTAATTCAATACGTTTTATTAAAGGTTTTTTTAGAACAGTAACTTTTGCCGTTTTGCAAAAATAAGATAGATTTTTTCGGGCTTCCAGTTATAGGAAAAAATTTAAAAAATTAATCATCCCAGGATAGATTTGGGCCCGATTTATAATTTTTGGGCTAAATTGCATGTGCTTATCACGTGAGCTCAATTTTTCGGCTCATTCCTATGTGGCGGCCAACTAAGTCGTCCATTCATCAAAAAGTAAATTTAAAATGATTTAAAAAAATTAATAAAATAAAACTACTCTCGTTATCTCTCTCATCTCTCTCTCTCGGCCCCACCCACCGCATCGACACCTCCATGCTCGAGTCATTTTCCGCCACCGCATGCTCGAGTACTCTTGCCTCACCGCCGCCATCTACCTTCCCTACTACGACCATTTTCTCGTGACAGTGCCTCATGCTCGAGTAAATAATTTTAAATTTACTTTTTCTTAAATGGACGGCTTAGTAGGCAGCCACATAGGAATGAGCTGAAAAATTGAGCTCATGTGATAGCACATGCAACTTAGCCCGAAAATTATAAATCGGGCCCAAATCTGTCCTGGGGATGATCATTTTTTAAATTTTGTCTTATAATTGGAAGCCCGAAAAAATCTGTCCTATTTTTGTAAAAAAACAAAAGTTACGGTCCTAAAAAAACGGTGTACTCTATTTTATAAGTTGTTAATTAAAGATTTTGTTAGACATTCAACTTTATATTATTGCATGTAAGATTTTTCTAGTTATATAAAATGTAGGGAAAAATTGGATAATAGCACTTCTAAAATTAAAAAATATTAATAATAGCATCAATTTTTAAAAACATAAATAATAGCACTACTAGACATATTTATCTCACCTCCCTTTTTCTATTTTAGAATTATGCGTGAATTCACGGATTCTAATTTGAGAATTCATAAACTATAATTCGTGAATTCACAAATTCTAGTTTATGAATTCTCAAATTTAAATTTGTGATTTCACGCATCAGATTAGATACATCTTCGAATATTAATTCGTAATTATAATATGTGATTCACAAATTTTAATATGTGATTTCACGCATCAGAAAGGAGGTTGCCAGAAGGGAGACGTCGCAGGAAAATTGCCGCCGGAAATCAGGATAGAGGTGCAACCGCTATCATTTTTAGACAGAAAGAAATAAGTTTGAGTTTTGATTCTTCAAAATTAGTGAATTAGGCACAAATTGAATCATGTGAAAAAAATATTTTTGGTCATTAAGGGTAAAAATGTACAAAAGTGTTATAATTTGTATTTTTTAAAAATTGGTGCTATAATTAATGTTTTTTTTTCCTGAAAGTGCTATAACCCTACAATATCTCTAAAATGTATTTAGTGACAAATTAATCCTATTGGTTTATTTTGTTCCACCCTGCATTTTTTTGGGTTAGAATCCTCTATCCCAATATTTTACGTGTCTTATTTGTGTTATACTATTTTTTTGAAAAATATTTGTGTCATACTATTAAATTAATTATTTTACTAATATTTCAATATTTCATATAATGGACCTCGCTTCATATAATAATCGGATGAGATCCTCTGTCTCCAATTTGTGTCACACTCTCCGTGTCCCGCTATTAATTTCACTATTTTAAAAAGATTTATTTAAAAATAAAAATTTAGTAATATATAATGAACCTTAATTAACATTTATTATGAAAAATTAGAATTTAAAAAAATTATATATCCTAATTTTGGAATAATGAACCCTAATAATCAATTAAAAATTAAAAAAAATGCAAATTAAATATAAAAAAATATATAAACCTTATTATGATGGATGAACCTTAATTAATAATTGTAAAATTATACTAAAACATTATAGATTGAAATTGAAGAAAAAAAAATGACAAAAATATAATTAAATATGAATTGTGGGACAAAGTGAAACACCAAAGTTGGAACAGAGAATACTAAGTGTATAATAAGATTAATAGGATTGCAATAATTCCAAACAGTTTACCTCCGTTACTCCGTATACACACCCTAGATCTCTAGAAGATTGTACAAGTCATCTCGTTTTCTTCACTATATAAATAGACGCACGAACATACATACAACATAAATCATTAATTCCGTAACACTCCACGTGAGTCAAAACTTAAAAAACTCGGATCAGAATCCGAAATTTTTTAATTGACACAGATCCTAAAAAATGGACCTGAACTGCATATCCCAATTCACCCACCTGAAAGCGCCATTATTTGGAATCAAATTCAAGTCCTCTCTTTTTCTTCACAACATCCTTCAATAACACTCCACATGAGTCAACTCTCTCTCTCTCATCTTCTCAAAATAAAACCTAAAACCCCAACAAGCACTCTCTCTCTCTCCCTCACACACACAATGGCCCAACTTCACTTCCTGATGATCCCACTAATGTCACAAAGCCACATGATCCCCATGACAGACTTCGCCAAAATCCTGGCCCGCCGCGGCGCACTCGTCTCCATCGTCACCACGCCGCTCAACGCCGAGAGGTACAAAGCCATCGTCGACAGCTCCGCCGCCCAGAATCTCAAAATCCAGATGCTGCCGCTCAAATTCCCCTGCCGCGAAGCCGGTTTCCCCGAAGGCTGCGAGAGTCTCGACACCCTAACCTCCCTCGATCTAGCCCGCGATTCGACGCCTGCAGAATGCTCCAACCGCCCCTCGAAAACCTAATTCGCGGCCTAAACCCTAGCCCCAACTGCATCATCTCCTCCAGCGCCATTTCATGGACGCAGGAAGTCGCCGACAAATTCAGAATCCCGCGCTACGTCTTCGAAACGGTGTCGTGTTTCACAATCTGCTTCTCTAAGAAGATCTCTCAAGTTGAAGAAAGCGTAGCTTCCGATTCGGATCAATTTCTCGTACCTGACATTCCTCATAGAATCGAGTTTACGAGGAACCAGTTGCCACGTGTCTCGTCGGCCCAACGGGTTCCGCCACCGTGCCGGGGCACGCTGGTGAACAGTTTCCAGGAGCTGGAGCCGTGGTATCTGGAGGGTTGCAGGGAGGAGAGAGGAAATGCGTGGACCGTCGGCCCAGTTTCTCTCTCTAACCGCGAGGCATCGGAGAGGTTTAGCCGAGGGAATGAGGCATCAATCGACGAGCATTACTGCCTCACGTGGCTCGATTCCATGAAGGCAAAATCAGTCGTCTACGCCTGTTTTGGAAGCCTGTGCTCTTTATCTCTATAGCAGATAATAGAGATCGGGTTAGGGTTGGAAGAGTCTGGCTTTCCTTTCATTTGGATTATCAGAAAACAAGAGAAGAATTTGGGAGAGGTGGAGAAATGGCTGGCGGCGGAGAGAATCGAGGAGAGGGTACGAGGGAGGGGGTTGGTCGTGCGGGGGTGGGCCCCGCAGGTCATGATCCTCTCCCATCCGTCGGTGGGAGGGTTTCTGACGCACTGTGGTTGGAACTCGGCGCTCGAGAGCATGTGCTCGGACGTGCCGATGATAACGTGGCCCATGTTTAGCGAGCAGTTTTACAACGAGAAGTTGATTGTGGATGTGTTGGGGGTCGAAGTTCGAGTTGGGGTGGAGAGTTTCATGGAGATGCAGGATTTGGTGAGGAGGGATAGGGTGAGATTTGTTGTGGGAGAGTTGATGGATGAGAGAGAGGAAGGGATTGGGAGGAGAGAGAGAGCTGAGGAGCTTGCGAGAATGGCGAACGATGCGTTTGAGGAAGGGGGTTCGTCTTTCTTGAATGTGACGTTGTTTATTCGAGATGTTGTGAAAGCAAATTCGATAATGGTGAATTAATTAATTTATGAGTTCTTATGAACTGCAAAAATAGTTTTTAGGTTCATAGATAATGTATGGTTTCTTTAATTACTAAATGATTTTATTTAATCGAATTTCTGAGTCTTGATAATTGTATGTGTTTTAGTAGCTAGCCTAAATCATAAATTGTTGAGAGCTGTAATTTTTTTTTTTTTGAGAATGTTGAGAGCTGTAATTTGAGAATTGATAAAGTTTGGCAGCAAAAAGTAGGGGTAAATATCGAAATCCGAACCGAATCGAATCGAAAAATTAATTTAATTTCGGTTGGTTAATTTGGATAAAATCGAATTTTATTTCGTTACTTTTTATTTTCGGTCGATTTGAATTTTTTGAAAGCCGAACATAACCGATATATTATTTATATATATTTTTTAATTTTATTTTTTGAAAGCCATTAACATGCTCTATTACTCTAGTTGTTGGAAGATATTGACTATTGAATTTAATTAGTATTAATATTTGTTGGTACTTGGATAGTATGACTATTTGTTGGATTAATGTTTATTGTTGGTGATTTGGTATTTGAGTGAAGATTTTAAACTTTATTTATTGTTGGTGATTATTATTTTCATGTTTATTGTTGTTGTTGTTAATTGTTAACTGACATACTTTTGCTCTAGTTTTTTATTGTTTGAATAAAAATAGGTAAGTCATGGACACGGCTTACATGTAGTACTGTTATGTGGAAAAATCGTTTAAGATAATTTTGAAAAAATCGAATTAACCAAAATAACCATTTGATTATTTCGATTCGGTGACCAAAATTAATTTGGTTTGGTTTGGTTATACATTTTAAAAATCGAAAATTTTGGTTTGATTATTTTTTATATAAATATCAAACCGAAAACCCGAATAGCGTATAGGGTAGGCTTGCATTTTTTTTGTGGAAGCGATTTGATCAAATAATTCTATAAATTAGCAAGGGAAAAAAAAGAATTGGAAGAATATATTGACATAGGATTTGGAAACAAATAAGAGGAGAAAAAGTCGATCCCAATTACATACAACAAGTCAAATACTGGGTCTGGGCTATTTCAAAATACATTAATTATAGCGGAAGATCATACCCCTGAGAAAAGTGCCATCCTAGTTTGCATGGAAACTAATCAACACAAGAAAGTCCACCATTAATATTATATGTAGAACTTATAATATTATATGTAGAACTTTTTGCCTCATTAAAATATTTTGGGCACGTGGCTTATGAATCCTATATGTATATCTCATTTTACTTCTAGAAAAGTATGCGATTGGACTTAATCAGCTGAATACCAAATTTACCCTTGCAAGAAAAAAGAAAATACTACTCCCTACATTGATGAATAGTATAACTCTTGGATTGTGGTACGAGGGTTAAGAAATGTAAGGTAATATTAATTATTTGAGGGGAAAAAGAGACTATCATTTTAAATTTATGTAAGATTTAAAATATTATAGGGTTATAGAAAGACTATACTCTTCGTGGACAGATCAAAACAAAATACAAATTATACTATTCGTGGACGGAAGTAATATATACTACTCCCTCCGTCCCGATAATAAGGTCTCATTTGCTTTGGGCACGGTTATTAAGAAACAAGAATAAAAAGATAAAAAGATAAAAAGTGATGTCTCATTGCTTTTGAAGAATTAATTGTTTTCATTTTTTGAATGAGACCTTATTATTAGGACAGACGAAAAAAGAAAGTGAGACCTTGTTATTGGGACGGAGGAGTATGTAGTGGGGGAACCTAGTCTATTTCCCCACTTAGGAGGGTAACCTTCTCTACCTTATCCTAACGTAGTCTTCTAGAAGCTGCCAATGGATCTTATTGCTCATATTCATAATAGCTATAGACTGAATTATTTTTATAGGAATTATTTTAGTTTGTCAATATTATTTGATTTGATTTAGAAACAGTTTAAGCCCGGCTTATCAATTTTATTTCGTTCATCAAACTCTAGGTTTCTTCCATATAACTAACTAAATTTACCCGAGCGCGTTGCGCTGCGCTGTGTGATAATGAGTGTTTTAATTCGTAGTATCAAAAAAATTAATACATATTTCAATATATATTTATATTCTAAATGATTCTCCAAAATTATATAATTACGTTCATTAGTATTATTACTACAATTATTTTTTACTTGATTATTAATACAATTATATTATATATATATTTATGTTGAATATTAAGATTTAACACTACAAAAAAACCTGTCTATCACCGACGGAATTTGAGACGGAAAAAATTCCGTCTCTATATTGAGACGGAATAACGACGGATTAGAGACGGACTGTGGGCAGAGAAAACGACGACGAAAATAACGACGGAATAACGACGACCTTTCGCGGGATGGATTCGCACCACAATTAACGACGTACTAGCGACGGAAAAATTAACGACGGACGCTATTCCGTCTCTAAATAAATATATTTAAGAAACGACGGAAATAAGATTTCAAGTTAAGAAACTCATCCATACAAATTTAAAAAATAAAGTATCACCAAATAATATATTTTACCAAAAAAATTGTAATATATTAATAAACAACTTTCTTTGAGAGAATTACAAAGGTATATATATAATGTCAAAATAATAAGCAACTTTACTGCAAAATGTTGTCATCTAAATCACAAAATTAATTTTTGGGCGGCATCAATGAATGGTCATTTTTTTTAGCAGATTATTTTGAGTAAGTAAACATTGAGACTATTAGGTTAGGCAGGAAGTGTGCATAGGGCACGTAGAATGGGAGGAAAAAGTACATGAATGGACGGGAAAAAAATATTGTAATTATTCTACTTTAATATAGTAATAGATTACAAGAAACCACCTAAACCTAGTTGCATGTCATAAAATATTCGAAATGGATTAGGTACGTATTTAACTCTCTCTACATATAGTTGAAAATTTTAAAATATTCGAAATAGATTAGGTACGTAATATAATTATTGATGCGTATATTCAGAAGCGTTTACCAGAGCGTATGGCCCTTTTATACGTATTCAAATTTATTTTGTTGCATATAAGATTTTCCTAGCTATATAAAAAGTATTTTAATTAGTGACAAATTAAAATCCTCTTTTATTCTCACAAAAAAAAAAAGTATTCCGCCCTACATTTTTACGGTTAGACATTTAGAATCCTCAAACATTTTATGTGTCTTTCCTGTCCCACTATTAAATTAATGGGTAGTGCTATATTTAGACACACTGTGATCATCCACACAAACTAAAAAAATATAATATAGGCTTTGGAAAAGGAAATATACCCTACTTGGGGAATCATAAATCCTAAAAGAAATGTGATTATTTTTATTTTTACAGTTAACTTTCGTTTTCTTACGCGTGTGGCCGGTCACAGTGTGACCAAATAGCTTTATGGTAAATTAATTATTTTAATAACATCTAATAGCAAATACGCAAATAAACTTTTTATGATATACGAAAAAAGGAGAAAAAACCTAAACACTAGCATGAACACCAGCCCATCATCCTAGCCCAGGTCTCGTTTGGCGAAAACTTGAAGTGAAAAATCACCAAAGTATGGGAAAATAGTATGTACCTGATCTAAAAATAAGAACAGACATAAGAACATTAGCAACAATTGTGACTCTTAGAGGCAGGATAGCGACGTGGTCCCACCATTGCGCCATGATAGAATTATTTTTGTAAAAAATGAATTTTCATTAATTAAAATACGAAAATTAGATTAATTGAAAATAAGAAATTTACATTAAATAAAAATAAGAAAATTACATTAATTAAAAAAACATAAAAATTACTACTAGTGAAGTGTTGTGCCACCACCGATTCAATATTGTGCACAATTTGCACAATTTCTTCATCGGTACCATGAGACAAGGAAGATGAGGAAGAAGACGAGGAAGAAGAGGATGTCGAAGACATTTTTGTTGTGAGAGAAAAAGAGAGCAAAAACAGAAGAGAATGAGATAATTTTGGGGTGAGAGAAATGAATGAAAGGAATGGTGTATTTATAGGTAATTTAAAAAAAATTAAAATTCAGATAACTGACTGTTGCCGACTAGCCGTTGCCTCAACATTGCCGTTGCTGACTAGCCGTTGTCGGCAGCTTTATTTTGAAATTCAATTACATTATTATTTTTTAATAATAGTGCGTGCTATGCATGTGTCTTACATAATTCCTCTCGCGCCCGGCACATTCTATCGGGACGAGTCCCGTTCCGCTCGTATCGACAACGAGGCGACACGACAGCAAGGGAGGCTCGAGCCGCCGATCGTGTCGCCCGATGCGAATGCTCTAAGGCATGATGCACATGTCCTCATTAATAATATCCATAATACAATTAATTGGAACAAACCAAATTCCTTCATTCACCATGGGATTATATCTAACAGCAAATAGCTTAAATCAATATTAATTTTTTAAGTTTGATTAATAATTAACGCAAACAATATCACAACTTTTAAATAAGATATAAAATTATATTTAAAATATATACATACAAATTCAAACATAAAGTTATTTCCCGTCGAATTTCGACGGACTACTTACTAGTTATATCTAATAGCAAATATAGCTTAAATCAATATTTCAGAAATAATTCTCCTTCCCATCCTCTTTGTAAAAATAGAAATATTGCAATATTTCCAAATAATTCTATTATCAATTTGTACTTATATGGTATCCTTTGCCTATGTTGCATTAATGATATACATATGACAATCTGAAAATTTAAATATAATAAATACTATATTTGTCCCCCAAAAGTGTGGTGCATATTTGATTATATGTAAGATATAGTAAAATATTAGTTGAAACATACTAACTTGGGACGGAAAGATTAGAATTTATTCCATCTAATTACATACTCCCTCCGTCCCAATATTCATGGTTTATTTCTTTTGGGCACGAGTATTAAGGAAAAGAAAATTAGGGATCAAATGGTGTGTGACCCACATATTTAGTGTAGTTTTTATTCAATATTTAATCATGTAGTCAATGAAGTGATTTTTTAGTCAATAAAGTGCTTTAATTACTACCTCCGTCCCATTATTCTTGTCTCATTTCTTTTGGGCATGAGTATTAAGGAGAAGAGTGTTTAAAGGGTAAAAAGATAGAAAATGGTGGAGCCCATAACTTTTTGTGAGAGAAGCATATTTTCTTTTATGGAAACGAGACAAGAATAACGGGACAACCCAAAAAGGAATATAAGACAAGAATAATGGGACGGAGGGAGTAAGACTTAAGCAAACTCTAAATTAACCCAAAAAGCAAACATATCATTTTACATGGGACGACTCCAAAAAAAATACAGACCATAAATATTAGAACGGAGGGAGTATATAAATATTTTCAAATCAACATATTTCATTAATTCAGCATAGCAAACAAAACACAAATTGAGTGCACACAGTAGCACATAGACCCCCTTTCTAGAAGATTTTAGTTGCATGCAGTCCCATTCAGTTGCACCCACCTCAATTCATTTCTTTTTCTTCACTGTATAAATAGACGCCCGACACACAACATATCAATATTCCATAACACTCCACATGAGTTAACTCTCTCTCTCTCTCTAAATAAAACACCAAATAAACAATCTCTCTCTCTCTCAATGGCCCAACTTCACTTCCTGATGATCCCACTAATGTCACAAAGCCACATAATCCCCCTGACAGACTTCGCCAAAATCCTGGCCCGCCGCGGCGCACTCGTCTCCATCGTCACCACGCCGCTCAACGCCGAGAGGTACAAAGCCATCGCCGACAGCTCCGCCGCTCAGAATCTCAAAATCCAGATGCTGCCGCTCAAATTCCCCTGCCGCGAAGCCGGTCTGCCCGAAGGCTGCGAGAATCTCGACACCCTAACCTCCCTCGATCTAGCCCACGAATTCTTCGACGCCTGCAGAATGCTCCAACCGCCCCTCGAAAACCTAATCCGCGGCCTAAACCCTAGCCCCAATTGCATCATCTCCACCAGCGCCATTTCATGGACGCAGGAAGTCGCCGACAAATTCAGAATCCCGCGCTACGTCTTCGAAACGGTGTCGTGTTTCACTCTCTCCTGTTCTAAGAAGATCTCTCGAGTTGAAAACAGTGTAGCTTCCGATTCCGATCAATTTCTCGTACCTGGTATTCCTCATAGAATCGAGTTTACGAGGAACCAGTTGCCACGTGTCTCGTCGGCCCAACGGGCCCCGGCACCGGGCCGGGGCACGCTGGTGAACAGTTTCCAGGAGCTGGAGCCGTGGTATCTGGAGAATTGCAGGGAGGAGAGAGGAAATGTGTGGACCGTCGGCCCGGTTTCTCTCTCTAACCGCGAGGCGTCGGAGAGGTTTAGCCGAGGGAATGAGGCATCAATCGACGAGCATTACTGCCTCACGTGGCTCGATTCCATGAAGGCAAAATCCGTCGTCTACGCCTGTTTCGGAAGCCTTTGCTCTTTATCTCTGCAGCAGATTATAGAGATAGGGTTAGGGTTGGAAGAATCTGGTTTTCCTTTCATTTGGATTATCAGGAAACAAGAGAAAAATTTGGGAGA
This sequence comes from Agastache rugosa, assembly GCA_031470985.1. Classification (NCBI taxonomy): domain Eukaryota; kingdom Viridiplantae; phylum Streptophyta; class Magnoliopsida; order Lamiales; family Lamiaceae; genus Agastache; species Agastache rugosa. The sequence continues at coordinate 32,883,087 of CM062607.1, read as the reverse complement.
AGTCGAGAAATGGCTAATGGCGGAGAGATTCGAGGAGAGAGTGCGAGGGAGGGGGTTGGTCGTGCGGGGGTGGGCCCCGCAGGTCATGATCCTCTCCCATCCGTCTGTGGGAGGGTTTCTGACGCACTGCGGATGGAACTCGACTCTTGAGGGCACGTGCTCGGGCGTGCCCATGATGACGTGGCCTATGTTTGCGGAGCAGTTTTACAATGAGAAGTTGATCGTGGATGTGTTGGGGATTGGAGTTCGAGTTGGGGTGGAGAGTTGCATGGAGAAGCAGGATTTGGTGAGGAGGGATAGGGTGAGATTTGTTGTGGGAGAGTTGATGGATGAGAGAGAGGAAGGGATTGGGAGGAGAGAGAGAGCTGAGGAGCTTGCGAGAATGGCGAACGATGCGTTTGAGGAAGGGGGGTCGTCTTTCTTGAATGTGACGTTGTTTATTCGAGATGTTGTGAAAGCAAATTTGATATATAATTAATGGTGAATTAATGAGTTTTTAGGAAGCTATAGTTTTTAGATTCATAGATAATGTATGGTTTCTTTTACTAATGATTTTATTTAATCGAATATCTAAGTCTTGATTGTTTCAAGTAAAAAAAAAGTCTTGATTGTATTTAAATCATAAATAAATTGTTGAGAGCTGTAATTTGAGAAGATAAAATTTGGCAGCGAAGAAGGTAAATAGCTCGCATGTTTGTAGCGATTTGGTCAAATAATTCTATGAAATTAGGAAGGGAAAAATAGAACTCATTTCTATAGAATTTGAGCTAACTCAATTGTCAAACTAATTAAGCATTGACCCATTTGTAATTCGTTTATTGTAATACAGTTTATTATTTTGTATTTCTGATTATTCTTCTTTTAGTTCAGTTTCTATTTCTATTATTTTCCTTGTAAGCTCGTTCGAGTATCCAGTTTTATAACAAAGGGCAATAAAGGTCTCTTCATTAAAATTACTATATATTAACATCCCTTTCAGTCTTATTTTCATGACGTTATCACATGTTTTCATTAATAATGTTATACTCATAACCATCATCTCAGCCCAAATTTGATTTATAACATCATTTTCAAATAATGTATAGCAAATTCGATGCACTGAAAATTTTGAATATACATATGCCCAAATCGGATACCAAAATTCGATACACCGATCGAACTTTTAGATTTGTTGCAATGGAATCACCATCAATTTATTCAACCATCAAAATTAATTTTATATATGATCAAGCCAATTTCAACGCTTAAATTCATAGAATTATTTGAAAAAATTAATTTGGAATCACCATCAATATACAACACACGTGGATTAAATAAGTGAGACATCAAATTTTTGGTGACCGAACAAATTAGAGGTGATCCCAATTGCAACAAGTTAAAGATATATTTGCTACACAATTTATAGAAGTGATATATATTGTAAGTCAAATTTGAGCCTGAGGTGTTGGCTTAATATGCTATTAATTCTAAAAACTTAATTGAAGATAGAGAATACTACTCACTCCGATCCATTTATATAGCATTGTTTTCCTTTTTCGAATGTCCCAAATATATAGACTTGTTTCTATAAAAAGTAATTTTTTAGCTCATTTACTAATATATCCCTATTTAATTCTATGATTAACTCAAAAAAATACTTAGTCAAATAATAAATAGGGGAATATTAAGAAATTTACTATATAATTAATTTTTTCAATAATTTTTCTTAATTCTTGTGAAAATTTCAATCCGCCTATATAAATGGGACGGAGGGAGTATATATATCATAACAAAATTAACTAATCATTCAAATACTTGAGAAAATATTTGTGCAATCAATTGTTTATATGGACGTTGTCCGAAAATTATACTCCAGCTAAAATATGGAAGCATTACTTAAGCCAATTGTTAATTCCTTTAACAAGTATTCTTAATTTACGTTCACCAACTTTTTCAATAATTTTTCCCAACAATTAACATTTCTTAAATGCAGACGCTTTTTCCTAGAGGAGCCTAAAAGTGGCTAATTCCTTTGCCAAGTATTCTCAGTTTACGTTCACCAACTTTTTCAATAATTTTCCCCAACAATTAACATTTATTAAATGCAGACGTTTTTCTGAAAGGATCCTAAGAGATCACAACAGATGTGACAGGTTCTAGATTCATTGTGAATTCTCAGTCTGTTCAACTAAGATTGGGCATACCAATAAACAAAAATATCATTATAATCAAAGACAAATTACCTCCACCAAATTTAATGATACATACAGCTGGGTGATATTTGGAATCTTCTCTCCCCAAAATTAGTATTCACTGTGTTCCATAATTTGTAATTCTTCCTTCCCACTTAAGATTATATTACATTACTTTTCGGCACGAATTAAGAAGAAGATATAAATGGATTAAAGTGGTGGTGGCTCCACTTTTTAAGAGATAATTATTTCCATTTTAACTATGCGTCATTTTAAATGGAACATTTCAAAATGAAAAATGTGTCATCATAAATGAGATGGATGGAATACTCCCTACGTCCCACTCATATTGTCTTCATTTTCTTATTGGGTTGTCCCACTCAAATTGTCTTGTTTCAAATAAGGAAATAATTAACCTTTCAAAATTGATGAGACCTACCAACTTTCTATCTTTTTACCCTTATTCTTAATCTCCGTGTCAAACAGTAACAAAACAATATGAGCGGGACTGAGGGAGTACTATTTAATTATTTTTAGTCATTTTATCTTCAATTTTGATCTATAATGTTTTAAAATAATTTTGCAATTATTAACTAGGGTTCATCCATCCAAATAGTATATATATATATATATATAAATTAAATTTGCATTTTTTAAATATTTAATTGATTATTAGTGTTCATTATTTCAAAATTAAAGTATATATTTTTTAAATTCTATTTTTAATAATAAATATTAATTAAGATTCATTATACTATATTTCTCTTAAAATAAATTCATTATAAATTATGTACTAAAATTTTATTTTTAAATAAATTATTTAAAATAGTGAATTTTTTAGTGGACATGAAAGATGAGACAACAAATTCGAAATAAAGGATCTCTCATCCGGTGAGACGGTGAGTGAGTTTATGCTCATCTTGTGGTGTGTTCTAGAAGGTCATTAATTATAGTAGGAAACCAACCATGTGGCCCAAGGTCCATTGCCTGCTTGTCCACGCATTTTCTGGAATTTCTGGAAATAAAGTGCAATATTGTAAATTGATTTCCAAATAATTTACAATGATGTGACGTGTGTGGATGAGAATGAATTAATTACGCCAACACCCAACTCCACCTACACGTTTTTTGCTATTTAAAAATTATTCTTTCCGTACACGATAAATGTGGTTTGGAGAAAATGATACAGTACAAATTTTAAGAGTGAGGAATTGGGTTAGATAAATGTATTGTAAGTGAAGAATGACATTTATTATGAGTGGAGTTATTTTTATTTAAGAAAGTACCACACTTATTGAACGGATGAAAAAGGAAAAATATCACTTATCATGGACCAAACGAGTATATTATTAGTTGGTGTGGAACATTCCATGGTTATTGTTAAAAGTAATGAATTTGAAGTATACTACTATTTTTTAGGCCAAGAACATTGGCACCCAGATGTGTGTCTTCTAGAAGTAGAATTTAGTGTGATAGATTTAATTACAATTTTTTCTAAGTAATATATATATATATATATATATATATGGGATAAATAAAAACTAATTTATCTGTAGAACCTAGAAACCTAAAAGTTATATATATATATATATATATATATGTTGTAATGGTGATGGATAATAAATTATTTAAGATAAAAAAGTATAAAATTACTAAAAGTTAACCTAGATATTCTAATATTTAATCCTTTTCATAATAGTAATAATAAATTGGACATTCCTAGATATTATTATTACTGTTGGTATTAGTATAATATAAAAAAATATTTGGACATTTCTTACAAACAAAAATAAAGGAAATTGGGAAAATCATGCATAAAAATTATGATAAAAGGATAAAATTAGCATAAAACTAATTTGGAGTGGTAATATTACGGACTGACATGCATGTTAATAATTACTACATAAAAGACTTATTTGTTTCTAAAAATAATTTAGAATCTCGCTTCTTCCTCAGAGAAATGCTTCATTTTACAAATGAAAATTCAATTTTGTCGCCTCCTGAATCTCTAGCCCGTGTTGTGATGCAGCCGTTGACACTACCATGTTCCGACTCTTTCGCTATTGAATTAATCGTGATACTCCCTCCGTCTCACAAAAATATTTGACAATTTTGAAGGCATGAGTTTTAAGAAATGTTAGGTGGGTGTGTGTTGTGAGTGGAGAAGGATATCAAAAGTGAAGAGTGAATGTTTTTATGAGATATACCAAAATAACAAATTGTGAATATTTTTCTGGGACGGAGGGAGTATTATTGTATTTTTCTAGTAACTAATAATTATGAGATATAATATTAAATTTTGATAGAGTCCGGCCCAATGAAATGACGGATTGGGCCAATTGAATTGGAGTCCACTGTTCATGTTATTTTATAGGGCAATTTTAAACATAACCCTTATTATACTTCCTTATTAAAAATAATAATTAAATTATTAATAAATGTACAATATTACCCTCATAACCCCTAAACCAAACAAATCCAACTTGTATATACACATCCACCCTTCAATTCCATCTCCTTCTCCCATATCCCGTACACAATCAACAAAAATCAAAAATGAGAAAAGCAAAGGGAAATGAATAATGTGTTGAAGAACTTTTTGTGATCGAGATTCAATTTGCTGGAAAAACCGGCAAGAAATCCCCATCCCCATATAATGATTCCTAATGAATATAACTCCATTTATTTAAATAAAAATGAACAAACTCCATTTGATATCTCGTTGGACTGCTACAAGCGTGCAACCTCGAATTAGTGATGGCAGATGAGGCTAATTAAAAACAAGCAAAGAATACCTAAAGCGTGGAAGGATTAGGAGTAGCCATAGCGCAAATCCCATTCTGGATAGGATTCAGAGTTGTGTTTTGATGCACGTGTGGAACGCTTGCATTAATGAGAGAAGCATTCACGATTGAGACATGTCGGTAGGATTAGAAGTAAGGTTATTTGTCCCACTGGGGATGACCTAGTGGTGGAGTGGTTGCATGTTGACCAATAGGTCAGAGGTTCGAGTACTTTCGGCCACAAAAAAATCCTAGGTGGAGTGTGTGAGTTTAATATAAAAAAAAAAAGTAAGGTTAATTTGGGCGGCGCCGCCGCTGCCATGGCCAAAAACTATTGGAAGAACAGATGGATCCGAAACAAATGGGTTTATATTCACTAGGAGTCATACATGGGAATTTCTTGATGGTTTCCAATGAATTAAATCTTCCAACAGGTTAATCTACAGATTCTTCATTTGTTTCTTCTTTTGTTTTTGCTTTTCTGAATTTCTCTTTTTTTTTTCATTGAATGTGTAGATGCAGAAGCATGTGGAATTGAAGGGGCTGTAGTATTGATTTGTTTAATTTGGGTGTTATGAGGGTAATATTGTACATTTATTAATATTTTTAATTATTTAAAGGACTACAGAAAATAAAATGAGAGCTATGTTCATAATTACTTATTTTATATTTGTAGTCTCGAATAATATGAGATATCTATATTTTGATAGGCCCAATCAAACGCCAGATTGGCCCAATTGAATTGGTCCTCCGCTGTTAATGTCATTTTATTTTTGTAACTGATAATTTGGAATAAAATAGGGTGATTCTAAACATAGCTCCCAAATTACTCTTCATAACCCCTATTTAAATTAATAATTAAAATTATATTAAATTGTACAATTGTACCCCATAGCCCCCAAAAATTAATTAACTAATAAATATGGTTGTGAGTGCTGGTGGCGAGCGTCGCCGATTACTTGAACCGCAAACACTTCAAACTCATCTCAAAATTCGAAGACTGATACGATTATGAAGTTAGATAGATCCGACTTCTTTTACTTCATCAGCGGCCACCTTCATCACTATAAATTGGGCCATAATCTCATCATCTGCATCATGCATCCGGAAGTCGATCGCCGGACCTCGCGTCCTCGCTGGGCAGAGAATCAGAGATGGCGTCTTCGATCCGACTGAGCACCGCCGTCCCTCAATTCCACCACCAAACTCGTTCTCATTTCCTACTTCTTCACGTAGGGACCAATATCATTGCTTCGGTTTCATTCATTTGTTGCTAGATTAGTTTATCTATTAGGAAACTCTGGGATTATTATTTTTGAATTATTTTTCTGTTGCGATTTCATTCAAATTCAATCAAATGCCAGTAATGGCAAAGTCGACGTTATCAATACAATCAATGAATCCCAAAGCAATTCTCAACCAACACATGCGATTCATTCCCATAAATAATATTACAGCACATTTTTTTGGAAGGGGTTATAACTGTTATAACACATTTTCAGTCGATCTCTTTTTTGCAATGAACAACATATGTAAACTGTTTTGTCTAAACTGGGGTTATGAGTTGGGAATGGGGCTATAGTGTAATCGATGGATTATCATTATTTAGGATTTACTTTTGTAGTTTTTAGTTAATTATAATTTTGGGGTTATAGGGGTAAAATAGTACACTTAAAATAATTTTAATTTTTTATTTAAATGGAGGCTACAAGAAGTAAAATGGGGGCTATATTTAAAATTACCCGAGAAAATATTATATTTTAATAGGGTAATGCCCAATCCAGCCGGATTGGGCCAATTGAAGATATCAATCTGACCCGATGAGTCAGCTAAAAAACGATTATTTTTACACTAAAAGTAGTCTTTCAGATTGAGTTGAGTTGGGCCTGAGTTGTTAACTTTATGGTCCAGTCAATTTTCGGACCGACCCGACCTATAACGATTTATGTCTTTGGCCCAACGAACTTGTGCCGAGTTAGGGATCAACAGTTTGACTACTCTACTAAATAGTGCAGTCACACATCAAAATTTATTAATTTATAATATTTTCCTTAAAATCCACTTTTCTTGAGTACGAAGTTCTCCCAATTTTTGCTTTTATTCTCTTCGGGTCAAACAAACGCAAATTCAGTAGAATTCAATCATAATGCAGGTATAAACATCAAGGGTAAAAAAGTTTATGATTCAAAATCTACTGCTTCCTATTTTCCAAGTCAAAAAATAAAATAAAATAAATAATAGTACAACTAAATTGATTAGTAACTTTTTCACAAAATTTGAAAAACATTTTGTAAATATACATTATATACATATAAACCATAATAACATCAAGAGTTATGAATATTTGCATTCATTTTTAATTTTTAATTGTTTAGAATAACTAAAAGCGATAAAACGCTTTTATTACTCGAACGCGATTTAAACTTGCTTCTCTGACACGGCGTCCGGCGAAGCAGTCATCGAAAGATCACTCTCCATCTTCCCTCCGTTCTCTGCTATTCTGCGGTTCAGATCTCGGCGGAAAACTCGCAGAAATGCAGATTTTGCTATGAATTTGATGTTCGTATATAATTATTTGTGCGTATAGATGGGGGAGGCCGTACAGAAACCACTGTTCGAGACGCGTCGGCACGCTTCCCGACCTTACTCTTCCAATTATCCTCCACAGCAGCAGGTTTGTTCTTAATTTTTTTGTGGTTTTTGATTGATTTCAATACTGAATTATTTAGTATCAATTGAGTTTCTGCGTAGTTGATTGGTTGAATTTTCTCATTTGTTAAGCTAAAAGATGGCGGCGGGGGCGGTTTACTCTCTTATATTCCATTTCGAGGTACGCGTACTTGCTTACTATGAATTTGGATATGTGAGTTTACTTGTTTATCGTGAATATAGCAATTTGATTTGTGTTGAGGTTTGGTAATTTGCTGAGTTTTGTTGTGACTTTGTTTGAGTTGAGATGTATTGTGCCTGGTAGACTGAAGTTATTTAGCGTCGATGTATGATGTTGATACAATGGAAATATCAATGTCATTGTGAAGTAAAAGAAATTCAATTTGACGCTAGTGAAGTTACTTTTTCCTCCTTTTCCTCTTTTTAAAGTGTGACTTAGCATTTGGATTGTCGAACTTATTAATTGTTTCTGGAAGCTGCTCCTTCACCTTCCTCGTGTTCAATACTTAGTTGCTGATGCAATTTTCTGTTGTATTGTACTGTGAAGGGATTACTCAACTCAAAGAGAAATGGAGTGTGTACAGACAACCGAGAAAATTAAGAAGATTAGTTTCTTTGTTTGTATCTGCAAGCGGTGATTATGTTGCTGTAGCTTATGGAAATCAAATAGCAATTTTGCGGAAGGAAAATGACTACCAGCAGCCTGTGGGAAAGTTTACATGTAAGATTTACTCATCCTTTAAAGTACCTCGAGAATCTTGTTCAGGAAATAATTATTGTGTAAGGATGCAATTTTGTGAGGAAGTCATGTTCTCTTTAGTATAACTCATAGTAATCACATCCGTTGTTTGGATGCTAGAAATATATTAGGGCTCATTGTGGATGGTAATAATCAATTAGAAATAGAAAAGGTTGAAACTATTAAGAATTCTATTCATTTAGGGAATTTGAGATGCCCTCGAAATCTTTTTAATTGATATAGATTTTTCCGTCAAGCTTCGCGTTTACACTCCTGTTGTTCTGCTGATAGTAATAGACCCATAAACTTCTGGTGCAACATATTACTTTTTAAAACTTAGTACTCCTTTTGCTCTTGAGATCATGTAAAGTAGACATATTTTCCCGAATAACTATTAATGGTGGACTATTCATGAGGAGTCAGAAGTTCTCCAATAATTTGGTTTTTCTTTGACAAAGAATTTGAAGTCGTTTCCGCACCCATTGGCACAAGGAGAATCTATTAAGATCTCGGAAATTTCCTGGATAATTTGTTAATTCAAAATTTGATGCTTGGATATTTTTTTGCAATTGATATTTACTGTCTTAGCTGGTTTTCGGCGATGTAGGTGAATATGCCAGTGTATTTACATGCGGGACCTGGTCCGAGTCTCATGAATTACTTGGAGTTGTTGATGATACTGGTACCATCTACATTGTCAAGCCTGATGGTGAAGAAATGACCAGAATTACAAAGAGGCATCTGAATTTGTCGTCACCTATTGTTGGCTTGATTTTGCAAGATGATGCTTCTGAGAAAAAAACCTACCTGTAAGTTTGACTAAATGTTTCTTCTCTTTACAAATTTTGCTTTCACAGTTGCAGGATCAAGACTCTACTATATTCTAACTTTTTAGTATGATTCTTTTTTGGCAGGTGTAGCTTCACTGTTTTTGCTTCAGATGGTTCTTTTCATGATATTGAGATCTCTAAGGATCCTACTGCCTCCATTTCTTCAGCGCAAGCCTTGAACAATTCATCGATGCTTGGACAATTTCATCCAGAAATTTGCTGCTGGGACTATCATCCAGAACTTTCTTTATTTGCCATAGTCAGTAGTGCTATTGATAGCAAATCTGCATTTAATGGGAGCACTGGTATCTTCTATCATTCTTTCTTCAACTCAATGACTTTTTTATAGGGAGAAAAGGAATATAAATTAGTACCCAGCTATACAATATCGATTAACCAACTAAAAAGTTATCAGTCCAAATAGATGGACTATCTATGTCATAGCTTGTTGCGGCAAAGCATGATATATATGTGAGATGCCAATAACAAATCCTTGCATAACCAACTCCATAACCTCTTGAATCAAGCAGCCCATGAGTAGATCTTCTCTAGACAAAATACGCTTGTGTACTTTCAACAATTGGTTCTCTGCGTTCATGCAGATTTATTTGTCCCAAGTAGATATTCTCTTGCTTGCTAAGGAATTGGAGAATTCTTATTTTTCAGAAACGTAGGTGGTCTTGTTTTAGCTCCTCGGCTTTTATAATGGCAAGTTTATCATCTTGTGGTGTATAAAATATAGAAAGTACATGTACAGATATGATTTCCTTATGTTTGGAAGCTACAGTTGTTTTGTCCTTTGCAAATGTTACCAATTTCCCTCAACTATTTTCTCTTAATTTGAGAAGAAACTGGAATTTATTTGTTGTCTAATAATTGAGTTTCACTACTCTTCTGTTTCAGGATCTTATACTGTATCTATTTGGAGAAGAAAACAAAACTTACAAATGGAGCCAGTGGTTTTTAGTAAATCTGAAGGTTCATACTGCGTAACAAAAGGATATCCTGGCCAACTTACGTCTCCAAAAGTGCTGTTTTCACCTAGTGGAAATTTTGTTGCTTCCCTAGATGTTGAAGGATGCTTGTTCACTTTTAAATTTGATAAAGAAACAAGTTCGTTTTCAATACTTTCTGGCCGTGTGAGCTCTCACTCAGAGGTCAAATCTGACATGTCAAGCACTGGAACCGAGTTTTTACAAGATATTGTGGATTTTACTTGGTGGTCTGATGGTGTACTTACTGTAGCAAAAAAAAACGGAATCATCTCCATGGTTGACATTCTTAATCATGTAAATGTATCAGAGAATGATATTCCCTACTCAATGCCCCTTTTAGAAAGAGCTCAAAAGCACCCTGGGCTCATTTTTGTTTTAGAGAATAGCTCATCTGAGGATAGCAATAGATCATCTGAACAGAAAGGTGTCATTGATTGTCTCATGGTAGAGAAGCTCGATAACTTTGACTTTTCCAAGCTGAAGTGGAGTTTAGTATCGCTGACTAAAAGATCTGTTCTCGAACTTTATGATAATCTTATTAGAGTTCAAAAGTTTCAGGCTGCACTTGACTTTGCTGATTGTCATGGACTTGATAAAGATGAAGTGCTGAAATCGCAATGGTTATCTTCTGCCCAAGGAGTGCAAGAGATAAATACTATACTGACCACTATCAAGGATAAAGGCTTCATACTCTCTGAATGCGTAGATAAAGTAGGACCAACAGAAGATGCAATGAGGACATTGCTTTCTTTTGGGCTTCGCTTAACAGACTCTTATAGATTTTCTGACTTGGAGGATGATGCGAATGAACAGATTTGGAATTTTCGTCTCACAAGACTCAAGTTATTGCAGTTCAGAGATAGGCTAGAAACATTTATTGGGATCAACATGGGCAGGTGGTAGTTCAAGGTCACCCTTTATCTTTTTCATGAGATGACATCTTGCTATTTGTGTAACTTTCATGTTTTGTGGAGCCATATAATTTTCTCTTTCAATGTCAAGACTTAGTTTGATATCCTATAATCTGCTTCTCTTGAAACACATTCCTGAAGAGAGTGCTATAATGTTGATAAAAAACTTTTGCAAAATCAACTTCTCCTCCTGGCAACAGTATGTTTGATCTTGAATTTTTGTATACATGATTACACACATGCACATACTTGTCTGCTATTGATGTACACTTGCATGGTTCTTGGCACATACTTGTAATAAGAGTCTCTCTGCATCCTTAGACCACACAACTCATGGAATGGGAGGATCAAATTTGAAATTGCAATAGTTACCTCATGACTGGCGCTGAATGAGCTTCTTTCGTTTATTGTAATAGTAGCATCATTCTTGTGGTTGTCACTGACTTGCAGCTTAATAACTTAGCTTTGCAGGTTCTCTATGCAGGAGTATAGTAGATTCCGTGATTTGGCCATCAGCAAAGCTGCTATAGTTATTGCAGAAGGCGGGAAGATTGGAGCCTTGAACCTTCTATTTAAACGCCATCCATGTTCTTTGGCTCCCTCCATGTTGGAAGTTTTAGCTGCTATACCTGAAACGATACCAGTTCAATCTTATGGACATCTGCTTCCTGCTACTTCTGCCCCTTCCAATATTGTTGTCAGAGATGAAGATTGGGTGGAATGTGAAAAGATGGTGATGTTTATCAAAAAAATCAATGCGAATAATGAGAGTTCTATCCAATTTATTACTGAACCCATTGCAATAAAATGCATGTCATTTCAGTGGCCATCAACACCTGAACTTTCTTCTTGGTACAGGAAAAGAGCTAGAGAAATTGATTCCTTAAGCGGCCAACTAGAAAACAGCAGGTGCTTGGTTGATTTGGCAATTCGTAAGGGAATCACTGAATTGCAAGATTTCCTCGAGGATATTCATTATTTATTCCAGCTTATATACTCTGATGAAAGTGAAGATGAAACCAACTTTTCTATGAGTCTTGCTAGCTGGGAGCAATTATCAGATTATGAAAAGTTCAAGTTGATTATGATGGATGTCAAAGAGGACAATGTGATTCCTAGATTACACAAGAAGGCTGTTCCATTTATGCAAAGGAGGGTTAGTGTATTGACTGGGGTTGATGCTAACATTGGTCATCTTACACAAGCTAAGACTGCTGACTCATTTCTTGTAAGATGGCTGAAAGAAGTTGCTGCACAAAATAAACTAGAACTGTGCTTAATAGTGATTGAAGAAGGGTGCAGAGATATGGCTAACCATAATTTATTTAAAGATGAAATGGAGCTTGTTGATTGTGCCCTCAAATGCATATACTTGTGCAGTGACGTAGATAGGTGGAGTACCATGTCCACTTTTTTGTCTAAACTGCCACAGATGCGAGGTACATTTTCGTTAGACATTACATGTAAATAGTAAGTGAATACTATCGTGTTTCTGATAAATCTTGAGCCAGTACATCTCTATTATTGAAATGAGCTATGATAACTGATGCAAGTATTTATGTGCGCTACCTAACTATTTTCTGATCAAATTATACAAATACTAGTAGTATCTTAGAACACATGCATTTTTCTCGAGTATCGTCTTTCCTTCTAAATTTTCTCATTTTGATCACTATATCAAATTTGCTTACTTGAAAAAAGTGAATTGGAAACCTTATTTGTGTTGCAATGAATTTCTAATGATTACATAAAATTAAATGCTGAGCCTCATACGGCATACGTTTGTTTTCTGCTTATACGATATGAGAAATGTTGATACACGGCTTTGTTAGAATTTTGTACCCAATTTCTCGCTGGGTGGGAGTGTGTCCCACATGTTTAAAGCCTTCAATCGAATCTATTCAGGTAATTGTTTAGCAAAAATTTGCAGAGAGCAATGAATTTAGAGTATATACTTGCTGCTTCTTAATTTAAGATTCAGTGTGGTTTGTGGTATGTGCTCCTGAAGGTAGATTGTATTCTCATGGTAGATTGTAAGGAAAAGGTAGATTGTATTCTCATGGTCTAATCATATATTATACATCTCTTTCATGTGATCTTCATTCTTTATTTCAATTCTCCATTTGATGACACCTAGAAAGGGAGGTGGAATATTTGAGGGTTGCATCAAAGCTTGTTTCAGAGATAATAATGGAAAATTTAGAATCTGTAATAGAAGTTTCCCTTAGGATTAAGTTTCAGGTATGAGTTAGTAGTGCTGAATATAACTGAGTATTTTTTTTTTTAAAATATTTGACAGATGCTGGAGCTGTGGATTTAAAGAACAAGCTAAAACATGCAGAGGGCCATGTTGAAGCAGGAAGACTGTTGGCGTATTATCAGGTTTCCATTACCTACCCCCGTGTGCATAATTTTTTTATGCCAATCCTGTTATCAATGTTATTTTTCATTCTCACTCTTTTTTTTTAATACATGGATACCTTGGATGTAGCTAGGCAAGCTTCAGTTGATTTCTGGTATTATTACATCTCCTGCAGATTTAGAGATCCGTATTTAAGTGATTTCAGTGATCTCCTGATGGTGTGTGAGAGCACCCAATCTTTCACTTCATTTTTCTTCAACATTTTTTTTTGTTTTTTCATTTTCCCTAATATTTTAGGAAATTCTATATGGAAAATAATCCCAAAATCACGTGGTTATGTTTAAGTCAGTTATTTTTGAGGTTATTGTACTAACGAACTTCTGGCATAACTCATGGAACTGAACATGACTTGGCGGTGTTTGCGTAAGCTTATATGTCAAAAGGCTTCTTATAAAATGTAGGAACTTATAAAATGTATTCTTCTGTTTGATACTATAGGTTTAGCAATTCTGTAAATGTGAATGCCACTGGTCTTCACACACTTCCAGTTTTTTGGCTGCATTAAGGGAGAGTAGAATAGGCAGTGAATAGCTCTTCTTCCCACCTGAAAATACTATTTTTATTCTTCTTACGGACCTTGTTGTCTTAAGACACATTTTAAATAGTTTTAATGGAATTGGAGGTAACCTCTCTTGTTTAAGCAGTTTTTCTTTCAAATAGAGCAAACTTAACTTGATGTTGCAGCTGTCTGCGCTATCATTTATGTTGATTGAGGATGCATGTTATTATATCCTGTCTTTGCACAGGCATCATGTGCAGTGCAGTTTCAGGGGTGATACCCAGTTTGGTACACTTCAAAAATGCATCCCTTGATTCATGGTATCATTGACATCTATTTTGTCTTTGTTCAGGTGCCAAAGCCCATCAATTTCTTTGTGGATTTACATTTGGATGAAAAGGGTGTAAAACAAATTCTTCGTCTTTTACTTTCAAAATTTATTCGCTGGCAACCAAGTCGAACAGATCATGATTGGGCAAATATGTGGCGTGATTTGCAATCACTTCAGGAAAAGGCATTTCCTTTTCTAGATTTGGAGTTTGTGTTGATTGAGTTCTGCAGGGGATTACTTAAAGCTGGAAAATTTTCCCTAGCAAGGAATTATTTGAAAGGTGCCAGTTCTGTTGCTTTGGCAACAGACAAGGCTGAAAATCTTGTTATTCAAGCTGCAAGAGAGTATTTCTTCTCAGCTCCAACTCTTACTTCACCTGAGGTTATTCTTAATCTTACCTCCAAATATTTAACTTGTTTCTTTTATACTGGGTCTATTGTATGTTTTTATTGGCATCTTTTCATTAAATAATGTTAGATTAAATAATGTTAGATTGTGTATCAATTTATTCATTAGCTTAAGAAAAAATGTAAAAACACTGGTGGAACCTAGTTAGGACATAGCTCCATGCATATCCTCCTTATCCATGCTTCATTTATATGGGTCTCTTTTGCCTGCTTTACAATGATTTGGTATACAAAACTTATGTCCAGCTGTAGATTTACTGATCTCTCTTCTCAGCTATATAATTGCGTTTTCAATTTGTGAGAATTGAAATTTGTCTTGGTTTAGCTCTAGTGATTATTAAAATTTTGTGGAACTTGTGCCTAGATCTGGAAGGCGAAGGAGTGTTTGAATATTTTTCCCAGCAGCAGAAGTATCAGGGTTGAGGCTGACGTTATTGATGCTGTTACAGTTAGACTTCCAAATCTTGGAGTTAACCTTCTCCCAATGGCATTTAGGCAAATAAAAGATCCTTTGGAAATAATTAAGTTGGCAGTTACAAGTCAAAGTGGAGCTTATCTAAACGTTGATGAACTTATTGAGATTGCTAAACTTCTTGGATTGAGCTCACAAGAAGAAATATCAAGAGTTCAAGAAGCTATTGCGAGAGAAGCGGCATTTACAGGAGACATACAGCTGGCTTCTGATCTCTGTCTTGTTTTGGCCAAAAAAGGCCACGGATCTATTTGGGACTTGTGTGCTGCTATTGCAAGGAGTCAAGCCCTTGAGAGCATGGACTCAAAATCCAAAAAACTGCTTTTGGGATTTGCCTTGAGCCACTGTGATGAGGAATCAATTGGTGAGCTTCTTCAGGAATGGAAAGATCTTGACTTGCAGGACCAGTGTGAAAGTCTGAGTATATTGACTGGAAGAGAGCCTTCCGAATTATCAGAGCAGAGTTCCAGTTGCAGGACTTATATCAGTGTTGAGAACCAGGAGCCACAATTTGCAAAATTGAAAAATTTACTCTCTCTGGTTGTTCAAAATATGTCCTCTGAAAATGGATATGACTGGGAATACCTTCTTAAAGAGAACGTGAAAGTGATTTCTTTTGCTGCCTCTCAGCTCCCATGGTTGCTCAAATTGTGTGAAGATGAAGAACTAGGGAAAACTCTTACTTCAGATTCAGTTTCCAGATTCCAGCATGTTAGTATAAGGGCAAGAGCAGTGATGACTGTATTATCATGGTTGACAAGGAATGGTTTCATCCCAAAGGATGACCTGATCTCTTCTCTGGCTAGATCAATTATGGAACCACCCGTTTCAGATGGGGAGGATGTTATAGGTTGCTCTATTCTATTAAATCTCTTAGATGCCTTTCATGGAGCTGAAATAATTGAAGAACAACTGAAGATAAGAGAAAACTACAATGAATTCTCTAGCCTGATGAACGCGGGAATGACTTATAGTTTGTTGCATAGTTATGGTGTTGAATGCAAGAACCCTGCTCAACGGAGAGAAGCCCTGATGAACACGCTTCAAAAAGAACACAAAACACTCAGTTCAGGTAAATTTTCTTGGCAGTAAATTCTTAACATCTTTGCTTATTTTTTTTTTACAGAACCTACTGGTTCCAGCTTAATTAAAGAACACACCCCCCCCCTCCCAACCCCTGGGCACGCACTCTTTTTTCTTTCTTTAATCCTTTTATGTTTCTAAGCTTGCTACTGTTAAAATATTACTAAAATCATGTGATATAAAATCCAGATGAGTGCACTAAAGTACAGGAAGCACAGTCAACATTTTGGAATGAGTGGAAAGTCAAACTAGAGCAGCAGAAAAATGTAGCTGATGAATCGAGGATATTGGAGAAATTAATTCCAGGAGTGGAAAACTCTCGTTTTTTTTCTGGGGACATGGAGTATATACAGAGTGTTATTTTTTCTCTTATTGAATCTGTTAGAACAGAGAAGAAGCAAATTTTGAAGGATGTTCTCATTCTCGCTCATACCTATGGTGTGGACCGGAGCAAGGTACGACTATTTGTTTTTAGCCATGCTAAGTTTGTTAAAGTTATTTGTTTTGATATGCTGTGTTGTTTTTAGGTGCTCCTGTATTACCTGAGAACTATACTTGTTTCTGAGGTATTGAGTGTTGATGACATAATGGAGGAAGTTTCAGAATATAAGGAAGAAATACTTGCTTATGCTGCAGAAGTCATAGTGTCCATTTCTTCATCTGTTTACCCTGTAATTGATGGCCATGATAAGCAGAGGCTTGCATTTATCTACAATTTACTCTCTGATTGCTATAAACAACTTGAAGTATCGAAAGAGTTGCCTCCTGAAATTGACCAACATCTAGTGCAAAGAAGTGCCCTTGAACTATCTAGGTTTTGCACGGTTGTTGGGCAAGAATGCAGCAGGGTCTCCTTTATTGTGAGCCTCGATTTTAAAAATATTGCTTTGTTACAGTGTCTGAACTTGGATTGCTTCAACGATGAAGTTTTTGCACAAATAAATGAAAATAATGTGGAGGCATTAGCAGAGATGGTTCGGAACCTGGTTCAAATGTATGGTGATGATGTGCCTGAGGGTCTCTTATCATGGAAATCTGTATATACTCATTATGTAATGAGCTCTCTGGTCACTTTAGAGGGTATGGCCGGAAGAGAGAAGCATTTTCAAAGCTCTGAAGAAATCAACTCTTTTATAGATGAGATGGAGCAGTTGTTCGACATATGTAAAAAGCATATCAGATTCATGGAACACCGAGATATTTTGGACATACTACGACACTTTTTCACTATCATCTTACCCATCAATAAAAACTTGAACTTTCATTGTGACACAATTGGGAAAGAGTGCCTTGTGAAACTTATAAACTTTTGGGTCAGGTTGATGAATGATGTGGAAGATCTGGTGTCTGTGGATATTTCGGGAGAAAGGTTCTATTCTGAATGTTCTATAATATGTCTGGAAGTTTTCTTGGATTTGCTCGTGAAGGATATTGTATCACCCAGTCAAGGTTGGTGCACAATTGTTAATTATGTGGCCTATGGTCTTGAAAACGGTGCTGCTGTCGAAGTATTTAATTTTTGTCGAGCAATGATTTTTTGCGGCTGTGGGTTTGAAGCTATAGATCATGTCTTTTCTGCAATAGCTGAAAAGTTCCCACCTGGTACGCTGTTGATAACAACCAGTGCAAAATCCTCAATCGACATCCAGGATCTTTCAAAACTCTATCTAAGTATACTCGAAATTGTTTTACAAGAAATAGCTGGAGGATCCCCTGAACGTCAGAGTTTGCATTATTTACTTTCATCCCTGAGTAAAATGGAGGGAGACTCGAAGGATCTGAAGAAAGTAAGGCTTGCAGTTTGGGACAGAATGTCAACATTCTGCGATGATTTGCAGCTGCCAAGCCATATCCGGGTATATTCCTTAGAGCTTTTGCAGTATATCTCCGGTAGAAAAAGTAATTTAGAGGCTTTTTGCTCTGAGGGGCCTGCATTTCTTCTGCCTTGGGAAGGATATGATCATTTGCAGGATAGGACTCCAAATTGTGAGAATATCTCTAATGACCCAAATGCAAAAGATGCGTCCAGTAGATTTACAAGTACCCTTGTGGCTCTGAAATCGTCACAATTAGTTTCGTCCATTTCCCCTAGCCTCGAAATTACCCCAGACGATATTCAGTCAGTGGAGTCTGCTGTTTCCTGCTTTCTAAGAGTATCAGAATTGGCAACCACAGCATTTCATGTTGATACTTTGTTGGCTGTGCTGGCTGAGTGGGAGGGACTCTTTACAATCGGAATGGCATCTGATGCTGCGAATAACTGGGGCAATGATGATGACTGGGATGAAGGTTGGGAGAGTTTCCAAGAAGAGTCAGTCGAGAAAGAAACTCAAAAAAGCGACACCCTTCCAATTCATCCCCTGCATATTTGTTTCATGACGGTAATACGAAAAATGGTAACGCTCTCTACCCAGGCAAACATATTAAAGTTGCTCGACCAGAGTATTGCCAAAAGTTGTGGAATATTGCTGGATGAAGACGATACTCGTACTCTAGCTCAGACTGTACTTGAGGTGGACTGTTTTTTAGCTCTCAAGATAGTGTTATTGCTCCCATATGAAGCAATACAGTTCCAGTGCTTGGACGCCATTGAGAAAAAACTCAAGGAAGGAGGACTACCAGACGACGTTGGACATGACCATTTCTTCTTCATTCTCGTTTTATCCTCTGGAATTTTGCCCAGTATCGTAACTAAGGCTTCTTATGGCACCACATTTTCTTACCTATGCTTCATGGTTGGTAACTTTTGTCGTCAGTTTCAGGGTACAAAACACAAGAGAAAGAAACAAGGCCTTGATTTCCTCTTCCCGTGTTTTGTGGGAGAGCTTGTGAAGGCGGGTCAGCACATTTTAGCTGGATTTCTGGTTACGAGATTCATGCATACGAATGCTTCGCTGAGTTTGATCAACGTTGCAGAGGCCAGTCTAAGGACATATCTGGAAAGGCAATTGGTAGAAGTGCAGCAAAACGAGCTGTTGGAGGATATGAGCTTCTTCGAACCTCTTTCGAATACAGTTAGCAATTTCAGAGGCAGGTTAGGAAATTTGATCCAATCCGCACTGGCTTCGCTGCCATTACCAACAGATGTTAGATAAGTGAAACTCATGTACACATATTCTGTAGTTTTACTACTTTGTCAGAAATCAATCTCCAGCTGAAACGAAACTCTTTTGTGCTCTTGTGTTGATTTGTAGATCATCTAGATGTGTTTATACTATTGACAATCAAGGAATATATATTTTCTCTTGTGTAGGATGAAATTCGTTTTGGGAGAGAGATAAATGTTTTTTTAGGACTTATGAGGGCCTAAAGCTGTAAGTGCTGGATTCTTCCTTTTTAAATTTTGAAATCAAGATTTTGAAGGTTTTATGTGAATAAGTAAGTAGGTTAAGATTACTTTTACTGAAGGATAAAAAATTCATCTTTGAAATCTTGAATGTCAGAAAATGACCTGTTGATTGGTTTTGATTTGCTGTCTATTTAACAATCAGAAACTACCAACTGAAACTATTGTTTGAACCTGAGTCTCTTATTACTTGTACTTTAAGTATCATTTTTCCTTCAATAATATATATTACGATGTTTTGAGAATTGAAAATAAATTTTCTTTTGTTGATCAATTATCTTATTTGAACATTGCGTTCTTTAATCTCTTTTCTTTCAACCTTGTGATTAGATTATGTCATAATTACGAGATTGGCTCATTACAACCAAAAAGAGAATAGTGTACATTATTAATTTATTATGCAATACGATGACAACTACTATATATAATTAATACTGATATAACATAAACTAAATGCTCTTTAAAATAAAAGTTATTTGCCATAAATTATTCAGGCTGAACCACCAACTAGTTTAGATGAAGTCGTGAAGATACGAGTGTCTCATGTGATCCATTCTGGCCAAGTACGAACTGGGTTAAAAGTCTCATTTACAAATAAAATCACTTGTACGCATGATATGATTAATCCTTTAACTAATATATAAAATATATTAACTAATTGAAAAAATATGTTCAGTATAATAATAATAATAATAATAATAATAATAATAATAATAATAATAATAATAATAATAATAACTATTGACATGTAGTCTAGTGGTATATTCCTCATCCAATTAAGGATGAGAGATAGGGAATTTCCCCATTCCCCTCCCTCGACTCAAAATAAATAAATAAATAATAATAATAATAATAATAATAATAATAATAATAATAATAATATGCGAATGAAGAAAAAATAATTAAACTTATAATTCACTTGTGGATTAATTCCTAACAAAAATTCTCATTATTCTTATAAACACAATTTGTGAACACCTATGAGCACTCCTCCCATGCAGTCTATTCTATGTAAGCATATTTCTTTTCTTTCTTTACCTTTTTTTTTTCCTCTTGTATCTCATAAATTGTGATCAAAATCATGAAATTTACTAATTACATAAAAATCAACTCATTTTAATCTTTCCCTCTTTAAAAATTAATTATTAAGTTAGCAATTTGTCAAATTCGTAATTTCTATCTCTATGTTTTCTCTACTGCTATAAATCTTCTTCAACCTATTTTATCTTTTCTCTAGTGCTGTAATTCTTCTTCCACCTATGATATTTATATTTCATTGTACAATCATGTCATAACAGACAATATTGGAAAACCTCATCCATCGATTTGAGAACAAAACGAATGAAATGATCACTGAATGACTAAATCACAGCTTACTGCATGCTGCCTAATTATGATGTTTAAAACTCGTAGAACTTCTTGTTGGTATTTACACTCTTGGCCACGAAACGCATTAGAAATCATAATGTATACAATCGCCATGTTGTAATAGACATTGGAAATGTATATATTGTTTGGTAAGTCCATCAAAAGAAGAAAACTATACATACATGTCTCACATATTCATTGTTAAGTAATGAGATATTTGATAAATTGAACTTTTACATTAATGTTATTCAAATAAATACATGCCTACGTTATATATGTTTGTGTTGCTATGTTGTATGGCACGCAGCCTTATCAAAATAACTAGTAATAATACATAAAAAATCAGCCCATCACAAAAAATTAATTTTGACTTTAAAGTATATATGTATATAATACTATAAGTTGAGTTAATTAAATGAGTGAAATTGAATAAAATCTGTTTGATCTACAGTTGGAATATCAACAAGCCAATCTTCTCCATCAATGAATGAAGTAGCAAGATATGGAGCTGCTTCAGATTGCTTCAATTGTTTCCCGTATGCCACTCTATTGCTAGTGTCAGCTCCGGGCCCATAACATTCATACTCGCCAAACGACACCGTTCTGAAAAATAAATAAATAATAATAATAATAATAATAATAATAATAATAATAATAATAATAATAATAATAATAATAATAATTTATCAAAACACTATAGGTCTGCAAATAGTTGCAATTAATCTCACTTTATTTTAGTAACAAAATGGTACAAACGACACACGTACAATATTGGACTTAAATAATATATGTATCTTTATATATATATATATATATATATATATATATGATAAAGCTTATCAAAATTTTAAAAAATTTATAGATACAAAATTATTCTTATATATATTTTATCAAATATAATATAAAAAGTAGGGATGATTGGCTAAAATTACACGAAATTTAGATTGTTTTTCATATGACATGTGCTTTTAAATCATGTCATCAAATACATGAACTTTTTGATGTAATCACATAATTCAAATTTTCAACCAATTGAAGTCGACATAGTGCAGTATTAATTATACATGTACAACCGCATGGACACCACAACGACAAGGACATCTTCCCTCTTCATTTTTAATTAGTTGAAAATTTGAATTGCGCTACAATTGTAAAAGAAGTAAAGTTCATGTTTTGGTGACATGATTTAAAAGCCGTGTGCAAAATGAAAAAAAAGTCCAAAGTTGGTATATTTTACGAGTCATCCCTTATATATATAAGAAATTATATATATGTAGAATGATGGATTCTATATAATATGAAAGGATGAAGAACATACTGGTCTCTAGAAGGATCTCTCCAGTCGTTCCAACCATCAGCAGCAACAACATCAGACATGTAGGATTTGGCGAAAATGGTGGTGGCATAATGCCCCCAAGCTCGCCCCAGCCATACTTTCCCACTCCCACTGATGCTGCATTTTACGAACGAAAATCCGGTTTTGTCGTCGCCGGAATCTCTCGCCTGAGCCGTGATGCAGCCGCTAACGCTACCGGATTCCGGCTCTTTTGCCGTTGAATTAATCGTGCATTCCTGCAGCCGTGCGTATTATTTTATTTTTCTAACTAGTCACTAATAATTATGAGATATGACAACGAAATGCAGATCAGTCGGTAAAATGCTTCCTCTTCAATATTTAGATTGGGGGTTTGTGTTGCATGTGTTGAACATAAAAAAATTTATAAGTTATAATTAATATTATATTTTTATAGAGTCAATCCCTGTCAAATGTCGGATTCGGCTAATTAATTTTGACCTCCGCTATTGATGTTATTTTATTTTTCTAGGTACTAATAATTATGGGAGATAATATTATATTTTGATCGGGCCGGGCCCAATCAAAGGTCGTAATGGGCCAACTGAATTGGACCTCTACTATTGATGTGATAGCTACAGACCTCTATTATATTTTATTACATTTTACATTTTACTATTGCCAATAAATAGCTAATGTATGTTCAAAGTTGGAATTTCCAATCTCAAACTTTGATAAACACCTTACGCCATTTTTTCTTGAATGCAGTTCACTACCTAATCATTTTCAACACAATTCCAAATAATTATGAAATCTTGTTAAGAAAATGAAAATGAACAATTATCACAAATATATGATACCTCAAAGAGTGATCTAGCATTCCCAAAAATGAAATCAATGGATCCTTGGATGAAACATTCTTTATAATAATGCCTGCCTCTATCATCATTCAAGGTGTCTTGATATCCATAAAATCCACATCCATAGAATGCAGATTGATCACCTGAAACCCTAATCGCCAGTGCCTGTCCTCCGACTTCTCCGGGATCCGGTGCCGGAGCTGTGTTCTTCACAAATTTATACTTAGAGAAAAATCCCCAAAAATTAAAAAAAAAAAATTATTAATTGAAATACAAAATCTGAGAAAAAATTACCACAAAACTAATGTTATACGCTACGAAATTGGAAGCAGATATAGCAAATGTAGAGCTGTAGCCTGTTCCTCCCGTTGAATTAGCAGTGTCGTTCCATGATATGACAGTTTTCAGATAACCATGACCTTGAATAATTAAATTCGTCTTGCTCGAGCTCACCACTACTTTTTCCCTGCAATCATAAGAAATACTTTGTTATTATTGACCTCGTCCACCACTACTATACACATGACATGTATTGATGAGACAAAACATTAAAAAAAAGAAAAATTGGGGGTGGTGGTGGGGGGGGGGGGGGTTGTTTGATTGATGAATACCTATAAGTGCCCGAATCAACCCTAATGAGTGTCCAAGAGCGGCTCAACTCAGGCGCGGCGTCTATAGCTTTCTGCACACTGCTAAAATTCGCGCAACCCTTTGTACCAACGGTGATCACTACACTAATCTTGTATGAAGATATGAGGTTAGGTTTCCATCTAATGCTTTCATCACATAAACTCTTTTTCTTGCTATGATGATGGTGGCGATGGTGGTGGTGGTGATGATGGTGATGTCTCCTGTAGATAATATCTTCTACCGTACAAAAAATGTTTTCTAAACCTAGTTTACGGCCTACCTTACAGAAGAGCTCAATTCCAACGATACGAGGAATTATAGTATTGCTTCTAATGCTAGAACCAGTGGTTGAAGAGTGAGAGGAATGCAAGGAAACTATGAGAGAGAGAAGCAAAATGGCTATGGCTGTAAGCCAAAAGAAGGTGGCAGTTTTTGTGTTCATGGTTTAGGTTAGGATAATCTATGTTGTTTGGCTCTAGTTTAGGCATATTGGCATGTGGGGTGATGTTGTTTTATGGTGAGTTGGGGGTGGGGGGGTTATGATTTGTCGTAGGAGGTAAGAAAAGCATGGGTATTTGGTAATGTTGCAAGTGTGAACTGGAGAGAGATGATTGCATTTGGTGAGAGAAATTAAAAATAGTGGGAATTAAAAAGAGAAGATATGGGAATTGATAGATTGAATAAATCATACGCTAAGCTAAGTGTATAAAAAGTAATTATAGTCGGTGTTGTATTCAACAATTTGGATCGAATGTTTTTTGGATTGAGGAAGTGTTGGTGTATATATATATGTATGTACATACTCACCTTTATTTGGGATGGTAGTAAATATATACATATAACGTGTTTAGGGTGGATTTAACTAATTCTGAAAATGATTTCATTAAAAAAAATATGGCTTCAACGATTTGGCCCGCGCCTGCCAATGACTTAATTTATTATTTTGTTGAATTTATTTGTTCATCCATTACTATATTAAAGCAAAATAATCTACATGCATTTTCCGCCCAAACTATCATTTATCCCGCCTAAAATGCATGCATGTTCAGCCTATTAATAAATTCATGCGCCTCTATAAATTTTAACACACCGATTGTTGGGCTACTGTCACTGCTATCAATTAAGTTTTTTTCTTTTTATTGGTAAATGTACATATTTTCATATTTCAAACTAAAAGCAACATAATATATATTTAATTTTCACCGATTATTTACAAATATGCGTCCATGTTGATTTATTCAATTATAGGATTTGACGAGTTCAAGTATATGTATATTTACATAAAAAAAATATACTTTCATATTAACTGTTAAGTATATCATTCTAAATTTCTGATTAACCGTTTTTTATTTTAGATATTTTAAAAATATAATTCTTGAGTACCATTGTACAGAAACTCAATTAAATAATTGAATACTTGCAATGTATACGTACTTGCAAAGGACCATTTATCTATTTTAAATTACATATGAGTTGAAGGAAATATCCAATTATATATAAAATAAAATATCAAATTGAATTCGCGTTGGTCTAAAATTTTCTAATTATTCAATATAAATAATAACATATAAATTTTGTATATATGTAAATTTGAGACACTTCAAAACAACACATTAATTATTCATCATTGTGCAGCGCAAAGCGCGCGGGTTAAGAATAACTTAAAAATTGATTTTCAAAAAATAAATTTAATTAAATTAACAGGATCTACAGAATCCATCATGATTGGATTTCAGTTAGGCAAGTTTGTCGCAATGTTGAATTTAATAAGTATGACAAATTCACATCCATAAACGTTACCTTAGGAAATAAACTTGCATAAGATAATAATTCATGAATGGCCGGATATTTCCATTATAGACATTACCATTATATTTATCAAATGATAAATGTTTCGTGGTTATTCATACACTCAATCTATGGATCGTACATGTATATTTATATTAAGTATAATATAATATGCGTCTTTAGAGAAAGTTACTAATATGTGTCCGTGCGTGTGAAATCAAAGATCCAGATCTAAACTAATATCTAGTGGAATATCCAATTTTCATGCAACAATTATTAATCATATAATGGTGTAATTTAATTAGCCAATATTATTAAATAAAATGGACAATATTAATTATGCGATGTAGATGCATGTACTAATTGGAGCAATTAAAAACATACCTCACTACCGAGAACATTGACTTAGCACTCTCCTTGTAGTGCATGCACTAAACAAATTACAAAATTAAATCACCTCGAGCAAATAATAATAATAATAATAATAATAATAATAATAATAATAATAATAATAAATTTCAATTAGTACTACACATGTCCAATACACACTTCTCCAGCCAACGTATGTAAACAAAATTCCAAGGTCAATATCTTAACTTGAAATCCCTGCTTCCTATAAAATGATTTGAAGTAAGGATTCATATTTATAAATAATCATTTTATATTTACATACGAAGACTCGAAGAGGGTCATAAACAAAACAAATGGACAAAGCAAATTGCGTCTATTAAAATAATAATCTAATTCGTTTTTGTCAATCTAAAATCCTTTTTTTTTAGTTAAGCATACTTTAAAAACATGAGTGAAAAAGAAATTTCAAAATTTTTTTTTTTTTGAGAGAAGAAATTTCAAATTCCACCTTTTTAATTGATGCTTTTGAATTTGTCCATATATATATATATATATATATATATATATATATATATATAAGGCAACGTATTCTGTAAAATTATATCCTCTTTTCCACAAGTTATAAATGGCTCTTATGTGCCAAGCAGAAAGAAGATTTTTATGGAAGAAAAAGACAGATTAAAAAAATCATAATTCAACATCATTTGATTTCAAGGAAATTGAAAATTTCAAGGTGTACGAATACTATCAAGAAAATATGGGTTTCGAACTAATTTTCTGGAACCAGTACAAACTCCTTGGAGAAGGACATTTCACCCAGATCTTTGGAACAGAAAATTGGAAAATGCTTTTACCATTCAGCGGTGAAGGCAAAAAATTAGAAGATGACGAACACATCATCAATACTGAAGAAGTGTTTGCTCATCATCAAGAAAGTGATACAGAAAATGACGAAGAAATTCCAGAGACTCACAGGGATTTTTAGAAAGAATATGACGAATGCAATGACGAAAATTTATCAATTGTCACTGACATTTGTTTAAAATTGTCAAAAAGTTTTTAACTTTTTGAATTTTTTGGCCACGATTATTGTTATTTGGCCACAATTACCGGCTTTATCTTCATTTGTAGTCTTTTCCTATTTTTAGTCTTTTCTTTGATCATAGCTTGTAAGACTTTGTGGATTATAGTCTAGTCTAGCTTAACTTTTCTTTGTAGGATAGTTTGGAATTGTCGGCCAATTTTGGCTATAAAAATAGTATTGCTCTTTCATTGTAAACACACCGAAGAGAAATACAACCCCCTTTTTATTCTACATACAAGAATGAGTTTCTAAACTCCCATCTTCTTAGTTTTTAGCAGATAGTTATTCCTTCCTAATTCATATAATATATCCCAATATAAAAAAAAACCTCCTCTGTGTATACTTCTCCTCCATCTCAAAGATCAACCTGGAGTGCTGCCCTTTTCTGGAAAGCTCCTCCATCTCGTAAGATCTTCTTCTTTTTATTTCTTGTGGATTAATGTGTATCCCTAAAAAACACACCATATCGAGCAAACTAGGAAGAATGAGTTTCTAAACTCTCCTCTTCTTAGTTTTTAGCAGATAGTTATTCCTTCCTAGTTCATATAATATATCCCATAGAAACCTTGACTAAGCCTGTCCAGACCTTTTAGGCCTCAAAATCTTAAAAGTTCTGATACCAAAAGGGGGAGTATGGTGTGTTTTTTAGGGATACACATTAATCCACAAGAAATAAAAAGAAGAAGATCTTACGAGATGGAGGAGCATTCTAGAAAAGGGTAGCACTCCAGGTTCATCTTTGAGATGGAGGAGAAGTATACACAGTGGAGTTTTTTTTTATATTGGGATATATTATATGAACTAGGAAGGAATAACTATCTGCTAAAAACTAAGAAGAGGAGAGTTTAGAAACTCATTATATATATATATATATATATATATATATAGGGATACTTCTAGTGAAAAGGCCCCTTAAAGTAAGAAATAGGAATAAATCTCAACCCTTCTTTCACAATAGATGGATGGCCAGATCTGAACAGGGGCAGATCCGGGTCAACCCGTTGACTTTTCAATTTTATTTTATTTTATTTTTAGTTTCGAAATTTTTTTTTCGATTTTTTTTCGTTTTTTTAATAAAGTGTGGTGCATCTCAATACACTGTGTGATGCATCTCATTTCATGTTGTGGTGCATCTCATTACACAGTGTGTTGTATCTACACATTGTGATGCATCTCATTATACATGGTGGTGCATCTCATTACACATAGTATTGCATCTCAAAATGCATTCTGATGCATCTCATAATACATGGAGGTTTATCTCATACACTATGTGTGTGTGTATAACTATATCAAAATGAGGGAAAATCTTGGGGTGATTTGGTATGATGAAATCAAACTACTTTTCAAATCATTGTATTCATACCATATCAATAACCAAGATTGTGGCAATATTAATGTTTTTTAGCTCGCTTCGAGGCCTTCGGCTCCCCTTACTCGACTCTTGAAAAAAAATCAAAATAAAAAATAAAAATAGTGAAAAAGAATATTAAAAAATTAAAAAATTGTGCATCCCAATACACTTAGTGGTGCATCTCATTGCACAGTTTGGTGCATCTCATTGCACAGTGTGGTGCATATCATCTGACTCTTAAAAAAAATTCGAATTTTTTTTAACAAAATCGAAAAAAAATCGGAAGTCAGCGGGTTGACCAGGTCCGACCGTTGACCAGGATCCGACCCGGTTTGACCTGGGTCAGATCTGACCCTCCATCCCTTGTAGATCTATGGTGGAGATATATTCCTATTTCTTTGGTTAAGATCTATTCTTATATGATCCTTTTCCTATGTATATAGGGATTGGTTCATATAGAAACTATTCCTAGTGTGGGAACTAGGAACCAATTTGAACCGTTGATCTTTGTATGATCTATGGTTGTCATTATTCGAAGCATGCATGAATATATATAAATTTAAGCATGATTTTATATAAGCACAATATTGTTTACACAAAAAAGCATGAATCTCATTAAGCATGACTATATATTGATTTAAGCATGAATATATATAGATTTAAGCATGTTCTCACGGGAGAAATAATTTTTATAGTAACTCATCCTTATATATATATATATATATATAAACAATAAAAAATCTAATTGTTTTGAGCTGTATAACTGACTCAAATAGGAGATTTTGAAATAATCTAGTTGAACAAATAAGAGATTTTGAAATAGAAGAAATTAAAACTGACTCAGAAAATGATTCAGTATATAGTATATTTAGTGAAGAAGAAAAATCACAAATAACTTACACATATATGAATACAGAAACAGAATGTCAACATGATTGCATAATATTTAAAGGAAACAATCATATTAGTTGTTTCATTTGTAAATTATTCCCAGCTATTGATAAAAGATATCAATGTAATAAATATTTTAAAGAAATATGCTTCCTATGTATACATGAAATTTTTAAAATTAACACTGAATTAGAAGGAAGAACAACAAATATACTAGAACAGGATGAAAAATTAAATTTTTATAAAGAAAGAATAAATAAACATGAGTTAGCTATTGAACTCATAAACCAAAAAATACAACTATTAGAATTTAAGAATAATTTATTAGAAGAAAAAATTGATAAAAGAAAAAATATACTTATAACAGATGAAGAAATCGAATGTAGTATAATGTCACAACATATTGAAGAAAAATAGGAAGTCATTTCAATAAATAATAAAAGTCTTGAAAGTATTAATAAAGGAATTTCCAATTTAATAACTCTACATTGCAGAGTTTGGCTAGATCAAAATACTTATATACCATTAGCAGCCACACTTGATACTGGAAGTACTAAAAGTTTAATAGGATATAGTCTAATCCCAAAACAGTATCATAAAAAATTAACTTATAATATAGAAACAAGAACTGTTGAAAATAGAATTATTAAAATAACACACCAAGTTGAAGCATTAGGAATTCAATTCCTAGACTTTGCAGGAAATTTTAGTTCTAAATATGAATTACCACATGTTATTATTAATCCAGAATTTGTAAAATCAGAAGATTTTCTGTTAGGATTAAACTTTGTTACAAGTTTAAATGGATCAATTACAATAGCAAAAAACCATATTACTCTTAGTAAACAACTTTATAGTTTTCCTACAAACAGATATAGTCAGACATCAGAGTTCGCTCGAAAGCGTGGTGGAACTGGTGAATTAGATTTTTTCAAAAAATCTCAAAATAAAGAAAGTCACAGGATAAATAAAATAGAAAATGAAACAATATTTTATTTAGGAAATTTTATAGGTCACGAATTAGAAAAAGGACCAAATATTACAAAGAGCATAAATTACCCTATAATTCAAAGACTTGAAAAAATAGGATTAATAGGTGAAGACATTACCAAGACAAAAGTAAACTATTTAATAAAACAAAAAATTAAAAATCCTGATATAAGGATTATTACAGCAAATATCTACAAAAAATAAGGGGTTTACCCACACATGCATGTGTGGCTAAAAACATGCTTATGTGCAAGTATAGATGTTTACCCACACATAACGTAAATGTCAACATGTGTCGCTATAATTTTGTAGAGAAAGAGTTTTACCTACATATATATATTTGTGTGGATAAATCATCAATTATTACCTACACATATATATGTCCCTAAATGTATTTCGAATGTGTGGATAAATATGATTCTGCTATAGTGTAACGACAAGGTGGAAATGACATGGATGATGACATGGCATCAATATTTTGACACGTAGCAATTTATATGTGTAGTTAAATACTATAACTTATGTGTAGGTATTAATTTTTTGGTATTTAAATTTTATAAATAAATTTTTGCATGGATAATTTTCATATTGTTATTCGGTATATATAACATAAAAAAATTAAATATAAATACGAATAACAAATGAAAATAAAATAAGATTTTGATATATAAATGTTACTAAACATTATTCAATAAATTTAGAGTATACAATTAAATGACAACAAAAAATTACTCTAATTTTCTATTCTAAACAACTACGGTCGCAATATCTTCATCATCTTCATTTTTTCCAGACATCTCCTCCTCTTCCTCATTATCTTTGTAGAAGCTCTACTCTGACCTTCACATACTCACCAGGACCGCAAATGAGTCTGAAATAATAAGACAACCCAAAAGGTTATATATGATGCAAAATGATGTTGATAAGTAGAAAACTATCAAGCAACATAAAGGGAAGCACAATTACCCTTATTGGTCAGAGGTTAGCAATTACATATTATCAAACTAGATGAGATAGGTGGCTTCATTCAAAATCAAGGAACCAAAACCAACTGCATATTGATTCATAGTGCTGCCATGTCCAAGTCCAAAGTGCAAAACTTTTTGAAATTTACTAAATAGATAATGAAATGACTTAGCAATACAGAATTTATAGCTTGACTTATAAATATATATGTTCCTTTACGGACATCAGGAAAAGTTATTCTAACAAATCAAGTCCAACTAAACAAAAATAGCCAGGAAAGATGCCCTCAGATACAAAAAAAGAAGCACAAAACACATAAAATGAGTGACTCAGAGACCTGATTGTTGTTTCAACAGCTTGCGAGATGAAGATTGATTTGGACTACTACGTCTCAAACCCGAGGGAAACTTCAATTCAAATTTCAAAGTACTGAATATTCAGCGCCAATTTACTTCCTTCCCTTTTCACCTTTTTTCTACAGCAAAATTCATCGTTTGCAATGATAGTAATAACCATTCAATTAAAGCATAAACGAAACAATGCTAGTAAATAACTTTTCAATTAAAGCATAAATGAAATAGTGATAGTAAGATGATTAGATTGAAAAGAGAGAAGAAGCTCAGGAGAGAATTGGTGAAATCAATTTACAACAAGAAGTAAATTGCTGCCGTCGCCCGCAAGCTGCCACTCTGCCACTGATGCCTTTGCTTCCAGCTCTTCTGTCGGCATGAATGTTGAGATGATGATGGCATTAAAACTGAACCTTCTAGAATTCTATTATTGGGGATATATATATATTTTTTTTTGAATATGTTATTTGCTATTCAATCTCTTACCTCCCAAACGTCAATAGTCAGCAGCGGCTACAACAACATAATCAAACACATTGAGGTAGAAGACAAAATTTACAGCCATCTGCAGTTTAACTTAGTTTAAAATAATTAACCAAATAGGTGAAATTTCTGAAACAAACTAGAAAAGATTCAACCTTTTTTCACAATTTGTGGAATCATAAGATATGTAGAGAGAAAAAGAGGAAAAGAGGACCTGGTTTTTGTCATCAGTATCTGTAGAAGTTTCAGTCTGCTGGCTGTGATCTGCCACCACTCCAAAATCACCCCAGTTCTCAAATTGAACATTTTCTATAGCACCACCACCGCAGACCCCCACCATTGTCCCTTTGTGTGAAATGAACTGGCTTGAGTCAAAACATGTTGCTGATGAAACCATCTCTGCTGAACCCAAACTCTGCAAGAACACAATGCACTAAAGCCATTTCACATACACACACATAATTTGTGTATTAAAGTTCTACGATTATAGAAGGTAAAGAAGAAGAAAAAGTACCTTCTAGAGAGGCGAGACGGCAATGGCACCGAGTCAAGACGGCGGCGAGGTCGTCGGAAATGGAGGGATCTCAAATTTTTGATTGGGGATCGAATTTTGTAGGGGGGAAAAACATCATAATCAGTACAACATCAAGAAGAAAACATCATAAATCCATGAAAAGAATTCAAGGCAAAAGCAGTCATCTGTAAATGAACAACAAACTTGTTTATATATTCTACAAACAAGAAACAAATCTGCTGACATCCTTCCAGAAACAAAATACCAGAGAAGAAGTCGGCATTTTATCGCGTTTCTAAACAGTAAATTCATGACCTAAATCCCAAGAATGCTGCATCGTCTCCCGAGTAGCACGATGATGATAGCACATAGTCTTAACGAAAAATGCCTGTTTCTTTTCCCCGGGTCTTGCAAGAGCAGAACGACTCACCAGCCAGGTTATAGATCCAGCAGGCCAACATTCGCGATAATATTCACGATAATTTTTGATTGGGGATCGAATTTTAGAGAGAAGATGGGGGTTTAGATTGGGGATCTAGGGTTTTCGATTGAGAGTTTATAATAATTATAGGGATACAGAGGATGGCTGAGAGGGAGAGCGCAGGTGGAGACGACGGCGGTGAGGTTGGCGGCGTTGGTCTCACCGGAGGAGGAGACCGAGAAGGAGAAGGTTGAATTTGGGTGTGAAGATTTCACTGTGATGATTTATTTCGGTGTTGAATAGTTGGGGGTTGGAGGTAAATAATTATTTTGGGGCTGAGAGGGAGAGTGAGCGCAGGCAGAAGCGGAGGCGGAGGCGACGACGGCGAGGTCGGCGGCGTTGGTCTCGCCGGAGGAGGAGACCGAGAAGGAGAGGGTTGAATTTGGGTGTGAAGATTTCACTGTGATGTTTTATTTCGCTGTTGAATAGTTGGGGGTAAATAATTATTTTGGTTTAAGCGGGATTAGTTTTGGTGTAGGGCGGGGCAAGTAAACACTGGCGGGGAAAGTAAAAACTTTTAAATAGTATTTTAATTTGTCATTCGTATTTTAAATTTTAAATTATTAGATCTATTAACCACATATATAATTTATTATTAAGTGTGGTTATAAACTTGTTTTAAGTTTCCACGAAATTATATATACAGGTTTGAAATGATTTAATTTAGTAAAAATAAAAAATAAATAAATATCAATAATGTTAAAACATAAGTGTCACTAAAAATGTTTAGTCACACATATTAAACGTCACTATTTTAGTAACTATTTGAACCATTAACCACATATGAATATTTTATAACTATGTGTCGCTAATAACTTATATTAATTTTCCCGTCACATATATAAAAATGATTACTCAAATAAAATAAAATAAAATAAATAAATAAATACATACTAAAATATAACTGTGACTAAATATATTTAGCCACACATATTAAATGTCAGGAACTAATAAAAATTGTTCACTTAATTCACCTAAACATATTTTAATTATGTGTGGCTAAACTACCACACATAAAAATGTGTGGCAAAATATGTGTGGCAAAATATGTGTGGGTAAAAGTTCAGTTTCTTGTTCTCCACTTGATAGAGAAGAATTTAAAAAACAAATTCCAGAAATGTTAGAACAAAAATTAATTAGAAGATCAGAAAGCCCACATCGAACATCAGCTTTTATAGTTAGAAATCATTCAGAAATAAAAAGAGGAAAAGCAAGAATAGTTTATAATTATAAAAGATTAAATGATAACACCATAGATGATGGTTACAATATTCCGAATAAGGATGGATTAATTAGTTTAATCCAAAATAAAAAGATTTTTAGCAAATTTGACCTTAAATCAGGATATAATCAATTAAAATTAGAAGAATGGTTTAAACCATGGACAACTTTTTCCTGTCCAGAGGGACATTTTGAATGGAATATTTTGAGCTTTGGCTTAAAAAATGCTCCATCAGGTTTTCAAAGATTTATGGACTCTATATTTCTAAAATATAAGTTTTGTCTAGTTTATATAGATGATATTCTTGTACCAAGTAATAATATTAAAGAACATGAATACCATTTAGAAATTATTTTTAAAGAAATAGAAAAACAAGGTATTGTAATTAGTAATAGAAAAATGGAATTATTTAAAAGAAAAATATCCTTTTTAGGATTAGAAATTGGAAATGTTTTGATTGAATTACAACCACACATTGCAGAAAAACTATTAAACTTTCCAGATAAACTAGAAGGTTTAAAGCAAATTCAAGCATTCTTAGGATTGCTCAATTATGCTAGAAAATTTATACCAAACCTTAGTAAGCTTGCAAGACCTTTATATAGCAAAACTACTAAAAATGGGCAAAGAAATTTTAATAGAGAAGATATTCTTTTAGTTAAGAAAATAAAAGAAGCAGTTAAAATAATTAACCCACTAGAATTACCTCTAGTAACAGATTATATTATTATAGAATGTGATGGCTCCAAAGAAGGATGTGGAGCTGTTATGTTATGCAAGAAAAATAAATATTGCCCCAAAAATGAAGAAAGAATTGCTGCATATAGCAGTGGAAATTTTGGAAAAATTGGAAGTAATTGGACTTTTTTAGATTTTGAAATACAGGCATTAATAAATTCATTAGAAAAATTCAAAATTTATTTAAATAATAAATTTACAGTAAGAACAGATTGTGAAGCAATAGTAATTTTTAAAAAATGATAATAGTAGAAAAGTAAATAGAACCAGATGGGTAAATTTACAAAACCTAATTCAAGGAAAATGTTACATAATAAATTTTGAACATATAAAAGGAAAAGATAATAATCTAGCTGATTTACTTTCCCGTAATATTTTTAAATATTTAAATACAGTCACAGAAAAGTCATCAGACCTAAATGCAAGGAGAAAGTTGCTACAGAAAAAGTTTCTACAGACAATTCTCCAATGATAACATCTAGTGCAGAAAGTAGCCCTAAATTTCTAAAATTGGGACATACTTCTACTAGTTCTCCCTGTTCAAAATTTACACAGATGGGAAGTGATTCTCAGATTTCTCCCCGTTCAAAATTCTTACAGATGAGAAATTTTTCTCAAACTTCTCCTATTTCCAAAATTTCAACAAAGGGAGAAAAGAATTTGAAAACACACTTTCAGTTTGGGTCTGTTATGCTTTCTACTCACACAGATCAAAATAAAAAATTCAAACCATACACTGGAATCGAGATTAATCCTCAGCAACAGTGTTTGTTAGATAATTTGTGGCATATTCAAACTCTTCCAAACGCCACCTCTTTCAAAGTTCAAATTATTAATGCCCTTAGTTTCTATTTTTCAGATTTAAAGGCAGAAAAGAATATTATCCCAAAAAGAAAATTTTCTCATTATGTTATTTACAGAGGTACAAAAGTAGGTCTTTTTCATAATTTCGATACAGTTAGAAAACATATTACTTGTCAAAACCCTATTTATTATACCTTTAAAGAAGCTTTAGATAATGCTAGAGATTCTTTAGGGTTAAACTTTTTCATTGAACCCGAAGAAGTCAAAAGTTTTTCACAAATTGTAGAAGTAAACTCAAGTGGTGTAATTTCAGCTCAATCCGAGATAATTCAAAAATTAGAAAAACAAATTTTTGATTTGTCTGACTGAAGATTGAGGGAGTTTTAACATTGTGACTGCGTAGATACTCGTTTCTAAAAAAATATGTTGAGAAAAGAGAAAAATTCTAAAAACTAAACTTGTGTGTTAAACTTTGTTGGAATATGAATTATGCTCCTCTTTATTACAAAATGATAAATGAGCATGGGAAACCACGTTAGGGAGTTTGGATTTCTCCAAAATTACACCTAACGAATATTGTTTAGAATTCCATTTCAAATTTCACAGTTCTAAGAAAAAAAAAAGAAGAAAAATGAAACTTGTTGGTAAAAGCGGTCACATTAGTTAAATCACTTCTAATGGGGAGTCAGGTCTGATCCGATTGATAATTTGTATAGACGGGAAACATATTGCAATTCAATCCAATTTTTTCTCTTTGTCCTGATGTTTATCTTTTGTACATTGTTGAAAAATTCATCAGTTAGTCAAAATTGCAATAATAAGCTTGCATGAAATTTTCACTCTATTTTGTTGGTTTGGTGTTT
Source organism: Agastache rugosa (assembly GCA_031470985.1). NCBI lineage: Eukaryota > Viridiplantae > Streptophyta > Magnoliopsida > Lamiales > Lamiaceae > Agastache > Agastache rugosa. Next base: position 32,846,397 of record CM062607.1, on the reverse strand, counting down.
GCTTGAGGACAAGTAAAGGTTTAAGTGTGGAGGGTTTGTTTAGTCATTATTTGTGTCATTTTTAGGGGTTTAGTTCGTCGTATTTTCGTGCTTGCATTTTTGTTTCCCGTTTATTTTACTTGTATTTTGGTTTTTTTTTATCCTTTTTGGTTTTTCATGTTTTTTGTGTAGGATCTCGAGTTTGTTATGGAAAAATCGTAAAAGTGGTGAATAAAGTGAAAGAAATACGTGGGTGATGGAAACAGAGACCGCTAGCTAAGAAAAACCACAACAGAAGCATGCACGAGCAGCTGGAGGAGAAGTCGAGCAGTAGCAGCAGTCGTCGATTCTTCTTCCTCGACGGAAACCTTACGCACAACAGCTCTTGACAGCAGCAGCTCTTGGGGACAGCAGCTCTTGACAGCAGCAGCTCTTGGGGACAGCATCAGCTTCTCGATCATTTGTTGGGTGCTGAACAGCAGCAGGAGACGAGCAGCTCTCCCTCTTGGTCGACAGCAGCACACTCTTGATCACCTTTGGTAGCTGAACAGCAGCGGCAGCAGCAAACGACGAACAGCAGCGGCAGTAGCAAACGACGAACAGCAGCATCATTCCAGCGGCCGCTGGAAGATAGCCATCGCTGGAACTCCGCCGTCGCTGAACTTGAGCGGCCGCTGGAGTGCCGTTCGCGAAGAAGAGTTCCAGCCAGCGCTGGGATACAGCAGCCGCGGGAGTGTCGTTCGCGAAGAAGAGTTCCAGCCGGCGTTGGATTGAAGCGACCGCTGGAGATGAGTTCGCAGATCTTGCCCCAGCCGGCGCTGAGTTCCGGCGAGCGCTGGGATGCCGCGAGCGCTGGACAGGAAGTAACGCCTATTTCTTGCGCGTTATTTAAATACAGCAGCAGCTAGGTTTTTAAAAGATTATTTTTTCTTGGACGTGAGAGAGGATAGCAGCTGCACTCTTCTCTTTCCTTTTCTTTTCTCTTTCATTTTCGTTTCTTTCTTTTAGCTTGGCTAGAACAAGGAGGATCGTTTTCTACGGATTGCAACCGTTTTATTGTAAGGATTTCTTTACCGTATATTTCTTGCAATTTAATCGGTGAGCTCTTGTGATTATTGTTCGATGATTTATTCTATGCTTTGCTAATTCTTCGTTAGGGTTTAGTGATTCGAATCGTTTTTCGATCCGTGCTTGTTCTTTAATTAATTCCTTGTTGTTTGAATCGATATTCTTGATATTAAATAATTGATCACTATTCGGTATTCCTAAGTAGTGGATGAGATCGATGGATGATTCTACTACTCGATTGTGGTTCTTTCAACATTAGATTGACCGGAAACGCATGTCTAATTATTAGTTTCGATCGTATAATTTAGTCTTTAGGGTTTATCGGATTGACGCGAAAGCTATTGATGTTAGCCCTATGTTGAAGTTGATTATGCGTGATAAATTAATAGAATTAATCTGTAATAAGTCTGGTGAGAAATCGATGAGAAGAATCTAATCCCTAACACTTTTCTTTCTTCTTGTTCTTCTTGTTATTTATTTGTTATTTTATTGCTTTTATTAGTTTGGTTCTCGTCATTTCAAATTCTCTGGTTTAGAATGTTTAGGATTGTTTATTTATTTTCTGTGTGAATAATACAAGTGGCATTAGCCCTGTTGAGCCTTCCTTGAGAATACGACTTGGGTCAGCTTGTCGCCCTACATTGACCTCGTTCTCTTGCGAGTCAATTCGAAGGTGTTTTGAGTTGAAACAAATTTCAAGGCAAGAGTGCTTGATCTCCCTTACCAAGAGGTCTTAAAACCACTTTTAGACAGAGTTCCTGAATTGGAACAAATAATTTCAACAATGGCCTTGGAAGGATTATTAAAGGATTTTGAAAATCTCCAAAAAAAATTGGTAAAAATTATTTTTGGAGAAATTCATTTCGAATGAGTAAAAGTAGTACAAAAGTCAACATACTACTTTGATTCTCAAGAATTTCCAGATGGAGTCCCTGGACTTTTCAAACTCCAAGTTGACCTAAATTCAACAGACATGAATTGTGAAAATATTTTAAAATTTTATCACGATGGCATGGTTGATTTTATTGAGTTCCGTCTTGAAGAAGAATGCTAAAAAATTGAAGACATTTTGGAAAAATTGGGAGAAAAATTCTTGCTTATAGGAGGGAATATTGCATTAAAATCCCTAAAAGGCAAGGTATTCTGTAAAATTATATCCTCTCTTCCACAAGTTATAAATGGCTCTTATGTGCCAAGCAGAAAGAGGATTTTTATGGAAGAAAAAGACAGATTAAGAAATCATGATTCAACATCATTTGATTTCAAGGAAATTGAAAATTCCAAGGTGTACGAATACTATCAAGAAAATATGGGTTTCAAACTAATTTTTTGGAACCAGTACAAACTCCTTGGAGAATGACATTTCACCCAGATCTTTGGGACAGAAAATTGGAAAATGCTTTTACCATTCAGCGGTGAAGGCGAAAAATTAGAAGACGACGAACACATCATCAATACTAAAGAAGTGTTTGCTCTTCATCAAGAAAGTGATACAGAAAATGACAAAGAAATTCCCGAGACTCACAGGGATTTCTAGAAAGGATATGACGAATGCAATGACGAAAATTTATCAATTGTCACTGACATTTGTCAAAAACTTTTTTTTTAACTTTTTGAATTTTTTGGCCACGATTATTGTTATTTGGCCACAATTACCGGATTTATCTTCTTTTTGTAGTCTTTTCTTTTATTTTATACTTTGTGGTTTTTAGACTAGCTAGCTTAACTTTTATTTGTAGGATAGATTGGAATTATCGGCCAATTTTTGGCTATAAAAAGAGCATTGCTCTTTCATTGTAAACACACCAAAGAAATGCAAACCCCCCTTTTATTCTAAATCAAGAATGTGTTTCTAAACTCTCATCTTCTTAGTTTTTAGCAGATAGTTATTTCTTCCTAGTTCATATAATATATCCCAATATATAAAAAAAATAAAAAATTTCTCCGCTGTGTATAACTCTTCTCCATCTCAAAGATCAACCTGGAGTGCTGCCTTTTTCTGGAAAGCTCCTCCATCTCGTAAGATCTTCTTCTTTTTATTTATTGTGGATTAATGTGTATCCCTAAAAAACACACCATACCCCCTTTTTGGTTCAGTTTTAATTCTATTTATAAACACAATGATTCTCTTTTATAGAATATTCAAGATCAGGAAACACAAGACGTTTAAGCGGATTTAGATCAATGATGAGAGTTTATTAGTTTTTAGCTTTTAGTTACCTTCATTTTCTAAAGATAAAACATATCCCAAAAATTAAAATTAAAAGTAAGACTTTGTGGTTTTTAGACTTAAAATTACCTTCCTTTTATTCTAAACACACCAAATTAAAATTAAAATTAAGTTTATGCTCTTTTTAGACTTTTGTTTTTCTATTTAAAATTAAAATTACCTTCCTTTTTTGGCCACGATTATTGTTATTTGGCCACAATTACCGGTTTTATCTTCTTTTTGTAGTCTTTTCTTTTCTTTTTTAGTCTTTTCTTTGATAATAACTTGTAAGACTTTGTGGTTTTTAGACTAGCTAGCTTAACTTTTATTTATAGGATAGATTGGATTTATCGGCCAATTTTTGGCTATAAAAAGAGCAGTGCTCTTTCATTGTAAACACCACAGAAATGCAAACCCCCCTTTTATTCTAAATCAAGAATGAGTTTCTAAACTCTCCTCTTCTTAGTTTTTAGCAGATAGTTATTCCTTCCTAGTTCATATAATATATCCCAATATAAAAAAAAATCTTTTATGGTTTTAGTTAATTTATCTAATTCTTTAGTAAAAAATCAAAATATTCTGAACTTTCTGTTTCTTTGGTTTCTTTTTTGCTGTTTTTTAATTCTGCAATTATATAACAATTTTGATCTTTTATAAAATCTAAATTTTCTTTAATTTTATTAATATAAGTCTCTCTCTCAAGACTTTTTTGTTTTAATTCTGTTAAAATTTTAATAATTTTATTATTTTCTTTTTCTAGGCCAAAGCCTATATTTAAAACAAGATCTGTAATACTATTTAAATGATTATTTTCACTATGTAAAATATGATTAAAACCTTTTTTAAATTTACAATTAAACTTAAAATTTTCTACAGAAACACAATGATTCTCTTTTATAGAATATTCAAGATCAAGAAATTCAAGACGTTTAAGCGGATTTAGATCAATGATGAGAGTTTCTTAGTGTTTAGCTTTTAGTTACCTTCCTTTTCTAAAGATAAAACATATCTCAATAATTAAAATTAAAAGTATAAACAAAACATCAAAAGATAAAGAAACTAAAGAACACACTAACTTTTCCAATTAATATTAGTGCTTTTAAACCCTGCAATCCTAAGAATGCTTGAATTTGCTTTAAACCTTCTAGTTTATCTGGAAAGTTTAATAATTTTTCTGCAATGTGTGGTTGTAATTCAATCTTTCCATTTCCAATTTCTAATCCTAAAAAGGATATTTTTCTTTTAAATAATTCCATTTTTATTTCAAAGTTGGGCAGATCTATGTAGTTGGTTGTTGTTTATATCATTAAAATATGAATATTGTGTAGAATCTTCTTCTATATTTGCCATTAATGTATGATTTGTTTCTGTTTTTTCATCATCACTTTTTTCATTATCCTTTTTAATATAATTTGTGAATCTTAAATTAAATGTTCCAGTACTTGTTTCGTACATAAGACTTTTCTGTGGAACTAAAATCTTATTATATTCATTAATACTAAAATTTTCTAATGACCAATCTAATCCAGCAAGATCTTCTGGATTGATTTTTATGGGGTCTATCATTTTTATTCCCTTACTATTTATATTTTTTACAATTCCATCTATGTTTACTTTAAAATTCATACCAGATCTATTGCTGGCTTTTCCTAAAATTCCTACACTTACAATTAGATTATTTCCTATATAACCATCATATCCTTTTGTCTGTAATCCTATTTTTAAATTTTTTAAATCAAATTTTAATTATTGGGATATGTTTTATCTTTAGAAAAGGAAGGTAACTAAAAGCTAAAAACTAAGAAACTCTCATCATTGATCTAAATCCGCTTAAACGTCTTGAATTTCTTGATCTTGAATATTCTATAAAAGAGAATCATTGTGTTTCTGTAGAAAATTTTAAGTTTAATTGTAAATTTAAAAAAGGTTTTAATCATATTTTACATTCATTTAAATAGTATTACAGATCTTGTTTTAAATATAGGCTTTGGCCTAGAAAAAGAAAATAATAAAATTATTAAAATTTTAACAGAATTAAAACAAAAAAGTCGTGAGAGAGAGACTTCTACTAATAAAATTGAAGAATTTTTTTTTTATATTGGGATATATTATATGAACTAGGAAGGAATAACTATCTGCTAAAAACTAAGAAGAGGAGAGCTTAGAAACTCATTCTTGATTTAGAATAAAAGGGGGGTTTGCATTTCTTTGGTAAACATAATTGATTTAGCATAATTGAGCATTGCTCTTTCATTGTAAACACACCAAAGAAATGCAAATCCCCATTTTATTCTAAATCAAGAATTAGTTTCTAAACTCTCCTCTTCTTAGTTTTTAGCAGATAGTTATTCATTCCTAGTTCATATAATATATCCCAATAATATATATATATATATATATATATATATATATATATATATATATATATCGTCTAGGGAAAGTATACTTACATATCTCAGACGACTCTAATCTTATTTTGTACAATATGATCAGATTTCATGCGTCGAAGAAATCGACCAATGTTTATAATTGAATAATTTCTACATTACCATAGGTTACCTTTTAGATCAATAAAATTTATATTTGGGTAATATATCTAAATAAAATGGATCCCGGAGTTCGGATGAATTCAAATCACAATTCATTTTCGTATACGTAACTAGGACTGCATAAACGGGTACCCAAGAGTACCCTATCTGTTTAAGCAAAAATACCATACTCGTACCCTAACCGTTTTAGCCAATCGGGTACCCAATACCCGGCCGGGTATACCCGGACAGGGTAACGGGTACCCGGTTTACCCGTTTAACAAAAAAAATCCAAAAAAATAGCCATATTTTTTTCAGTTTTTCACTTGTTTTCAACTCGATTTTCCGACGATTTTCGACGATGCAAATAAATAACCATCAATAACTAGACAACAACAACAAATCAATACCAAATACGTAGTTCAATCACTTCAACTTCAATAGCAAAAATAATTAAATATAATTAAACATACTAAATATTATTTAAATAATAAAATAATTTTTTGACCGGGTTTTTACCGGGTACCCGATACCCGAAATTTTTGAAAAACTCATACCCGTACCCGAAAATTACGGGTATAGGGTACTCATTACCCGACCGGGTACGGGTTACCCGGAAACCCGTTTTCCGGATATGCACCCCTATACGTAACTGTTAATTATTTGAAATTGGAATTACGAAAATTCAATCCCTTTTTACTAAAATTTATATAGATCCGTCGTCTTGTAGTATGTAGATTCATTATTTTTAAATCCACAAAAATTCAGTATATATCTAGAAATTTTTATACAAGCCCCGGCCCAACAGAACTTGACCTCAAGAGTCAAGACTAACGTCACTGGCCCCAACAATTATCCAAACTCGACAACTGTTTTTCCTCATTTGTCGAAGCTCGAAATCGTCGGGATTAACTTTCAGTCCCGACGACTCCCTATCGTCGGGACACTGCTAAAAAACGAAATAGTGCATCATATTATAATATACCGTTGCTTAACGTATTATTTAACTTTATTCAAATTTACAAAATAATGCATTCCTCATAATTGATATTTTCTGACTCCGCCCCTAAAGCTCGTGATCTCATGTTATTAACTAACTCTAGTAAATACAAAGCAATATAGTAACTTACTGGTGAAGAATCGTAAATTAAGGAAGGCTATAATCATCATGAAATAAGTTAAACAAAAAATAATGATAATACTCACTAGGTAGAGCCATACAACATCATAAAATACATAATTACGCATTTGTTTTCTTTTTAACAACATATTCATGGTTGTCAAACAAGAGAGACATTCCTGTGCGGTGGATCGCATCAAACATTTGGTGTGGTCCACCCTATTTTTTTTATTAATCAATATTTAATTAACTCCAATTAAAATTTATTAATTTTAATTATGATTAATAAACTCTAATTAAAATTAATAATTTTTAATTGTATTTAATTAAATATAAAATATAAAAATTATGATGGATCGCACCGACCGAGTTTTTGCCATCAAACAATTGCTACAAGTTACACGTACATGTAGACTAATCCTAAATCTAAATAACCAAAACCAATAACATTAACGAATAAATAGTTTCAATCACAATTTCGAATTAGAAACGAAATCAAATACTACTATAAATCACGAGTTAGATTTATAATCAAAATATAAACGCAAAAAAGCAGAAGGAAATGTCTTAATTTATTTTGGCCAAAGCAAAGGCGTCGCTCTCTGCTTGCATAATTTCAAACAGTACAATATTTATTCAAACTTGAAAATAAAAACACGAAGACTCCCATCAAAAGGGTAAAAGGCTAGAATTAATTAAAACAGCCAAAATGCCAAAGGATAGAAGTTGCCCTATTTATAAAGCAATTAAGAAGCACACCATTAATTTTAGATCAACCCAAGTGACCATAATCCATCCATGCAGGTGGTGCAACCGGTTCCGCCGCCGCGCTCCGCATCCGGACACCACCGTGCATTCTGCCGCCGCCGCGGCGTAGGCGGCGGACGCTTACTCAGCTAGTGGTCTTGAAATGGTGGCAAGATTAAGAGGGAGTGATGAAGAAGGATGGTTTGGATGTTTTATATAAAGAATATGTTGGTAGTCATGAGGGCAATAAAGGAATGAGGTGACTTAAGTAGGAATTTGTTGTCACTTTTTTGGTTAAAGGCAACCAAAAAAAGTAAAATTGAAATATAGGGTGGCATTTGTAGCATCTTCAAGGTATATGCCATTTGCATATATGCCATTAATTGCCAACATCTTTGAACAATATATTTTAACATAATACATTTTTTTTAGAGTGTGCATATATTTGATACAAATTGTAATTTAATTAGTTCTATCTTTTATAAAATACTTGTACTATAATTTGGTATCCGGATACTTCTGAGAAATTGCCCCGTGTGGTGACTAGGGGGTGTTTACTTTGAGTGATAGGATAAATAGATAAAAATAGTATAGATTAATCCACCATTTACTTTGATGGATTGATTACTTTTGAGCTTGTTTGATCATCTAATCCTTCATATAATCAATCTTATGTGTTATCCATATATCCTATCATGCAAAGTAAACGCCTCATAAGAAGATAAAAATTAATACTACTACTTTATACATGGTTTATTTGTTTATTATAAGCTGAATTTGTATTTGCTTAATATGATTATTAGGTGTTAATTTTTGTTTTTAATGAGAAAGACATTATTATAATGCGCGCGTGATCATTTTATATTTTTATTGTTTTTGCATTCTTTGAGCTAGTTATTTAATTAGGCCTTGTTTGGTAGTCCTGATAAGGCCTAGATAGGATACGTATCTGGCCTTATCAGGGTGTTTGGTATCCAAGATTACTATCACAGGCGGCCCGTTAGATACATAACAACGGTTGAACAGTAATCTTGATTAATGCGTTCCAAATTACCCTCCTCTCTCTCTCTCTCTCTAAGGTTTTTACCCACACATATATATGTGACTAAAAGTATGTGTATGTGTGAGTATAACGTTTTACCCACACATAATGTAAATGTCAACGTGTGTCGCTATTTTTCCGTAGAAAAAGAGTTTTGCTCACACATATATGTATGTGTGGATAAATCATCACACCTTTACCTATACATATATATGTCACTAAAGATGTCTCTTATGTGTGGATAAATACAATTTTGCTAAAATATAATGATGATATGGAAATGACGTGGATGATGACACGTGGTTATTTATGTGTGGGCAAATACTAAAATTTATGTGTAGGTAATTTTTTTTGTTGGTAATTAAATATTATTATTTGTGGATTATATTTAATTTTGCAAATTATATTGTATTAGTCAAATATGATATAATTTTAACTAGTTTAGTGAACCAAAGATTCAATATAATGCGTACAACACGTTATAACATATAATGAGACTATAATTATATATGAAATTTTATTTAATAATAATCAATTAAATCAAGGTACAAAATAGCTACCAAAAAAACTTTAAATATCTAAATAACTATACAATTAATCTAGAACTTCTGATTTTCTTTGGAGCTCCTTGACCACAAGCAATCTCATATACATTAGAATCCTTCGTTAACTTCATATTGGCAACCGCTTCACTATTCCTGCTGAGATAATAGTAACACAATTGAAAGAATGATAAGTTAGTATAAATTATAATTGAACTACTTTATCGATGAGACCAACCTCTAAAACACCATGCATTGACAAAAATCAGCACCAATTCGTTAATTAGTTTATGTCTCCACTTTATGTGTTGGCCATCTAAACCTCAATTGAGCTCATAATTTATCAAATCAATCTCATGCATTTTGTTAGTACATCACTCTTTTCATCTATAATCAAATTTAAGAGATCAGGACAAATATATCAAATTTCCCCAATAATTTTACATAATCATAGTGTCCCGTACAAATTTTAGAGATAAATGTATCAATATTTCCAATTAATTTTTTGCAGACATCATGAAAAGTTATTATAAATATTAAAAATTAAGTCCAATCTAAAACAAAAAATAGAGCTAATTTTGGGCGTCCTCAAATACAAGAAAAAATAACCAAACACACAATTAAAGAGAGATGTCAAGACCTAATTGCAGTTTCAACAACTTGAAAGAGTAAGTTTGATTCGGACTACCATGTATCGAGCCCGTTTCGAAGTACTGAATATCCGACACAATTTTCATTATTCCTTTTTCTGCAAAAACATTTTACTGCTGCCAAAATATAGGTATAGTTATTCAATAAAGCATAAACGAAATGGAGATAGTAAATTGAGTAGATCGAAAAGAGAGATGATGATAAATAGATAATTAGTAAAATGAAATTACGACAAGAACTAAATAACTAAGCTAGCGGCTAGAGGATGCCCTTGCCGTCCGCAAGCTTTCAGTAAAGACAACTCCCTCCGCCACCGATTCCTCTGCCTCCACCTTTTTCACCGCCATGGATGTTGAGACGATGACATCACGATAACTAGAGCTGAACTTCATGGATCTTTGTTTTAGGGGGGGAAGAAGATCAAAATTGTAAAAAAGAATGGACACGAAGGGGGCCGGATTAAGAGGGTGTGTGATTTTGGAGCAGTTTGAAACTATCAGGCGTTAAGGGAAATAAAAGAGCGGTATCAAATCAAATTTGATTTGTTAGTTTTAGAGGGATTTTTTGGTTTTCGAGGGAATTTTTTTTTTTTTTTTGGTGTAGGGCTGGACGGCGGGGAATTAGAAGGATTTTGGATGTAGAAAAATAGGGGATGTGAATCAACCGCCTAAACTTATCCTTTTGAAGTATTCATTTTTTTTAGACTTTTATATGATGAGTACTTCAAAATTACCCACCTAGGAGTCGGAGAGTTCCGACCGCGCGGCGGAGGGAGAATCGAAGTGGCAACGACGGAGACGAAGGGTGTGGTGGTGGTGGCGGCAGAAGGAGACGGTAGTTGTGTGGTGGTGGTGGCGGCGGAAGGAGACGGTAGCTGTGTGGTAGAGGTGGCGGCGGAAGGAGACGAGGGGTGTGGTGGTGGTGGCGGCGAGGGGAGAGAGAGAAGAGTGGTGGTCAGAGAAGTACCAAATCAGTCCAAATCTCCCCCCCTCTCTTTCTCTCTCTCCTCCTCTCTTTCTCTCTCTCCCGTCCCCAATTCAGTGGTGGTGGCGGGTGAAAGTGGTGGAAGGGCGTCCCCAAATCAGTGGTGGTGGCCGGTGAAAGTGGTGGAAGGGCGTCCCCAAATCAGTGGTGGTGGCGGGTGACGGTGGTGGCGGGTGACGGTGGTGGAAAGGATGGGATGGTGGTGGTGGCGGATGGTGGTCGAAGGGATGGGATGGTGGTGGTGGTAGGTGGAGGCGGTGATGGTGGTGGCGGGTGACGGTGGTGGAAGGGCGTCCCCAAATCAGTGGTGGTGGCGGGTGACGGTGGTGGTGGCGGATGGTGATCGAAGGGATGGGATGGTGGTGGCGGTAGGTGGCGGCGGTGATTGTGGTGGTGGGTAGGTGGCGGTGGTGGCGGGTTGTAGGTGGCGGTGATGGTGGTGGTGTGATGGAGAGAGAAACGAGCGGCGGCGGTTGAGGGGCATGGTGAAAGAAGAGAGAGCGAGAGGGGCACGGTGGAGGCAGCGGCGGCGGCGGAGGATGGCGGCGAAAGACGAGTGGAGAGAGAGGAGAAGGAGAGGAAATTAATTCAAAATTAAAAAAATAATTATTTATGAGGGATATAATTGTCATTTCTTACTTAATCTTGAATTTAAACTGGGGTACCAAACAACCAACCTGTTATTCACTGTATTTATCTTGACGCTGTCTTATCTACCAAACACAAAAAATACACTAACAACCACCCCTTATTCACTATATTTATCTTAACCTTATCTATCTTACTTTATCCTAACATACCTACCAAACGAGCCATTAATTAATACTTTTAAGCTGAATACACGAATAATGAAAAAGATTTTGATGAAGAGTACGTACGTAATATGTCTTTTTCCACATGATTGTAGATACTATATGTCATCATCTACAGCAATTCAACATAATTTTCCAAAAGAATATTCTCTCCATCCCGCTCGAAGTGGTATACTTCTTTTCGACACGGTTATTTAAGAGAATGGTTAATAATTAAAGAATATAATGAGATAAAAAGTAGTAGAGTTCACACTTTTTTGTGAGAGAAAGTGGTTTCCATTTTTGGACCATGTCACTTCGAGTGAGACGTACGATCCAAAAAAGAATGTGTGCCACTTCGAATGGGACGATCACCATTAATTTAAAATCGGTGGGTATTACTTTTGCTTTGCTTTTTAGCTGACCAAGATTTCATGTTTATGCTGCATGATGTGATCGGCAGCAGATTAGTTTTATAAAAAAAAAACTCTTAGCTAATTAGTTTATGCTTTTATTGATTAAGGCCGGCTGATATATGTACGCCAAATATTCCTCTTCTAGAATTGATCTATATATCTTTCAACTCAGGATTTGGATTATTTAATCTAATTAATTACTAGTTCATAAAAAAATTTCAGATGGACTTGAATCGTAATGCTCCACGTTAGGTGCATGAGGACGATGTCGGTGCTTCGTATTTTGCATGTAGATTGGTGAATGAGGCCGTTGTTTTGTATCTGAAATACACAACGGCAAAATTAATAAGTGAGTTTTTTTTTTTTTGAGGACAAAATTAATAAGTGAGTTTGGTATTGAAATTAATTTTAGTTTTGCTCCGTGATCGAGGAACATCACAGTGCCTCATTGTATACCGCTTCCAATTTTTTTTTTTCTTCGACTTCAATTTCGTGTGTTTTAGTTTCATTTTTGTACTTGTTAATTGGGATTTATTATACCCAATTAGAATCTAAATAGTTATTTTTAGCATTTAATTTCAATTTTATTTGTTAATGATTTATTATTAGGATTGATAGATCCATATATAATTATTAAGGTAAAAAATTTGTTGATCTAAACAAAAGATATAAAATTTTTTAAACTTCAATTTATAGTATTACATGTTAATTATGATTATTTTTATTTTTAAATAAACACCATTAAAGTAATTAATTTAATAGTGAAACATGGCAAATGTTTGGGACACAGATCCAAACCGTATAATAATATATATACATAAAGATGTCTCATCAAATGCTGCGGGAAACAGGCAAAGCAACTTTCATTAATCAATCATGAACAATTAAATAAAGAGAAAACACAAGTTCATAAATAAAAAATAGCAAAATAAATTCAGTTTATGAAAATCATTTCTGGAATTCAAGGACTGTGAAGAAATGATCCGTGTAAAATATGGCCTTAAATTTCACGAAGCCTGCAAAACGGCCTAGCTCCTCGTTTTCTCCTTCTGTCCTATGTTAGAATTATAAATTGTCATGACGAAAATATCTCCTTCTAGAAGGAGCCGGCTTTTGTGGCCGGTGTCCGTAGGCAGCACCGGCTCACAGGCGACGGCTCTTCCACCCGCCGGAAGTCCTTCGGAGCAATTCTTCAATGCTTGTTTGTATTAATCGTCGGTACATGTTTACCGGTGAAAATATGAGCATTAATTAGTTTGTATGAATGCTCCTCTAATTTAAGCACACGAGATCTTCTATTACTAATTATGCCAAACACTTCTTTTATTCACACTAATAAAATAAAATGCGGAACAATTGGTAAAAGGGAATTAAAGCAAGGGGGAATTCATATTTTTTGAATGAGTTAATTTATACGCTGATATAACATTAATTACCTTTTCTACTAATCATAAAAATGTATTTGTGACCTCATCACCACGAGATCTATTGCCAGTATTGTAGAATTTTTATCCAACAAAAAGTACGTTCAACAATAGTGGAATGTACAAATTATTGATAATAATAATAATAACATATATAATGATAATATATCTTTACTCTAATATAAATTTAATCATATACTCTCATGTCAATTATAGAGTAAAAGTAATGAAAAAATGCAGCACACTACGCGCGCGCACACACATACGTATATAAAATGTATAATGACTATTTTTAGTACCATTTCAATTAATCAACACAAAATTACAGATAGATTGTTTTTTTATGAAGGTTTGGACCACTTCTTGAGGTGTTTAAGATTACACGGACTGTTTTCTTAAAAAAAAAAAAAACGGGCATGCAAGGGGTCCACATTACAGAGTAGTAATTAATGTCTTCAAGCGAACTTTATGGGCCGTTTATTTGATTTAAGGCCCCTTTGAACCCATTAGATTTTTAATAATATTGAATTTTTTTAATAATCTTTGACAATTGATATTGAGTCACGTACAAATTTGGAAATTCTGCCATAAATGTACATACTACATACAAAATTACATTGATAACACTACAGATTCATACATACACACACATATATATATATATATATATATATAATACAATATATTGTTAGTTAGTGGAACTAATTTATATAAGGACTAAAGTATATTTAGATCCATGTACTACCATACATTACATACTACATACAAAATTACATTGTTAACAGATTCATTCAAGACTTTTTTTAATTGATTCTTTCTACTTTTTATTTGCTAAAATTGAGTTTCACTTATACTATGATTAATGTTGAAATTGGGTCTTTGCTTACTTAATTTTACTAATGTTAAAAATTAAAATTAGTTACATGGTCTACTAAAAAATAATAGCCTAATTTTGATATAGATGATAAGACTTAGTTTTATGAATGAAAGCTTAGCCAAGTCAAAAACAAAAAAAAGCAAATGGATGAAAGTTTAGAATCCAACTCAAACTATGTAAACGATGGTCCCAATTTTAGAAACAAAACAAAAGTATAAAGCTTTTTTAATAAAATGTACAGAACCTAAATATGTTTTATTCAATTTCAATAATATAATAATAATACTTATTTTTCATAATAAACATATTTTTTTAAGATATTGTAATGGCATTTCGAGGGGGAAAGTAGCACTTATTATTTAAATTTTTTTAGGAACAATTATTATTATTTGGCGGGCGGGGGGGTTAGCACACTAATTTCAACTATGTAAAACAAAACATGTTTATTTTGTAGGTGCAGTCAGTAAAAATCCTAAATTAACCAATCAAAGCCGATTTAATTAATGCTAATTTTGACCGAATTGCTGTACTTGTTAGTTGACATATTATGAGTTATGAGATATTTGTAGCCTTTTGTAGAGTGTACAAAATCGACCTAGAAAGTGACGCCCTGCCATAGAAGCTATTCTTGTAGCAACATAAATAAGGTTGAACTTGAACTTGGGGTTGCTCTCTCTCTCAAAACACATTATATTCGTTTTAGGGGTGTAGTCAGAAAATTTTTCTGATGGGAGCTAAACTTTAAAAACTTTCGAGTTCAAAATTTCGAGAAAGTTTTCATATAATTTAATTTGATGGCAAGAGTTTTTTAATAACAATCAAATTTTTTATAATTTTAATAATAATTTTAACAACAAAAAAAAAAATTATTGTTTGAGAGGACTTAATATGACGAAAATTTACTAAAAAAATTATTAATATTAAAATGTGTAGATTTTACATAAAAAAATATGTGGAGATGAAAATATATTTGATTTTCTTTTTAAATTATAAATTAATAAAATTTACAAAATTATGATCAAATTATCTAACATCTGTGTTTCATGTGGAAAATAAAATTAATGTGCATTTCAAATTTTAGTGGATATATTAAATTATAATATTCGTAAATAATCATCTAGTTCTAGTTGATGGGTAAGGATGTTAATAACGCAATAGTTTAATAAACATTATGATCATATGTTTTAAAGTTTTTACTCATATGTGAGTTTTTTATTATTTCACGAGACCGGGATTTACCCAACACATATTTCGAATAGCAGTAGCGGGTTACTCTCGTCCTAAAAAACTATTGTCGTGTGAAAAGAATTCACTTTATTGATATGTATATCTGGAAATATATGATTGTGTTGTATAAATTACCAAAATTAAGAATATATATACAAATCTTATGTTAAGTTTGAGTTGTCTCATGGTATGATAGCTAAGATCACCAAAAACTTCTAGTCCCTCGGTCTCAGGTTAGTATGGTGCCGAGAATGCAGCATGCATTTTAAGAAAAGGTAAGTAAATGTTTGTTGAGTGGGAAAGAGGCTCACATATTTGATTTGTTGTGAGGTATGAAATATTACTCCCTCCGTCCACGATATAAAGTCTCATTGTGTGTTGGACACGAAAATTAAGAAAGCTGTTGGAATAGTTGTAAGTGGAAGAAAAGTACAATTTGAAGGATAGTGTTAAAGGTACTATTTGTGGAATAAAGATACAATTTGTAGGAATAAATGTACAATAAAGTACAATTGTAGGAATAAAGGCACAATTTGTAAGGATCCATCAATGACAAAAATAGGTAAATATAAGAGAGAATGAAGGGTGTGATAGTAAAAAAATTGGCGTAAGACTTTTTTTTTTGTGGACAAATATAAATGGGTAAGTAGGACTTTATATTGTGGACGGAGGGAATAAAAGTTAGTGGGGTCATTTTCATTCATGAAAACACCACACTTATAAGGAATGATCCAAAATAGCAAATTAACCATACTTTTCGGAAATAGACGGAGTATTATTTATCTTCTTTTTATCAGATGGAAGGTTAAAATTCCTATTGATGATCTCATGGAAATTAGTAATAATAATATAATACCTATAGAAAAAAAAGAGTAACGATTTAGGAAAAATTTGTTGCTTCCAAATATGACTTTTCTGGGCATATAAGGTTTACGTTAGCAATCAGAACAACCTCTTATTGCTTTCAAAGATTTTCCTTAGTAAGAAAATCTGGAAATCTTTTAAAACACAGGCTGTAAATAATTCTTCACTTTTATAGAAACTTACCTACTTCTTCAGCTCCAACCGATAATGTCGGTTGGATTTAAATTAAAGTTAGATTTTTAATTTATATATTTTATCTCATAAATTTTTCAGCAGATGTATTTCACGACTATATATAGAGAGAGGTGATAGTCCACTTGGGGATGACCAAGGGGTAGAGTGAACTGTTTAAAGTATTAGATTAAAATACAATATAGAAATTAAATAAAATAATATTACTATAGACAAATCGAGAATGATACCCACGAACGGTGCTCACAGGAGGTGATTACCATATCACCTCTTAATACAAGATACAAATCATAATAATCTTAAATATAAAGGATGATCAAATATGATCCACAAAGATCCTTTTTCAACAAATATTCGTCGTAATATTATTATTAAAAGTACTAAAGAAACGCACATTAAGTTGCAACCAAATGAAATAATTAATGTTCAATTAATTATCTATAAACAAATTAAAGTATTATTCTTTATGTAAACGGCCCATGTGGGTTGGTGGACCATGAAAAAAATAACAAACGCTCCACAAATGACTTTGCTTTATTTTCTTAATCACATTTACACCTTGTTATTAAGCACTAATTATTGCTCTTTACAACAAGATTTTATTTTTTTGGTTGTTGTTGTTGTACAAAGGAAAGGAAATACTATTATCCTCCCAACTCATAACACCCGTATGCCACCAGAGCATTCTACCTCGTGTTTTATTACGAACATATTTTTTTTAGGGCTCGTTTTCTTGACAATATGCGATAAAATTTGTTATGTTTAGATTAAAATGTGTTTTTTTCAAATGAGGTAGTAATATTATGTTTGCTTAAATATTTTAAATTATCTGCAATATATATAAATTATGGTAGGAGGGTGAAATTTTAATAGGTTAGTCTAATAATAAATTAGCATAATATATAATTTTATTCAGTATTACGTATATAGCCCACCCAGGAGGTGGGTTATGATACATAATCACACATATTTGGATTAGATAATGGGTGTTTATTCTATCATAGAAATCTATCATATTCTTATCGCACATAGCAAACAAGTCCTATAATATAATACTATAACATTAATTAGTAACCTCAATACTATACAAGGTAATTAATGAAAATACAGAACAAGAATCAAAATGAGATGCTCTAGTTGATTTCTTTTTCGTGAGACAAATGGCTCGGAGTTATGGGCTTTAAATTAAAAAGTGGTTTAGGAGTAGAATAAAATAAAAATATAAATACAAAGAATTAATAATTTATTAATTAAGAGCCAAAAGGTGCTCTTTGAGGTATGCCTTTTCTTCTTCTTGAATGATGGTGATGAGGTGGAGGTGTGGTTGCATACATTTCTTGTTGTGATCCTTCACGCAATTCTCTCTCTTCCATTCCATCCTTTTGCAAATCTACCTCATTTTTTCTATCTAACCAAAAGCTTGCATCCCCATTCCTCTTTATTCCTACAAGCTATTTTTCAATACCACGAAATTAACTTTTCATTATTTTGATCAAGAAAATTAAGAAAGTCTCAGTAAGAGATTAAATAACAATATTGAATTTATTGACCCACAATGGCAATGGTGATGAATATGAAGATGCATATATATTTATATATTGGCCTCTTTATATTATTTCTCCCTCTAAAACAATTTGAAAGCTTTAAATTAATCATTGAGAAAATAATTAAGTAGGTACATAATCCGAACAAATGACATCAAAAGCCAAATTGAGATAAATGATGAAATTTGAAAGAAAATTGTTTTATCAAAAAGATAACAATGATGACGACTATATATTTAGTTGGTCATCATGTGATGAAAATGCATAATATTAGCACATTTTGAGGGTTTTCCTCAAAGTGCCTCCATCTTGATTGGTCGGTTTCGATAAATGCATTAAGAAATGTCACCATTCAATCTAATTCAATTATTTACACACACACATATATATACATTCTTCATTAAAAAATTTTGTTGGGTTCACAATACGCGTCACATGACTCGGACCCCAACCAAAAGATTGGAGATCGCGTCTTACTAACTGAGCTATGTTTCATTGTCATTCTTCATTTAATTTAAACACTTAAAAATCATCTCCTATTCTTCAATTAAAAAAAATACAATTTATTTTCTTATGTAGTAATTTAGTATATATGATTAGATACTATGCATGTATTCGATGAAAACATCAAGAATGTGAATCAATATTTGTGGAGAGAGAGAGAGAGAGACCTTACAACCCAAAGAACAGAAAAGAAAGCTGTCCAAGAGGGTCCTCCTACAAATTTGACAAACATGAGAGACAGCTTTGACACCTCTAGGCAGAGGCCTTTGATTCAGAAACAAAACCCTCGCGCTGTTTATTACATAAGTCTGCACTCCACTTATATCTAGAACCTTCTCGATCTCCGATGTCCGAACAACATCGTGATACGACGATCTCCTTATCTACTTAATTACATTTACATACATTCATGCTATAAATTAATATCTCCGAATTAATCAATAATGTGATCAATAAATTAAAAGAGCTAGTAATAATGGATATTATTAATTAATTAATATTATACCTGAATTACTTGATGATCTCTGTGCTTATTCGATCGGCAGTAGAAGCAAAAGGCGCCGGCGGCATTGCAGTCTAAGCAGTACATATTGCATTCACTCCGGGCGCCGTCGCCGTGAGTCCGGCAGATGTTGAAGAAGGAAGCTTTTAGCAGTCCTTCTAGCCATGGAGGCACCCGCATTTGTTTAGAGAGAGAGAGAGAGAGAGAGAACCTAAGCAATCAGCAACCTCTCGGAATTCCACAAGTATTTCACCTCACTCCAAATCATGTATGTATCTATAACGCATGTGAATAACATTTTTATATTAGATACATTAATGGACATATATAAAATTAAGTTATTCTATTAATTATGCCTTTCAAAAAGAATTGTGACATACAAATATTCGGAGAAATTTCCCTTCTTACCCCTGGATTTTTGGAAAGTAACTATTTATTGCAAAGCGGACTGGACCTAATATTTGGCAAATGGATGTACTATCTTTCTAAATTAGATATTAAAATTACCTTAGTGGTGAGCCAAGCACAAAATGTTGTATTTCTTTTATTATACCATTGCCCTAACCTTTATGACTATGAATATTAGGCGATTCTGATCCTTTAATTTGAGCGGCTTAATTTTAATCAATATTCTGAGCTATGTAGAAATTTATTCAAATTTAATTGCGTGTAATATTGAAAAATGCATATCACATATACAATAAAAATAGAAAAGTAAATTAATTATCCCCCTGCATAGCGAAACTCATCATGTACGGTTGAAATAAAAGTAAATTTTTAATTATGGGATTAATTTTCGTTTAGATTGGGGACCGAAGCCTAGATTATTTCTTATATATTGACCAACCGACGGCGATGATGAATAGGGGAGGGTCAACATTTGTATGAGCCGTCCGATTGAGAGAGAGAGAGAGAGAGGTGGAAAGGTTGGCGCGTACGCTATAAAAAATTTGTATCTTCTTGGCGTATCAGTAGGCATAGAGGGCTGGCTAGAGTAGCTCAAAACGTCATCGTTCGCTGTATATGCTTTTCTTTCGCCCGAAGCCCTTACTTGGTGGTTAGGAGATTGGGGGACCACAAGATGGAATTATTTGTGGTTGATGATGTAAGAAGGATGGCTTTTATTTGCAACTTCTAAGTCTTCTATATTGTAGGCAAGTTGTCAAATGAGTCGGTCGGGTCGGATAGGCCCGACATAAGGTAGGCCCAATCCGGCCCATGAGTGGAGTGGGTCGGGCATGGGCCGGACTTTTTCATAAATATAGATCCAATTTGTGGACACAGTGAATGGTGGATGTGATTATGTGCTTAAATGAGTCGAATCAGATTGTAGCCTATTTAAGATTGACTCAAAACTTATTAATCGACTCAAACTTTATTGATTACAGCTCGAGTAGTTTTGAGGTCGAGCTTGAGCTCGACAATGCGAGAATAAAAAGGCATGCGAACTTTATCAAACTTAATCGATTTTCAAGATTTTTACTCCCTCCGTCCCATGATAAGTGGCTACTTTCTTTTGGGCACGGGTATTTAGGAGAAGAGTGTTTAAAGAGTAAAAAGATAAAAAGTGGTGGAGCCCACATCTTTTGTGTGAGAGAGGGTGTTTCCATATTAGGAAAGTGGCCACTTATGATGGGACAGCCCAATAAGGAAATGTGGCCACTTATGACGGGACGGAGGGAGTACAATTTTACTATTAATAGTTTGATTTTATACACATATACCTCAAATAATTAGAGTGTTTCTTCTTTTCGTCAATTGAATAAAAAATATAACGCAAGGATTGCAAAAATGTAGCTCATTCGAATTTTCACACAAATTAAAAAAAATTACTTAATGTACTTCCAAAACTAGCATTACAAAAGCTTCTCCTATCATAATTTTTCTCATTCCTTCAAAAGAAAAATATTGTGAATATTACAAAATGAATATGGAACTACATTAATTTTTGGGAAACGGAAGAAGTATAACTTAGAATTTTTAATATTACTATACAAGTAACCGGATTGAGCCAAGGTGAGCTACAACTCGCTAAGTTTGTTACCAGATTAAGCTCAAGTTTAAAACAATTAAAGCTCGCCTTTCGAGTTTTCCGATCAACCTCAAGGGCATAATTCGGCTTGACTACCCTTCTAGTCGGGGAGAGAGAGAGAGAGAGCCTATTTCGTACCCTAATTAGTAGAGCAGTTCTCTGTTCATCTTTTCTTTTTTCGACAAAAGAAAAAAGAGTCGAACGTTTTCCAAGTCAAGTCATTCTGGATATTGAGTCGACTGTTATTTCTGGTGAAGATGATTTTCATTTTGGATTAAATCTTCACAACCAATGCGCTTCATCTGAAAATCTAAACTCTGTTCTGCTCTTTGTTGCTTGAGAAATCTATATTCAAACTTTTATTTAAATATTGGGAAAATGCACAATTTTAGCCCGATAAATTCACTATTTGACAAGTTGTGTATTTTAGCCCGATAAATTCACTATTTGACAAGTTTAACTCGAACTTAACATAATACAAATTTTAGATCCAACTATGCATTTTGTGACAATTTTAGCCATTTAAAAATTTGTATTATGTTTAGACTAAACCTATCAAATGGTAAATTTATCAGGCTAAAATGATATATTTTCCCTTAAATATTTGTGTCACTTCTCTTACAAATTATGCTTTTTTATTTTATATTTTATATTGAACATGATATGATAGTGAACTTTACGAGTATTTTCGATTTTGTGCTTCTCAAAATATGATAATGACACGTAGCACAAAAGTTCAGCCATTCGTAAATAGATTGATCTCATTGTTCTATTGACAAAAGTTAGATATAAAAATAGAACAACAATATAAATAACTAAAGCGCAAGTAAATAATTAAAGAAGAAGAAAAAAATAGACCATGCATGATTTATGATTGCAAGAAAATCTCATTTTTGAATTCGTATGATAATATATGCCTAAAAATGCAATGATTGCCTGATGCAGAAATTATGTATGCACGTATACACAAAATTGAAATACACTAGCATGAATGTTGAACTATGGGAATGAATGTAAGGCTTTGGAAATAAACTACATGATACAAAACACGAAGAGTTCTCAACTGATAAGTAACAAAAGAAAAGGAAAATCAAAATCAATTCTCTACCTGATCAGTTTCTTCCTTCAGTCGATCTATTTCTCTTTCCCATTTGAATCCTAACATTTGGCGGCCAAACGGAACAATGAGGTTGTAACGGAAAACCTACACGATGCATGTATTTGGTCGGAATGAAAAATGCATTTGGAAACAATCAAGCAACGTTTTAACATCTAAGAACGAGAGAGATGGTTTACCATGAGAGTTTGTGTGGCATCAGCGTGTTAAAGGAACATACCTTGTTATTTAGATCACGGAGTTGGAGTTTCAATGCTTCTGATGTCTCGAGCCATTTGGAATGCTCGAGCCCGTCTTTACACATCCAAGCTCTCCGAAGAGTTAAGCGCCAGCCAGCAATGCTATTTCTTATCTCTTTGTTAAGTTCAACCCATTCTGGAGCACATCCATTTTTGTTAAGAATCCTATATAAAGTGTCTTCAGCAGGGTCGGCATGGGGGTTAGTATCGAGGTCCAGGGGCTTTCCCTTCCCAGCCAACTTTTCGAATTGACCTTCTTCCATGGCATGCCACACCCGTTGCTCAACCACATTTATAATATCAGTTTCTGATCTGGAAAATACCACGAAGTTCATTAGGACGCATTTCACTTCAATTACTAATTCACAAGTCTAAAAAGGACGAGTAATTAAGTTATGTAGAAATTCAAGCAACGGTATAACCTGATCGAAAACTTGGGTGAACTAAGTAAAACAGATATCTGCTAAGATGATTGTCAGATTGTATTAGCTGTTGATTAAGATACAGCAGGTTGGTTTTTTACTATTATCAAGCTAGCTAATATATATATATACTCCTTCATTTCATTACTTTTGCTAATGTAGTTTTTATGCCAATTCCTAACATTCTATATTTCTTTGCTGACGTCAAAGAAAAATGTGGGGAATCATAACCTGACTAATGTGATCACAAGAACCAAACAATGGATCTAAACAAGGAAAATATTTAGGACAGAACAGTGTTGCAACATTGCTCGACTTGCAACATGCCATCTATAGTAACATAACATAATTGACTGATATAAAAAAAAATATAGTGTAAATCACCATTTCACATTACAGTACTCAGATACTGAAATTGCAAGAATCTGCAATCACCAAAATCGAGCAAATCAATACACATAACTAATGTATCTCTACCTCCTATAGACTAATTGACACAAATACAATCACCAAAATGGAGCAAATTTATACTAACTGCATAATTAACAGACTTGGCTCGTCTAGAAAGAACTAGGAGTTTCATATTTTATGACATAACAGAGTGACTTTCAACCGATAAGTCGATAACATAACACCACCAAGAAATGATCATGAATAAAAACTTGCAATTTCCAACTATCAATAAATAATTTCTACAAAAGAAGGCATACAAAGAGATTTGCATTTCACCAATCCAGTTTCATTAAGATACTTCAAAAGTATATAAGCAATTCGCCAATTCTGTATACACACACATATACATACAGATAGATAAAATCAATTAGATCCAAATTTTCCAACTGGTGGAAATTAAAAGGAATTAAGATATGGAATTCAAGCAATCTAACGAATATTTCCCGAGAATCAGAATTATCTAGAAGGTACAGAATATTCACCTGACGTTGTTGCGCTGCCCTCGGAGCTCCGGCGGGAGTTTGCGGTCGTTGACGGCGTCAATCACGGAGGCGAGACGATCGTTCGCGACTTTTTTACTGGCTTTGGGAGGAGAAGACGGTGAAGATGAGGATGAGGACGACGCTCGTATTCCGGCGGCGGCAGCCAATCTCTGTAGCGACGGCGCCGATGAAGAGACAGTTTTCCTTGCCGCGAAGCGAAGCGCCATGGCTGATGGCTCACACTCCAATGACTTGGGAAATTGGGCTTTCAAAATGGGGCCCAAATTTGTGAATTCTCAACATTTTAATCGAATCAATAAATTTTTATGTGCACGTGTCCAATTAATGAACACATATCAATCTTGTTGCTGAAATTTTAATAAGGAAAAAAATTGTAGGTCTCATATTTTTTAAGAGTTAATTAATTTTTTTTTAGGAAATTGGACAATTTAAATAGAACAATTAAAAAAAAAATGAAGATAATTTTAGTGGAATGGATGAAGTATTATTTTTTTAATATCAGGTGTGGAAACAATTCCAACTTTTATTTGTTTCGTTGGAAATACCCAATTGATTTTGATAAATTGAGTAATTTGAAACCTACACAATAACGGTAAACAACGGAATGCTGCAAGGTTATGATTTTATTTTATTTTTGTGAGCCGTGTGGGGAGCGCAATTCCAATCCATTCATGTTATTTGTAACCTTAATTAAATTTATCTCAGTATACAATAAAAAATTGCTCAACTTATATTGTAGAGGCCAAATTGAACTTATAGTCAAATTCTTTGCTTCAAACGCCTTAAATCAAATTAAAAAAATTCAACATTAAATCTTTATATGAAATTCACGTTGAAATTTAGCATACACTACCCAGTAGCTAAAATTTATCTGATTAACTTTTTCGTCGACCAATATCCTACTGACAAATTAAAGGTATCGGCATAAATCACATGTAGAGATAAATGCACCCATAATAATAATAATAATAATAATAATAATAATAATAATAATAATAATAATAATAATAATAATAATAATAATAATAATAATAATAATAATAATAATAATAATATAGTTTAGTAATAAATAGATGATAAAACATTACTAGCTTGTAATGTATTCCGAAATGTTTTGTCCGAATTCGACCTTTCTAAGGACTTAATTAGGCGGTCGTCCTCGTCCATTCACAAGTGACACAGTCACACAAGCAAATTTCATATGGAGTATTATTTTTGTTAGATGTAATACGAGAGTATTAACAATTCGTCTTTTCTTAGTATTTTTGTATTTTATAAATTAAGTAATATATTTGAAATATTATGTTTAACATTTATTAAAATTTATCATAATTAAATTAATTAAATATTACAACAATTAAATTTATTTTTATGTTTAATAAATAATAAAAGAAATAGTAATAATAAGATATAATAATTAATTGTGAGTTATTTGAGATAGTGAAGCCTAAAAATATTTCTAAGAACCTCTTACTATTGGAGATGAATTTATTTTTGGGACTCTATCCTACGCGACAATAATAGAACGGT
This sequence comes from Agastache rugosa, assembly GCA_031470985.1. Lineage (NCBI taxonomy): Eukaryota > Viridiplantae > Streptophyta > Magnoliopsida > Lamiales > Lamiaceae > Agastache > Agastache rugosa. The sequence continues at coordinate 32,820,890 of CM062607.1, read as the reverse complement.
TAACTATAAAAATTTACCATTGTAAATACGATAAAAAATGCATTATCGTAATATGCGTAATATGCATTTCATGTGTAAAAATGACACTAACACCAACCGTCTATTTCTCTGTTAGTAAATAAGTTGCACGGCATTTCTTATAAAGGAATGCTTGCCAACTAAAATATGGATGGCTGAAAATTAAGAATTAGTCAATTATGTTAAATAATTGTTGCTAATGTAATTTTTTTAATCCGAAAGACTTTCCTCAAATATGTTTGTGCAGAATTGTGGGAAAAGAAAACCAAAACCACCTTTTTCTTCAATCCATTTATTTGAACTTTGTCACATGCATCAATTATTTCTTGGACCCAAAATTTTGACAAAAGTTTGGATCATAGGAATAAAGTTCTCACTTAAAAGCTTATGGAACAATTTATATATACTATAATTAATAAATATTGAGTACACCACAATTAACTGCAAAAGCTATCCGTTAATTAGTGAACTTTTGTGATGTTATGCATGATTGTTTTATACTAGTATCCTATCTCGATGTTATACATGCCCCACTATTAAATTCAATAATTTCGTAATATTTACAAATAAAAAATTATTGTAATATAATGATCTATAATTAATACTATTACTCCTAATTATGAAATCATCATCAAATTTTTAACTAAAAATTTATATAAATACTAAAAAATAATTATACTTCATAATTGCATATGATCAGCTCTAGCCCTAGTTAATAATTACAAAATTAAACTAAGACATTAACAATTAAAAACTAAAAAAATTGAGTGAAAAATATTAAAAATGGGATATGGATGGACCACCAAAAAGTGGGATCATAGAGAATCCAAAGTGAATTCTATGTTTCATGCAATTTTTCGAGCATAATATTTCACTCCCTTCGTCCCCCAGAAGTGTGGTACATATTTGATTTGTTGTAAGGTATAAAATATTAGTTGAACCACACTAATCTGGGAGGAAGGGAATACTATTTTACATACATTCGATTATAATCTAGTAAATGATGTAAAGCATTAGTGATGTATTAGAGTAATTTACACGGTAACATTTTCAAGAGTGAAGTTATGTTCCGTGCAAATGAATGTCAAGCTTCAAATTATTTTTTTATAAAGAAAAACATAATTTGACATATATATACAAAAATCTTTTAAATTTTAATCTACGTTCTATGCATGATATTATGATATGTTCTATATAGTATTTTCTTTCTTTTTTTTCTGTCGCGAATTCTTTTTGTAGATGCACTAACGATTATCAATCGATTGAAAACATTGTAAATTACAATAATTTCAGCACAAGAAATGCAGAGTGAGAAATCATGATAGAATATTTCATTTGATCTTTTAGCCATATAATAATGAGTTAATTGTGCGAAATGGCAAAATAAGTTAGTAAAAAATAAATGTTGACTACCAACTTTATTCTAATAAATTGTGGCCAACTTTGAACCGAAGAGATTTAAATGCCTTCCATATCACTTTACAGCTACCATTCACTTTCACTCTCACTTTCCCTCTCCTCTCATGCTCTCTCTCATCCCGTACTCTCTCTTTCACCAACTCCCACTCTCACTTTCTCTCTCCTCTCATGCTCTCTCTCATCCCGTACTCTCTCTTTCACCAACTCCCACTATCACTTTCTCTCTCCTCTCATGCTGTCTCTCTCCTTGTATTCTCTTCTGCCACCGCCACCGCCACCGCCACCGCCACCGCCTCCCTTCCGCCGCCGCTGCGTCTTCTTCCTCGATCGTCTTTTCGATTTGATTTATTTATACACCTTTTCGAACAGTTTATTATTTCTCTTATCATCTAATTTTCCGATCATTTTCTCCGGCGTAGCTTTCATCTCCATAGTGAGTTGTTTTCGTCTCTGCCGTGGATGGTGTTCGCCTTCGGTCAATCACATCCAGCCGTGGGCAAGGTTCATCTTCGGTGAATCATCCTCTTCTATGGTTGACATATGTAGTCAAGCATATCTGTTTTCTGGTAAAACTTTACAAAATTCATAAAATCTGGGTTTGTTACAGCGAGTGTGGTACGAACGGATCTCATTCATTCCAAGTGTACCACGTTGCATCGCAATAACTTGGTACGACTGGTACGAATGGACCGCATTCGTTCCAAGTGTAACTTGGTACGAATGGATCGCATTCGTTCCAAGTATACCACGATGCAGCGCAATAACTTGGTACGACTGGTACAAACAGATCTCATTCGTTCCAAACGTACTACGGCGCAATGCGCCACCAATTGGCACGAACTTCCGACGCCCATACTGGTGCCCGATGCCTTTGTTCCCTTCATCCTCAAATCGATCCGCCGTCGTTTATTGTCTAACCAATTTTGAAATTCGTCTTCCTTCTGGTGGAACGTAGGGTTTGGGCGATATATGGATAGAAATGAGTGAAATGCCACCGGTGAAGCGTAAAAACCCTAATTTAATTCTAGATTTAGAAATTTGGGCTGCTATAGTCGATAGGGGAAGAAGCGGTGATGGAGACGGGGAGGCAGTACACGAACATGAGCAGATCTGACAGCGGCGGTCGGCTGAAGTCCGGCAGATTGCATACAGCAGCAGCGGCGATATGTTGAGAGAGAGAAAATGTGAGAGAAAGAATTGTGTTTGTGCAGAAGTGAGATAGGAAAATGATTGGTTTAAAAAAAATGGTAAATTATAATACATAACAGAAATTAATAACGGTAAATTTTACCCTTATTAAAGTAGTTCATACGTAATACAAAACATAACGGAATTAAAAACGCGTTATTAAATATGATCATAAGTAACACTCATACATAACGAATGACTCGAAAACGTTATGTATGATCGGAGGTAACAGTTTTCGCATAACGGACTTTTGAAATATGCGTTATCTATGCAAAAAGGGCGCTCATAGATAACGGATATTTGAAATATCCGTTATCTATGAAGTGTTATGTATATGCGATTTTGTAGTAGTGTTGGGACGAATATTGCCATTCGTACCAGTTGTACCATGGCACAGTGCGACTTCATCAATCATCCAATTTCATTCCAGATTTCCATTCAATTTAAATCACAATTTTAACCAAATGTAATCATCAATCAACCCAAAAATTACCAAATATCTTTAAAAAAAATCATCAAATATAATGATATAATAGATTACAGTGATGGTACGAAAGGGACGAACTAAATCTACTCGTCCCATTCGTCCAACAAATACAAATCAAGCTAATCAATTTAAAAAAGTGCAGGCTTCAGGCTTTGAAACAGCTCCAACTTCTTGATTTATCCTTCATCAATCTCACTAGCCACCTTCAGACCGATCTTTCCAGCTCAACGAGTGATAGTACCGGCCTCATCCTGGGCCCGACCTAAGGCTATTTGGGCCTAAATATTAACGCTCGGCCCACAGAGTTCGGCCCAAACAAAGTCCACATCTGCCTTGAAGACCAAGTAACGAAACCCTACTTTGGAAGAAGATAGAATTCTACTACGAATGGGAATCGGATATACATGTATCAAGCAACCAGATATGTATAGGGAGTCCGATCTCTAGAAGGATTAGGGCTTAACCCAATGCTTATAAATAGATGCAAGATTAGAGGTGTAAGGGACATTCAATACTCATTGTACTCTCAAGCATAATAAAAGCTCTCTATATTCTCTCCCGTGGACGTAGATCATATCGATCGAACCACGTAAATCCTTGTGTCATCGCGTTATTGTCTCTTTTAGCTGCTTTCGCAAACCCTAGATCTATCAACGAGCCTCGAGCACTTCCTCCAATATGCAATCACAGTCATGGCACGAATGGAACGAATTAGATCTCGAAATAGCAGATCTGGAAGATCGCGGCGACACGACGTTCTAGATTGAAAAATTGCTGCAGCGAAGCGACATTAGATCTGGAATGTGACGCCATGAATTCCGGAGAGAAAGCTGTGAAATAAGGCAGCGGGATCTGGAAGAATCTGATGTGGCGGTAGATCTAGAAGAATCTGGTGCGGCGGCAGATCTGGAATATGGCCGGCAGAATGTGAAAGTTCAAGGTGGCGCGGCGGACTGGATTGGAACTACGATGATGATGTGGCAACATAATTTGAATTACGACGGCGGTGTGGCGGAAGAGAATGGAAGTACGACGATGCGGCGGCGGAATGGACGTATGGCGGCAGCGCGTCGGAAAGAATGAAAATATGATGCTAACTGCGACGGCAAAATGAAAGTACGACAGCAGCGACAGAAGAAATGGTGAAAAATAGGATTTCTAGAGAGAGAATATTTGCAGGAAAAGAGAGAATTTTCATAATCTGAAATTTGAAAAAATGAAAAATGAAATGGGTAGATGAATGGTTAATGGTGGTTCCAAGGGCAAATTGGTCCAAATTTCCAAAAGTTGGCCAGAATTTCACAAATAAAGTTGGTGAACAACATTTAATTTTCACTATTTATATTAGTTATCTCAAATTTTGCCTCTATAATAATTGTAGTATATAAATGTGCAGCAAGTAAAATGTGTGTAACTAAACTTTCTAGTTTTCCTACCAGCTCAGCAAGGTATAGTTGCTATCCCAAACTTCTTAAACTTTGTTTCCAATACCAAACATACCACAAGAAAAGAAAAAAAAGAACTAAACAAGATGTGACAAAGAAATAAGAAAATAACTTTGGCATTATATTAAAATGTGATAGGAGATTAGGAGAAGTCTGGATTATATTGTCAATTTATCATGTGATGTGCACTAACATAAAATCAATGTGAACAATCTTTGTAAAATAATGAATAAATAATAAGGCCTATCCAAGATGACATATTGATAGAGTGATATTCTTCTAACCTAAAATCTCAAGTTCAAACTCCATCAATATTTTATAATGTCGAGCATGTCATGTGACTCACGCCATTTTCCATCACCATAAAAAAATGAATAAATTAATAAAATTCAGTAATATATCTTTTACTCAGCTATGATTCTAACTCCACGCATTGCGTAGACAAATAAAATAAGATAGCATAATCGATGTTTACTGTATTCAATAAATCTCATCTTTAATTCCCATATAACACAGAGAAGATTATGCATCAATATTTTTAACTATCAACTCAAGTAGGCAAGTTCGTGATCTTATGATTTAGACAAACTAAACTTCATACGACCTGAGAAATTAAATTTGACAAATCATAGTGAAATCATGATATTTTTTCCTTCAAAATTTGAAAAATACTTGCTGACACATTGAAGATTCACTTACTTCAGACATCTCTCTCTCCACTTTAATATATATATATTTTTGACTTAGAGAAAGGGAGCGGTAGAGCTTCTGAGACCTCTCTGTTGACAAAATTTATTATTACTTGGATATTTTAAAGAGGGAAATATTATAATAGTCACTTAAATTAATAAAATAAAATAATAGCTACTATGGTAATATTATATAAATATTGACCACTTTTACAAAAATACTCTACATAATTAATTAATATAAATTTTTAATTTTTTACAAAATTAATTACATTTTCCTTCTTCTTCTTTTCACTCTCATTCGCACCACCTCCGCTGCCGTCTCCACCGACTCCGCTGCCGTCTCCGCCGCTTTTCCTCTACCGCCGTCTCACTTCTATTGCCCCTCCTCCGCCTCTCCACCGTTTCATTGTCTTGTCGGTCCACCGTCTCCGCCGCTCACCGTCTCCACCCGTCATGAATCCATCTCCAACCTCACATCTCATCCTCCACCTCCGCATACGCGAATCCATCTTCGCTGCTCGAACCTCACATCTCATCCTCCACCACCACCATCTCGGCCTACCCTGTTACATCGCCTCGGCCTCCGTCGCATCTTTGCCATCGTATCTCCGCCGTCCAAATGTCGGAAGGAGCGAGTAGATCGACTCGCACCACGTAGGATGCGAGTGGATTTACTCGCGCCTTGCTTGTAGGTGGATGAGCGGCTCGTGCGCGCTGCTCGTGCATGTCCACCAGAGTCAGGACGAGGCGCGAACGGGGCGAGCGAGGGCCGCTCGCCCCGCTCGTGCCTCGCTCGCACACTCGCACTACTCGCTCACTCCACTCGGACCACTCGCTCCACTCGCACCACTCGAGCCACTCATAACACTCATTCGCACCACTTGTTCGAGCCACTCGCACCACTCACTCACACCACCCACTCGCACCACTCCCACCACTCGCTCCATTCGCACCACCCACTCGTGTCACCCACTCGCACCACTCACTACACTCGCACCACTCGAGCCACTCGCACCACTCGCTCCACTCGCACCACTCACAACACTCACTTGCACCACTCGTTCGAGCCACTCGTACCACCCACTCGCACCACTCGCGCCACTCGCCCCACTCGCACCGCTCGAACCATTCGCTCCACTCGCACCGCTCGCACCGCTCGCACCACTAGCTCCACGCCATGTTCGACACCCGAAGCATACCGGGCGAACGAAGGTACGACTGGAGCGAGTAGATCTAACTTGCTCCACTCGCTCAACGCCATGTTCGACATCCGAAGCGTACTGGACGAATGAAGGTGTGACTGGAGCGAGTAGATCTCACTCGTTCCATTTGAGCCTTTCAAAAATCGAACGAATGGAAAGGAGCAACTCGTCCTACCTCCGCCGTCACCACACCTCCAACGTTGCAACTTCGATCAACTCGCCTTACCTCCGCCGTCGATAGTGATTGCCTTCATCGGACCACTTTCATCACGCCACCATTGTATATTGGTCTCAGGAAACGGATGATAGAGAAATAGAGAAAGACAGTGGCCAGAATTCGATGTACGAGATAGATAGGGTCACCGGAATTCGATGAACGAGAGAGAGGATCGGCAGCAATGAGAGAGAGAGGTAGCCGGCAGATGAGAGAGAGAGTAGAGAGAGAAGAGAGGTACTTTGTTTAGTAATATTTTATTTTTATTTCAAATTAAATACAAAAATAAGTATAAAATGGTAGTTTTATAAGTTAAAAGGGTAAAAAAATATTTTCAAACAAATAGTGGCCAGTATTTATATAACATTAAGTTTGTGACTAGTATTTTGTTTTTATTAACTTAAGTGGTTATTCTACATAGTTTCTCTATTTTAAATGGACTGATAAGTTATAACCAATAATCGTGAATATCTTGGATTTGATTTACCTATTGGGCAGTATATCTCTCACTTCAAAAGATTTGATATGATTTAGTTATCCTTTTTTGTAAGTGTTGTAAGCGCATCAAATGTACATCAGTACATCCATATATTAACTATAACAATCCAATTAAACAAAAAAAAAATTGCATATATTGCGTGAAACTGCTTTGGGGGTCGAGATATGTAAAATGATATCCATACTCGGATTAACACTATGAAATATCAATAAAGTTTTTAGCAAATATGCCACTGGATACTCATATATCCAAATATAACCGAACACAAATAAAATTACAGATATACCATTTTCATATGAATTTAGATTGAATGTAGGTACTAGCTTATGAATCTTTATCATACATATATTTTTTTTCGTGAGATTCAATATACACCAGAGAGAATTATATTGTAGTATTAAGTAAAAAGCAAATAATAACCTTGTACTGAGAAATTGGAATGGAAAAAAGTTTGGATTCTCTTATTTTATACCTTAGCCATTAAGCTACCATCAAACACAAGTACAACAATTGAAAAGGGAATTAATGTTCCCATCTACTTACATATGTTTTCACAAACTTTAATTTGTTACATAGATTCAGCATCATTATACTTTCATTGCAACTCACCACCACCTAATACACACCATATGGTAGTTATGATATATTACATTCATAATATGAAAGCATTAATTACTCAAATCATATATGATCGAGTATCCGGTTTGAATCACATCAAGAATACAGAGTGGCATCTGGTTGCCAATTCGACAAACCCAGCACTGAATGACTAAGTCAATTCTTAATTAGAAATTGACTTGAAAAGATTGGGTCCGTTTTCGATACCAGTTAAAATTTTTTCTAGATTTGATAATTTGCGAATATTTTGGTCCTTAGATCCAAAATTAATATTTTTCCAATATTTTTTAATTTTTCATGTAATGATTAAGGTTAAAGAAAATAAAAGTATTCAATTTTTTTGATAAGTGTGTTTTGAGGACTGAAGATAGTTATTAGAGCACCTACAATGGCGGTCGAAGGGCCTGGTCGCTAGCCCAACGACCGCCCCCCCTCCGGTCAACTATTCTCCTCATCGCCCTCGCCCGGTGGCGGTTTTCAACATTTCTCCTCCTCGCCCGGTGGCGGTTTTCAACCTTTCTCCTCCTCGCCCGATGGCGGTTTTCAACCTTTCTCCTCCTCGCCCGGTGGCTGTTTTCAACCTTTCTCCACGCCGCCCGGTGGCGGCTTTCAATCTTTCTCCACGCCTGCCGGTGCATATCGTCAGTTTCAATCTTTCAACTTGAACGACGACGACGACGACGATGAGCAAGAAGGAGAGGAAGAGGAGCAAAATTCTCCTCCACCGTCGCCGCCTCCAACAAAGGTGAAAAAGAAGGCGACAACAACCTCCGGTAAAACGAGGAAGGTGAAATATGTCAATTATTCCAACGACAAATTGGAGTGCCTCGCCCGGTGCTACGTGGACATCGGTCTTGACCCCATCGTCGCCAATAATCAGAAGCTAGGTGAATTTTGGCGGCGAATTGGAAGGCGCTACAACGACATACGACTTGAAGGCACACCGGCGAGGGATTCCGAACATCTTCGGCAGGCGTTGAAACGCGCAAAGAAGGAAATTTTAATATTCAATGCCGAATACGTAAAAGCACAGAGGGCGCATGGAAGCGGGCAAAACAACCTCGATCTCATCCACTTGGCTGAGGATGGCTTCTACAGGGAAACGAAGAAGAATTTCAATAAACATAAGCCGTGGGCGGTAGTCAAATATCTGCCCAACTTCATCAATCCAGACGTCCCGATACAACCGGCGAAAAAAACGAAGAATTGAGAGGACGGGAGCTACACAAGCCATTCGAGCAATCCGTGCTGGCCGAGCAATCCGAGCAACGCTGAATCTGCAACCGAGGAGTCTTCGAGGATTTCCCGACCACTGGGACAGAAGTCGGCCAAAAAAGGAAAGGGAAAGGGCAAGGCCGTGGACGTCCAAGACGACAAACTCGAGCGCATCACTCAAGAAATTAGAGAGATCAAATGCTCATCTGAATTAGGGACCGCCTACGATATCTACACGAGGCCAACGAAAGATATGGACCCGGATGTATTGGAAAATCACCGCAAAGTTTGCATGATGCTCGAGAAGAAATGGGGTTTTGGTCTGTAGGATATTTCGTAGTATTTAATTTTTCGTTTTTAAATTCCAAATTGTATTGTAATTTTCCAATGTTTCAATACAATTTAGTTATTTCTTAATTATTTCGTAATATGTTAATTATAATTATTTTTATTATTCAAAATAAATATAAAACATAAAAATAATATTAAAATATTATTAAAATAATGAAAGACCTAGAGAATTACAAGAGAATCACGCTAGAGACTTTGCGTCGGGTTTCTATGAGGGATGTGCTCTAGCGCGGGCATCCCTTCGGAGGGATTTCCTCTTATTGGGTCCCCATAAGCCAAGAGAATCGCCAGAAAGGCAGTTCGGTCCCAAAGGAGAAGCACGCTAGGGACCCAATAAGAGGAAATCCCTCCGAAGGGATGCCCGCGCTAGAGCACATCCCTCATAGAAACCCGACGCAAAGTCGGCATCGGAGGACACATAACGGACAGTCCTTCAGAACGGGTGATACCCCAGAAGGGTACGTCGAAGAAATCAACGACGAGTCGGAGCCGAAAGAATCCGAGTTGAAGGAGGATGGTCTTTCCAGAGACTTTGACCTTGCCACCACCTACGCTGCGGCCAAATTCGCCAAAGCGAATAAGGAGCGTTTCAAACGCTTTCTTGCGACGACCCGGATGTCTCCCATACCTGAAGCCAGGGAGAGTTCCACGCAAAAATCTCTGCCTAAAGCTCCTCACTACACCGAGAGACCGGAACCGGAGCTAAAGGAGAGGCGCGATCCCCGGCGGGGTTCAGATCGACGTCGGAGTCCAAGCTCGCAGAGTAGCCCCAGGCGACATCATATCCAAAGGCGACCTCGGAGCCCCGTGGCGTATCGAAGTCCGAGCTATAGCGAGAGTCGCAGTCCCCCAAGGAATCGACACCGACATGAAAAGGAACCAGCTCGGCTTGTCAGCCCGTTCACCGACGAGCTTCTTGACACCAAACTCCCCACGGTGTACAAATTGCCAAACATACCGGCCTACAATGGGCTGGATGACCCCCTTAACTTCCTAACGCGTTTCCGGTACAGCATGCACAACCAGGGTCTCAGGGAGGAACACATGTGCAAGCTATTCCCCGAGATGCTGATCGATTATGCCCGAGCTTGGTTTGACAGCCTTCCAACTGGCAGCGTGGGGTCCTGGACCTATTTGGAAAAAATATTCAAGCAAAGATTCCATACGAAGGTTCAGGCTCGCCGAGACACAGCATACCTCCTATCGGTGAAGCAAAAGGACAAAGAATCTATAAGGGAGTACGCTTCCAGGTTCATGCAGGAAAGCTTGAAGGTCGATAAAATCGACGACGTCTTCCTCATCTCGGCCTTCCGAAATGGAGTTGCCCCCGGGTCCCTGAACCAAGAGCTCGCGGCGAAGCACGAGACGGCCCGAGAAGATGTGGAAGATTGTATACCAGTTCGCCGATGGCCAGGATGCGGACCGATTGAAGCGGGAGGAGACCGAGAAGAAGAGAACTGAAGGGGATCGAGGTCGGAGCGATCGTGATCGGAGAAGTGCCCACGAGCGCCTCCAAAGAGGACCTATCCAGTCCCGGCTCGGATCCGGACCAATCCAGTCCCGGCTTGGACCTCGGGTGGGACCAGAGCCGTCCCAACGACCTCCTTTTATGAAAACGAATGCCGAGATCTTTGCACTCCACGAGGACTGGTTCGCTAAACCACGTCCCATGTCAAAATCTAAACCTCGGGACAAAAACAAGCACTGCTCCTTCCATGATGACCATGTGCACCACACGGAGGATTGCCGCGACCTCGCGGAACAGATAGAGAAGTTAGCCCAAGAGGGAGCTCTGAAGAGATACGAAGCCAGGGGGAAGAAAAACACAAAAGGAAAACGGAAAGGAGGACAAGGTCGCTGTGCTCCCCACAATAAGCGAGCTAAGGTCGATCACGACGAGGAGGATGACGACCCTCCGTACGACGCACCACAGTACGACGGAGTGGTCTCCACCATCACCGGCTACCCCAGTGCAAGACAAAAACCGGGTTGAAGGCGAAGCTCGCGGACCACCGGTCCCATCGGGTGAGGAGCAAACGAAAAAGAGGTTCAAGAAGGGGGAAACCGTCACATTCTCCGAGGATGACCCTGTGCCTACCGTTACACCACACAATGACGCCCTGGTAATACAGGTCGGAGTGGCCAACAAGATGGTCCATCGCGTATTCATCGATGGTGGGGCCAGCGTGAGCATCATCTTCCAACACTGCTTGGATAGGATGGGCCTCGACCCAGCTCGGGTGAATTCCACACCCCTGCCTCTCAAGAGCTTTACGCAGCAAGAGACGCGACCTGAAGGGACCATTGCGCTCGACGTTGCCATTGGCAGCCCGCCGACCAGTGTCAATAAGCTGGTTCAGTTCTATGTGGTTAAAGCGAACTCCCCCTACAACATCATACTAGGTCGGGATTGGCTGAATGCAGTCAGGGCCATCATTTCGCCCTACTACCTGCTGTTGAAGATCCCGACCTCGGCTGGAACCCTTACGGTCCGAGGTGACCAGATAAAGGCCAAGGAGTGCATGCAGGTTGCTCTACGAGGTCAACCCCAAGCATAGCAATCAAAGTATCCCAAGGAGCCGGACGAAATGGCGTCAATCCCAGACACCCCGGCGGAACAGGTTCCCCTGTCCGAAGCAGATCCAGCGAAGGTTGTCAAGGTCGGCTTTACCGGGGGACCTCAAACACGCATGCAAGTAATCCAGCTCCTAAGGGAATATCAAGACGTCTTCGCCTGGTCTCCAACGGACATGACGGGGGTGTCGTCGGAAATCATTACGCACAAGCTTAACATTAACCCGAACTCGACCCCGGTCAAGCAGAAACGGCGATTATTTGCTGCCGAACGAAATCAAGTTATCTACAACGAGGTGCAGCAATGGTTGAGGGCAGGGCTTCTGTTTGAAGTCAGGTACCCGATTTGGCTATCTAATCCGGTAGTGGTAAAGAAAGAAGAAGGAGAGTGGAGGATGTGTGTAGATTACACCGACCTCAACAAAGCTTGCCCGAAGGACTGCTATCCTCTTCCCAACATCGATGAAAAGATCGAATCCTTGGTGGGACACGAAGTATTCTGCTTTCTCGATCTCTACAAAGGATACTATCAGGTTCTAATGGATGAGGGGGATGCAATCATGACAGCTTTCGCAACAAGCTTCGGGATCTTTGCATTCAAATATATGCCTTTCGGGTTAAAGAATGCCGGGGCGACCTACCAGCGAATGGTCGATTTCCTCTTCCGAGATCACATCGGCAAGATTGTCGAAGTATACGTAGACGACATTGTCGTCAAGAGTAAAGAAGAGGCCTCGGCGGTGAGCGACCTGTGAACTACGCTCCACATACTAAGGCAGGCGAACCTCAAGCTGAACCCGAAGAAGTGCACTTTCAACGTGCGATCTGGAAAATTCTTAGGGTGCTGGATCTCGCCAGAAGGTCTCAAAGCCAATCCACTGAAGATTAGAGCCGTGCAGGAGATGAAGGTACCTCGGACTATCCGCGACGTGCATAGGTTGACAGGGTGCATAACCGCGCTAAGTCGTTTCCTCTCCAAGGCTGCCGAGAGGCAGCTCCCATTCTTCAAAATTCTCAAGAAGGCCCCGGAATTTGAATGGGGACGAGAGCACGAGCTATCTTTTGAGGAGCTCAAGCGCCACCTCGAGGACTTACCAACCTTGTCAGTCCCCCAGAAGGAAGAACCTCTCTCTCTATACCTCGCAACATCTGAGGAGGCAATAAGTGCAGTGTTGGTCCGAGACGAAGGAGATCGGCAGCTACCGGTGTACTTTGTCAGCCGAGTTCTAAAAGACCCAGAGACGAGGTATCAGCCTCTCGAGAAGGTTGCTCTAGCCCTCATAAACGCAGCTCGGCGCCTAAAGCCCTACTTCCAAGCTCACCCGATACAAGTTCTGACCGATCTACCACTTCGGCAAGTTCTCACTAAGCCAGAAGCTTCAGGAAGGATCGCGAAATGGGCAATCGAGCTAGGAGAACATTCTATATCGTACGGTCCCCGTCGAGCTATAAAAGGACAGGCTCTGGCAGACTTCCTTGTAGAAGCTACGTATAAGGACCTCGTGGAGCCAAAAGAAATCAAAGCCAAAACCAGGCTCCATGAAGTCCCAGAGAAGACACCCCCGGACTGCTGGGAGATGTACGTGGAGGGAGCTTCAGGAAAGAAAGGAAGTGGAGCCGGCATACTCCTCATCAGCCCAGAGAAAAAGGAACTAACATATTCGCTGCGATTCGAGTTCTCCACTACGAATAACGAGGCGGAATATGAAGCTCTCATTGCTGGACTGCGTCTTGCCCAAACCCTCCAGGTACGAGCTGTCCAAGCCCATTGTGATTCCCAAGTCGTGGTCAACCATGTGTTAGGGAAATACGAAGTGAAAAGTGAGAAGCTGAAGAAGTACCTAGAGAAGGTCAAGCTCCTTGGACAGTCTTTCCAATTCTTCAAAATAGTCCGCATTCCCAGAAGCCAAAATACCCGAGCTGATGAGCTAAGTAAGCTGGCGACCTCCCCATCCAGCTCGACGCTAGTGGAAGAAGTCCGAAACAGGAGTATAGAAGAGGCGGAAGTCAATGCAATCATAGAGGACGACCCAAATTGGATGACCCCCCTAATCAGATGTTTGGGAAACGGGGAAGTGCCCGAGGACAAGACGGAGGCTAGAAAAATTCTAGCTAGATCCACGCAGTATGTCCTCGAGGAAGGGGTCCTCTATCGAAAGTCTTACTTACAGCCTCTCCTCAGATGTGTTGGACCAAAGGAAGCGGACTACATATTAAATGAAGTGCACGCAGGATCGTGCGGAAGCCACATTGGAGCTCGGGTGCTAGCTCAGAAAATCATGCGATGGGGGTACTATTGGCCAACAATGGCAAAAGATGCGGAAGAGTTCGTGAAGAAGTGCCTAAAATGCCAACTGCATGCCAGAGTGACGAGACTACCCCAAACCGACCTCTCTACTATTCAAAGTCCGTGACCATTTATGGAGTGGGGCATTGACATCGTAGGGCCTTTCTACCCGGCACCTAAGCAAAAACGGTTTCTAATAGTCGCCGTCGACTACTTCACCAAGTGGGTAGAAGCTGAACCTTCCACAAAAGTCACAAGTGATAAAGCCGTTGACTTCGTCTGGAAAAACATCGTGTGCCGGTTCGGGGTACCAAGAGTCCTCATCTCGGATAATGGAACGCAATTTACGAGCAGGGAATTCAGAGAATTCTGTGAAGGACTCAATATCCAGCAAAAGTTCACCTCGGTCAACCGACCTCAAACTAATGGCCAGACTGAAGTCACCAACAGGACGATAGTGAACGGACTCAAGGCCCGCCTAGAGAAGGAGAAAATAGAGTGGATCCACAATCTCCAAAATGTCCTGTGGTCGTACCGGACTACGCCCCGAACTCCAACGGGAGAAACTCCGTACCGTTTAGTATACGGGTCAGAAGCAGTCATACCTGTCGAGATCGGAGCACCCAGTCCCCGAGCTATCAATTTCTCCACCGAAGCTAACGAAGAGCAGCGCCGAACCGACCTAGACTTATTGGAGGAAAAAAGGGAACTAGCCAGCATAAAAGAAGCTCGGTACAAACAGCAGATGGCTCGGTATCACAACCAAAGGGTTAAACCCCAACAGTTCCAGGTCGGTGATCTTGTGCTGCGAAACAATGAGATCAGCCTCTCAGAGAAGCTCGGCAAGCTCGAAGCTACGTGGGAAGGACCCTACAGAGTACACGAAGTCCTCGGCAAAGGAGCTTACAAAATCGCCTATCTTTCGGGCGAACTAATACCCAGAACGTGGCACATCGCCCATCTAAAGAGATTCTTCGTATAAGCAGCAAAATCTTGCATATAGTGTCTTAGGTTTTCTTTTTTGTCTTTTTTGTCTTTAATGTTTTATTTTTAACGAGCTCGTCAAAACTCTTTTTACTTTGTTTTTTGGTCATTTTTAATAAAATTTCTTTTTTGTCTTGCATCTTGAGTCTTTTGATTTGCTTATACGAAGTATCCCTAATATCAAAAATCCCCTCATAAGGTCGAAATACGGTTGCCTTGCGTGGTCAGTAATGACCCGACATGGGGTAATAAATTCCTATAATGCGCAAAGGAAACCCTTTCCGAGGTCTGAGCTCGTTTCCCTCCAAAAAGGAAGATCCCACGAGGTCCGAGTCAAACTCCCTCCTAAGGATAATTAGTTCTCAACTGGGGTCGGAACCAAGTTCTCCCGGGAGGATGAAATACAAGGTCCGAACCATGGTTCCCTTGTCAACACAAAGAAGTCTGAATCCAACTCCCTCAAAGATGCAACATGCAAAAAACCAAGGAAGCAATCTTTACCAAGAACAGGAAAGTTCAAAATCCCTTATATAAATTTTTATTTCTAACTCTTTGGAAAAGTTTGTGTGTACATATATTACAGGCAGAATCGAGCTAATCTATGAGGGAGGGTGTTTCTTGCTAAAGCTGAGCCAATCTTCCTCGAATGAGGAAGGCCCCAGGAGATCATCTATCGATATTCGACCTCGCCCCCGACCTCGACCTCTTCCAGCAGGAAAACTTCGACCTCGCGAGGTAGCCGAACCTCGACCAACAGTTCGCCTACCTTGGCTCGGACCGGCCTGATGTCTCACGATGCCGTTTTCATCTCGCGAGCAGGCATTGTCCGAACAGAAGAAGAAAGGTCTGCCCCCGGACCACGTGCCAAAAGTGCCCGTAACTTAGGTCGGCGGTCCAAAATACACTTATACCTGCCCGCACTCTCCTTCAGCATCTCAAAAGCACCCTGAAGCCCAAAAGACTCGGACCCGAGTGCTTCCTTTAGCGCGATATATTGTTCCAAGTCCTCTTTTGCCTTTAATTCCGCCTCGGAGATGGTGATACCACCGCCGCGACGGATAATATCTTCATACTCGGCATGCTCCTCGACGATCATCTCGTAATCTTTCGGAACGCGGCCAGCTCGACCTCGGGCGACTTCCAACTCCTCCTCAGCCTGAAGAAGCTTGGCTTGAAGCAAGTCGGTACTCTCTTGGAAAGCGAGCCGCTTGACTTCGACCTCCTCACAAAGTGCCTCAAACTTCATCTGCCATCCCGTCAGCTCGGCTTCTTGGGATTTCAGCAAAATACACTTTTGGCTGAAAAGCTCCTCAGCTCGGCGGCATTTCTCCCTCCATTGCTGAGCCATGGACCGTTGGTCAACCACATCTTGAGAAAGGAGAGCTATTTGTATGCGCAAAGTAGAAATACCGACAGAATCCAAGCTCTACACGCAAGAAGAAGAAAACAAATTCATTGATTCGAAGATGTTCAGTACAGATATATAATATGAAAAAAGAAGAAGAAAGAAAAAGAAAATATATAACAACTACACTAAAACATCGCCGACCTCCTTGTCTTGAGAAGGTGGCTGCTCGGAGGGGGAACCGTCCAAGTCCTTGTCAGCGGCCGGATCTTCACCAGCCCCAGCCTCCTGCTCCTCCTCCACTTCCTCTTCCGGGCCCTCGCCTTCTTCTTCCTCGTCGCGAAGGGAATCGAAAGCAGCATCCAGGTCGAGGTCCCGGTCTACCGAGCAGTCAGCAATCTGCTCGACAGATAGAAGCGTGGACGAGCCGGCAAGATTCTCCAGGAGGGGAAACTGGCCGAGGTGATCTCGGACCACCCTGGCATACCGAGAAGGTAGGGCTTCATCCCCTAGCCGCTCGAAGCCGTACTTGGATACGTCCAGGCCGGGGAAGTCCTTGCGCCCGCTTCCAGCAGCCACGGCGAAGTTTCCATTGATGAGCATGGCCAGGTCATTGGCAAGCTCGGAGAAACTCTCCGACAACAGAAACCTCTTCGTGAAGGCCCGAAAGAGCTCACCTTGGCTAGCCGCAAGGGTGACCTCCCGGTCCTTCGCCGCAATCAGCTCGGACTCAAGCCTCCGAGCTTTCTTGGCCTCCGCCTCGGCTCTCGCGAGCTGAGCAACCAACTCGGACTTGGCAGCTTTTCTGCCCTCTTCAGCCTTCACCAGCTCGACCTCTGCTTTCTTCGCCCGGGCAATAGCCGACATCAGCTTCTCGGAGTATCGGCTTTTCTCTTTCTCGTGTTTCGAGGACATCTCCTCGACGTTGTTCTTCAGCCAACTGACGAACATATCAAGGCCCTGCAAGAAGGAATACAGTTAGCTACACCGGCAACAATTAAGAGAAACTGTGTAATGAAAAAATAATTCTTCACCTCGGGAAAAGACAGACCAGCCAGCTTGTTGGAGGGAGCTGCCGGGCTCGCGTCACTACCCGTGACATCAATGATGTCCACTTCGAGCTGGTCCCCGACCTTCAACCGTTTCTGAGGTGGTTTGGGGGAAGGAGAGCGAACAGTTGCCGCAGCAGCCCCAGCGAACTGATCCTGATCGGAAGAGGAGGCAGTTCGTCCAGATAGCTTCGCTCTCTTAGCCCCGCGAGCTGTAGCCTTGCCATCAGCCCCCTTGATTTTACCGAACTTCACTGCACATACAAATCATGAAAGGAGTTAGGACGATAAATAAACACATCACAACAATCCTAATAGCACTAGCGGGGCCTCACCCGTCGCCGGATCCACCATATTTTGAGGCTCATACGGGCTCAACCCCGCTTCAGCTAGGGAGTCTTCATTGTAGCTCGCCTCAAAAGGACCGTGATCCCTCATCGCTTTTACAGCGGACTCCAAATCCTTATCGACCTCTTCTATTACCCACTCGCAAGGCTTTTCTAGCCTCCAAATCAGGTCGATGAAACTACTGTGGCGGCAAAAGAAAAATTTCTGGTGCCACTTGTCCACCTTATTTTGAGTTCGCCCCTTGAACTCAGTCCGAGCTGCAGCGTAATACCAGCCCCCCGCCTTTTTGAAGACAAAGAGCTCGTGAATAAGCTCGGCGGATATTTGGTAACCCCTATCTACCGCTGCCACACCCAAATCCGTGAACTGCCTAAACGAGTTCGGCATTATCTGCCCTAACGCTAAACCCAGCCTCTTCTGGAGCTTAGAATACGGCTCATGGAGGGGTAATCGAAGACCAGCGTGCAGACTGTCCTCATAAATAGTCACAAAACCCATTGGGGGAGAGCAGGCCCTATCCTCGGGGTGAGGCTCTATTAATTCGGCGTCAACAGGAAAATTATACGTTTTGGCAAGCAATCTAATCCTAGTCTCATTTAAGGACGAAGGGTAATCCGCCACTTTTCCCTTTACACGCGGGGGTACTGTTAACGCTTCAACAGAAGGAATAGCAGATCCTAATGAAAAAATGCTAAAAGCAACACTCCTACTCGAGCCTACTGACGGAGGCAAATCGATGTCACTACTACTACACTGAGAAAGGGAGGCCATACTTACTTGTTCAAAAAGAAGGTAAATGCTCCGGCGGGAGATTTGCAACTGTGCGCAGAGGAACCAACGGAGTGAACGCCGGCAGTACCGGAACAGCAGATTAGGGATTTTTGGGAAGAAGAACACTTTTTTTGGAGTAAGAGTTTCTTTTCTGCTAAGGGCGGCGGATGTGAAATAATGTGAAAAGCAAACGTTTCAACTCCGGTGCATATACATTTGAATCCCGCTGTTGCATCCGACACGTGTGAACGTGGGCCCGTCCTTCTCGGTATATGTACCGTCCCTCAACACAGTTTAAATGGCCCATTACTTTTCCCGCCTCCTGCATCGGGTATGGGCCGGGTAAATCGACTTATCGCCCCAACTTAACCAGGCCGCTGATACTCAGCTCGCCCCTCTTGTTTCCCCTGATACTTTAGCTCGGCACATCAGCTCGGTCAGAGAAGTTCGTACAGGTGATTTGCGCGATTAATCACCTCGAAAATAAGCTCTCATAGTCTGCGTCTACAAGTCTTCTTTCCTCTTTTTTTGGGGGGGGATGTGATAGTACCGGCCTCATCCTGGGCCCGACCTAAGGCTATTTGGGCCTAAATATTAACGCTCGGCCCACAGAGTTCGGCCCAAACAAAGTCCACATCTGCCTTGAAGACCAAGTAACGAAACCCTACTTTGGAAGAAGATAGAATTCTACTACGAATGGGAATCGGATATACATGTATCAAGCAACCAGATATGTATAGGGAGTCCAATCTCTAGAAGGATTAGGGCTTAACCCAATGCTTATAAATAGATGCAAGATTAGAGGTGTAAGGGACATTCAATACTCATTGTACTCTCAAGCATAATAAAAGCTCTCTATATTCTCTCCCGTGGACGTAGATCATATCGATCAAACCACGTAAATCCTTGTGTCATCGCGTTATTGTCTCTTTTAGCTGCTTTCGCAAACCCTAGATCTATCAACGAGCCTCGAGCACTTCCTCCAATATGCAATCACAGTCATGGCACGAATGGAACGAATTAGATCTCGAAATAGCAGATCTGGAAGATCGCGGCGACACGACGTTCTAGATTGAAAAATTGCTGCAGCGAAGCGACATTAGATCTGGAATGTGACGCCATGAATTCCGGAAAGAAAGCTGTGAAATAAGGCAGCGGGATCTGGAAGAATCTGATGTCGCGGCAGATCTAGAAGAATCTGGTGCGGCGGCAGATCTGGAATATGGCCGGCAGAATGTGAAAGTTCAAGGTGGCGCGGCGGACTGGATTGGAACTACGATGATGATGTGGCAACATAATTTGAATTACGACGGCGGTGTGGCGGAAGAGAATGGAAGTACGACGATGCGGCGGCGGAATGGACGTATGGCGGCAGCGCGTCGGAAAGAATGAAAATATGATGCTAACTGCGACGGCAAAATGAAAGTACGACAGCAGCGACAGAAGAAATGGTGAAAAATAGGATTTCTAGAGAGAGAATATTTGCAGGAAAAGTGAGAATTTTCATAATCTGAAATTTGAAAAAATGAAAAATGAAATGGGTAGATGAATGGTTAATGGTGGTTCCAAAGGCAAATTGGTCCAAATTTCCAAAAGTTGGCCAGAATTTCACAAATAAAGTTGGTGAACAACATTTAATTTTCACTATTTATATTAGTTATCTCAAATTTTGCCTCTATAATAATTGTAGTATATAAATGTGCAGCAAGTAAAATGTGTGTAACTAAACTTTCTAGTTTTCCTACCAGCTCAGCAAGGTATAGTTGCTATCCCAAACTTCTTAAACTTTGTTTCCAATACCAAACATACCACAAGAAAAGAAAAAAAAGAACTAAACAAGATGTGACAAAGAAATAAGAAAATAACTTTGGCATTATATTAAAATGTGATAGGAGATTAGGAGAAGTCTGGATTATATTGTCAATTTATCATGTGATGTGCACTAACATAAAATCAATGTGAACAATCTTTGTAAAATAATGAATAAATAATAAGGCCTATCCAAGATGACATATTGATAGAGTGATATTCTTCTAACCTAAAGTCTCAAGTTCAAACTCCATCAATATTTTATAATGTCGAGCATGTCATGTGACTCACGCCATTTTCCATCACCATAAAAAAATGAATAAATTAATAAAATTCAGTAATATATCTTTTACTCAGCTATGATTCTAACTCCACGCATTGCGTAGACAAATAAAATAAGATAGCATAATCGATGTTTACTGTATTCAATAAATCTCATCTTTAATTCCCATATAACACAGAGAAGATTATGCATCAATATTTTTAACTATCAACTCAAGTAGGCAAGTTCGTGATCTTATGATTTAGACAAACTAAACTTCATACGACCTGAGAAATTAAATTTGACAAATCATAGTGAAATCATGATATTTTTTCCTTCAAAATTTGAAAAATACTTGCTGACACATTGAAGATTCACTTACTTCAGACATCTCTCTCTCCACTTTAATATATATATATTTTTGACTTAGAGAAAGGGAGCGGTAGAGCTTCTGAGACCTCTCTGTTGACAAAATTTATTATTACTTGGATATTTTAAAGAGGGAAATATTATAATAGTCACTTAAATTAATAAAATAAAATAATAGCTACTATGGTAATATTATATAAATATTGACCACTTTTACAAAAATACTCTACATAATTAATTAATATAAATTTTTAATTTTTTACAAAATTAATTACATTTTCCTTCTTCTTCTTTTCACTCTCATTCGCACCACCTCCGCTGCCGTCTCCACCGACTCCGCTGCCGTCTCCGCCGCTTTTCCTCTACCGCCGTCTCACTTCTATTGCCCCTCCTCCGCCTCTCCACCGTTTCATTGTCTTGTCGGTCCACCGTCTCCGCCGCTCACCGTCTCCACCCGTCATGAATCCATCTCCAACCTCACATCTCATCCTCCACCTCCGCATACGCGAATCCATCTTCGCTGCTCGAACCTCACATCTCATCCTCCACCACCACCATCTCGGCCTACCCTGTTACATCGCCTCGGCCTCCGTCGCATCTTTGCCATCGTATCTCCGCCGTCCAAATGTCGGAAGGAGCGAGTAGATCGACTCGCACCACGTAGGATGCGAGTGGATTTACTCGCGCCTTGCTTGTAGGTGGACGAGCGGCTCGTGCGCGCTGCTCGTGCATGTCCACCAGAGTCAGGACGAGGCGCGAACGGGGCGAGCGAGGGCCGCTCGCCCCGCTCGTGACTCGCTCGCACACTCGCACTACTCGCTCACTCCACTCGGACCACTCGCTCCACTCGCACCACTCGAGCCACTCACAACACTCATTCGCACCACTTGTTCGAGCCACTCGCATCACTCACTCACACCACCCACTCGCACCACTCCCACCACTCGCTCCATTCGCACCACCCACTCGTGTCACCCACTCGCACCACTCACTACACTCGCACCACTCGAGCCACTCGCACCACTCGCTCCACTCGCACCATTCACAACACTCACTTGCACCACTCGTTCGAGCCACTCGTACCACCCACTCGCACCACTCGCGCCACTCGCGCCACTCGCCCCACTCGCACCGCTCGAACCATTCGCTCCACTCGCACCGCTCGCACCACTAGCTCCACGCCATGTTCGACACCCGAAGCATACCGGGCGAATGAAGGTACGACTGGAGCGAGTAGATCTAACTCGCTCCACTCGCTCAACGCCATGTTCGACATCCGAAGCGTACTGGACGAATGAAGGTGTGACTGGAGCGAGTAGATCTCACTCGTTCCATTTGAGCCTTTCAAAAATTGAACGAACGGAAAGGAGCAACTCGTCCTACCTCCGCCGTCACCACACCTCCAACGTTGCAACTTCGATCAACTCGCTTACCTCCGCCGTCGATAGTGATTGCCTTCATCGGACCACTTTCATCACGCCACCATTGTATATTGGTCTCAGGAAACGGATGATAGAGAAATAGAGAAAGACAGTGGCCAGAATTCGATGTACGAGATAGATAGGGTCACCGGAATTCGATGAACGAGAGAGAGGATCGGCAGCAATGAGAGAGAGAGGTAGCCGGCAGATGAGAGAGAGAGTAGAGAGAGAAGAGAGGTACTTTGTTTAGTAATATTTTATTTTTATTTCAAATTAAATACAAAAATAAGTATAAAATGGTAGTTTTATAAGTTAAAAGGGTAAAAAAATATTTTCAAACAAATAGTGGCCAGTATTTATATAACATTAAGTTTGTGACTAGTATTTTGTTTTTATTAACTTAAGTGGTTATTCTACATAGTTTCTCTATTTTAAATGGACTGATAAGTTATAACCAATAATCGTGAATATCTTGGATTTGATTTACCTATTGGGCAGTGTATCTCTCACTTCAAAAGATTTGATATGATTTAGTTATCCTTTTTTGTAAGTGTTGTAAGCGCATCAAATGTACATCAGTACATCCATATATTAACTATAACAATCCAATTAAACAAAAAAAAAATTGCATATATTGCGTGAAACTGCTTTGGGGGTCGAGATATGTAAAATGATATCCATACTCGGATTAACACTATGAAATATCAATAAAGTTTTTAGCAAATATGCCACTGGATACTCATATATCCAAATATAACCGAACACAAATAAAATTACAGATATACCATTTTCATATGAATTTAGATTGAATGTAGGTACTAGCTTATGAATCTTTATCATACATATATTTTTTTTCGTGAGATTCAATATACACCAGAGAGAATTATATTGTAGTATTAAGTAAAAAGCAAATAATAACCTTGTACTGAGAAATTGGAATGGAAAAAAGTTTGGATTCTCTTATTTTATACCTTAGCCATTAAGCTACCATCAAACACAAGTACAACAATTGAAAAGGGAATTAATGTTCCCATCTACTTACATATGTTTTCACAAACTTTAATTTGTTACATAGATTCAGCATCATTATACTTTCATTGCAACTCACCACCACCTAATACACACCATATGGTAGTTATGATATATTACATTCATAATATGAAAGCATTAATTACTCAAACCATATATGATCGAGTATCCAGTTTGAATCACATCAAGAATACAGAGTGGCATCTGGTTGCCAATTCGACAAACCCAGCACTGAATGACTAAGTCAATTCTTAATTAGAAATTGACTTGAAAAGATTGGGTCCGTTTTCGATACCAGTTAAAATTTTTTCTAGATTTGATAATTTGCGAATATTTTGGTCCTTAGATCCAAAATTAATATTTTTCCAATATTTTTTTATTTTTCATGTAATGATTAAGGTTAAAGAAAATAAAAGTATTCAATTTTTTTGATAAGTGTGTTTTGAGGACTGAAGATAGTTATTAGAGCACCTACAATGGCGGTCGAAGGGCCTGGTCGCTAGCCCAACGACCGCCCCCCCTCCGGTCTCTGCCGTTGTAGCGACCTGGTCGGTCGCACCCCAGGTCGGGCTTGCGCCCGAGGTTGCGACCTGGGGACGTGTTAATTTATTAATTTTTTTTTCTGTTGCAATTAAAAAAAAAATAGATAGCAACGGCTAAAAACGGCTAATTTTTTTTTTTTTTTCCACATTTTCTACCTATAAATACCACATCTTATTACACTTCAAATCACACATTTTCTACCTACAATCTCTATCTTCTTCCATTTCCATCTTCCTCCATTTTATTTCACAAATTATCATTTCTTAATCAAAAAATGGGTGACAAAGATGCTCAATTCAACAATTGTTTGGGTATCAACAACCGAGCGGATTTCCGTATATGCAAAATTCTCCGCAATCCAACGAGCCATCCCCCAATTCTATCCCGCAACGTCAACTATTCTCCTCATCGCCCTCGCCCGGTAGCGGTTTTCAACATTTCTCCTCCTCGCCCGGTGGCGGTTTTCAACCTTTCTCCTCCTCGCCCGATGGCGGTTTTCAACCTTTCTCCTCCTCGCCCGGTGGCTGTTTTCAACCTTTCTCCACGCCGCCCGGTGGCGGCTTTCAATCTTTCTCCACGCCTGCCGGTGCATATCGTCAGTTTCAATCTTTCAACTTGAACGACGACGACGACGACGATGAGCAGGAAGGAGAGGAAGAGGAGCAAAATTCTCCTCCACCGTCGCCGCCTCCAACAAAGGGGAAAAAGAAGGCGACAACAACCTCCGGTAAAATGAGGAAGGTGAAATATGTCAATTATTCCAACGACGAATTGGAGTGCCTCGCCCGGTGCTACGTGGACATCGGTCTTGACCCCATCGTCGCCAATAATCAGAAGCTAGGTGAATTTTGGCGGCGAATTGGAAGGCGCTACAACGACATACGACTTGAAGGCACACCGGCGAGGGATTCCGAACATCTTCGGCAGGCGTGGAAACGCGCAAAGAAGGAAATTTTAATATTCAATGCCGAATACGTAAAAGCACAGAGGGCGCATGGAAGCGGGCAAAACAACCTCGATCTCATCCACTTGGCTGAGGATGGCTTCTACAGGGAAACGAAGAAGAATTTCAATAAACATAAGCCGTGGGCGGTAGTCAAATATCTGCCCAACTTCATCAATCCAGACGTCCCGATACAACCGGCGAAAAAAACGAAGAATTGAGAGGACGAGAGCTACACAAGCCATTCGAGCAATCCGTGCTGGCCGAGCAATCCGAGCAACGCTGAATCTGCAACCGAGGAGTCTTCGAGGATTTCCCGACCACTGGGACAGAAGTCGGCCAAAAAAGGAAAGGGAAAGGGCAAGGCCGTGGACGTCCAAGACGACAAACTCGAGCGCATCACTCAAGAAATTAGAGAGATCAAACGCTCATCTGAATTAGGGACCGCCTACGATATCTACACGAGGCCAACGAAAGACATGGACCCGGATGTATTGGAAAATCACCGCAAAGTTTGCATGATGCTCGAGAAGAAATGGGGTTTTGGTCTGTAGGATATTTCGTAGTATTTAATTTTTCGTTTTTAAATTCCAAATTGTATTGTAATTTTCCAATGTTTCAATACAATTTAGTTATTTCTTAATTATTTCGTAATATTTTAATTATAATTATTTTTATTATTCAAAATAATTATAAAACATAAAAATAATATTAAAATATTATTAAAATAATGAAAGACCTAGGTCAGAGACCGGGGTGAGAGACCTACCCTATTGTGGCCGATTTAGAAACCGGTCTTTTAATCATTGAGGTCCCACAAAAAGTGCATAAAGTATTCTAAAATATTGGGATACCTACCTAAATGTAGGTCTCCCATTGTGGGTGC
This sequence comes from Agastache rugosa, assembly GCA_031470985.1. Taxonomy (NCBI): domain Eukaryota; kingdom Viridiplantae; phylum Streptophyta; class Magnoliopsida; order Lamiales; family Lamiaceae; genus Agastache; species Agastache rugosa. Next base: position 32,794,922 of record CM062607.1, on the reverse strand, counting down.
TCTTGGGTGAGGAAGGAATATATGTTTGTTTGTTGTTTTAAACTAATTCAACAGTACTGTGGGGTGTAGCACACTGAATAACAATTGTAAAAGAGCAGACAACAGTCCACTTATTTTATTCTCATTTGGTCATTCCACTCTTAATCTAGTTAAACTATAGTTACACCTGAATATACCTATTTTACCCTTTGATGAAGCCAATTCTTATTTAGTCCTTTTGACTATATCTGACTTTTCACGTATAATTCATTCTCGCTAAGTCGCTATGAATCAGACCTTGCTCGGTTACTCTCTCTCTCTCTCTATCTCTATCTCACACACACACCCCTGCGGACAACTGTGTGTCATATCCTGTATAACATCATTAACTTGTACCAATTTGATCACGTTTTCTCGATAAATAGACTGTCGTTTGAATGAGAAAGTACCTAAATTCTGATTGCACACTTGATTTATATACAGTTGTGTAGAAAGAAATTATTCGAACAGCAAATTTGTTCAGTTTATACATTACATACTTAGACTTCACAATTAGTGTTGTTTTGTAGTGCCGGCGATGGCTGGCGGAAGTTTTCTGGCGATGGCAGCGGTGGTCGCACTGGCGGCCGCCGCTGCCGCCGTCTCTGCGTCGACTAGCGGCGAAGGATTTCAGAGAGTCCTGTCGCTGGAGAGAGCGTTTCCTATAAAGGAGGCGGTGGACCTGGAGGTGATTGAAGCTCGGGACCGTGCAAGGCACGAACGAATGTTGCAGAGTTTGTCCGGCGGCATCGTCGATTTCGCGGTCGGCGGTACCTCCGATCCCTACGCCGTCGGGTAACTTTGTTGCATCTCTCTGAATTCTGTGCTTTTGTGATTTTAAAATGTCTGTTGAGTTCGTTGTTTGAGTTTCAGTTGCAAGTTTTGTTTGATTCTTTTTGTTTGATGCTGTTGATAATGACGGGCGAGTGAGTTCAGGAAATCTATTTATTTAATGTTGTGGAATGAGTTGCTTGAATTGACAACGCGTTTTACACCTCCATCCGATTCATGGTTTGATTTTGAATTTGGAACGTGGTTATTCAGAATTAAAATGTTGGCCATTAGGATTTTGCTGTTGCAAAATGATTCGGCTGTGAGAGGTGTAATTAAGATATTTGAATATTTCCAGTGCATTGAATTTCCTTTTTTTTTTTTTGTGATTTAATTATTACACTAATTGATTAAAGTAATACTAGTTGTTAACAATATTTCTCCATGGTTAACCGTACTGCTTAATTTTGTAGACTTTATTATACGAAAGTTAGGTTGGGATCTCCACCACAAGAGTTCAATGTGCAGATTGATACTGGGAGCGACATCTTGTGGGTTACTTGCAGTTCCTGTAGTGATTGCCCCCAGAATAGTGGATTGGGAGTATTACTCCTGCTCTTGATCTTGTTACTTGCCCATTCGTTAGTATTGTGACGCTTAGTTGAAGTTATTTGAGTTTTAAATTGATTGTCTGCATATTTTGCTTGCAGATTCCTCTCAATTTCTTCAATGCTGCTTCATCCTCAACTTTTTCACCAATCTCCTGCTCGGATAGCATATGCGCTTCCATTGTTCAAAGTGCATCTGCTGAATGTTCTAGTGGGAGCAATCAGTGTGCTTATTCATTCCAATATGGTGATGGAAGTGGCACTACTGGTTTCTATGTGTCTGATGTTCTATATTTTGATACAGTTCTTGATACCTCTTTGATAGCCAATTCTTCTGCTCCTATAGTTTTTGGGTAAGCTATTCTATGATTCCTATTGATTATATTTTTATGCTGCTATTATATAGTCAGATGCTTTGTGTATTATGCATATGGTGCCTCAACACAGCTAAGAGGATCTCTTAAGTAAGAGTAATTTAAAACTGCTGCCTCTGCAAGAACAGCTCTATGTATCATAAATTTTATCTTATGTTTTTTTGGGTAAAGGAAGAGGTATTTGGGCATCATGCATTGAGTTTCTGATTTCATATAGTCTCCTCTTCACTCTACATTATCTTTTTTTTTTTTTTTTGTGGAAACAGGTGTAGCACCTCCCTGAATGGGGACTTGACAAAATCAGATAGAGCAGTTGATGGAATATTTGGCTTTGGCCAGCATGGTCTTTCAGTAATATCACAACTGTCATCACGTAGGATCACTCCTAAAGTATTTTCCCATTGCTTGAAAGGGGAGGGTAGTGGTGGAGGTATACTAGTTCTTGGTGAGATATTGGATCCAAGAATCGTCTATACACCCCTTGTTCCATCACAGTAAGTATATGACTATATTTGCAATATGCCAACTTTACTATTCTTAGCATTTGTTTTTCCTTCACAATTGTGACAGTTGGTCCTCAAGGAACAACATGTAGTAAATCCAAAAATTCTTATTTCATTTATGCAATGGATATCTATAATTAAATTCTCCAACTAATTTTTGCATCACACCACACATAAAAATTGAAGGAACATCATTGCATCATTTACTTGGTGTATTTCATTCATGTCTCCCACTTGAATGCATTTTCTTGGTGTGGTGTGTTTGACACAAGAAAATTTGCAACCTAAATGTCATTTTGTTGTCATTGTTATGCTATCAAAAGTACTACAAGTTCCATGGAATTATCGATGTCCTAAGTTTGTTCTAATTAGCCTTCAACATGCTGGTCTATTGGGCTTCATATAACTTTCAGTTGAAGCACTAAACAGCAGTTCTCATTATGTGTGGACCTCCCTGTTTGCTCTTGCAAATTACAGAAAATAAAATAATGAGATGATTTTCCTGCATGCTTCTTGTTTCTATTCACCGCATTAAGAAATAAAAAGATATGGAGACATCTATCTCAATGCAATGTTTGATTTGTATCTTTAATCTTTTCAGGCCTCATTATAATTTATATCTGCAGAGCATTGCTGTCAATGGACAACTGTTACCTATTGATCAAGGGTTGTTTACTACATCAGGCAACCGAGGAACCATAATCGATTCTGGAACTACGTTGGCTTACCTTGTGGAAGGAGCTTATGATCCTCTTGTTGCTGCAGTAAGCATCTCAATCCACTTCATGTCTGCCTTCTCTCTCCTACCCTGAATTTCATTGATGCTACGACCTGTGGTTGAAAGCAGATAATGGAAAGGTTTTTGTCCTTACAGCATACCAGATTACTGATATTAAGGCTGTGCTAAATTTTATTTTCCGAACATGAGAGTGTTTAATTCCAGTCTCTCTCAATTAGGTCTAATGAAGCTAATATCATAGATAGTGAACTCAGTTTCTTTCAACTCTTTCCTAAGCTTTTAGGGGGCGTTTACTTTGACTGATAGGGTAGATAGATAAAAATAATATAGGTCAATCTACCGTTTACTTTGATGGATTGATTATTTTTTAGCATGTTTGATCATCTTATCCTTCATATAGTCAATCCTATGTTTTATCAATCTATCCTATCACGCAAAGTAAACGCCCCCTTACTGTTTGCAGATAACTGGTGCTATTTCTCCATCTGTGAGGCCAATTATATCTAAAGGAAATCAATGCTATCTGCTTTCTACAAGGTTCGTTGTATTTATGATTGAAATATGCATTTCAGACCATCTCAGTGGATTTTTAACCAAAAAAGACCATCGAGACCTACTATGTTGGCACTCGAATAAGAATGCTGGTTTCTGTTCTATAAACAGCTTAGCAGAGGTCTTCCCTGAAGTTGCTTTTAATTTTGCTGGAGGTGCATCCATGGTTTTAAGACCAATCGACTACCTTGTGCATATGGGATTTGTCGTGAGTCTTCCCTTTACACTGGATTATTCCCTTGACATTCTACAGAAACTAAACTAATTATCTGGCTGTTGATACTAAAATAGTTTTCCAGTCCTCTCCTCTGGATCATCATTATCATCAACAATGATTGTAATAATATAGTAGCTCTCTTAGTAGCTAATTGATTCTAAGCTTCTGATTGTTACTGCTCGTCTCAGGATGGTGCTACAATGTGGTGCGTGGGCTTTCTTAAAGTTCCAAATCAAGGCACAACAATTTTGGGAGGTAGTTTCCTGTCTATAAGCTATTTGAAATACCATTACTTACTCGAAATATTTAATGTAGTATCCTTGAAGTTCCTGTTACTCTACAAGATTTTGTTCTCTACTAAAGAACAAAATATTGAAATTCAAAAATATAAAAGAAGCCTCATATTATTTTACTATAGTATAAAATCCCAATTGATCAAAGTATGCCTATGCACTGATACGCCATGTTTCCTTGCAATATTGTTTATAGATATTGAAAGCATTAAATTCTTTTCTCTGTATCATGCAAGACATTCTTGATGAATGATGCTCAAGTGACAAACTTACCCCTTTATAGAAACAGTAGATCTCTAGAAGTTTTTCTAAATTGCTTAGACTTAAACTGTACTGGCTCCATTTTTTGTTTTGTGCTCTTTTTAATCTTATCAAGATCTAAGTGCTCAAGACCAGCATTCTATGAAAGAGCCATTAGTGAAGTTTGGCTCATCTTACTTATCCTTCTCTTATTTCCAGATCTTGTTCTCAAGGATAAAATTTTCGTTTACGATTTGGTTCGTCAAAGAATAGGATGGGCAGACTATGATTGTAAGTGACTATAAAGATCCTTGTGATTTTTCATAAAAAAATTTCAGAGCATTAAGCATCATTATCATCTTCTGATACATTTCATGAGATCTAACTGTTCCAGTAACTTTTGGATCGGGTTTCTTCAGGCTCGTTGTCTGTGAATGTCTCCATAACTTCAGGTAAAGACGAATATGTGAACGCTGGACAGTTGAGTACGAGCCGAAGCTCTTCCACTGGTGAAATCTTCAGAACAACGCACAAGTATTATAGTGCTCCGGTGGTTCATTTGTTGTTGTTAGGGATTGTTTTTCTGTAGATTATTTCCACTCATGTCCATTTTTTCTTCCATTTCATATATATTTATTGCAATTGGCAGCTTTCTTAGTGTCACCTTCAAGATCATGTGTCTCCTCTAACATTTTTATTGTTATTAATTCTAAATGTATTTATATATTTTTTCAATTTAGATTATATTATAGCTGAATATTTTATATTCCAACATTCCCAAAAATGCTACATGGGAATGGGATTAAAGATGTTATTATGTACATTGCGATATGCATTGATGGTGTCTAGCATAAAATATAAAAGAGCAAATTGTATATATTTTTTTTGTCTCAAATTATTAAGTTTGTTTCACTGATCCGGGAATATTGTGCTGTATTGAGTTTGAATACATCTTAATGAGAACCTCTAACAAATTTATGATTCATGCATTAGTGTTGTTAAAAGTGAAAATTGTTATTACAAAATGTTTTAAGTTTGAATTCCGCATACACATTATAGGTTGAGCTAGTTGGCAGCACCATATTTTCTTACTGTGGCTAACCACTCTTGTATGGTGTGATTTGTAGCATTGCATACGGTCGGAGTTTACGCAGTGCATATTTTAAATAGCCGCTGCATGCTATATTCATCATAAAAAGTTTACGCAGTGCATATTTTAAATAGCCGCTGCATGCTATATTCATCATAAAAAATAAGTGAATGTGTGCGTGTGTTAGTCTAGTGGTAAAGTGGTTAATGCCCGGACCAAAGGTAACGGGTTTAAGTCTACCGTCACGTGGCCTTTAAAAATTTCTTGTAATGTTTGTTCAAAAAAAAATAAGTGAATGATTACAGGTGATAAAAGGTTCTTCTTTTCTTTTCAAGGAAAAAAAAGGATTTTATTTCTAAGAGCAAGAGCATGGATAAATAGGAAGACCACCTATAAAATCAGGAGGTTCAACCCAAATGTTAGGAATATGAGAGTTCCTAGAAGCTCTAGCGATTGCGTGAGCAACAAAATTGGCTTCTCTACGAACATGAACAACCCGAAAATGCGGATTTGCTGTCAAAATGGAATTGCAGCTGCCCAATAATGCGCCAAACTCCGAGTGATCATCAATTGATGAAGATAACCCATCAACAACCGTCTTGCTATCCGTTTCAAAAATAACATGTGAATAACCCATATCTTTGATCCAAGATAAAGCCTCGTGTAACCCCATGGCCTCTCCTTCTTCAACTCTTAAACAACCCAGGAAACACGACGTCCGAGCAGAAACAAAGCCTCCACCAGCATTGCGGAGAATAATGCCATTCCCCGTAGCATATGGATTGTGAAAGAATGCTACATCAACTCCACATTTAAACCAACCACTCGGAAGATCATGCCATCCGCGACACACTTGATGGTGTTGCCTTCTTACAGTGACGGAGGAAATCTTTTTTTGCACATGTCGCCATTCGCTTCAGCTCACCTTAGCTTGCAAAGCTGATTGTGCTGGACCTCGATAGCTCTGATTCCACACAGCTGAGTTTCGTTCCTTCCATAATTGCCACAACATCATCGCCATGCCACATCATTCTTCATAACTCACACTACCAAGCATTTTAAAAATAACATCATTGAAAGAATCACAAGAAGCAGTGATTCTATTAATTGATGATTCCAAGCTTGCAACACTCCAACAATCCTCGACAAAGGTACAACTAATGAAAGTATGCCATGTATTTTCATACCCTTGCTTACAAACCCCGCATTCTCCTCCAATAGGTATTCCTCGACTCAAAAGCTTTTCTTTAGTAGGAAGATAATTACGTGCAGCGCGCCATAAAAAACCTTTCACCTTCGGAGGAACTTTAAGCTTCCAAAGAGCCAACCAGTTTCCCTCAATTGCATGCATATGGTCGATTGTCGTTGAGCACGCTAGTCGATAGCCTGAGCGAACAGTGTAGCATCCAAATCTATCATGGTGCCAAATAATTATATCCATAGAATCTGTGGGGTTGATAGGAGTATCAAGAATCGCCTTAGCATCACTTTCAGCAAATAATTCCTTTATTAGTTCACCATTGCAAATCCTGGTTCCCGGAATGAATAAATCTCGAACTGTCATCCATAAAAGATCAATGTTGGGTGTAGTCAAAACTCGAAAATTACTATCTCTGCAAAGCCAAGGATCAGTCCACACTTTTATGCTTGCACCGCTACCAATCCTCCATCTAACTCCATTTCTAACTAAGTCTTGAGCAGCACAGATGCTCCTCCAAGTAAAACTCGGATTGTGCCCAAATTTCATTCTTCTCAAAACAAAAACAAGTGATAAAAGGCTTATTAGAAAATTCATTCAATGGCCCAAATTTTCAGAAATTAAAACTTACAAATTCAATAACGTAACTTAATAGTCTTAAATAAAGAACAAAAATATGTAATTTACCACAATACATAATGCTTAATGCGCATAGGTGTGGGTGCGATGTGATACGGATATATGAATACCGATTTTTAAAAATTATAAAATTTTGCTGTTAGATCAAGCTCAAGAAGGAGATGTAGTGGTTGGCATGATCTACACGATGGCTGGACTAGGTGTGCAGTTGACGCCGCTTTCTTTGTAAGCTTGAATCAGACGGGGGTTGGTATTATTTTGTAAGGGGCAAAAGGCGAGTTCATAGGCGCTAAAGTAGTGAAGATGCCAGATTGTTTAAGAGTGACAGAGGGGGAGGCGATGGGAGTGTATGAAGCTCTCTCTTGGATCAAGCAGAGGGGGATGGATCGTGTTGAAGTCACAACGGATAGCAAGATAGTAGCCGATGCAATGGTCTCCCATAGTGCAAATAATTCCGAGTTTGAGGTTATTATCGCCAGTTGTCGGTTACTTCTAGAGACATTTTTTAAAATTCGAGTTAAACACGTAAGTCGTGATACCATTGTTGGTGCTCATAGAATAGCTAGAAGTTCTAAAGATTTTCCTAATGCGTATGTCTGGAATGAACCTCCGTCTATTGTGGATGGTCTTCTTCATATTCCATGCGATTGCGAATATTAATATCATTGCTTTTTCCTTAAAAAAAATAATTATAGGGTGCGATTCGGCAAGCATAATATTATAAATTTCATATAAATATTTTAAAATTCAGAAATGGAATGTATGTAATTTACATTTGTCTCTAACAAATAACTTAAGTATTTTCAATTAAGTAATCTAAGCACATTTTAGAATTAATAAAATTTTGTTAAACTGCAAAAATGCACCAAAAATGAATTTATAAAAAAACAACCACAAAAGCACCTTCCATGCAACGGATTCGTGTCCTCCACACGTATATCATTTTTTTAATTATTTGAGATCCGTTAGATGACAATACTGCAACGTGGTATTTTTAGAAAATTCATGCATCATCTATATATTATTAAAACGATTGCGGATTCGAGTTTTCTCCTTAATTCGAGGTCGTACGTGGTGCTCTCTCCTTTCAGTATTCTTATTTATCTTTAATCCCGATTTTAAGCATATTTATTTATTTATTCTATGTATATTTAATATAAATTTTATCATTCTACATTGATTCTTAATAAAACTTTCCTCTTGGAGAACCTACATAAATACTCACAATCTATTTGTGTTTCTTTTGGACACGAGAATTAAGGAAAATTGTAATTTAAAGGAGAAGTAGTGGAACACATCTTTATGTGAGAGGAGGCAATTTTAAAAAAGGAAATGAAATAATTGAATAGAACAAACCAAAAAAAAAGGAATGTGAGATACTTGTTATGGGACAGAGAGAGAGAGAGTAGATCTGTATATAATATTGTGCCATTTTACAATGTGCGTTATAACTAAAAAAAAATACATACAACGTGCCATTTTACAAGTGTGTGTTTATAAAGTAAAAAAAATACATACATGATACAATTGAATTGGTAGCTGTTTATATTAAAAACAAAAAAAAGAATTGGTAGCTCTTTTATCTGCGCTTTGAATCAGTCTCTGCATCTCCCTCTCTCTTACTGGGTCCACACTTTCCTTTTCTCATGCCCTTTTTATCGCCCTTCACTCCCCTTTCTCCCCTTCTCAATCTCCTTACATCCACTCGCTAGTCTCACACGCGCCATTGCATTTGCACATAATATCTATTTTAGGTTAATGTTGGGCATATTACAAACTAAGATTGGATTCTATAAAAAAGGTAAAACATTATTGTGGAGAATATTATTTCAGTTTAGAGTATATTTCGGGAATCAATCTATATTGGTGGAATTTTTTGATTCTCTAAAAAGTTAAAATACAAATTATAAATGCGATTATATATACTGTAAAAATTTATTGCATGCTAAACAAATATGATAATCAGACATTATTATTACTACATGATTTTTCTAGCTTTCAAAAATATTCAATATAGAAACAATATTCCTAAAATATGTTCATACTTGATACAGATACTATTATACACAAATGTAATGGACGTTCTAACAATTTGTAGCCCCTAAAAATAAGAAACAAAAAAAAAAATACAACAATGTTGTCATGATTCACCTGTATACATCCGACAGACGATGGAAATCTAAAATATACGCAGCGCGAGTGAATCGACGCGCCGGAGCAGAGCGTCGGATACGGACACACACTGTTTATGGCATCCCATTAGCGAAACGGCACAAAACTCCCGCGTCCATGCAAATTACCCTCACAAGAAACAAACCAACACACACACTCACTCACTCCTCTCCTACTCTCTCATCATCCTCACCCCCCGCCCCGCCCCCTTAATTACCAATCCTATATTCATTTAAGGAAATAAATCTCATGCGTTATACGATTTCCCTCTCTCTCACATTCCTTCGTAACTCCCGACCTAATACCACTGTTACCCTGCATAACGCCTCTAATTTCTGATCGCGGAGAAGATAGCTAGAAATTAGGAGGAGATTGTTCGATTGTTGTCGATTTCGAAGGATTAATGGCGTTGGAAGCGGCGGTTCCGGCGACGCCGGCGTCTCTGTACGTCGGAGATTTGCATCCCGACGTGAACGATGCTGTGTTGTTCGAGGCTTTCGCCGAGTTCAAGAGCCTCGCCTCCGTCCGCGTCTGCCTTGATTCCTCCACCGGGCGCTCTCTCTGTTATGGCTACGTCAACTTCGTTTCGCCTCAAGACGGTACTTTATATATTTGTTTTCATCTTGAATGTGTGTATGTGTGTTTTTCTGTTGGCGTGTGCGAGTTGGAGTGGTGTGGGGGCAGTGGATCGGGGTGTGTGGTGACTGCGTTGATTCGTGATTGAAGTTGTTTATTGAATATGGTTTCGTTTTGACTGGTAGTATTGATTGGTACATTTTCATGATTAGAAAGGTTAGATCGAATTGATTGCGGTACGAACAAAGGTGAAAGCTGTATTTCACAAATTTGTTGCCTAAAATTCCTAATCGAATATCGTAATGATAATCATAAAGAGCAGCACATGAAGGAATATTGATATGTCAATTTTAACCACGAAGAGCCGTACATGGAGGCACATTGATGAATCGGTTCTGTTGTTGATTTGCGTGCATATCATAAAATTGTTCCGATATAGCTAATCGTGATTCAGTTCTGATCGGCTAATTAAAGTCATATTGCTGTTACACTATAATTATATAAGTTGCGCAATATTTTGATTTTCATGGGGGTGCAGACAAGTCCTTGGATCAATTATGAAGTGAATGGGTGTAATTTTTTTTATCATAGAAATTATCAATCATTGTTTTTGTTAATTTAAATAAACTAGTTGGACGAGCTGCGAAGGGCTTATATAGAAATGCTACCGATCAGTTTATTCCTTGAATATATCATTTTAGAAATGCTACCGATCAGTTTATTCACTTGATTGGTGTTACCATGATTCTGTTTTTCGTATTTTTATAGTTACTTGAAATTTTTGACGTATTCTACTTCTTCTTTTCCCCCTGTTTTGTGTAGCTATTCGTGCTATTGAATTGAAAAATCATTCCACATTGCATGGAAAAGTGATAAGGGTTATGTGGTCGCACCGTGATCCTGATGCGCGAAGAAGTGGAGTGGGAAATGTCTTTGTCAAGGCACGTAATTCTGGGTTTTCGACTTGACACTACTGGTTACTGAGATTTCCTTAATTACTGCTGTTGCTTGATCCACTTATTTGAACAGAATTATTTACTTCTGTTTTTACTGCTGTTGCTCGATTCACTTATTTGAACAGAATTATTTACTTCTGTTTTTACTGTAGAATTTGAGTGACTCAATAGATAGCGTCAAGCTTAAAGAAATGTTTCAGAAGTTTGGTGGTATATTATCTTGTAAAGTAGTCACTTCTGATGATGGGAAGAGCAGAGGATATGGTTTTGTCCAGTTTGAGACTGAAGCCTCTGCAAAAGCTGCCATTGAAAAGCTCAATGGCTCAGCTGATGGAGGCAAACAGATGTATGTCTTACTCTCCTATGTTTTTCCTCATGCATTTGCGCTTTGATTTAATGCCTGAGATAATTTCACTGTATTGTTAAATCCTTTCTTTTTATTTAAAGTTTTTCTTGCATAGGTATGTAGGTAAGTTTGTGAAGAAAAGTGAGCGTGCTCTTCCTAGTCATGAGGTGAAGTACACAAATCTGTATGTGAAGAATTTAGATACGGGTATATCTGAGGAAGTTCTTAAGGAGAGGTTCTCTCAATATGGAAACATTGTGAGCTTAATCATCTCAAAAGATGAGAACGGTGCATCAAGAGGATTTGGGTTTGTTAATTTTGATAAAGCAGAAGACGCTAGATCTGCAGTAGAAGCTTTGCATGGAACACAACTTGGTACAGTTGCTAAGTCATATAAATTTATATTCATTATAAATTCTTTGTTATTTGAAACTTTGGCATATAATCAATTCTTTCAACAGGCTCGAAGGTTTTGTATGTTGCCCGAGCACAAAAGAAATCCGAACGCGACGAAATGTTACGCCGCCAGTTTGAGGAGAAAAGGAAGGAACAGATCATGAAATACCAGGTCCTACAGGAGTCATTTTTCTGTGTAGAATGATTGTGTAAGATTTCTGTAATCTGTAGCTTGATTTTCCTTAATCTACTGATTGCAGGCTTCGAATGTGTATGTTAAGAATATTGATGATGATATCAGTGATGACGAGCTAAGACTGCATTTTAGTCAGTGTGGCACGATTACCTCTGCAAAGATTATGAGAGATGATAAAGGAGTAAGTAAAGGGTTTGGATTTGTTTGCTTCTTCACACCTGAGGAGGCAAATAAAGCTGTATATACTTTCCATGGTGAGCTGTGTACTTCTAATATTTTATCAATATAGTGTTGGAATTTCTTTGTATGTTTTGGGTTCATGAGAGACAAACTTTCTTTTTATGTAGTTTCTGATCTGCATACCAACTAAACCTTGTCAGACAATGATTGGTCCGTCGGGATGGGGAATGAGAAGGCTGCTTTCTTTGTTATTTAGATGATGGTTGAATGGCATGCTAGAATAACCCCTCTATACATTTCTATCTTGTCGGTTGTCTCACATTCTGAATGGATTTGAATGCATATAGCAATTGCCTTTATTATTAAATTTGTTTTCATGCAATGCATTAAAGAGTGTGGAAAGATATTTTTGCTTTAGGTATGAATGACATTTGGGATATAAGCTACAAAGTAACATATATTGGTGACTACTTGTTGCATAATTGTCCCACTTTATCTACCAGCTTTCTATTTCCTCCAAATCTGTCTTCTTAGGTTTTAAGCTTCAGTAGATTCGCTTTAAGAGCACGTTAGTATTATGACTCTGATTTGTTTTTTTATGAATGCAATGTAATACAGGGTTTATTTTGCGAAGGAAGCCATTGTATGTGGCAATTGCTCAGAGAAAAGAGGAAAGACAAGTGCAGTTGCAAGTATTATATTCTCAACGTTTGGCAGGATTACCAGGACCACCATCACCTGTTATTCCAGGTGGATACTCTCACTCTCATCTTTATTATCCGGCCCCTGGAGTCGTCCCACAGATACCTGCACAGCCTAGTCTGATGTATCAGCAGCCAGGAATTAGGCCAGGATGGAGGGCTAATGGCATTCCAAATGCTTCTAGACCTGTAGGTCATCCATCTCCAGTCACCTTGGTCAGTTTACTAGTTTTCAGTTTAAGCACTATGTTCTAAATAGAACTATACTATAAGTTGGCTTAATCTTTTAGATATAATTAAACTCAAGTCAGTCATTTTTTTCTGCTTCTCTTTTTATTTATTTTTTCACATTTTAAAGGGTCCCAACAATTCAAGGCAAAGACCAAGAGGAAGGATGAATGGGAATGTTCTACCACAGGCTGGTGGTCTGACATATCCGTCACATTTGCAACGACCACTTCATCCTGTGACTTCTAAAGATATAAACAACCAGCAGGTATGTTTTCACATAAGACATGGATTTAATTAGTTACAGCATGTTCTTTTTGGTAGCTTACTGAAACTGCAGATCTCTTTCTTTCTGTCGTCGATAACATGTTCTTTTCATTTGTTTAGTACCATATATGTCCAAGAAATATGTTGTCCAATACATGACATGCATGTAACTGATAATTCTCAAAATTGTTTATGTTCAGCCTATGTTGATGTCTGGTAAGGAGTCGGAAATGTTAAGTAGCATGCTTGCTGCAGCTCCTCCGGAGCAGCAGAAACATATTCTCGGGGAGCGTCTTTATCCTGTGGTTGCTCATCATCAGGTTGATAACTTATTCCCACATTAATTAATGTAGGACTAATGTAGTTTATATCATAAGTTGATTTGATTTACATGTGTTGGTGCAGCCTGAACTAGCAGCAAAGATAACAGGAATGTTTCTGGAGATGGACAATAGTGAACTACTAGTTTTATTGGATTCACCAGAATCTCTAGCTGCCAAGGTGGAAGAGGCTGTTCAGGTGCTCAAACTATCAAAGGCCAAGGTGTCGAATCCAGACGCGCTGCGTTCAAATTACCTTTCTGCTGGAGTTGCTGTCAACTGAAGCCTGAATTAGATCACACACATGTTTTCATATTTTGGAAGTTTTGTGGACATGCGTTTGCTTGATGTTGAGTTGAGTTTGAGTGTGGCAGTGACTATATCTGTGTTATTTGTCTTTTTGACATTTTGCAGTTATTACAGTCTACATACTAATTCTACAGGCTATGCTTTGCTTCCGTCTTACTCTCTATTAGAATATACCAATACATGTAATCATGTCTTGAATTTTCTCTCAGAGTGGTTTGGGTCAATAGTTTATTCAGATTTTTTAAGGCAGCATTATGAAATACTCCCCCGTCTCGTGATAAGTGGTCACATTTTCTTTTTGGGTTGTCTCGGAATAAGTGATCACTTTCCTTATAAGAAAATATACTCATCTCACAAAAAGTTATGGGTCCCACCATTTTATATCTTTTTATCCTTTAAACATCATTTTTCTTAATTTTCATGCCGAAAAGAATGTAGCCGCTCAGGCTTTTCAAGTTGACCGACTTTTTTTACTGTCCCGTTCGGTTTTTGGGTTACACGTCGGCTTCATGGTTGACGTTGACCAGTGAACCAAATTCTCTTTCGCATGGCGGCTCAAAACGTATATCAACGCTTTACAAGAGTGATCGAGACTAATTTTATTGCTATGAATAAAATTAATTCACATTAGAGTATATGTCCACCATCTTTAGGTATCCTAATAATGAAGGTATATTGACAATCTATACATAATACGAGGCCTTGCGCCGCCTCCTAACTTCATTGATTCAAAGAATTCTTGCTTGGACTAATTCAGACTATTCAATTGTATTAAACATTAGAGTATATGTCCACCATCTTTAGGTATCCTAATAATGAAGGTATATTTACAATCTTTACATAATACGAGGCCTTGCGCCGCCTCCTAACTTTATTGATTCAAAGAATTCTTGCTTGGACTAATTCAGATTATTTCCAGCTAAAGATTTTGCCTGTAAAATACTCAACTTTAGATTTCTTCTGATTTTGCAACCATGACCGATTTCTCCCAAATTTTATGCTGACATGGCTGTCAGAAAATCCTACGTGGCTAAAACAGGTGACATACAAAATTCTGAAAAAATATTTTTGCCTGTAAAATACTTAACTTTCAATTTCTTCTGATTTTGCAACCATGGTCCATTTCTTCTGTATTTGTCTGTTGAGTTGACTGCTAGCAAATTAGATTAATATTAAGAAGTTGGTGAAGTTTTCTCTATCGTCTTTCAAGCTTTCTATCAAAATATTAAGAAGATCAATCTTTTCTCTTAAAACAGCAGAGAAATGTTTAGAGATCTTAACAAGACTGAAGAGAAAATATCGATCATTTTGATATTTTAATAGAAAGCTTGAAATATGATAGAGAAAACTCTGACAATTTCCCACTATTAATCTAGTTTGCTAGCAGTCAACAGATAAATATAGAAGAAATCAAAAGTTTGGAGAAAATCGACTATGGCTGCAAAATCAGAATAAATCGAAAGTTGGGTATTTTACATGCAAAAGTACTTTTATTAGAATTTTGCATGTCATCCATTTTGGCCACGTAAGATTTTCCGGAAGCCATGTAAGCATTAAATTTGGGGAAAATCGGCAATGGATGCAAAATCAGAAGAAATCGAAAGTTGAGTATTTTATAGACAGAATCTTTAGCTGATATGCAAAACCAGAATTTTGTGAAAGTGTAGTATTTTACAGGCCATAAGGCCAAATTTTAATAGCCTTCAACAATGTGTACATCTCACCCTCCCTTTTTATATATGTAAGGAGGGCAACATGCTATCACTGTTAGAGGTACACATGATTTTAAATATGAGATATTACCACTTTAAAAATAAGATATTTTTAAAGCGGTAATATCTCATAAGATATTTGTGAGATTTGAATTTTATAATTTTTTTTATCACAAACTACACCGTACACATTACTCTAGCTATAGATTACTCTTGGTGATGAAAAGGTAGAAGTTTGAAAAGCAATCTATATATTATTAATACGATTACAGATTCAATGTCTTTCATTAATTCGGGGTCCTATGTGACGTATCCTCCATCATCTATTCATGTATATCTTAAATCCTCATTTTGTGCTTTTTTATTCATATATTTTCTAAAATTTAAATCTCACATCAAATTATTAGTAGTCCTCACCGACTAGAGAACCGATACAAGAATTGAATATAATGTAAACCAATCAAAATAATTTCTCATTTAATTTGACCAAACAAATTAAATTTTAGCCAAATAAGTAGTTAAACATTAAATTAATTTGGCCAAATAATAATTGATTATGGCCAAATATTGATCAAACAAATAATTTAACATTTAATAATTTCTTAATTAATTTGATTCTTATTTAATTTGGCTAAATAATACTCTCTCAGTCCACAATAAGTGTGGTGTGGAGAGTGTGACACGTGTTTTAAGAAAAACTTAGTAAATGCTTGTTAAATGGAGAAAGTAACCCACTTATTTTGATTTATTGGGAGGTATAAATATTAGAAAGTTAGTGGAGTCATTTCTCAACATGGGAACGCCATTTATTGTGGATGGCCTAAAAAGGTAATAAAGACCACACGAAGTGATTGGTTTTGGCCAAATATGTAGTTTAACATTTAATTAATTTGATCAAATAATAATCAATTTAGCCAAGTAATTAGTTTAATATTTAATGTCATCATATATATATTCAATATATATTTAAGCAATACATATTTAAAATAGCATTTTAAACAGTAAATGAATTTAATAAATGTCAAATCATCAAAATATATTTTGAAGTTCATAAACTAAATTCTAAAGAATGTCAACTAAAGTATATCACTAAAATATATAAAGAATAATTCCTCCGTTTCCAAATAAGTGTTTCGACCCGTCAAAAAATGTATACCAAAACAATTAGCAAAATGACACATTGTATCCCTAATTATTGTATAGTAAAGTGAAAAAATAACTTTTTGTCTTGAGTCAAGAGCATAGATAAAGATCAAGGACGATAATTCAGTCCACAGAGCGGGATCCGCAAATCCTTCTTGTTAAAATGAAAACCCTAAACAATTTCCTCATTCTTTTGACCCTAGAGGAATTGCAATTGCGGGAGAATGTTAAATGTTCAGATGGCACCACCAAAACTCCAACGTTCGTCCTTTACTCATTTCTCTGTAGGGCTTGGGGGCTGCTAGTGCTAGTCTTTTCGACGAATCCCTTGTTCGAGAATGCGCAGTTCTGTTTGCACGAATGCTCTCTTAGGCAGCTATCTCCAACCTTTTCGTCTCTTCGCTATGCCAACCTGCAGCTATAGCTAAGGTAGTTTCAACCCGTAGTTGTAGTATTGAATGTTGTTTCTTTGATGGGATCCGACCGGAGTTCAAGTATTCCCTTTTTTGTTTTGATTAAGATTAACAATTTATCTTAAAATTTACATTGAAAGTTACGATAAAATTTTTGGTGGTGGAACACTTATTTAGGGAATATATTAGCTTGCCCAATCACTGAATCACCTACTCACAAAATAAACTACCACATGAGAAATTCTATCTTACATTTACATGTCACCTCTCACATTAAAATATTTTACTAATAAAATTTATATTATTAAAATATTTTTATATGAGAGTTGAGTACAGTAGCTAGATATATAGCTTGATTAGAATTTCTCCTACCCCACCTGCGGTTCCAGATGCATCGGTTGACCTCGCCCAAAATTTTGATCTCTCATTGGCCAAAATTTATTTTGGTCTAACCCCCACAGTTAAACCCCTACACCATCTCACAGAGTATACCCTCACCTATAAATGAATGCAGCCGGCAGGCCGCCACTCACCGACCTCTCGCATTTCTCCTCTCCGCGGCGGCGCAACACCACCTGCTCACAAAAATTCCATATCTCCATCCTCTCAAAAATGGAAGCTCTCCGCTCCGCCACCGCGCAATCGCCTATCCACCACTCCAAATTCACTCCAAACCACGACGTCAGGTCATCCTCCAACCGCCTCGCCTGCTCCCGCCGAAAGCCGTTAATCCTTGCCACGCTGTCAAAGCAGGGATCGGAGATTCTTCCTTCAGTCCCTAGAGCCCCGCCGCCGGCTGCGCCGCCTCCACCGCCGGTGTCGGAGCCGCTTCTGAGAGTTTCTCCGGCTTCTCTCCAGTGCGAGAGCGGCTGTTTGCTGCCGAATGAGAATATGGGGAATGGTGCTGGTAGGGATGGTACGCTCAGTGCTATGGAATATTTGACGAACATTCTGGCGTCGAAGGTGTATGACGTGGCGTATGAGTCGCCGTTGCAGCTGGCGACCAAACTGTCGGAGAGGTGGGGGGCGAATGTCTGGCTTAAGAGAGAGGATCTACAGCCTGTATGTAATTAGTGTCTGTGTGTGTGTATTTTATCATTTTCAGTATACCTCTACGTCTGTAAATTTTTGCATGCTTCCGTACGATCATCTTTAAATACACATGGAAATTGATCGGATTTTGGTATTTTAGTATGGTTAGGACCTTGAATGGTTTCTATTAGTGTTCCTGAGTTTTGAGCTGAATGTGAATGGGTTGTCAAATGTTTTGAAGATATTCAAATCTTTTGCCGTTAGTTTTGGTATGAAATTATATCTTATATTGGTATTTGTTAGATGCTAATTTTAGCAACCGGCGACTGTCAAATGCAAGCTTGTGCTTAGTTGGTTTTTTAGGAAGTATAGTACTCAACCATGATTAAGTTTTCGTTCTAAAGGAAAGCCAAAGCGGAGTTTTTAGATGCAGGGCATTGATCTCATGAACACTAAGTTCTCTGTGACTGAGATAATGGTGTTTTGAAAGTGAAACATTTACGCCTGCATATGATCTGTCATGCAGGTTTTCTCGTTCAAGCTTCGAGGTGCTTATAATATGATGGCTAAACTTCCAAAGGAGCAGCTTGAAAGAGGGGTAGTTTGTTCCTCAGCAGGAAATCATGCTCAAGGTGTAGCATTGTCGGCTCAGAGATTGGGGTGCAATGCTGTGATTGTGATGCCTGTTACTACTCCAGAGATTAAGGTTATTTCTTGTTTATTTATGTTATACATCAAGTATCCGAAATAGGCAAAAATACCATTTTTGAAGCCATTTTTCTTGATAATGGTAGTGGAGGTCAGTTGAAAGACTTGGGGCAACTGTTGTACTCATAGGCGACTCATATGATGAAGCTCAGTCTTATGCCAAGAAGAGAGCAGAAGAGGAGGGCCTCTCGTTTATACCTCCTTTCGATCACTCTGATGTAATCATAGGGCAGGGAACAGTTGGAATGGAGATTGTCAAGCAGATGACAGGCCCAATAGAAGCTATTTTTGTGCCTGTTGGTGGTGGAGGGCTTATAGCTGGCATTGCTGCCTATGTGAAAAGGGTCCGTCCAGAGGTGAAAATTATTGGAGTGGAACCATTTGATGCAAATGCAATGGCATTATCACTTCACCATGACCGTCGAGTAATGCTGGACCAAGTGGGAGGCTTTGCTGATGGAGTAGCAGTAAAAGTTGTTGGTGAAGAGACTTTCCGCTT
Source organism: Agastache rugosa (assembly GCA_031470985.1). Lineage (NCBI taxonomy): Eukaryota > Viridiplantae > Streptophyta > Magnoliopsida > Lamiales > Lamiaceae > Agastache > Agastache rugosa. The sequence goes on along the minus strand of CM062607.1, from coordinate 32,775,526 downwards.
ATGCAGGGAACTGATAGATGGTGTAGTTCTTGTTGGCCGTGATGCAATTTGCGCCTCAATTAAGGTTAGCCATGTATGGGATTGTTTTTATGTAATCCCATTAGTCAACTTGCTATCGTTGACTGCATTATTTTTCTGGAAACTGCTGCATAATGAGCTGAGATTCTTAGTTAAGAAATAATAGCTTGGTATATTCTATCTTGTCCTTTATGGTCCCTTAAGCCAAAATATATAGAGCAATTATATAGTTATCCGGATGAGACTTTGGAAAGTTAGTTACTCAAGTTTGATGGTGTTAGTCATGGTGTGGTTCTACTTATTTTTCTGGGACATTGAAAAGCTCAGTGATGTTGCATAGAGAACTAATTTTTTATAGTTTATCATTTTTTTTTCAATATTACCCTGCAAGATTTCTCAGATAGAAAACTTTACATCTATTCAATTTGACTTGGTTAAAACTGTTGATCTTTTCAAGGGGGTTCATGACATCTAAAACTCAAAAACGGTTGCATTGTAATATCGATCGTGCATACTACTCTTACTGCCTCCAACTCAACTGTCCATTGTCCTCTCCCAGAGATTCATTTATCAATTTACTAGGTTGTCTGTTTATATGTGCTTGGAAATGCTATGTGCCTTGAAGTCTGAGAACATACTGCTTACTTTTAAATGGGTTTTCTACAGGATATGTTTGAGGAAAAAAGGAGCATTTTGGAACCAGCGGGTGCTCTTGCCTTAGCTGGAGCTGAAGCTTACTGCAAGTACTATGGACTGAAGGATGCAAATGTAGTAGCAGTCACCAGTGGAGCTAACATGAACTTTGATAGATTGAGATTGGTTACTGAACTTGCAGATGTGGGCAGACGGCGGGAAGCTGTACTTGCAACATACATGTCAGAGGAGCCTGGGAGCTTTAAACAATTCTGCGAGCTAGTGAGTTTTTATTTAATTCAATTTTTCTCATTATGTCAAGGACGCAGTTTAAGTTCAAATACATTGTACTGATTGCTTGCAGGTGGGACCTATAAATATTACTGAATTCAAATACAGATATAATACAAATAAAGGACAAGCTTTAGTACTATACAGGCAAGATATATTTATATTCTTTTGTTCATTTATATAAGGAAAGTTGTGTTCATTGGCTCTAATAGTATTTTGCAGTTCTTACAATCACGAATCATAAGATACTTCATTTACCTCTTCTTTTCTTTTCTTTAACAGTGTTGGCCTTCATACTGACTTAGAACTTCAAGCAATGGTCCAGAGAATGGAATCTGCTCAACTACGAACCATAAATCTTACAGAAAATGACTTGGTCAAGGATCATTTAAGACATTTGGTATGCATTTCTTTTATTTTATTTATATTTTTTTGTGGAAATGATCCTCATAAAGCAAGCTTTCTGAACTTTGATATGTTATTTACAATGAGCTAGACCCCGCTTCTATTCCACTCATGAATCATGAGTTATCGTATGATTGCATATGTGACAAAAATGGTGATGGATGTTGTTAGATTAAACCCATATATTTAATTATCTTTATAAGCTACAATAGTGCTTTTTGGTATTTTTGGAATTTGATCATGAGTTAATGCATTTCTCATGTTATTTTTGATAAGTATGTGCTTGGCCATAGGTTAACAAAGCTTGATAGTTTCATTCTTTATTTATCTAAGCTTATTTTAAAGAGCTTATAAACTCTTGAAGCTTATAAGCTCTTCAAGGAGCTTATAAGATGTTTTGCCTCAAGAGCTTGTAAACTATTAAAGTGTTTGGATAATTGTACTAATAAATTCCACACCATCTCTCTCACTCTCATACCTCTCTCTCTCCAGTTTTGGTCATAATAAAATTTTATTCCAAACTATTCTTTTTACACAATTGTGCAAAATCGACAAACCTCAGTGGCATAAACATATTATAGATAATTTACATATCACCTGCGTTGCTGCAACTTAAGGTATGGTAGAGAGAGAAAGAGAAGAGAGATAAATATATTAGTGAGAAGAAATAGAGAGAAGAAGAAAAGGAGGAGAGAGAAAACAAAATTAGAAAGGAGAGAGAGGAGACAAAGAGAGAGAAGACAAAGAGAGGGAGAGATAGAAAAAAAAATTAGAGAGAAGAGAAAGAGAGAGAAGACGAAAAGAGAGAGAGAGAGAATTAGAGAGGGGAGAGAGAAGACAAAAAGAGAGAAAAAAAATTATAGGTATAATTTAGAAAAAAAGTTAATTTCTTTAATTTATTTTATATTATAAATTAAAAAAAAATGGTGAAAATAAGGAAATTGAGTGTTGTTCATAACATATTTACAAAAATAAGTTGGGGTAGATGTACTTTTGTTTAGGAGCTTATAAGCTCTTAGTGCTTTTTTTTTTAGTTTATAAGCTCTTGAAGAGTTTCTTTTGCCAAACACTTTGCAAGAGCTTATAAGGTCTTAAACAACTTATAAGTTATTTTAAGGAGCTTATTTTAAAGAGCTTATAAGTTGTTGAAGCTTATAAGCTCTTCAAGGAGCTTATAAGATGTTTTGCCTCAAGAGCTTATAAGCTATTAAAGTGTTTGGATAAAAGAGAGGAGAGAGAAAAAAATTATAGGTATAATTTAGAAAAAAAAAGTGATTTATTTATTTATTTTATATTATAAATTAAAAAAATAAAATAAAATGAAAAATGGTGAAAATAAGGAAACCGATCGGGTGTTCATAATCTGGAGTAAAAGGATTCGAACCTTTGCATGCCGGTACCAAAAACAATTGAGTGTTCATAACATCTTTACAAAAAAAAAGTTGGAGTAGAGGTACTTTTTTCTTTAGGAGCTTATAAGCTCTTAGAGCTTTTTTTTTTGGAGCTTATAAGTTCTTGAAGAGCTTCTTTTGCCAAACACTTTACAAGAGCTTATAAGCTCAGCCAAACACCCTCTAAGTCTGGCCTGTCTGCACAGCTTTTCTTAGTAATTAACTCTACTAGATATTCTTCTTTTAGTCAGCTTGATGAAAAGTTGACAAATTCATGAGCATAGATTCAGTTTGGTCACTTGAGAAAGAACTTGAGTTAGCTATGAAAACACATGATATCTAACCATTAGGTACTTGTTTTGTAGACAACAAATAAATATTGTATTCATTTTAATTAAGGCCGTATTTGGTTGCTGGTATGTGCTATAACCTTAAGAGACATAGATACCTACTGCATATCTTTGAGGATGGGTGGGTGGCAGATTCTTTCTGTTTGGAGAAAGTTGATGATTTCTATAAACATTGCCTGGAACTCTAGAACTATATTTGTAGTTAACAGTCCTTAAACTAAGTGTCCAGGATGTGCAATACTTTTGGTAAATCGTTCATGGACATCCTAGTACAGAAACTCACTGGAAATTGGAGTTGTACGACCTGAGAGGGGAGATAATTTATTAACACAAATTGCTGAGAAAATTAATTAGTTGGCTGGGTGTTGTTTATTTCAATGTTGATCATTTCATCTACTTTTTTTTTTTTTCATTTCAATATGTGAACATCATCAAAACAGTGATGTTAAATACAAGGCACTGACAATACGAAAAAATGGAAAATGTTATCACCGCACAAAGCCCTACATGGGCTCAAATTAATGATCTGATAATTTGCTAGAAGTTCTACCGGTGACTGATTCTTGCATCAGTGTGTATATAGACATCAAACTGTTTTAAAGTAGTGAGTAAACTTAAAAGAAAATTGAGTTCAAGTTCAAAGTGATGATAGTTATCTGAAAAAACTCGGGATTGATCTATTTTGTGTAATGCTTTTTTCATTTGGTTTTTTACTATATTTTGACATGTGGTGGTACCACCTTTACTTATTATTCATGCAGTTTAGTTAGCCTTTTCCTATCAAAATTTCATCTGTAAGATAGAGTAATTTGAGAAAATGAGGTTGCATTAAATGTCCCATTAGAAGTGAAATCTTAACATTGTATCAATCAACTGTTGATGGTAATACTATTTCCTCAAATACTTGTAACACCTGACTTCATTCAGTCCGTCAATCTGGAATTCATGGGTGGTTTAGCGATTCAGCTCAAGTTTCAATGACAGAATTAGTTGTTCCATATTGGCAAATAAGGAAACATGGATAAATGAACCAATGCAGCTGGTATAGGAGTGCTGTTCCTTCCTCATCATTCCATGTTGGCAAATAATTTTTTCGAAATGCTAATACACATACTGGAGACGAACTTAACTCTCTTACCTACACTCTTGACCCAATTACGTACCATGTACAAGAAAACTATACATGAAGATGACAAGTAAATTCTGACATGTCATATTGTTGCTCAGTATGTAGATTCTCTGTTTACGAGACTTTTAGTTGCTAATCTTAAGTTCATTATTCTATGGAGTGTAAGAGATCTGAAAATTCTTGTATTTGAGAAGTCTCAAAGTCCAAGATAATGGTAGATATGTTAATATATACAAGTGAGATCAGTGTATGTTTATTAGGAACTATATATAAGTTAACCATGGTGAAGATATTCATATATGATTAGAGGAATAACCATATATGTATTTGATGAACTGTATTTGCTGACATTCCTTAAACGAGATAGCATACAAGGATAGCTACATGTTTTTTTTTTTTGTTTTGTTTTTTTTTTTCCAATTAAGATGGTTATTTTTTTTCCTTATTTTTTTATCTATATACTTATTATAAAAGTGTCTTGTTTACAAAAATTGATATGCCTATTATACCTCTATTATAGATTTAATTATAGGGAAATAATGTATATCATATGATCATATACTATATTTATCTTACATATTATTAGATTATGCTTATACTATTCTTAGTTATTCAAATTACTTAGGGTAGTTTAATAAATTAATATAAATACATTTTATTTATTTGATATGAGATAATAATGCTTTGATATAAGATAAGAATCCTCTTACATTTAAATTTCCTCAAAATTGTGGTATGATTTATCTATTTTTTACGTAACTATATTTATTATTTAAATTTATTATGATATGATTCATACATATATATTATTGTTGTTAAAATCTATTTATAGTACGTGCAACGCACGTATGACACTACTAGTTTATTTAAATGTTTGTATTATAAATGATGATCTAATCCACCATTAAAAGAAAAGTTAATTCTCGAAGCTAGAGTAGTCCAAAGCATTGTTATATGCGTCTCTTGGTTATAAACATGTCATCATCATTTAACATGAATGCATGCATGTAGTTAGTCTACGGTACACATTTCATTTATGTGCTCAATTTCTTTTCAGATGGGTGGAAGATCAAATGTTAAAGATGAGTTGCTATGCCGTTTCATTTTCCCTGAGAGGCCCGGTGCATTGATGAAATTTTTGGACGCTTTGAGTCCACGTTGGAATATTAGTTTGTTCCACTACCGTGGGCAGGTTGTAATCCTCTCTATACTGTATGCTCATCTGCTATCTTTTATTGATATTAATGTAGAGAATTTACCATTTTGTTGTATGTCTAGGGAGCAACTGGTGCAAATGTGCTAGTTGGTATCCAAGTTGCTCAAACAGAAATGGATGAATTCCGGCATCGTGCAAACAGTCTTGGGTATGAGTACGAACTGGAAACTGCTAATGAAGCATTCCAGCTTTTAATGCGATAAACGGAGATACATGGTATCTTGATTTACCCGTTGGAGCTCATGCGCCTTGAAGCGGAGCAGCCTCATTTTTGGATCGTGATTCAGAGGGGCTTGAAGCTAAATGATTTATTTCTGAGTAAAAAGAAGAATTATATTTAAGATGGGAACAATTTGGTTTAAGTTCCTTGAAAAGTTTTGTTTTTTCTAGTTGTGGTAGAATGTCTATTTGGTGATGTGACTTTGTCTTGAAATAATTTAGTTTTTTTGGTTGAGACATTGCCCTTCATTACTATGTATATGTATGTTTTTTTTGGTTGAGACATTGCCCTTCAATACTATGTATATGTATGTTGTAATATGGCAGTTTTAGAACCCTTGTTTTTTATTTGATAATATCGTTGCAATTATTTGGTTATCTTATTATTCAACTGGCAAAAAAAATATGTCTAGTAAATAAAATTAAGTTTTGCGAAAAAATTTATGTGTGTATATATTAATGTATATATTTATAAATTTATTTGAAGAGCAAGAAATGTAAACTCTCTTTTAAGTATGACGTGAATGAAACTGTCTATGACATCATTGACATGAATAACAAACTCTCTTAATATTAGTTGAACCACGCTAATTTGGGTCGGAGGGAGTAAAGAGTAACATTTTTCCAACTATGAGGTTAAACATCTTTATTTATACTAGCACAAAGTATGTGCATTCGCACATAAAAAATAATGATTAATATTATGTATTTTATTTAAATTTTGATCATATTGTTGAATTTTTTTAAAAATAGTTCATATGAATGAATGAGATGAAACATGCATCACTATTTATACTTAAACTACTTAAATCAATGATTAAGATCGTTCGAACACACATTTGATCCAATAGCAATAATTAACTAACCATAAAATTCCATATATATCTATTACTAATACGAAAATAAAGCTGCCCCATCCACGGTGCTCCGTTCAGATTTTCCTTTATTCTGGTAATTTGTCTAATTTTAATTTTAATTCATATATATTCTAATTTTTATTTTAATAAATTTCATATTCTTGAAATATCACATGTTTATCTATTAACCACATCTCATATTTATCTTTCCCTCTATTTAATTAAATTCTTCTATTATACATATTAAAATAATAACAATTTCGGAATGCATTCTTATAAACCCTTATTTTATACATTCTTAATTCATATATAATAATGTATAGAAAATTTGTAAATGAAAATTTCTATGAAGACTAAATAAATATATTTAATTAACAAGTCTATATGGAATCCTTTTTATTTTTCATTCATGTTTTTCTAAAAATTCGATTAGTGCTTTCTATAAAATATATACATTGAATCAAATGTGGAATATGTAGCTAAAGAAAAGAACAAAAAAACTTGAAGATGTAAACAGATTTTTTTCCGCATTTTGGCAAAGATTAGAGATATCGATTTAACATGTACTAACGAGACAATTCAAATATACTTAAAAAGAATGATTTTTACTAATTTTAATTAATATTAACTTTGTTTATATTTTTATCGAGTAATTTAGTATAAACCAACGAGACGGTTCAAATAACATAGAAGAATGATTTTTACTAATTTTAATTAATTATTATTTTGAAGATGTAAACATTTTTTTCTGCATTTTGGCAAACATTAGAGATATCGATTTAGCATAAACCAACGAGACGATTCAAATATACTTAAAAAGAATAATTTTTACAAATTTTAATTAATATTAACTTTGTTCAGATTTTTATCGAGTAATTTAGCATAAACCAACGAGACGATTCAAATAATATAGAAAGAATAATTTTTACTAATTTTAATTAATTTTACTTGGGGTGTTTATATTTTTATCGAGTATTACTCAACGGATTTGAGACGTGTATGTATAGTAAAATCACTATTTTAACCGAAAATACATAATGAATGAGTATACCCGATCCATTATCATTCATAATTATAAATTTAGATACGTGAAATAATTAATTTTCTAAGTTTGATTAATAATTAACGCGAACAATATCACAACTTTTATATATGCTATTAAATTATTTTTAAAATACATATATATAAATTAAAACATAAAGTTATTTCCCGTCGAATTCCGACGGGCTACTTACTAGTAGTAGTAGTAGTAGTATATATATATATATATATATAGATATTCATAAGATTAATCTAAATTTAGTTTCTAAAACTTGAGTTTTTTTTTGGTAAATCAATCAAAGGTCAACTTTACAGATTTTCACAAATTATTATTTTTAATTTCAATTTTTAAATCTAAAAATTTAAAAATATTTTTTTTAATTCTTGTCTGTCATGAAGTAGATTAAAATTTTAAAAAAATAAAATGAAAATTTTGTAAGAATGGTTATAAACTTACAATATTTAGAGAACTAAAGTTTAAAAACTAAAAATATCAAAGACAAAATAATTAATACTCGATAATTATAAGAGATATTAAGTATTATATCAACAAGTTTTTAATATATAAGTTTTTACCAACATTATTACATAATTACATTATTAGTCTTATATTCAGTGCTTACAAGGAATAATTGTATCATAGAATCGTTATAGTTAGATAATACAGTTATAATACTAAGATAATTACTAATTAAAAAAATATAAATGTCTATAGAGATAGCTCATATAATTTCTTACAAATAAATTTATATTGTCCTTAATTTTTTATAAGATATTGTCCTGAAATTAAGTATTAATGTATTTCTGGATGATCCGTTCGGGCAATATTATAATTTAATATTAAATATATTATAAAATTAAAAAATTAGCAATAATTATCTTATCATAACTCTTGATCAATATCCAAAGAAGATATAAATAATCGATAGGTAATAGGTAAATAATAGATTTAAAATCAGAATGTTATGATCATGTAAAGTTTTAGATAAAATACATATATTATAATTTAATATTAAATGTATTATAAAATTAAAAAATTAGAAATAATTATCCTATCATAACTCTTGATCAATATCCAAAGAAGATATAAATAATCGATATGTAATAGGTAAATAATAAATTTAAAATCAGAATGTTATGATCATGTAAAGTTTCATACTAATGTTTAGATAAAATACATTTTTATTTTTTTTATTTCTCTTACACACTTTTTTTTCCCTTCATATTCATATTATCATCTTTTTGTTTTTATTTAATCATTTAATATGCATCCTTTTTTTTTTCATTTTTCAGAATTTTAGTAAACTAAAAATTTAAGCTTAAATTTAAAGAAATTTATCATAAATACAATCAAAAAAATTATTCAAATTAATTAAGCAACAAATTAATTGAATGAGATTCATCCAAACATGGGCCGAAAACTTTTACGTCAATCACATTAGTTAAGAAACAAATTACTCCCTCTATCCCGCTCATATTGTCATGTTACTGTTCGGCATGTAGATTAAGAATAAAAGTAAAAAGATAGAAAGTGGTAGGTCCCATGACTTTTAAAGGGTTTTGAAGTGTTAATTCTTTCCTTATTTGGAACAAGACAATTTGAATGAGACAACCCAATAAGAAAAGAAAATAATATGAGCGGGACGGAGGGAGCATTAGATAAGTTTGATGTAATTGCCCTAGCTATTCAATTTTTATTTTTATTGGTGCCAATCCCGCAAACTTTTATGTCAATCACATTAGTTAACAAATAAATTATTATAAGGTAAGTTCGATGTAATTTCCCTAGCCATTCAATTTCTATTTTTATTTTTATTTGTGTCAATCCCTCAAAAAAATTTCGACAAATTAAACAACTAATTAATTAAATGGGATTCATCTATAGATGAGCCCTAAACTTTTACGTCAATTACAATATTAGGGAAGAAATAAGTTATTGATAAGGTAAGTTTGATTTCCATGAATGAATATATCTACTATAATTAAAATATATAATATTAAGTTATATTATTACCTTATTGCCCTTTAATTTATATATATTTGGGGGCGTTTACTTTGCGTGATAGGATAGATTGATAAAACATAGGATTGACTATATGAAGGATTAGATGATCAAACAAGCTAAAAAATAATCAATCCATCAAAGTAAACGGTGGATTAACCTATACTATTTTTATCTATCTATCCTATCACCCAAAGTAAACGCCTAAGAATATTTTAGGCAAATCAAATTTTGTAAAACAATGCTCTTTTTATTTAAGTATAGATTTCGTGGGACTATTCATATTAATGATTAATATCTTACGAACACACATTAGGTCCAATAACTATTAGTATTTGCTAAACATAAAATTCTAGTAACCTATCTATATAATTTGTTTAATGTTCAAATGATATATTTATATATGTATTATATTTATAAAACATACTATATTTTGGCTTCTATTAATAGCTTCAGCGAACTTCCTTTACAAGATTGTTTTAACGTGCCGCTTGATTTTTCGTTAGCTTCTTTTTTTTTTTGTAATCTAGGGGAGTTGTCTTAGATTATTGCTAGCTTTCGAAGTGAATTAGAAATGAAAATCTCTGGTAGAATGCTATTTATTGATTAATCTTTGTGGACTGTGGTTGAGCGAAGCGTCCGCATCCGAGTTTGGTGCTTGTTGCTAGTATTGGTAAATTCACTAATTTCCAGTTGATGGAAATTTTAAGAATTTAGTTTTAAAAACAAACAAACAAACAAACAAACAAACCCAAAAGTGTGTATTCTGACTTGCTGCAGATCGAACTTACCATAGCAATGCCTAGACTTGAAGATTCAAGGAGAAAACTTGAAAACTGAGTTGTGTGAAAATGATGGGAGAAAACTAGGAGAGGTAATTTTTTATTTGTTTTATCTGAGTATAAGACATTAATTAATTAAAAAATAAAATAAAATAAAAAATAAAAAATAGAAAGGAAGAATAGAGTTACAACAGTGTATTGACATTTGACAGCATCAATAATGTACTATATTTTACAAACTATACATATTTTGTGAACAAAGGAAGAATAGAGTTACAACACGGCCGGACAGCATTTGTTAACTTGCACGCTTTACAAAACAACTAAATGCATCGCAACTATGAATCGAGATACCTGTTTCATTCAACAGTAAACTGGCGACCAATCTCAACATCTGGCGACCAAACTCCCTCGACTGATCTTGTCGTCGTCGTCTGTGCTACCACCCCACTCGTGGCTGGACTGGTTGTAAAAGCTATCGATAGGTGATAATCATGTGCTCTGTAAATTTGCAAGATCCTTAATCACCTAAGCTTCTGCATGAGCATCTGACAACTTTATGAGCTAAAAGAATCTTGAAGTTTCAGGTATATGTCTACATACAAATCCTTAAAACGTTTTCATATTGGCTAACTGTAATATTAAACATGGACACAAGATGCAAATCCACAATGCAATAATCCAATTGCAGCAAAAAATAGTTGCTGGTTCTGACATTCAGATTTTATCTTATCATCAATTATCATTCAAACAATTCAACTATTTTACACAGTTTCTTAGGGTTTTTCAACTATATCAAAGCTTATTTTGGGACGCATACAATGGAACATCATTTCCTTGCAACAATTGATACGTATTAGGACAAGCTACGACACAGGGTGCTTGGGTTGGGCTCCTCCACTTTCAAGCTGCTAAAGACAAATTTTGCTAAAATTACTAGAACAATATTGTTCATATCTACTGCCGTGAAGTGTCAGAAAGTTATCTGCTTCTACTTAATTCATACGTGGAAACATTATTATATAATGCTAGAGTCTCAAAGTTGTATTGAAAGTTTCATTCCTTGAATTTGAAGTATCGGTCCATTTAAGATTTGAGACGCCATGTAATTCAGGTTGTGTGTGTGTGCGGGGGGCATGACCGGACCAGTGTGATTCAGCTATACTTTACATAAGTAGTCAGAGACACAGGTCTCATGGTATAAATCAGACTTAATGAATGGACACGAACCAAAAACAGTAGTTAGAGAGGTAATGATGGTTTTTATATATGTAAATCATAAAATGCACTGCATTTCAATATCTTGTGAAGTTGAGGAAAAAAAATGTGCAACGCCTATATTCCATATAATTCAGTATTCTTTTCCACCATCATGGCAGTTGGGTTACATTTAATCCACAAGGTGAAATAATCTAGTGAATAGACTAACTTATTGAGATATGAGATATGGTGATTTTTTTTACCAGAACAGGACCTTTAAGGACCATAGAAGGTGAGTGATTGTTCTCAAATATATATATACATGATTTATCCTCTAAAGTTTGATAATCATCCAACAAGTTCTTTATCTCAGGGACAATACGATCTAACAGAAAAAAAAAAAAAACAAAAGTGAAATATAATACATCACAAAGTAAATGCTAAAGAAAAGGTACCTACCTTATCATCGTATGATCGTGGCAAACTGCTAAGACAGTTCAAATCCAGCATTAGAATTAATGGCATATAAAAGTTTTGCTCTCAAAGTGCTCGAACGCTTGTATGTTGGGAGCTGTATTGTGTGGGCCCAAAAATAAAACACAATATACATTAATGATTTCATAAAAATAAATTTGCTATATTATTAGATGAAAGTATACTGGCTAGATCATTAGAGATTTCGGTCATAACAAAAATTACCACGTTTAAGGACTTTTGAACAATACCTTCATAGTATTATAACATGTCGAAGCTGATGGAAGCCGATCTACATCCTGTCCTCCAAATGAAGCCCAAAGAGGAGCATCACAGTTCACCTACTTTATCAAAAGTTTTTGAGTCAGTTAACACAATGTACAATAGTATTATTTTCTTGTTTTCAACACTTGGTAGCCCCCAATGTGAGGAGCTTCTATTATATTTTAGATTTTCTTGTTTCCTTGGAATTATACATGTATATATATCAAGGGAGAGGATCAAATGAGAACACTTTCTTAGTTAGGAAATAGTAACAAATCTGGACCATTGGTCTTTGTTGATCTATGGTCCAGATTAACGGGTGCATTAAAGTAATGGAGTTTGTGCATTATCCGACATGATAAAAATGCATAGTTCTTACATTCCTATATAAGAGAGGGTTCTTACCAGATCCCATCCATATCTATATATATCTATACATATATATAATAGCTAAAAGTTACATGTGACGCCCGTAAAATTATGAATATAATATATATAAATATAATAGATAATATTTTTTTCACACTTTAAAGAATTTTAGATATAATAGGATTTTTATCTTATATCAAAATAAATAAAACAAATATATATTAAGTTATTATGCTAAGAAATGAAATAATGTAAGGATATTATAGGTAGATCAAAATATGTAAGAATACACACTTTTATAGTAGTAATAATAGATTTATTCCCTTTGGTCTTCAAGGCTTTATTCTGCTACCTCTTAGGCTTAAGCAAAATAACAGACGCAAAAAGATTAGGAGTACCTAACATGGAAACTAACCAGGCATGATCTGTGTCTATACTGGGTCTTTTCATATGACAGTTTCCTTGATGACCAAAATATGCTATATTTCATTTACCCAATGTCTAAAGAAATGAGAAGTCCAATGATAAGATGCGATCCAAATAGCTAGCACACAGAGCAAGATAAAGGCTTAGTTACTTTTCTAGTTCTTAAAGATACATGAAAAGGATAACATGAAATTAAGTGGCACTGTATAGACCCACGAAGATAAAATCTCCCAATAGAAGCTCCTACACCATAAAACACTAATAAATAAGTTGGAAGTTGAAAAATACCTTATGAATAGTAAAAGCTGGATGAAGGTGTTTGAACCCAAGCAATGGTGCTCTAGAACAGCTGGTTACAAACTTAAGTAGCATACATCGTTCTTTTGGTTCAAATCCTGCAAATACCTATGAAAAGAGAAACCAACTAAAACTTGATTGCTTTTGCATAGATAATTAGATTTGCATGGATAATTAGAAAAAAGTACACATCAGTACCATCAAGAACATATTAATATTTGAACACGCACATGACTAACTTGTACATCTGATATCAAGCAATTAAATAGACATAGTTCTCACTAGAGCTTTAAGTAGAAGGTTCAAAAACTTTAGATATTTATTTGTGAAGCAGATCCATTGTAACAAGCACACAACAGAAGCATGATTATTGTTGAATTTCAACGAAAGATGGACAAATAAGCTACTTAGCAGCAGAGCAAATCAGTCATCAACGAGACTGCAGTACGACCAAAATTTGCAATCCCTGAAGTGCTGGGTTTTACATGCATGACGAAAGGTGATGGTCTATAAGGTTCGTGTACTGGCATTTTAAATTGCAGAAACCTATAACCAATCATAAATTTGGAAACCAATTAGCAGACATATAATTTAAGTGTTTCAGGAGCCATACCTCCCAAAAAAGTTTAACAGTTCGATTCCCTTCACTGTAACCCCCAGTATATTGTGTATGTTTCCTCAAATCATCAACATCAATGTCATGATCACCACCCGAAAGTAACTGCAAAAATAGAATCTAGATCAGAGGAAGACAAAAATCCGGATGAAAGAGAATGTTCTTTAATACAAAAATCAAAAGGCATAATCAAAGTAACAAATTAATTTACTGTATGTTGACTAAAATATTGAGTAATTAATGTAACAAGATGAACAATATCGCTAAGTTAGTAGCTGATTCAGGTTGGAAAGTGTTGCATAAATCGCAAGCTTGTGCAGAAAACCACTTTTGATATGATAACATGTTTTCCAAAGTTGGTGCATCAAAGTGCCATGTGTATAAAGATTATCCATCTATACATCCCTGGGCTGCAAAGATGGGTGCAAAGATCATATTCATATAAGTGACAAACCATATCTTAAATTATGTAATCCTATAGAATGATGATAAACTTGAGGAGAAATTTCAATAAATACCCGACATCTCCATATGCAAATATATGAGTGACACCTAACCTTTCGAATATCAAATCTAGTGGGCTCTCCTCACATGATTACCAAGAATTACATAGACAAAAAAAAATTTAGTGGTAAACAACCAAATTTTGGGCAACCAAGATCAAGTAATAAATAAAAACCACAATAAATAAACGTGAAATACCTGGTTAAATTCACTTGCATTAAATAACTTCAACCAAGAAGGGGATATTAAATCTGCCAACCCTCGATAAAATGCATTTGAAAAGGGAAGTATCTGCAATTACTGCTGGCATGTAAGCTGTTGCAAGGATATAAACTCCAGAAAAGTTGCAAAATGCCTAAGAATACCTGTCTGTTTAGCTTAAAATCTGCCATTGCATAAACATATTGCAATTTGTTCTCATTTGTCACACATGTATCCTTGCCCCCAGGTTTTAGTTCAATAACATGCCGTTTTCCAAGAGTTTCTTCAGTAACCGTAAAATCCAAACAAAGATCTCTGACATCTCCATCATAGTGCTGCATACCCAATTCATATCTGTCATCAGTATGCATATGCAACCTCATCTCTAACAAAAGAAATTGAAACATACATATGAAACCTCATTTGAACATAAACATAAATATTTTGAAAATGCATATACCCTATTCACACCTAAAATACATTGCTCAGCAAAGATTTGAAAATGGCAAATATTAAAAAGAAGAAATGCTCTATTAATCAGTAAATTACCCTCCTTTTTAAAAATCTTCATTGCAAAAATCTACACAGGTACATTTTTATCTATCATTATTATTCCCAGAGTAAATACAGACCTTTTTCTTAAATTAACAAAAAATTATTGATAAATCAATTTAAAATAATGAAAGAAAACAAGCAAAAATTAATACAAAAAAGAAAACTCTAATTGCGTTTATTTCGGCTATAAAAAAGCCACTTGATAAGATTAGTAATATTAAAATGAAAGAAAACTCACGTATTTTTTATGACTTATTCTACATGTCACAAGCCTATGTATTTTACATATTATCACAAATCAAATTTAGTAACTCGGTAAGATCTGCTGTTCAATATCAAAGAATACCCCCCTTTCTTAAGCCTAAAATAAAGGATTCTTTTGAAAGATAAGGAATGGTTAATTCAAAATTAGCAAATAAGAAACTTCTGGGCTACGAAACGAATCAATGGAAAAACTGGTTAAAAGGGCATTTTTAATACCATTTATCTCAGATCAGATGGTCTAGAAAAAATGAACTGGAGTTCGCCAGGGTTGTATAGCTAAAAAGGAAAATTTAAGCAAGCAGCATTCATATTAAAAAAACCTATTAATTGGTTCCAAAAAACAATCTGAGAGTATTCACCTTAACGTACATGAGATTCTTGTATAGCTCAGGATCAAGAGTGGAGAGTTCATCCAGAAAGCTATAACGCCCCAATAACTTTTGCACAAAAACATGAGAAAAGTAGAAATCAAGTAAGATTCCTTCATACAGAGCTTTACCAACAATTCTTCCCAGAAATTCAAACATCTGAATTATGTTATCCAATAATCTTGCACTTGTATTTGGAATTAGATGCCTTTCAGCAGTTGAGGTCTGGTAGAAAAGCCCATACCTGAATATTGCAGTCAGTCACGTCAGAAAAGATAGAATGATGATAATTAGCCAAACTTTGAGTGCTGATCAGCTTACTCTGGTGAAAACGCTACTTTTGAGAGGTCGGTCAAGAACTCCTTGGACAGTCCACCATAGTCCAGGCCAGCTTCAGGAAGGCCAGATTCACTGACAAAAGAAACATGGATGGAGGACTTCAACCTAGAGCCAAGTGAATTCAGTTGTTGCAATCCATCTTCAAATATATGACCCCGACGAACTACAATCTCAATTGATCGAAACCCAGGTCCAGTGCCTTCGCCAGCCAATCTTCTTGACACTTTGTCCATGCTGATGAATTCTCTGAACATTTTAACTCTGGAAAATTGGGAAAGGACTACATCATATTACTTTATGGTGTCAAAAGGCAAATGGAAAAAGTATTCAAAGTGAAAAAACCATGAAGTTTGGGGTTTGTCTGTTTCTCTTTTCAAACTGTTTTAAAATTACTACTATGCTAAACACTCAAAACACGTTTGTTTTATTCATCTTCAATTTCTACTCACTCTTTCAATCCAATATCATCACTACAGTAGAACCCCCAACATAAATATTACTCTCTTCATACTAACCAAAAAAGTATTCCTCTTCATACTAGCCACAAATCAAAAGTCCTCCCGTCATAAATATTAAATAAATATAATCAATCGAATATAAAAACTTATAACTCTAAAAAGTCGAATCATTCACAGCACAAAAACTGATACTTCTTTACAAAAAAACCAATACACTTTGTAAATTGCACTAAAAATACTGAAAATTGAACCAAACATGGCTTTATATCTCTAACAATCAAGCATATAAGTTGAAATTGTCCAGGAAAACTGACGAGATAGCACCACTAGCATTTGCAGATTCAAGACGAGAAAACGGTACAACTACCAACAGTTTATATTATTGTGATCTATGTTGTAGCACCTACCTTTCTTCGAAGGGAAATATGTGTGGCATGGTAGTAATGACAGAACACATACTTGAGGAGGGTCCATCATCAGCTGAAAAAACTTCATGAGTTCTGGCAGCAACAGCAATTGGCATCCTATTACTTTTACCTGGAGCAAGCCACAAAGAATGATGGCAAAATTGGCGCCTCGAATTCCTTTCATATAACAAATGCAGGCATCGAACTGAAGAATCCACAAGAGCTCTGTATCGAGGGCTAATTCCCCGGGATAAGGAATTATAAACAAGTGTATTCAACATTGATGTAATTTTCTGCTGTTGCTCTAATGTAAATGGGACCTGTTTATTTAGATTACATGAGTAAAATAATTACCGTCATGTGAATAATAATTAATTCAACTGATGAAATGAAATTAATATGACCTGCTTGTTGTAAAACTCAATGTCATCAAGAACCAATAGTAGATGCGAATAACTGCAACAGAAGAGTTGGAGCAGACAAGATAAATCTTTTGATATGCCTTCAGGGCCCTGCCTTAGTAACTCAATATCCCATTCAACTGAAGGATGTTCCTCAATTTGGCTAATGTCGGTTTGGTCATTGACTGAATCAGTAGGATCATTCTCTGTTGGTGATTTTCCAGTGATCTTATGCAACATGTTAACCCATTTATTGCTAGCTTCTTTACTATGTCTCTTTTGCCTTCTCCCAGAAATGCCACCACTTCTATTTCCAGTTAATGTATTTGCACAGCATGAGTTTGAGTTGGCAATAGGAATCTTAACATGAAAGAGAGATTCTTCTAGTTCTCCCCACAATCTGGGAAGAAACCCAGGGGTGAACGACAGCATATTGAGGACTGGCAAGGATTTGATCACAGGACCCAAAGTGGAAAATAATCGAAGCATGTATGAATAGTAATAAGCTATTTCAAGCAACCCATGCTTTGACGAGTAATCTGGATTGCCTGAGGAGAGATTATCATCACAGATAGACGCATCTTTTTCAAATGCAAGGAGCTTCTTAAGATGCCACTGCTGACAAACAGGCCTGAAATGGTCCAAATATGACAATTTTGGGAACCCACAAGTTGTTTCATCCACATCAAGAAAGGTTTCAGCAGAAGGATCATAACCAACTTCAGTTTCTTCATTTTTCATTTTCCTTTGTCTTAAGTTCTCAAGTGAAACCAACAAGTTATCTGCAAATAAATTGACCACATGGAGATAGGATGTATATTCCAAGCCTTCAGTGAATTCCCCCAAATCTACTGCACTCATTTCACTTTCTGTTGCAAGGGATATAATGTTTGCAAGAGCCCAGCCGACGTATGGCATCTTCCTTGATGTTATTTCTAACCGATCCATCTCAGAAATTTCCTTCAAAATCTTCTCTTTTAAGATCTGTCATCACCTGTCATGGTTTGATCAGCCCCCTTGTGCCTTAATCTAGGAAAGCTAAAAGTTACATAAAAAAAGAAATATCATATTTTCTCACTCATGCTTTATATAATGAACTATGTAGCAGGATCAAATATCATGAAGTAACATGTTGTGACAGTTATTCAGAGAAACAAACACATCCTTTGATCAGAAAAAGTGCTTTGGACGTTTAGAGTAGTTCTTAATGAAGTAGTTTCTTGCCGTGGCCAACCCTTACCAGTAACGTCCTGAGGCATGGTGATAAAACAGACTTGTGTCTCACAGCAGGTACAAGTATTGCAGGTAAGCGTTGAGGAAACCAAGGTATTGTGAGCAGTGAGACACAGTACTGCTCAATAGCAGATTCCATCATGCCTTTATCACTTATGTCGATGTTTGTTAGGTGGAATGGCCGCAAAGATAAAGTTATCGCACTGGCAACTATTAAGAATCTGTCATCTGTCTGCAGTTCTTTAGAAGAAAAAGGAGCTTCCAATGTCAAAATGAATTTCCTAATGCAATTATACAACCTACTTCCTTTACTCCCAACAAACTTTACCAGATTTTTCACCGCAGTATTTGCATCCTTTTGGCCATCAGGAGGAATGCAATTCCAACCTTTTGGATCAGTTAAGATAACTGATAAGCGCATTGCTGTTGATGTGAGGACAACATCTTGAACCCTTGGATGGGAGTAATCAAACAAGGATAAAACAAACAAGCAAACAGTAATCAGCTTCTTCGATTGGTGAAACCATAACCTTCTCTCTTCAATACTTCCAATTGTCATTGAGCAAAAGGTTTCATGTAGATCTGAAAATCAAGTAGCCATGTATCAAAACAGCTCCTACTCAGTTACATGACAACAAACATGATACAATATAAAAGTCTTTCAAGCCTGATCTTTTTCCAGTAACAGATGACTGCAAAAACAGCCTAATGGTTTTACCTATACACTAGTACACCTCAAATAACTTAATCCAGTAGTTTTGAGCTCTATTTCATTCGATAAATGTCCCAGAGAAAGTAATGCACTTGTAATAGACATCTACTAACAAATAAACACCACATCCTCAGTGTTGGTCTAAAAGATGTATTTGTTGCAAAAGCTGCTGAAGCAGATATTTTTCACCTATCAGAGTGCAATATTCAAGGAGTGAATGAGAATTGTTTTCTCAATCTAAATATGTGAGCAAGAAAATGGATGAGGAATCAAAAACCCCTAATTTCATAGAACAATTTCCTTATTGGTTTCAAACATATGATGAGATAAGTGAGAAACCACAACACTCAACCATCACCAATCTTAATACAAAAGTCGAAATATTCAAGCAATAGCATACCGTTTGAAGTTATATCCTCCAAAACAATCCTGAAGCAACTCATCATACAATCCCTATCTCTAGCTCCAATCTTCCCATGTCGAACAGACAAATAGTTTATAAAGAAGAGAAACGGTCTCAAAATCTGCATCGACATCTGCATTCCAGTAAGAGAGCCAGAACGACTATTCATCATCATTTCCCACTCCTCACGCAGCCGCAAAGCAGCAGATTCCGTCGCGTGATGCCGCCGCCAAGCTCTCTGAACATTATTAACACCGACTCTCAAACTCGACTAACTCATACTGAACTAAGATTCAAAAAAGAAAAGAAAATGAACAACGACGAGAACAAAGGAGATAGTTCGTCAACCTGAATGAGCAACGCGGCGGCCTTGGCTCGCCGGGCATAATTCCGGAGCTCCCTTTCCTGATTAACCCTATCCAAAAGGGCATCTCTCGTAATTTCCTTGGCGCTGGCTCCACGCAGCGACACCTGATCCAGAATTGAAGTCAAACTCGAAAATCATCATACAATTGGCGATAATTGAAGTGGCTGACCACCGAAAAATGAGATCAATTGTAGAGAGAGTGAGAGAAGTAAGGGACCTGGTTTTTGCGAGATTCATTCATGGCTACCTGCGATTACAACGGAGAGAAGCAGACGAATACTTCAGATTGATCGTTATCCTTGATTGATTTATGAGTTTCTGGATTAGTTGCGAATTTATTTGATCAAAGATGTCTGCTTTCTTTGTTCTTGTGAAATACAAACAAACTAATCTAGAATCATGATTTTTCAACTTGTACAGTGATTAAAATTTAGTTTCTTCTTTCGCCGAAAAACAAAAATAGTTTCTTTTTTAAGATCTAATTTGATTGTCATTTTTAATCATTTACTTACTTTTGATATATCGCAATACATTTTTATTTGTACATTTATTTATTATAAAAGAATTTAATATTAAAATAATAAATTAAATATGTGTATGATATACTTAAAAGTTTTCTTTGAAAAGTTCTCAACCCCCACACCTCGAAAGAACCCTAACTGTTTTGTAAATAAAGATAAAGAATTAGGAGAATAATCGAACCGAATACCGTTATGTTCAAATTTAATTTGTTTGTTATCGAGTTAAATCTCGAGCTTTATTTATCCAATACTTTGAGCCTATCGATTTTATTTGAGTTTAATTGTGCCTAAACGTACTTTTCAAATTTAGATATTGCATTTAACATATTATTAAATTTTCTTTTGAATATGAATTATTTTATTTACAGCCATATATTATAATATATCATTGTTGTCTAATACTAATAAATAAAGTTAGTTACACTACAAAAAATCACCATAATAACGACAGAATTAGCGACCGAAATAGATCCGTCGTCTCTCGACGACGAACACACGACGGAAAAAAGATACCAGCTATGACGACAGATTGGCGACGGAAAATTGCGGGAGGAACTCGCGCCATAATTGACGACGGAAATATCGACGACGGAATTATTCCTTCGTTAAGCCGATTTTTTTTTTAAATAAATAACGACGGAACATGTCCATCGTTAAACTTCCGGCGCCGACGGCCACAGTCCGTCGTTGACGTGATTTTTATTTTAATTTGCTGAATATTGGCGACGGAACATGTTCCGTTGTTAATGTTTTTATTAAATTAATTTTTTTTAATTCCCGACGGATATATTTCGTCTTTAATCCGATTTACCGACGGATTAATTCCGTCGTTAATATCCCGGCGACGAAACGCCGACGGACGCGTCCGTCGCCGGTGGTAATATACCAGTCGCGCGCCGTCTCCCTTCCATTGCCCTAATTTCACTTCTTCCTCTCACCTCCTCCTTCCCCGCGCCGCTTCCTCCCCCTGCGCCACCTCCTCCCCTCCGCCCCACTTCCTCTCCCTGCGCCGCTTCCTCCCCCTGCGCCGCCTCCTCCCCCGCGCCGCCTTCTCTTTTCTTTCACCGCGCTGCCCCCGCTGCCGTCTCCCGTCCTACATCGCCGGGCGTCTCTCTCCGTTCTCTCTCACGGTAAGTCGCCGCCCTCTCTCCAATCTCTCTCTCTCACAATGTGTCTATCTCTCTCTCACGTTCTCTCTCTGTCTCACAATGGAGTCGTCGCGCCGCTGCCGTTGCCTCGCCGTTGCCGTCGCCGCGTTGCTGCTGTCGCCGCTGCCGTCGCCTTAGGTCAGCACCCCAAACTCTCTTTCTCTCGGTCTTTCTCTCTCTCTCTCTCTATCTCTCTGTAACTTCCCCTCTCTCGCAGTCCCCCCGTCGTGCTGACGGCAGCTCTGCCATCAGCCCTCCGTCCCCGCCCTCTGTCCCCGGCAGCTCAGCCCTCTGTCCCGGTCAGCTCAGTCCTCCGTCCCCGGCAGCTCAGCTCTCTGTCCCCGGCAGCTCTGCCCTCAGCCTGCAGCTCCTAAGGTATTGTTCTTATTTTCTTCTACCCAAAACTACCAGTTTCCGTTTGTTGAATATGTACGTTTGTTGAATATGTACGTGTATTGTGCAATTCAAAGACTTTGAGTTTATTGCTATATTAGCCCTGCTCGATCTGTTTCTTTTGGGAGATTTGATTATATTAACCGATTTTGTGAATTCAACACTATGTCCCTATTATATATTTAATTTAAGGGTAATAATAATAATAATAATAATAATAATAATAATAATAATAATAATAATAATAATAATAATAGCATGACTACATATGTATAATTGTTGTTGTATATACGAAAATCATGTTGTATTCTTGGAAATTAATTTGTTTTTGGTTATTTGTGAATGAATATATATGCATTATATGTGTGATACTTATTGGGATAGATGTAATAATTTCTTAAGGATCTTCTCCCTTTGGGATAGAAATTATTTACGTCTTAAGGATCGTCTCCCAAATAGCTAATGGTTATAGTGGTGAGTTAGAGAACTTGGTATAGTACCTGGATAATAGTTATTATGTTGCTGAATTATTTAATTTTATTATTGTTAGTGGATAAGAGAATGAGTGGAAATCATCGTGAATGGATGTATAAGCGTTATCAGAATGGTCTTATATCCCAAGATTTCTTGGATGGACTCGAAAGTTTCATCAAGTTTGCCCTTGATCGACCCGAGTTCTTAGATGGAGAAAAAATTAAATGCCCTTGTAGTAAATGTAAGAATCAACAATACTACAACCAATATACTGTTCGTCTACATCTCGCAAAGTCGGGTTTTATACTAAACTATTACAATTGGATATATCAAGGAGAAAGGCGGGCAGTGGAGGTTAACTATGAACAAAATTTTGATCAATGATATGGGTCAAATGCATATCATGAGATGATAAGGGATGTAGGTGCTTCACAGTTTAGGATGAACCTAGAGGAGCCTCCAAATCCAGCATCACAATATTTTTACGATATGTTGGATGCTGCAGATAAAGAGTTGTGGCCTGGTTGCAAGAACCATTCACAATTATCTGTTGTGTCTCGTCTTATGAGTTGGAAATCAGAAAACACTATCACAGAAAAAGCTTTTGATCAAATCACTGAATTAATGAAGGAAATGACTCCAGAAGACAATTTGGTAACCGATAACTTCTACACTACGAAGAAGTTGTTGCGTGGTATGGGGTTACCAGTTGAGAAGATTGATTCTTGCATTAATCATTGCATGATATATTGGGCTGCTGACAGTGGATTGACTCACTGTAAGTCTTGTGGGCATCCTCGATATAAGAATCAAGGTAGTGCATCAGGAAGTCGTGGGAGGAAGCAAGTTGCATTTAAGAAGATGTATTATTTTCCTCTAATACCTAGACTACAGAGGTTGTATGCGTCAAATGCTACTGCTGAACACATGCGTTGGCATGCATCATCAGTTGACGATGGAGTTATGCGTCACCCTGCAGATTCACCGGCATGGAAGCATTTCAATGATAAATTTCCAGCCTTTGCATCATAAATTCGTAATGTAAGACTGGGTCTTTCTACAGACGGTTTCCAGCCATTCGACCAATCAGGACAACAATACTCTTTGTGGCCAGTTGTAATAACACCATACAATCTTCCTCCTTGGATGTGCATGAAGGAACAATACTTGTTTCTAACCGTCTTAGTTCCGGGGCCACGCAATCCAAAGATGAAGATTGATGTGTACCTACAACCGTTGATATCAGATTTGTTAAACTTGTGGGAAGAAGGTGTGCCTACATATGATATTTCTTTGAGGCAAAACTTTCAAATGCATGCAGCTTTGTTATGGACAATCAGTGACTTCCCGGCATACGCTATGTTGTCAGGCTGGAGTACTGCAGGAAGACTAGCATGCCCTCATTGCATGGAGCATACCGAGACATTCACTCACTACTAGGAAAACGCTCATACATAACGGATATTCTCCGTTATGTATGTGGCCAAAAAACTGTTATATATAGTGGTGTTATGTATGATGCGCTCATACATAACGGAGAAAAACCGTTATCTATAGTGTTATACATAACGGTATTTTTCTTATACATAACACTTTTATCTCCGTTATGTATCGTTATTATACATAACGTTATAAACCGTTATGAATATCAATTTTTTCCGTTATGAAATATTCTACATTTTTTAATATTTCACTATAGATAACGTTGATCTGTATTTTAGATAACGGTATTTTTACGTTATCTTTTTTCTAATACATAACAGTTTTTTACGTTACAAATGTATTTAAATTTCGTTATGTTATGTTGTTATAGACAACTGTTTGTTTTGTTTTGGAGTATGATTTTGTGTACCGTTATGTATTCATGCTACAGCTTTTAATATTTTTTTTCCTGTAAATATTTTTTTCCTGATTTTCATGTTATTTATTTCGATAAATAAATAAATAACTGTAAAACAACAAATGACATTACCATCGATAACATATATAATATACCATCCAAAACATTTGTTACATTATCATCCGAATATAGTCAAAATCTCACACGAGTTCTATCTAACTATATGTCTTAAAAAGAAAGAGAACATATTAAGGATGCACTTAATACCCATTTGAAACAAATTTTCTGGTGAATAATATGACTTGGAATAACAGGCCCCTTCATTTCAACAACTTCCTTTATCCAACACAATCCTGCCACCATTATATAATAACAAAAATTTAGAAATAATAAAAATCATCAATGCCCAAATCATCAATTCACTAGCTAACTCAACAACATATAAATCGATACCTGGTATCTCAATCGAAGACATTGATGGTCCCTGAGCTGGGTATTTGGTGTAGATGGGGGGGGTGAATACACCAAATAGATTTTTCGTATCTTTTTCAAGTTAAATCACAGAGTTGGTGAGCTCAGTTATCGATCCAGCTGGGGAGGGTCAGCTGGGTAAATAACTCAGCTGGTGGTGCGGAAAGTGGTGGTTTGAAAACTTAGCTCGGTTACTTAGAAAAACTCAGTTTGAAAATATTAACTCAACGTTTTCAGCTTAGTCAGGTTGTGCAACTCTTAGAGAGACACAGCTGTCTTTGGAGAGCAGCTGTGTGTGCAGTTTTGAACAAATATGCAATGATATGAAGGAGTTAGTACACAGCTGAATATAAAGCGAAAGTAAAGAGAGAGAGTAAGAAACACGCGAGTTTTTACGTGGTTCGGAGTAACACCTCCTACGTCCACGACCAGGTTCACTGGTAATCCACTACCACTTAGTTTCCAAGTACCAAGCAACTTCACAACTCTAACCCGAGCTGTGTCCAACAGTTTGCGGCACTGTCAAGCCTACACCTTCAGTTTCCGGGTACTGAAGAACCTATCCACTCGAATTACGCGCTTCGAGCAAGCGTACCTTTACCTAACCTTTCTGGGTTTGGGTTTGGGTATGGGGTTCCAACTATGAACGAGTTCTTTCAATTAAGAACTTTAGAGTATGATGAACTCGTTCGAAATCTAGGCTAAAGATATACAATGAGTTTGGCCTAGGGAACAGACGAAAAACTAAGCAGTTTCTTAACTAGAAACACTTTAAGATAAAGTGTTCTTTAATCTATCTAGAACTGCTTGAGAGCTTTGGAAAGAATGAAGATTTCAGATAATGAAAGCTTGTAGAGAGTTTTTCGTATCTGATCCTGAGGTTGAAGACGGGTTTATATAGGTAGAGATTCAAGACTAGCCGTTGGAGGAGCCGTTTGAATCTTACCTACTCTTCTTAAATACAAGATCTGCCGTTGGGCGTATCTGCACCTGTCTTCATTTGTGTCACATCCTAGGTTCTGAAGTCTAGGATGCTGACTTGGCAATCCCTTATTGGTCGAGGTAGGTTGACTTCATCTGATTCCGGGATCTTCTGCCTTTAGTGCTGGCTTTTGAATTCGAGCCGGATCGTCTTGAAGTGGAGTCTTCGGAGATAGTTCCTTTGTTCGTACTGTTGGACCAGTTGTGTTTTGAACTCGGCTCGAATTCTCTTCGGCTTGATCATACTCTGCCGGATCACTCACCGAAGGTTGACGCCTTTCGTGTCTTTTGCTAGCCGACTCACCGTGAACACGGTTAGGTCGGCTAATTCTCTTTTGCTAGGCGACTCATTGTGAACACAGCTGGGTCGACTGTTGTCTTCCGCTTCCTTAAGCTGTAAGCCTAGAAAATCTAAAGCTCAAACAGGCGAGCTGGAAAACACTATTTAGGTTGACGCAATCATCTATTCAGTTGGAGAATCAGTTGGGTTTTGGTATCAAATCGAAACCTTATAATTTTCCCAACAATTTCCCCCTTTTTGATGATGCCAAAACCTAACTGAGACAACTTATGACGCAGAAAAAAAACTTGTGTTTTATTAATGTAAGAAAATACATTATAACACAGGAAAAAGAAAGAAGGAGAAAAAAAATCTTCAGTCTTCAATCCCAGTTGGCTGGGTCTTCTCTTCTGTTTCCGTTGCTTCTTTCTTTTGACTCGTCTCTTCTTCAGCTGATTCTGATTCAGCTGGTTCCTCTAGCTCAATAGTTTGCCTCTTCATTGGCTTGTCTCTCTTCTCCCTTACTTCCCCCTTTTTGGCATGATCAAAACAGGGTGGGAGAGATACACCATCGGCTGTTGCGATGTTTTAGTTTGGCGAAACTGTGGTTTTCAGCTCTGAGCAGCGAGGTTTGGAGTCTAACTGGCTCAGCTGTTGTATTAGCTGGCTCTTCTTCAGTTGCATTGGCCTCAGCTATGATTGCAGACACAGCGTCCTTGGCCTGATTCAGCTGGGGCAATCCAGCTGAGTGCTTGGAGGGATGAGTTGGCACTGGAGATAGCATCTTCTGAGTCGGGCACAACTTCATTCCTTGCAACTTTTGCTTCTTCAGACTTCTTAGATTGAATGAGAAAGTCTGATTCAGCACTTGAGGGACTTGTATTCAGCTCATATCATCATCATCCAGCTATGGGTGATCGTTGGCTGGGTGATGTTTTTCATTAGAGCTTGGTGCAGGGACTTGAGCATCTTTCATCGGAAGATCTCGAAGAGGGTGTCCCTGTGGAGCTGAAGGAAACTGAGGAGAAGGCGGTTGAAGTATCCCATCTGTCTTGGGGTTTAAGCTTGGTTGATCAGCTGGAATACTCCGTTGCGGTGTTGGTGATGATTATGTTCACGCAGGGACGTGAACTTCTCTTCCACCTTAAGAAACGACCGCTTGTGGGCCTTCTGCTCCTCGGAGAGTGATTACGAATTCTCTCATAATGTCAGCTGGCTTCTCTGCTGACTGACTGAGCACCTTTGACTTGAGTCTTCGGTTTGAAGACAGTGCTTCAGTATATTTTGTCTCTTCAAGTTGTCTCCGATTCCCAGCTGGGTTGGAGTTAGATGCATGCTGCTTTGTCTCCTGCATCTTTTTCTGTGCCTCCTGTGGTGGAGCAAGAGCTTTGTCATGACTGCTCTTGAATACTCCGGCTTTATCAACATCTGGTCCAGGTCTGTTGACGTTGATTTTTGCATCCCAGGGAGTTGTATGTCCCGTTCTCTCTTTTATGTTGAGAGAAACAGTGGGGTTAAGGGGGTCTTTTTCCTTTGACATTCCCAGAAAGTTTTCTGCACCTTCCTGGTGAATGACGTTCTTGAGCTTTGCAGTCTACTGCACTGGCCTGGTTCTGTCGATGGGCTTCACCTTCTTCTGGACTTCCGTCTTCTTTGAGAGTTAAGCAACTCTTATCTTGAAACTTTGACAGATTCTTCAAGTTTGATCGGCTTCGGGAGATTTCTTTCTGGATTCCATGTTCTTCTTCTGCATCTTTTGTTAGTAGAAACGAATAATACCAATTGATGGAAATAAGAAAGAATGCCGAAAAACTTTCTAGGGTTGATGCGTATGTCTTCTAGCATATTTAAAGAGTTTTCTTGATGAATGGACGATCAAGATTTGTCTATTGATAAGAAGATCTACGGCTGGGAGTGATTCTCTCTACATATTAATTTCTTGATTAGAATATGTGAGTTAATGCGCGAGAGAGAACGGTTGAGGCGTTTTGACTTTTGCCTCGAAACTCCTATTATTCAATTCTTTGCAGACTTTTAAGTAAGATTGATTAGAAATGATAAGATGTGAGTTGACAGAAAACAGATTGAGTAGATGTTATTAATGTTGTTGCAAACCTCTCAGCTGATCATTGTAGTCAGCTGATACCTCGGTTGAGTGGGTGTCTTTGAGTCAGTGGTTCCAAATTTGGTTCCCTCAGTGAATAATCCTTTCCTTTCAAGATCTGGTTTAGCTGAATTCTTTCTCGGTGATATCGGTGACGTTGATTCTGAATTTCGGTTGTACGCTTTGCATTCAATTTGGGTCTCTTCCATTCAATTTGGTCTGCTTGGATTCAGTAGATTCTTCCAATCTGGGTCTCTTCCGTTCATTGGAGTCTCTTCCTATCCATTTGGGTCTGCTTGGATTCGATTTGGGTGAAGCATCGTCTGGGTTGAGAAGTCCAAGTAATCCGCACAGCATTTTGAACCTTGCTTCTATCAGCGGTTTTGTGAGAATATCAGCCCGCTGTATGTCTGTGTGAATTTTCTCAACAATCACTCCTTCTTTTCTACGTGATCTCTGATGAAATGATGTCGTATGTCTACATGTTTGCGTCTTGTGTGAAGTACTGGATTCTCTGAAATGGCAATCGCACTTGAGCTATCACAGAAAATTGGAACCTGTCCAGTTTTTACTTCATAGTCATCCAGCTGATGTTTCAGCCAGAGAATTTGTGAGCAGCAGCTTCCAGCGGCCATATATTCTGCTTCTGTCGTGGAAGTTGCGACGTACGTTTGTTTCTTTGAAAACCACGAAATCAACTTACTTCCTAAGAACTGACAAGTTCCTGAAGTTGATTTTCTGTCCAACCGATCTCCAGCGAAGTCTGAGTCTGAGTATCCAGTCAGCTGTAGATTGTCTTCAGCTGGGTACCACAGCCCAACATTCTGAGTTCCTTTGAGATATTTGAGAATGTTCTTGGCTGCTTGCATGTGTGCTTCCTTTGGATCAACTTGAAATCTGGCACACACTCCGACTGCGAAAGAGATGTCTGGACGACTTGCTGTTAGATACAGCAGGGATCCTATTATCCCTCTGTATTTGCTGGAATCAACTGATTTCCCTTTAGTTCCTGGTTCAATCTTCCAGTTGGTGTTCATTGGAATTTTTACAGTTCTGCTGGATTGAACTCCATACTTGGCGATCAAGTCTTTCACGTATTTGGATTGATTTATGAAAATCCCTTCTGATGATTGCTTGACTTGAAGTCCTAGGAAGAAACTCATTTCTCCCATCATGGACATTTGGAACTTCTCTGACATCATCTCTCCAAATCTTTGGCATAAGAAGCTTGATCTTGATCCAAAGATGATGTCGTCTACGTAGATTTGAACAACCAGGATATCTTCTTCTGACTTGATGGTGAAGAGAGTTCTGTCTACTGAGCCCTTCTTGAATCCTTTGGATACGAGAAAATTTGACAAAGTGTCATACCAAGCTCGAGGTGCTTGCTTCAATCCATAAAGAGCCTTCTTTAGCTTGTAGACTTTATTTCCTTCTACTTTGAATCCTGGAGGTTGTTCAACGTAGACATCTTCTTTGATTTCTCCATTTAAGAATGCACACTTCACATCCATTTGATAGACCTTGAATTTGTGATGTGCTGCAAAGGCGAGAAATAGTCTGATTGCTTCCAATCGTGCTACTGGAGCAAAAGATTCTTCGAAGTCAATTCCTTCCTGCTTAGTGTAGCCCTTGGCAACGAGTCGAGCTTTATTTCTGATGACGACTCCCAGGGTATCCATTTTGTTCTTGAATATCCATTTGAGTCCTATGACTTTGACTCCTTCAGGTCTGTCGACCAGTTCCCAGACACAATTTCTGAGGAATTCTTTCAGTTCTTCTTGCATGGCGTTTGTCCAAGGCACGCTCTTCAAAGCTTCGAGAATTGATTGAGGCTCTGGCACTTGAGCTACGTAACATGCCATTAGAGCTGTGTCTTCATCATAGACCGTCAGTTCTAGCTCTACTGAGAGTTGAGCTGTGTCAGCTGCTTCTTGATGATCCGATGAAGCTTGAGCAGCTGAGCTTCTGGTTTTGACTTGGTCAGATGGTTCTCCGATAATAGCTGATGATGGATGATCTTCAATCCATCTTCTAATCTTGCGAATTTCTTCTTCTAATTGATTGATGCTTGACGTGTCTAAATTTCATCTGACTTGGAGTTGCTCAGGAGTTAAATCTTGAGAGTTTGGCTCTCTTTGATTTATATTTTGAGGAGACTTCTGTAGAGGCTCAGCTGGAGATGGAGCTGGGGACTCAGCTGTGTTTGGATTCCCAGCTGATGATATTCCCCCTTGATTTGGCGTTGAAGCTTCTTCTCGATTTCCAGCTGGTGGAGCTTCTTGATTGATTTGAATTTCCTCCTCTGGCTCATTGTCCCAAATTAATGGTTCGGCCAGATTCCTGATTCTATTCTCTTGAGCCCTTGTCTGAATCAATCTTGAAGATTCTCCTTCGCTTCTTCGTTTGATAGAGTCTCTATATTCGAAGGAAGATTCGTCAAAGGTAACATGTGGAGTTACTTCGACTATTTGAGTTCTTCTGTTGAAGACTCTGTATGCTTTACTCACAGCGGAGTAACCAAGGAATACTCCTCGGTCTGTCTTTTCGTCGAACGTCTTGAGCTGTGTCTTCCCATTGTTGAGGATGTGACATTTGGATCCGAATACCTTGAAATATCCAATGTATGGTATTCTGTTGTTCCATAGCTCATACGGTGTCTTGCCTTGCCTTGATGTGAGCAGGGAGCGATTTTGAGTGAAGCAAGCTGTGTTGATTGCTTCAGCCCAGAACATCTTTGGAATAGCAGAGCTAGCTAGCATTGAGGTAGCTGCTTCCTTGAGAGTTCTGTTTCTTCTTTCTGCTACACCATTCTGCTGAGGTGTGCGAGCTGCAGATGTTTGGTGTTGAACTCCGTTCTTCTCGCAAAAATCATAAATAGTTTCATTTAGAAACTCCGTTCCACGATATGATCTTATTGCCATTATCTTGCACTCATACATGTTGATAATCTTTCCAAGCAGATAGGCAGCTTAGTTCTGGTTTCGCTCTTCTGGTATAAGAATGATACCCATGTGAATCTTGAGAAATCATCCACAACGACCAGAGTATATTTTCTGCCATTGAAGCTTGCTGGAGTAACTGGACCAAAAAGATCCATGTGAAGAAGTTGAAGAGCTCGATCAGTTGACTGAGCTGGCTTGAGAGAGAATGAAATTCTTGTCTGCTTTCCTTGTTGACACGCGCTGCACATATGACTTTTGTCATATACTTGATCTGGAATTCCATTAGCGAGCTGGTTCCTAGCCAGTTTGTTGATTGTCTTGAAGTTGAGATGATTCAGCCGTCGTGCCATGTACTCGACTTCATTATCGCTTTTCGATACAAGACAAGTCTCGGGAGAGCGTTGTTCCACAAGCAAAGTACATATTTCCTTCTCTTTTCCCTCTTAGGAGTATCTGCTTGGTTTCCCTGTGCATCCCTGTGCATCAAACTTGACAGAAAAAACGTTGTCGCAGAATTGGCTAATGGAAAGCAAGTTATGTTGCAATCCTTGTACATAAGAAACATTTGGGATTATAATATTTCTAGTTTTAAATGTACCATAACCTTTGGTTAGGCCTTTGGAGTTGTCACCAAATATTACTTGTGGACCTGTACGCTCAATATACTCCTGGAATAGATGCTTTAGGTGCGTCATGTGCTTGGAACATCCACTGTCCAAGTACCATAGCGTTCTCATCGACTCCTCAGAGATGCATCGATTCCTTGCAACCTAAACAAAAAATTAAAATTCAGGTACCCAGTTTTAATTGGGTCCTTGTGGGTTAGACAGAGATCCTTTGACGACCCAGATCTGCTTGATGACTTGAATTGAGTCATTTGATCTGATAATTCTCCCAGCTGAGTCGATATACACATTCTTTGTGTTCTTCTGTTGTTGCTGGCGAGGTCTTGATCTTCGTGTCTTCTTGTATTGTTGTCTGGATTTCTTTTGGTTTCCAGCTGTGTGCCTAGCTGAGACGTTCCTTTGTCTCTGCTGTCTCATGTGATGCTGTGGCTGGAAATGATTATCCAGCTGATACTCGTTTG
Organism: Agastache rugosa; assembly: GCA_031470985.1. NCBI lineage: Eukaryota > Viridiplantae > Streptophyta > Magnoliopsida > Lamiales > Lamiaceae > Agastache > Agastache rugosa. The sequence continues at coordinate 32,743,090 of CM062607.1, read as the reverse complement.
AGTGGTATCCAGCTGGGTATCTCTGATATCTTGGTTGATATCGATCAACGTCGTCCTTGGCTGGTATCTGTAAAATCCAGCCTGTGGTTTTCGTTGAGGTTGAGCACGTTGCTGTCTGAGTTGGGCTTGAGGTTGTCGCACAGCTGACCTTCTTGATGTCTGCTGTGTTCTCGACGGAGCTTGAGAATGTTTCACAGCTGGTCTTCCCGACGCCTGCTGTGTCCTCAACTGTTGATGCTGAGCTGCTGGGATTGGAGGTTCGTTTGCATGTACAAACATTACTTTTGTTCCACTTGTGGAGGCAATGTTTGAGGCATCCTTTGATTCGTTGTATCCCAGTCCCGCTTTGAGTGCTGCTGGATGCTGAGCACTAATGATCTCGTCCATTGTTGACGTGGCTTTGATGAGAGCTACTATCTTCTTAGATAGTACATCTTCGGTGCTTTTCAGCTCAATGATCTCAGCTGACTTCCTTTCCGATTCAGCTGTGACCTTTTCCACATCTTCTATCAGCTGTTTCTTCTCATTGTTGAATTCCTTCATCAGCTGATCTTGTTTCACTATTTTGTCTTTTAGTGAAACGACTTCCTGTTGGAGCTGAGTTGTATCAGCTGCGTCTGATACTTTTGTCTTTTCCAGTTCCGCCTTCAGCTCGGCATTCTCACACATAATGACGTCAAGGATCTCTTGAAGCTCCTTGGAATCGTTCATTACTTTCTCTACTAGACTCCAATCAGGTAGACCAGATTCTGAGTCCTGTGTAGAGTGTTCGTGTGATGGTGAGATGTTAGACAGATTTAGAGTTCGAGATGTTACCTCATCTTCATCGATGCCGTCTGTTTGTCCCATGAAGCATGTATCCCAATCAGGTTCATCATGGGCCATCAGGGCTTCTTCTTCCGAGTCTGAAAATGGCATGTCATCCATTTTATTGTACTCTGATTCTTCATCAGCGATATAAGCTCTCCTTCTGTCAGCTGCCTTAGCTTTTAATTGGTCTTTGTCTTTCTTGGACAGCTTTGGACAATCTTGTCGGTAGTGTCCTGGTTCCTTGCAGTTGAAGCAACCTTCTTCTGTTCGTTTGTCAGCTGATTTCTCATCAGCTGCTACGTACTTATCTCTGTAAGTCCTTGCGAACTTCTTGTATTTGCCCTTGCTGGTGTTGAGTCTGTTTTAATTTTTCACCATCATGGCAATTTCTTCGAGTAGCTCCTCTTTGCTCATTTCCTTTTTGTCCTTCTTCATCTTGGAGGACTCAGCTGACTTGACATGAGCTGACTTTTCAGAGTTGGCTCTGAAAGCAATTTCTTTTGGAGCTGGGGTGAGTTCTCCGTCATTCTGTCTGTTTGAAGATTCTTCTTGAGTGATCTTCAAGTTGTATTCGTTGGCTTTTAAGAGTGAGAACAACCTTTCTGTAGATAGATCACCCAAGTCACTTCGACTTTGGTGAACTACCTTGTAAGTGTTTCATTTAGCTGAAAGGGCTGAAAGAACCTTTAGATTCTTTTCCCGCTGGGTATACTTCCCAGTTCTGATTGTCTCTATCTCAATGACTATGTTTGAGAACCTTAGCTCCATCGCTTCGATGGACTCGTTGGCTAGCTGCTTGAAGTTGTCGAATTTTTGGCAAGCTATTGTGAATTTGTTTTCTTTGATTTCTTCAGATCTTTCACATAGCTTGGCAAGTATTTCCCACATCTCTTTGGCTGTCTCGCACTTGATGATCTTACTCAGGTAGGCGTTTGAGACTGTTGATGAGATGGTGTTTCTTGCGAAGCTGTCCAGTCCAGCTTGCTTTCGTTCTTCTGACGAGTAATCCTTCTTTGGCTTGAGAATTGGCCGGTATTCTGGTTGTCCTCCATCATGGGCAGGTACGAGTTCATTTCCTTGTTTATAAATAAGGATGGGTCCGTCTGTGATGACGTCCCACATCATGTCGTGATGTGCACAAAGGAAGCTTTTCAATCTGAATTTCCAGATTGCATAGTCGTCTACCGAGAACGTGGGGAGATTCCTGTTAAGATAAGAATCCATAGACATGTGCAGTATGTAATAATATGAGTTTTTCTGAAAAACGGATCTGTTCAGTTGACCACTGACACAGAGTGTCAAGAGAGATCTCTTGATACAGAAACGGTGGTCTTTTGAACCACTGCTCTGATACCAATTGATGGTCTCTGAGCTGGGTATTTGGTGTAGAGGGGGGGGGTGAATACACCAAATAGATTTTTCGTATCTTTTTCAAGTTAAATCACAGAGTTGGTGAGCTCAGTTATCGATCCAGCTGGGGAGGGTCAGCTGGGTAAATAACTCAGCTGGTGGTGCGGAAAGTAGTGGTTTGAAAACTTAGCTCGGTTACTTAGAAAAACTCAGTTTGAAAATATTAACTCAACGTTTTCAGCTTAGTCAGGTTGTGCAACTCTTAGAGAGACACAGCTGTCTTTGGAGAGCAGCTGTGTGTGCGGTTTTGAACAAATATGCAATGATATGAAGGAGTTAGTACACAGCTGAATATAAAGTGAAAGTAAAGAGAGAGAGTAAGAAACACTCGAGTTTTTACGTGGTTCGGAGTAACACCTCCTACGTCCACGACCAGGTTCACTGGTAATCTACTACCACTTGGTTTCCAAGTACCAAGCAACTTCACAACTCTAACCCGAGCTGTGTTCCAACAAGCGGGCAGTCAAGCCTACACCTTCGCTTCCGGCATCCGAAGAATCTATCCACTCGAATTACGCGCTTCGAGCAAGCGTACCTTTACCTAACCTTTCTGGGTTTGGGTTTGGGTATGGGGTTCCAACTATGAACGAGTTCTTTCAATTAAGAACTTTAGAGTATGATGAACTCGTTCGAAATCTAGGCTAAAGATATACAATGAGTTTGGCCTAGGGAACAGACGAAAAACTAAGCAGTTTCTTAACTAGAAACACTTTAAGATAAAGTGTTCTTTGATCTATCTAGAACTGCTTGAGAGCTTTGGAAAGAATGAAGATTTCAGATAATGAAAGCTTGTAGAGAGTTTTTCGTATCTGATCCTGAGGTTGAAGAGGGGTTTATATAGGTAGAGATTCAAGACTAGCCGTTGGAGGAGCCGTTTGAATCTTACCTACTCTTCTTAAATACAAGATCTGCCGTTGGGCGTATCTGCACCTGTCTTCATTTGTGTCACATCCTAGGTTCTGAAGTCTAGGATGCTGACTTGGCAATCCCTTATTGGTCGAGGTAGGTTGACTTATCCGATTCCGGATCTTCTCGCCTTTAGTGCCGGCTTTTGAATTCGAGCCGGACCGTCTTGAAGTGGAGTCTTCAGAGATAGTTCCTTTGTTCTGTACAGCTGGACCAGCTGTGTTTTGAACTCAGCTCGAATTCTCTTCAGCTTGATCAGGCTCTGCTGGATCACTCAGCTGAAGGTTGACGCCTGCTGTCTTTTGCTAGCTGACTACAACTGTGAACACAGCTGGGTCGACTGCTGTCTTTTGCTAGCTGACTCTAGCTGTGAACACAGCTGGGTCGACTGCTGTCTTCCGCTTCCTTAACCTGTAAGCCTAGAAAATCTAAAGCTCAAATAGGCGAGCTGGAAAATACTATTTAGGTTGACGCAATCATCTATTCAGTTGGAGAATCAGTTGGGTTTTGGTATCAAATCGAAACCTTATAATTTTCCCAACAGACATGCTTTATCACACAACTTGCCCATTCCTCATGAACATCATCGATCTCAGCTTGAGAATACGTACTAATATTCCAATCATTCCTAACAATGAGAAAAAAATTCAAAGTGAACACCAAAAAGTGAACATATCATAACAAAGTAAACACATACGAATATGTAGATATGTAGATGGGCTAGTTGAATCTTGTGCACATCCACAGCTGCCATTTTCCTTTTCCTGATGTTTAAATTACATATATATAATATAGTTAAATAACAAAGTTCCCTATATAAGTTGATCAAAGTGACCAAGAATACATGAAACATATTTAGCCATTAGCCCAAATACTACATATTAATTAATTAATTCCACTGAACAGAAATATTTTCGTACCTTCAACTTCACTTTAGAGAGCACTATATCGAGCTCGGCTCGGGCCGCTTCACATCTAAGTTTGGTCAGTTGGTGCTCGTTCTTTGACAGGGCCAGCTTTTTGTCTAGCAACCTTCTCCTCGTCAACTCTCTATCTTCATCAATTTGCCCATATAATTACTGTAACTATTTTGTATCTTATTTTTGATAGGGTTTTATATGTGGCTTATTACAAAAATTAATTACAAATAGACCGTTTGGGTACAACTCTGAAGATTTCCACCAACCTTTTCAGATCCAAAATTTGTTTAATTTTAAGCTTATGCAATGGACTTAAAATCAAGAGATTCAACGAATATGAAAAAAAAACCAACAGCGTGCTGGAGGCGAGACACAAGGTGGCGACGGTGGCGGCCTTCCATTTGGTTGCTGTCGTTGCCAACGGGAAGAGATGAGTTTACAAGCTAAAAAATATACAAAAGCATTCCTATCAATCAGTTTAATGGTGTTGGTTTTCATTTTCAGAACTCCCCAGTCTTCGTTTTACTCGACTCATTAGTATCCTAAAATATCTTAAGTCAGATTTCACGTAGTGAAACCTTGAACTGGACAACCAAAAAACCCTACTCATAGCTTGATTAGCAGGGGAATTTTTAATCAGCATCATGATTGGTTATGTGAGAAGATCATCAACCAACAAGTATTGAAGAACAACAACAAGTATTGAGAATTTGACATTGTTTGCGTTCAGATATATTAACAAAGAAAGTTTTCACATATTGTTACTTCTCCTAATGGACTCAAAATTGAAAGTTCTGAATCTAGTAATTAACCGGCGCCATCAAACTTCACAATGTTACTCCTCAAACACAAATAGTAGAATTCAGATTTTTCTGACTAACACAATCTCGAAGCAGCTAGTCAGAGCTCAAAATATACACCCGGTCTACACACATACTGGCAAGACAAATTTATCAATTTATCATCAAAAATCGTGAACTTACACACACACTCCCTCATAGATGCAGACAAGTGGAATTGAAAGTCATTTTACAATGAATTACGCTACCTCATTAGACATTTGCACGAGAGCAGAGCGAAGAAGTTACCTGTGGTTCTGGAAGGAGAAGAGAAGGCACACCTGCGAGGAGCCAATGAACTTGATGTCTGACACCTGCATGAGCAGCTTTGCGTTGCCGTCTCCGCCGTATATATTTATATATATATACATGTACTATAATCTATATATAAAATAAAATTTCACATTTTTCTTCAAGAAAGATATATATAGAACAAACATACAGCCTTGTCAAAGTTTAATTCACAGAAAAGTGGAAGTTCCTTTAAAAAACTAGACTTCAAAAATATACAGAAGAACATATAAACATAAGCAAATCCGGATTTTCGAAATTATACAGAATAACATATAAGCAGAATAACATATAAACAGAAGAAATGGCATTTAGAAATGGATTATCGACAACAAAAAAAATGGCACCATGTACCTGATCTGTGGCTGATGGAGCAGAGAGAGACCAGAGAGACTAGGTGATGGTCCCAAGACGGATACCTTGGTGTAGAGGGGTGGTGAATACACCAAGGTTAAAAACTTTTCCAATTAAAACTCTTTTGAGTGAGCTGGCTGTGTTCGATCCAGCTGGAAGGCAGCTTGATCAACACAGCTGGCTGTGTGCGGAATGTGGTGGGATTTTGAAAAGTCCGTCTGTTGCTTCAAATATATTGCAAAGCTTAGTTTCTCTTTTCAGTTAATCAGTTTATGCAGCTTGAAATAATGCTTATGAATAGTTAGCTGGATGCATAAATAAACATGAAAGAATAAAGCAACTTAACGTGGTTCGGAGAAACTACTCCTACGTCCACGACCAGAAACCTCTGGTAATCCACTAAGGATACCACTGACTTTTCGCGCAGTCAGCAAGCGTTGCAGCTTAGTTCCTCAAGCTGGATACAAGTTTACGCGTACTGTATCAAAACGTAACCAGACTATTTACGGGCACAGCTGAAGCCTACATTCAGTTTACGGGTACTGAAGAACCTAACCTGTAGTTTACGGACACTACAGAACCTCAACCTTAACCTAACCTTTTTCTGGGTTTGAGTTTGGGGTTTCCAACTATGAACGAGTTGTTATAATTAAGAACAATGAGTATGATGAACTCGTTCAAACTAGGCTTAAGATGGGAAAGATTATATGTCTAGATACTAGTGGGAGAGAGCTTCAGTAGCCTGAGAATGAATAATATCTCATAAGAATGAAGGCTGCTGGATCTTGAAGCTTTTCTGAGAGATCTCTTGATCTTTGGTTAGACTTCTTTCAATGAAGTATGTTGATCTCTCTTGTGTATATTCTCTCTCGTCACTTATCTGTAAAGATGAAGAAGACTTCTATTTATAGGGAGAGATTAGAACTAGCCGTTGGAAAGAGCCGTTATGAATCTCTACCTAAAGTTGACTTCGACTCTGCTGTGCTGGTGACTCTGAGCTGTCTTGAACTCTGCTGGATCATTGACGCTGAGCTGAGTCTTGAACTCTGCTGGGTCTTGACGTAGAGCTGAGTTGTCATACGAGCTGGGTCTTTCCTACAGCTGTGTCTGGAAGAACTTGATCGTCTTGAATCTGGATAACGTTACTTATCACTCGACTTGGCTTACCCTGCTGTGTACTCAGCTGGGTCTTCTGCTGTCTTCGGCGACCACCTGTAAACTTAGAAACTCTATAAGCTCAAACAGGTGAGCTGGAAAAACACTTGGGCTTGTGCAAACATCTACTCGGTTGGGGTCAGCTGGGTTTTGGTATCACTTCAAAACTCTATTAATTTTCCCAATAATTTCCCCCTTTTTGATGATGCCAAATCCCCAAGTTGGAAAAACAAAATTGCTTCCCCCTTAACAGGAAACGGGGTTTCAAAGGATTAAACAATCACAGCAGGTAAACATAATCAGTGCCTGGACAAAGAGAGATTGTCTTCAGGTTGATTTTGATAAAACGAACTTTTTCATTAATACGAAGAAATTTTACAGCTTTCTAATTACAAAAAGTTCAAAGAAAAATTCCCAGTTGGTTGGGTCTTCAGCTTTGCTGCTTCAATTGTTCATCAATCTGATGGTCAGTCTTGAGACCATATCTATTGAAGATGAACTCTTCCAACTCCTTCCATTCAGCTTGATTCTTCGATTTTGAAATTCCTCTTTCTCCAGCCCAGTGATTAATTTCTTTGATAATTTGGGCTTTGTCAGGAAGGTTCGTTCCAGCTAGAGATGGAGGCTTTAACTGTTTGACTTTTGGAGCCTTCAGCTGGATGTTGTTACTCTTGGCATATAGGGCAATTGATCTTGCCATCATTGGATCTGTCTCATGAAGTTCGAGGAAATAATCCTGGAAAGCAGTTTCTAGATCCATGCCTTTGAATTGATTCAAGTAGTAGAATTCTTTGATGAATTCTGATTTGCAACTTTCCCAGTTTTCATTGAAATCGTCTGGGTTCTTCTTGTTGGCTGAGGCTGGTTGGATTTGTTTCTTTTTAGCTTGCCTGTAGCTCTGCCTTTTCTTCTTCTACTTTTTCTCAGCAGGCTTGAGCGATTCAGCTTTCTTCTTAATAATCTTATCCAGCTCTTGCATTTCTTTTCTTTGCTCGTTGTGGAAGTTACACAGCCAGTGATAGTCTTTGTATTCTTCAGGCTTGTGTCCACAGGCTTTGGCAAGAGCAACCATCTTTTCTCTCCATGTCTCTTTGACTGCTTTGGCTGGTGCAGATGGCTCTGTCTCTTCTTCATCCAGCTCTTTGGCAAAATCGTCGATTTCCCTCTGAATTTGCTGCACAGGTTCCCCCTTAGCTGCAGTTTCCCTCTCACTTGTTTTTCCAGCTTCATTCTGATCTTCCCCCTTTTTGGCATTATCAACAAGAGAGGCAGAGAGGTTGGCAACAGTTGCGCTGAGCTTGGAAAGGATACCTTTAACATCAGCGATCTTGGCTGAGTTGTCAGCTGTGACGAGGTTCAGCTGGGCATTCTTCTTCTTTCGGCTACGGGCGAGCATCCAGATCTTTGTACAAGTTGAAGAGTTGGCGGATGTCAGCGCTGTTGGAGAGAGTGGTCTTTTTGAGAGCTTCCAGCTGGCTTGAAATATTTGCGATGTCATCGACCAGTGGAGCTTGAAGTCTTGTCACTATCTCAGGAGCTCTCTTCTCTAGATGGTTTGATTGATCAATTCGTTGAGAAACGAGAAACATGCGAGATCTTGACTGGTGCTTTCTTGAAGATTTTGTGCAAAATTATGGACTTCATCGATTGTCCACTGTTGTTCTCGAACTTGACAGTCGAGAGCTGAGAATCGCATGATGACGTCGACTTGATACTTCAGTCTGTCCTGAAAGAGAATTTCTTCAACCTCTTTGGATATTGCTTCTTTCATTGCGGTTGAGAGCTTGACAGCTGAGTCAGTTTGAGTTCCAGATTCAACATGACTGGGTTTGTCTGCCTCGATCTCGACCAGTGTACGAGTGTCATCGGCAATTGGACTTTGTGGGGCAGCTTCGGTAGGCTCAACTGTTGCATTAGTTGGCTCTTCTTCAATTATCATTGCCTCAGCTGTGTCGGCAGGGACAGCTTTCTTGGCAAGTTCAGCTGTGACTTCTTTGGATTTAACAGGTACAGAAGATGTCTCCCATCCTGCTCCCATCCTGAGACACTTCTATAATTCCTCTGATGAGATCATTCTGGTGTAAGTATGCATCCTCCAGGCTTCCAAAGCCAAATGTGTGCTGGAGGCGTGCTTCATCCGTCTTCAATTTCTCATAAGAGAAAGTCTCTATCAGCTGCTCATTCTGGTACCAAGTTGCCATCTTGGTAGCCAGATAAAACTTGATTTCTCCAACTTTGACGAGGGCGATGGGCAGGTGCGCCAGAATCGGATACTGAGTTAGAACACTCTTGATCCCTGCAATGCGCAAGTCCTCGTACATGGCTTCCATAAAGGCTGAGCCAGTGGAGTTGAGAGAAGGAGAGGCAGTAGAATCACTCTCTTCTGATTCTGAGGTGTTTTGAGGAATAGGTTCAAATGGGTTCACAGTAGGCTGTGAAGAAGTATCAGCCAACTGCGTGGGCGATTGAATTTTGGGTAAAAGTTGTTTTGGGGGTGAGCTGGGATTAGTGGAAGAGGGTTCAGCTTGGGTGTCAGCTGGCTGTGAAGGAGCTTCAGCCAGTTGAATATCTTCCTGCTCTCTTACAGGAGATGGCTCTTTGGTTGGAGAGCTGGGTGGAGGGGAAGGCTGTTTCGGCAGAGAGCTGTGAGGTGGTGAAGGCTGGGGTGAGCTCCTTAGATTATCCAGCTCGTCCTCTGAGCTGGATGACAATCCATCATTCAATCCCATCTCGGCCAGGATGTTTGATCCGTATTGATCGAAGGCCGACACTGGCTGTGGGGAGAGAATCACCATTACTTGACTTGGAATGACAGCTATTTTCTTTTTCTTCTCAGCTGGACCTCCAGCTGGTTTGGGGTCAGCTGCCTTCCTCTTTCTTTGTTTATTCTCAGCTGGAACTTCTGCCTTTGTTCCTTCCAGCTGCTTCTTGCTTTTACTCACAGCAGGCTGCTTCTTCAGAAGATCATTGACTTGACTTATTCTTTGGAAAAGAATCTTCGTTTCTGGAAACGGTTCTGAATCAGCCCACTTTACTGTGTGCCCTTTCACAGCTTGCTCTATCAAGAAAGAAATTTTGGAGCAAATATACAGTGGCTCTGAAGATGAAAACGTCGTCCTGGTGGAGTTGAACTTGATCTTCTCAGACTCCTTGACCAGACGGTTGAGTAAGAAGTCAAACCAGTTGACGTTTGCGCCTTTGATCATGTCAATCATCGGCTTGAGCTTTGGAATGCTGATCTCTCCTTGAGATCCAGCTATCCCTAAGATGCATTTCTGCGTGATATCCAGCAGCAGCCTGTACTTTGGCTTGAGCAGGAGCTTTGACATGCTCGCTCTGTAAGGCTCTGTGGAGATAAGCATCTCTCTGCTGAGAAATTCATCCACTTCTTCACGACTGTAATCATTTGGGATGAATCCTACTTCTCTGGGTAGGTTGAACACCTTTCGGAGCATTTTGTTGAGTTTGATATTGACGGTTGCTGTATCAAACTTTCCATCTTCGCCCTTGACGATCATGTCAAATGAAGATGAGTAGAAGCCGTCTTCATCAATGATGTTGAGGTAGAAAAGTGCGGCATCTTTCTTTAGCAAGAGCTTGGGCATGGAGGTTGCCCACAGCAAGAGACCGGAGTCTGTAACTAGATCCACCATCTCCTTTAATTCTGAAACATGGAGGTTGGAGGTGGACAGAATATTCTCAAAAGATAGCTTTGACATTAGAGCTTCAAACTGGTTCATCCCTGCGGTTGATTTCTTGGGCGCCATTTCTGTAACTTGTTGAATTTGATCGTGCGAAGAACTTGCAGAAAATAGATGGATATTTTGAATCTTTGAAATTTGCAGAGATAAAGATGGAGGAGGAAAGAATCCGCGTATCTTTTCCATATATATCAACTGCATATAGGATCAACGGTTGAGATTGAATCAGTTGATATTCTGATCAACGACTGGGAGAGATTCACTCATCACGTTTTGCTGACGTGCTTTCGGCGAGTGTATTTCAAACGCACGTGAGGCAGTTCAAACGTTTGATGTTCTGCCTCGATTCTGCCGTGCTACAGTACTATGCAGACTTTATAATTAATGCGACGGGAAAGGAAACTTATCAAACAATTCAACTAAGGAATATATGTCCGCTTAACATAAGAATTCAAATTTATTGAATATTATATTCCTCAGAGCAATAAATGCATGAGACGTAAACCGGTCAGCTTGGACACAGTATCCAGCTGATATCACAGCGGTCTTTCCCTTTGTTTGATTGACAGTTCTCCTCAGCTGAGTATTTGGAGATTAACTTGAATTTCCTTCAGCTGAGTTCCCTTTAGCTCTTCGACTGATGTCCAGCTGAGCTTGATTCCCTTTTTGGCTGGGAAATCCTTCTGAACTGAGCTTTGGGATCCAGCTGAGTTTGTTCCTCCTCAGCTGGATGAGCTTTTCTTTATCCGGTTTGAGCAGTCCAAATAATTCACACATTAGCTCATTTCTTTGATGAGGTCTCAGTTTGTATAGCAAGTAGACAGATGTCCCAAATCCAGCTGGTTCATGTGCTGCTTCTCTATTCTTCTTTTGAGACCAATGTACTCAGCTGTATGACTGGCTGAATCTTCAGTTTTGTATCCAGCTGTCTTTATTTCACAGCTGGTCCCAGTCAGCTAGCTGGGTTTCTTTATTTTCTTTGTTGGATAAAATAACAAGATGTTTCAGACATCTTAATCAGAGCAGTCATCCTCATCTGAGTCGGAGAAGGAGATTTGATCATCATCCGTTTCGCTCGACTTGAACCTTTTATCCTTTCTCCGGGAGGATGACTCAGCTGGGTTTCTCTTTGGATAGAGTTGTTTGTCGTGATAAACCTTCACGATATTCTTGTACCTTTCCTTGCTTTGTTCCAGCTGATTAATGCTCCGTACAAGCATGGCAACTTCTTCGTTCAATTCTTCTTTGCTCATATTTCTTTGCTCCTTGTTGGTCCTTCCAAGCTGAGCTGATTGAGCTTCTTTTCTTGGCTTGATCCTCAGCTCTGCTTCATTCATTCGGCTGGATGAATCTCTGCTTGAGATCCCCAGATCAAATTCGTTGGCCTTCAAGATGGAGAACAATTTTTCCGTCTCCATGCTGCCAAGATCAGTTCTGCTTTGGTGAACCACTTTGTGTGTACACCATTCTGAGGAGAGAGCTGCAAGAACTTTCAAGTTCTTATCTCAAACTGTATATTTTCCAGTTCGGATCGTCTCGATCTCGATGACGAGGTTGGAGAATCTGAGCTCTATTTGATCAATGGACTCATAGGGGAGTTGCTTGAAGTTGTCGAACTTCTGGCATGCAACTGAGAATTTGTTCTCTTGAATTTCATCTGAGCCTTCACACAGCTTCGCTAGAGTGTCTCACATCCCCTTAGCTGTCTCGCAGTTGATAATCTTGCTGAGATAAGCGTCCGTCACTATTGAGGAGATGACGTTGCGAGTGTAGCTGTCCAAACCAGCTTGTCTTCTTTCTTCTGGAGAGTACTCCCTTTTGGGTTTTAAAACTTGACGGAGTACTAGTTCAGCTCCAGGTAAGGTTTCTGCTTGTCTTTCTGATTTCATGATGATGATGGGTCCGTCAGTGATAACATTCCACATCATGTCGTGATGCGCACTCAGAAAGCTTTTGAGTCGGAACTTCCAGATCTGATAATCATCGACAGAGAATGTCGGAAGATTCCTGCACAAGGAAGATTCCATGACAGTATGCAATATAATGATTTAAAATTTTTTTTGAAACTTTGAAGGATCTGTTCAGGTGACCACTATCAGCAAAGAGGCTGACTTGACACAGAAAAAGTGATCTTTTGAACCACTGCTCTGATACCAATTGATGGTCCCAAGACGGATATCTTGGTGTAGAGGGGGGGTGAATACACCAAGGTTAAAAACTTTTCCAATTAAAACTCTTTTGAGTGAGCTGGCTGTGTTCGATCCAGCTGGAAGGCAGCTTGATCAACACAGCTGGCTGTGTGCGGAATGTGGTGGGATTTTGGAAAGTCCGTCTGTTGCTTCAAATATATTGCAAAGCTTAGTTTCTCTTTTCAGTTAATCAGTTTATGCAGCTTGAAATAATGCTTATGAATAGTTAGCTGGATGCATAAATAAACATGAAATAACAAAGCAACTTAACGTGGTTCGGAGAAACTACTCCTACGTCCACGACCAGAAACCTCTGGTAATCCACTAAGGATACCACTGACTTTTCGCACAGTCAGCAAGCGTTGCAGCTTAGTTCCTCAAGCTGGATACAAGTTTACGCGTACTGTATCAAAACGTAACCAGACTATTTACGGGCACAGCTGAAGCCTACATTCAGTTTACGGGTACTGAAGAACCTAACCTATAGTTTACGGGCACTACAGAACCTCAACCTTAACCTAACATTTTTCTGGGTTTGAGTTTGGGGTTTCCAACTATGAACGAGTTCTTATAATTAAGAACAATGAGTATGATGAACTCGTTCAAACTAGGCTTAAGATGGGAAAGATTATATGCCTAGATACTAGTGGGAGAGAGTTTCAGCAACCTGAGAATGAATAATATCTCATAAGAATGAAGGCTGCTGGATCTTGAAGCTTTTCTGAGAGATCTCTTGATCTTTGGTTAGACTTCTTTCAATGAAGTATGTTGATCTCTCTTGTGTATATTCTCTCTCGTCACTTATCTGTGAAGATGAAGAAGACTTCTATTTATAGGGAGAGATTAGAACTAGCCGTTGGAAAGAGCCGTTCTGAATCTCTACCTAACTTCTGACAGGATTGACTTGTCTTCTTCCTTGATTTCCTCGTATAGCAATCCTAGGTCTGACTTCTAGGTGCTGAGGTGTCGAGTTCCTGATGGTCCAGATCAGATCTGACTTTATCTCAAGTTGACTTCGACTCTGCTGTACTGGTGACTCTGAGCTGTCTTGAACTCTGCTGGATCATTGACGCTGAGCTGAGTCTTGAACTCTGCTGGGTCTTGACGTAGAGCTGAGTTGTCATACGAGCTGGGTCTTTCCTACAGCTGTGTCTGGAAGAACTTAATCGTCTTGAATCTGGATAACGTTACTTATCACTCGACTTGACGTTACTTATACAGAATAACATATAAGCAAAATAACATATAAACAGAAGAAATGGCATTTAGAAATGGATTATCGACAACAAAAAAAATGGCACCATGCACCTGATCTGTGGCTGATGGAGCAGAGAGAGACCAGAGAGACTAGGTCTCGAAGCCGAAGGACTCGATAATGATGGAGATGGTGCTGGAGAAAATGGTTTCAAAATAGCCGGATCTGGAACCGAAGCTGGAGGGGATGCGAGAGAAGCTGGCGTAGGTGCGGTCGGTGGGGGTTTAGAAGACACTGGAGGCAGAAAAGAAGCTGGAGGAGGAACGACCGGTGGATGAGTTGCAGGCGTTGGCGTGCTCACTGGTGAAGGAGTGACAACGGGAGGTGCTGGAGGAAGAGTAGCAGACAGCGCAGAGCAGTACCACACGGGGAGGCGCGAAGACAGAGGTTGTGTTGAAGAAAAAGGGGGAAAAATTGTAGATTGAAAAATTTGGGCTGCTATAGTCGACGGGAGAAGAAGCGACGATGGCGACGGGGAGGCAACAGACGGACATGAGCAGATCTGACGGCGGCGGTTGGCTGAAGATCGAGCCGTTGCATACGACGGCGGCGTTGATATGCTGCGAACTACTAGATCTCAGGCTCCGACTATTGGAGATGACTAGCAAAGTGGCGGCAGTCAGCGGTGGTTTTTTGCCAGTTATATGTATGCTTGAGAAAGTAGAGAGATGGGTTGAGAGAGAGAGAGAATTGTGTGTTGCAGACGTTAAAAATACAAAATAGAAAGAGGTTTTTCTTTTTGTTTTTTCTTTTAGAGAAGAAAAGGGTTTCAATTGGGGATCTAGGGTTTTCTGATTGAAGGTTTTGATTTATTACAGAGGGATACAGAGATTGGCTGAGAAGGAGAGTGAGCAGAGGCGACGACGGCGAGGTCGGCGGTATTGGTCTCGCCGGAGAAGGAGAAGAGAGATACCAGAGACGTTCTGCGGTTGAAATTGGATGGGAAGAAGACTTAGGTTGAAATTTTGGAGACTTTTGGTTTTGGTGGTGGAGTTTTGCCATGGTTAAAAATTTGGGTAAATAATTAATTGGAATTAAAAAATTAAAAAAATATTGATGCTCATACTTTACGGTCGGGCTTAACGGTCCGAGTAACCGTTATGTACTAGTTAATAAATGCGCTCATACATAACGTACGGCTTAACGGTTTCGTAAGACCGTTATATATATGTTTAATACATAACGCTCATACATAACGTATGACTTGAAACCGTTATATATGCACGAAGGTAACACTACATACATAACGGATATTTAAAAACACGTTATCTTTACAAAAAGTGCGCTCATACATAACGCATTTTAAAAATGTCCGTTATGTATGCAGTGTTATGTATGAGAGTTTTTCTTGTAGTGACTCTACCGTGCAGTAGAAAACAATCGTGGTTTGATAACCATCGAAAGTTTTTACCACATGATCATTCATTCCGCCGAAACAAAAAAGCATTCACAAAGAATAAGCAGATCCATAGGTGGGCAACTGAAATGAAGTCGGGGGAGGAACTTCTGAATAAAATAGAAGACTTGGGTTTGAAAAAAGTAACTGAAATTAAGGCGGAAGTATCAACAAGTAGACCTTCAAAGCGGTCTACCCAATCTGATTCTGGATGGAAAAAGAGGAGTATCTTCTGGGATTTGCCCTACTGGAGCACTTTGTTGATTCGGCATAATTTAGATGTCATGCACGTAGAGAAGAATGTGTTTGACAACATCTTCAACACCGTGCTGAATGTTAAGGGAAAGACAAAAGATACCCCCAATTCAAGAGAAGAATTTATTCAAATTTGCAATAGACCAGAACTGCAACGTGACGAGAGAACGGGAAAATATCCAAAGGCCTGTTACATGCTTGACAATGCACAACGTGCTGTCTTGTGTACGTGGTTATCGAGTCTTAAATTTCATGATGGATACTGCTCAAACATGAAATATTCTGTTAATATGGAGAAACTTAAGATGTTTGGGATGAAAAGTCATGATTGCCATGTATTGATGAAAAGAATTTTACCGACTGCATTTTGTGAACTTCTCCCGGACAATGTGTGGAAGGCAATCACAAAATTGAGTTTGTACTTCAAGGAACTGACTTCTGGCAGCTTTAAATCTGATGATATGTGTCGCTTGCATGAAAATATTCCAATCATTTTATGTAAGCTTGAACGCATATTTCCTCCAAGTTTTTTCGACTCAATGGAGCATCTACCAGTGCATTTGGCAGACGAAGCTCGGCTGGCGGGGCCCGTTCAGTATCGATGGATGTACCCGTTTGAAAGGTACTTGGGTAAGCTGAAAAAAAATGTAAAGAATAAAGCTAGAGTTGAAGGATCAATATGTAATGCCTATTTAGTCGAGGAAGCATCATTGTTCTGCTCCTATTACTTTGAGGATCATGTTATTACGAGGCACAATGTTGTGCCACGTGATTATGACGGAGGCTCTGATCCTGCAGACGAAATTGATCCGGATAATATATCGGTATTCTTACTTCCTGGAAGGACTCTTGAAAAGTTCTCGGAGAGATATCTCGATGAGAAGGAATACAATGCCGATCGTCAATATGTTCTGCTCAATTGCAATGAAGTTACAGATGCTTATTTGAAGTACGTATTTAATATTTTAATTGTTTTTATTACTTTAAGCTTTTTTCAATCACGAAGTAACACTAGAACTTCTATTCTTGTAAGTGTGTTTATTGACCAACTAAAAGCATCAAATCCATCAATTTCAAGCATTGAGATTGATAGTAAGCTCGACAAAGAATTTGCCATTTGGTTTGAAGCATATGTAAGTGCTCTAGAATTTAATTAGTGTGAACATATACTAGAATTTCTTTTCTAGCGCTCTAATTACTTGAAGTGTTTTATTGATTTCATAGGTTAAAGATCCAACGAATCATATTGTGAATAAGTTCTTAATTTCTCTAGCAAAAGGACCATTGCGCCGCGTAAAGAGTTATCATGGTTATTATGTCAATGGTTACAAATTTCACACGACTAATCATGAGACTCGAAGAACCACTATGAACAGTGGAGTGTGTATTAAAGGTTCCAATTATAATACAAATGATGCAGATTTCTATGGTCGTCTTTTAGAAGTTGTGCAGTTGGAGTATCTTTAAAATTTCTTTATTAAAAGGACCGCATTGTTCAAATGTGAGTGGTTTGATCCATCACCATTAGGAACAATGGTGCATAAGGACTTCAACTTGGTTTCTGTAAATCATAAGCGTCGGTATAATAAATACGAACCTTTTGTCCTAGCAAATCAAGCAGTGCAAGTATACTATTGTCCATATCCTAGTTTGAAACAGTCGAAGAAAGATTGGTGGGAAGCTTGTAGAATTAAAGCTAGATCAACTATAGATGTGCCATCTAACTCAATAGTATCCCCGCCATTTCAAGAGAATGTGTTTGAACATTCCACCATTCCAATTTTGGACGAAGACCCGCGTACAGTTCATCCAGATGGTGATCAGATTGAACTAATAGATGATGAAGATTCAGATGAAGAAATCATTATGTCGGATGATGAAGTTAATAATTCTAGTGAGAATGATGAAGACGATTATGATTCAGACGAATAGCATCGAGGTTTAATAATATCGTGCACATTGTGTGAATGCGTTAAATAAGCATCGAGTTTTTATTTGTTTTACTTTTTATGATATATTTATTTATATGGATTTAACAATTCTGTGAATTTACTTGCAGATGTCGTCTGGAGGACACGGTCACGGACGTGGTAGGGGTAGCCTCGGTTCAGTTGGCGAGGCTAGAGGTAGTACAGGAGGAGGTTCTGGTCGGGGTCGAGCCCAGGGACGTGGTAGGAGCACAGCTTCACCCGAGGTAGCACAGACTTCCACAGGTGGACGGGGACGTGGCTTGGGAGCTGGGACAGCTTCTGGGACTCCACCTGAGCAGCAGGTTTTCTTCACTACTGGTACGGCTGATGCGTCATCAGCCGCAGGCTCTCCTAGCACTGCATGTGGTGGTGGTGTTGGTGGTGACAGGCAACGACTTTACTTGGTGGAAAAGAAAAGGATTAAGTATATTCATTTTATATGATTATGTTATTTTACTTGAAATATTTGCTGGTTTATTGAATTAACATCATAATTATGTTAACGTGTCGCAGGTATTTTGAACCACAATTTCGTAGTGCCTCAACGATTTCAGCTACATTCAGAAGTTCTATGCACAAAGATGGATTCAGTTGGAAGCTAGTGCCCGAGGAGAAGAAGTTGGAGTACTTTGAAGAATTCAAGGTAATCTTATAAAATTATTACACTTTTTAGATATGAGATAATTGTTTGCTTATTTAAAGTATATTTATGTTTGTTTAGAAAGTGTTCTATTGGGAACCTGTTGAGGAAGAGCCAATTAAAGAATTGTGGAGGAAGAGAGCAGCAATTAGGTACTAGAACTTGATCAGTGACTTCAAGGCCGATTATTTAGCTCAAGGAAATAAGCCTGCATACATTCCTGATTCAGACTGGGAGGGGTGGATAGCTTATTGGGAACGGGATGATGTCAAAGAGAAAGCCCGTAAAGCAAAGATGTGCAGATTGTCGGAGCCTGAGGGGCCAGGGACCGGTATTGCTACACACTTTGGAGGGTCGAGGAGTGCGCACGAGTATGCTGAATTGCTAGTAAGTATTTTTTTTTTCAAATTATAGTTATATTGTATTAGTTATTTGACTTTTGTATTATTAATCTTTCCCATTGTATTGCATGAGCAGACCAAGGAAAAGAATATGTCGGATGAACAAGTTGACTGGGAAGTTTTTTTGAGGATTCACTGTAAGAATGGAGACTATACATCAGCACGGGCAAAACGAATTGCTGTAAGTTTTTAAATATTTTTAAAGTACTTTACACCTTAATTGTTGATTGTATTTTATGTTTATTAATAATTGACATGTATTTGGTTATAGGAGAGGGTGTACCAGTTTGCACACGAAAGGAGTGAGCTACAACATTCTACTGAAGAGCAAGAGATCGATATGAACGCAATATACATCGAGGTGGCCAAGGGGAGAATGCTAGGTTTAGGAGATCGAGCATCAATGTACACAAGTTGTGGATCTCGCTCCTCTGGTGGCTCAGTAGTGTCATCAGGCGTTGACACGGAGGCTATGACACAACTGTTGTCCTCGTTGCAGACTGAGCTGCAGGAAGAGAGGAGCGAGCGTGTCCGGATAATGGAGCAGATGCAAGCTGAGCGTGAAGAACGGATGCAGTTGGAGGAGCGAATGCAGAGACAGGCTGCTGAGCAGGCTGTTGAGTCAGCTAGGATGAAGGAACAGCTCGACATAATTATGCAGCAGTTCATGAGATCAGGACACCCACCATCTTGACTGTTGTTTTTATTACTGTAGTTTTTATTTGAAAACTGAATATTAGATACTTTGTTGTGTTGGATGATTCAAACATTAGTCATTATATATGAAATAATTTCGTTATTTCATTGCGTATTTGTATTGAAAATAATATATGTGTTCTTGATTGGGTCTGATTTGAACAGGTGGTTGGAAATAAAATAAAACAAATTATTGGCCGAAAAAAAAATCCCGACGGACTGGCGACGGAAATTAATAGTACGAACAAACTCAAAATCACCGACGGATTTTATTCCGTCGTCGATTAACGACGGACGTTTCCGTCGCCATTCCGTCGTTAAAGCCTTTATAATCGCCGACGGATCTTATTCCGTCGTCGAGTAACGACGGATTGTTCCGTCGCCGGTCCGTCATTAATGCCTTCAAATTGCCGACGGAATGTAGTCCGTCGTCAGTTAACGACGGACTGGTCCGTCGCTGATACGGCTCCAGGACGACGAAATGGTGACCATTTTCGACGACGGAATTTTCCGTCGTTAGTCCGTCGTCGAATCTTCCGACGGAATGAGTTCCGTCGTTAATTTCACCGGCGACCAAGAAATCGACGTCGAATTTGATCCGTCGCCGATCCGTCGGGAGAGTAAATCGGCGACGAAAATTATGGCGACGGTGACGGAAATTTCCGTCGTTAAATTGGTATTTTTTTGTAGTGTTAGAGACTTAATATAAATATAATATAAAATATAAATAATATTTAAAATTAAATTTAAATAATTACTCAACTTGTTTGTTCACGAATTAATTAACCGAATTTCATCAAGCTCAAGCTTAACTCATTTTGCTAACAAGCTTCACTAAACGATATTTGAACGAACTTTTATCAAATTTAATTTTGATAACTTGACTCATTTATTACCCTAACGAATATATTGCTTAATTAAAGTGGTGAGTCATGGGTCGGGCATGTACTTTTTTGCCATTGTGTTTTTTTTATGTCTTTTTTTTTATGATAATAATAATCTTCAACCGTTGCCCAAGTGGAAATTGAGTAAATCTCTATAATTTTCTACCATTGTTTTTTTGGGTTGAGTTTACCATTGTTATTATATCACGTTTCAAGATCTTTACTCGAGAAGTTGCCCTATAAGTAGCTAGTGGATGATATTTCATTTTTTTCTTTTTCTTTTTAAAATATTAATGTACAACTCAATCGAAATTTTATATTTTTCCATAAGTGGATGTCACACTGAAGTACAGAGCCACATATATATTAATATATGGATACCACCATACATGACCACTTCAAATATAACTTCCCAACAACTTGCAAGAAGTGACAGTGAGAATTATGATTTGTGACAACTCTAACAGTTGAATTTCAAGGAAGAACTTTGCTTTCTTCTACTACTAAATAACTACAAAGAAGACATATGCTGGACCAATTTTTTTATTACAATAATGACTATTAATTATTTTGATTTAAACTTTCATTGATTATAGAAATATTACCATCAGTAAAATAATTGAGGCATGTAAGTACATCTTACTACACATGTTTTTGTCCGTGTAGGTTCATAAAACTTGCGGATCCAATTTACAATTTCAACCTCGTGCTAAAATCCAAAGACCAAAACAACCACAATATTATTGCAAGCGTAGGTACATATCTCTCTTCCTCCTTTAATTAGTAATTACTTGACATCCGATCTTTGCTTTGTCAAAATGGCTAATTCAAATTACTACAAGATCCATTAGGCTCATACATATACAATTAAACTCGAACTTTTTCACCGTCTGTCCGAAGTTGGACATTAATTGAAATTTAATAATGTAAATTAAGATAAATGATCATGTTTCCTTCACTGCCCGCACTACTATAATACTTATGTAATAACTCATGACATCTTTTTTTGAAACCTAATAACTCACATCTAAAGATTAATTACTAGTTAGGGGAAAGCAGGGAACTACTCATGATGAATTTGACCGCTCTTCACCTAGTGGAATCATCTTGTGCTTTTATTGATGCCATAAAACAGACAATTTTTGGTGCTAAAAAAAGAAAATAGGGAAAATGATCACCTAACCATCAAATATATGTATATATTAATTACTATCATAAGCTAATATATTATGCATTTACTTGAGGGGGCAAAAGAATTATTTTAACTACTTTGAGATGGTAAAGATAAAATGTAGTCATTAGGATAAAAAAGATAAATATACTAGTCACTCTTACCTTTTTACCCCTCTATCTTATTTTACGGAGATTTCATGAATTTACGAACTATGGCATGGGTATTCGTGAATTCACGAATTCTAGAAGTTAAATTCGTGAATTACTGTTTTGCGGTACATAAATTCACGAATTATACGCTTTTTGTAAATTTCAAAGATAAAATGTTAAAAATCACGAACACAAGATTAATATTTCATGATTTACCTCATTTTCAATTACAAATCACGAATTCATAAAAATTCAGGCGAAGATTAAAGAATTAACAAGCGAAATTTAGATAAATCGCGAATTTGTGAAATTTCAATTTTAATTTGTGAATTCATCGAAATTTGTGTTCATTAAGAGGATATTAGTACATTAACACAAAAAATAACTAATATTTATCTTTGTTATCCTATTAGCGAAATTTTATCTATATTATCTCAAAGTAACTAGAGCTATTCATCATTCTCTTCTTACCTGTGAGTCTGTGACAATCAAAATTAATTTTGGCCGAAAACCAAAGAAATAAACCAAATGTCTTCGAGATATATATGATTGATGCCGTGAGCGTAGGAGCTGGGAGAGAATGAAAAGAAAAGGCCTTGTTAAGAAAAAAAAAAAAAAGATAGCTTAAATACAAAACACTTTTCCCGTAAGAAATGAGAAGCAATCTGCACCATTGATTTTTATAGATCTACGGTTGTCATTGATAGGTGCATTATAATTGAACATGGATGCATTATCATAACAATGCATTGTAGTATCAAAAAAATGCATTATTATGACGATGCATTGTAATAATACATAAAATGCATTATTTTAGTACATAAAATACATATATATTTTACCCCTATATATATATATATATTTCCTCAGCTAGCTCTGTGATTCCTGGGTTTCCTGATCAGAATTTGCTGCTGATTTCCAAAGTATTGTGGGAAAAAAAAAAACATCCTTAAAAAATATAAAAAAAAATTTGCGATCGAAGCCAAGCCAGCTCGAAATCTAATATATGGGTTCAACAGATTACTATCAAAATCACGTAGTTTAAGAGCAATCCCAACAGAATTCTTAAAATTTTGCTATTAAATTTGCTCATAAAATTTCTTTTATACTATTTATATTTCTTATTTTGCAAATGCATACAACAGTTCACCTATAAATTGTGGGCCCAACTTAATTTGTGAAATATGATAGATTTAGGGAGATGTAAATTTGAAAGAAGATTTAGGAAACTGTAAATACTTTTGTGGGCGCTACCTAATTTGAGAGATATGTTGGATGACCTTTTATCTCATTTTTTATTATTTTAGCCCAAATTTAAAGTTAATGATAATTTTGAGAGAACTGATGGGAGTACTCTAATTAATATCAAATTTTTCTGAAAATTATTTAATTTTCAGCTGTATATATGTTAAGTTAGGGTTTGATATATATCTAGGCATTAACCTTAAACATCAGCTTACTCTGAATCACGTCAGCATATATGTTTTTGTTTTAATTTCGTAGCAATTTTCAAGCCACACACACTTCATTTTCAAATACACAAACAAGAGACAGCCAGTACCGGAGGAAATTAAGATCGGCCGGAACTGATGAAATTAATTTCCCAAATATTTAAATTTCAAGCAAGAATTTACATATATCTGCTGAAGTGATCAACAAAAAACCAACATTAAATGAATAAAAATCCAAGTATCCAACAACATCACTAACAACACAACAAAAGTGTCAGTGCATGGTGGGTACAGGGTTCTGTTCTTGTCCTTTCCAAATAATAATTTATGAAAAAAATTAGAAATAATTAATAAAAGGAAAAGATTCAGACAGCAACTGCAGAGGATTGAACGTACCCTAGCTAGTGCGTAATTATACACCAGACGAGATCCTCTATTCTACTTTCGAGCGTCGTTATATATATATAGGGAGGATCAAATAGGAACTCCTATTTATATGAGAACTAGGAATCAATTCAAACCATTCATCCTCTAAGATCCATGGATATGATTTAATCTCATAACTAATTGGTCAAACCCCGTTTTAGTTGGTCAATACCGCTTTTTTTTTACTTAAGTAAGATTATTATGGTAATTTTTGCGGTGTTATCCAGTTTATAAAACGAAATGCATAAAATAGTGTAAAGTGATGCATTAATTAGTGTAAAGTAATGCATCAATATCACTTTTCTGATGCATCAATTTTTTTATTAATCTGGATATTAGCTTTTACAGCTCATTTATGATTTATAAAAAATAAACAAGATTTATAAAGTGTGTATCCTCAATAAAAATAAAAATAAATTATAAAGTGTACTTATGAAATTAAAGAATTACATATATCGTATTAGTATTTATTACTTAATGTTATGGGCACAATTTTATGATGCATTAATATGATTTACTTGATGTATCAATATAAAACTGTAAATGCACATAATAGCAAAAGACATATTACCACAATTAATGCATTACATATATAATATTTGAGCATTAAATTATTTAAATTTATGCATTATATTGTGTATTTTATTTACATGCATTATCATTCACTATATTATTGTTGTGTATATTATAGTGCTTAGATTTATGCATTCATTGTGTAGTTTTTATTGTCATGCAGTATCATTCATTTATTCAATATGTATATCGTATTTGTATTTGTATATGATATCACAATTAATTATGTATAACATGTATCGTATTTGTATCTGTTACTTGATGTTTTGGGCACAATTTTATGATGCATTAATACAATTTAAGTGATGTCTAAATGCACATAATAATGAAAGACTCATTACACAATTAATGCATTACTTGTATGGTATTTATGCGTTACATTGTTTAGATATGTGCATCACATTGTTTAGATATAAATAGTACGTAGTAATAATAATAATAATAATTCAATTCGAAACATCTTATAACATTCAAACTCTTAGATTGCAATACTCAAATTAATATACTAGTAATTCCAAAGAAGAAACATAAATAATATCTACTCCCTCCAACCCAATAACAAGTTCTCACTTCTTTAATTGATGAGAGTATTAATTAATAGAAGTGAGACCTTGCTATTGGGACGGAGGGAGTACTATTTTGGAAGTGGAAAATGAATAAATGATTGTCCCATTTTTTTCCTCCAAAAATAAGGTAAATTGGAGCAAAACGTGAGGTACACTTTCTGCAAATTTGCTAATTATCATTTCGCCAATTTGACGTCCAGTAATTTTTTAAAATAAAATTTAGGAGTATAGCCAATGTTACCGAATCGGCTAGTTTAATTGGAATTAGCGGTATCTTCCACAACAACAATGAGTTGCAAATTGGAGATAGAGAGAGAGAGAGAGTAAGAGTGGGGGGTAGAAGAAGAAGAACAATATATGATGATGATGAGAATACAACATCACTGACAATAGCAGAAGAAAGAAAGAGAAGATGGATGAAGAGATATATTTTGATCGAACGAGAGAGGAGAAAGGAAGATGAGTGATGGTTTTTTTTCCTAAAATAACCATCCAACCATTGCTTTTGAATCCATGTCAAATTTTTAGATTTAATTATAGCCACACATTCCTTACAAATTAATAATTAGAATTAGTTCTTAGTTCTCATATAAGGAGTGGTTCTCACCAGATCCACACCCTATATATATATATATATATAATGACTTCAAGAGGATGATGCCCCGCTTAGATTTTCTTGTTTCCAGAAAAGACCTAAAGAAAACTGCTAAGATACCCCACTTTAATTTATTTATTTATTTATTTTCTTAATAAAAAAATTAGATTTCCTTTAATTTATCATCACCATTATTGCCAAATCTGGAAACGACATAATTTTGCACAGTACTTTTGTTTGATTTGCAACGAAAAGATGTACCTATTCACTCCAAACCTTTCACGATCATGACATCTAATCTTCAAATAATTAAAGCACAAAAATGGTAAAATTCTTTTGTCCCAATAGAAACAAACCTTGCATGTGACCTTGATTTGACTATTACAAATTAATAATGGAATTACTTGTCCATCCACATCGTCAACCTTTACTTTAATTAATTCCTATTCATCATTTTTATTTATTTAAGTTTAACATCTCCAATATTGAGCACATGCAGAGTGAACTCTTGATGTGGCTTCCACACATAAGGACTAATGCATCCCTTCGTGGAAAACGAAACATACTCGGTGGGGACATGTAACAGAAAGACGCGACGGGGTATTATAAGCCGCAGTATCCTCATCCTTCTCATCAGTCTCAGATTCATTAAATCCATCTCCTCATCAAAAAAAAGAAGAAAAAGAAAACACACACACACACAATGATGCCAATTCAAGAAACACCGGAACAGAATTCGCGAGTGTGGATGATCTTGCGACCAGAAGGGGGCGAGCCACAAGCGGAGACGAGGCCTTACCCGACGAAGATCTTCTGGTGCAAATTCTGCGGGCGTAGGTTCTACAGCTCGCAGGCATTAGGGGGACACCAGAATGCTCACAAAAGGGAGAGGGGTTTAATGAGACATTTCCAAGCTTCCATGTCCAGATCGCTCAGGGTGCAACCCCACGGCCACGTACAGAAACCGGTGTCGGGAAGAGATGGGGCTGCAACGGCGTCAGGATTTGAGGCGCCGTGGCAGCCCTCCTTTATTCTACTCGACCCCACACCGGAGATTACGTGGCCGGGTAGTTTTAGAGTCGATCATCATCAACACACGGAGCACAAGTCATCTAGTTTGAGTTCAGATGCGCAGCTTGATCTGAATCTTAAACTGTAAGTAAATATATAGTATGGAATTATTAATGTTAATTATTTATCCCAAAGTGTTGGAACATTATTATACTAGTTCTAGGGATTTGCCTATGTATCGTGGTTTATAGTATAGTGTTTAAGAGTGTTTATTTGCAGAAGAGCATTTTCTGCTCTTCATTTAATTATGAAGTATGTATGTATTCATTTTCTGCTCATCAATTTATGAAATTTGTTTTTAACTATGCAAACAGACGATGAAAATCATGTAAGAGAATATTGTTGGCGTTTTTTATTGCTTAATTATCCACACTTATATATATTGTATGGCAGTTGCGGTTCGATTCTGCTTCCAACTATTCAGTCACATTAAGCAGACATAAATTAATAATGATATGAAATAAAATAAACTAAAAATGAAAACGGCATTATTTCATTAATTAATACTACGACATACGATCGACTGAACTTTTAATTCTAGTTTTATTTAGTAAGACGATGCCGGTTTTTTTTTTTTTTTTCTCTGTGTGGGTTGGGGGATACAAAAAATTTTAAAGCCCGCATTAACCACTCTACCACTAGTAAGATAATTTCAATATTTCAATTTAAAGAAGATTTTTGGGACAATAAATGTATTACCAAAAAACGAGTTTTGAAATAAAAATTTATATACAGTACATGAATTAGTAGTATTGATGCACTTGTATTTTCTTTTCCTTACATTGGTAAATTGATAAAATTACCATAACAAAGTTTAAAAGCTTAAAGGGCAAATTGAGACTGTGTTCAATTTGTGGCTTGAATTTGGGACCATGCTTAAATTAAATAGCCTAAATTATGGGCTGATGTAAAATTTCTGACATGAGATCGAACATCCGCTAACGAATGTTCGATCTCGTGCCATAAATTGAACACCGCCCCAAAGTACTTGTTAGTTTAAGCATTATCCAAAATACATGCTATTTTAAGCATTATCCAAATTTCAATACACAAATTGAACTCAAAACAAATTTGTTAGTTTCTTGATAATTCAAAATTTAATTCAGACGTTACAGTGTAATTTACGTTGTATTATATAATCTTTAATTGGTAAATATTTTGTAAAACATTTATACACAAATTAATATGTACATAATTATAAAAATACAATTTTCTTTGTAGAGCTGGACTTATTTACGGTTGTACCAATTATAAAATTCTATATAATACCAATTAAAGATTATACAATACAATATATATAATGTAAAATGAAATTCACACTATTAATTTATGATTATATAATATTACCACATAAAATGTAATTCTCACTAGATAATTTATGATTGTATAATAGTACCACATAAAATGTAATTCTCACTAGATAATTTATGATTATATAATACAATGTAATTCTCAAAGAAAATTTTATTTTTATAATTATGTACAAATATGTGTAATACCAATAAAAGATTATACTATAATACAAGGTAAATTATATTTTGAACTATCAAAATCTAACATATTTGTTTGTGAGTAAATTTGTGGCATAAACTTTGGATAATGCTTAAAGTAGCATGGGCTTTAGATAATGAATAAACAAGTTTGTATTTTAGGACGGTGTACAATTTCTGGCACGGAATCGAACGTTCGCTAATGGACATTTAACAAATTAACGTTTGGTCTAGTATAGACTATTTTAAGCATTATTTAAAGTTCATGCCACAAATTGAACGTAGTCTTAAAATACGGGTCAGAAACTATAATTTACCCAAGCTTTAATTAATTACGTGTTACAATTAATGTATGAATTGAAAATTGATACGAATCACTTTGGAAAAATCTCGACATATTTATTCAAATAAGGAGTTATTGTCCTTCGAAGTTATGGGCAAAAGTGAAGGAGTCATAGAAGAAGTTCGAGAGAGTTGTGTTCATTTTATTTTTAACTAGTAAGTAGCCCGTCGAGATTCGGTGGAAAATAACTTATGTTTTTATTTACGTGTATACATTTTAAAATAACTTTATATCTTATTTAGAAATTGTGATGTTGTTTGCATATAATTAGAATTGGATCGGGTACTCATTCATTAAGTTTTTTCCAAATTTAAATTTGTTTACAAATTTTCTACATGTTTTCGTCCTAATCTCGATTAAAATAGTGACTTTACTGTACACACTCATCTCAAACCCATTGGCTAATACTCGATAAAAATCTGAACACTACAAAGTTAATATTAACTAAAATTAGTAAAAATCCTTCTTTTTATGTCTATTTGAACCGTTTCGTTGGTTTATGCTAGATTGATATCCCTAATCTTAGCCAAAAGACCGAGAAAGATATATACTTATTTATTTAGTTTTCGTAGGAATTTTTTTTACAAATTTTTTATTGGGCTCTTAAAATGTTAATTTACTTTTTCAAAATTTGTCAGTTGCTTTTAAATTTGTGCAATATTAATTCATATTCATATATTCTAATTCGAATATATCATTATGATTATATTTATCTTTCTGTATATAATGTCATTAACTTCTAATGAATTATTAAATGTTGTAGTGTTGCTTTTAAATTTCATGTGGACACCAATTAAAAAGCGATATGGGAGTCTGGGACATAGTAATTACATTTAATGTTGATTTTGTTAGAATTTATCATATATGAACTTTTGATAAATATAAGATCATGTCAATTTGATATTAGCGTTGAAATTTTGATATATTTAAAGAATTGAACTGTTGATGTATATTAGATGTAAATATGATATATATGCGTAATAAATTATTAAGAATCAAGATTTAATAACCCATATAGATATACGTAAAAAAAGTATAATAGGGATAAATATAAATATAGAATACAATAGATGAGGCGATGTAGAGTGAGAATGGATATATATAAATAGATATTGATATGTTAATATATATAATAAAATAAAAATTATTAGATTAGAATATATGAATTAAAATTAGATAAATTAGATAAATTATCAAAATAAAGGAAAATCAGAACGGAGAATCGAGAAGGGGATACATTTATTTTACTTAATTGATTATCCAATAAACTCTAATGAGTTGTAGCTTATATATTTCATTAATGGTGGTTAGAAGAAAGAATATGTTATTGACATTTTGGTTAATCAAGTTTGAGAATAGAATTTTCATATTTTTATTATTCTCGATATTATCGTTTGCATCACCTCCTTTATTCAAGGGATATTGCAAAATGTTCGAGGCGACCAAAATCAAGGTAAATTTCCGATTGGGGGCTTCAGCCCACCTTTGTGTCCCTCTACTTTATTCCATAATTATTTTTTTTAATATAAATTAGCAATCAAATTCAAAGACCACGCCACGGAGATTCAAATCCGAAATCTTTGGCCTCGAGCATTAACCACTCCACCGCTAGGCCAACACACGCACACTTTATTTCATAATTTTGGTGTCTCAATTGTGTACCACTAAATTAATAGTTTAATAATAATTATTGCTCCATCCGTCCACGATAAGTGTATCATAATTGTTGTCAGGTTTAAATTAAAGAATGTGTATAGGGTATTGTCCCGAAAAGGAAAGTGATATTGGGACGTACGCAAAAGAAATTGTGGTACACTTATCGTGAAAGGAGAGAGTATAAAATAAGGATTAACCATAAGATTATCAGCCATAATTAATAATTATCTGAGAATTTAAACCAAAAGAAGTTATACATCAGAATTAGAAAATAATCAACCCAATAATAAATTTTTAACTAAATATTAAAAATAAAAACTAAATAATATAATCGTCATGTACTTTAATGAGGTATAAACAGTATAATAAACCTTAATTAACAAATTGAAGGTAAAACTATAAAGGAAAAAAAATAAATTGAAAGCGTAGTTGGACTCTGAAAAAATAGGATAGAGACAAGGATCTGGAGTGATTGAGGAGGGGGCCGAGGGGCTGCATTTTATTTTAATATTTTATTTTATTTTGTATTTTTCCTAAGTTTAAGAGAGAAGAAACATAGAAGAATCTGGAATTACTATTTTTCCAGCCATTATTGTCTCGCTGGACATCCACACCACTCGTCACATGACTCACATCTCTATCAAACGTTTTGCACTAAAGGTCTGTGGACCCCACTCCCATTCGAGATCTACTTTTGGACGGATTTCTTCCATTGTAAATTAATTGAACTCCACTTTTTTTTAGTTCATTGGTTTGAAAATCTGGGATTAAGATATTACCGTGAACAGCGTTTGCTAAGTAGAATAGAATTGACTATATCAAACTTCATTATAACGATTCCTTCAATTCATTTATTTGGGTTTGGATACATATCAGTTCAATAATTCCAAATAAGAGCAATAATTACAAATTTTGGGATTCTAATAATCCTAAGAAGTAAACACTAAATTAACATATATCAATTTTATATATCCTAGTTTATCACGTTTAGTAAATGCCCCCTAAAAGTGGAAGAATTATATATAGAGAGAGATGCGATGTTACGAAAAATTGATACATTCTGTGCACTGTATGCACCATAAAATAGCTAGGCATATTGATGCATTGTATGCATTATTTTGATGCAATTGCTAATATGGACCGTGAATCATATAAGGATCAATATATGGTCCAGATTTATTCCTATTTTATATTTATATGTATTACCTAACAGTACTTTCTATCTGTACACTTACAAAAATGATCAAACACAATATAAAAAGAGTAATATTCATATATAACTAGTATGGGGATAGTGTGTATCGCCCATAACCACTTTTGAATGCATGTATAAGCCATAACCACTAAAGCTTTGACTTTTCAAATTATATCTATTGTGACACTTTGAAGTGTCCTATTTGTGTGATATGGGAAAATTTGAACTAGTTAGCCAAATAACATGTAATTACCCACCTATTTTAGCCATTCAAAAGATGGCTACGTATTTCTTTATTACGTATTTTGCTAAGTCGATCCACGCTTCAAAATGGTATCAGAGCCCTAGGTTTATTAAGGAATTATATTTTATTTATTGCTATAAGTATTATCCTAACGGAGGAGACATCAAGGAAAATATGGATCCGGACAACTGTCCGAGATGTGAGTGTTACAGGAACTATCTCCATGATTTGGAGGTACAGAAAACAAGAACCCATACTGCTCTTGCAATCTGGAAGATAGAATTCCACTCTGCAGCAATAAGAGTGGATTGTGAATCCATTATCTCTTGCCACCAAGAGATGAGAAGGAGAGAAAACTTCATTGAGGAGTTGAAGTATCTCCATCTAAGGACGGAGAACGTGATGATAGAAAACCATCAGAACCATACGGACTGATGGATCTAGAAGAATGTCCAAGATGTGGACATTTCCAGGAACGTCTCCAAATCTTGGAAAAAAGAAGAATAAGATACCAGAGTGTTATAACACACTGGAGAAATATGTTGAATCTATTAGTTCAACATAACCAGGAGAAAGAATTAATTGATTCTTGCCTCCAAGAAATCAAAAGAAAAGAAGATCTTCTCCATAGTTGTATCTGCCTCGAATGGGAGATAGAACATGCCATGAGAAGAAATCATTGGATCCATTTGGGAGTAAATTGGAATCATTAGAATCACCTTTGATGGAACCAAAGAAAGATAAAGGAGTATCATCTACTTCTTCGTATCAAGAAATTACTACAGATTCATCCAAAATCTCAATGGATCTGAGAGAAATATAAAAGACGGTACAACATTATGGCGGAAACCTATATAGTGTACCAAGGAGTGTATACGAAATTGAGAAAAAACATGAGGTAATTTACAACCTCCTGAAGGATATTCGAGACCGAATAGAGAAGCTATAACAACAACCTCGTTCCAATCAAAGAAGGAATCCTTTTCCTAACGAGCCCACTTATCCATTACCAGTGGGAAAAATCAAGAAGGATCCAAATATTGAGGCATTGAAGAGAATGATTCAAGGAGAAAAGAAAAAATGAGTAACCTCAAAAGGATAAATCTGGATGATCTCCAGGAGTTAGCAGAATCTTTTGCTAACATGTCAGTAGTGGATCTAAAGATGAACTTGGATGTGATCCCCAGACCACAACCGGTAAATCAATTTCCACCAAGAACTATAATTGGAAATCAACAGGATTTTCAAAATGCACCAGGAGCCATGGTTTAAACCAGGAGTTTCAAACCGGAGTAAGGTACGACCAACATACTCCGAACGATGCATACATGGCAGAAAGGCGGATCAAGGCAAGAAGGCCCCAACCCAGAATACAGGATACCTCCGTTGGCAAAGCTACCTTAGATCTAATCCTTCCATACGGAGTTATGCTTGATATTGATGAAGTCAATTTCAAGGATCGTGAGTCCGTAATTGATGAATGGACGTCAGCTATGAGAATTGCAGCGGCAACTCTCGATTTAAACAAGATTGCTTTTGTAAGTATCCTCGAGATTAGCCTTGCAGGAGTTGTCAAGATAGCATGGGAAAACATGTCTCTTGACATAACAAATTCATGTTTTGAAGGTGAAAATTTCACTGAACATGTTAAGAATATGGCTGTCATTATTAAAAGCCATTTTCTGGGAGAAGAATATTTTGAAGGATTTGATGAAGAGAAAAGAAAGAAATACTTGATGGCATTATATAATCTAAGACTTGCAGTCTTGGACCAACAATCGCTTAACAAGTTTTTACAAATTTTTTCTCTCTATCAACATCAATCTAAAGTTGATGATAGAGTTGCATTGGAAATTTTCTTTACGAAATTTCCAAGTCCATGGAAGGAGATGTTGATTCGAGATTACGAACCAGGAGATCCTGAAAATGTTGCAAGAAGGATGTCATATGTACATCAGAAGCTCTCAGAATGGTGTCAACATGCTACAGCTCTGAGGAACATGAAGAAATTGAGGAGAATTGGCAAATACGCTCCTCTAAACTGTGATAACGATGATCTACCAACGATCATCGGGGAAGAACCACCGAGGCTGAAAAGAAATAAGAAAAATAGGTTTCAGCCCTATTATAAATGTGGAGATCCAAAAAGAAATTCTTGGAAACCAAGAACCAGATGGTCAAGACAGAAGGCCATATCTTACAAATCAGGCCAAAGAAGCGGACTATCAAGAAATAGGTATTCATTCCAAGGAGCTAATAAATCCCAATGAAGGACACCTGCCAAGAAAACTTTCAGGAGAACTCACACTAGAGTTAATGAAAGTTTCAAGGATTGCAATTGCTGGACGTGCGGTGCGAAGGGGTATATTTCCATAAATTGCCCAGACAACGAAAGAAGAGGCATCAACAAATTCGAATCCACTCCGGATATTGAAGATGCCATCAACTACCAAGAACTGATACAAGTATATCAGTTCGAAGATATACCATCAGATGAGAGTATATATATGAACAAGAATAAGTCTTTAGTGAAGAAGATTCAGAATGGCCTGATGGAACTGGATCGGAGTCTGACTGATCCAGAAATTGTTCATCAGGAGAAAGAAGACAGGACGGGATTCTCCAGTCACACAACTCTCTCTCAAAATATGATTGACAAACTTATGAAGAAGAGTCTGAATATACAAAAGTATCAAGGCTTTTCAGCAAGTAACATAGATCAAGTTCTGAGAAACTTTAATCTAAGGAGCAGGAAACAACAAATCATCTATGGAATTACTAGACGGGAAATATCGCTTCCTATAGAGCTTACAGGGAATCAAGTGGAGATGCAGTTGATTCCAGCTAGTGACATCAGGGAAGATCTATCAAAGATGAAGCCCGAAGTCGCTAAAAATATGAACTGGATCCATATTGGAGCAATCCGGTTGATGTTAAAATCGGCTCTCTTTATAGGAGTACATGCGCCGATTGATATCGCAATTTGCGATAAAATAGTTAAAAACCTAAAGGATTCCGTATTGGGAACAATTACGGGAGATCTTTGTGCAGGACAAGTAGTGGGAATCATCTATCCAAAGATTGCCTACAATCTTAATGATACTCATTTCAGCAAAGCCCTAACGTTTTATCAGGACTTTAAACACAAGGATCTATTGGAGGAAGGAAATAGGCATTACTCCATTACTTATCAGGTATCATATGCTCTTTCCAACTCACATCACACTGAGTTATTTCTGGGAAAGAAGTTCATTAAGATACCAGATATCTTCAACAAGGTGACAACAGCTG
Organism: Agastache rugosa; assembly: GCA_031470985.1. Lineage (NCBI taxonomy): Eukaryota > Viridiplantae > Streptophyta > Magnoliopsida > Lamiales > Lamiaceae > Agastache > Agastache rugosa. The sequence goes on along the minus strand of CM062607.1, from coordinate 32,708,794 downwards.
TTTGTCCCGATAGAGTGGAGATTGTTGGGTTAAGAAACGTTGATATTCAAATCCGAGATAGAGAAGTCATGAGACACGATCAAAGTCTCAGGATAACTTCAGGAAGATTATCCTTCCAAGGAGACAGAATTATGTCTTTGCCATATGGGAGGAGTCGGAGTCTCATTCGAGAAGCTCAACCTCAAACATCTCAGAGTAACAAAATTCCAGTGAATCTGAAATGTCTCAAGGGATGGAAAGAAGTGATAGTGAAATTCGACACTACAAGGTGGGAAACTAACTTCCCTTGTAATGTTCTTTACTATCTACAACAGTCGGAGATCAATCATTACAAAGGTACCCTGGAGATTGGGAGAAAAGTGATGGAGATCAAGGGCAGAGCTGGAAGTGAAGCAGTCTTGCTATTGGGTTTGGATTTTCTTGAGGATCACAAACCTTGGGCAAATAAAGAAGATGGAATGGAAATCACGATTAATGGGAGAAAACTATTAATCGAATGACAAGTCCACTCTCCATATACATCTCTATAGGGATGTTATATGAAAAATATAAGGTAGAATATTTTTCTGCTTATATTGATTCAGGTGCATGAATTGTACTGCAAAACGAGGAGTCTTTCCAGCAGAGGTAGAAGAGGATCTACCCCGAATTGCAGGAAGAGATTTTTCAAAGAAGATTTTGCTCTTGGCTAAAGGAGTAAAAGAGACGAAAATTCTAATTGGCGGAGCCAGAGGTACACCTTGGTATAAAGTTAAAACTCCACCAATTTATTCCATGATAGAGGTGCAGATATTCTGTTAGGAAACAATTTCCTACAGATGTTCAAGAGATACATGCAGGATAATGAAAGAAGGCAATTGGTGTTCACAACCATTTGCGATCACAAAATTATTGTCCAAAGGCTGAATGGGGCTTTTAATAGTCACATACCATTGAGTTTTCGCAGCAAGCGTGGTGATGAAGGAAAACTTCGACACCCAAAAATGAAGGATCAAAGGAGATTCAACGAAGCAGTGCTAAGCTGTATCAGATAAAAGGATCTCAAAGATGAAGAGATCCAGATCCTTAAGGCATCCTTAATATCTCATCAATATATTAGGGAAGAAATGCAGGTGTCTCTAGAAGATGTCACAAGGAAGATTAAAATGAGTTACAATGAGAATCCTTTGGCATGGTGGGATAAAAACAAGCTCAAAGCAACCTTGAAGCACTACTAGAAAAACGGTCATACATGACATGAAAATAACGTCATCTATGAGCGTAACGAAGCGTCAAGTAGGCGGGTGTAATCTATAGTAGTACTACATATGACATTAAATAACCGTTATCTACGTACATTACTATTCATGACGCTAAATCAACGTCATATATGTGCGTGCACCACCGTCGTGGATGAGCATGTTTTATTTGAATGTGGTAAATACATGACAAACATCTTACGTTATCTTTGTGTTTCGGATTGTCATATATTTTAAATACTATAGTTGACTCTTTTTCTGCAAATGTCATCTAATGCCTACTTTTTTTTATTATTTTATTATTTTTGATATTTTTTTTCGTTTCTCCTGTTTTATTATCAAGAAACCAATAATTAAAAAATCGTAATAAAATCCATAATTCAAAATCGTAATAAAATCCAAACATCCAAAATTCCATATAATTAAACATCTCAATATCTCAAGTACATATATTCATCCATACATAGTCAAATCATCCATACATAATCAATTAAGTATCAATGGATTCACAAATCCTAATCTAAAAGGTACACAATACGATATTCATACAAAAAAGTCTCTCTCCATCACCCACGCTCAAGAACCTGTCACATAGATTTTACGAATCCCCAACAAGAACAACAAAATCAGTAGCTAACAAGAACAACAAAACCAATTACCAAGCTAGAATCATATTAGAAAATACAAGAATCTACCACATAAATACTAAGACAGAATCAATATAATTTTCCAAATGAATATTTATGCATGTACCTCTTAGATGATCAATTACACAAGTAGTCCACTCTTTACGAACATCATCTATCTCATCCCTATGATAACTCTATTTTTTTGGAAACTATGGAACAAACAAGAGCACAAAAATATTATAGCAAATTAAACAAAGTGATTAAGTTTGCAAATTTATGTCATAATGTATTACCAGTGAGCTAACAGAAATTGAGTTATCCTTTTGACACCCTTGTACTATTTCCTTCATGAATCGCATCACATAATATCCGCATTGGTTTGATAATGCAGGCTGCATAGGACCCTATAGTGAAAAAACAAAATGGTAAGTGTGTAAAATGAACATGCATTATTATCTAAAAACTAGAATACTCACCTTTATAATTTCCCAAGTTGGTGGTTTTCTGAAGTTCTTGCCATTAATGTGTACTTTAAAACTTTTCATCGCCCTTCAAAGTAAAGTCATGGAGATCATCAACATTAACATCATGTATACAGCCCGAGATATTACAAAAATGTTCTAAAACTTACGTTTCCACCACGGATTTCCATGTGCCATCACGATTTCGATGAGCAATAGGGTCCATCAAATAGACGCATTCTTTATAAGGATCGATGATTGTTAGAATCTAATGTTCACTATCGATATGAGCAATAGGGCCCAAGGTAAAGCCAAATAAGGAGTATGAGTTTGTTAGATACATGTCAATCCTGATGAACCTCAAAGATGAACAGGATATGAAGGAGATAATCAAGGAACACATTGATTTAAAATTGATCGAACCAGGGAACTCGCCTTATAGCAGTCTCGGATTTCTGGTAAGAAATCATGGAGAGATCAAATGAGGTAAACTCAGATTAGTTATTAATTACAAAGGAATTAATGATATTCTGGAGTTTGATGGATATTTTATCCCTAGTAGAGAACACCTTATTAACTGCATTAGAAATGCTAAGGTATTCTCTAAGTTTGATTGCAAGTCAGGTTTCTACCAGATTCGCATGGAGGAAGTGAGTAAGAAGTTTACAACCTTCTCTACTCCACAGGGGCATTATGTTTGGATCGTGATGCCAATGGGGTTAGCTAATGCGCCTCAAATATTTCAGAGAACGATGGATAATCTGTTTAAAGATTATTTTTCTTTTATGTTCGTCTATATTGATGATATTTTAATTGCATCAAAAAATATGGAAGAACATATCAAACATCTTGAGATCTTTGCAGATGTTTGTTATAAAGAAGGTTTAGTACTGTCCGAAAAGAAGGCAGTCGTTGCAACTCGGAAAATGGAATTTCTGGGTATCGAGATCGATGAAGCAGGAATTATTCTACAGGACCATATTGTTCAGAAGGTCCAGAATTTTCCTGAAGATCTGAAAGAAAAGAAACAACTTCAGAGCTTTCTGAGGGTTGTTAATTTTGCAGGATCATTCATTAAGAATCTCGCGAAACATAGAAAAGTTTTTAGTTCATTACTGAAAAAGGATGTTCCGTTCATCTGGACTGAAGAACATCCACAAGGAATGAAGGAGTTAAAAGAGGTTTACAGAAATCTCCCAAAAAGATGCAAGTGATTATTGGTGGGCAGCGGTCTTGACCAAAATTACTCCTAATAGAGAAGAACCATGCAGATACTGTAGTGGTTTATTCTCAGAAAATAAAGCTGTGCGATGGCACATCAACGAGAAAGAATTGTTTACAGTTCGAAAGGCGTTTAAAAAATGGTCTTTATTTTTATTAGCAAAGAAACTTACTTTGAAAGTCGATAACACACAGGTTAAGGCTTTCTTAAGAAACAAGATGAAATCTAAGCATGAAAAAGCTAGATTAATTAAATGGCAAACTAAATGTCAATATTATATTTTTGATATTGTCATTGTGAAATCTCACGAAAATGTTCTTGCAGATTTCTTAACAAGAGATGGAGCAAACTGATGTGAACTCTATTCTACTGACCCATATGCATCTCAGAGAAAATCTGGAAATGTTAACAGGAGAGTGGGACGAGTGCGTTCTGAATGCTGAACAAGCAGGAAGATTGCAATCTCTCGACAAGACGAAAGTCACCGAGAGAATATGAGCGTGCATACGGTCACAGGGTCAACTCTGGACTGCATGCCAAACACCAATCATTCGGGTGGCCAAAGATCCTTTGGTGAAAGAAGAGTTTCGAGTAGGCTCTAAACCTGTAGCAGAGGATTCTAATACCTCTTGCCCAAGTTCTAAGGTGGTGGTCTCTTCGGAACCATTGCCCCAAGAAAAAGATGATATTCAGAGGTCATACTCTGAACCATCATGTCAACCCGGTACCTCTGGGGTAAAAGAGGGAGAGATTAATTTTAGGCCAATGACTGGCACTTCTAAGATTAATACTGATAAGATTGAAGTTTCTTCTTCTTGGCAGATTTATCAAGCTAATTGGGAGAAGCTCCATACAAGGACGGGAATCAACCCAGAAAAAATAAGGGTTGATGTCTCGGGGAAGTATCCTCGGGTTTGGATGATGCCAAATTCAGATCTACACGAAGTTAAGAGATGGTATGAATTTGGGGTGCTTGCCTCGGTTTATACAACGTCACCATCATTCACCGAAATCAAGAATCTACCCAAATGGATTCAAGAAGCGGTGTATGATACCTGGGCTAACAATCCACATCTTAGCCGAGGTGATATTTTGGAGCTGTATTTCATCAGTGCAGTCCCAAAACCTGCAGGAAAAGGTAGCCATGAGCCTTCCACTGTATTAGGCTTCAAAGACCAGATGAATGCGCCCTCGAAAAGATCAAGGCACCTACAGAGAAGGAGACAACTCTAGTCTCTACATTACCAGATGACCTCATCTCAACCAGAAGAGCATGGGGATTATGGGTCTGTCTCACAGAGATGGATAAAGTTAAGTTCCCGTTTAAGTTCTTCCAGAACTCGGTGAACGGATCATTCCTGTTAAATACGATGACAGGAAAATCGACAAGATTTGCAGAAGAGGCTTTCGAAAGAAAGAGGACTTTGCTTTGGGAAAACAAGATTGCGACGAGCAAAGAAACTCATCGCAAATACTGCAACATGGCTCATTTTGGAAACTGGTCTGAGCGTGTTTGTTCTGACTTTCAAAACCATAAGGAACCAGAATTCGGGAAAGGCTTCTTACCTTGAAGAGGCAAAGAGAAGGCTCGATCCAACGAGCACATAGAGCACAGGGTGCTGCCAAAAGCAAGGACGCCCAGGGCCCCGGAGAAAAAGTAGATTCTCGACACAAGAACGTGGAGTCAAGTGACTCTAAGTTGGAAAACCACTCACTAAAAAGAAAACGACACTAGTGTGTGGATGAACAGAGATTACCCACTAAATGACAGATGGGTGAAGCAACATGAAAACCACTACCAATAGAAAAGTGGTCCATTAGTCACAAGAAAGGGATCTTACACCGAAAGTGAGTTGTCTTCATTCAATAATGGAAGACAAGGGAGGACCCCATTCACATGGAAGCAAGCTGGCCAAGGATAAGAGCATCCAAGACAATAATGCAGGAAATGAGGCCTTTTACTCAGACCTTTATATAAACAAGGATTGAAGAGAGCATTAGACATCGAAAGATCTACACATCATCTTCTCTGCTCTCTCCAAAAATAAAATTGTCATTGTTCTTAGTTTTAATATTCGTAGTTTTAGTTTTATGTATTTCAATCCCGCTACTATAGGTAACTAAACAAGTCTGTCTCCTCTCTAAAGGAGATATAGATATGTTGTAATAAATATTATATAATTCCTAAATAAAGTTTGGGCTTTTGTTCATCCCTTCCAGTATATTATTTTCTTTGTGTACCGATCAAAAACCATACGCCTCGGGTAGGAAACGAGCGAAGGTTGTGCTGAGTGTTGCTGAAGGAGTCTGCGTCTGGAAACCATCAGTTGCGATCGTGTGGTTGGACGGGGTCCCTAAAACTTCCGGCGGATATTTACCCGGCAGCATTACGGTAAAAAATGTATGAAATCGGTGTGCGTAGAATTTATTTATACGGAAGTGTGATGGGCCTGATTGTATTGCATGATTTATCTCCAAATTGAGAAAATGGATGAAAATGAGCAGAGTAGGTAATAGAGAAATTAAGTAGAAGGGTAAAAAAAAAAGTTGCATGTTTATAAGGCCGACTGGGTATATCAATATTTTTCTTATTTTCTACAATATTCTATACATAAAAATAGATATAAAAATATTTTTTGTGGGTCAATAGATATGGCTTATACATACAACCAAAAAGTGGGCGTGGGAGGTACGCACTATCTTCATACTGGTTAGTATGAATTTCCTCTCATATAAATACCTTAACGCTTATTTGTGTATATAACAGTAGTATAAAACAATTAAATTGCACGATCATGATGCATGTATTGTCAATTTTATTGAAGAGACGTGTATTGTGGGATAAAAATGAGTCTAATGCCTAATCTGGAAGAAAAAATGTGTAAAAATAAAAAAAAATCAAAAATAGTGAAAGGAAAATAAAATAATTAAATATAATATAAATAAATATATAATTAGTAAAATTACATTTATCTAATTAATGAGTACCGGTATGGTACCTTAACTGCATTTTTTTTTTTTTGTACATAATAACAGAAACCGAATTGATACTCTCGATTATTTAAAATTAGAAAGAAAACCAAACTAATCGATTTGACTAATCATATTTTCAAAATAATTTCGGCACAATTGATCTGTCGATTTGATTTGTTGGACTTTTTTGCTCAACCTTAATTGTAACGTAACTAACCCCTATTGTTTTCCTTTTGAATCAAACCCCCTATTGTTATCCAAGTAAAGTTTTCTGAAATAGTGAAATTAAAATGAAATTATTTGAAATGAGAAAATACTTTCCTTCTCCAAAAATCCGAATACCGCCAATATATATATACATATATATTATATATATCAAGTCTGCAACATAAATTAAAATTGTTAGTTCATAATTGTGGTGGAGGATACTGCAAACTAGACTCTAGTGTCCTCAACGTATAACTAAAAGAATTATGTAAATAATTAGGGATATATATTTGTGTAAAATTCATTATCTAAAAATACATATATATTTATATATAGTTAGATAAAACTAATCTATGCACTTCTATGTATACTAACATGCGCGTCAATAACATGATAATCTTACGTACATGGACTAATGACTATCCACATATTTTGCATGAAAGAAAAAAATAAACGAATAGAAAAATATAAACACTATTAGAAAAATAATATATGTCGATAGTCATGTTATATAATATATATATGTGGATCTGGTAAGATCATATCTTATATGAGAACGTAAGAACAATACATTTTTATTACATCGGAGATGCATAAAATGCAGAAACTAAATGCATAAATATTTTAATGCATAAACTACAATAACTTAATGCATTAGCATTTAAATGCATAAATTAGAGTAATTAAATGCACGGTTAAATCTGGACCGTAGATCAACAAGGATCAAGGATCCAAATTTGTTCTTATTTCTCACCTAAGAAAGTGTTCTTATTTGATCCGCGCTCTATATATATATATATTATACTATTGCTTACATAAATGATAATTTCGTATCTAACATTGATAAGGCAAGAAGTTCAAAGAGGGATTGTTGGGAAAATTATAAAGAGTTTTGATTTGATTCCAAAACCCAACTGACCCCAACTGAGTAGATGATTGCACAAACCTAAGTATTTTTCCAGCTCACATGTTTGAGCCTATAGAGTTTTCAAGTTTACAAGTGAAGATGCTGAAGACAACAGAAGATCAACTGAGTGAGAATCAGCTGAGTAATCAAGCTGACTCAACAGAGAAGCCCACCAGAGCTGTATAAGATTACAGCATACAAAAGAAAGACTCAGCTGACCAAGCTGAGTACACAGTAGGATAAGTCAAGTCGAGTGGTCAGCAACGTTATCAGATTCAAGACGATCGAGTTCATTTAGACACAGCTGTGAGAAAGACCCAGCTTGAGTAGCAACTCAACTCAGAGTCATAGACCCAACAGAGTCCAAGACTCAGCTCAGCGTCAAAGACCCAGCAGAGTTCAAGACAGCTTTACGAGGAAATCAAGGAAGAAGACAAGACCAACTTGTCAAAAGTTAGGTAGAGATTCAGAACGGCTATTTCCAACGGCTAATTCTAATCTCTCCCTATAAATATGAGTCATCTTCATCATCAGAAGAGACACGAGAGAGAAAATATACAAGAGAGATCAACAGAGAAAGAAGTCTAACCAAAGATCAAGATCTCTCAGAAAAGCTTCAAGATCCAGCAGTCTACATCCTTCTGAGTACTTATTCATTCTCAGGCTGCTGAAGCTCTCTCCCACTAGTATCTAGGCATATAATCCTTCATATCTTAAGCCTAGTTTGAACGAGTTCATCATACTCAAAGTTCTTGATTGTAAGAACTCGTTCATAGTTGGAAACCCCAAATCCAAACCCTCAAACCCAGAAAAAGGTTAGGTTAAGGTTCTGTAGTACCCGTAAATTACAGGACAGGTTCTTCAGTACCCGTAAACTGAAGGTAGGCTTTAGTTGTGCCCGTAAACAGTCTGATTACGTTTTGATACAGTACGGGTAAACGTATATCCAGCTCAAGGAACGGAGCTGCAAAGCTTGCTGACTGCGCGGAAAGTCAGTGGTATCCTTAGTGGATTACCAGAGGTTTCTGGTCGTGGACGTAGGAGTCATTCTCTGAACCACATTAAATAGCTTTGTTCTTTACTGGTTTATTTATGCATCCAGCTGACTCCTCATAAACATATTATCAAGTTGAATAAACTGACTAACAGAAAAGAGAAACAGAGCTCTGCAATATATTTGAAGCAACAGACGGACTTTCCAAAACCCACCACATTCCGCACACAGCCAGCTGTGTCGATCAAGCTGCATTCCAGCTAGATCGAACACAGCCAGCTCACTCAAAAGAGTTTTAACTTGGAAAAGTTTTCAAACCTTGGTGTATTCACCCCCTCTATACCAAGGTATCCGTTTTGGGACCATCAATTGGTATCAGAGCAGTGGTTCAAAAGACCACTGTATCTGTGTCAAGTCAGTCTCTTTGCTGATAGTGGTCACCTGAACAGATCCTTAATTTTCAAAATCTTTTTAAATCATTATATTGCATACTATCATAGAATTTTCCTTGTGCAGGAATCTTCCGACATTCTCAGTCGATGATTATCAGGTCTGAAAGTTCCGACTCAAAAGCTTTTATGAGCGCGCATCACGACATGATGTGGGATGTTATCTCTGACGGACCCATCATCATCATGAAGTCAGAAAGAAAAGCAGAAACCTTACATGGAGCTGAACCAGTACTCCGTCAAGTTGTGAAGCCCAAAAGGGAGTACTCTCCAGAAGAAAGAAGACAAGCTGGATTGGACAGCTACGCTCGCAATGTCATCACCTCAACGGTGACGGACGTTTATCTCAGCAAGATCATCAACTGCGAGATGGCTAAGGGGATGTGGGACACACTAGCCAAGCTGTGTGAAGGCTCAGAGGAAATTCAAGAGAACAAATTCTAAATTGCATGTCAGAAGTTCGATAACTTCAAGCAACTCCCCTACGAGTCCATTGATCAAATGGAGCTCAGATTCTCCAACCTCGTCGTCGAGATCGAGGCGATCTGAACTGGGAAATATACAGTTCGAGATAAGAACTTGAAAGTTCTTGCAGCTCTCTCCTCAGATTGGTGTACACACAAGGTGGTCCATCAAAGCAGAACTGATCTTGGTAGCATGGAAACGGAAAAATTGTTCTCCATCTTGAAAGCCAACGAATTTGATCTGGGGATCACAAACGAAGATTCATCCAGCCGGATGAATGAAGCAGAGCTGAGAATCAAACCAAGAAAAGAAGCTCAACCAGCTCAGCTTGGAAGAATCAACCAGGAGCACAGAAATATGAGCAAAGAAGAATTGCGCGAAGAAGTTGCCATGCTTGTACGGAGCAATCAAGCTGATTCTCTAACCCAGCTGACGACATGAAAGCACCCAAGAGATTTCTCAACATCTGGACATCATTGTTGGAAAAATTCACGCAGAAGCACTACATGCTGAAATCTAAATGATGTGGATTACTTAGACTGCTCAATCCGGATAGAGAGAATTCATCCAGCTGAGGGGGAACAAACTCAGCTGGATCCCAAAGCTCAGTTCAGAAGGATTACTCAACTGAAGGGGAATCAAGCTCAGCTAGACATTAGTCGCAGAGATCATGGGAACTCAGTTGAAAGAAATTCAAGTTAATCACCAGATACTCAGGTGAGGAAAAAACTCAGTCAAGCAAAGAAAAAGACCATCGTGGTATCAGCTGGATACTATGTCCAAGCTGACCAGTTTGCGTCTCATACATTTATTACTCTGAGGAATATGCTATTTAAGTCCAATTATTTTGAATTCTTAATTTAAGCGGACATATATTCCTTAGTTAAATTGCTTGATAAGTTTCATTTCCCATGGCATTAATTATAAAGTATGCAGAGTACTGTAGTACGTTTGAACTGCCTCACGCGCTGTTGTAATACACTCGCCGTAAGCACGTCAACAAAACGTGATGAGTGAATCTCTCCCAGTCATTGATCAGAATATCAGCTGTTTCAATCTCAACCGTCAATCCATTATGGCAGTTGATATATATGGAAAAGATACGCGGATTCTTTCATATTTCCATCTTTATCTCTGCAAATTTCAAATCTTCAAAACCTCCATCTATTTTCTGCAAGTTCTTCACACGATCAAAATCAACAGATTGTAGAAATGGTACCCTGCCCTCTTCTACCTCAATATCATTGACGAAGATGGTTTCTACTCATCTTCATTTAACATGGTCGTCAAATGCGCGGACGGAAAGTTTGATTCAGCAACCGTCAACATCAAGCTCAACAGAATGCTGCGAAAGGTGTTCAATCTGCCCCGCAAAGGAGAATTCATTCCAGACGATTACAACCGTGAGGAAGTGGATGAATTTCTCAGTCAAGAGATGCTTATCTCTCCAGAGCCGTACAGAGCAAGCATGTCAAAGCTCCTACTCAAGCCAAAGTACATGCTGCTGCTGGACATTACGCAGAAGTGTATTCTTGGGATAGCTGGATCTCAAGGAGAGATCAGTATTCCAAAGCGCAAGCCAATGATTGCCATGATCAAATGCGCAAATATCAACTGGTTTGATTTCTTACTCAACCGACTGGTCAAGGAGTCAGAAAAGTTCAAGCACAACTCCACCAGACGACATATTCAAGCTCAGAGCAGTATCTATGTTCTAAGATTTCTTTCTTGATAGAGCAAGCTGTGAAAGGGCACACAGTAAAGTGGGCTGGTTCAGAACCGTTTCCAGAAACAAAGATTCTCTTCCAAAGAATTAGTCAAATCAATGACCTGCTGAGGAAACAGCCTGCTGTGAGCAAAGGCAAGAAGCAGCTTGAAGGAACAGAGCCAGAAGTTCCAGCTGAAAAGAAACAGAGGAAAAGGAAGCCAGCTGACCTCAAACCAGCTCACCCCAGCCCTCACCGCCTCACAGCTCTCCACCCAAACAGCCTTATCCTCCACCCAGCTCTCCAACCAAATAGCCATCTCCTGTAAGAGAGCAGATAGATATTCAACTGGCTGAAGCTCATTCATAGACAGTTGACACCCAAGCTGAACCCACTACCACTAATCCCAGCTCACCTCAAATCAGCCATCACCCAAAGCTCAAACTCCCACGCAGTTGGCTGATGCTTCTTCACAGCCTACTGTGAACCCATTTGAACCAGTTACTCAAATCTCCACAGAATCATAGGAGAGTGATTCTACTGCCTCTCCATCACTCAACTCCACTGGCTCAGCTTTCATAGAAGCCATATACGAGGAGTTGCGCATTGCAGGGATCAAGAGTGTTCTAACTCAGTTTCCAATCCTGGCGCACCTACCTATCACCCTCACCAAAGTCGGAGATCTCAAGTTCTATCTTGCCACGAAGATGGTAACTTGGTACTAGAATGAGCAACTGATAGAAACCTTCTCTTATGAGAAGTTGAAGACAGATGAAACATGCCTCCAGCACGCTTTTGGCTTTGAAAGTCTGGAGGATGCATACTTGCATCAGGATGAACTCATTAGAGGTATCATCGAAGTATCTCAGCAGTACCCCAAGCTGCACCTAGCAGACATCTGGGAGTCAGCCAACAAACTTTTTACAGCAGCGGAATGAGAGACACCTTCTGGAACTGACAATTCCAAAGAAGTCTCAGCTGAGATTACCAAGGAAGATGTACTAGAAAACACAGCTGGGGTAATGATCATTGATGAACCAGCTGATGCAGTAGCTGAACCAGAGGTAGCAGCCCCATCAAGTCCAATTGCCGATGACACTCGTGCACTGGTCGAGTTCGAGGTAGACAAACCCAGTCATGTTGAATCCGGAACCCAAACGAAGTCCAGCACTGAATTCTCTCCTACTCTTCAAAAACGAATCCAGGAATACGTCGAAAGGGTATTTCTTATGGAAAGTATGAAAAATCAAGCTGACCTTCTCCTTCGGTGTACAACTATTGAAATGCAGGCAGATACTCAAGGGAGGACTATCGATGAAATGCAGAAGTCCATCTACACCCTTGATGAGGACACCGACCGGAATCTCAAGCAGTCCCTCGTTACTCAAGATCTCGAACTCAGAAGTCATCTAGAGAAGAGGGTTCCTGAGATAGTAACAAGACTTCAAGCTCCACTGGTCGACGACATAGCAAATCTTTCAAGCCAGCTGAAAGCCATCAAAAAGTCTACTCTCTCCGCCAGCTCTGACATCCGCCAGCTGTTCAACCTATTCAAAGATCTGGATGCTCAGTTCAAAACTGAAAGCAGCAGCACTGCTCAGCTGAACATCACCACAGCTGACAACACAGCCAAGATCGCTGATGTTGAAGTTGCTCTCACCAAGCTCAATGCAACAGTTGCTGATCTCTCTGCCTTCCTTATTGATAATGCCAAAAAGATGGAAGAAAAGAATGAAGCTGGAAAAATAATTGAGAGGTAAGCTACAGCTCAGGAGGAACCTGTGCAGCCAAATCAGTCGGAAATCGATGATTTTGCTAAAGAGCTAGATGAGGCAGAGCCAACTGCAACAGTCAAAGAGACATGGAGAGAGAAAATGGTCGCTCTTGCTAAAGCTTGTGGATATAAGCCAGAGGAATACTAGGACTACCACTAGCTGTGTAACTTTCACAATGAGCAAAGAAGAGAAATGAAGGAGCTAGACAAAATCATTAAGAAGAAAGTTGAATCGCTCAAGCCTGCTGAGAAAAAACAGAAGAAGAAAAGGCAGAGCTTCAGGCAAGCTAAGAAAAAACAAGTCCAAGCAGCCTCAGCCGACAAGAAGAACCCAGATGATTTTAATGAAAACTGGGAACAATGCAAAACAGAATTCATCAAAAAATTCTACTACTTGAATCAATACAAAGACATGGATCCAGAAACTGCTTTCCAGGATTATCTTCTCGAACTCCATGATACGGATCCAATGATAGCAAGATCAATTGCTCTATATGCCAATAGAAATAACATCTAGCTAAAGGCTCCAAAAGTCAAGCAATTAAAGCATCCCACTTTAGCTGGAACAAACCTTCCTGACAAGACTCAAATTATCAAAGAAGTTCATCACTGGACTGGCGAGAGAGGAATCTCTAAGTCTAAAAATCAAGATGAATGGAGGAACTTGGAAGAATTCATCTTCAACAGAAAAATAATATATGTCGATAGTCATATTATATATAATATATATATATATATTATACTATTGCTTACATAAATGATAATTTCGTATCTAACACAATAGATAAGGCAAGAAGTTCAAAGAGGGATTGTTGGGAAAATTATAAAGAGTTTTGATTTGATTCCAAAACCCAACTGAGTAGATGATTGCACAAACCTAAGTATTTTTCCAGCTCACCTGTTTGAGCCTATAGAGTTTCCAAGTTTACAGGTGAAGATGCTGAAGACAGCAGAAGATCAGCTGAGTGAGAATCAGCTGAGTAATCAGAGCTGACTCAACAGAGAAGCCCAGCAGAGCTGTATAAGATTACATCATACAAAAGAAAGACTCAGCTGACCAAGCTGAGTACACAATAGGACAAGTCAAGTCGAGTGGTCAGCAACGTTATCAGATTCAAGACGATCGAGTTCATTTAGACACAACTGTGAGAAAGACCCAGCTTGAGTAGCAACTCAACTCAGAGTCATAAACCCAGCAGAGTCCAAGACTCAGCTCAGCGTCAAAGACCCAGCAGAGTTCAAGACAGCTTTACGAGGAAATCAAGGAAGAAGACAAGACCAACTTGTCAGAAGTTAGGTAGAGATTCAGAACGGCTCTTTCCAACGGCTAGTTCTAATCTCTCCCTATAAATATGAGTCCTCTTCATCATTAGAAGAGAGACGAGAGAGAGAATATACAAGAGTGATCAACAGAGAAAGAAGTCTAACCAAAGATCAAGATCTCTCAGAAAAGCTTCAAGATCCAGCAGTCTACATCCTTCTGAGTACTTATTCATTCTCAGTCTACTGAAGCTCTCTCCCACTAGTATCTAGGCATATAATCCTTCCTATCTTAAGCCTAGTTTGAATGAGTTCATCATACTCAAAGTTCTTCATTGTAAGAACTCGTTCATAGTTGGAAACCCCAAAACCAAACACTCAAACCCAGAAAAAGGTTAGGTTAAGGTTCTGTAGTACCCGTAAATTACAGGTCAGGTTCTTCAGTACCTGTAAATTGAAGGTAGGCTTTTGCTGTGCCCGTAAACAGTCTGATTACATTTTGATACAGTACGCGTAAACTTGTATCCAGCTCAAGGAACGGAGCTGCAATGCTTGCTGACTGCGCGGAAAGTCAGTGGTATCCTTAGTGGATTACCAGAGGTTTCTGGTCGTGGACGTATGAGTCATTCTCTGAACCACGTTAAATAGTTTTGTTCTTTATCCAGCTGACTCCTCATAAGCATATTTTCAAGTTGCATAAACTGACTAACAGAAAAGAGAAACAGAGCTCTGCACTATATTTGAAGCAACAGACGGACTTTCCAAAACCCACCACATTCCGCACACAGCCAGTTGTGTCGATCAAGCTGCCTTCCAGCTGGATTGAACACAGCCAGCTCACTCAAAAGAGTTTTAACTTGGAAAAGTTTTCAAACCTTGGTGTATTGACCCCCTCTCTACACCAAGGTATCCGTCTTGAGACCATCAGGGATTATGATGTTTTAATGAGAAAAACAAAATTGAACTATTTAATGTACCCTACAAGTATTTCATTTTAGGGGCCTAGCAAGTTTCTGCCTCACACATAATATGGGCATGAGGGCGACATATATTGAGTGGAAAAAAATTAAATTTATTTTCTATTTTTGTTTTCCTTACAATAAAGCTACATAAATTTTTACAATCTAGAATGGTGGTAATTTTGTGTAGGGACACATTGATGAAATTTGAGAAATAGTCGTTTCTCACATTGAAAAATTGATCTCATGGTATATTTGTAAAATATATTTAAAAATGAGTACTAAATAACTATTTTAAATATTATGACATTTTTAATAAAAGCATCGATTGTACGTCGGAACAAAACCTATAATTAACTTTTATCATTACGTCTGAAATTTCTACTAACATCTTTAGTTTTTCAAATAAATCTAGTTCGTCAATATATATTATTTTTAAAATGATAGATAAATCTCAAGATTAAAACAAATGGAATATTTTTTTGTTTAAAATTTTAAAATATTTATGTCTAATGTAAATTAGATTTAGTGAGAAGTTTGCAGAGGCTTTTTCCAATAACTAGGCTCATAGAGTGAAAATTTTGAAACTTTTAAATAAAATACGGTTGCTGAGTAAAAAAGTTGAAAAATTAAAATGAAATCCGATTGCTGGCTGCAAGATTCGATCTTAGGACATTAGAGGAAAAATAAAGGATTTTGGCAAGTGGACTAACTAAACACTTTTGCAAGCATACGCACAAAAAAGTATTACTTCATCCGTCCACGAAAAATTTGCTACAATTTTTTTTCGGTCCGTCCACAAAAAAATTGCCACATTTATAGTAATAGACTCCGCCAATTCACTCACTTATTAACCTCACGTACTCCATTATTTACAAAAATTATCATTATTGGGCCCACCATATTAATTTAAAACCATTAAAAGTGGAACTCTTATTCCACACACAACACAATTACTCAATTTAAAACTAAATCAATAGATAGACTCATTATTTCACTCACAATATATTAAACAATTCATTAAAATCCGTGTCATTTATAATGACAAATTTTTTGTAGGCGGAATAAGTAATATATATAAAATAAAATATGAATATATCGTGGGCGTGCGGCGACCACTTCTTCGGCCTAATGGTAAAACCGGCCCTGCACATAATTAGTGAATAAATCCAAATGGCGAAACACGTTTTCTTTGTCATTTTTGGTAAATTATTTTTTCATAATAAAAGTGACTTTTTGAAGAGAAAATTAGTATAAAAAACAATAAATCGCACAATTATATTGCATGTATTGTCAATTTCAATTAATGAATATATATATATATATACACATATAAAAATTAGTCTAATACCTAATTCGAAAGAAAAAGTGTGTATAGTAATTAATGTTCGAGGTCAAAAGTTTCGGGTTCGTGGCGCGGTCTTTAAATTTAACTGCTAATTTATCGAAAGAAAAAGCATGTACGAAAAAAAATTAAAAATAGTAAAACATAATAAATAACTAAATATAATCTAAATAATACATACTCCACTTAATAACATTATAGACTTATAGTTATTTAATGGATACCAGTATGGTAGGTTAACTGCTGACTTTTTGTACTTAAGAACCAAAATTGAACCATTACTCCCCAAACTTTTAAATTAGAAAGAAAATCGTACCAACCGATTTAATTAATCTCATCCAAAGAATTTGGATACGATTCGTCAATCAGTCCAATTCGTTAAACTTTTTTGCTGCCTTAATTGTTATCCAAGTAAAGTGTTTCGTAGATATCCTTATCAAACGTACTATCACCCCCCTCCCACCCACCCATCCCATGCACCCACACAACTAGGGGTGTAAATTCGGGTTACGGGTTTCCGGGTAACCCGAATCCGTCCCGTAATTTTTCGGGTATTGGGTACCCGTTATCCGAATTTTTCGGGTACGGGACGGGTTACGGGATAGAGGATTGAAGTTGTTCCGGGTAACGGATTACCCGTCCCGTCCCGTATACCCGGTCAACTACCCGGTCAACCGTTTATATATTATATTCTTTTTATATTATTCTTAATTATTTTATGAAATGTTTTACAAAATAGAAAATATGCACGCTGCATCTTTCTCTCTCTCTCTCATGCTAACACTCCCAATTCACAATTTCTCATCTTCTCTCTCTCACACCTTCGCCGTCGTTCCACTGTCATTCAACCCATCCCTCTCTTATCGTCGACGTCGCGCCACTCCTTAGATTTCTTTATTGAAAAAATATGAAGAAAACAGGTAGGAAAATATCCAAAAACAAGTTGATATTTTTTTATTTTTTTTAAAACGGGTACATACGGGTACCCGATTCCATCCCGCATAAACCCGGTCCGGGTATTGGGTACCCGTTTTTTTAAAACGGGATGGGTACGGATAGCAAATTTGAGAAATTTGGATACGGGTACCCGAAAATTCCGGGTAGGGTATCCGTCCCGTCCCGAATTTACACCCCTACACACAACTATAAGAATTATTCCTTCCGTGAGAACTTGAGAACGTGTTTAAATCTATATATATCCATGCTTCAAATAATGACAATCATAAATGATACAAAGATCAACGGTTCATATTGGTTCATAGTTCTCACATTAGGAATAATTTTTATATGAAGCAATCCCTATATATATATATGGATAATTTTTCAATTTCCTATATAATATTTGTACCATATAACATTCAACTATTTGAAATGAGAAAATACTTTTCTCCACCAAAAATCCGAATACCGCCATATTCACCAACTGCAAATCTGCAACATATATAAATTTAAAGTTTTAACTTTATGATGTGGTGGAGGATAATGCAGTGGGGCAAACTATAGACTTCATCTCGTTAACGTAAAAAAGAAGAATATTATATATGTAAATAATTAGGGATATATATATCTCTGTAAAATTCATTATAAATATCTATATATATATATATGTATATTTAATAGATAATTGGCGATATTCACTTCTACTACATGCAGTACTACGTATGCTAACATGCGCGTCAATAACATGATAATCTTATATAGACAGACTATCCACATATTATGTATGAAAGAAAAAAGATACCAACAGAAATATATCGAGAGTCATATTATATATTACTAGTACTACACCCGTGCGATGCACGCGTAAATTAAATTTTGATTTTTTTTTTGTAAAACAACATAAGTATGAGTAGGGAAAAAATATATATATATATATTTTGTAAAACAACATAAGTATGAGTAGGGAAAATATATATATATATATATATATATATAAAAAAAGATAAGTATGAAACAATATAAATTAAAATTTCATTCAAAATTATACATCTATAAATTTTGAAAAATTTCCTTGTAAACAACATTCGTGGTACATGCAGTGCTCTTCTTATCTTTATCGCATATCAGGATCTTCAAACCAATTCGACTCCGTACTCTCGATACAGCGACGTACAATTGACCATGGGAGAACACTGGTTTCTTGAGAAAAAGTCCCACATGTGATAGAGATTGTACTTGACTTTTGTTGATTGCCATGGCATACGAAACAATTAGAGGGAATTGTTTTCGTTGAAACTTGAATGAAAAACGTGGATATGATGAAGTTAATGACATTCTCGGAATCAATACTTTATGGCCGAAATTATTTCCTGTCAATATTTTGGCCTCCAAAACATGATTACCAACTCTTGTGACAACCAAACGCGTTCCATTGCACAATCCAAGAGAATGATCAATGTTCCTTAACAATATAACCGGCATGCCGACCTTCAGAATGAGCTTGTGGTTAGGCATTCCCGAACATTTCAGACCATTTAGAAATTCAGGTGTGTGGACATCGTTCATTACATCAATAACTGCATCAGAGTTGCATGTCTTGTCTGAACTCAAATATTCTTTGTTCACAGAAATATTATTGTTTATCATATACTCATTAACTGATTCGACTACATCGAGTGTGGAAGCGAGTATGGCTCTGTCATGAAGGTAACTCAAGTCATTTGGAGCAACCATGATTGAAGGATATGTATCCTTAACAATTGCTTCTATTGGATCTCCCGAGAATTAAGGTGAATATCGTCCGGTATGTCTATTTATGCATGACTATCATTCGTATCACCCAAAAGTCCATCACCTACAGCTGCAACCCAATCAGAAAACTTTTTTAATTCTTTTGCCTTCAATTCTGAATCTATGAGTCGCAGCCTCATATTTTTTGTAAGCCTGAGCACTTGAACGTCATTCCAGATGTAAGAAGAGTTGATACTTGCATTGACTACTTCTTGTCTGCTTTCTCTGGATATGACATGCAATATTTGTCTAAAGTCGTCTCCAAACACGATTGTCTTACCTCCGAATGGTGATTCATAATTCACCGGACTTTTAAACCTCATTATATCCATCAAGGTTCTGTCCAGGGCTTCAAAACAATATTTATGCATCATCGGTGTTTCATCCCATATTATGAGCTTACATCTGATAAGGAGTTCAGCCTGTGGACTTCCTTGTTTGATGTTGCACAATGAATCTTCATTTGGATTTATCGGGATAGCGAATCGGGAATGTGCAGTCCTTCCACCTGGCAGTAATAGAGATGCTATCCCATCGGTGCTATGTTGAGTACTTCTCTCCTTTTGATCGTAACGCAGAAGATAATGTCCTCTAAATAAATATTTTTCCAGTCCCCCGTATCCGTATACAAAAAAGACACCACCTGATTCTGATTGTGCTCTCTCAATAATCGTTTGATAGACTTGGCGTTGTTCTTCGGTAATATCACCCATGAACGAAGCATGCTCAGCTTCCATATCTGATCGATTATAACGCAACTCGTCATTTATCAAACTATTATACGGCTGACAAAAATACTCTGGATTGGGATATTGTATCTCATTAAAATCTCGCAAGTTGCGTCCACATCTGCGCATAATCTTCTCGATTTCTGCCAGTGCATAATTCTTCATATGTTCTTCAGTCAAATGTATATCTAACATCAAGAGAAACATTATTATTATTATTATTATTATTATGAAATATTTTTTTTAATATGAAAATTGCACTATATAAAAATAATAAATAAAAAAAATAACATGATGTTGGTCCCAAAACGGATACCTTAGTGTAGGGGGGGTGAATACACCAAGGTTTAAAAACTTTTCCAAGTTAAAACTCTTTTGAGTGAGCTGGCTGTGTTCGATCCAGCTGGATGGCAGCTTGATCGACACAGCTGGCTGTGTGCGGAATGTGGTGGATTTGGAAAGTCCGTCTGTTGCTTCAAATATATTGCAAAGCTCTGTTTCACTTTTCAGTTAGTCAGTTTATGCAGATTGAAATGTATGCTTATGAGAGTTAGTAACATGCATAAAACAAAGCGATAAATAACAAGAGCATTTTTAACGTGGTTCGGAGTAACCCCTCCTACGTCCACGACCAGATTCACTGGTAATTCACTACCACTTGGTTTCCAAGTACCAAGCAACTTCACAACTCTAACCCGAGCTGTGTTCCAACAGTTTGCGGGCACTGTCAAGCCTACACCTTCAGTTTCTGGGTACTGAAGAACCTATCCACTCGAATTACGCGCTTCGAGCAAGCGTACCTTTACCTAACCTTTCTGGGTTTGGGATTGGGTATGGTTTTCCAACTATGAACGAGTTCTTACAATGAAGAACAAGGAGTATGATGAACTCGTTCAAACTAGGCTTAAGATATTTATTCTGATCTATTCTGCCTATGACTGAATATGTGAACAACTAAGAACACAGCTGACTGGCTGGGTGTTCTTGAAAGATTTGGCTTTGAAGATCGTTGTTCATTTTTCTGTTTTCTTCTATTTCTTCAGTCGTCTTGCCAGCCTCACCCGTCAGCATATTCTCTTCAATGGTGAGGAGGTATATATATATAGGTGGAGATTCAAACTAGCCGTTGGAAGAGAGCCGTTTGAATCTTACCTACTCTTGTTGACTTCTGGCCTTTACCTACGAAGTAGTTCTGCATCTGCAGAGGCTATTCCTTATCTGATTTGACTGCGTCAGACAAGATCTTCTGACATTGGGATCTTGTCTTGGAGAAGGTCTTCGTCTTCGAGCTGCTAAGCGTCTCTGCTGTATCTTCAGCGTCTTGGACTCTGCTGTGTCTTGATTCTGAGCTGTCTTTAGACCTGTGCTGTATCATCAACCTGAGTTGTGTCACTGACCTGAGCTGTGTTTTAGACCTGAGCTGTGTCAACGACACTAAGCTGGGTCTTTTACACTGAGCTGGGTCTTTGACACTAAGCTGGGTTTCCGTCACTTAGCTGGGTCTTGATACTGCAAGATCTTTGACTCTTCTTGGTCTTGCTCTGCTGAGTCCTTTAAGCTGTCAGCTTAGCTGTGTCTTCTGCTGTCTTCAGTTGTCTTCAGCGAATCTACCTGTAAACTAAGAAACTCTATAAGCTCAAACAGGTGAGCTGAAAAACGCTTAGGCTTGTGCGATCATCTACTCGGTTGGGGTCAGCTGGGTTTTGGTATACAATCAAAACTCTATTAATTTTCCCAACACATGATCACAATACGAACTATAAATTACCCACGTAATAATATTTCAAATAAAACTTATATGTAATCAAACTTTAAAATAAAAGATTTCTCTCGAATTAATTTCGGGGATAGCACAGGATGTGTGATATTATTGTTGCTAAACCTTTTGTAGCCTAAAATTAAACCGTTTGTACCTTGAATTATGCATTAGTAACATTTTATATTAATTAGATGATTGAAAATCATAAATGAAAAATTAATTAGATGATTGGAAATGTAAATGTACAATTATTATATAACATTTAATATATAATTTTAAAAAATGAAATATTGAAAAAAATGAAAAAAGAAGTTTCTAAAAATAGCACGGGCTTGCTATTATAGTTTGACAAACACAATAAGAATATAAGATACTTATTATATCCTATATTAAATTAACATTTGTAATCATATTCAGAAGTCCTGGATATAATCTACACATACAATGATATATATATATATATATATAATATATATATATATAGGGGAAGGATCAAATAAAAACTAATTTTCCCGTAGAAACTAAAAACTTTTTTCTATCGTTGATCGTTTATGATCTACGGATATGATGAAATCAATTTTTTTTTAATATTAGGCGTATTTTATATATTTAGGGATAGTTTTGTCTTCTGCTTTGTAATTGTAACCGTTCCCACCCTTAATTTAAGGGATGTGCATTTGATATAATAATGATACTTATTTATTTATATTAACTTTTATTTGTAACCGAATTTTTTACTTAAATTCAGGATTTATAGCGATCAATTAGATGGTAATTCAGTTTGCTTTATTATTATTATTAGTTTTTTTATGCGTGTGATTGGTGGACATTGATGCACAATATACAACATATATGATATGCATAATCAATAGTAAAAAAATGCATTTACATAAATATGTACTAAACAATAATCAAGTACTTAAATTATTTATAAAAAAATAATGCATAATCAATAACAGGGAAAAACATTATCAAAATTCTATTAATGCATTATTAGATAGATATATATATATATATAATAAATTTGTATAAATAAATAATTACCTTATTATTTTTTGTGGTAGGCGTGTAGCCTACACACTATAAGTAACAAGAAATGCATAATAAATAATATAAAAATGCATTGAGAGGAAAATAAAAATATCCAGTATGAAGATAGTGTGTACCACCCATACCCAGTTTTTGTGGCATGTATAAGCTATATCCACTGACAACTTTTTGATTTTTTTTTTTGCACTTTTCAGAGTTAAAAAAAAAAGAAAAAAAATATATATTTATGCTGATTTGACTCCATTGAAGTTTGGGATTTAACCTTTTTGACTCTCACATGCGGTACACTATGCGAAGCAATTTTTTTTACTTTGACTCAAATTCTAAAACAAATAAAAGAAGACAAAACCTAACCCTAACCTAGCGGTACACTCTATACTTCTTCAACAATAAATAAAACTTAGCGGTACACAATTCATACCGATGCAATAATTTCAAAGGCAGCAAAAAATTTCCCACAGCCCCCATATCATTCTTCTCTCATCAAAATCCATGGCGTCATCAAGTTCAAGACATCAATCTGAGGACGAACGGCAACGTGAAAATCAACGACGTCTGGAAGAGGTTAGTACTTCGTACCGATTTGAATACGGACGAAAGAAAAAACTGTACCGACCGTCATAATATTGTACCGATAGGTTATGAACCGGTCGGTACCATTTTTGAACCGGTCGGTACAGATTTTTCGATCGGTCGCACGCTTTTCAGAACATGTTATTGATATTTTCTTAAAAATATGATGGTTAATTAGGCTAATTTCGTGCTAATTATGTTAATTCGTGGTAATTATTTAAATTTCGTGCTAATTAGGACATTTTCGGTGGCTATACTTATGTGCTAATTATGTTAATTTTCGTGCTAATTAGGATAATTACGACGATGCCTTATATGTTTCATAAATTTTGTACCGACCGTGCAGAATATTGTACCGATCGATAATAATATAAATCCTATCGGTACACATTTTATTCCCATCGGTACAATATATTTTTAATACAGTGTGTTTCTGTTTTTATTCTGGATGTTTTGATATGTTTATTATATATTTTTTTGCACGCTTAATAGTTAATTTGACAAATAAGATCATTTGGTGTTATGTTTTCACTTATTTATAACTCATTTATAAATTTGAAAATCATGATCAATTGACATATATTACATAGATGTGTGATAATTTTGAAAAAATGGTACCGATCGGTAAAACTTCTGTACCGGTCGCAGTAAAATCATGTGTTGATTTTACTGCGAGCGGTACAAATTTTTTCACGGTCGGTACAATTTTTTTTTCTACAGTGTGTTTGTGTTCTTATTTTTGAATCGTATTGTGTTTGTTTCAGTATGGTTGGATCTGGATCCGAGAAGATGCTCAACACTGTTCTCCGAGGATTAACACATACTACAAAGTTTCGATTATAACAGATATTAGGCAGAGACTTGTTGCTGTTGGGGGTCGAGCACTGTTGGATAGATTCATGGCCGGCTGTTTCGGGCATCTTATGAGATGGCCATTGGGCAAAGCGTGCGGCAAAGCGCTACACATGCTCGTATCAAGAGAGGTAAAGGTGTACGGTGAATTGCCGTACGATACATGGTATCGTATCGGCGACAAAAATATCCAATTCTCGGCTCAGGAGTACGCCCTAATTTCGGGATTGTGTTTTGGAGCTGCTTCATTTGATCCACATGCGGATCACACGCCGGATAATGTGGAGGCTTATCAGAGATTTTGTGACGGGAAGCCAATAACTGCCAAAAAACTGCGGGACCGGTTTGTTACAGGGTATGGGATAGTTGATTCTGAAGGCGAGCTCCACCTTCGGGCAGCAAATGTTATCATCGCTTATTATTTCAGGATAGGTGGCGATGATCGGAGAAATGTGGTGCCCTGGCTTTGGGTATTGGTGGATGATCTCGACGCGTGGAACAGATTCCCATGGGGCGGGTATACATTTCAAAACTTGAGGAACTACACCAAGAATTTGGAAACGAAGGGGTCGAAAATGATGCCCAAGTACCATTATTACGGCCCCGCAGTACTGCAGTGTTGGATGTTCGAGGCTATTCCTGGTTTAGCTCGTTTGGTTTATACTCCTGTATCAGACACTGCCATTCTTCGCTGTTTGAGATGGGTAATGGCAGCAGCGTTGCGGGTGGATCTTGATGATCAGTTTCGTGCAGGAGTCGTCTGTTTCGACTCCATTGAGCCAGAGGCAGCAGAGGAGGAAACACATTACTGGAGGTCCCTACTGATGGACGACGTGCTCGGAGTGCATTACGTGAGGCCTATCAACCCAATAAAAGAAGGAATACCGCCGCACGTCGTCCTCCCGCCCGCAGGCCTAGCCCCCCCAAGTGTCAGAGCCATGCACCGATCGTGACACGTACGACTTGAGAGACCGGGCCCCGTCGAAAGATACTTCCAAAAGTAAGGAAAAGCGTGCTCGGAGAAACATTCCATCGTCGTCATCGGCGCGGCGCCGACACCGGTGGACGATCTCGTGATAGGCGGATGAAGGAGCTGCAAGAGATGACAAGAAGAATCGCGAAGAGAGAGATAACTTCACAATGGAGAAATGTATTTTTTCCGGAGATCAAGGCCTTCTTCACAGACCTTTTTAGTAAGAGTTCCCGCCGTTCCACACCTCGTCGAGATACACCTCCACCACCGCGTCGTGACACACCACCCCCCGTGCATTCCCCACACGTCAGTCCAAGAGGGGAGACTGGAGGTGCAGGCGCCGATCCTGAGTTCATCCCAGCACACCATTCCACTCCCGCTTTTGTTACACCCGAGTGGGTGAGCATGGGCGGTCCTGAGCATGCATACGACCCTCCTCGGCATTCTGAGCACGCATACGACCCTCCTCGGCATTCTGTGCCAAATCCCGAGATATATCGTCAGCCACCTCAGGTAAATAATACGTTAGTAATTTATTAATTTTTTAAAATTTTAAATTTATTTGACTTTAATTATTTTATCTGTGTGTAGTATATTGAGGCTCAGCCCATTACTGCTGTCCCTCCTAACCTTGACTACAACTCCATTTTGCAAAATCCTGAGCTGTACAACTTATACTCGAGGCAGAGACTTGAATATTTAAATGACAACCGAGCAGAGGAGCAGGAAGGACAATAATCGGCTATACAAGTTGAGCCACAAGAAGAAATTCCACAGCCTATTGGTTCGTTGCCTCCTGCCGATTACGCCGAGGAGGAGAAATGGCATCGCTATGCAGCCTTTATGTCAGTAGATGATGCTTGCGTAATCATCGGTGGCTCCGCCGTCTATCCTCCGTACTTCCGTACAATTGAGAACACAGAGATTGACCTTGATTATACTGTAAATAATCTCTCGAATATATTCTTAAATATACTCTCATTTTTATACTTATTTCTTCTTCTAATTGTCCAATTTATTTTGTGTGCAGGTGTTCGAGAGGTACATTGACGTTTTGCGCGGACGTCTGGAAGAAAGGAACCATGTCCTCCCCGATCGAAATGCTACGAACACAATCATCTGTTATGCCGAATTCTTTGTGAGTTACTAATTCATTATGTTTTAATTGGTTCACTGATTTTATATGTTCTTTTTGTGAATTTCGTGCTTTTTATTCACACAGAGGGACGTCGAGTTCTACTTAAAGAAGATGAAGAGTAACAAAAAATTGACGGCGTCGCTACGAACTAATTTGGATGTCAATGCAGATATTACATCTTGGAGGCAAGCTGAGCAGGTAACTTACATCTTATATTAATTATAACTTTTTTAATAACATATGACCCACATCTACCTGATTTTTATGCAGATCATCGTTCCAGTGCTATCCGGAAAGCATTTCTATGTCGTCCGTATCATTCCAAGGTTATGGACGGCTGAGGTGCACGACTCTTTGCTGCACAAGGCAGGAGTTCAGGAGGCGCGTAAGAGGCAGCTGAAGCCGTTTCAGCAAAAATTCTCAACTGTGCTCAATGAAGGAAAGTATTGGGATACCATAGACCTAACCTGTGCACCACGCACGTCGGAAGCATTGAGGATGGTCTTTTTGACTAAGCCTACACCACGGGAGCCCGTTAGGCGCACATTCGTATCGACAACACAGCTTGTGGTCCTTTTGCGCCGATGAGTATAGAGCGCATGATCGTTGCTCGACCTCATTGCATGGGGCAATGAAGAGGGAAGTGTGGCTTTGTATAGACGTAAAATAGCTCGTGATATTTTCTTATTGGCTTTGCAAAGCCATGTCGATTATGTTTGACAAATATTATTGCTTTGTGCCATAAGTGTTAATCATTTCTTATTCTAATTGCATGTGCCATTTAATTGCTTTGGATAAACATTAAAATGATAACATTAACATATAATCATTTCATTTAAATGGCTATTACACATATTAACATTAAATTGATAATAAATTACTCCTACTGATCTCTGAGCGGGCATGTTCTTCTTGTGTGGCCAGTCTCGTGACATATTCTGCATTTTTTCGGTGCCCGTTGACGGCTACTGGAAGGTTCATCTACGGTGACTGGACGCCTGCTGGAGGACAAATTCTTAACTGCAGATCGACGACGGGAGTTTCTCGGGCGCCCCGCCTGACTGACGGGCAGTGGTGGCAAAACAATTATTGCCGTAACATGTGGAGGTAAAGACCACTCGATGCCGGGAGGGACTCGATTCAATTCGTTGGGAGTAAATTTGTAAAAGTGTAGATCTCTTGCAGTAATCGTCCACATAGTTGTATACATGCTGCCCATTTCGCCTGTCATACATATAACATATAATCATTAGATTAAGTGCAACAGAAATAAGTATAAAATTAAATATAAAAACTTGAGGTTTTCTTACTGAATGGCTGCAGCAGCATGAGAACACGGTATCAAATCAAAATCAAACACACACACGGGCAAGTCCTCGCACGCAGATCGACATTTAGATTCTGTTTTCCATCATTCACTTTGAAGATCAAGTCTCTGACGGGCGTGGCAGTGTAAGATCTTGAGAGTTCCACCTCTATACGGAGCTTTCGCTCTGCCTCCTGCGTGAGAAAATCAGTAGACGATGAATACAATTGACGTCTTTCATCAAACTATTTTTCGACGGTGAGTCTAATTGTCTCCAAGCATGAGCAAATTGGTAAGCGTCTAACAAACACCAATACATTATTGAATTGTTCTGCAGCATTGGATGTCAGGGAACTATATCGTCGAACAGGGCACATTGATCGAGCCCACTTCTCTGGACCAATGTTCATGAGCTTATTATACGCTTCGGGCTTCCCAGCAAGAATGCTATTCATTGCTTTCTCATAAGCCGACTTTCTATATGCATATGCTGCTTTTTGAAACAACTTGGTGATAGGTTTTCCAAAACTAACCATGCTCTTGAGGATGTGATAGTAGCACAGACCGTGTGGTACGCCAGGATAGACTGCCCTAACTGCATTCGCGATACTTAAGTGGGCGTCTGAGATGATGACCATATCCGAACGACAACCGTATGCCTCCTTCAAACGAGTGAGAAACCATGTCCACGGGACATCATTTTCAATTGGACCGATCCCCCATGCCAGTGGTAGCAGTTGCTCGTTTCCATCCTTTACGACCGCAACGAATAATATGCCATTATTTTTTCCCTTCAAGTGTGTTCCATCCACCACGATCACCGGTCGAAGACACCACTGAAATGCCACGATACAAGCTGACAACGCCACAAAAGCTTGTTCGAACCGATCATCATTCGGGCTAACACTGTAGTCAATTGTCGAGCCCGGATTTTCTCTCTGCAACATGTAGAGATAGCCGGGAAGCATCTTCCAAGAGTCTGTATATCCACCATATATCATCTCGGGGGCTCGATTCCGTGCTCGCAGACATACACTGTAACTTGCATCGCAGCCATATTCTCGACGCAAATATGCCCGAATTGACTTCGGTTTAGTGATTTCACCTTCATTGATCATTCTACCCGCAAAATGAGCTGCAATAACCTTAGCACAGACCTTCCTGACAGCTGAATGGTCCATATTAAGATTGCATGTATGTCTCCCAATGAACTTGTGAATATACCAATAGTCGCCCTATTTTCGAGCACGCAAATCAAAAGAACAGTTACTTCCGTACTTGCATTTGAAGTGAACCCGTTCAGTATCTGAACGTGGAACACTAAACTCAGCTCGTTGTTCCATGTGCCACAATCCAACAGCAACTTTCAAATCGTCTTTGCTGTAAAATATCTCGCCCTTATTCAATGGACCGTCTGGCACTGTCAAGATCACTAACAACGAGCGAAGCGAAGCCTAGTGGAATCATTGGAACTAACCACCCCCGCAAAGGCCTCCGCTTCGCGGGCGCAAGTGTCTTCAACAAGGGGCATACGACTACTCTGCATCAGCATTGATAAGAGCTTGTTCACGCCGCCTTGAGTATGCACCCACGTAACGAAGTCTGCAAAAGTACCAAGGGTCAGATGCATAGACTGTGACAGTTCATCCTCCTCATCAGACTCTGATTCCTCCTCATCATCTTCATCGGAATCGGCGGTAAATTCAGCCTCCTCGGGTACCTGCGACTGCCGTTCCCCCCGCATAGGAATGTTCGCGCCACTACTAGCACCCCATTGAGTATCACCACTAGCACCCCATTGAGTATCACCAAGCCAATCAGATGAAGCCAAATGTGCGAGCGACTCGTCATACTGCGAGTACTGAGGGATTTGATCGTCATAGACATACGGCGAAGATTTATTCAAATCAAATGACGGCCTGTACACAGCATCAATATGCACGATATACAATGTAGGCTCAGGCTCGGTAACATACAATCGACGAAGTTGTTCATCGTTACTCAAACTATGTTTAACACTTCGGCCAGTTCTAGACGTCAATAAATAGAATATTTCATACTCAAGACTTAACGATTTCGACATCATTATGAAATCAATATATTCCTTAATGCTAGAGAAACTTATCGTATCCACCGGAAGGTAGAAAGTTCGTTCTTCCCCACCATTATACACACAATCGTCCCATGTCCCGTTGTATTTAACGATGAATCTCCTATACTCCATCTGTAAAAATACAATATTATTAGAAAAAAATAAGATTATTAAAAAACAAATTGTACCGCTCGGTACAAATATTGTACCGATAGCGTATTTGTGAACATTTGTCTGTAACGTTCGGTACAAATATATTACCGATCGGTACAGTTTTTTCTTGTTCCGGTACTCATTTACAATTTTATTTCAACTGACCTATTCAATCTCCGAATGAAAATTCCTTCTATATCTCGATTAACCCCAAGTGAAAATGCCGGTACGTGTGTGACTTCGTTTCTACAAAACAACGATGAGATGGTTAAAAAAAAGAGCATATAATGAAAGAGTGTTGAATGAAATAGTGTGTGGACAAAAAAATCATTGTACCGATCTATGTTTTAGTTGTACCGCTAGGTGATGTGTACGGTCGGTACAGTAAAAACACGATCGGTACAATATATTTCTCTTCGATACCATCATTAAAAATAAAATTAAACTCACCTATAGTAATTTTGAAAAATAAATGTCGTCTGCTATGTCATTTCTCTAGCAAACGTGAGTGATATTTACTTGTTTTTGTGGTATTGTGATTCTATCTCTTTCATTTTTTTTTCTGAAGTGTAATTTCATGTGCTTCTGTGTGTGATATATATATAGACAGAAGAATCAATTGAACTAAATAGATGTACCGATAAGATTTTACGCGTGCATTGACACTATTTAATTTCGTACATTGGCATGCATGACAAGCTTTATATTAAAGTCTTGACGTGAATGATGCATGAAAATATTCAGAACGCTGAATCTGTACATTGTATAATATTGGGAATCATTTTTGTCATCATTCATAAAGCAAGTCAACAGTTATTTGAACAATGATGGACACGGAAATTAATGCATGAATTTGACAATAACCTATTTTAAAACAGCCGAAAAGTGCAAAAAAAAACCAAAAACTTGTCAGTGGATATAGCTTATACATGCCACCAAAAGTGGGTATGGGTGGTACACACTATCTTCATACTGGATAGTTATGTGTATTAAGACAAATGCATTTGTATAAGATGTGGTACGCAGTAATCAATACCTCAAAATTATTTATAAATAAGTAATGCATAATTAATAACACAATCATGCATAATCAATAAGGCAAAAATGCATAACCAAATTTGAATCAAAGCATAATCCATTACACAAATTTAATGCATAACCAAATTTGAATAAAAATATAATCAATAAATTCAAAGGATAATTTTCTCAAAAAATAAAAATAAATCAAAGAATAATTATTAGATGGAGTTCGATTATTGTAGATATTTAAGGTTTCAATTGTTTCTAATAAAGTTCCCAAATTATACGCCTGAATTGTGTTTACGCAGGATTGTAGTTGATTAAAAATTGACAAAATTATCCTTTTCATATACTAAATTATCTAAGAAACACATTCATCAAACCTTGCATTATCTACGTGGCATAATCTAGTCCATCTATTTAATCAAAATCTAAGGTCTTAATTAGTTTTTAGTTTACACACTAGAGATAGTTTCTACTAGAACTCAACCATATATATATATGTCTAAGAAAATTGGTAAACTGAAAGCATTGACTGATGTCATGTTTTGATTTGGGATTGCTAGTTAATAAGTACTAATTGGTTATAAATAATAATTGACCGTCCAATAAATTACTAAAATACATCGCCCTCAGTTTAACTATACTACAATCTTCATTATTTATGATTAGATCTCCTTTTAATATATTTTAAGTTTTTGACAGTACATTAAACGTATTTTGTTGAATAATGACAGATACGTCATATATATGTGTTGTTTCTGTACTATTCTATAAAATATATATTTGAAATATTGGTATTAATTACTGATTTACACACAGTCATACAAACTATAATTACGTGTATAACTACAACTGATATTATGCAAAAAATACGTAAAATAAAAGATTTCTCTCAAATTAATTTCGGGGGAAGCACAAGATGTATGATATTATTGTTGCTAAACCATTTGTAGCCTAAACCTTATGTACCTTGAATTATGCATTAGTAACATTTTATATTAATTAGATGATTGAAAATCATAAATGAAAAATTAATTAGATAATAAGTACTAATTGGTTATAAATAATAATTGACTGTCCAATAAATTACTAAAATACACCGCCCTCAGTTTAACTATACTACAATCTTCATTATTTATGAATTCTAATATAAATATTAATTATTTATTGTTTTACAATCTTCATTATTTATTAATTTCTAATAAAAATGTTAATTATTTATTGTTTCTAAAAAAATTATATTATACCTGAATTTTGTAAACGAAATTAACCGAAATTGTGATTTTGAGGCTTGAATTTGTATGACAGTGTGTATGATTAGATATCCTTTTAATATATTTTAAGTTTTTGACAGTACATTAAACGTATTTTGCTGAATAATGACAGATACGTCATATATATATGTGTTGTTTCTGTACTATTCTAAAAAATTTATATTTGAAATATTGGTATTAATTACTGATTTACACACAATCATACAAACTATAATTACGTGTATAACCACAACTGATATAATGCAAAAAATACGTAAAATAAAATATTTCTCTCAAATTAATTTCGGGGGAAGCACAAGATGTGTGATATTATTGTTGCTAAACCTTTTCTAGCCTAAAGTTAAACCTTTTGTACATTGAATTATGCATTAGTACCATTTTATATTAATTAGATGATTGAAAATCATAAATGAAAATTTAATTAGATAATAAGTACTAATTGATTATAAATAATAATTGACCGTCCAATAAATTACTAAAATACACTGCCTTCAGTTTAACTATACTACAATCTACATTATTTATGTATTCTAATATAAATATTAATTATTTATTGTTTTACAATCTTCATTATTTATTAATTCTAATAAAAATGTTAATTATTTATTGTTTCTAAAAAATTTATATTATACCTGGATTTTGTAAACGAAATTAAACGAAATTGTGATTTTGAGGCTTGAATTTGTATGACAGTGTGTATGATTAGATATTCTTTTAATATATTTTAAGTTTTTGACAGTACATTAAACGTATTTTGCTGAATAATGACAGATACGTCATATATATATGTGTTGTTTCTGTATTATTCTAAAAAATATATATTTGAGATATTGGTATTAATTACTGATTTACACACTGTTATACAAACTATAATTACGTGTATAACCACAACTGATATTATGCAAAAAATACGTAAAATAAAAGATTTCTCTCAAATTAATTTCGGGGGAAGCACAAGATATTATTGGTGCTAAACCTTTTGTAGCCTAAAATTAAACCTTTTGTACCTTGAATTATGCATTAATAACATTTTATATTAATTAGATGATTGAAAATCATAAATGAAAAATTTATTAGATGATTGGAAATGTAAATGTACAATTATTATATAATATTTAATATATAATTTTCAGAAATGGAATATTGAAAAAAAATGAAAAAAAATGAAAAAAGAAGTTTCTAAAAATAGCATTGTAGCCTAAAATTAAACCTTTTTACCTTGAATTATGCATTAGTAACATTTTATATTATTTAGATGATTGAAAATCATAAATGAAAAATTAATTAGAAGATTGGAAATGTAAATGTACAATTATTATATAACATTTAATATATAATTTTATGAAATGGAATATTGAAAAAAAATGAAAAAGAAAATGAAAAAAAAGTTTCTAAAAATAGCCCGAGCTTGCTATTATAGTTTATATAGATTGCTTATACCATGCACATAAATGATAATATCATTCGATTCCCACCGTCTTTTTTAAGTGTTTCATTTTAATATTTTTGTTATTTTTCAATAAGTGTTTCATTTCAAAATTTAAGAGAAATTATAACATTATTCCCATTTTATTCATCTTTAATAATTTTCGTAATTTAGTAATTAATTGTATGTATATATTTATAATGGTAATTAAAAAGGTTATATAGATAATTTTTTTATTTTCTTAATATGTACTCCCACCATTCTCTAAAAATGTGGTTTATATTTAATTATATATAAGATATAAAATATTAGTTGAACCACATTAGCAATGTTTTAAAAACCGGACCGGACCGGCCGGTTCGACCGGAAACCGGTCATGGTGACGGTTCGGTCAAGCTCTAAAAACCGCTAGTGGGTCAAACCGGGTAGACCGGTCAAAACCGGCCGGGTCATAGAACCGGCGCCGGTTTTTGTGAACCGACCAGTTCAATTTTTTTTTTTAAATGTGCAAAAATTTGTGTTTCCAATGAGATTTGAACCTTGGACCTCTAGGATGTTAGTCTAAGGTCTCAACCAACTCTCCCAACCCACTCACTTGTTTAATATTCAACATTTATTATTATTATTATTAATTCAGAATACTATAAAAGTATGTCTAAATTTCAATTATAGTTTTTTTTATTATATCAATTACTTTAGATACCAAATATACTTTTAATGAATAATTTTGAATATATTTATTAAGAATATCTACACATGAAAAATATAAATATATTTATGATGGATTTTAATATGTATTTCTTATAAATTCGTGAATATTTTAATATTTTATTATTTATTTAATTATTATTTTTATTTATTTATTGAACGGTTCGATTAAAACGATTCAAACACTGTTGAACCGGTTAAACCATGATCCGAAAGCCTCACCGATTCGATCTCCGGTCCGGTTTTTAAAACATTTCACATTAGTACGAGACATAAAAATTTACAAAAACCTGTGCGCATCAATCGGTGACAAAAAGAAATGGATAGGAAGATCGAAAGATGGATTATGATGTTTAACTAATGAGAAAAGGACAAAAATGGAACTATTTAATGTACCCTACAAGTGTTTCCTTTTAAAAGGAGCCTAGCTAGCTAGTTTCTTCCAGTTTAGTGGATAATTCCAAATTCTGAAACACGTGTTATTTGTCTTTTTCTTTTTAAATTATTTTTTCATAATAAAAGTGACTTTTCAAGAGATACTGTTGTTAATTAATTATTCTTTTTCATATAAAGAAAAGAATAACCAAATAGACCCTCTAAAGTCTAAAGTACGTATTGTAATCTTTCACAAATATATTAAAAAAAAAAGTCATAAATATAAAATTGTCTATTTATTAAAATAATACAATTCAAATTTAAATTTGTATCAATTTAAAAATCCCAAAATTTTCGTTAAGATCGACTTCTTTAATGGCTACAAATTAGAATATGGTGATATATACTTACAACGTTTTAAAAGTCATACTATCAAATGATATAGAGGGAAAAGTAAAAATACCCAAAGCTAAAATGAAAATAAAAAAATTACCATAAAATACTCCAAAATTATGTAAAATGGCTTTAATGCTTTTACTTTATCTTTCTTCTCTCAACTCATACATGATACATGACATACATGATTATTTTCGACGGCAACGATCAACTCCGACAAAAAAATTTCAACCACTTTTTTCCAGTGACATACATGTTGCATGAATAACATACATGAGTAGCAAACATGAACTAGCATACATGAATAATATTCAGTTGTATTTTCAAACATGACTAGCATTTATGTCTACCATACATGATTATCATATATAAATAACAATCTCAAGGTTAATCACATACACGAGTAGCATACACGACATACGAGTAACATACATGTCATGTATGCTGTCGAAAAAAATTAATCGGAAAATGCTGTATGTATGACTAGTATTTATGTCTACCATACATATAAATAACAATCTCGAGGTTTATCACATACACAAGTAGCATAAATAACATACGAGTAGCATACATGTCATGTATGTCGTCGAAAAAAAATTAATCGGAAAAAGTTGCCGAAAAATTATCACCGGAATTGACCGCCGTCGGAAATAGACATATTTGTCATGTATGAGGTGAGAGAAAAAAATAAAGTAAGAAGATGAGGGGTATTTTGATAACAAAGAGTACTTTTTATCTTTTATAAATTGAGTGGTATTTTTTATTTTTACTTTTTGAAAAGGTGTATTTGAAATTTTGAACATATTAACCCAATTATATAATAGAGTAAAATCATAGCCCTTTTTAATATAAATTATACGTTACATGCAATGTCCTATTTCCTCCGTTACACTTATTTTGTTATGTTACTATTCAACACGATTATTAAGGAGAAGGGTAAAAAAAAGATGAAATGGGTAGGTCTCATCACTTTTGAAGGGTTAATTAGTTCCTTTTTAGGTAACATGACAATTTAAATGTGACAGCCCAAAAAGGAAAGGAAGACAATTTCTGTGGGACGGAGGAGGCCAGTATAAATTTTTTTTTGTATATAGCTTTTGTTGCTTGAATTTAGGTTACATTTTGACTATACTGTAGCCACGATTTGAACATATCCAGACTTGATTTGCAGTTAATTACCACTTAAAGTAATGATATATATATATATATATATATATATATAGTACTTCTTTACAATTTCCCACTTATTTTAAAGTGTTATATATCATAATCACCAATTAGACTATTAGTACCGACATTATAAGAAGACAAATGGAGGTATTTTTCTTGTGTTGATATTTTTCCTTTGGTTAATTATGAAGAATATGTATTCTTCTTTTTACGCTTGATCTTCAAAGTAATTTGTTTTTTAAACTCTCTTTTGCTTTGACAATCACTCTTTTTCTTACTTGAGGGTTTTCTCTTTATTTACATTTTTCTCAAGAGATTTTTATGAGTCTTCAATTTGTGAATTTCTTTGGATTTTGTTTCTTTTCTTTTTTATATATAATTCCTTTTGACATTTTGTGCCGGCATTAATGTTGTCTTAACTTTAACACTACTATATTACAGATCTAATAAAAAAGATCGTTAATGCAATAAATAAAATTAAATTATGTTGATCTTAGTATGATATACGGATTCAATTAACAGATGCATAAATTAATGCATGGAATGCATTATATGATGGTGCATTAAAATAATAAAATAAATTATTTTATTTCATACGTATTACATTGATAGATAAATGGACATTAGTGAATAATTTAACTTTGAAGGGAAACCAATTAATTTCAGTAAGTGGAGAATCTACGTGTTTTCTTTTCTATTAATGGCATACAATTCTTGTACCCAAGATTAGAATCAAGGATCCACTAACCAAGCACAAGCAACTAGTGAAGTGTTATATATCGTTTATAATAGTTAATGGGGACTTTAACTTGAAGAGATCATGAATTTAACTTGAAATGCATTATAATTTGTTAATGCAAGATGTGTAAACCTGATCATTTTTTAAAGAAGTAAAAAAATGATACTTGCGATACGTGTAAACGCAAAAAATCTAAATAATACGGCCGATTGTACCGAGCAATCGAGCCCATGTCCATACGTGCCTGAGGGGACGAGCGCATTTTACGGCGGGTGCGTGAGATGCATGTGCCCGCCTTTTTTATTTATTTTTTATGGCAGGTACGTGCATCACACGCGCCTGTCTCTTTTTGTTTTTTTGTTTTTTAGTTGTTCATTTTTTTTTAATTATTTTCAATTAGGTTTATTAATTCATAATTACTTAATTAGGATTTAGTAATATCAAATTAGGATTTATATTAATTAAATATATTTTAAATAATATATACTAATAGATGTCAATTTTGAAGAATTCAACTCATTATAATTATACATTTATCGTGCATCTACATTCAACACAATCTGCAACCGATAAATCTTACTACTTTTGAGCTGGGACACTGAACAAAACATATGGCAGATTCACCTAATATGCCTTGCATCATCTCTATAAACTTTTAGTGGACCCAATGCCTCATTGCTACAAACTTCTTACTGTAACTACGAATCAATCTGAATCATTGATCTTTTTGGTTATGTATATTATTCTCATAATAAGAAGCATTATTATATATATATATTAAAAGGTACAGTTCTTAGATTATTATGACGGGAAAGTTTCTACAAGATCTCATCCATATATATATACGGTATGAAATTATACGATTGAAGATAAGTTAGCATGCATGCAGTGCAGCTGAAAATCTCAAAATCAAGATGGGAAGTGAAGAAAGTAGCAGTGAAGGAAGGAGAATTCCTGCAGGAAATTGGTTGGATCTGAGGGTCGGAGCAAAGCCATCCAAACCGTTGAAAAAACCAGATTCAACGGCCAAGATTTTCCCATGCAACTTCTGCCTGCGTAAGTTCGACAACTCACAAGCGTTGGGTGGCCACCAGAATGCTCACAGAATGGAAAGAAGAAACTTAGAACTACGCATTGCGGCGGCCGCCGCCGCCGCACCGAGATTAGTACGGCACCGGCCGACGGCGGAGGTGGTGTGGCCCGGGAGTTTCTGGTTGGTTCATCAACAAGAGCAGGAACCAGAAGAAGATTCCGACACGCTTGATTTGGATCTCAAGCTTTAATTTGTTTGTTTGTTTGGGTTTTTTTTTTTTTTTCATTCTTTTGGAAAATCATGAATAAAGCAGCCTTCGCCCTTTTAAATCTCATTGCAAATATTCTTGTGTTCTCTGTTCTTTATTTATTTACTTCTTTTTACGAGGGAACCGCAATTTATTTTCAGTACACATTAGATAAGATACAATATATTGTTACAAGCACTATCTATAGAGGCATTGATGAGATTCGAATCTAAATACTGGCGACCCTCTTTTATGTGTACTTATTATGCTTTGGTCGAGTATTAATTGATTCAACTTGGGTTATTAATTAGTCATTCAATTAATTATTCTAAAAGAGAAAGAAAGCATATTGATTAATCCCTCAATCTTTAAATAAATGTCTTATTTTGAATTTTATCTCATCCTTTAATGAGTGTTTCATTTCTGGTGAGAAACTTTCCATTTTACCCCTATCATCAATACAAATTAATCTAGTTTTTAGGTTTTTCATGTAATAAATAGGAATAATGGAAGTAAATAATTTACTACCTTATGCGTTTTTTTTACGGCGGGTAATTTAAAATCGAAGGGAGTAAATCCTAAGTGCTCGAAAATGTAAAACTTGATGCCGATAGAATATAATGATAAAGTCCGAGTATTGATTATGAAATGAATACTACAGTCAAAGTTTTCCGTAGTATTGAATGTTCGCTTTTAATTTATGTAAATTGCCGTTTTAAACCGAAGTTATTGGTTTTATTTTTTTACCAAAAGTATGTACATTTTTTTTTTGAAAGGTGTTACAATTAAATGTACAGTCTATTACAAAATTAATAAAAACATTATGAAGGTCAATTTTTTATTTCGGAAAGCAGATGCGGCTTGCTGGATGTCAATATGAATATTTAATTAAATTAATTAAAAAAGAGCTGGCATCGAAACAAGGACATTTCATTTTAATACCTAGAAAATTATATATTCCCTCCGTTTTTTTAAGTGCTACATTTTGATTTGTGTTTTTTTTTAGAATTTTTTTTTCTTATTTTTCAATAAGTGTCTCATTTAAAAATTTGAGAGTAAAATAATGATATTATTCTCATTTTATCTTCTTTAATATTTTTTGTAATTTGGTAATTAATAGTGTGTATACTTTTTGATGATAATTTATAAGGTTATATAGATAAATTTCTTTAATTCTTTATTATATTAATTAATTTGACAGCTGGAACTCTTTAAAAAAAAAAGAGCAAGTCTCCTGTGAGACCGTCACTTATGTGTGACCGGATCTTTTGACCCGACCCGCCAGTTTTTTTTAATTCATTTTTTTAATTTATTTTTCTTCTTCGCCTTCGGCTTCGATTTTAATTTATAGATAATGATTGTGGCAACATTAATATTTTTTAGTTCGCTCCGAGGCCTTCGGCTCCCCTTGCTCGACTCTTTAAAAAAAAATAATAAAAAAAAATAGAAAAAAAAGAAATAAAAAAAAAACTAAAAAATCGGGAAAAAAAATTTAAAAGTTTGGCGCGTGTAGCACACACGCCGAATAAAAAAAAATTTGTCAGACGCGTGTGATGCACGCGCCTAACTTATAGGTCAAAATGGGCGCGTGTAAAACACACGCCCAACACGCATGGAGTGCATCGCACCTAAGTGACTGGTGCACGCAAGTTTTTGCCAAAAAAAAAAAAGGAGGGGAATAATAAAAATTCCGTGTCATGTCTTCATATATCTCTCTCTCTCCTCCGATCTGCCGACTTCTTCGGCAAAAGCGTAAAAGTCCACTATTAGCAGTGGTAACGTCGTGAAGCAATTTCCACAATCCATTGTCTGTCTCTCGCTTCGACCATTTTAATATAAACAAATTTCGAATGGGCGCTCTATTTAACAAATTCAAATAAAATTTTGTTAAAACTACACAAAATCAACACATATATATACACTATATACGTATATACTATTTTGAAATTGAGGATTAATTAATACAAAAGCAGAGCAGCTATTTGGCGCTGCAGCGTCATTTTATTTGCTTGCTAAAAAGGTTGGACGTTGTCTCTCCTCTCTCTAGGGTTAGTATTGACATTCTTGAGTTTGCTGATCCTATATATATAAATATATATATCTTTGTCTTCCGCAGATGAATGCAGCGCTCGAAGGCTGTAATTGGTTTTTGGATTCAGGTTTCGGTTTCTTTGTGATTGATCACTTGGGCCTTCTGGAAAGGGTTTGGCGGAATTATTTTGATTTCTTCGACTGGAAGAGAGATGACGAAATTATGTGAAATTATTCATTTTTTTTTATTTTTTTTTGAGGAGATGAAATTATTCATTTTTATTGGCATAGAATCAACGTTGTTTCGCTGTCGACTCTATGTTGGTATCCGGCGAGCTAGCTGCGTCAGCTTTTTGATGTCAGAAATTGACATCTGCGATAGTTTGGGCTTAATTTTAATTGTAATTATAGATACTTCATGATATTTATTGAAAAATATCAATAGTTAATTTAAGATTTATACTCTAATTTACCTTTTTTATCATCATT
The DNA here is from genome assembly GCA_031470985.1 of Agastache rugosa. Classification (NCBI taxonomy): domain Eukaryota; kingdom Viridiplantae; phylum Streptophyta; class Magnoliopsida; order Lamiales; family Lamiaceae; genus Agastache; species Agastache rugosa. The sequence goes on along the minus strand of CM062607.1, from coordinate 32,667,940 downwards.
AAGATTTGAGTGCGTTCGGTGCCCTTATCGTGCGGATAAGAAAAAAATTGACAATTGTCATGAATAAAAGTAACAATTAACTTGGAAAAAAGTAAGAATTATTAATATTCGACTCTCGAACTAGTAAAGTATCAAGTCATTATTATCATAGAAAAATAATAATTACTCTAAAGAAAATTAGTAATTTGTACCTCCAACAGAGAGTTGTAAATCTGCACTAATTTTGTGAAGTGATCAATGTTGCACAAATCTGCACGAAACCGTCGTTCTTAAATTCCTGAAATATTTATAAATAAGATAGATGAGTAAAAATATAAGAATGATTAACATTTATCTTTTTTATCGCTACATTTTATCTTTAGTATCTCAAAGTGCTTAAAATGATTTTTTCCCCTATTAATTAATTTACAATTTTTTTTGAAACGGATAATTTCTTTTTTTTATATAATATAATCTTATTTTACGTTTTAATTTAATGAATTGAAGTTTTTTATCATTCTTTTATTGAGATAAATTTAATAAATCTTTCCTGATTACCCATAACCAAACAAGCCCTTAATTCTTGAGAACTTGTAGAATATATATAGGTTTATATATGTCCATATATAATGTTTTTTTATTTTTGATATGGGAGGGGAGCGGTGAGGTTTGAACTCTAAACTTCACTGCTTACAAACTGAAGCCGCACCGTTTGAATGTCCCTTGTTATCTTTTGTTTTTGTACTTGGACGAAATTCTCATAGTAATGCTTTCAGTGTCATTATTCAATTTCTTAATGAGATTCTAAACCAACCATTTGGAGTGCAAGTGACTACTCTCTAGGAGGCCCCCTCCACCTCCAGATTTTACAAAAATATTCTTCAATAATTTTTTTGTTGATTTGACATTTTATTCGTTTAAGATTTTTAAGACTAATTGTTTTAATCTCCCATCCTCATAATTTCATATGATTATATATATATATATACACATAACGTTTTTTACGTAAGAAATGAGAAGTAATTTGGATCATTAATCTTTGTAGATTTATGGTTGTCATTGACCGATGCATTATAATTGAACATGAAATGCATTATATAACAATGCATTATAGTAACTTAAAAATGAATTATTATGACGATGCATAATACATAAAATGCATTATTTTCATTTCCGCTTTTTATATATATTACTAATAAATTAAGTTTCTGGCATAATTAGGGTAAAATGACCAAAAAGTACGCTTTTGAAGTTTTAATGACTATTTTTGTCACCATTTAAATTACTGAGGATATATTAAAACGCTACCTCCATAATCATAGAGCCAAAATAACATTTTATTTAACAATACTAATTATGATTTAATCACCCATGCAAAAAATAAAATAAAAATTGAAAGATATAGCACTTCATTTTTTTTTTCTTCACACTAAATATCTAATATTCTACTTGTTTTGCAATCTTACAATCAAATACTCCCCCCAATTCAGAAGTTTAGTCTTAAGAAGCTCGACACGGAATGTTAAAAAATCAGCTATTTATAATAATTATACTAGAAAGAGGAAATAGTTTGGAAGGTATTCTTGTGAAATCATGAGGAGCATGATTGATAAAACAACTTTTCTACATGACATAGTGTCTAATTTAGGAATTATGTGTTTATTATGTGTTGCAGAGTATTATATTACTAAATGAAGAAATTGATTCTTGAGACGGAATGAGTAATTAATTATATTTTTCTTAGGGCTGTCAAAAGTGATCAATCCCGATCGTTTTTACCCGGAAATTTTTCGGACTAACAAGCATGCATGATCGACCCTTTTTTTTTCTTCATAAAATCATTATTGACCGGACAGGCTGTAGAATTACGATCCCAATATTTTTTGACCCCTTTAATAACTCTTTATTCTACTTTATAAAGCAATTCTTCCACTTTAGACACTAGAAATGATCTCCTACAGGGACACACTTAGTCAACCTTATAGGAATCCAAAATCAGTAAAAAAAATAAATAACAATGGAGCATTCTCTTTTTGGTGAAACAAGCGCATCAAACACTGGAGATAGTGACCATGATCGAATGTCTCCGTTTCTAATGATTTACATATCTTATTTTAAATTTCGTAATATATTACAATGGTCATCTAATAATTTACATATCTTATTTATCTTTAATCTTTATTTTGAGCATTTTTATTCTTTTATTCTATGTATATTTAATATAAATTTTCTCATCTCACATTGATTCTTAATAAAACTTCATTCTTAGAGAACCTATATAAATACTCACAATCCAAGTGTATTTTCTCATTTCGCAATTATTTTGCACAACCAATATAATTTGGCTAATCAATTTGTTGGCCAAATAAATAGTTTTATTTTTATTGACAATTTTAATTTGATCAATTATTAAGTTGTCAATATTAATTTGTTTAATTTAACAATTTTTTTAAAAATTGACGTAAATAAAAGAAAAATCTCAAAAATACGTATTCTCAATTATAATTCTTGGATTTATATATATATATATACACACACACACACGTAGGGATAATTATCAAAATTTAACTTTGTAATGAGACGATCAGACGTACACAATAATTAACATCATATATAATGAAATCTTCAGATTGTGAGGTAAAAAAATAGTTTGATTTCTATTGATTTCTTGCAACTAAAGAAAGTGAAATAAAATCAAAGAAACACTCTTTTAGATCAGTTATCGAAATATTATCACTCCGAAATAATATTAAATTATTTTTAATGTTCATGCATATATATTATAAAATAATAATAAGAATAAAAATATTTGTTAAAGGAAGTACATAAAATCGAAGAAACAACTTTATTGATGTATTTGATTTTAATAATATAGTTTGCCGTCGATTTTCGACGGGATACATACAAGTTTTTATATATATATACTGTTTTTGCAATTACATTAGCTTTTATGCAGTTTTCTAAATTTATTAGTTTATAAATATTTCACTTCTGTGCACTGATATACTTTTCTTGAAGGTTTCATTCGTAGCTATGTAATATTTGAAAATGCATCTTTTACATATATGTTGCTAATATACTTCCTCCGTCCTGTTCAATATGGCCTAGTTCTTTTCGGCACGAAGACTAAGAAAAAGAGAATTAGATATAATAAAGTGTTAATAAAGTAACTTTCTAGTCAATAAAGTGTCTTTTTAGTTAATAAAGTACTAATAAAGTAACTTTTTACCCTAAAGTAAGCTATAATTATTTTCATAAAAGAAAACATGTCATATTGAATGTGACGACCTAAAAATGAAAACAAGTCATATTGAACGTGGCAGAGGAAGTAATTTTTTTCGTACGTTTTCAGATTGTAACTTTCTCATGAGAACTTTTATCAATTATTAGCGAGTTGGCTATGTGCATATAATTTTCTTAATTTTTTTCTCTATGTTTTCGACATTTTTATATATTTATAATATCTTACGACTATATTGATTTAATAGATTAACTATGTTTGTCATTCGATATTTTGTTTTTTCACCACGTTTTTGTAATTAAATTAAAGTCATACGTATCATGTGCAATTTTATAAGAGTAAAACACCCCTGTATTAATTTTATGTAAATGGCACAAAACACTTTTGTATTTTTTAAATAGTAGTCTAAAACACCAATGTATTTTAAAAACTCTGCACGAAAAATTTATCCCGTTAAAATTAACCTATAATATAGGTGAATTGCAAAAAACAATTGCAAGAAGGTATTTTCCTAAAACTTGCCCAAAACATCCATATATATTCTAAAATCTGCACAAAACACTCATGTATTTTTTAAAACTTGCTTATTTTCTAAAATCTGCAAAACCACCCAAATATTTTTTCACGACGTTAATATCTATAACTTAACGTACAGTAGTAGATGGAAGGATGAAATGGATTTTTTATGCACGGCTTATTAAATTACATAAATGTTTTATGCTAATTTATAAAACACAACGGTATTTTTATACAATTTACATATAACGCATGAGTGTTTTATGCAATTTACTCAAATTGTTTTCAGATTAATTTACTCAATTTTATAGTACTAATTAATTATGTCAAGCATGTTGCGCATAATTTTTCAAATTACAGACTATTGCACAAAAAATAAATAATATACATCGAAAATAACAATTGTGAATCCCGCAACACGACTTTAGCAATGGACATAAAAGGAAACAAGAAAAATATTTGGCAATTGATAGTATAAAGCTTTAAATGGGCAAGGATCATGGCAGGTAGTGGACATAGCAACCCTTGTCACTTCGAATTGACGCAGATCGAGACGTTAACGTCAAAATCTCACTCATTTTCAAACCAATCGATGTCGACAAAAACCACCACAACTTCCATTAATAGCAGAAATTATTTCTAAAGATCCGAATCACCATTAATTAATGCAATGGAAGAACAAAACCATTATCATCATCATCATCAAGGAAAGCAACAGAAATATATAAGAGGAGAGTGGCTGAATTTGAGGCTGGGCAGAAAGATTTTCAACTGCAAGTTTTGCAATCGCGAGTTCTACAGCTCACAAGCGTTAGGGGGCCACCAGAACGCTCACAAAAGGGAGAAAACTATGTTGGAACACTGTACAGCGACGGCAGCGGCGACGACGGCGATGATGACGTCCGCATCATCACTTGGGGTGCAGCAGCAATCCCTCGTTCACAAACCAGGTGGCAAAGGAGGTGCCGTGACGGCATCCGGACTTAGCAAGCCCGGTGCAACGCGGCACCCCTTTGCCCTTCCCTTCCAGGAGCCGTCGAATTTCGCGGCGCCGGGAAGTTCTACATGGGAAGAGCGCTACTCGCCGTTCAATCCGGACGTGCTTGATTTGGATCTTAAACTTTAGTCACGTGAGACCGTTGCACAGGTCAAGATTCGTAAGATGGTAGCTGTATCGAGTAGCGTCGTTATAATTTCACAGAAACTTATGCATGTAAGACTATCAGAGAGGTCAAATTCCGTAAAATGGTATCATATTCGGATCCAAACTCATATTCAGTGTCATATTCTGTACTTTTGTTGGTGTTTGAATTTGTTTGGATCCAAGTATATATGAATGTCTACATGAATGTCTTTCTACAGATCTTGGCTCGTGAGACGTTATCTCTCGTTTTTGTTGGTATTTAGGTGTGTTTAGATCCGTTTATGATACCATCTTCAGATCTTGACTAGAAAATATTTCATACAAGACTAAATCAGTAAATATGAATGCTCGCTATCAACTCCAACTTTTTTAACGTGTATGTACAAGAAGCCACATTAATTATGGTTAAATTAAATATTTAAATAGGTTTTATAATCATGAGTTAAATGGTTCATTGCCATACAAAAGAAAATTGACGACGTAGCTAACATGAATATATACTAAGCCAACGACGATGCATGCTTTCATTTCTACCTCTTAAATCACTCAATAATCTATTCATACCTTTAATTAACAAAGTTTTTTCTTTTGCATTTCATATTTCTGCTCTCTCTCCCCCCTTTCTACTAACTCCGAATATCAGCAGGTCCAGTATTGAGCACTTGGGATCCTCTGTCCCCATTTTGGTGTCCCACTCCATGTCCCACAATTATTTTTCTTAAGTATTTATTCATTTTTTTTCTTCAATTTTAGTTGTTTATGTTTTAGTTTAATTTTATGATTATTGACTAGGGTTCATCCATCCGATTAGGGTTTATAATTATTTTTTTATATTTAATTTGCTGTTTTTGAATTAATAATTCATTATTATGATTGCTTTTTCCAAAACTATGGTATATAATTTTTTTTTAAATCTGATTTTTAGTTATATATGTCAATAATGATTCATTATACAATACTAAAATTTTATTTTATTACAAACACTATTAAAAAAATGAAATTATGAGTGGGACACGGATGATGGGACATAGTTGTGGGATAGAGGATCCTATCCGAGTATTGAGAGCCTGGGCGACGGCCTAGAGTCCAAGATATTAGGGGCCAAAAATATTAAAGTGAAAATGATTAACTCTTAAGCTCTTACAATTATAAGCTTAATTAATATTACAATAAAGATGGTCCCCTTCTCTATTCACTTAACATCTATCAAAGTTTTATTAAAACTCATGTCACAATCTAATAGTCGCATTATTTGTGGACGGAGGGAGTATTAATTAATTTCTAACATGATATTTTAACTAAAATAGTAAATTAAAGTACATGACATTTAGCCATGTGATTTGGGGTTTGATTCAGTGTTTTGAAACCCGAACCGGACTGGCCGGTTCAACCGGTCGAATCGGGAACCGGCCTTGGCACCGGTTCAGTCAATGCTAAATAATCGGCTGATGGAAAAACCGCCATTGAACCGTCTAAACCGGGCAAAACCGGTTAGAACCGCTGGTTTTATGGAACCGGAGGCGGTTTTTTAAAACCGTCCAGTTTGCTATTTAAGCCTAAAAATTTAATGTTGTGGTGGAGTTTCGAACCCTTGACCTCTCATACCAAAGTCTAAGTCTTCTACCATCCAACCAACACTCTTAGTTATTCTTTATCTAACTTTATTTATTATTATAGTAACAGTTAATCTATGAAAGTATGCTCAAATTCTAAAAGTTTGCATATTTTATTGAGAATATATATATACTATATTTGTTATATATTATATTATTATTATTTATTTATTTTTGAAACGGTTCGACCATGGTTGAACCGGTTGAGCCAATTGAACCATGACCCGAAGGCCTCGCCGGTTCGGCCTCCGGTTCGGTTTTAAAAACATTGGTTTGATTCCCTCAAATAGCGTTTGAGTTATCCTTACCACTTTGTAATTTAGTTTTTTGCATGGGACCCCCGGGCAGGCCGGACTTGAGGCAAGGCTCAACAGGTTGATGTTTAGGCCATCTCCAGCAGTTCGCACCAAAATACAACAATTTCAGCACAAAAATACAGCAAAATCAGTAAGTCATCTCCAGCAGTCTGCTTTATATTTTTACACGAAAACAGAATATTCTACTTTTAGTCACGGTTGATGATCCTGAAACATGTGATTACTTCCGATCAGAGCAACAAGATATTATTCGAAAGTGGTAACAAGCCAAAGAAGCCAACACTAGTATTTCTGATATGTTTCAACATTTATTTTCAGATGGGGTGGGACATTCCGGAGATGGCTTTTATTAGAAATTAAATATATCGACTTTGTGTTTATGCTTTATTATGTAATTGTATTTTTTTTAATTTTTTTTGTTTATCTTGTATTTTATTTAAATGTATTTTTTAAATAATTTTATGTAATTTTAATGTTGGTATAATATGTTTAGAAATATAACTATAATATAATATTTTGGAACAAAATAATCAAAGAACACAAAAAATAATAAATATAACAAGGAATATTAATTATAACAATAAAATTAATTGCAAAAAGAATAGAGCAATGAATAGTGTTTCTCCAAGTTTGGAGCAACACTATTCAAATATGTATAATAGAGCAGGATTTTGGTGCTGGGCTGGAGAAGGAATTGCTCCAGATATGGAGATATGTGAAGATATAGAGATGGGTTGGAGATGCCCTTAGGGCCCCAAATTTTTGGGAGTCAATTTTTAAAAAAATAGTACTCCCTCCGTCCCTGATAAGTGTAGTTCACTTTTTTTTTCGTTCGTCCCCCATAAGTGTGGTCCTTCCTTAAATGGATATTGTTGGGAAAATTAATAGAGTTTTGATTTGATACCAAAACCCAGCTGACCCCAACCGAGTAGATAATTGCACAAGCCTAAACGTTTTTCAGCTCACCTGTTTGAGCTTATAGAGTTTCTAAGTTTATAGGTAGAGTCGCTGAAGACAGCAGAAGACACAGCTAAGTGCCGACACGGTGAGGTATTCACAGAGCATCGGCGGAAAGCGGACAAGCAGAGTCAAAGACCCAGCAGTATCAAGACCCAGCTCAGTGTCAAAGATCCAGCTCGGTGTAAAGGACCCAGCTTAGTGTCAATGACACAGCTCAGGTCTAAGACAGCTCAGGTTAATGACACAGCTCAGGTTGAAGACACAGCTCAGGTTAATGATACAGCACAGGTCTAAGACACAGCTCAGAGTCAAGACGCAACAGAGTCCAAGATGCTGAAGACACAACAGAAATGCTTAGCAGCTCGAAGACGAAGACCTTCTCCAAGGCAAGATCCCGATGTCAGAAGATCTTGTCTGACGCAGTCAAATCAGAGAAGGAATAGCTTCTGCAGATGCAGACCTACTTCGTAGGCAAAAGGCCAGAAGTCAATGAGAGTAGGTAAGATTCAAACGGTTAGTTTGAATCTCCACCTATATATATCTCCTCACCATTGAAGAGAAGAAGTGGGTGAGGCTGGCGAGACAACTGAAGAAATAAAAGAGCAAACAGAAAAATGAACAACGATCTTCAAAGCCAAATCTTTCAAGAACACCCAGCCAGTCAGATGTGTTCTTAGTTGTTCACATATTCAGTCATAGGCAGAATAGAATAGAATAGAAATATCTTAAGCCTAGTTTGAACGAGTTCATCTTACTCCTTGTTCTTCATTGTAAGAACTCATTCATAGTTGGAAAACTCATACCCAAACCCAAACCTAGAAAGGTTAGGTCAAGGTGTACGCCTGCTCGAAGCGTGTAATTCGAGTGGTCAGGTTTTCTCAGTACCCGCAAACTGAGAGGTGTAGGCTTGACAGTGCCCGTAAACTGTTGGAACACAACTCAGGTTAGAGTTGTGAAGTTGCTTGGTACTTGGAAATCAAGTGGTAGTGAATTACCAATGAATCTGGTCGTGGACGTAGGAGGTGTTATTCCGAACCACGTTAAAATTACTTTGTTCTTTACTGTTTTGTTTATGCATTCTGCTAACATCTTACGCATACATTTCAAGCTGCATAAACTGACTAACTGAAAAGTGAAACAGAGCTTTGCAATATAATTTGAAGTAACAGACGGACTTTTCAAACCCAACATATTCCGCACACAGCCAGCTGTGTCGATCAAGCTGCCTTCCAGCTGGATCGGACACAGCCAGCTCACTCAAAAGAGTTTTTAACTGGAAAAGTTTTTAAACCTTGGTGTATTCACCCCCTCTACACCAATGTATCCGTCTTGAGACCAACAGATATGACCGACTTAAAATTTTACCCTTTTACCCTTTAAAGGTAACTAACACTACTAATACTACAACAAAGTGGGTCTCACTCTCCACTCACTACACATCTACCTAACATCCTTCTTAAAACCCGTGTCCATCCCTCCGGACCACACTTATCAGGGACAGAGGGAGTATATATAAAAAATGGTTCAAATTAAATAATTTATACCAACACTCTATACTTTGCTAGATATAAAAAAAATTATTGGAGTTGTTGAAATATTGTTGTCTGATCCGTATATTAGTTTTGACTAATAAACTATTATAACTTATTACTTCATAACTTAATATATTATTGTTGTGTCGATATATTAAAAAATTATAAGAACCCATTTTTTAACTTTCGCTTAGGGCCATGTGAGATACGGGACCGGCCAGCCCCCGAGCTAAAATTTAAGGGTGGAGTCTCATTGAAATTCTTTGGAGTAAACTCAAATTTTCGGACAATATCCAAATTTATCTATTACTATAAAGTCTGTATTCATACACAATTTGACTATACTTATAACATCCCTTACTTAATTAGGATAGTTTATTAATTAAGAAAAGATTGTTTTGGATTTAAAATTCTTAAAAAAAAGTGATAATATCTATTTTTATATGTACATTTATTATATATCGTTTCATTACTTTCACGTGCTTCAGATACCTCTTTTTTTTTTCTTTTTTTTTTTCAGATACCTCTTGCTAGTAGCCTAGTACCAATATATTGGATAAGACTTGTGAGTTTAAGTGTTGAATTATATATAAAAAGGATCTATTATCTATTACCATAATACAAGTATGCATATATGTTTATGCATTCTTACAATTTTGATATTACCAAATAAGTAATATCATTAATTACTTATTTTAATTTTTGAGGATATATTAGTAATACAATATATATCTATATATGGGAGGCGTTTCATATATAGAGAAACTTTTCCTCATATAGCAAACTATGTATTTAAATTTATATAATTGATAAGATAAGAAATTTTTACATATATGGGTCGCACACGCACTTATGATTTGGTTAGTATAAAGCACTACAACGAAAGAAATTGATTCCAACAAGTTAAAATCAGTTAGAAACTGTAAATTATAGCGAATGATACCAGTTAGAAAATTGGCTGAAGTAAGTTGGAACCCACAAAAAAGAAGAAATAAAATATAAAGAACAGTAGTGAAAAAAAAAAACACCTTCCATAGTTATAACTTCAAGAGGTGAAATCATTCATTCATTGACAAACATAACTTGGTAAACTTTAGTGAAAATAGGAACTTGTCGATGCCATCTTCATTTTTAGATATTGCTCTTTCTAATTTGTAGTATATGTAACCGGTCGATGCGCCAATTAATAATAGTGAATCCATATCACTAGATTATGCTTACGAAAAGGGACATATATAAAATCACCACACACACACGGGTTGAAACACACACTTTTAATAATTTCCAGGCAACAAAAGGTTTAAATAAAAATACAGATAACAATAAAAAAAAAGTACCCACCACAATGGGCACACTAGCTAGAAAGAAGTTCAATTAATTGAAATAAAAGCTTGAATAAAGGAGCTCTAGCTAGCTATATAGCGTGCATGAAATTATTGGACACATGCATATTTCAAAACATTCGTTTTTTTAAAGGAATTTCATACCAATTATTAATGTGCTAGCTCCTCTCACTATGAAATTAAAATGACCTTTCAGTTATCACTAACGCTACTTCAATTTTCAAATATCAACCAAAAACCGAAGTTAAGTAAAAAAAATCCAAGCACATTGTCCATCCATGCATATTGTAGTCAAATAAATATGCAAAATATTATAATTTAAAAATCACAATTATAGTAATAAACTTATAACAAATTAATAATGTATAAATATTTCATATATTAAAACTATTCTTATACATTAAAAAAACCTAAAAAATGATATTCTTGATATCAAACTCTTCAATTGACTTTCATAATTCTGGATCACCAATAATTTTATGTTTGTTTTATTTAACTTCTACTTATGGTATATCTCTGGTTTGACAATAGATCTATAGGAAGAAGAGGAAGAGCTAGCCAAAACCACTATGATTTTTTTTTCCAAAAATGCTCCATCTTCTACATAAACAAAAAAGAATTAAATATTAACATAATTACGAATTTAAAAATTTAATAATGCATGTAAGTTAATAGCAACATTTATTCATAAATCATATTTCAAGTAAAAAAATTATTATATTATCAACTCCAATTGCAATCTATAAAATTATAGAAAACTCAATTTCTATTCTATTAATTTCTCTCTGTTCCCCAATCCTCACTCCTCTCCCTCTTTCCACTTCCTTCAGTCACTACAAAAATCCGGCAGCGGCAGTGAGAGCCAATGTTTTCAAACTCGGATCGGACTCTAACCGATCACTTCATGATCAGAGTTACTGGATCACTGGTTCTATCAGTCGAACTGTTTTGAAAACATTGGTGAGAACTAGTTGAGCTTAAAACCATATAAGCCAAGCAAAGAACTAATTGATGAAAAGTGGTTGAGATGACCTACAAAAGTTTTTGCTTAATTTCCTTATCACCATAATTGCCGCCACATCATTTGCATTAAGACTTTCGTTTGTACCAACAAAACCAAAATACAAGAAAAGGATAATATATAAATAGTAGAGACTTAGAGGCACCAAGGTGTAGTGCACAAGCACCTTGGATGTGCGACACTTGTAAAATGTTTTAATTTAATGTGTTGTAAATTTAAACTTCAAATTAAACACTTTACAAGTGTCGCACATCCAAGGTGCTTGTGCACTACACCTTGGTGCCTCTAAGTCTTTACTATAATATATTCCGAATCTTAAACTTATTTGTTTTTATTTGGACTCTTTCTAGTTGGGACTAAAAATGATGATAGCTACCGACTTAAAAGATTGCACAGCTATATATGTATATTATATATATATATATATATATAGAGAGAGAGAGAGAGAGATTTACAATAATATAATTAACAAGACATCAAATCCTCCAAAATAGTTAAAGCACAAAACAAGTACTCCCTCTAGCTCCTTACAATAATGTTGCTATTAACTTAAAAGTATTGAACAAAAGAATTAGTGTGAAAATAAACAAATTAATCATATTTATTTGATCTTATGGACCTCTTGAGATTCTCTTTAAACAAAATTATGTAAATCGTGTACCCCAAATAGTTTTTTAGTTTTTCTTCTTCATATTTCTTTAATTTATTTTATGTTAGTTCAATTTTGTGATTATTGATTAATAGGATGGACAATATCCCATTAGGTTTATAATTATTTTTTAAAATTGAATTTTAATTTTTTAGTTAATAAATAATTGAATATTAGGATTTATTATTCCACAATCAAGATATATAATTCTTTTTAAGCTTCAATTTTTAGTAATAAATATTATAATAATTCTTATTTTATAATCAATATTATTATCATAATGAATTTAATAGTAAATACAAATATGAAACAGAAATAATATTGAGACAGAGGATCTGAATCCGTCTCATGGGACACTTGAAACGAGGGATGATGCATTGGAGTTTTATAGAACGGAACTTTCAAAGATAGATGCGAACAAGAAACATAAAAACAAAATCTAGGACAAATATCACGTGGCCTGAAAGATTCAAATTCGTTCATCAACATACAAGAGCACATGTCATCAAAAAAATTCAGACACAGACACGCTTGATTTGAACCTTAAACTTTTAATTGATTTGAAAGCTGGTATGTTCTTTAATAGAATACTATAGTATAATAGAAGCATTTTCTGCTCATTAATTATTAACGAAGTGGTACTGGTACCTAGATTTACATGCAGTTCAAGGATAATAAACTAGATCTGCATGCATGTGTAATAATTTAACTTTGAGAAAATATTGATCAGCTTCATTAATTTCTTGTTTTCATAGTTCATATTTATTTGCAGACAATTATTCGCAAATTATCAAAAAATTAACACAAGGCAGCCGCTTACCTAGCTAATGATGTACTAATCTACATACTATCTTACTTAAGCCTCAAGGAATCTGCAAGGAATAGTCTCTTGGCGCGTAGATGGAGATACTTGTCGATGTTTGCTCATAACATTCTCCGATTTGATCATAGGGATACTGCCAACGGAGACGTAATGGGAAATGAAAAATTCGAGTCTCTGGCGAATACTGTTTTGAACCTTCATCAAGGTCAAGGACGATGCATTGATGGCATTGTCATTAATTTTAATGTGCAAGCGGACAGATATCAGATGGGTCACAGCACGTCCCGTGCAGTCGACAATTGGGTGAAATTCGTAATGAATAACAAAGTTGAAAGGCTTGAGTTGAACCTTTCATCAAACAGTAGATACACATTTCCAAATTATAAGGTGAGGAGTTCTCCTCTTCGCCACATGAGAGCCCTTAGATTGGCCCATGTTGATATCAAGGATGCCACGGTTCATTGCTTTCTAGCTTCGTGTCCGAATCTTGAAGAGTTGTGCATACTCTCCTCTCATCGTACAACAGATCTTCGGGTTGTGGATCCACCACGCTTGAGAGTTTTGGAGATAACGAGATGCCTGAATATCGAGAGTGTGGAGATATCTGCTATGAATCTCGTCTCCTTATCATACGAAGGAGGGAAAAATAGTTTGGGATTGGAGAAGATGTCAAATCTTCGCGAATTAACTATAATTGGGGACTTTGGTTTGCTCTTTGTTATAAAACCAAAGAAACACCGGAGCTATTCACTTCAGTTGGAGAAGCTTGAATTGGATTTTCGCTTTATGGTTGTATATATCATCAACTTCAATTAATTCATTTTCTTTTGCTTATTCATATATATGTATAATTTTAATTTCTAACTAGTCTTCTAACTTAATTTTCCGATCTCAGGAAATATTAGGCCAATTGTTGCTTCTCGTGATTTGCCTCAATTATGCTCTCTCAAACGGTTGGAACTGCAAATTTTTAAAGCACCTGGTCAGAGCCTGCTCTTCTTCACATCATTGATCGAAGCATCTCCAACTTTACGCGAGTTTAGGATTGAGGTGAAATCAGTTTCTTTTCGAGATTCAAATTTGTTGATATTTATTGATAGATATAGACAAGGTCTAATCTGTTGATGTTTTTTCATTCTGTCACAGCTGAGCTACCCGTTGTACGCTGCGAGTATGGTATCCCGCTCTAATCTCTACTCGTACAATTTGGTTTGGTTTCGAGTTTGTTAATTATGTGTATATATGTTTCTGCTTAATTTTATTTTGATGTCTAGTATCCGCTCTAATCTCTACTCGAACAATTTGGTTTGGTTTCGAGTTTGTTAATTATGTGTATATATGTTTCTGCTTAATTTTATTTTGATGTCTAGTAAGCGCTCTAATCTCTACTCGAACAATTTGGTTTGGTTTGATTTGATTTTGAGTTTGTTAATTATGTGTATATATGTTTCTGCTTAATTTTATTTTGATGTCTGGTATCCGCTCTAATCTCTACTCGTACAATTTGGTTTGGTTTGGTTTGGTTTCGAGTTTGTCAATTATGTGTATATATGTTTCTGCGTAATTTTATTTTGATGTCTGGTATCCGCTCTAATCTCTATTCGTACAACTTGGTTTGGTTTGGTTTCAAGTTTGTTAATTATGTGTATATATGTTTCTGCTTAATTTTATTTGAATTTCAACTCGAGTAATCTGGTGAGCTCCGTCATGACAGAATGATGGAAGGAGACCATTCCCGGGTATAAAAGAGGCAAAGGAGGCTGCGAGATTTGTTCATACAAAGCTTAAGGTGGTTGAAATGGCTGGGTTTACAGGGTGTTGGAGGGAAAAAGAGTTGTTGTTGGTGTTGTGTGAGATTTGTCCATCGATTGAGAGGATTGCGATTGATACTGAGCGATCACTATGATCATCCTCATCCCCATTCCGACGTTTCTCTCCGGAGTGTAATATCCGATGGCTGTTTGCCGGATATTGGGGCAACCACACGGAACGAAGCAAGAAAGCGTACCCAAAAATTTGTAAACAAATTGGCGCGAAAAATCAAATGCACAGTGACATGATAACTGTTATTATTATTATTATTATTATTATTATTATTATTATTTTGTTATGGCTTTTGATTCGGGCTGAATTTGATATAGGGGAGAGATCAAATGAGAATTCTTCCCCAGTGAATTATTATTGAGGAATCGATGCAAGTCTGTTTATTCATTTTGATCAACGGTTATCGTATGTTGAAAGTTTTGATTATTCATTTTGATCAACGGTCATATTGAAGGTTCTTTTTTTGATTATGTGTGTTCTCTCCATAGATTGAGGGATTCTTTCATAATTAAATTTTCCTCTCTTCTTCGTAGCCACTGATATTATTCAAGAAAATGTTTCTTTGTTCTTATTTTCATTTATCTACATTTTGTCAACAATATACACCTATGTAGAGTTAGTTGATTAATTTTGATCATTAGATTAATTAACTCTAATGATCCCTCAATCCCCTTAATAAATGCTTAATTACGGCCAGCAACACGTTGCAGTTGGCCATACTTTATATGTGATGGACAAATCTCCCATCACTAGGAATACGAATACGGGTCGGCAACCGGGTCAAACGGGCTATTCGGGTCGGATCGGGTCTATCGGGTCCACGTGGCAACATTCCATAGGCATCGAGGCAACACCACGTCCGGGGTGGTTGTGCACGGTTGGAACCGCTCACACCCACCTATAGGGCATAACTGCCAAAAACCGCCAGTGACAGCATTGGATATAGAAGGGCTAAGGAAGGTAAACTTTTACTAGAGTTTTTGCCTTTAAAATAATAATAATAAATCTACTATTTTAACTATATAACATCCAATAAAATTTAATTTTATAAAATTATAACCTATACCTCAGATTATCTTGCTTTCACTCATCTCTAAATTGTCACTAGGCATTGAAATTTATTTGCTATATCTATCCAATTTTTTTAGAAAATGATATCAAATAATTCAGCTAGAGAAAGTGCAGAGAGCAATTAGATTCTGATACAATTTTAGATAGATTTAGACTACTTCGAGCGAGTCGAACTCCAGAAATTAGAGAGCGACGAGAGAATCAGAGAGAAGATAGAGAAATAACCAAAATATTCATTCATTCATTGATAAACTTTCTCATAGATTGTTCTGCTATTTAACTATTGTGGTGCAAGGCCTTCTTCTGCAATCTCTGATAATTCCTAACAGAAAGGTGGGGACCACTAATATATTATCTATATCCTAATATTGCTAGGAAGCTTCGTCTCATGTCTGGGCCTTCCATTAATTGGATAATTAATTGTGCCAATTCCTTTCTTTTGTGTGGTTATAATCTCAGGCCCAATAATAAGCTGCTCTTCTTATGAGCTTGGCGTAACAGATTCATTGAGGCATTAGCACATGATGCAATGTTGTGAAATAGTTTAGACATGATGATTGTTACATAGAGTATTAATAATGTTTGTAAATGTTTGTTGATATTTGAATAGTTATTAAACTTTAGAATTTGCATTTAAGCTTGTGTGACCATTCAACTAATTATTCATGCAACTCTGAATTTGACAAGAGTTTGATGCTTCAACTATGGCTTTATCATGTTGAAGTTTAATTGATATGTGTATGGAACAAAACTCAAATCATAGTTCAACAGAGAAAATGTACTATTAGGGGTGTTTGGTAGGTATGATAAACCCCTACTATATTATTTATATGGGTTTATCAAGTGTTTGGTAGCTAAAACTTTTTGTATAGGGAGCCCGACATAAATGAATGGCCTGAGCTTATTTCACTGTAGGCTTGTGATAAATAATATCTCGCTACCCCTCGGATTATTTAACTGAACTGGAACAGTATCCCAGATAAAAATATTTTTGCCTACTTTGCCCTCATTACTTTAAGCAGCAACAGAGTAGGAGAGGGTCTCTTCTGTTGCTTGCTACCGCCGCCGCCGCCGAGGAGCACTTCGGACAAGACGGTGGAAAGGCGCCACCGCCGTGCCGTGGGCGTAAGAACACCAAATCCTCGGATGGCGGTGAGAGAAGAGAGAGAGATGATGGTGAGAGAAGAGAGACTGAGAGAAGTGAGAGTGAGAGAGAGGAGTGAGAGAAGAGAGAGTGGCGGTGGTGGAAGAGCTTTTCTCCTCCGCGTCGGAGACCGACTACGGCAGAGGGATTTTCCAGCTGAAAATGCAAACTAATGGAAATTACATGGTGCAGTATCCTGTTAATACGTCGGACACTGCGCCCTACTCTTATTATGCATCGGGCACAAACAACGTCGGCGGCAACGTTTCTCTCAACCTCGACAGCGATGGTCGCCTCTATCTGTTGAACGGAAGTGCTTTTCTCAAGAATATGACGATGGGAGGATTCCCTCCGCAGGAATCTCTCTCTCTCTCATGAGGCTCGACGTCGGAGCATCTTCCGGATATACTCTCTCTCTCTCTAAACCCTCTAGGCAATTTGACCCAGAGATGGTCGTCAACAGGCGACGCCTGCGTTCCAAAAAGCTTCTGTGGAGTCAACTCTTACTGCATTCAGATGGATATTGTGCCGGAATGTCAATGTCTTCCCGATTTCGAGTTTGTTCAGTCCGGCAACAACACTGCCGGCTGCTCGGATGGTGGATGAGAGATGAAGGCAGCAGCAGCGGCGGCGGCGTCGAGGGTGGGAGAATTTTTGTGGCGGTGGTGGTCGTCTGTGGTTGTATAAACTTGTTTGTGGTGGTGGAAGGGATGGGTGGGGGTGGTGGTGGTGGTTGCAGACGAGAGGATAGAGGAGAGGAGAGAGAGAGAGCAGGTGGTGGAAGGTGGAACATGTGAGAGGAGAGAGAGAGAGATGAGTGTTATATAGTTAGGGGTAGAATTGTCATTTCCCATTTAATCTTGAATTTAAACTATGATACCAAACAACCAACCTATTATTTACTAAATTTATCTTGACATTATCTTATCTACCAAACACAAAAAATACACTAATAATCACCCCTTATTCACTATATTTATCTCAACATTATTTATCTTGACTTATCCTAACATACCTACCAAACGAGCCCTTAGTTAGCAGTTTTTGCAGTATTTAAACAAACATTTGGCTTACCTTATTATATCTAGTATTGTTAAATCTCCAAAATTAAATTAATAAAACAAGTTGCATAAAATTAATTTGGAGTGGTTATAGTAAGGAGAGACATGTCTGTCAACAATTACAACATTAAGTTTTCATTTATACTCAAAAATACTTTAGGGACTTGTATTAAGGTGTTTTTGACAATTTTCCCCATTGTTTATTTAGAATTAAACTGAGAGTAATCATATGGATAATATAGTAACTTCATTAATAATTTTTTTTTAATAAGAGGCTATATGTAGAGCCGTAGAGGTGTTCAACCGACCCGGAACCGCCGGTTCCGGCCCGAAACCGGAACCGTGGTCAATGGTTTTCGGCCCGGAACTGTGGTCAACGGCCCGGTTCCGACCCAGAACCGTGCTTGGGACGGGCCTGTTCCGGTTCCAACGGCTAGGAACCGTGAACCGGCGGTTCCGACAATTTTTTATTTTTTTTAGTTTTAAATTATATTTTGTGTTAATCCATGTTAATTATATCCCATAGAAAGCAAAAATGACAATTACAATGGTAAATTGAATGAAAAAAAGCCAAAAATAATGATAATAATAATAAGGTTCGAACATGAACCGGCGGTTCCAGTTCGGAACCGTGGAACCATTTTTGAATAATTATATATTTTCATTTGTAATTGATCACATATTATTATGAATGAAGATATATTTTGTTCTATATCGATTTTATACATTACATTAATGATTTATGAGTTTGAATTACAATATAATTTATATTTTCAAAGATAAAAAAAATAAAAATAAAAAAAATTTAGACGGTTCGGGCCCTAAACCGGCGGTTCCGACCCGGAACCGGAACCGTCCAATACGGGCCGGATCCGACCCGGAACCATGGACTATGGCGGGCCGGTTCCTGTTCCAACTTTCCCGAACCGGAACCGGCCCGTGAACACCTCTAGCTATATGGAGATTAATGAGAATATATATCTAATTTCCCTAAATAAAACATTATGTATAGGGTATTATTTTAATGGATAATAGATGCATGGGCTTTTTTGGTTAGCTTCTTTTAAGTCCTTCTAGATAGACCAGCTCAATCTCGAAGAACCGGTGGGCCGGTTTCGGTTAGGCCCGCCGGTCAACGGTTTTTTAACCTGCCCGGCAGTCAACGGGCTGGAACCATAACCGGAATCGTGAGCTCAAGGGACGGTTCTGGGCCTGGATTTGTAGTAACCGTGACTGCCGGTTAAAACCGCCGGTTAACCGGGAAATAAAAAAAAAATAGCTGACGTGGCACGGTTCGAATGGTCGAAACCGGCGGAACCGGAACCGCCGGTTCCAACGGAAAGAACAGAATCAGCAGCAGTCAGGCAACACAGCAGCAGCAGCACTCAACTCAGCAGCAGTCTAACGGCTTAAAAAATAGCCGTTTGCTGCTGCATTTCTCCACCCATTTCCTCCCCATTTTACCCTATAAATACCACACAATAATCTTCCAAATAATCACATCAATTCTCATCTCCCTCTATTTAATTTCAAGCATTCTAATCTTGTATTTGTTGCTCAAGTTCTTCATTTTTTGTGTTCATTTTTTGCTCAAGTTCTCAACTTCTTACCACACTTCACCAATCCATCCAATTCCATTATCCATATTCCATAATGTCGACTTCCTCTCGTGTCGATAAGGGCAAGGGCGTTGCCAAAAATCAAGACGATGCTCCTCCTCGATCCAAAAGAGAAGGAAAATCGGCTCGGCAAGCTCGATTAATGGCCGCCGAAGAAATATCAAGGGTGCATGCGGAACAACATCAAGAACAAGAGGATCGAGAGTTTGCCGATGAAGTTCATCGTCAAGAAGAGGAGATGCTTCGGCAATCTCAAGAACAATCCAACAAAGAAGAAGAAGAAGTCCAAGCGCCAAGCAAACCGACAGGTCGACCTCTTATATCGGATATCTTTACTAAGCATTTCAAAAAAATGCCTAGAGTCCCGGCACCTAACGACAAGCCCGAAGATCCTCCTAAATACAACGCCTATTGCAACTATTGTAAGAACGTCTACAAATGGACGCATGGAGGAGGCTATGGCACACTAAGGCGACACATGGAGACGTGTCATCCGGGAGAATACGGGGTTGCATCAACACAAACTCAAATTCATGGCACCGCTTTCTCGGCGACGGGTACGCCTTCTCACCCTTTATTCAAATATGATCATCAACATGTCGAAGATGTTATGACTAGATATTGTGCTATGGAAAAACAACCTTTTAAATTTGCTGATAAAATAACCTATGAAGAAACTATAAAAGATGCATATTGTCCTGCCGCTAAAAAAATTAGTAGAAGTAATATGCTTAGACGAATTAGAAGACAAGCTTTTGATAAAAAAAAAATGGAATTAATGAAATATTTGATGAAGTTAGACCATAAAGTTTCTATTTGTGCCGATATTTGGACGGATTGTTTTCATAAAAATAATTATGTGGGAATAACATGTCATTGGGTTGATGATAAATGGATACTACAAAACCGTTTAATTGCATTTAGGGAGTTCGATGATCCACACACGGCCACTAATATTGCTTTAATAATTATTACCGTTTTAAATGAATACCAATTGATTAATAAAGTATTTTCGGTTAGTTTTGATAATGCATTCGCCAACACCGCTAGTATTTTCGGCCACTAATATTGCTTTAATAAACTCATTGAAGCATGTAATCCATCTTTCCAATGAAAATATTTTCATAGTAGATGTATTTGTCATATTTTGAGTTTATGTGTTCAAGATGCACTTGAAATTTTTAATGAATCGGTTATGCCAATTAGAAAAGTCGTTGTCCTTTTGCATAAAAATATAACTTTAGGTAAAAAATGGCAAAAATATTGTCGTCATAAGAATATTCAACATAGGAGTTTTGTTAGAGATGTATCACATCGTTGAAATTCCACTTATGAAATGCTTAATTCTACTTTAGAGTTTAGAGTATAAAGATTATATATGCGAATTTTTTAGAAAAGAATTTGCGGCGGTTCGATTGACTTTATTACCTTCTTATTGGGACTAATGTATGGATTTATATCAATTGTTAAAGGTTTTTAATAATGCCACCGTTCAATTATCGGATGTTTATTATTGTACTTCCGTTCGTGTGTTGGAACATTGCATGTATATTGCACTTAGCTTTAAAAATTGTTTTGGTAAACCAAATTTGCAAGGTGTGATTTATTTTATGGTTCAAAAATGGCTAAAATATTTTAGAAATATTCCGGATGTTTTTTTAGTAGCTAAGTGCTTAGATCCTAAATGGAAATATGATAGTGTTTGTCAAATGTTAGATATTTATTATAATGCTTTTAAGCAAATGGACTTTTTAAATTTACGAATTGATGGAGAAATAATTTTCTTTGATATTCCTAATGTTACTCAAATAAAAGATGATTTAGAGAGAACTTTAAGATCTCTTTTTGCCGAATATAGGATGACTCATGGTATTGATCTTGACATGAATGCACCTATTTCTTCTACTTCTACTTCTTCATTTATACCACTTGATTTAAACTCCTTAGATCCCTTAGTTCAACAATTAAGTAGCATGTACCAAGATAGATCTTATGAACTTCCTAGGGGCCAAGGTAATAGTGAACTAAATATGTATTTGGGTTGTCGTTTTGTTTTTTGTGTTGAAGATAATGCTCCACTAATCGACGTGATGAAGTGGTGGTCAAAGAGAACGGAGTATCCCGTACTCTCTATCATGGCGAAAGAATTGTTTGCCGTCCCCGCATCCACTGTCTCGGTCGAACAAGCTTTTAGCATTGGCGGACTCATGTTGGACCAAAGAAGATTAACGATGAAACCAAGAAACATTGAAGCCACAATGTTGCTTGATGATTGGACGAGGGCCGACCTTAGAGCTCAAGAGAACGATTGGGATGATCGCGACGAGAGCGCAAATGAAGAGTTCACCGAGAGTGATCGGTCGGTGGATGAGAACTAGAGAGTAAAATAATGTAATCGAACTACGTGGACTTTGATTCCTCTATGAGGATATGTACGCAACTCAATTTTAATATTAAAATTGAGCTCAAGTCCTTTTTTTTCCTTTTTTTCATTTCAACTTTCAAGTGTTGTAATTTCAATAATATTAATGAGAATGACTACTAAGTAAAATTTAATTTTTTTTGCTTATATTGTCTTAAGATATGTATATACGACATTTAATTACAAAAAAATAAAAAAACAAAACGAAAATTACAAAAGTTGGAAAAAGTGCTAAGAAACACAAAAACAAACTGTAATTAACCGCCGGTTTTCGGCCATGAACCGGCGGTTCGGCCGAAACCGGCGATTTATTAATTTTTTTTTCAAAACCCTAAACTCTATCTATAAATACCCTATTTTCTCACTCACTACCTCAACTCAGCAGCAGCTGCACTTCACCTTATGATTTATCTATCTTCCTCACATCTTCACCTTATCTAATTCTATCTTCTTCATTTTGTCTTCTTTTTTAATCTTCTCTCTCAAGTTTCAACTTCAATTCTATAAAGTACAAACAACAATGCCTCCTAGACCTAGTATTAGGGTTGATATTTTCAACAAGCACTGCACTCGTAGTGCTCCATTGCCCGACTATTCTAAACCAATCTATGAAGTTTATTGCAATTATTGCAACACAGTTTTCAAGTGGACTCAAAATGGAGGCTATGCTTCCCTTGTTCGTCACATTGAAAAGCGCATCCGATCGAAGCTATGGGAAATTGAGTATGTAATGTAATCTCTATTTTGTAGTGTTTATATCAATTTCAACTTTTCAAGTAGTTGAAAATTGAAATATGTATTTTGTAATGTTTAATTTAATTTTGAAGTACTTGTAATTTCTATTTGGTAATGTTTATTTTAATTTTCAAGTATTAATGAAAAACTAGTTCATTTTCATTTATACTTCATTTTCTTAATTTTCAATGTTTAAAAAAAAAGGCCGGAACCGGAACCGCCGGTTAAAAAGCCCGGCCCGTAACCGTGTACAGTATACACGGGCCGGTTACGGTTCACTCTCCGGTGAAGCCGTAATCGGCGGGCTTGGGCCCGGAACCGCCGGTTCCAGGCCCGTGGGCAGGCAGGTCTACTTCTAGATAACCAAGAGATACGAAACTCGTGCGTATGAAGGGGATAACTATAAAATAAAAGTAAAAATGTGTAATTGTTTTAAAAAAACAATTTCACATTCTCTCTCTTCATTAGGCGTATTGTATTGTATTAGATATTTTCATAAGTTTTACTTTAGTAATTAGTCGGTTGAGGAAAAAAAGATTTTTGTAGAAGTATATATGTGTGGGTGGATTCTATTAATATAGGAACAATTGAAATAATTATCAAAGTCGCCACTCTGAAAAATATTACTACCTCCGTCTACAATGTGTGTATGTGGTGTATATTAAACATGTTAGTCGACATTCTAATATCGTCGCTCACAAGTTAGCTCATATGTCTACGAATTTTTCTGATTCGCATGTTTGGGATAAACCTCCGAGCTTTGTGGAGGGTCTTCTTCATGTTACATGCTCTTGTAATGAATAAATTTTTTTCCTGTTGGCTTAAAAAAAATAGCATAAAATTGAAATTAATTTGAATTGTTATTAATTATATCTAATCTCTTTAATTACCTTTAATTATTTTTAATTATTTCTTCCATGAATCAATCCATTTTTGCTAAAATATGTCAAGAGTGGTCCAGTAATCGGCCTATTTCAACCCATAATGGGCCATTGACAATTTCCACTTGAAAACATGTTTTGAACTTTTCACATAACTATATGGATAAGCCCATTTCGTCTTTTATCAGACTCACAATTATTTTATTTATTTTTGAACAGAAAATAACAATTAATTTTGGGAAAATAACTTCTTTAGGATATCAACTTTCAAGCCAACATAATTTATAGTATTAGCTTAATTTGGTTTCGTTGTATTAGCCTAGAACCTTTCATATTGAGAAAAATATTCCTATGGTACTTGTAATATTAAATTTAGAAATCGCATTATGATAAATTTAAATCAAAAATTAAAGATCTCACATATTAACTACTCCACCGCTAGGCAAAACACACAGAAAAAATATACCTTTTTGGTGACATGAAATGCTCATGACTGAATCATTTTTATGTTATATTTCGTGTTTCGTTGAATCAATTGTGTGTTATGTCTTTATTTATAATGTCATCAATATATGTATAGCATTCGGTACTTGTAGTTTGTATGCACATGCAATACAAAATATAATCTTTTATTTTGACAATAGTGAAATGCATGATGTAACAAGAAAATGTAACAAAAACTATCACACCCTTATTGCATGTAAAAAGACGATATATATATATATATATATATATATATATATATATATATGTGAGCCAGCAGGCAAAATAGGACCGTAGCTTTCAGTTTTTTGACAAAACGTATTTTTTTTAACGGGCCCCGAAAAGTAGGACTAAAACTTTCATATTTTGCATCTGCACTCCTATTTCGGGCCCAAAATCAGTTGTTTGGGCTTTTGGTGGGCACATGATGAGCACGTGATCGGACAGCTGGAGCCCGACGCCGATGTGGATGCCACATTGTACATGAGTCAGCAAAAATATAAAAAACTAATTTATGTAAAAAAAATATAAATAAAACATTTAAAAAAAAAGAAAATAAATGAATTTTTGTTCTCTCTCCTTTGATTCTCTCTAACCCACCCGCATCCCCCCACCTTTTCTCCCTCTTTCTCAGACTGATTTTCCGCCGTCGGCACCGACATCACCAATATTCAATGTTATTTTTTAAAATCCTAGCTATGGGATCTGCATCTGAAAACATTTTGGCAGCGAGAACCGTTACTGCTCTCTCACCGCCTCGGAGGGGCTGTCGTTGCCACCAAAATCACGTTGCCAAAAAGATAGCTGGAGCTGCTGGTGCACAGGGTCAAGAGAGAGGGGGGATGGGCGAAAGGGTTGGATTTTCTTCCAAATTGCCCATGATCGACCACCATCCTTCACCGACGGAGCCGAGATCGGGAAGGTTGCCGAGGCCAAGCTGGATGGGGTTGTGAGCGTCGACGTTGGGCTTGAGGGTTTGGAAGTGATCGGAGTGGTTGTGGTGCCGGTGCGGTGGCTTGAAGATGATGCCAGGGAACTCGATGTCCATGGAGATGAAGGGGTAGCAATCGATGTTGGGAGGAGAGTGGTGAGAGAAGGTTGTTTTATAAGGAGAAGAGAGGGAGAGAAGGCGGCTGATGTTGCTTGGAAAGAGAGATGTGGGAGATTTTCAGACGGGATAAAGAGAGAGGAGATGGTGGTGGTCGGCGGTGGATGCGGCGGAGAAGAAAGAGAGAAGGGGAGAGGGGGATGCGGATAGGGGTAGGTTAGAGAAGAAACAGAGGAGAGAGAGAGAGAGAGAAAAAATTCATTTATTTTCTTTTTTTTTTAATTTTTTTTTCATAAATTGTTTTTTATTTATTTTTTTGCTGACTCGTGTGCAATGTGGCATCCACATCGGCGTCGGGCTCCAACTGTTCGATCATGTGTGCATCACGTGCCCAAAAGCCCAAACAACTTACTTCGGGCCCGAAATAGGATTGCGGATGCAAAAAATGAAAGTTTTAGTCCTACTTTCCAGGGCTCGTTAAAAAAAGTCCATTTTGTCAAAAAACTGAAAGCTACGGTCCTATTTTGCCTGTTGGCTCTATATATGTCATATTATGTCTTCATTTGACCTTTTCCAAAATGAAAAATGATGTGAAAGCCAACACATGACTAATAATATCTTGAAGTCGAGAGCAGAATTATTCGGTCCCATTTATACACAAGAATTAACAATAGCTATATTTCATGTCAAGTAATTGAAGAATTTCCATGCAACCTCTCTTGCAAGAAAATGTAGACAATCTAATTCTGAATTTCTAGAATAATTAGACAAATATATGCAAACATAGAACACCAAATACTAGACAATCTGAGATTGACAAGTCCATAAATTAAATAGAAACATTTTTACATATAAATATATAATCTATCATTGACTTGGTATTAATCGATTTGTGTCCAAGATATTTGACAATGCAAATATTCTAACAAGTAACAAGAAGCTGTAATAATATCCCACACATCAGATATAGAATAACAATTGAAATTAATCTATTCCAATTATAAAAATGTGTACACATTACCCATAGCGTCCTTACTTAACTTTGATTTTAAGGGATGGTTTAGCAATTTTATATATATTTAAGTTTAATGTACACTTTTAAATAAGATATAAATAATTTTGTGTATACAATTCTCCAAAATTGTGATAAAAATGACTTATTAATTATATATACTATATATTATTTGAATTTTTATCTTTTATGTGCCTTATACACACCATTTATATAACTATTAGGGGCTCGTTTGCTACGAAGTATGGGATAAGGCTTGATATGATTAGCCGGGATATCTTAATACGTATAAAAAATTAATATTGTGTTTGGTATGATGTATTACATTCTCTGCAAAACATATTAATTATGGTAAAATGGTGAAATTATAATAATTTATTCTTATATTTAGTTGCAGTATTATTTATACCACCTCATAGATGGTATTAGATAATAACAACAATAGGTATAATTTAACAGGCCCGAATTTTATAAAGGGCCCCATACTTTGTACCAAACAAGATATTAGGGTGTATAATATATATTATACACCCTAATCACCCATAGCAAACAAGCCCTACTATATAAACACAAAAATTATGTGAGACCGTCTTAAGAAGCAAAATTTATAAAACAGACCGAGATCCGAATCCTACCTATATTCATTAACATATTTGTATTATTAATCTTGACCCATCTTACTAAAAGGTGCAATGAATTTTTTAGGTACTTATATAAAGTATAAACTACTTTGTCCGCCTGACTAGGAATGCCGGCTTGTTAATTGCGAAGCTTATTTGATTAATAATAATTATTGCAATAATTTAGATTACCTATCAGAACTAATTATACGCGGTTGATATTAATTAAAAAAAAAAAACTGCCTTCTTCCCGTTGAAGCGCAGAAGCCAGAAAACCAAAAATCTTCAACCACCAAAATCTGTATATCCAATAGATCGAAGCATTTAGTGAAGATTTTAGAAGCATACGTGCTAACCCAGATTAAAGAAGGTGACTGCCGAAACAGATTGGGTTGTGGGGTTTGGAATTGCATAATTTTTAAATCCATTTTTCGTCTCAGATTTGTTTGTTCCAATTGATAACTTATTTGATGCAATTATAATGTTTAATTTGTGTTTTTAACACTCATGACTGTTCATCACCAGCCGACAGCCATGAAATATTTCACACCATGAATTAATTTACCATATTTCTCTAACAACTCTTCACACCATGAAATAACATTTGCAAATCAACCTTACGGCTCACCACCCGCCGGCACCCGGCGCCCCATGGCTCCCCTCCCGCGGCCCCTGGAACGCCCGACGCGCCATGGCGGCCCCGGGCCCCGTCCCCAGTCACACAAGAGAAAGCATAATATGTCGCATTTATCTCTTTTCGTATTTATCTCTTTTTGAAACTTTAAATTTTATTTTATTTCTTTGTCAAAGAATACAAATTAAACTTGTCAATTTCATGTTCAACTGCTACGTAATTCTTTAATATTGTATTTTTAACTATTGGTTTTGTGTTGCGAGTAAGGAGAATTGAACTAGAGACCTCAAAATTATTTTGAGAGTAGTGTGTCACTGAGGTAAGTGGCGGCCCATGACTTAGAAATGAATATAAATATACATAACTATATTAATTGAAGTTTACTTTGTCACAAATTGACTACACTTTAGTACAATTCCATAAAATTGAGTATAATATAGTTCAACTTATGGTAATTAAACCAAGTTTCATAAAACTAGAGATTGGGGATGTATACGAATCAAATAATTTTGGTTCGGTATTCGATTCGAATTTTTGATATTCGAATTCATAAATTTATGATTCAAATACAAATATAAATACAAATACACTTTAATAATATTCCATGAAATTAAGTATAATATAGTTCAATTGATGCTAATTATAAACTAATTTCAAAAAAATTGAGATATTATAGTTTAATTTATATTAATTGAAGTCTATGATGCACGGATTCTTTTATAAATACTACATTGCAGCATCGGATACGCGTAAGGCGCGAGTGAGCGGGTGCGATTTGAGTCGGATTCCTGAAGAAAAAAAATTTAAAAAAATTCGGATACGCGAATCCGGTGTGTGGAGGGCAAGAATCCGATACGTGGAGGATGCATATGTGGTTATTTTTTATAATTTTATTTTTTTTGGAGGCATTTTTGCAATTTAATAAAACTTTATTTATTATAAAATATGATTAATTAGATACTTAATTATAAATAAATAATTAAGTTTTGGCAATAGAAAAATGTATATAGGGATGAGTTAGGTAAAAACTTATTTTATTATGTAAACTAAAAACTTTTATAGACCATTGATTAATACTAGATAAATGACCGGGATAATGACATGTGTAAATATAGTACTCCCTCCGTCCACAATAAATTTGCCACATTGTGGATGACACGGGTTTTAATAATTTGTTAGTTGATTGTATTGTGAGTGGAATAAGGGTCTCACTTTTATATAGTTTTAAATTGTGTTGTAAGTGAAAAGTAAGTGAGGTGTGTGAGGTCTATTACCATAAATGGATGTGGCAAATTTTTTGTGGACGGACCAAAAAGGAAATTATGGCAAATTTATCGTGGACGGAGGGAGCATATATTATTACTATTTTTATTTTAAATTTTCCGTAAGGTTGAAACAGTAAACATGTGTGATGAGTATTCACACGGTTCCGATAATTGAGGGATATCAAATCAATATTCCAAAAAAAAATCTTCCAAAAATTAAAGTCAATTAGTCAACCCATTAACTTGGTTTATGCATAAAAAAAAAAACTAGCCGTACAAAGGCTACAAAGAAGCAGGATTTAAGAGTACACAGTTATTTTAGGACTTTAACTTTTGTTATTTTATAAAAATATGACACATTTTTTTGGACTTCCAATTATAGGACAAAATTTAAAAAATTAATCATCATTAAGACAGATTTGGGCTCGATTTATGATGGTCGGGCTAAGTTTTACGTGTGCTCAATTAAAGGGCCCAATGCCCATGTGTATGCCCATGTCAAAGCCCATGTGTCAATTTCATAATAAAACCTAAAAATCAAAACTAATTAATTCAAAATCAAAATTAGTAAAATCAATATTAACTCCCATAAAGCTAAAAGAAATCACGCTGCAAAAAAAAAAAAAAAAAAAACCCAAATCATATCTCACCCGATCACCCCCAATTTGAAGAACCCTAGTCCCAAATCAATTGCAAATCTGATTTTCTATTGCCCACACTAAATCAAACTGACATAATCGACTCTGAAACAAGGTGAAAGCAAGGCGCACACGACCATGGTGAGCGGAGCGTGCGGGAGAAGAACATAAATAGGCCTCCACCCATGTACAGTAAGTTATCTTCAATTTTTCACTTTTTATAGTGAGACCATTTATGTCGGTCGATGGAATAATGGATATTTTATGCCTGGGGGTTTGATGTGGGGCTTTCATGTTGGCATTTGATGTAGGTTTTGACGTGGGTTTTGAGAATGAGGTTTTGGATCTAGTATTAGAAAGTTGCAGAAGTTATATTATAATCAAATGTGCTTTATTGTATTATGAAAAAGTGCCTTATTCAAGCAATGCATGAAATCTTTCCAAATTCTGAGCATAGGTTTTGTGTCAGGCATCTTCATGCCAATTTTAAGTTGGCTGGCTTTAGAGGAATGAGCTTCAAAAATGCTCTTATGAAAGCTGCAAATGCTAGCACAGTAGAAGAATGGAAAGCTAGGATGTTGGAGTTGAAAAACATGAACGAGGCAGCATGGGCTTGGTTGGAAGCAAAACCTCCACATCAATGGACCAAGTCACATTTCACTGAGATATCTAAATGTGATATGCTGCTTAACAATGTTTGTGAGGTTTTTAACTCTACTATTCTAGATGCAAGAGATATGCCCATTATCACTATGCTAGAATGGATTAGGTCTTGGATCATGGTGATATTTCAAAGACATAGAGAGCTTGCAGCCTTGAAATGGAATGGCAGACTATGCCCTAGAATCAAGAAAATCCTTGAAAAACATGCTGAAAAGGCTGGTGATTGTATTCCAATCAAGGGGGATAACACACATTATGAAATCAAATGCCATGATGGGGGGCAGTTTGTAGTAGACTTAGATAGAAGAAGTTGTAGCTGCAGAAACTGGGATTTAAGTGGAATACCATGTAGTCATGCCATATGTGCAATCAACCATCAGAAAAAAAAGAGATGACTATGTTCATGACTGCTACGCAGTGAATACATTTTGGAAAACATATTTTAAGACCATCAAGGGAGTGAATGGTGAACTACTTTGGGGTGAAACTATGTATATTCCACCACTGCCTCCTCATATGGAAAAGGGAAAAGGAACCAAAGCTAGGAGAAAGAGTCCAGATGAGAAAGAGGATGAGAAATTCAAGAAGCAAACAAAACTCAAAAGAAAATAAACATCTTTGAAGTGCAGTGTATGTGGAACTCAAGGCCACAATGCTAAGACATGTGGAAGAGACAAGGTAATAATCTACATTTTAACATGTACAGTCATTAAGATAATATAAATAGTTACTTATATTTCTAACTAGTACAAATTTTGTTGGCAGGTGCCTACAAATGCCACAAAGGGCAGTAGAACTGCAAGTGATGGACATGAAGAGCAGTCAGTCCATGCTTCAATGCTTCCACCTAGCAGCAGTCAGCATCTTGAAGAAGATGAAGATGAATATGCAGAGCACTTTATGCAAGATGAAATACCTATGCAAGTCTCTCAAGTCCAATTCAGACCAGGTCCATCCATGTACGAGCAACTGAATCAAGATAAATTTAAGAGACAAGGTCCCCTAATTCTGGCAAGTGAAAAGAAATTTCTGAGCATTGCTGAGTTGCAAGCAAGAAAGAAATGACGAGTTCTCTAGCAAGCTGTGTTGATCTTTGGAACAGTTATTTCATGTTGTTTTTTGCTACTTAAAAATGTCATATTTTGGCTATATTTGGCTTCAAACTTCTGCCAATATTTTGTTAGCAGTCCATGCTTCAAACTTCTGGCCCTATTTTGTTTGTAATTGACTTCAAATTCTGGCCATTTTTTGTTACTAATTGGCTTTAAACTCTAGCCATAATGTGAAACAAAACAATGAAATGGTATGTATCATTCTGGTGTTCATTTATCTTGCTTTTAAGCTATCATTTTCTGTATAGTTGCTACATTATTCAGAGCCATTTCAAGTTAAACTAAATCGCAATTCTTCATGACAACAAGAAGCTACAAATAGCACTTCATAACAACACCAAAGCAATCTTCATTACAGGAAGCTGCAAATTACACTACAAACTAAATATTGGACAAAGATGGAATTTACATAGATGGCATATAGTTGCTACATCATTCAGAGTCATTCCAAGTTAAACAAACTTGCAATTCTTCATTACAACAAGCTGCAAATAGCACTTCATAACAATACCAAAGCAATCTTCATGACGATCCTCCTACCAACAAAGATTATGACATTGTCATCATGACGAATATGCACACACTCAAAAGAGTGTATAATCTCAGTTTAAACGAAGAGGTGGTTAAAAGAATTTCCAAAATCAAGAAGTTGGGAATATGCTACGATAAGGAATTGATTGCCGGAGTGAATTGTTTTAGCGGCTTTTATATTAATCATACATTCAATAAATTATACAAGGGCTATTTCAGAAAAAATAAAAGAAATGGGCCCCGAGCTCAATTTAGAAATCTTAACTCCATCAAATCAACGGTCTCGATTCATGGGATATTTTTCAGTCGATAACAGCCATCGATAAGATCCTTCTTCAAACTCTAAAACTCTAGTTATTTACTTCATTTCTCCAACTCCGCTTCAAATCAGTTTTCTCGTCAGCCGTTCGAGTACTCCGCCGCCGCGACGACCGGAAATTTTCATCGAAGGCACCGTGAGTTCATTCAACCTTACTAAGTAAATCTCAGTATATTCTAATATAATTTTGCATTCGTATGATTGTTGATTTGATTTGAACATAGGCTCGTGTTACTCCATTTGTGAATTTGTATTCTCGATCGCAAAATTTGGTATCACTTGGGAAAGTGATGGAGCCTAAATGTTGAAGGATATGAATCATTTTTTTTTCTAATTACTCCCTTCGTCCTTCACGATAAGTGTGCACAATTTTTTTTTGCATATGTCCACGATAAGTGTAGCACTTTCGATTTTGAGAAATGACCTCACCCACTACCTTTATTTTAAACCTCACAATAATTCATTATGGTGGATCCTTTGCCAATCTATCAACATTTTTCTTAAAATCCGTGCCGAACCCAGAGTGTTACACTTATTGTGGACGGAGGGAGTACAACCTGACTATCGAAAGTGAAAAATCCAGGTAGGTTGATATATAAATATATGAGAAATTATTATCGAGATTGTCAATTTTGCAAATTACGAAAAAATTATAATCGAAATTATACTTATTTCATCTCGTTGAAGTTAAAGAAAAAGTATAAATTGGGCCTTGGTTGTTGTGTTATTTGTAAAATTAATAATCTCAATAGTAATTTCTGATAAATTGAACAAAAGATAATGTTCAAGATAGAAAATTGCTAATATGGGCTCAACGTTAACAATGTCATGAAAGTGTGCTTACAAATGGTAAACAACACATCATTTCTATATAGAAAATCTTTATGCATTTTAGAATTTATAATTTTTTTCTATATTTTGAAATTATTTTATAATCTTTTTCCTGCATCTTAAAATTATGTTCACTACTTGTCTAATTATGTATAGTACTCCTAGTCTACACATTGATTATATTTTCAAAGAAAAATTTATAAGAATATATAATTATGCTTAAAAACGTTATAAAAGCAAGAGGGACACAATATGAATATACTCTTGGCTGCAAATCAATATGGATTCATCTTTTGACTTTGTGGATTGGAGTGCAAGTTTGAAATTAGGTTTGCTGTACCAAAAAGTCTGCAGAAGTTTACAAGTGGATTGAGGAACTTTTTTTTTTTTGTCTTTTTAAGAAAAATATATAAACTATAATTACATCAGCCATCAAAATGTTACTAAAATCGACTTATTCTTCCTTATTCTTCTTTTTCGTTTTAGAAAGAATCATTTGTAGAATTATTGACTACATGTTTACATTTAATTTAAAAGATAACTCAATAATATTGAGATGGTTTACTAGGCCGATATAGTTGTATTGTCCATTTACACTATACACTAAAGACCCGAAAGAAGATAAGGCCCATTTAACTGTTTTTTAGTTTATTCCATTTAACTTATTACTATTTGATATAATTAATTTTTTTGAAGGATTTTATATAGTTAATTAAAATGAATTAATGATATAAACAAGGAAATCAACAACAAACAATAATATTAATTTATAGATATGCAATGTGTATGTATCATTTGTTTTTCTTTTTGGTAATATTTTCGGTTGAAGCTCCAATTTTCATCTATTTTAGCTAACGTAAAACTGAAGATTTCATCTCGATTTTAACCACAATATAAATAGTATTGTTAACAATTTTGTTATTGATTTACTTTATAGTGATACATAGATTTTTATTTATTTTTTATTTTTTTTTAGATATCAACTTTAAACATGTTTGCCATGTCATTCTTACATTATTGGATTAACTAATTTACAACAATTCTCCAATTCATAATAATTTTTGCCAAGAACAAGAGCTTTTTAGAAAAATCGGAAATGATGGGCCGAAAGAGAAATAAAGGACAAGGGCCTTTTAGAAAGAAAAAAAGCCCAAATAATGGGGATCCAAAAATATTAATCAACGGCCCAGATTTTACTATCATGCTCAACAAATAAGAACCGTCAGATATGCTAAAACCCTAGTTCTTATTTACCTGAGCTGAATCTAGCCACTCTTCCTGCCGTTTGGACAACCCCCCCCCCCCACTCCATCACCGTAACCGGCAAATCTTCATCGAACGCCACCGTAAGTTCACCTCAATTTCTTCTTTAATTCTCGGTACATTTATATATGTTGTGTAGTTATGCGGATATTTATTTGATCTGATTGTATTTCTCCGTTTGTGCATTTGTATTTTCATAATGGGGATTGGTATAATGCGTTCATTTTTTTTTTCATGCTTTTGCCGGATTTTTGTTGATTTTATTTGTATCCGAATAAGCTGATATCATGAAGTCGAAATTTCTATGTAGCTTATGTCGAACATTTATGCTTTTGTTTGGATCTTGAGTTTTACTGGCAAATAGGATTGTGCTTTACTTTCGATATATTTACATAGAGCTTCATCTTTTTCGTTACTGAAATACTATATCAAATGCTCGACGTATAACTGGGAGGGAAGAGCAAATGAATGTGTTGTATGTGTGTGTATTTATCTGTGTAATGTAAGAATTAGTTCTCCAAGTTAATTTTTGTATTCGGTTTTTATTAGGTGCATCATGCATCTTCTGTTTGTGTTTTTTTTTTTTTTAATTTAATAAAGAAGTGTTAATATTTGGAAGAAGTAATCATTTCAATTTTGTTTTGTGTAGGATGGCTGAGAAGGGAGGACAAATTGTTCCAGAGTCTGTTTTGAAGAAACAGAAGAGAGCCGAAGAATGGGCTTTGGTAAAACAGCAGGAGGTTGCAGCTATTAAGGAAAAGAAGGCTGCAAACAGGAAGCTGATTTACAACAGAGCTAAGGACTACGCAAAGGAGTATGCAGCACAGGTGTTCTTGGAGACTTTTGCTATCTGTATCTGCATCTGTGTGTTACGTTACTGCATGTTCGTTTAATTAACTTGTGCTGTGTTCATGTGCTTTAGGAGAGGGAGCTCATTCAGTTGAAGCGTGAGGCGAGGTTGAAAGGAGGATTCTATGTGAACCCTGAAGCTAAGTTGCTGTTCATCATTCGCATTCGTGGGTATGTATTCGTGTTATTTGGTGTGACATGATTTGTTTTGTATGATTGATATTAGTCTAACTTACTTTTCTTTCTGGATTGCTCAGTATTAACGCAATGCACCCAACAACAAAGAAAATTTTGCAGTTGCTGCGTCTGCGACAGGTGATGTTTCATATCCTTTTGTTTGTATTACAGTTCGTTAAGATTTTGGTTTTGCAGTTGTGGGGTTATCTCAACTTAGTTATGGTTTATGATCAATTTCTTGAGGTTGGCAATTAGATAGTTAGCCCACTTAATGCAACTGTAGCTGTTTAAATTGATGTCATGCTCGATGGTAGAACCGACTAAAAACTGATATATTATGTTTGCTTATCATATTAAGATGCAGCTGCAGCAGCTCCTGTATTAAAGCTTAAGATCCTTTTTGTTCTATGATCTGCTTAATTAGCTATGAACAACTGTTTTTTGGTAGTGTTAACTTCAAAATATTATGTTATCAGGCATGCATTAGGTGGAACAAATAAGAGTGTAGCAAATTTTTGATACTATACACACCGTTGAGTGTTAATATATATCTTGTTGGACCATATTGCCTTTTGAAATCTGTCCGTTTCTCATGATAAACTTTTTGATGCAGATTTTCAATGGAGTGTTCCTAAAAGTTAACAAGGCGACAGTGAATATGCTGCACAGGGTTGAACCATACGTGACTTTCGGGTATGCTTCTAGAAACTAGGTCTACCACTTGGAACAGTTTCTTTCCTAGATTTGCTGACCAATTTAGAATGCTCTAACTTTCAGGTATCCCAACTTGAAGAGCGTGAAAGAACTGATATACAAGAGAGGTTACGGCAAGGTCAACAAGCAGCGCATTGCATTGACAGACAACTCAATCATCGAGCAGGTTAGTTTATCTATCCAGAAGCAGGCTTCTTCTACTTTGCCACACATTCTTTGAGTATTTTCACTGATGCCCAATTTGTGTTCCAGACTCTCGGCAAACACGGGATTATCTGCATCGAAGATCTCATCCATGAGATCCTGACTGTTGGCCCCCACTTTAAGGAGGCTAACAACTTCCTCTGGCCGTTCCAACTTAAGGCACCCTTGGGTGGTCTCGAGAGGAAGAGGAATCACTACGTCGAAGGAGGTGATGCTGGAAACCGTGAAGACTACATCAACGAGCTCATCAGAAGAATGAACTAGGTTTTGCAACCGTAGTATATTTCGGCATTTTGAGGTTGTTTTGCTGCATTACTGTAAGATCGACAAGTCTTTCCCATTGTTTTTTTTTTGTTCTGCTTAATTAGAAATCTGCTTTCACTTTCTGGTACACTATTATATCAAGCTTGTTCTCTAGACATTTTTGAGCTAAAATTTACATGAGATTATTATCTATGGTTTGTTTAGACATCGCCAAATTATGCCTTTTGTTTTCATACCTCCTAATTGAAAGTCGATCTCTATAAATTGTTTATTGCTGTTGGTATCTCTCCATGGCTTCTATTCTAGTTGGATGAAATGGTTCCATTTGTTACGAAATTGCCTCTTTGGCATCAAATTACATATTGCAGGACTTGCATTACAAAATAAATCGTTATGAAATTGCCCCTTTGGTTTGAATATTGTCTTGGGGAATGAAGAAAACAGTTTATAAAACAGCAATAAAAAATAGCTATATAACCGCCGTTTTCTCAACACCGGTAAAACTAACTCTATTTTCCCTTCTTTCAAAAATAAAAATAAAATAAAATGAGATTATGTAACTGTTGGTTGTAATTTTGTTTTAATGTATTTGTAGCAGCTGTTGGTCTGGGAGGGAAGAGGGGACCAAATTCACCAGACAAGTTTGTTGAAATGTTTTTGTTATCTCCTACTCTTGCTATTATAAATTAATATCATTTGGTTTTTTACTCCAAGAAAATAGGGTATCTTCCTTTTCATTTAACGTTTCGGTTTCTATTTATTTTTCTTTAATAAAATTATCACCAAAAACTTGCACTTATAGTCGTTTGATATCTACATTACAAATCCCACATTTTTGTCCAATTATACTTTGATTTTAATGGTATGGCTTCTTGAAATTGGTTAAAAATAAAATAAAATGATACTATAGTAAGAAACTAAATTTTAATCATAATTAAAATTCAAAACTGACTGATTTTCAGAACCTGAACATTTGCCCTCAAGATACATATTAACAAGAAGGTCCAGAGTCCTATTCACACCTCTCCCTCTCTCTCTCTCTCTCTCTCTCTCTCTCTCTCTCTCTGTCTCTCTCTCTCTCTCTCATAGCCCAAATGCCAAAATATATGATTTTTGGTTCAGCCAAGTGAACAGATTCCATGATTACAATCTCAAAATGAAGACAACAAACAATTAAGGTGGAGGAAGCATAGGATTGTGTGCTTCAATATCAACATGCCTAATACCAGGAACAATTAATTGAATCTCTTTCTCTAGGCGATCTACTTCACTTCCAAGAGCTGTCACCACTTCCTCACCTGTTTGTTACTCCAACATAATTACGATTTCACCTTCTGCACTTTATTAACTTATAGTTAAGAATGGTTGCTTTCTATCGAAACACATACCGTAGTTTGACATGATCTTGAACATTGTAGAATCATCGTTTTCCTTGGCAGCCTCCCGAAACTGTTTCATGACATCAACACATTGCTGTATAACCAGTGTGATGTATCATTTATACTCCCAACACATACGTAGAAGAAAATCTTGCTAAATCAAAGGAAAGCAGCTATATGTACAAGAAAACGGGTCAATATTTATTTCAACAATTGAGAAAGACCGACTAGAGAAACTTGCTATGGGATACGATTGAGGAAACATGTATTTCAGCTCGCAAGAAGAAAAGCCATGGAAAAGAAAATAAAAACAATGACGAAATTACCTGTTTAGCCCACTCTTCACGTCCGGTTCTGCTTAGATGGTTTTGCACCAATACCACGCCATTGAAGTCTGCAACAAGATAATTAGATAATACATTGAGTTCCAGACCTTTGGGGAAATCAAGTGAGATTATTTTGATTTTATGCATTTCCAACAAATTTGTGGAGCCAGAAGTTATATGAAAACTAGTAAATTTATGGTTCAAACTGTCACCTATTTCAGCCTTGAATCTAAAAAACCCTGGTCCTATCACCTCGCTTTTGCAATCGTAAACTGAATCCACAACCTACAGCAGGAAATTTCAATTTTAAACACTAAATTTGTTGTTCGTAATGAATGAAGAGTGAAATGAGGACGGTACGGGATCAATTTTTAGAAAATGGAGCACTCATTTCATATCATTATCATCAATCGCTCTGCCAATCAAAGAATGACGATTCCTCTGAATCAGAAATATCGCAACCTGCATTATTTGTCATCAAGTTAGGTTCAAGAAAGGTGCATCATTCTTCAGCGTATGAGCAAGCACAAGGAGATGTAAGTACAATCACATTTACCAAGATTCTCATAAATTCATCGAAGACTTAAACAATAAGCCTGACTTAAACACTCATGAGAACATGCCTCCCATTATAGAATAGTGGCAATGATCTAAATCAGCACTTCGTTCACACAAAACTAATTTCATTTGACTATATCCTGACAGCCATTTTTATAAAAAGAAATAGTTCCACACACTTTCATTTCAACTGAAACCTGCAGTTATCTCTTCAAAATATAAGAACTGGTAGCTGATGTGGTGAAAGACTGTGACATTTATAATCTCTAGCACAAAAATCAATGAACACATTACCATTCCCAAAAGGTTTCCCACGATAATTGAACCAATAGGATCATAGATTGCATTTCCTGTGGCATTCACAGCCACCAACGATGCACCAGCAATGAGAAGGCCAGTAACAGCAGCACCATCCTGAACCATGCACGTGATTTTACAATCATTAGAAAGGAAAATCAACCTTGCGAGTTACAATGGCAATGTTTTGATTACATTCATTTATATATAAAAAAAATAATCATGTGAATAGAGAATGAAATGGTCGCATGTAAATAGCTTGAGAAGAATGGCCTCCCAAAACCTCCCTAAATATAGTCCATAGTGTTAAACATTTTGAGCAGTAGTGTCTAAGGAAACCAACTGCTGCATCCATTGACCACACTAAGATAAACCTCAAATAAGTTCACACATAACCAAAATTGCAAGGGATATTGGATATTCCTGTGAAGCTAATTATATAAAGAACCAAAAATCCTTTCCCTTTTCCAGTAATTGGACAACCCTTGCTTATTAGACTCAAAACCAGCATTGCCATAATGCCGACTATCTTAAAAGTGTTATCATGCAAATAGTTAAATTCACAAGTACATTTATATATCCTAAGTCCAGCTAGCCAAAATGCATGTCATGCCGAAGTCTTTCTGTCACGCATCTCTTAGATTTCTTAGAGATTCACAGATCCACATTATTTTGAGATTTCTCAGATCATTGAGAGGATAAATTTCAGAATGAGAAAATATTAGGCCAGGGCTAAACAAATTTCAACCTGTCCAGGCTCTGCACAGGGGGGAAGAACAACTTACAAAATCACTTCCAATCTTTTCATAGGAAAATAAAACACTTTCAATTGAGTGAGTCTGTTTTCTTACAGGCACTTTAAATTTTAGTTTCTCTGATAAAGTATCTTTTAGTTATGTCAAAGAACTGGGCTATGTTACTTGGACTCGGGTGCGGGTGTCGGACACGGGTGCAGGGATATGTGCCCGACACTTCAAATTTCAAAATGTAGGATACTTGGAATGACTGAAATAACTAAAATGTACAAGCTATCACCTCTGTCATGACAGCAACAGCTGTTGGATCATGACCACGCCAGATATAGTCTTTCACTTCCATTCCTTCTGCAGCAGCCCCTTTTTAACAGCATTGATGGCAACAAGAAGGGAAGCACCTGTGAAAATTTTACTTCACTCACAAGGAAATGTGGAAATGGCAGAAAAACAATAGAAGCTCTCTAGCCTCTCTTTCTATGAATCGTAGAAAATAATAGAGATATTCACCTTCAATAAGGAAAGAGCCAGCAATCACTAGAGCAGCATACTCTATGTGTTCTGGAGGCTGAAAAGAAAACAATATCAATAAATAAAGTGCCGTTTGAAGCCTGAAAATAGCAATATCATTTTGAGATTATGAAAGTGAAATGTTTGATGTTGAGCTTAAAAGTTCAGTTACCTGAGAAGTCCATAAATTCTAAACGCCGTGAACAATCGTAGCACCAGAACCGAGACAAAATATACCAACAGCAGAAATCAAAGACCAGACAAATCTTTCCTTGGAATAACCATATCTGACATACAATTATAAACAAGATTCAAGTCCCAAATCATGACATGTATAAAGTCCAAAATCAATATACACTTAAATATAATAGATCTAATCAATAGAAGGTAATATTATAAAAAAAAACAAAATTAGAAAAACCATTGCACATTTTTCACTATAATCAGAGAAGTAATCAAAGTCAGAAAGTCTTTTGTCAAGGCTTGAAGGTACTAGAAAGCAAAACACTGAAAAGTTTTTATGAATCACTTGGAAAAGATACTTGTAAGTTCAAGACACCTCAAACCTCTCATCAAATGCTTTACAACTACATGAGGCTAAGAACTTATTCAGAAAACACACTATGTAGACGGAAGTATCAGAGGAAGCCTTACGGGTGGAGAGCATCTGGTGCCCGGCGTGAGCTACTTAAACCAGAAGCAAGAAGAGCCTGCAAGGTGTAAACAAGGAAAACATTGATTAAATTCACAGGGCTCATTGATAGACAAGTAAAAACATTACC
The DNA here is from genome assembly GCA_031470985.1 of Agastache rugosa. Lineage (NCBI taxonomy): Eukaryota > Viridiplantae > Streptophyta > Magnoliopsida > Lamiales > Lamiaceae > Agastache > Agastache rugosa. Next base: position 32,626,814 of record CM062607.1, on the reverse strand, counting down.
AAATATAGTAAGAATGCCATTCAGCAGCCATACAAAGAACAACAAGAAACGAAGTACCTGGTTTGCAAAATCTGCAACTGAATGAATAACTTCGGCCAACATCACATGGCTTGAGGTGGACCACCAGACCCCAAATTTGAGAGAGAAAACAAGAAAGTTGCAGCAGAGTGCAGTTGTGACTGCTCGCTGGCTAAAGGAACCATGTCATATTAGAAAACAAACCAAATATCGACCAGAAAAAATAAGTAGACGCATTCCACGTAAAAACTCAAATAGGTTAAGGAACATCCCCTGCCATCGACATTGGAAAAGGTTCAGAATATGCTAAGCCTTTTCCTGTTATGGTTACTTCACATGCGTGGGAAAAGCAACAAGAATGCTTGAAGAGATACTTCACTAGAGATATACACAAGTAAACATAAAAATTTCACAATCCAACTCACATACTGTCAAAAGCATCCTTAAATCCCAAAAATTGAATAACTTAACTTTGAAAACCTGAAACTCTACAGAACTTCAATAAAAGGAGGGAAAACCAAAATAAGCAAAACGAAATTACCCATGATCATGAACAACAATCTTCTCAATCTTTTTAGCTCTTGTAAAAAAACCTGCATATAACAACACCATCTAATTACAAAACATACCACAAACACCTAAACATGAAAAAAAAAATTATTTACTTCGCGTGAAGTGGGACTTGTGGAGAAAATTCGCCGCTAAAGAATTCCCCAGTACGACGGAACGCCGCCGTTGAGCGATCCCATGAGGGCAAGAAAACTCATAATCGAGTATACTTTGACGATTAACCAATTTATTTTCTTGCAAGTTAGTATTTTCCGGGAGCAGCGCAACGCAAAATGACGGCTTCGATCATGGCGGAGGCGCGAGAGGAGAAGAGACGATCGCATTATAATAATAGCAACTAAAATAAACCAAGAAAAAGCTGACGCATGAGGTAGGCAAATGCAAGGCCCGTATTTTACTTCCCAGCGGAAAAGGGTCTAGGGTTTTGCCGTTGGGCTCAGAAATTACCGGCGGCGGGTGGCGGATGAGTGGTGTTTGAAGAAGTTGTGGTTGTGGAGGAAGGAATTTTTATTAGCTTCCACAGTGAAGGCAGGGAAGCATATTCTTCATTCCCTACTGGGACTCTCTCTCTCTCTCTCTCTTAAATTTGGTAGTGTAAATTGCAATATATAAGCTCGTGTACTAAATAACTTAGCATATAATTCACTCCTAGCATATTTATTAGTAAATAAATTCTTGATTTTTTTATGTCTTTTAAAGCAAGTTCTATTTTGTTCAGTATGTTTATAATCACGAAATAAGTACATTCTAATAAATTTGATCAACTAGATACTATGATACTATAGTTTATTAATGACATCGATTATATATATATATATATCAGATAAAAGTTCAAAAACACAATTACCAACTCCAATTAAAGAAATGTCAACATCAAAGTTTAAGATTGCTGAAGGAAAATCAGATACACAAGAAGGCCTTTCACATCACATTTCTAAGCTTAAAAATTGCCATGTCATATTTGCAACTTTTTTTGAAAACTTGATCCGAAAATGTCATGTAAATTTGATAACTTGATCCGAAAATTAGACCATAAACTATAGTTTACCAAAAAAATATGAAGGTTTAAGAAAATTTAATAATCCCAAGCCATATTGATAAGTGATGCATTTATAAGAATTTCTAGTTTGGTTGAAGTAGAAATGAATTGAAATTCAAGCAATGAAAACGACCACACAAATCAATCTGAGCAGTGATAAAATATTAGTCATCTCCAAAATGCATCTCTTGCCAAGAAAATTCGAACCAACATACAAAAAAGGTGGTCATAAATCAACAACATTATCTAGCAATCTATGTTACAAATCAAAAGCTATTCTAATGTGTGGGGGAGCTCAATCATGCACATTATCAACCCAAACAATGCACAAAGAAATCTGTATGAGCCTGTATTATTCACCTCGATGTCTCTTCATATGCTCGATTAATTTTGTCGTGCTCCTCAGTACTTGTAGTTGCTACGGAGTATGACCTCCCACGCTATAGCCTATAAGATATGCAATAAAATACATCTACAGTCACCTAGTTGCCATGGAAACGGCCTTCTCTCCTGGCACGTGAACGAGTTTCTAAATGTTCACCATCGGAGACTCCCGACTTTCCCACCTGGTCATGCCGGGTTATGATTCTTATGGGGTGTGCTTCTGTGTTAAAAACCCATTCGTCAAGGGAAATGACTGAAGAAGGTGAAAAGAGAAGGTACAGATACTTCAGCGTCTCTGCTAGGAAAAAGCTCTGCATCATGTTATCTTTTACACCGGTGTTAACCTGGGAAACGAGAGACCAAATAGTCAGGTATGGTTTGAAAGATACAGAAAAAGTGCCATTCAAGTAGAGAGCAATATCTCTACAGCATATAAATACATCTCTAGCAGCACCAGGTCATAATAGCCGTAAGAGAGAAATGTATATTCCTGAATCCAGTTTTATAAGAAATAATTACGCATACCAACTCCATGGGACAAAACGGATCCCCAACAGAGTCATAAAACAGATGATATATTAACATAACAGAAAAAGAAAGATGTGGACTTCTGATTCTAGAAACTTAAGGGACTCATAGAATATCTATAGGACAAGAATATTAAGACCAATACATTAAAAATAATTCAAAAGTCAAGAATGCTCACATCCTTCAATCCAACGTATCCAGACTCTATGCGGGAGTTCTTCTCAAATGCTTGAAATATATTCCATCCCCACTCTTGATATGTCTTATTTCCAGTCAAACGCCAGAGGTAGAAGAGTGACTCAACTGTCTCTGGCCGTAATATGTTCCATGATGTTCCAATGCTCATATCCTATTACATGAGTAAGAAAAATAGAAAAGAAACATTTACCCTTTTACTTCAGTACAATATAAGTTTCTTGAAATATTTTAGAAACCATAACCAAAGACTCTCACCTGCCCTGAATTGAAAAAGTAGTTTTCACCCGCCAATTTTGTTGGAGTAGACTGGTAGAAGTTATAGCAGGTCCAAGCTAGCTGCATAGATGTTCAAGAAAATCCAATAAAAACAGTAAAATGGCCCTTTATCACAGACCTGTCACTCAAAAGGCTTAGGCGAGAATTTGGTATGTTTACCTCCTCAGCCAGAGTTAAAAATTTCTTGGCTTCATCAGGGGCATAACCTGAAGAGCCCAACGCTATCATACCGGGTGCAAAACATGCTAGTTCATCCATCTGCAAATGTATATTAAATGAGATCAGTTATTCAAAGTCAACACATTAAGAAAATATTATGCATTTATTAATGCAACAACTATAAAAATCCACCTTATCTATAAAAGATGTTCCAATCTTCTCACAGAGATAAGTAAAAGAAGAGGGGGTTGTTCTCCGCACCAAGCTTTCAAGACCTATCATTGATGTCTCCCACATTTCCCTATTAGGAATATAAGCGCATCAAAACCATGTGTTTCCATTAGGACAGAACAGTTATTAAATAATTACCTATAATGCTTGACTGTAATGGTTTTATTTCCTTGTATCCAGACCTTGAGTAAGTATTCATAAAAACTGCACAATTTTGTGTCCTTACGTCAAAACGTTAGAAATCCTCATAAACATCACCTTCGGCCATCATAATTGATCCATGATCAGAAAAGTTCCTTATAGTATATGCTGAAAATGGTGTCATAACATAAGATGGTACTTAAAGATTTCAGAACTGTAAAATGTCATACCTGTCACCCATGGCTCCAAAAGTTATGGTTGAATACGACCTAGATCCTTTGTGTGGATTGATATATATTCGAAGTAAACCATCAGGAGGAAAGGTTTTATTTAGCTCTGTAATGACATTTTCCACCTGAAACATCACAGAATCAAATTGAGGAAAGAAAATTCTCAAGGATTAACAGGAAAGAGAAAATCAGTATGTCTGCCATTCGAATCCTGAAATTATATATAAATATATTTATATATAGTATTACATCCCATGAACACAATGCATTCTCACATCATAATAATGCTTCAATGAAGTTACTTTTACACTTAACTCCTCATAACCAACTGCACTGAATGTGAATAAGTAAAAATGGAGATGGAAATACTAATATATATGGGTATCTATATGCAGAGAAAGAGAAAGATCAAAACCTTCTGGTGATACTTGGGATCCCCTGTCCTTTGAGAAAGAGCAATAAATTCTAGTTGCTCAGTGCCAGAATCTGCCAGAATGCTATCACCCTAAATGAGAATACAGAAAGAATTATCTGTCAATCACTTAAAAGCAAGATCGTAAAATTAATCAGCAACATTGTTCCAATAAATCTAATCATGGAAATACAAACTTGAATCACCAGATATGTTTTATTAGCAAATCAACACATGCAATCCCTAAGTTAAATACTAATTACTTACCCCTGTCCACCCAGGATTATGTGGATTTCCATTGACCAGGTTAATAATATTATATGGGATGCCAGAAGGAGTATCCCATGCAGGTAGAAGCCTGTCAGCAATATCCTTAGCTTTTTCAAGGAAAAGTTTATCTCCAGATAGATCATATGCACTGAGGAGTTCACCAACAACTCTGAATTCACAAAGATAGAGTATATTATAAGTACAGCATTCAGGATGTCTCTTTTTATTCTTATGAAGTGATGATGGACTCATTAGCGAATTTGTAGATCAACTTCGGGTAAGAAAATTAACTAGAGGAATATAAAAGACATATTAAACCTTATAAAGCAACCTTATGGTTGTCTCGAAGACACTGGCTTCATAGTTCTTGTTAAAATCCAGGGACTCTGCAACCCACCTGCCATTAAAAACTTGCTAAGCATCAAGAATCACAGGACCAAACAGTGATGTTGCGCCAGAAAAATTGAGTACTTCAGTCAAGCATCTTACAAGGAGAATCACAGAAAGCAAGGAATTTTCATCTCATTAATTCCCTATTAACGGATCACTACTTCACAGATTCTGTTACTGAAACATATATGGTGATGAAAATCTAGAAGCGTGTAAAAAAAATGTTTACTAGTGGAAACACAATACTGATCCACATTCAGAAACACACATGATTTCATACTGCTGTACAGCTGCAGATCACTTTTGATATTTCATGGCATGCTTGGGTTTTACGGATGCTTGAGTTCTAGTAAATTTTTATCAGCTTTACATATTTAGATAGAAAAACCACCGAACTGGAATCATGAACTTACTCTCTAGCCTTTTGGAACTGCTCATCTAATCATATAAATGTTTGAATTATCTGTTCACGAGTTCAAAATTCGTAACAATCCTGGCATGGAAACTTACCTGTAACAATATGTGCTTGCATCGTGCGATAGTATTTGTTGGAAGAAGATTCACATTAGTGTTATTTTGAGATTTGGCATTCTTTTCAATGTTTTCATGAGTGTCTTCATATTTCAGAAACTCTTTCCTCCGAATCATCATTAATAATTATTAACACTAGTACTTGATTGATTATTCCAGCTTGAAGAATTTGAAGGCTGGTCATAGTGGTGTGGGGAATGAAAATGTAATTGAAGAAAGAAACGAAAGCAAGAAATTAGATGTTTCTGAAGACCCAATCGATATTGAACGAAGAGAGAAAGTTAAAGATGCCATGATTCACGCATGGAGTTCCTATGAAAAATATGCTTGGGGCCATGATGAACTTAAGGTGTGTTTTTAGTCAGCTTATGCATATCTTGCTATTATGTCTGCCCTTGCATCGTCTAGTCATCTTTTGAGTAATTTGTGGTAGAAAAGGTTTTGATTTTCCTTTTCTCCAATCTCGATACAGATGGGAATTTGCGGTTGTCAGCCTCAAACGAAGAATGGTGTTGATAGCTTTGGTGGACTTGGAGCGACTCTAGTTGATGCTCTTGACACGCTATTCATTCAGAAAGCAACATCCAAGAAACCAAGAAAAAAAATATAAACTAAGAAAATTAAACTCCTTACCAGATTATGCAACCGAGTGACTTCATCATTCAATTTAGACAACTCTTCCTGCAAAGCAATACAATAAGCATTTATTAGCAACAATAGTGCAAGTCATTCTTTCAACAAAGAATCAAAATATCAAGACGAAGATCCACTACAAAGTCAAACCAACACATAAAGCAACATGTTGGCTTCAATTCCTGGCACTCAGTCATAAAGTCAAAAAAAATGCAATATGTACCTCGTGCTCGTGGACCAAAGTCTGCCGATCCCACACAACTAAAGTCGCGCAAACAAACAGTATCAAAAGCGAAGCCAAACGCTTCGGCCGCTTCAAATAATAGGCCGGATTTAGATACCTCCATTTGCTGATGGAGGATCTACTCCTCGCCATTTTTTTCCAAAATCAAAAGAAAAAAAAAACAGCAGCAATTGAAAATTAAAGATTAAATCAACAATCAACGGAGAAATCGAGAAGATCACAAAGCGATCTGCATAAAATGGTGCAATCTCTTTGAGATTTTCCGATGCGGAGGATTTTTCTCCGGCGGACATAAACCTCCTTTATCTATATCTATATACTATACTAAAACAAATTAGCTTGGAGAAGTTTTGCCGCCTAAATTGTACACCAAATTTCATGCTTTAATTAATTAATTTTCATTCATTTTATTATTTCAAAATTGTCTTAATTATTGTACCCATGTACTCAAATTATGAATGTGTCTATGCACTCTATTTAATTCGTAACATATGCTGACTCTTCAGTCTCTTATGTTTTCTACTGCAATAATTATTACTAATTTATTCCAATTCCATTCAATCTCACTATGATTTGTTTAGCAACCGCTTTTTGAGACTTTTTAATTTCTTAATTTTTTTGTCATATACTCTATATCATCTAATCTAATCTAATCTAATCTAATCTAATACTATACTAAAACCAAGTAGTCGATCATAATTTTTCGGCTCAAAACTTCCGCTTCAAATGTGTATGCGTCGGTCCATCTGCATAAATTGATTTCCCCAGACAATTAAAGCTTTTATTAGAAGTCAAAAAGATTTTTCTTAATCCAACCACTTTAGTGTACCAAGGATATCACCTTTATTATGAATTCAAATTTTAATTTGCATGCCCAGAAACCGTAACTAAGTTTTTTAATTCAAGTTCTGTTCACAAAGTACGATGCTCACCATTATAAATAGATGTGGTTTTTCTATTCCATATGAGAATTGATGGTCGTCAATTGGGTAAAAAACTCTCTATTTACTGTCTAAATATATATAAATATGAAAAAATCTGCAGTAGACTTATAATTAAGTTTTTTTTTATATTGTGTAGTTTTACTTTTGTAGCTAAACATTCATTTATATCCATATCGTGTTTGAATTAGTTTGTAGATCATTAATGTTCTCCTATTTTTGTAGGTACATAGTGGTGGAATCATGAAGAGCTCAAGTAATGAAGACAACTATAGACAAAAAGTTGTGAATGGTTGAAGCTAATATATATTATGATTTGGTTCAACAATGGAAGAAAAATCTGGGTAAGAACCACAGATATTTCTCATAACTTACTAAAAAAAAAACAAAGCTTCATGTCATAAGATATGTGAAGATTAGTCTGACCGAAATTATGAAATGAAATAACATATCACTAATTAAACTTATCTGACAGTGATGTACTTATTTCACATTTGTATACATTTTGAGAAACTCAGGTCTTCTTGAGCAACACGCTGCTTGAGCTATTTCACAAACTTAATTGACCGGCTAATTACATGAATTTTGCATGCAGGGGCTCAAACAAGCATAAAAAGTCAGGATATATAAGAAAATAACGTCCACTTAGCATCTAGAAAAGTCTTGTCTTCATCGCTTCCGAATAATCAAATCTGAAAAATCAAATTGTTTAGATATATGAACTGATATATGAGAAATAAACATAATAGATATGTAATAATTATAATATAAATTAATTAAATATTAAAAGTATAAAAATGAAATTTCCATTGTAGAGTGAAATATAGAGTTGACCCTTAGAGTACAATAGAATGAACTATTGGACGCAAAAAAAAGTAAGAAAAAAGAATCAGATTAAGAGAGAGAGGGTGAGTTGGAAACCCTATGATTCTATGAGATCGATACATTTTTTCTTTGGAAGCATAAAATTGGGCTATCAATTAAAATCTATTTCTGGCCCTATTGTAATATAATTTGAATGTGCCCACAGGTATATAGAATTTTATTTCATTTATTTTTTTGAAACGAGCATATAGAATTTTATTTTTTTTTATTTTTTTGAAACTCAAATTACTTTAAATAAATTATACGTACATTGCATATTTACAAAATTAAAACTTGAGAAGATTCCGCTCAATCTCATGGTTCCATTTTAAATGTTGCATATTGGAAAATAATTCACAAATTTATGATATTTTTATTACAATTTTAATTTGACCTATATAGTAATTAAATTAAGACTATTTTAAATATAAAAAATATAAGATGCTCCCCGTGCAACGCGGGGTACAATACTAGTTTGGTAAAATATCGAAATAGCAAAAAAAAAAAATGTAAATAAAAAGAGGTGGATAGATTTTTCTTACGTTAATCTGTATATTATACTAAAACAAAAGTGTGAATTCAGTTTTCCCGCCTAAAGTTTGGTTCTATGTCTCTTCAGTTGCTCAACCTATCTTTAAGGCTTTCATGTCTGTTCAGATTCCCAACACAGCTTAGAATTTGTAGCTATTAATATATCATCGCTTAAGTCTACCCACTTTACAATGAGGCCGCCCATTTGATTTTCACAATATAACTTCAGTCTGGTTTTGAAGGCTTTTTTAAGAATGCCTTTGAAGGTGTAAAAATATTTACATATTTTCACTGTAGTTATTTTAAGAATGCTTTTGCAGGCATTTAGCTATCATGTTTTGCAACCTAATTTTATTTTTTCTTTTTAATTTTCATTTTAGCAGTTGTCAATTTGTCATATTATCTCCTGATTCATCAGTCCAATGAGTCTTTATTTTAGAGTGACGCTCTTTTTTGGGTGAGAAATTTAACGATGTATTATTTCTCCTCTAAAAATTTGTGTGTACACGATGTAATATTGAAGATAGCGATACACTATTTGTTCCGCAGACCTTCGAAGAAAGCTTATGAATTTTTCGTGTCTGGCGATACACAATAAGAGCTTCGGAATTACTTTGCGGCAACTGAACTAAATGGCGCAAGACGTCAGAGGATTGTCGATGAAAGGGTTCTATTATGAAGAGGAAAAGTCAAATTCGGGTGAATATTTTTTGGAAGCTGAAGATGTTTGAATGAATTTAATTTCACAAAAAATGATGTACGTATCTTGAATTTTTTATTTATTTTTTATTTTGGAAGAGGTCATGAAATGTTTTTAATATATATGGATTTTTTTTTTAATTTTATTTGTTTAGTTTCCTTTTTCTGTTGACATAAAAGATAGGTTTAGGAGAGGAAGAGAAGTCCTGTGAAGATGAGAAGCGACTATGACAAAGTTCTAAGGTGGTTTTATTTCTTTCCAATTGCATTTTCTATTTTTGCTACTTCAAAGTCCTAAATTTACTTTAGATATGTGGGTTGTTGCATTATTTTTACGGGTCAAAAATTGTTAAGTATTTTTTTGGTAAATCATTAAAAATTAGTATTTATTATGAAAATGTGGGCTATAAGAATTATATAATTTAATTTTTTTTTTGTCGAAAGTTGCATTGTTGTCTGCGTATATCTAACTGCATTATTGTAATTTACTTTTTTCTATATAATAATTGAGACAATGTTGTTTATATAAAAAGAACATAAAACGTACCCCTGCAATGCGGGGGTACAATACTAGTTTAATATAAAACGAGACTAGTAGGTAGCCCGTCGAAATTCGACGGGAAGTAACTTTATGTTTTAATTTATATGTATACATTTTAAAAATAATTTTTATATCTTATTTAGAAGTTGTGATATTGTTCGCGTTAATTATTAATCAAAATTAACAAATTAATTTTATTTCACGTATCTAAATTTATAATTATGAATTGTTTAGAATTTTTCTACATGTTCGTCATAATCTCAGTTAAAATAGTGACTTTACTGTACATACTCGTCTCAAATCCGTTGAGTAATACTCGATAAAAATATGAATACTCCAAGTAATATTAATTAAATTAGTAAAAATCCTTCTTTATATGTTATTTGAACTGCCTCGTTGGTTTATTCTAAATTGCTCGATAAAAATATAAACAAAGTTAATATGAATTAAAATTAGTAAAAATCCTTCCCTTTTAATTATATTTGAACCGTCTAGTTGGTTCTTGTTAAATCGATATCTCTAATCTTTGTCAAAATGCGAAAAAAAAATATGTTTACATCTTCAAAGTAATATTAATTAAAATTAGTAAAAATCCTTCTTTCTATGTTATTTGAACTGTCTCGTTGATTTATGCTAAATTATTCAATAAAAATCTAAATAAATTTAATATTAATTAAAATTAGTTGAAATTCTTCTTTTAAGTATATTTGAACCGTCTCGTTGGTTCATGCTAATTAAATCGATATATCTAATCTTTGTCAATTTTATAATATTAAATATATATATATATATATAGATTATTATATATGAATTAAGAATGTATAAAATAAGGATTTATAAGAATGTATTACGAAATTGTTATTATTTTAATATGTGTAATAGAAGAAATTAATTAAATAGAGGGAAAGATAAATATGAGATGTGATTAATAGATAAACATTTGATATTTCAAGAATATGAAATTAATAAAATTTTAATTAATAAAAATTAGAATATATATGAATTAAAATTAGACAAATTACCAGAATAAAGGAAAATCTGAACGAAACACCGTGGAGGGGGCAGCTTTATTTTCGTATTATAAAAATATATAAACAAAGTTAATATTAATTAAATTTAGTAGAAATTCTTCTTTTAAGTATATTTGAACCGTCTCGTTGGTTCATGCTAATTAAATCAATATATCTAATCTTTGCCAATTTTATAATTTTAAATATATATATATATATATAGATTATTATATATGAATTAAGAATGTATAAAATAAGGATTTATAAGAATGTATTACGAAATTATTATTATTTTAATATGTGTAATAGAAGAAATTAATTAAATAGAGGGAAAGATAAATATGAGATGTGATTAATAGATAAACATGTGATATTTTAAGAATATGAAATTAATAAAATTTTAACTAATAAAAATTAGAATATATATGAATTAAAATTAGACAAATTACCAGAATAAAGAAAAATCTTAAAGGAGCACCGTGAATGGGGCAGCTTTATTTTCGTATTAGTAATAGATGTTAGTAAATACTTAATTAAGATTACTAATGGGAGGGAGACACGTCAGCATTTCGAGGAAATATTGTCGTTGAAAATGTATGTATTTTCTAACGAATTTTAGCCGGCAATTTACCCAAATTGGATAATTAAAAGGTTAGTAAAGATGGGAATTTGTTTTAAGTACGTCTTTACTCATTTTGACTCGTGATTCTATCAAGTGATATTGTACATATTTTTGTATTTTTTTTAAATCATATTTTTGTAATTTTGAAATAATAGAATCTACAATTATTATGATTTATGACTATCATATGAGTGTTGCATACTACTAATTTACAAAGCGCTCGAAGAACTTTAAGAAGATATAGTACTCTATTGATTATTTAGTATTGAAGTACATTAAGTTTAGTGATTGTATCATCTCCCAAAAAAAAATAATAATACTTTTTGGACATATATATCTGGACACAAAATGATATATTAATAATTTTAACTTAAGATTTATCTAATAAAATAATGGTGATGGTTAGTGTTCTAATATAATTTACTTAATTACCCTTAACTTCCATTTTAGATAGAAAGAATTTGCACCTAATTTCAAATTTAATTAAATAATTATATTTTATGTATTGAGGCTGATTTGAGAATTAGTACTGCTAAGGATGTGTCTTTAACATAGATAGTTGAGTTAATGTACTTTAATATTTTCTTTTAATTACAAAATTAAATAAATCAGTAAAACGGGCCGAACCGCTCCATTTTCGTAAACGGGCTGAATTATGTCCGGACATTTATGTCCAAATAGCATCACTCAAAAAAAAATGTGATTGTATATAAATGTGACAAATTGATATAAACGGAAATTAGTATTAATGTTTTATTAATATTTTCTTATAACTTAATGGTCTGTCTATTTGCCTCATAATTTCTAAGTTGTATGTAAATTGACTATAGACTAAATTATGCCTTTATTTATTACTCTGTGTAATTAATGTAGTGCAGTGATTAATTAACTATTATTGAACTCTACGAAAAAGTTGACTTAACTCGGTCAGCACTACAAGCCCAAAGACTACATAATCTTGAGCTTCTTTTGCAATTTTTCCACAAAGTCTAATTCAGGCGATCTAATTTATGACAGTCGGATAGTCGGATTTTTGACTTGCACAGTGATGTAGCTATAGTAGAACATATGTACATCCAGTTCGACAAGAAACGATGTTTTATCAAGTTATTAAACGACATCACATGCATATATTGAATAAAATTACGTTGTTTCTTAATTAGATTGCCCGGATTTAAATCCACCAAAACTATTATTTTATCCACAAAAATTAGATTGGGGAAATATCAACAAAACTTATGGCCCGAAATTTTCTATGATATATTGTAACTGGTCCGATGAGAATGGGCTTCGGATTTAATATGAACCGTTATCTATTTAATATTTGTCAATAGGATAATTCTAAACATAGCCACTAAATTTCTCTTTATAGCCTCATATTTAAAATTAATTATAAAAAATTAATAAATATATAATTTTATCCTTATAATCCCTTCATCTCTGTAACTACAAAAATACAAATAAAAAACACACATTTGCCTACTGCACGCATATGTAGCCTCTGTTCTTTCTTATAATATCTTTTGTCCGCTTTATCATTTCATCAACTCATCAACTCATCAAATCTCACCAAATTTTTTAGGAAAAGACATCGGTTACGAACAATATCAACTATGAACCTGACAACCTGCAAAATTTTCAAGCAAGGGGCTACGCCTTCGGCCTTTGGCGGCACTATAATTTGTAGGAGTTCTAGATATAAATTAATCCATTTGAAAATTTCCTTTCCATCACAATTAAGATCATATACCAGATGCGATCTCCTATTAATTGTGATATGATTTAAATGGTGCTGCAAGGGAATTTTTCAAATGTAATTTATATCTAGAATCCTACAAATTTTCTAGAACTTATTGAACGCTACACTCACGAGCCGACGTTTTTATCTGCAGAGATGGAATGAATTATCGAAAGAGAAAGGTGAAATCTTTTTCACCCGCCTCTCTCTCTACGTGGGGAATAAGAATTTTTTCATTATTTTTTATAAAGGTTTTTCGAGCGGCACGAGAAAGAAATTATCTTTCGTGATCTGGAAAAGATCGCCATGGGCAATAAAATAAAAATTCGGATTATTGGGGTTATAGTGATGAAGGGGGTTATGAGGGCAAAATAGTACATTTAATAATTGTTATTATAATTTTTTAAATAAGAGGCCATAAAGATAAATTTGGAGGCTATGTTTAGAATTACTCTTGTCAATATTGGTTTTTAAGTTTTCAAACTTAATCCAAAATCCAAATATGTAGGCAAAATTTATAAGTTTAATTAATTAATTCGTTAAAAGTTGATGGAATATCATATCCATGTCTCTTATTTTGCCTATCAGTGCAAATAGGGGTGAGCAGACCCACCCCGAACCTGTGAAATCGGCCCGAACCGACGGGTTCGGGGCGGGTCGGTCCGATTTCTTAGTGTAGTCGGTCTAGGGTGGGTCGCATAATGTGGACCGAAAATTTTTCGGGTCGGTTTCGGTTTCATAATCCCAAGCTCGCCAGAAACCGAACAGACCCGTATATATATATATATATATATATATATATATATATATATATATATATATATTAAACAATTATTTATTTTATTTTTTAATTAAAAAATATTTAATATTTTTATTTTTTTGATTGCTTTCCTGAGTCTCATTCTGTAATTCATTCACGCCCTAACCTAATTCTCACCTCACCTCGCACGTCGCCAGCCACAGCCAGCCACCTCTCATCGTTACCGGCTAGTCACCTCCGGCGCCACCGCGGCACGCCGACCCGCCTCCACCGCAGCAGACGATGACTCCGCCTGTTTCGAACTTTTGAGGGTTTCCATTTCCAGTTTATGTTTAGGCTTTAGAATTGGGGCTCGAATTTAGCTCGATTTAGGGCTTCTTCGACAAAACTTCTAAGCCCAAAGACATCTGATCTATCAGAAGACTTCTTCTGGACTATTGTGTTGCCGAGGCGTGGAAAAGAAGTGCAGTTATGGGCACCAATAGATCTTGAAACAAATCCAAAGAGAGAATCAAAACTGATGCAAATTAATATTCAAAAATTTGGTGCAAAAACAAGGGAAAAGCCTATTGCCCAAAACTATCCATTTATTTTCGGTTTGGACCGAAACCGAACCGAAATGGAGGTTCGGTTTCGGTTCGGATTCGGCTCAGTTTGTACCCTTTGTTCGGTGCGGGTCGGTTCTAAATTTCAGAAGAATTAATGATATAAACAAGGAAATCAACAACATACAATAATATTAATTTATAGATATGCAATGTGTGAATGTATCATTTTTTTCTTTTTGGTTATATTTTCGGTTGAAGCTCCAATTTTCATCTATTTCTAGCTAGCGTATAACTGAAGATTTCATCTTGATTTTAACCACTAGATAAATAGTATTGTTAACAATTTTGTTATTGATCTACTCTATAGTGATACATAGAGTTTAATTTTTTTTTTTTTTAAATATCAGCTTGAAACATGTTTGCCATATCATTCTTACACTATTGGATTAACTAATTTACAACAATTCTCGAATTCATAATAATTTTTGCCAAGAAACAAGAGCTTTTTAGAGAAATCCGAAATGATGGGCCCAAAGAGAAATTAAGGACAAGGGCCTTTTAGAAAGAAAAAAAGCCCAAATAATGGGGATCCAAAAATATTAATCAACGGCTCAGATCTTACTACCAGGCTCAACAAATAAGAACCGTCAGATATGATAAAACCCCAGTTCTTATTTACCTGAGCTGAAACCAATCACTCTTCCTGCCGTTTGAACAACCCCCCACCTCCCCACCACCACCGCTGCCGCCGCAACCGGCAAATCTTCATCGACTGCCACCGTAAGTTCATAGCAGCTTCCTCTTTAATTCTCGGTACATTTTCATTTATTGTGTATTTATACGAAGATTTGTTTAATCTGATTGTGTTTCTCCGTTTGTGCATTTGTATTTTATTAATAGAGATTTGTGTCTGTTTGTTAAGGTTATAATGCGTTAATAGGGATTTTTGTTGATTTTATTTGTATTCGTATAAGCTGATCTCATGAAGTCGAAATTTCTACGTAGCTTATGTCAAATATTTATGCTTTAGTTTGAATCTCGAGTTTTACTTGAAATTAGGATTGTGCTTTACTTTCGATATATTTACATGAGGATTCATCTTTTTTCATTACTGAAATGCTATATCAAATGCTCGACATATAGCTGGGAGGGAAGAATAAAGGAATTTATTGTTAGTGTGGGTGTGTGGGTGTGTGTTTATCTGTGTAAGAATTAGTTCGTCTAAGTTTTTGTCAAAATATTAGTGTGTTGATTGGGTTTTTATTAGGTGCATGTTCTGTTTGTGGTATTTTTTTTTAAAGAAGTGTTAATATTTGGAAGAAGTAATCATTTCAATTTGTTTTGTGTAGGATGGCTGAGAAGGGAGGACAAATTGTTCCAGAGTCTGTTTTGAAGAAACAGAAGAGAGCCGAAGAATGGGCTTTGGTAAAACAGCAGGAGGTTGCAGCTATTAAGGAAAAGAAGGCTGCAAACAGGAAGCTGATTTACAACAGAGCTAAGGACTACGCGAAGGAGTATGCAGCACAGGTGTTCTTGGAGACTTTTGCTATCTGTATCTGCATCTGTGTGTTACGTTACTGCATGTTCGTTTACTTAACTTGTGCTGTGTTCATGTGCTTTAGGAGAGGGAGCTCATTCAGTTGAAGCGTGAGGCGAGGTTGAAAGGAGGATTCTATGTGAACCCTGAAGCTAAGTTGCTGTTCATCATTCGCATTCGTGGGTATGTATTCGTGTTATTTGGTGTGACATGATTTGTTTTGTATGATTGATATTAGTCTAACTTACTTTTCTTTCTGGATTGCTCAGTATTAACGCAATGCACCCAACAACAAAGAAAATTTTGCAGTTGCTGCGTTTGCGACAGGTGATGTTTCATATCCTTTTGTTTCTATTACAGTTCGTTAAGATATTGGTTTTGCAGTTGTGGGGTTATCTCAACTTAGTTATGGTCTATGATCAATTTCTTGAGGTTGGCAATTAGATAGTTAGCCCACTTAATGCAACTGTAGCTGTTTAAATGGATGTCATGCTCGATGGTAGAACCGACTGAAAACTGATATATTATGTTTGCTTATCATATTAAGATGCAGCTGCAGCAGCTCCTGTATTAAAGCTTAAAATCCTTTTTGTTCTATGATCTGCTTAATTAGCTATGAACAACTGTTTTTTGGTAGTGTTAACTTCAAAATGTTATGTTATCAGGCATGCATTAGGTGGAACAAAAAAGAGTGTAGCAAATTTTTGATACTATACACACCGTTGAGTGTTAATATATATCTTGTTGGACAATATTGCCTTTTGAAATCTGTCCGTTTCTCATGATAAACTTTTTGATGCAGATTTTCAATGGAGTGTTCCTAAAAGTTAACAAGGCAACAGTGAATATGCTGCACAGGGTTGAACCATACGTGACTTTCGGGTATGCTTCTAGAAACTAGGTCTACCACTTAGAATAGTTTCTTTCCTAGATTTGCTGACCAATTTAGAATGCTCTAACTTTCAGGTATCCCAACTTGAAGAGCGTGAAAGAACTGATATACAAGAGAGGTTACGGCAAGGTCAACAAGCAGCGCATTGCATTGACAGACAACTCAATCATCGAGCAGGTTAGTTTATCTATCCAGAAGCAGGCTTCTTCTACTTTGCCACACATTCTTTGAGTATTTTCACTGATGACCAATTTGTGTTCCAGACTCTCGGCAAACACGGGATTATCTGCATCGAAGATCTCATCCATGAGATCCTGACTGTTGGCCCCCACTTTAAGGAGGCTAACAACTTCCTCTGGCCGTTCCAACTTAAGGCACCCTTGGGTGGTCTCGAGAGGAAGAGGAATCACTACGTCGAAGGAGGTGATGCTGGAAACCGTGAAGACTACATCAACGAGCTCATCAGAAGAATGAACTAGGTTTTGCAACCGTAGTATATTTCGGCATTTTGAGGTTGTTTTGCTGCATTACTGTAAGATCGACAAGTCTTTCCCATTGTTTTTTTTTTTGTTCTGCTTAATTAGAAATCTGCTTTCACTTTCTGGTACACTATTATATCATGCTTGTTCTCTAGACATTTTTGAGCTAAAATTTACATGAGATTATTATCTATGGTTTGTTTAGACATCACCAAATTGGGCCTTTTGTTTTCATACCTCCTAATTGAAGTCGATCTCTATAAATTGTTTATTGCTGTTGGTATCTTTCCATGGCTTCTACTCTAGACATTTTTGAGCAAAAATTTACATGAGATTATTGTTCGCTATTTTATTTCACACCGCAAGTGCACGGGCGCAATTGTGTACAGGGAAGCAAGGTCGTATCCACAGAAACTGTATTAATTCTAGCAAGTACTACTTTCAACTGTTATCCCACTATTTAGACTTTTAAACTTTAAAATTTGATTAAACTAATGATGCAAATAATTAAATAAAGATAAAATAAATAAAAGCAAGGGAAAATATTTTGGATTAAAATAAAAAGAGAATATCCCAAGGTTTCGATTTCAATGGATAATTAAATTCAAACCTTCATCAATCAATCAATTAACACAAAGACTCAACTCTTCCTAAAACAATCACAAATTTAGTTCAAACCCACTTCCGTGACGAATGAACCGTTGATCACATGCATGGTCACCGTTCCCGACTAACATCATATGCATGCAACTCCAAAAAGATTGATTAGATTAAATGCTCTCACACAAAACTCAAGACCTTTCGGCTATATTGTAAAGTGTGTCCTATGTTCTAGATCATGTGCTAATTATCTTCTTCCGATCTCAAATTAACACATCAAATCATGCACAATTGGTAGCTAAACAATTAAGCAAACAATCAAACCAAGAACATAAGAAAGAAGAGAAGGTCGTAATTGATCAACTAATTAATATTTAAACTCAATCATCCATCTACTCTCTAACCCTAGGATAAAAGAAATTAGCTACTCATAGTCATAATAAATATAATCCAAATATTGAAAAACATAAAAAAACCCTAAGATGAATCTTGGTCTTGAATGCCTCCAATCTTCACTTCTCGTCTTCAATCTTCAAATCTTCTCCCAAGCACAAAAGTGTATGAAAATAAAAATCTAATGTATCTCTCTCAATCAACCACCCTCAAACAATATAATACAAGGAGTATTTATAGGTGGGAAAAGACTACAATTTGATTAGGGTAATGAATTGGGCCAAGAAAGGAAGCATAAACGAAGAAGGAAACATGTTGGAAAAATCCGTCGGGCCATGCGGTCGCATGCCGGACCGCATGGGTCGCATGCCTTGATTTTGGGGGGGTGCCATGCGGCCGCATGCCGGACCGCATGCCCCTGCTCCTGCGCGCAGCGTTTTTGTTTTGGCTCGTTCTCCCTCATTTTAACTCCGATTTTGGATCCGTTTTCGCCTACGAACTCCTATCAAACTCTACTTTCATCCTATCATACTCAATTTGCATAAGCTTTACTCCATTTTTCCTGAAAAATTAGACAAACAACGAACGAACATCATATTTCACAAAATAACAATACTTAAGCACAAAACTCATTCCAAACATGATTTCCTACCACAAAGTGACTTCAATTAAGCTCATATAGATGAGAAAATCCATGTTTATCAATTATTATCTTGCGGTTGTTGGCAATTTCTTGCGGTTGTGTTTATTTTTTTATCCATCTAAATAGAGGAATAATATAATGTGGTATAGAACTACAAATTTGATCAATAATACTTTTCGGACATAAATGTCCGGACATAATTCAGCCCATTTAGAAAAATGGAGCGGTTCGACCCGTTTTACTTATTTATTTAATTTTGTAATTAAAATAGAATAATTCCCTATGATACGGACTATAGTATTCTAACTGTCAATAATAGAATAATTTCTCTCTCATCTCATGAACTCGACTAATTGAGCAATCTTGGTGTGTTTAGGTGTAATTAATCGAATTTATAATTATTTTGATTTAATTTCCTATTTTTTTTTCATTTTTTTGAGGAAAAATTAAATATTACCTCATTAGTAGGAAAATTTAATTTTCAGCAACTTTGCCTTGGAGTTTTTCAGCGTCATACGATAATTTTAATTTTTCAGCAACAAAGTGACTAAAATTAAATACTATAGTCCGTGTTATGATTAATCTCATGTCAATTTGGAGCTAAAACATATAAATTTAGAGCCAAAATAGGTAAAGGGTAAAATGGTAACTCTGCATATTTTCTTTTAACTACAAAATTAAATAAATAAGTAAAACGGGTCGAACCGCTCCATTTTTCTAAATGGGTTAGATTATGTCCGGTCATTTATGTCCGAATAGCATCACTCAAATTTTATATCTTGTTTGGTATGAATGATAATATATTTATCTCAATCCTTAAGGGAGGGACCATAATATCTTGTTCACTTTGCACGAAATTGTTGAATAAAGGAAGAAATGTCAAACAAATAAGAGGTAAATTGTGGTATAATATTATCACTCCTTTTCCTAGGCATAAAATTATACCTTGGGCAAGGAAAACTGGTCAGCCCGAAATTTAATACTTCTTGCCCGAATTTTTTCATTATATTAAAGCAAACAATATAAGGTGGTAAAATAATATTATCCATCACTATCACTCAAAGTGAACGCACCCAATGAATATTATGAGGTGAAGACAGATATGCTGCTCACCATTCAGTGATCACCGCTGACGTTTTAGTTTATGTTAATATTTTTTAATATTATTTTTTATATCGATATCTTAGATAATATTATCGGGATTATCAATGATATAAATTACGTAAAAATTGAAGTCTAATTTATATATGTTTTCACCTTGTTGAAGTTAAAAGAAAAAGTATAAATTGAACGTAATTTGTAAAATTATGATACAATAAAAATTTCTTGAGTATTAGAACAAAAGATAATATTAAAAAATAAATAGAAAATTAATAATATGGGCTAAAGTATCATCTTTCCTTCAATTTGAGTAAATGCAGTTTGGAGTCGAAAGGACTGCTCTATAAGAGGTAAATACTAAAATTGTTCTCAAAACTTGAGAGGATTTATTATGAAATTAGAAATTTTAGGATTTTTGTTTTTATTTTTGTAACTTTGTTTTTATGAAAGTTACATAAACAACCGTTATTGTTGCCTTTTTTTTTTTTTTAAGGAAAATCAATTGTTGTTTTAGATTAACTAAATGTGTATTTTTTTTGTAGAAAAATTAGACATCAATCGCTTATACATAATAAATAATTAAGACAATATCCATTATTATTATGTGCAATATTCGTAATTATTTTAAACTCTGGCCTGGAGCAGAAAATATATATACAAGTAAAAAAATTAAATATTTTTTTGTATATAGTTCATTTTTGCTGTTTTACCACATCCCTAACAAAATGAAGACAAAATATTCAAACGAACGATCTACTTTGTAATGCGAGTCTGGTAAAATTTGTAATGTCATGTGATACTTCAGATTTGAACATTCTACCTACATTTGTAATAATCCAAAGGGAATTTTATACTTAGAAACAAAAAAGAAGCCATAAAAATATTCCAACTTAAATAGAGATCGACTTCAATTAGGAGGTATAAAATCAAAAGGCACACTTTGGTGATGTTTAAACAAACCATACATAAAAATCTCATATAAATTTTAGTTCAAAAGTGTCTAGAGAACAAGCTTGATATAATAGTGTACCAGAAAGTGAAATCAGATATCTAATTAAGCAGAACAAAAAAGAACTGTGGGGAAGACTTATCGATCTTACAGTAATGCAGCAAAACCACCCAAAAATACTATAGTTGCAAAACCTACTTCATTCTTCTGATGAGCTCGTTGATGTGTCTTCACGGTTTCCAGCATCACCTCCTTTGATGTGTATATATATATTAAACAATTATTTATTTTATTTTTTAATTAAAAAATATTTAATAGTTTTATTTTTTTGATTGCTCTCATGAGTCTCATTCTGTAATTCATTCACGCCCTAACCTAATTCTCACCTCATCTCATTCTCACCTCACCTCGCACGTCGCCAGCCACAGCCAACCACCTCTCATCGTTACCGGCCAGTCACCTCTGGCGCCACCACAACAGACAACCACCCCGCCTGTCAATTAGGGCTCGAAGCCTCGAAACGAAATAAGGTAAATTCTGTTTCGAATTTTTGAGGGTTTCCATTTCCAGTTTATGTTTAGGCTTTAGAATTGGGGGTCGAATTTAGCTCGATTTAGGACTTCTTCGACAAAACTTCTAAGCCCAAAGACATCTGATCTACCAGAAGAAGTCTTGTGATAGATCAGATGTCTTTGGGCTTAGAAGTTTTGACGAAGAAGCCCTAAATCGAGCTAAATTCGAGCCCCAATTCTAAAGCCTAAACATAAACTGGAAATGGAAACCCTCAAAAATTCGAAACAGAATTTACCTTATTTCGTTTCGAGGCTTCGAGCCCTAATTGACAGGCGCGGTCGTCGTCTGCTGCAGTGGCTCTAACAGTGCTAGTATTAGTAACATTGTCACAACTCTCTGATCATACTGAGAAATTATCCAACAAAATCCATGCAAATATGCAGCCTAGGAGGATTCCTTCAAAAGGGCCTAATTCACCACCAATCTTGGCCTCCTGGATTCTTAGGACGAGGGGCGAAAACAAGAGGATCATGAGGCTTTTGAAGGCTATATATCATCCAAGAAATCACTATCTTCTGCAGCTTGATTCATCAGCTTCTCATCATGAGAGATTAGAGTTATCCATTTTAACTCAATCTGAGATAGTGTTTGAATAGCTTGGGAATGTTGATGTTGTTGGAAAGAGTTATGCTGTGAATCCAATGGCTGCTTCTGGATTGGCTGCAGTTCTTCATGCTGCGGCTCTGCTTCTCAGACTACGCGATGATTGGGATTGGTTTGTAACTTCTAATATTGTTTTTTTTTTTTTTCCTTAAATGAGACAGCATATTCACGTTTCAGGTCCCGGGACAGATTTGGAGGCAAATTCAGTTTTGCGCGGCTGTCTTCATTTGATTGATTTAATATCTACAACTCTTGTGATCTGATAAAAAGAAACAAATATTTGTTGAGCTTAGCAACCTGGCCAAAATCAAGAGTATAAATTCAAAGGAAAATTAAATTGCAATACTTCGGCCATAAAGAGTGGGAGGAGATAATGGGTGCTACTTCTGTCAACTCGTACAAGAACATTTCGACCCTGAATGGATCTAGAGTTGCAGAGAACGTGGCGGATCTAGTAGTGGATGGAATGATCCTGGTGCTGTAAAAGGTGGAGGGATGATATGGGGGAGATGAGTGGCGACATCAGTAGTTGGCGAAAGAAAAGAAAAAAAGTTTCCTGGTGATTGTGAAAGCAAAGGAGGTGTGTAAACACAAATTTTATGTATTTAATATAATAAACACAATAAATCGTGTACAAATAAATATTTGTAGATCAAAATAGAAGTGCGGGTTGCGATCTCTATTTTATTCTCTGATTCGTCTCTTCGATTTGTTCTTGA
Organism: Agastache rugosa; assembly: GCA_031470985.1. Lineage (NCBI taxonomy): Eukaryota > Viridiplantae > Streptophyta > Magnoliopsida > Lamiales > Lamiaceae > Agastache > Agastache rugosa. The sequence goes on along the minus strand of CM062607.1, from coordinate 32,603,817 downwards.
ACGATCTTCAAACAGTTTCCGGGATTTTCGGAGATTTAGCGTCTCCTTGATCTTTATCGGATTTGATGTTTGACTTTATAACGTTAATCCAGAGGGCCGGCGCCTTATTTCTGAATCAAACGTTAGACTTTGGATGCTTTTGGTAAGAACGTCTTGCTTCCCACGAAGAACGTCTTGCTTTCCTTGAAGAACGCCTTGAATGTTGGAGAGGATTTTTAGATAAATTCTCTACAACTCTTGAGCTCTTCAATATGATTTTTTTTTGTGTCTATGACCTCTCTAATCACCTCTATTTATAGGTGAAAATAGAGCAGATTTGGTGGGCTTTTGGGCTCTATCTTGGGCTTTGGGGATGAGGTGGCACAATCTTATTGGCTCCTAAAAATTTGTACTTATCATAATCAAATCCTGTATTTATCATAATCAAATATTTGATTTTCCATGCAGATTTGACACATGGCGACTTCTCATTGGTCGAAAATCTCCATGTTTTAAATATCAATTTATATTTATTTAATTTAGGAATTATCTTTACTTAAATTCCTAAAATATAAATAAAAGATATAATTTGATATATATTTATTTATTTTTCATGTGTAACAATTTAATTGAACGTGAATTTTATATGTCTACAAATGCCCCCTTGACACTTATTTGTAGACAATTTATCTTGAAAACGAATAAGTCTCAAGATTTTGAATTTATAAATAGTTTAAACTCATATTTAGGAGCTCTTGATCTTTGAAGTATGAAAGTTTAAACTCTTTTCATAGAGTTCTTTATTTAAAATTTGAATTTATAAATAGTTTAGACTCGTATTTAGGAGTTCTTAATTTATAAATAGTTTAGACTCGTATTTAGGAGTTCTTGAATTTGTATATATTATATATATATATACATTGTTTTGAATTTGGACAACCCAAATTTGTCCGAAAAAGACGCAGCCGCAATTTTCACAATATCTGCAACAGTTTGAATATTTGGGCCAAATTCCAATACATGAACATATATTTCGTCATTAACTTTCCAATTCAGTTTAGCCCAACAAATTTCTTAAAGAATTAAACTTCCTTTCATACAGCCCACTTCTTGATCTTATACATAATCGGCCTCATCAATTTTATAGAGTTTGTCTCAATACTTTGAAACTATAGCCGTAATAAATCCCAGATAAATACGAAACACGACTCCGAAGATTTATTTATCAAGTAACTTTCCTCACACTTGATGGTTATCAATAACATGAAATAATCTCTTCATAGAAATTGAATTGGATTTTCGGATATACACAAATTATTTATTAGAATTCTTATCCCTCCCAAATTCATATGTATTTCCAACTCAAAATCAAGCCTATAAAAGTTTCCACAAGTCTGATCATCATCATGCTTTTCTTTCTTCATCAAAGTTTGTTATTCTCTTAGTCACTAAAGCATTATTTTAATCATATCATCATCATTATTATGAAACTGCATATTACACGTACACATGCTTATTATAATAACATGTTGTAGTCTAACTTGCAAATAATCATAATTAATCTTTAGTGGAGTCCTCTTTAATGCTTTATATAAATCAGTTTGTTCAGCATGCTGACGGGGATGATCATAAAATTTATCATTCCATGTATGCCTTCAAGTTGTTCGATGTTCTGCCTATAAGAATAACTGCTCCTTTTAATTTTCAATTAAATCTGAACTTTTTTCTTTTCTTTCTTCTTCTGTCCTTCTTCACAGGGCATAGCAGCAATCGGAGTTTTGCAAGCCTCCCAACAGTATTTTGAATTTACAATTATTCCCATGCCTTCAATTTTTTTTTTCAACTCCATTCTTTTGACAAACACGTGCTATGTTGACCCTTTTTTTTGTCGATGTTTTGTGCAGCCAACTCCATCATGGTTTACTTCAAAGACGTCACGAAAGGCAAGAAAACTTACTTACCTTGGATAACGAACGTCAACACTTGGAGAAAGAGGCGCACTTAAGAACTTATAAGTCCTTACTTAGCGATGAATGGCCTCAGTTTTTCAACCCAGTCCACACTAATGGATGGTGTCAAACTTTTGAACTAGCAAGAGCGATTACCGCTTGGACTTTACACTCTACTCATCATCATTCCACGGGTAACTCAGACCCGTTGCCTACTTTAGGAAGATGCATGGTTGCTGAAAAACTTTCATGGGGAGATAGCACAGAGTTCGTTGGAGAAGCCCATTACTTTAAAGACTATTGGGAGTGGACCGAAGATATACTTAGCCGCTGCAAAGATGATCTTTGCATGATCGGACTATAAGATCCTGTGTACGTATCTCTTTTTACTTACGATCGGAACACGAAAGTCATCAGAGCATTTTGCGAGTCATGATGCCCTTCCACCAATACTTTAGTTACATCTTCTGGTGAGCTATCAATTTCATTATGGGACTTACATGTCTTGTCTGGACTTCCCATGAATGGCATGCTCTATGATGAAGTAGTTCCGTCTGCGGAAGAATTGTTTGGCGTTGATGGAGAAGGAAGATCACGTATCCCAATAAGTTGCAGACACTGACTCCATAGCTATCACATACTTCGGAGCAAAAGAAAAACTTCCAATATTTCAGTTTCAATCGAAGAGTGGATCAAATTTTGGTCCAAGAATAGCTTAAAGTATCAAAGGCCTCCTACCAGGAAAGAAGCGAAAAGATCAGTGCGTTCCAAGTTAACTCACAATCCTACTGGAAAGCTTGAAGGTCATGTAGCATGGACTTCTGCTCAAAAAGTTCCATTTGCGGAGACAATTATTAGAGAAAGACATTGGCATGAAACTTATTTGGCTACCTATCTTGTTTGTTGGTTGTGTACTTCGTACTTCCAGAAGATGATGCAGACTTGATCTGGCCTAGCACATTCAAGATGGCCAGTAGCATGGCGAGCCAAAAGAAGGTTGCTCTTACTGTTCCTATTTTGACGAACATCTATAGAGGCCTAAACAAGTTTTCCAAGCTTCGCGACTTTACTCGAGTTCATGCAGTAGTTCCCATTCACTTTGTCTATGGTTGGTTGGCACTCTACTTCAAAACTCACTTTCCTCTTGACCAGACGGTGCGCGTACCTCAAATGGTTCAATTTTTGGGAGAATGAGGAGCGCAATATTATGACTCTGTTGAAGCTCGCAAGCGAATTTACAAATGGGATCAAATTTCTTGGAGCTGCACCATGATTGCGAATAATAAGACTATTCTATATAGGGGTGATGAGAATGCTAATGAAGTGGACGGCTCTATCTTTATGGCTATTCGTTCCAACTACTTAGCTTGGAGACTTGGTAATGAGTTTGTCATCGAGCCTTACAGTCCACATCGCTTCAGCCGCCAGTTTGGGTATTATCAGATTCCTCCAGGCATCCTAAAAAAAGATGTTCGTAGAGCTGGCTTTGATGACGACATTCAATATTGGCGTGCTTGTTTGCTCCAAAAGTCTTACAGTAGGGCCACAATTCTAAGTTCGCTCCAAAACGCCAAGAAGTTGTACTCGCTTGCGTATAAGAATTGGTGGCACAAGGTCTATGGAGAGTTCCTTGAAAAGAACTTCACAGTTTTAACTCAACTTCAAGAATATGATGCTTCCAAAGATTGCGGAGAAAACACACGAGAAACTTTGACTCATTTGAAAAATACGAGGAAACGGAAAGCATCTCTGGATGAACCTTCCAATGGCAAGCGTAAATAATCTTCAATTCCTTTAGGAGGTTCTCTTAGTAGCAATATGGACCCTTATAGACACAGTCGTGTTGACTAGCTTAAGGAAGCCTCTATCGAAGATGACGCCGATCATGCATACAATCCTACTCTTGAGGTTATTTTTACCTCTTCTTTTCATATGATTGATTTTTATCATTAGCTCTAACAAATTTTGCTCTCCTTTATTTTTAGAATCACTTGGGACTCATCATTCTAATGGGCAAGCGATAGCTAAACAGGCACCACAAATCAGGGCTAAGTCTGAGTTCAACAGCGAAGCTATCTTTAGTGATCGATGTAAGCAATTCTTGGAGCTATGTTGGGGCGATCTTCAAGCCAAGATAATGAGAACTTCAATTGATGATTTATCATCTGTAGAAGACGAGATACACAAAGAAATGTCATACATGAAGGACTGTTCTCGTGACTTTGATGAATCTCATCTTGAAGAGAGTTTGAACATATTTTTTGCTAAGGCTGGCGACTATGACAAAACAATATCGGCATCTCATAACCTTGGAGGATCTGCTGCCCAACGCTTGAAAGAAGTCGAAAGAAAGTTTCACGATGCAAGTGCCGAAGCAAGTAAGCAAGCTGCCCAAATTGATTCCATCAAACAAGAGATTGCTACACTTTCATCAAACCTAAAGCAACTTCAAGCCGCAAACCAAGCAACTGAAAACAAGGTTCATGATCTCAAAGAAGAATTTGTCAAGCTTAAGAATGCACCTCCGATGGATGACGAAATGGCGAAAAGCTTGAAGGATTCAAAGACTTGTTTGGAGGCTGCTCAACAATCATTGAAAGATCAAAAGCCCTTTGCTTAGACATTGTTTCTTTGTTTTGCTTCACTTTCTTTCTTTTTTTTCCTTCTTTTCCTTTCGTTTTGCTACACTTTCTTTTTTTGTTACTTCTTTTTAGTATGCGATAAAGTACTTTATATTTTTTTCATACTTCTTCTTGTGCTTTATATCTTTCATCTTTAATACTTGCACTTATAAATCACAACTATCCAATTTAAATTACAATTCAAAATATGATCGTAATAATCTAACTTGAAGGAAAACACAAAATATGACAGAACTTAGAATATATCTAAGCTGCCTACGTACCCTTTTATATAAAAAGGATCAAGTCAAAACGTAGTTCAAAAGATCAACTTGAATTTTAAGAGGGGGGTGCCGTACACAGTTTATACTCATGCGGGCCAGGAGTGACTATTTTTTTAACCACTATATAGACAAAGTGGAGTATATATCAGTTTAACCACATAAATTTACCTTTTGGTGGGATAATTAAGTTTAACCACATTAACTTTACTCTTGGTGGAGAAGTTAGCAGTTTAACCACGTACACTTTCTTTGGTGGGTGTCTTTCACAGTTTATACTCATGCTGGCCAGGAGAAACATGCAGTTTAGGCTCGTGCGTCATGGAGATGTCTTCTATCTCTTTTTGGCTTTTTTCTTTTTTTGTTTTTGTTTTTGTTTTTGTTTTTTTTGCAGGTACACCATTTTTTCCTTTTTTTTTTCAGGTACACTTTTATCTTTTAAGGATAGTAGCACTTCAAGAACTTCCCGTTGATTGGACCAACTCTCACATTTTCTTTGGAGATCAACTTGTATGCGCCGTTGGTGTAGACTTCCTTGACAACATAAGGGCCATTCCATCTCGACACAAATTTATTCCCAACACGATGAGTGGTGATGATTGGCCTTTTCACAGCTAGCACTAAGTCTCCAACTTGAAAAGAGCGTGGCCGGACTTTCTTATTGAAAGACTTTGAAAGACGAGCTTGATAGCATTCCAGTCTTTGTTGAGCCTCAAGTCTTTTTTCATCCAAGGCTTCTAATTCTTCAAGGCGTAGACGAGCATTCTCTTCTTCAGTCAAGCCCTCTTGGATATCAATCCTCAATGACGGAATTTGTTGCTCAAGGGAATTTACAGCGTCTACGCCATACACCAAAGAATATGGAGTTACTTGTGTAGGAGTCCTATGGGTAGTTCTGTAAGCCTACAATGCTTCACCAATTTTTTCATGCCAATCACGCTTTGTCTTTGCCACAACTTTCTTCAATAAGTTGCACAGTGTCTTATTGAAAGCTTCAACCAATCCATTAGCTGCTGCATTGTACATGGATGACTTTCTCTGCTTGAAACCAAACTTTTCACAAAGCTTATCTATGAAGGCATTACTAAAGGACTTTCCATTATTAGTAATGATGTATCGGGGAATTCCATGTCGGTAGATGATATGGCCTTTGATGAAATCAGCAACGTTTTCTTTCTTTACTTCTTTTAATGGTATTGCTTCAGCCCATTTGGAGAAGTAATCTGTCGCAGCCAAGATATATAAATACCCCTTTGATGATTTTGTCAAAGGCCCTACAACATCCATGCCCCAAGCATCAAAAGGCCATGAAGCGACTGTGGGGTGTAGTGGCTCGGGCGGTTGATGAATGAGATTTGCGTGAAACTGACGAGTTCCACCATGCTAACAGTTCTTCTAGTACTGTAGAAGCGATTGAGAAACTCGTGCTCCAATTGCTCCCAATTGTCAATTGAGTTTGACTCCAAATCCGTATACCAATCAAAAGCATTTCCTTTGAGTGAACGAACAAACTGCTTAACCAAATGATCTCCAAAGGTGCCAGCATTATTACAAGTTTCAATGAAGTGAGCTATGTGTTGTCTCGGATTACTCTTTTCATTGAATTGTTGAAACTTGGGTGGTTGATAGCCGAGCGGCATCATCAAGTTATTAATTCTTTTAGTGTAAGGTTTTGAGTAAACCAATGAAGACTTGGAGCTTCCCGCAAATTTGTCTTTTATGGTTCCTTCAATAAGCTCCTTGACTTGGTCTATTGAGATGAAACCGTCTCAAGAGAATTGAAAGTCTTTATCATGCGACTTTCTTTCTTCGTGCTTTTTCTGCTTTTGGGAGGCTTTATCGTTATCTTTCTCGTCATCTTCATTATTATCCTTATAACTTGATTCTTCTTTCTCTCTTATGAGTTTGAGATCTTGGCATCTTGTTCTAGGATATGCTTGCCCATGCTTTCCATCATCCTTGTTAGATTTGCAAGTTGCTCCTCTATTGTAGACGCGTTTGTTGTCATAACAGGAGCCTCAAATGAGTAACTTTATGCCGAGTGGCTTTTGGGTGATGTAGATCCATCTTCTGTGTCGTCGCCTTCTTCATTCATAGCAGTAAGGTGTAACTCTTTCTCCATGACAGAGATTGACTTAGCAGTTTCTTGTATTCTTTTAGCTTTGCTTCGCATGATGACGCCATCACTCTCCATAGAGACCTTTGAAATATATTCACTAGCATCTTTAGTTTTTGGAGACATCCTTCAAGATTTTGGTGAAGAGTAGAGATGAGAGGTAGAGAGGTCCCACTGGGCGTGCCAAAATTTGTAAATACAAATTTTATGTATTTAATATAATAAATACAATAAATCGTGTGCAAATAAATATTTGTAGATCAAAATAGAAGTGCGGATTGCGATCTCTATTTTATCCTCTGATTCATCTCTTGGATTTGTTCTTGAACGATCTTCAAACAGTTTCTGGGATTTTCGGAGATTTAGCGTCTCCTTGATCTTTATCGAATTTGATGTTTGACTTTATAACGTTAATCCAGAGGGCCGACGCCTTATTTCTGAATCAAACGCTAGACTTTGGACGCTTTTGGTAATAACGTCTTGCTTCCCACGAAGAACGTCTTGCTTTCCTTGAAGAATGCCTTGAATGTTGGAGAGGATTCTTAGAGAAATTCTCTACAACTCTTGAGTTATTCAATATGATTTTTTTTGGTGTCTATGACCTCTCTAATCACCTCTATTTATAGGTGAAAATAGAGCAGATTTGGTGGGCTTTTGGGCTCTATCTTGAGCTTTGGGGATGAGGTGGCACAATCTTATTGGCTCCTCAAAATTTGTACTTATCATAATCAAATCTTGTATTTATCATAATCAAATATTTGATTTTCCATGCAGATTTGACTCATGGCGACTTCTCATTGGCCGAAAATCTCCATGTTTTAAATATCAATTTATATTTATTTAATTTAGGAATTATTTTTAATTAAATTCCTAAAATATAAATAAAAGATATAATTTGATATATATTTATTTATTTTTCACGTGTCACAATTTAATTGGACGTGAATTTTATATGTCCACAAGGTGATAATTTTTACCAATGTATTTATGTGTACCTCACCTAAATGTATTACTCCTTCCGTCTCATTTATATAGGCTTGTTTTCCTTTTTCGGATGTCCTAAATATATAGGCATGTTTCCATAAAAAGTAATGTTTTTTAGCTCATTTACTAATATATTCCTATTTAATTCTTTGATTGACTCATAAAATATAAATAAATAGGGGCATATTAAGAAATTTACTATAAAATTTACTTTTCCAATAATTTTTCTTAATTCTTGTGAAAATTTCAATCCGCCTATATAAATGGGACGGAGGGAGTATGACTTTCGTTTGTACGTACCAACAAAACCAAAATACAAGAAAAGGATAATATATTCCGAATCTTAAACTTATTTTGTTTTTATTTGGACTCTTTCTAGTTGGACTAAAAATGATGATAGCTACCGACATGAAAGATTGCACAACTCTATATATATATATATATATATATAGGTGTGGATCTGGTGAGAACCAACCCTTATATGAGAAATAGGAACTAATCCTGACCATTCATTTGTATGAAATGTATGGTTAGAATTAAATCTTAAAATTTGACATGGATTATAAAATAAGGGGTGGAAGGCTAAATTTGGAAATTAAGTTTCAGGAACACCGTTCTCTCCCTCTCGTTCATTCACATTGTATTTCTCTCTCGCACCCTCCTTATTCCATTTTCCTCTTCATTGCCAGCACCACCAACCATAGCCGGAACCACCACCAGACAACACCATCGCTGCCACCACTAGATAGCGCCGCCGCCACCACCGCCAGACAACGTCGATTATCCCACCTCTGGACATCGCCGTCATCGCGTGTATTCAAATTTTGGAAAAATCATTTATGTGATTTATGAATAGAGATTTCTAAAATTTGAACAATAGCAGAAATTCTGAAATTTGATGAGTTGTCATTTGAATTAAAGTCTCTCGTAAGAAGATCATCTTCAACAAGGTTCATCTTCTCCCAATTATATAGGTATTTGATTGTATACATAATACTCTCTCTCTATCTCATCTATTCGATATTCCATCTTCCTAATATTTTGGGCAAACAATTCAAAGGTTGATGAAGTCAAAATTGGTTAGAATTACGCATCAGACAACACTCATCTTCCTCTCCCTTCTCTCTCTCTCTATATTTCTTTCTCATTCATTTTTCATCTTTTTCCTCACCACCACCGTCAGACAACACCGTCATGCCGTCACTGTTGAATAATACCATCATACGCCACTGTACATCTCCACAATCATAAATTACAAAATGTGATGCATAAATATAAAGACTGTAATGCACTAATTATACTCAACTGGTAGTGGATTTCTGTTAGTACATATATTGAAGGAAGAAGCATGAGATTTAGGATTTAGCTGGAAAATGAGTGTTAAGATTAACTTCTTTCTTCATTTATTTCTTCAGATTGTACAAAATGGAGGATTTGATGGCTTGATTATAATTAAAGTTAAAGTCCATACAATAGGAATTCGTCCTGATTGACACTAAACCGAATGCATTTGATAAAGTTTTTTAATGCATCAACTTTGTGCACCTAATGCATCACATACGCCACAATCAAAATTACACAATGTAATGCATAAATTTAAACAATGTAATGCACAAATAACATATACACTATAAGAAAAATTGCTTTTAGTGGCGACAATATGAGTGACGATACTGATTTTATCACTACAAGCATGCATACAGTGACAATAATTTTCATCGTCACAAAAAAATATAGCAGTGACAAATTTTATTATCGTCGGTATTTATTGTCACTATATGTCAGTGACGATTGTCTTTCTGACACTACAAACATATATACAGTGACAATAATTTTTCTCATCACAAAAAATATAGTAGTGACAAATTTTATTATCGTCGATATTTATTATCACTAAATGTCTATGACGATAGTTATTTTGTCACTACAATCGTATATATAGTAACAATTATTTATCTCGTCACAAAATTATATAGCAGTGATAATTTTTGTTATCAGTATTGATTGTCACTATATATCAGCGACGATCATATTTTTGTCATTATAGTCGTATATATAGTGACAATCGTTTTCTCATCACAAAAAAATATATTCGTGATAAGTTTTCTGTTGTCGGTATTTATATTGTCACTGTGTGCTAGTGACGATCGATTTTTGGTCACTATAAATCGTATATATATTGGCAATCATTTCCTCCGTCACAGAAATATAGCATTGACAAATTTTATTGTTCTCAGTTTTTTATTGTCATTCGTGATCGTCTTTTTCTCACTGCAAACTCTATGTAATGATAATGTACGAAGTAACGTGATCACACTAATTCGGAAATTAGCTCCATAACTCACATTAACAAGGCTTATAAGATAATTCATGAAGTAGTGTGATCACGTGTTTTTAAAAATTAACCCCACAACTCTTATTAACAAAGATAAAGAAGATAATTCACCAAATAGAGTGATCACGCTAATTTATAAATCAACTCCACAACTCATGTTAATAAGGCTAAAGAAGATAATTCATGAAGTAACTTGATCACGCTAATTTAGAAATTAGCTCATAACTCTTGTTAACAAGGCTAAAGAAGATAATTCACGAGATACCATGATCATGCTAATTTAGAAATCAACTCTATAACTCATTTCAACAAGGCTAAATAAGATAATTGACGAAGTAGCATGATCACGCTAATTTATAATTCAACTCCATAACTCATGTCAACAAGGCTATAGTCTCCGGAATCGGAGGACGTGAAAGTAGAGTGATGGTCATTGATGGCGAGAGCGCCTGAATCCAACTTCCTAGGGTGTCAAACCTTCGGATTTATGGTGGTGTTGTCCTTGTTAATAAGTTTCCATTCGTCAGCCACTTTCTGACAATGTTATAGTCTCAGATGGCGCAGATTTGAATAGATAGATCTCAAATACCTCAACCACTTTCTGATTCTTCACAAAAGTTTGCAACAATCTGAAACTAATTTCCTTGTTACCCAATATGGAATAACTCTTTAAGACGACCTTCTTACCATTCCAACGAAATTCCATAACACCACGGCTATAATCATGAGTAACTCGACCCAACTCATGTAACCACTTAATGCCAAGAATAATATCCGGACCTTTAATTGGTAATACAAATAAATCAAGAGAAAATGTAGTACCTTGAAGATCAATTGAAACTCCCTTGCATTTGTGCTGACATACAAGAGAATCACCATTGCCAATGTACACCCGAAAATTAGAAGTGGTTTCGATGTTTAGTTTCAAGCGTTCTGCAAGTGTGGGATTTATGAAATTGTGAGTACTACCATTATCGATCATTACTTGAAACTTCTATTTTTCTCTCTTGCCGAAGAGACGTAAAGAATGCGGCTGATCGGTTCCTGATAATGAGTTCAAACTTGAAATGTCACCCACAGTAACTCCATCATCGACAACCTGCTCATCAGTATCACTATCGCCCCATTGTCATCTGCACCCTCATCCAAATCCTCACATGGCACCCTTATTTTTGCAACGGTGAGCTGGAGACCACCGTTGATCACAATGAAAACAAAGACCACGTTCGCGCTTGGCACGTATCTCTGCTTGTGTCATTTGGCGAATCGTCACAGTTGGCGAATCCCTTTGAGGGGGTTGGGTTCTCGAAGAAAAGACCTCGTGCTGCCCTGTTGTTTTCAGAGGTGGCAGAGGCTTAGAACCTTGCACCGGAGTGTGAGTTGTCCCACCCGTCGATTGTGAAAAAGAGATACGGTTGACAGTGCGTGACATGGCCCGAACATCAGCCTGGTTGTCCAGATATTTCCCTTCAAAAACCTGAGCTTTTGTGTGCGCCTTTAAGGATTCAAATTCCGATTGATACTCAATCACCGAATCTTGTTGAGTTAATTTTGCCAATTTCCCTTCCGAGTCTTCAAATGGAGATGCTCTGAAACGCGATTGAACGCGCGCCAGAAAATCAGACCAAGAAGATAGTAATTCTTGAAATTTCAACCACTGAAACCTTGTGGAAGCTTTCCCATCTAGGTGGAAGCCTACAATTTGGATGCGTTGCGCATCCGGTGTATTATGATACGAGAAATACTCATCAATTTGAAACACCCATGAATAGTGATCTGTGCCATCAAAACGAGGGACATCAAGACGAACAGATGATCCACGAAACGGCGGTGGAGGCAGGATCTGTTCCTTGTGAGCTGCTTTAAGAAACTCCATGATTTCATCCAACTGCTTCTTAAATCCGACCTGAGATTATCGAATTTGTTGTTGTCCATCAGCACTTGTTCGTACAAATTCATCAACTTGGGCACTAAGTGCACCAAATTTCTACTGCCACTCACCGGAGCTCTTCTCCATGGAACAACTCTCAATGAAAGCACCAATAATACGATTGTATTAATATCACGTTAAAGAGAACGTGAAACTCCTGCTAAATCTCACGATCACGTAAGAGAAAGCTCCAAAATACAGTAATTTCTGATAAACTTCGATATCCCCAATTAACTGGAGCCCTACCCTTAAATACGTAAATAAGAAGAAAGCAAATAAATATCAGCAAAAGTAAGCTATGGGCTTTATTCAGCCCATCAAAAGACACAAGCCCAATAACTAGAGATTTAAGTAAATCGTTTGGGCTTGGTAATCACTCAGCGTTGTTGGCCCTTAGCAATTCCCACATCTTGTTGGTCCCCTGCATCTTCTTCTCGTTCTTCTATCGTATCAACCACTTAAAAGACCACGTCGAGTTCTTGAATTCATATGCAGGGTTGAGCTATGAAGAGATTTTCAGGATTGTTCTTGTTTATCCAGCTTTGTTCAGTGCGAGCAGGAAGAGGAAGTTGCAACCGAGGATTGATTTTCTCAAGGAGTGTGGATTGAGTTCACAGGATGTGTACAAGTTGTTGATGAAAGCACCTCTGTTTCTGAGCTTGTCATTTGAGGAGAATCTAGCTAATAAATTGGTTATCATGGTGAAGATTGGTTATAGGAACAGAACGAAGGAACTGGCTATGGCGATGGGAGCTGTGACGAGGTGCAGCTGCAAGAATCTGCAAGAATCATGAGATTTTAGTTTTGTGGTTTGTACATAGTGACTTTTCCTTGAATTCTTGACGTTAAGTGTAACATATATTTGTCTCAATGAAATTTTTTGCTTAATTTTGACAATAGCATAATTTGTTGGATGGACAATGGAGTACTCAATTTTGTATAATATTTTTCCAAAATCTATTTAGCATATATATATATATAGATATATATATATATAGTAAATCTTACAACGATCATTATTGGTGACAGTAAAATTAAGGTAATCTAGCGACAAGTATACAATGTGACTACATTACGGAATTTTAGTGATAATTGTAGCATGTGACTAAATTAGGAAGCTTTAGTAATAAAATAAACACATGTGACTAGGGCTGGCAAATTTCCGGCCCGAGCCAGCGGGCTTTTTGGAAAAATCGGGCCGGGCCGGCCCGGCCCGAAAATTCACCGGGCCGGAAAATATGGAGCCCAGCCCGGCCTGAAAAATCAATTTATAGCATATTTTTACCGGGCCGGCCCGAGCCCACCGGGCTTTTGCCTATTTCGGGCCGGGCCGGCCCCGCCCGAAAATTCGTCGGGCCTGAATTTGTTGAGCCCAGCCCGGCCCGAAAACAGGCCGGCCCGTCGGGCCGGGCCTGTTTTGACAGCACTACATGTGACTATAAACTGAGTTATTTAGTGACAATTAAATCATGTGACTGCATTATAGAGTTTTAGTACAAAATAATTCATGTCGCTGAAATTATAAACTATAGTGACAGACATTTCTTGTCGCTATAAAAAGCGAAATATAGTGAGAACAAATTACCGTCACAATATAATAATTTTCAGTGACAAGATCATTTGTCACTATAATTTAACATGCAGTGACGATACTTGTTCGTTGTCACTACTACTTTTAGTGTCAAAACATACAGTCGCAACTCGGTGACGAACACAAAAATCATCACTAAGTACTTATAGTGACGATTTTTACATATATAGTGTGATAAAATGTGTCGCCACTAAAAGTTGTTTTTTTTTGTAGTGATATAAGTAATGCATTAATTGTGGCAATGAGTCTTTACCTATTATGTGCATTAAAAGTTCTATATTAATGCATCACGTAAATCGTGTTAATGCATCATAAAATTATATCCAAAACATCATCTAACAAATACAAATATGATATACATAATATTTTAACTTTATAAGTACAAAATTTACAAAATTTGTTTGTTCTTTGCTAATAATCATGCCTTAAAAAGCATAAGAGCTTCAAATCCATTTTCATTGATGTATTTCTATATATATGACCTTCAAAAATGTGTATCTATTAAAAAAATCTCTCATCTTTTAGCTTTTAAAAAACTGTCAATAAACTGCTTGTATCCTCAACAACAAGACAGAACGTACAAGACCTTGCTATTAGGCAAGCCATGCACATCTCAAATACTAGCACAAGAAAATGTTATGTAATAAAACAAATGATGAAATGCATAAAGCCATACATCAAATGGAGCTTGTAGTATCGCCTATTTGGGATCACGAAGACATAAAAAGCTCTTTGATTCTATATCTTCATGCTTGCTTTGAAAATATATATCAAACCATTAATACAAAATAATTGATGCATCAGAAATGTGATATTTATGCATCACTTTACACTATTTTATGCATTTCGTTATATAAACTGAATAAAACATCGAAAATTACCATAATAACCTTAAGTAAAAAAAAACCGGGATTGACCAACTAAAACGGGTTTGACCAATTAGTTACGAGATTAAATCATATCCATGGATCTTAGATGATGAATGGCTAATATTATTAACAAGACATCAAATCCTCCAAAATAGTTAAAGCCCAATAACAAGTACTCCATGTAGCTCCTTAATTACAATAATGTTGCTATTAACTTAAAAGCAATGTTTAAAAACCAGACCAGAGATCGAACCGGCGATGCCTCTGGGTCATGGTTCAACCGGTTCAACCGTGGTTGAACCGCTTAATCGAACTGTTCAATAAATAAATAAAAATATTAATTCTATACATGCTAAATATAAAAATATCCACATTTTCTAACCAATAAAATAAAAATTCATCATAAATACACATTAAAATTCATAATTATATTATATATTAAGAATATATATATAATATATATTTATTTATATATATATTTATGTATTAATATTATATAATACACAAATAATTAAGAATCGAAGAGAGAGATCACTAATATTGGAGTTTGGAACATGCTTTTATAGTGTTTAGAGGTAACTATAATAATAAAAATAGTCAAAATAGAAACAAATTGTTTGTTGGTGGAGATGGCAAAAGCCTCTATGCTTAACCTAGAGGTCATGGGGTTCAATTCTCCTCTCCAACATTTAAAATTTTATAGGCATTGACCCGACCTGAACCATGTCCGGTTCTCGATTCAACCGGCTGAACTCCGGTCCGGGTTTTAAAACACTGCTTAAAAGTATTGAACAAAAGAATAAGAGTGGAAATAAACAAATTAATCATATTTATTTGATCTTATGGACCTCTTGATATTCTCTTTAAAAAAATTATGTAAATCGTGTACCCCAAATAGTTTTTTAGTTTTTGTTCTTCATATTTCTTATAATTTATTTTATGTTAGTTCAATTTTGTGATTATTGATTAATAGGATGGACTATATCCCATTAGGTTTATAATTATTTTTTAGAATTGAATTTTAATTTTTTTACATAATATATAATTGATTATTAGGATTTATTATTCCACAATCAAGATATATAATTCTTTTTAAGCTTCAATTTTTAGTAATAAATATTATAATAATTCTTATTTTATAATCAATATTATTATTATAATGAATTTAATAGTAAACACAAATATGAAATACAAATAATATTGTGACAGAGGATCTGAATCCGTCTCATGGGACACTTGAAACGAGGGATGATGCATTGGAGTTTTATAGAACGTAACTTTCAAAGATAGATAGATGCGAACAAGAAACATAAAAACAAAATCTAGGACAAATATCACGTGGCCTGAAAGATTCAAATTCGTTCATCAACAGACAAGAGCACAAGTCATCAAAAAAATTCAGACACAGACACGCTTGATTTGAACCTTAAACTTTTAATTGATCTGAAAGCTGGAATGTTCTTTAATAGAATACTATAGTATAATAGAAGCATTTTCTGCCCATTAATTATTAACGAAGTGGTACTGGTACCTAGATTTGCATGCAGTTCAAGGATAATAAACTAGATCTGCATGCATGTGTAATAATTTAACTTTGAGAAAATATTGATCAGCTTAATTAATTTCTTGTTTTCATAATTCATATTTATTTGCAGACAATTATTCGCAATTATCAAAAAATTAACACAAGGCAGCCGCTTCAGCAAACTATCTTCAAGAAAACAAAATAAATCAAAACATCCAAGAATATTTGTGGAGTATTATTTGTACTTTATAAACAACTATATATAGACGATGAAAATCATGAAAAAAGTATACTATTTGTTATCATATCTTCAGTTGTTCAAATCCATTTTTTTTCCTCAGGTCTTGAATGCAGGTTCTATGTCTTGAATTAAGAGATATATACTCAATTAATAATATTCAGGCTAACTGAGATTTTAGCAACTCAGAATTATTATTATGAGTCGTTTGCTTAATTATTTTTTTTCCTATTATTTTTGGAGCAAGCTAAGTTACACTTTGTCCAGCAATATTTCCCTATTTCTTTGTTTACCATTAAGATTCCATATATATATATCTAATACTAACTCAAAGTCAAGTTTTTCTTAGGGATTTGAATTTAATGAGAAATGTTAATTAACTAGGTTTTTCAATAGTGTTTAATTTGTCTTCTACCAGTGAAAATTTATATATGTTTTTGGAACAATCCATTAATTAGAGGTAGTGAACCGACAATGGAGAGAAGCTTCATTATTTTTGTAAAATTCACTTTATTATATTGCCCATTTTGCTCTGCATGTCATATTTTGTTGTCTCACCACACCTTTTACCCTGAGATTTGCACGTTATTTTCGCAGCATTTTAATTTCTCACAAATTAGAACACTTATAGCTACCAACTTAATAATAATAATAATAATACACTTATTGTCCCCAACTTAAGATTCTAATATAAATAACAAAATATTGTTTGAAATTTGCAACTTTTTATTAACAAAAATCCAAATAAAATCTTTTAACATATCTGTGAATTTCTTTTTGACAAGAACATACTACGTACGCACATACTATATATGATATATCTACCATATTATTTATTATTTTTTTTTTTTTAATGCGGACGAGCAGTTGTATCATGTATGACCCTTAAATTATATGACTTATTTATAGCCCAAATACTGTCATAACCTTAAGGCCCTTATCCATTTTACTAAAACCCAAGTGCTATGTTTAACAATTTAAGCCCAGTAATTATTACTTCGGCCCAAAATAGTTTTTTTTTTAAACCGAGCCCAACAATTTATTTCTCTTCGTCTGCAACGCATAAACGGCAGAAAGATTTCAAATAATGACACATGATCCAGACAAACTAATTAATGATTTCGAATGTTAGTACTATTTATCTCAAAAAAGAATGTTAGTAATATTACATGAAATTTATCCGGTTCCATAACATGAACCTATCAATACTTTTTAATTTAATGGAGTGCCCAGTTGTATTATGATTAAAATTATATGATTTAATTTAATTAAGTGAGGGTTTAAAATCCAATCTAAATGAAATATCATTAAACTGCACTTCGTCGTCATGTCGACCCACAACTTTTATGCTAATTCAGAAAATCAACAACGATAGATATCCATTACAACACATGATTTTGCTTTAATATATTTACAAATTTATTTTTTTGAAACTCATACTAAAAAAAAACAATAATACTACCTCCGTCCCATTATTCTTGTCTCATTTCTTTTGGGCACAGGTATTAAGGAGAAGGGTGTTTAAAGGGTAAAAAGATAGAAAGTGGTGGAACCCATGACTTTTTGTGAGAGAAGCATATTTCCTTTTATGGAAACATGACAAGAATAACGGGACAGCCCAAAAAGGAATACAGGACAAGAATAATGGGACGGAGGGAGTAAGAGTTTTGTTTTTATTCTTGATCTACTCGTACAATGTTATCCGGTTGATGCATTTGATGTTCGATAGTTCGAAAATCGTGGAACGTTTAAATAATTAGAATTTAATACAATTAACACCGTCGTCATTCCTCTCTTATAATTTACTAATGGAAAATGAATATCAAAAGAGTATTACTTAATCATGACTCTACGGTTACATGTGTGTGGTGTGGACACCAAGAACCATGATCTCCAATCTCAAAACCAATCAAAGTCAATTTTATGTATTAATATACGTTAATTTCGAATTTAGTTTTGATTTTTTTGTTGTTGTGAATTTAGTTTTGATTGATCCCATGTAAAATTGTAAATTCATCAAATCAAAACCTCCAATTTTGTCCATTTATCAATTAAATATGATTACGCGATCCCAAATTTGCCGCGTATGGTACGCTAGCTAGCTAAATAACTTTTTATACACTCTACTTCCTCTTTATCTATTATCTCCATAGAAAGTTGTTATATCTACTACTACTAGTCTATATAATTAACATCATTAAGTCAAATAAAAAAAAAAGCATCAAAATACGATATCAAAATAACATTAGAAAAAAGATAATTTCTACAAAACTGACTTCAAACTAACCCGCGATATGTATATAGCTGAAGTACAATAAATTGCGGTTAAGATACTTTATCTCAAAATTATTTGTGTATTACCATGTCCTAACACTACAAAAAATCACCATAATAACGACGGAATTAGCGACCGAAATAGATCCGTCGTCCCTCGACGACGGACACACGACGGAAAAAAGATACCAGCTATGACGACGGAATTAACGATGGAATTATCGTCGTTAATATCGACTACGGAATTATTCCGTCGTTAAGTCGATTTTTTTTTTTAAATAAATAACGACGAAACATGTCCATCGTTAAACTTCCGGCGCCGGCGCCGACGGCTACAGTCCGTCTTTGACGTGATTTTGTTTTTTAATTTGCTGAATATTGGCGACGGAACATGTTCCGTCGTTAATTTTTTTATTAAATTAATTTTTTTTTAATTCCCGACGGATATATTCCGTCGTTAATCCGATTTCCCGACGGATTAATTCCGTCGTTAATATCCCGGCGACGTAACGCCGATGGACGTGTCCGTCGCCGGTAGAAATATACCAGTCGCGTGCCGTCTCCCTTCCATTGCCCTAATTTCACTTCTTCCCCTCACCTCCTCCTCCCCCGCGCCGCTTTCTCTCCCTGCGCCGCCTCCTCCCCCCGCCGCTTCCTCCCCCTGCGCCGCCTCCTCCTCCGTGCCGCCTCCTCGCCTCTTTTCTTTCACCGCGCTGCCCCCGCTGCCGTCTCCCGTCCTACATCACCGGGTGTCTCTCTCCGTTCTCTCTCACGGTAAGTCGCCGCCCTCTCTCCAATCTCCCTCTCTCACAATGTGTGTCTCTCTCTCTCACGTTCTCTCTCTGTCTTACAATGAAGTCGTCGCGCCGTTGCCTTGCCGTTGCCGTCGCCGCGCCGTTGCCGTTGCCGCGCTGCTGCTGTCGCCTCGCCTCTGCTGTCGCCGCGTTGCTGCTGTCGCCGTCGCCTTAGGTCAGCACCCCAAACTCTCTCTTTCTCTCGGTCTTTCTCACTCTCTCTGTCTCTCTGTAACTCCCCCTCTCTCGCAGTCCTCCCGTCGTGCCGACGGCAGCTCTGCCCTCAGCCCTCCGTCCCCGGCAGCTCAGCCCTCCGTCCCCGGCAGCTCAGCCCTCCGTCCCCGCCCTCTGTCCCCGGCAGCTCAGCCCTCTGTCCCGGGCAGCTCAGTCCTCCGTCCCCGGCAGCTTAGCGCTCCGTCCCCGGCAGCTCTGCCCTCAGCCTGCAGCTCCTAAGGTATTGTTCTTATTTTCTTCTACCCAAAACTATCAGTTTCCGTTTGTTGAATATGTACGTTTGTTGAATATGTACGTGTATTGTGCAATTCAAAGCCTGCGAGTTTATTGCTATATTAGCCCTGCTCGATCTGTTTTTTTGGGAGATTTGATTATATTAACCGATTTTGTGAATTCAACACTATGTCCCTATTATATATTTAATTTAAGGGTAATAATAATAATAATAATAATAATAATAATAATAATAATAATAATAATAATAGTACTACATGTGTATAATTGTTGTTGTATATACGAAAATCATGTTGTATTCTTAGAAATTAATTTGTTTTTGGTTATTTGTGAATGAATATATATGCATTATATGTGTGATACTTATTGGGATAGATGTAATAATTTCTTAAGGATCTTCTCCCTTTGGGATAGAAATTATTTACGTCTTAAGGATCGTCTCCCAAATAGCTAATGGTTATAGTGGTGATTTAGAGAACTTGGTATAGTACCAATAGATGATGATCAGATTGAACTAATAGATGATGAAGATTCAGATGAAGAAATCATTATGTCGGATGATGAAGTTAATAATTCTTGTGAGAATGATGAAGACGATTATGATTCAGACGAATAGCATCGAGGTTTAATAATATCATGCACATTGTGTGAATGCGTTAAATAAGCATCGAGTTTTTACTTGTTTTACTTTTTATGATATATTTATTTATATGGATTTAACAATTCTGTGAATTTACTTGCAGATGTCGTCTGGAGGATACGGTCACGGACGTGGTAGGGGTAGCCTCGGTTCAGTTGGCGAGGCTAGAGGTAGTACAGGAGGAGATTCTGGTCGGGGTCGAGCCCAGGGACGTGGTAGGAGCACAGCTTCACCCGAGGTAGCACAGACTTCCACAGGTGGACGGGGACGTGGCTTGGGAGCTGGGACAGCTTCTGGGACTCCACCTGAGCAGCAGGTTTTCTTCACTACTGGTACGGCTGATGCGTCATCAGCCGCAGGCTCTCCTAGCACTGCATGTGGTGGTGGTGGCAGGCAACGACTTTACTTGGTGGAAAAGAAAGGGATTAAGTATATTCATTTTATATGATTATGTGATTTTACTTGAAATATTTGTTGGTTTATTGAATTAATATCATAATTATGTTAAAGTGTCGCAGGTATTTTGAACCACAATTTCGTAGTGCCTCAACGATTTCAGCTACATTCAGAAGTTCTATGCACAAAGATCTCTCAAATGCCTTTTCATTTTTATTTTTCTTTTTTACTTGGGGGTAAGGGGAGAGGTAGAAATTGAACCCGAACCTTTCTGTGCACGCATAAGATCTATTATTGGATGTCAAAGTGCTTTTTTTTTTTTTGTTATGAATTGGAAAATTCAGTATAAATCTGAAGGAAATACATATTAAGCAATTAATTAAAATTCAATTTGTAGCCGACTAGTAATTAATTTAATTCCCTTCATAATAGTGTCCAAAAATAGGAATGAAGCACGTACAAGGTAAAGAATCCAAGCAAACAAGGAAAGACGTTAAACGTCATCTCTAAGTTTCCATATTCTGCATGAAAACTCTGCACATATGAATATGATCAACCAATCCCATTGCATTAAATTAATCGCATTAATTCTTTTCTCTTCCCACACTCCATATATACATATTAATCATCTTCCTACACAAGAGCGAGAGAGAGAGAGAGAGAGAGAGAGAGAAGTAACATGTCATTGAGTTTGAAGAACTTATGGTTTGTGGCGGCAGTTTTTCTTGCCGCAGGGGTGGTGGTTTTCATGAGTCCAAAGGAGTTAACTTTTCATTCTTTCAACTCTAATTTCTTACAGAATTACTTGCGTTCCGCCTCCAAAAATAATTCAAATTATTCTTCGTCATCGTCCTCGCCCGAGCATTTGTTTCTCAATGATGGATCAAATCCAGAATCAGTAAGTCTTCTTCATTGTTCTTTAATTTACCATAATTTTTTCATTTTGATGTTCTTTAGTAATTCTTGGGATTGTGGATAGAAAAAAATAATAATATAAAGGTTATCTGCATGCGTTACGGCAATTTTTATCTCAATTTAGTGAATGTTTAATCCATATGAAAACATTGGGAATTCTGGATTTTTGTTTTGTACACTTGTAGATATATGTTACACAATCATATTTTCTTAAATTTCATGGATTATAAAAATATCTTGATTAAAAATTTGAAGACAGTATTAACATACTTTTGCTTTCTCAAAAGGATGGAAAATTATTAAATATTAATCATAGTATACAAGGAGTTACTTTCCAACCCAAATTATGTTCCTATTACACTTAATATTGACAATATTGTAATATCATTGTATAGACTTGTAATATAATATTAATGAATATGATGGTAAAAAATTAGACTACTGGAAAGGGTAAATTTTCTTTTCTTTTACTATATTATATTGAGGTTGTAAATACAATCTCGTTCGTCCAAAACTTTCTCAATTAACACATAAATATGTAATCTCGTCCATTAATTTTCTGGAAATGATAAGTTTGGAGTGCTTAAGTTTCAGAATCATGGGCATATATAGGTATTATTTTTGTGGGCACATACATATAAGTATATAAATACAAATGGTATCAATTAATATTACTTTTTAGGTCTGTAGCAGTTTTTCATAGTCCAACTAGAATAAGTATCCCTATTTTATCACCGAATCAGAAAACATATTTTATACCTAGCTAGGCAGCCCACTTTTACCATTTTAATCTATTTTCTATAATTAGAAGAAAGAAAAAAAGAATTAAGATGAAGATTTAGCACCTTCTTTTAGTCAACTGGAATTTACGAGGCAGATTTGGGGTCCACTCTGTTTACATGAGAAAAGTATACACTTTTATTTAATTATATTTAATTACTGTATTTGAACGAACATTATAAAAAAATTTTAAAGGCAGCGTGACGGTGGACTTGAACTCGTGATTTTTGGCCTGAGCATTAACTACACTACTACAAGGCTAACACACGCACACTAATTACTGTATTTGTGTATCCGGCCGGTAGCGTGCTATGTATATATAATTTAGAGTAATTAAATAATGTACTCCCTCCGTCCACAATAAATTTGTCACATTGTGGATGACACGAGTTTTAATAATTTATTGGTTGATTGTATTGTGAGTGGAATAAGGGTCCACTGTTATATAGTTTTAAATTGTGTTGTCAGTGAAAAAGTAAGTGAGGTGCATGAGGTCTATTACTATAAATGAATGTTGCAAATTTTTTGTGGACGGACAAAAAAAGAAATTGTGGCAAATTTATCGTGGACGGGGGAGTATAAGATAGAGGCCATTTTTACTTAATAAATTTAAGCTTCATCGATCATTTCAAATTAACTATTTCTTAAAAAAATTATACTACAGGTGAAAGAAAATATCTCGAGATTGGATAAAAAATACAGCAATTTGGCTAAGGTGGAAGCGGATCTTGCACAAGCCCGAGCCGCAATCCGGGCCGAATTAGCGGTAAACCAAACAAATATAGTTGACCCGGATTACGTACCAAACGGGCCAATGTATTGGGATCCCAAGGTTTTCCATAGGTACGTACATTTTCAATAAATCTAAATCCAAATCCAAATCGAAAGCATAAAATATTCTGGTTTGTTTCGATTTCCACTAAAGAAAAAATCGCTTTGAAATCAAACTGACTGAAATTTTAATTGATATTTTTTATTATTACTGAAAATGAGAAATTGATTTATGAAATAATGGATTTGCTTACATTTTCAAAATTGGTTTTACATTGCAGAAATATTTTTTATGATGACGCGCATATTTTTCAAAAATTTCGGATTTGAATTTTTTAAGAACATAAAAATAAAAATTGGTTTAACTCAAATCAAAATCTTTGGTTTCGTTTGGAAATGTAATTCAGTCCAATTCCGATTTAGAAAACAAAAAATTTTGATTTTTAGTCTATTCCGAAACAGAACCATCCGAATGCTCTGTCTTAGTGCACCGAGATCACAACAAGTACTAAGTAACATGAAGAAACAAGAAGAAACATGAATTCATGTGTACATCTTATATCAAGTGCGATCATCATCGTGATAATTCATCGTGCAACTGTTGAAAATTGCAGAAGCTACAAGGAGATGGAGAAACGATTGAAGGTGTTCATATACGAAGAGGGTGACCCCCCAGTGTTCCACTTCGGGCCGTGCAAGCACACGTACGCCATAGAAGGAATCTTCATGGCGAACATGGAAGTGAGCCTGTTTCGGACATACGATCCGGAAGAGGCTCACTTGTTCTTCCTCCCCATTAGTATCACCATGATCACTCAAGTCATCTATGTGCCTGAATCCCATGACTGGACCCAAATGAAGAACACAGCTAAGGATTACATCAATGTTATTGCTAACAAGTATCCTTATTGGAATCGAAGCCTTGGAGCTGATCATTTCATGCTTGCCTGCCATGATTGGGTAATTACCTTCTTCATCCATTTATCTTATCTATGTTCAAAGTGTTAGATGTCAAAACAATTATATAATTGTTTTGATAACATGCTCAATATAATATATCATGACCACTACACACTACAAGGGGCTAGTATAAATATAATAGTAAATAATTTTGAAACACGAATATAATTATCTTTACTAATATTCAACTTCAATTTTGATAATTAATAATTAATTCTTTGGATTGATAGATTTGTATATATAAGTATATAACCTCTTCAAAATTCATTTTATGGTATTAAATGTTTATATTATGACTCATCAATTATAATGATTTTATTTTATGATGATAAATAATAATAAAATATTAAATTTAATAATGAGACACCAAAAAATGTGTATATTTTAAAGTTATTAAATGGAATACCTAGGCAGTACTAATTAATTTGATATAAATCCATTCAAATTATTTAAGGGGCATTTACTTTGAAGGATAGGATAATTGATAAGAAGGATTAAATGATCAAATAAATTTAAAAGTAGTCAATCCATCAAAATAAACGGTGAATTATTCTATACTATTTTTATCAATACTATTTTTATCAAAGTAAACGGTTTGATCTAATCAGGGGCCCGAGATTTCATTCGCGATCCCAAATCTATACCAGAACGCGATCCGGGCCCTCTGCAACGCCAACACCTCGGAGAAATTCAGCCCGACCCGCGACGTCTCGATCCCGGAGATCCACCTCCCCACCGGCAGCACGAGCGGGCTCCTCGGCGGCCCACCGCCCTCCCGTCGGCCCGTTCTCGTGTTCTACGCGGGCGGCGTCCACGGCCCGATCCGGCCGATCCTCCTGGAGCACTGGGAGAACTCGACCGACCCGGACGTCCAGATCTACCAGTACCTCCCTCGCAACATGTCGTACTACGGCATGATGCGGAAGAGCCGCTACTGCATCTGCCCCAGCGGCTACGAGGTGGCCAGCCCGAGGATGGTTGAGGGCCTTTATTTGGGCTGCGTTCCGGTCCTCATCAAGGACAGTTACGTCATTCCGTTCGGCGACGTCCTCGACTGGAAGACCTTCGCCGTCATCGTGCCGGTGCGCGATATCCCCAATTTGAAGAACATTTTGGCGGGAATTCCGGTCCGGGATTACGTGAGGCTGCAGCGACGGGGGATTCAGATGCGCCGCCACTTCGAGGTCAACTCGCCGCCGCGGAGGTACGACGTTTTCAGTATGATTCTGCATTCGATATGGCTGAGGAGGCTCAACTTCCGCCTCCGTGAGGGCGGAGATTTTGACTGATCAGTCCGGCGGCCCCAGATTTCTAAAAACTCTCTCTCTCTGTGTTTTTTTTTTTTTTTGCTAATTTCGTGGATTAAAGTAATGGTAATCAGATAGCTAGCTACTTTAGGGTAGTGATTTATTGACTGTTGTTATATTTAAATTTGTTATTTATTGTAGAAAAAGAGTTTTTTATTATTCTTCTGTTTGTTCAAATTATATAACGTGTTAAGAGTTCTCGTTCCCCTCGAAAACAAAATGAATTCACACGTAACAAAAAATTGTAGAAATTAGCCTAACTAAGATTATGTGAGATTGCTGTTGCTTTTTTTAGGTGAAATTGAAAAAACTAATTCTTTGCTGATAATGTACTTATATCCAAGGAAGGATAACTCTTTTTTTATTGAAAGCTAGGAAGGATAACTCTTATTATTTGAGGAAGTTTTGCATTATGAGACTATTAAAATATTAGGTTTTAGTTTCCTATAAACAAAATTTGTAAAAAGATATATACTCCATCTGGTCGACTTATATATATTGGTCATGATTTAATCGAATCTGCATGTTTATTTGGGTCCATCACACATAGTTTGTCTGTATTAGACTATATTAGAATGAAAAGAAAATGGAAGATATCTTCTTATTCTGGAAGTGTGAGGCTTTGATCATTTAGTTCTTCAATCTAATTTAGAGATAATAATTGTCATAATTAAATATTACAAGCTATGCATTTTTTTTTTTCAACATAACTTACATAAATTAATAATTTTTTGCAATTAGAACATTTTTCAAATTTTTCGCAACGTTACAGTAATGTAAATTAATAAATTTTTGCAATTAAATTATTTTCGAAAAATTTCTGTGGAATCAATCTTTCGTGTCGATATCAATTTTCTATTTGGGCTGCGTTCCGGTCCTCATCAAAAGTAAAATTTGTATAGAATTATCAAAACTTTATCAGATTTCAAATAGAAAATGACACTACTACAAAAAAGGTGATGCTATTCGATGGCTATCCATAATTTGGCCGATTAAGTAAAAATAGACCAATTTTATTAGATATTTGATTCATATAAAAAGTATTATTATATATTTTATGTTAGAGTTTATATTTTTTATTTAAATTCTATCATATGATTAGAATAAATATATATTATTCTTATTTTTTCAACAAAATTTTGTATATTACCTTTATTATATCCATTGAGATTTATGTTATATCCAAATTCAAATATATCAAGATAAATTTGTATAAATTAAATATTTAAATATTAGAAGTCATTTAGAACCAAAAAATTTAAATAAACTGATTTTTTTTTCATTATTGAATTAAATTATTGCCCGCCATAATGTGGCTGAATAGATTTATTGCTAAAGATATTCTTTTAAATCCGACAACATAAAAAAAGGTAAAAAAAAAAACAAAAAGCTTCCGATTAATTAAGTTCGTTTATTGTGTAATAATATTGTTATTTATCCTATCACCTTATCCATCTTTTCCAGCATGGAGAGTAGAGGATAAGTTCTGATAGGTACAACCGACATATATATCACCACGCTTGATCTTCTTCAACACTAAACAAAGTTCCACGCACGTGTCAAACAAATGCATAAATCTGCATTGCTACGTGTCTTCCCCTTGCAACCTAGCAGCACACGTGTCACCCCACAAAGCAACCTCATAACCCCATATATCAATCTCCTCCTCTCGAAACAAAATCCACTTCAACTAACTACAGATCAAACTCGAGCGATTTCTCAAAATTTTATTGTGCAATTTATTTTAAAAAATACTAGTTGAATTTCGATCACGAGAGTGGCAACAATGGAGTCGAAGCAAGCAGCGAGGGAAGAGAGAGCTGAAGCGGCGGCGAGAACCGCTGCCGACGAGCTCAGCCAAGCTAACAGAGAGAGAAGACAACGGGAAAATGAAGAATTGGTGGTGGAGCAGCAGCCGGAATACTACCGGAAAACGGAAGTCCGGCAAGAAGAGAGGTCTCCCGGCGTAATCGGCAGCATAATCCGGACGGTGGGCCACGCTAAAGATGCTGTAATGGGGAAGTCCCATGAAGCTGCCGACAGAACCCGGGAGACGGCGGAGGAAACCGCCTTGAGAACGAGGGAGGCGGAGGATACCACCTCTCGGAAGGCCAAGGGAGCAGCTGACGCCGCCGCCCAGAAGACTGCAGAGACGAAGGATGCAACGGCGGCGAAGCTGGGCGAGTATAGAGACTATACGGCGGACAAAACGAAGGAAACGGCCGACACCGCGGCGGAGAAGGCGAAACAGGCGAAAGATGCCACCGCCGGGAAGGCGGCGGAGTACAAGGACTACGCGGCGGAGAAGGCTAAGAACGCGAAGGACGCGACCGCAAATAAGGCGGCAGAATACAAAGACTATACGGCTGACAAAGCGACACAGGCTAAGAATGCGACGGCAGAGACGGCTAAGAATGCAAAGGATGCGACGGTGGAGAAAGCGACACAGGCTAAGAATGCGACGGCGGAGACTGCTAAGAATACCAAAGATGCGACGGTGGAGAAAGCGACACAGGCTAAGAATGCGACGGCCGAGACAGCTAAGAATGCAAAGGATGCAACGGTGGAGAAAGCGGCGGAGTACAGGGACTATGCGGCGGACAAGGCAAGCGAGGCGAAGAATGCTACGGCGGAGACGGCTAAGAATGCAAAGGACACGACGGTGAAGGCGGTGGAGTATAAGGATTATGGCGCTGAGAAAGCCAAAGAAGGGAAGGATACCACGGTGGGGAAGATCACAGAGTTAAAGGATTCAGCGGCTGACGCCGCCAGAAGGGCGGTGGGTTATTTTACGGGGAAGAAAGACGAGACGACGCAGGCGGCAATCGACGCCGGTGAGGCTACGAAACAGAAGACTGAAGAGACTAAAGAGGCAGCTAAGGTGAGCCGTTTGTGAATTTTTAGTTTTTCGTGGCCTTTTTTTTTGTAATTGGAATGAATATATAATATATAAATATTAATTAAAAAATTTGTTTGGATTTTTTTGTGCATTATGACAATAATTCTGCTGCAATGTATAGGAGAAATATGATGAGAGTAAGGAAGAAGCGAGGAGGAAAATGGAGGAGTTGAAAATTGAAGGGGAGCGCGAGAGGGATGCGGCGTCGCTGCGTGCCACGTCAGCTGAAAGGTATCAAAAGGATTTTATTTTTATTTGTGTTAACGATTAAAAGAATAATTTTTGTGAACGAAGTGCCCTTCTTTTTTTATACGTTATTTTTTTCTTTTTGAGTTGCTAAGCACAACAAATCTTAATAACAAAGTAAGGGTTCTATAATAGAATAAAAGAAATAACAATTTTTAGTATGATGAAGGGTATTTTTTGGCTAAAAAAAATTATCTTTCTTGAATGTGATCGAAACCAATGTTTCACTAAATAAATAATATAATTCGAAGATACGACCTTGTTTAGTATGCATCGATCGTGACAAAGCATATTCATCAATTCGATTTACCCGGATGTATGAATCAGGGGCGGTGTCGGTGGCGGGGGAGGTGTTTTTGGAGCTTTAGGAAGCATGAAGGATGCGATCAAGGACAAGCTGACTCCGCATCCGGCCGACACGAGGGCCGAGAAGGATACGGCCCTCTCTTACGGAGGCGAAGGGGAGGCGAAGGCAGGGCGGAGGCTGGGTGTCGACGAGGAGGGAGCACCGGTGGTGGTCCGAGTGGATGTGGAGGCGACTCCAGCCGGGGCCACGGCCTCCCGGCTGAAGGAGGCTGATCAGTTGACAGGGCAGACGTTCAACGACGTCGGGTCGTTGGACGATGAGGCCACCACCGCACGTGTGCGGGTGGATCGGTCGGGGAAGATGTGAGACACCCATTAGATTCTGAATAAGAAGCCTTGGCTTGGCCAGGCGTGTTTTGTTTGTGTGTGTGATGTACTATTTTGCCGTTTCGAAAAAGAAGTAATTAGATTATGATGTAGAGTTGAAGCTCCAGGTTGCTAAGAAAGGTCCAAAGTTGATAATAATATTACGACGTCGACAGAATATATACCGAAACAATTATCGTGTTTTTATTTTTTTTCCATTTGCTCCTGAACTGTGTTTTAGTTTGATTTATTATAATTAATTAGGATTTAATTCAATCTAATTTGGGGTTATATTTTTCTTGATATCCAATTTTTTACAAAAAGTTGGAGGTGTACCCAGTCTGCACGTAGCAGAGAGTTTTACAAAAGCAACAATGGATGGTCTCGGAATTATTTTGCATATATAAGGGGGTTTTGTTGTTTTATTTTTAAATTACAAGTTCTTGAGATCGAGAATACGCTCCAGCAATGACAATCTACAGCAATGAGACTGTGCACTATTTTATTTTTGTTTTTCTATTTCTATATTTAGTTGTTTTTCAATCTAGAATAATATGACGTGTATTTTAAAACTTATAAATTGGATGGTATATATGAAATTGAGATACAAGACAAAATTATAAAGATTGCGAAAAGGACATTACATAAATCTACTAGAATTCAACAAAATTTAAAAAATAACTGAAGATAAAAAAAAATCCTGAAAATACAGACAAATTTTACGTATTATTAAAAATTAAATTACAAAAAGAATATTCTGGAATTTTCTTTTTTTGTATTAAGTAGACTGGAGATGGTCTTAGTTAATTAAGTGGCCTATTTGTGCATCTACATTCTGCTATATTTTATCATAAGAAGTATAATAAAAGTTCGTATCTTCTTAGGGCATTTACTAGTATAAGCTCAAATTCGAATCCTCATCATTTTCAAACTATTACTCAAAAGTAAACATCATACGGAAAGAGGTTAGAGTGTGGAAATACACCAAATCTTTACACCAAGACAGAGAACATCAACTTTTCTCCTTTTTTTTTCTTTTTTTTCTCTCTCTTTTTCTTCTAGCCGTTTCTAGCAGTTTTGGACTTGATTATAAACCAAAAATTCAAAGAATATCAAGTCACCAACAAGTAATCAAGTCATCAAAGACTTAAGAACCAAAAATAAAACACTAAACCACATGAAATTACTAGCCTTTGATCATGAAATTAAAACTAATAACAAATATTATAGCTAGCTACTTATAATAATCCGATATATATTTGTATGTTCGATATTACAACTTGTATTTCATTCTACCGATACGTACCCATCACAAAATGATGGTCAAAACGGTAAGTATTAGTGAAATTAAATACGACAAGTAATATCAAACTGCAGTCTAACAGTCTAATAAATTAAATAAAACTCAGCTCCCAACCACACTAACTAGCTAATTAACTATGGCAGTGGAGTTAAAAAACCTCACCCTAAAACCACCTAATATATAATTAGGTCGACCTAGCTAGCTACAAATTGTAGCATTTAGCACAACAACTTAAGTTTGAAAAGGAGAAGATATACAAACAACTAATTAATTAAACAGCAAATTAATTCCATAATTGAATTAATTAATTAATTCAAGGACCACAGGGCATAGAAGTAGACCAGTAGGGAGGTATCATCACTGTATTATTGTAGTCTCCCATATTCATTGGGTAGTTGCATTCTGCAATCTGGTGAAGGTTAGTCTCCGCTGTCATCGCCGCTGCCGTCGCCGTCGGGGCGGAGCTTGGAATAGATGTGCTTTCCACAGTTTCTTCTGCAGAAATGTCTGTTGATACTTGATTTTTTGCCACTTGATCCTTGTGGATCAATGCCCTCAGTGCCATAACCTACATTTATTTGCATGGCTTATTTATTAGATGAAAACTTATTTATACATATATATTTTTAAGAGTGATGCTATTTAGCCATAATGTGGCTACCCATAATTTACTCGATTTAGTAAAAATAGACCAATTTTGTTATATATTGATTCATATAAAAAGTATGATTATATATTTTATGGTAGTGTTTATATTTTTGACTTAAATTCTATCATAATTAGTGTAAATATATTTCTTTCTTATTTTTTCGATAAAAATCTTTGTATTACTTTTATATATATATATACTCCCTCCGTTCTTTTTTAAGTGTCCTAATTAGCTCAATTTTTTGTTTCTAAATAAGTGTCATATTTCAAAATTTTAGAGTAAAATAATAACATTCTTCCTATTTTATCTGTCTTTAATGCTTCTCGTAACTTGTTAATTAGTTGTATGTATACATTAATGATGTTAATTAATAAGATTACATAGGTAAATTTCCTTGGTATGTGTAATTTGACGGTGAGGGACACTTATAAAAGAACGGAGGGAGTTTATCGAGATTGATGCTACATTCAAATCCAAATATATCAAAAATTGTATAAATTAAATGTTTTAAATATTAGATGTCATTTAGAACCAAAAATTAAAATAAACCAACTTTTTTTTGTCATTAAATCAAATTATGGCTAGCCATAATGTGGCTGCATAGATTTATTCTATTTTTAATTCATTAATCTACTTTTTATTTAGGGTTTAGTGTCCCATTATTTTCTATATATGTCTCACTTTTGTTACACTATTAAATCTATTATTTTACTAATATTTATTATGAAAATATAATTAATTACTATAATATAATGAATCAGAAAGAACATTTAATTATAACTAAAAATTCAAGTTTAAAAACTTATGTACCCTAATTATCAATTTATCAACTCTAATAATTAATTATTAATTAACTAATAAAATTGAAATTAAATGTCAAAATAATTATCTATCCTATTCTATTTTAAGTGAGCAAACTTGAAAGATAAAACAAAGGTAAAAGACTAAAATGGATAAACCTAGGTTTTTTATAATTTTCAGACATTACTTATTAGAGTAAGGCTCCAACGGCTCTCACAAGAAACATAAAATGCAATAATAGAACAAAAAAGCAATAATATAACAAAGAAAAAAAAAGGCAGAAGCGGTTGATTGAATTAATGCTGTATCTAATCTAATTAATAAAAGCTAGGTTGCAGTAAAAATTAATAATAG
This sequence comes from Agastache rugosa, assembly GCA_031470985.1. Classification (NCBI taxonomy): domain Eukaryota; kingdom Viridiplantae; phylum Streptophyta; class Magnoliopsida; order Lamiales; family Lamiaceae; genus Agastache; species Agastache rugosa. The sequence continues at coordinate 32,571,170 of CM062607.1, read as the reverse complement.
CTAGGTACGTACCTCCTGTTGCAGCTTGTGTTTATCCCTAGAAACAGCATCGTACTCCTGCTTAAGCGCGTGGTACAAATGCTCGAGCTGCTTGCCCTTCCAGCGAGCCCTCCGGTTCTGGAACCAGATGGCGATCTGACGTGGCTGCAGCCCTAGCTCCTTGGCCAGCTTCATCTTCCGGTCCGGTTCGAGTTTTATTTCCTCGTGGAAACTGTTTTCCAGCAGCTCCAGTTGCTCGTTGCTCAATCTCTTCTTCTTCGGATCCACGCCATAGTTGTTCATGTTGTTCTTGTCCATTATTGTTGGCACCATTATTGTCTGTTGCTTCATTTCTAGTACTACCAAAATAAATAAATAATTAAATAATAAAATTCAAGAATTTGGTATCTGTACTTTGCACATGCAAACTAATTAATTAAGTTTTAATTAATTTGACAAAGAATATGATTTTCTTTCCGTGCATATTTTTGTTTAATACTGCTGGATTAACGAAACTGGAAAGAAAAACCCTTGCTTTAATCTTGACAAGATTGAGATTTTAATAGGAAATAAATAAATTAATTAGATCTTTTGTTACGGGGCGGGTCTTTTCTATATGTAAAATAAAAGTTCTACTCTTAATTCATCGTATTTTACCATGATATGCAATGAAAATATGCAACAGATCAAAGAAAACACGAAGTAATTGAACTATATATATATATATATATAATTAATTTACCTGGGATTGGGAAGTGGTCGTTACTGCAGTTGTAGAGAAAGTTAAAATTGGAGTTGTCTGCAGCTGCAGGTCGAGAAACATAAGGCGGCATTCTAACATTACCATTCCAATCCATGCTATGCTATTTTTTTTTTTTTTCAACAACAGAAATTAAGAGATCTTTTCTAGCAAGCTCCCTTTTTGCGGAAGAAAGTTGAGGCTTTTTTTTGCTCTCAAATCTTTGATCAGTGCAACAGATAAGTATATATATATATATACTAGCTAGCTGCTACCACTACCAACAATGTATGTATATATACTACTTTGTGAGAGGAAGACGGAGTTAAGGAGAGAGAGAGAGAGAGAGAGCAATTTGACAGCTCTTTCTAAAGAAAGCGAAAGCATGCTGCATTACAAAATTATATTATATGTTATATAGTAGTATATAAATAGGTCACTTAATTAACGAGAGGAATAATGCGTAAAACAATTATTTTTGGGATGTCATCTACAACAACAAATGTTAACTGAGGCATCTACATCTGTTGCATATATAGTGCGTTCTAGCTTTTAGGGTTTCAAAAATGTCTCAATTTTTAATTAATTAATCTCTAATTAGAAGGTCATTAGTATAATAGAATGGCGAGATTATAGTGGAATTGTCCTTCTATATATGTTCATTCTCGTTCAATCGTATGATTTAATTTAGGGACGGATGGAGTAATATTTTACTCCACTTTTCTTTTTCTTTTTTACTCATTAATAGCTTTATCAACAAGTCATTTTACGTATGGCCGTCCTTAATTAATGGCTGAGGAATATTGTATGATCTATAATATTTTTTCCCTTTCGAAAAAGTGAGATTCAATAATGGAGTGGTTTTAAATATTCCAATCGACGGCTCGATTTGGTAGTTTGGTATATCTTTTAATGAGGGAAACTATTGAGTTATTACTTAAAACTTAAAACCAGCACTCCCCAATGAGGGAATTCAATTCGCAGTTTTTTCATTAATATTTAAAAATGGAATTTTCAGTAAGAAAAAAAAAATAAAAAATTGAAGTTGCTGTATGAGAAAAACTGTGCGCGCCTAGGTTTGAAATTACAACTTGTATTTCATTTCACAGATGCGCACATTACAAAATACTCATCCAAACGACACAAATTAGTGAAATTAAATACGAGATGTAATATCAAAAACTACTAACGAAGATCCGACGACTAACACTCTAACAACAGTCACAAGACTACTCTACTCTCAACGACTACTAGCTAAATAGCTAAACACACTAATTAATTGAACTAGTTTCGCAGTAGAGCTAAACCTCACCCTAATTAAAACAACCTAAATATAGTTAATTAGATCGCCCTAGCTAGCTACAAATCTTAGCATTTCTTAAGTTTCAAAAGGGAAAAATATACAAACAACAATTAATTAATTAATTAATTGAGAAGCAACGTAACTCCATAATTGAAGTAATTCAAGGACAAGAAGGCATAGAAGTAGGCCAGCTGTAGGGAGGAATCATCACTGTATTATTGTACTCCTCCATGTTCAATGGGTAGTTGCATTCTGCAATCTGGTGGTGAAGGTTCGTCGCCGCCGCCATCACCGCCGCGGCCGTCGGCGTCGGGTGGTGCTTGTCGGAGCTTGGAATAGATGTGCTCTCCACAGTTTCTTCCCCAGAAATATCTGTGTAGCCGGCTGATACTTGATTTTTTGCCACTTGATCTTTCAGCATTGCCCTCAGAGCCATAACCTACAATTTTTTTGGTTTATTATCCAAACTTCATTTTTTTTAACTTCTAAATTAATTTTATTTTGGTCACCAAATTGAAATATTTTTTTATTTCAAGTGACCAAGTTGAAAGATACAACCAAATTAAGGTAAAGGTCTCAACAGTCAATGGAAAAAAATTGATATAATGAAATTAAATTAATTCAACCAAAGTTACTATATTTATATATTTTAAAATCGCATAGAAATATACACTGTATTAGTAACAATAGTGTGCACACACACATATATATATATATATATATGTTAATATGTATATATATCTGCAAAAGTCTAGCTTTTTCTACTTTTCAGTAGTACTAGGTTTCATATTATATATGTAAAGAATATTCAGCTTTTCAGACATAACTAATTAAGAGAAAGACTAACTTTTCAAACAAGAAACATTTTAAATTTGAGAATAATTTGTGTACGTTCGTTATCCAGACACACACACACACATACACACACTAGATCGGTCTTTTGATAAATACAGAAGGTGAAAAGGCAATAATAGAGCAGGAAGCAGTTATACACAAGAAGCAGAAGCTGTTGAATAAATGAATGTTGTATCTAACCCATGCAGCAGTAACAAATAAGTACGTGTTGGTAATATTTTTTATCGGTTCAGATCATGCGTCCCAACATTTTCTCGGTTTCACAATTTCATATTTTAAATATATTTAGTATAAAAATAAAAGTTATATATTATGATATTACGAATCCTAATTAATACCTATTATCGAAATTGAAGCTTAAAAAAATTATAGTATATTTTTATTATGGAATAATAAACCCCTAATGATAAAATATACTAATATTTATGTGTACCTTAATTAATAACTACTACCTCCGTCCCATGATAAGTGGCTACTTTCTTTTGGGCACGGGTATTTAGGAGAAGAGTGTTTAAAGGGTAAAAAGATAAAAAGTGGTGGAGCCCACATCTTTTGTGTGAGAGATGGTATTTCCATATTAGGAAAGTGGTCACTTATTATGGGACAGCCCAATAAGGAAATGTGGCCACTTATGACGGGACGGAGGGAGTATAAATTAAACTAAAATATCGGAAATTAAAATTGAAAAAATAAATTTAACTGCAAAAATTAAGAAATGGTAATCAAGTGGGATATAGGATCTCAAGTGTTTTTTATACGTACGTACCTCTTGTTGCAGCTTCTGCTTATCCCTGCAAACGGTATCGTACTCCTGCTTAAGCGCGTCGTACAAGCGCTCGAGCTGCTTGCCCTTCCAGCGAGCCCTCCGGTTCTGGAACCAGACCGCGATCTGACGTGGCTGCAGCCCTAGCTCCTTAGCCAGCTTCATCTTGCGGTCGGGGTCGAGCTTTATTTCGTCTTGAAAACTGTTTTCGAGCAGCTCCAATTGCTCGTTGCTCAATCTCTTCTTCTTCGGATCCAGCCCTAAATTGTTCATGTTCTTCTCCATTATCGTTGGCAGCATCGTCTGCTGCTTCATTTCTAGTAGTACAACCCCAAACAGGAAAAAAAAAAGAAAAAGAAATGTTGGAGAATTTGGTTAATTAGTGTGTGTGTATATATATATATAATGCTTCCAATTAAATTAAGTTCTTGTGATCAAGAATATGATTTTCTTGCTTAGTTTCTTTATAAATTAATTTCCTAATTAATAAAAAACCTAGCTTTGATCAATCTTGACTGCTTGAGATTTTAATTAGAAATAAATCATAACGATCAAAAAAATAGTATAAGTAGCTCTTCAATGAGCTGACTAACTCTTTCTATTCAATAGAAGAGATCGATGCTCGAATATATGCATTCACTCATAATCTCGTATTTTATCTTATCATTACATAGTACGTATACGGAGATACAAATAACACGAGACTCGAATAATTACCTTTTACACAATGCAACAACTCATATATATATATATATAGACGAAACATAATTAAAATTGAAACATATATATTACATACCTGCAGGGAAGTGGTCGAAACTGCAGTTGTAGAGATAGTTAAAATTAGAGGTGTCTGAAGGTCGAGAAACAAAAGGCATTCTAAGATTACCATTCCAATCCATGCTATGCTATTTTCTTTTTTTCTTCTTTTTTTCAATAGAATCAATACTTTATAAACGCACAGAAGAAGGTGATAGCTTCTTCAGCTGCCCTTTTTGTGGAGAAAAGTTGAGGCTTTTTTTTTCTTTAATTTGTGTGTGGCTTTTACATTATTAGGTTGCAACAGAGAAATATATATGTGCAGCAGCGCCAACCGTGTAAACCCCAGCAGTGTGTGTGCTACGTGAGAGAGAAAGAGCTAGAGAAAGAGAGAGAGAGAGAGAGAGAGAGAGAGAGAGATCGAGTATATGAAAGAAGTCGGTTGGGTGAGAAGAAGATCATTAAATAGCAATTCAATGTTTCCAATTAGTACCATGCATGCCGCCCCTATCTCATTCACAGTCACGTCTCTCTCTCTCTCTCTAGATCTCTCTCTCTCTCTCAAGAATTTTGGAATGAATACAAACTTATAAAATATATAGCTAGAAAGTTAACAAATAAAATCATAGTATATCCTAATATGTATATTAGGTTAATAAACTTGTTCATGAATTAACGAGGCAAGTAGTATTAAGCTCGACTAATTTATTCTACAAATTAAACTTTTGTAAATTAACTAGATTGAATGAGCTTTAATGATCAAACCAAGATCAGAGCAGCTCAAATTAATAAATTGACTTATTTGCATGTCTACATAGATTACTATCGGAATTATTATAATATTAATATAAAGTTTTCAGATAAAACTATATTATCCGATTAATGGAGAGAATGATTAGAACATGAAAAGGAAAAGGAAATTTGGAGAGAAGAATGAAATAGCTATGTTGCCAAAATTAAAAACTTATTGAAGGATACGTCTATAATTGAACCCTAGAAAAGTAAAGGCCGTTGTTAGGGTGCATGTGTGGACCTTCCACCTTCATTCCTTTATATTTAATTATGATATTACATTACATTAGATATTTCATTTATATATTTCTATATGTATACATTCAATGTTACGTTACTGCATGTCTTAATTTTTGAAAAATAATTCTCGTTACACATCTATTATATATAACAGATGCCCACAAGAAGCGTCAAATTAATGTAGGACAACGTGTCTATGTTCTATATATATTTTTTAAAATTTAAAATATCAAGTCACTGATATTTCTTGAAAACCCGTATTGGGGATCACTGAGATTAACCAATCAAAGTACTATTATCAATTTCTTTTGAAATTAATTAGCTGAACTTGATTCAATAAATTACACACTACCCATATATCTATTTAATATACCACTAGATTTGGTATAGGAATTAATATGGACCATTGATCTTTAATTTGTACGATCTAATGTTATCATGAAAAAAAAGTATTACTGCCATACATACATAAAAAGTCATGATCGTAACAAAACAACATTTTTTTATCTAAATAAACAAATTCATAAAAAAATTTATTGTATATATAGAAGAAAAAAAAGCATATTTCTATATTCTCATGCTAAATTTTATTTTTACATGAATTCATCTTCATATATAGTAGCAAAAACTTGGGTATGACCAATCACACTTTGAGGTTGGCGTCGTAGTTAGAGGATAATTAAGTGAATTAGAACATAATCAAGGGGATAAGAGATAGTTAGGAGGTAATTAATCTTAATTAGGATTTATTAATCTTTGATTGTAAGGGAAAAGAATGAATAAGAAAGAGCGCGAAATTCTAATTTATAGAAAAGAAATGATAAGAAATAAGGGATTTGAAGGGTTGAGAATTTTCTATTCCCTTCTTTCTTCTTACCATCAAGTAAATATACCGTTATTAGTTATTCAATGATTGGGAAAAGGAATTATATGTGAAATCACTGGCTCCATAAAGAAAAGAGAACGGGTTAATTAATTGGTATAAAATACATGAACTTTGCATCCATTTTTGTATTTCATATGACCTTTCAAAATTGTGTCAAAATTCACCAACTTAAGATCCTTTTGGAAATTTTACGTGAAAATTTTTCCGGCGAAAATAGTGCTTACATGGCAGCCGGAATCTTGACGTGGCAGTCGGTTTCTTGACGTGGCAATGGCTTGTGTTTAATTTAAGTTTAAAATACACAAACTTTATACTTATTTTGGTATTTCACATAACCTTTAATAATTTTTTGAAAAATTCATTTTTTTGTTAATCATAGATTATATATGTCTATTTCCTATAACATTGAACAATTCAAATCTCACCGCCATAATTCAATAATTAAATCTTATGTGAAATTAAACAAAGATCTTAAATTGGTGTATTTTGACACAACTTTGAAAAATCATGTGAAATACCAAAATGGATGAAAAGTTCATGTATTTTAAACCTATTAACCCAAAGAGAAATTATTGTTCTCTAGGAAAGTCCTTTATTACCAAATACAGATAAATTAATAAATAACATCACCAATAATTTAACATGAACCAATAAATACTAGTAAATGTTCTTCATTATCAATATTGTACAACTGAAATTTATGGCGCAACTCGAAATAGCACTGAATTTTTAAATTTAGATTATCGACTAGCTGTTCATACATTTAATGCATATTCAAATTACCATATATATTTGTTACTTGCAACGCATATGCGTCATCTATTTGTCTAATCTCAAATGAAAGAAAAAATAGTACTAATACATACTCCCTCCGTTTTTTTTTAAATGTCCTATTTAACTTAATTTTTTGTTTCCATATAAGTGTCATATTTCAAAATTTGAGAGTAAATTAATGTCATTTTTCCAATTTTATCCTTATTTAATGCTTCTAGTAATTTGTTAATTAGTTGTATGTATACATTAATGATGGTAATTAATAAGGTTACATAGGTAAATTTCTTTATTTTATTGGTATGTGTAATTTAACGGTGGGGGACACTTATAAAAGAACGGAGGGAGTATATATATGCGCCCTTTCACCGTTGCAGGTTGCAAGAGTCTCACCTCATGTATGAGATTATTTATTAGTCGTGTTTTATTACAGTTAAATTTAATTATTATGAACGTAATACATTTTTAGTTTGTCAAGAAAGCTAATTATATAAGTTGGGCCGTTATACAAATATTTAACCTTTTAGAATTATATGTTGTGTTAGTTTATTTAACTTTTCAATTTTAAGAAGCTGTTCGATAAATGATTGGGAAAATTAATTATTTAAGAAGTTTCTGGCTTCATAAATAAAGAAAATATTGCTCTGAAGGAAAATCCTTTAATTTACAGACAAATCAATAAATAGAATCACAAATTATTTTACACGGACCAATAAATAAAAGTAAATGTGGAATTCATTGTTCATTTACAACTGATAGTTATGCAGTCATATTCTCTCAAACATAGGCGTACGTAATCTATATGTCTAGGGCTAATACTTATGTAGTACGGCCAACCACATCGTGCGGTTGGCCGTAATTAGGGGATGATCAGGAGGATAATTAAGAGAATGTTTGCAGTTGGCTCGTCCTTCTTCAGTTTCGTTATTGGATCATTTTAATGAGTTTGTGAGCTTGGGCGAAAACAATGTAGCTAAGTTGATGTTCAACATCATTTGGTAATGCGTTTGTTGGAAAGTGTGGAAAGTTAGAAATATAATTAAGAGAATTATGGATAATTAAGATAATCATGGCACTATAAATCTCAATTAATGTTGATTACTACTCCCTCCGTCCTGTTGATCTTGGCCTAGTTCTTTTCGGCACGGGTATTAAGAATAAAGGTATATTAAGTGTAAAAGTTATGTTTAGTGTAGTTTGTATATATTATTTTATTGACTTATAGTGTTTTTATTGACTTTTCAATCCTGCAGTGTTTTTATTGACTTTTGGGCTTAATTAATGTACTAATTGAGTCATAATTTTGTCCAAGAAAGAAAACAGACCAAAATGAGAGGGACGGCCCTAAAAGGAAAACAGGCCAAGATGAGTGGGACGGAGGGAGTACTAATTATGGTTTATTAAGCTTCAATTAAGATTTATTAAACTCCAATTAAAATTAATTCAATATTAATTAAATAAAAAATTAAAATAGCTAGGTGAAGCGCACCAACCGTAGCGTGTGCCATACAGGAGTGTTTCTGAGTGTTTCTCTTTATCATGTCATAAATGAATGAGAAATAACAAGATAAACAAATTAATAGCTAAAAAGAAGAGAAAAGGTTGGTAATATATCAAGTAGTAGTTTTCTAACTAAATGAGGTGAAGGTAAGGTTACGTTTATAAAACCATAAAAATTGTAATTTACATATATTTATCCTCTTAATTTGTAAGGTTGAGATATGATAATTTTTCTCTCTAATTCCCTAATTCATCTACCACAACTTAAAAAAATAAAAACTAAATAAAAAAATAATAAGGTTTACGAGAGCACGACAGAAAAATAACGAGTTAATGTTTGTGTCAAAATAATAGTGTGACGTCATCATATTTGTGATTCATGCAACCTAACATATTAAACTATTACTCCCTCTGTCCCATTTATATAGGCTTGTTTTCCTTTTTCGGATGTCCCAAATATATAGGCTTGTTTCCATAAAAAGTAATGTTTTTTAGCGCATTTACTAATATATCCCTATTTAATTCTTTGATTAACTCACAAAAATACATAGTCAAATAATAAATAGGGGCATATTAAGAAATTTACTATATAATTTATTTTTCCAATAATTTTTCTTAATCCTTGTGAAAATTCCAATCCGCCTATATAAATGGGACGGAGGGAGTATATGCTAACATTAACAACTCGATGACTATATGCCAATAAGGCCTAGCTCAAGTGGCTAGCTGAAGCACTACAAGACTCTTCTTAGTGAGGGTCTTGGGTTTAATCCCACATGCTTGCGGTGTATTATATTTCCCACCTAGTTTGGTGGTGTAGTTGTCCCACCGTGCGTGGTGGTGTAGTGATCCCACCTTTGTGTGGTGTAGTTGTCCCACCCTGCGTGGTGGTGTAGTGTAGTGGTCCCACCTTTGTGTGGTGGAGTTGTCCCACCCTGCGTGGTGGTGTAGATAGAGGTCCCGCCGATATGATAGTATATTGGTTGATTTGATTATATATATATATATATATATATATTATGATGTATAATGATAGTGTAGAGGTCCCGCCGACATAATAGTGTAGTTGTGTTTTTGTAATTCTCTCAAAAAAACAACTCAATGACTTATTCCCTTACAAAAAACACAACACGATGACTTATTGGCTTAATTGTGTGATATATTATGATGTATCAGATAATGGTCTATTAGTAATACGCTGATATGTTAAATAAATAGTTATATTTAATTGTATGAATAAAATATATTCACTTCAATTTTTGTTACTCAATTAAGAGCATTTTTCGATTTGTTTGGTTTTCAACGTCTTCAAAATTATTTATGTGTGACATCATAAATATACACGACACATCAGAAGAAATCAATTTATAAAAAGAAGTAAAATAGAGAACTTAAATCCAAACTCACAAAGGGTCGAAACTCGTCAAAATCTATCAAAGTAAATTAACCCAATAGGAAAATCCTCGACGTGTATTAATGAATGGAACCACAAGCGTTAGACAACCCGGATGAAAAAAGAAAATAAATACGTTCCATAATATATAGCATGCAACTACAAACAATAATTCATAAATAGTCAGACACTAGTAAATATATATTGGGATATAGTACAAATTCTCAACCACTACCACATCAAATCATGTGGTTGATATATGCGTAGCTATAGTCTCATAAAAACGAGCAAACCCGAACATCAATGTGCGACCGGCCGGTTCCTACTAACTATCTACTCAAACCGAACCATTTACTCGGATCTACAAGTTCGATTCGGTTCGATTCAAAATCAAGGAAACGAAAGTTCAAGAAACTAATTATTTATTTGACCTATGTAACTTAATTAGAACCCTATAGAGTCTTCTATAATCAAAGAAATTCAACCCCTAAAGTTAAACCACATTTCCGGAGCAATAAATTCACGTGCAATTGTACAAATATTTTACAGTACCATAAACAAAACTCAAATATATATATATATATGGACCCTTTCTAGAGCGCGCATTAAATAAGAACACTTTCTTAGGTGAGAAATAAGAACAAATCTGAACTCTTGATCTTTGTTGATCTACGGTCCAGATTTAACCGTGCATTTAGTTATTGTAATTAATTTATGCATTTAAATGTTAATGCAATAAGTTATTGTAATTTATGCATTAAAATATTTATGCATTTAGTTTCTGCATTTTATGCATCTCCGATGCAATAAAAATGCATTGTTCTTACGTTTTCATATAAGATGTGTTCTCATCAGATCTGCTCCCTATATATAAGGCCGGGGAAAATGCATTAAAATTGTTTCACTCTTGAATAATTAATACTCCCTCCGTCCCAATAGCAAGATCCATATTTCCTTTTTTGTCTGTCTCATTAGCATAGTCTCATTCCAAAAATGGAAACAATTAACTCCTCAAAAGTTGTGGGACCTACCACTTTTTGTCTTTTTACACTTATTTCTTAATAACCGTGATCAAAGCAAATGAGACCTTACTATTGGAACGGAGAGAATATTTGCAAACACATAAATAAAACTCCAATATTCATGATAGGAACAAGGCATGCTATTGAATTATTGTGTTACGAGTTTAATTGCTTTTATTTGTTACCGCGTTATTTTGTAATTTTGTTTGCTAACGCTGTCAATTTGGGCCAAGCCAACCAAACCCGTCATATGTTCGCAATCGGATTGGGTCGGTCCGTCAAAAAATAGAAAAATAGGAACTTAATAGTCACATAATATACCATTGTTTTAATTTTGGGTTAATTGTTGGAAAAATCCTGACTTTTGGTCAAATTCTGGTTGTTCCCCTCACTTTCTAATTTTGCGAAGAAATTCCGCACCTTTTAATGTTTCTGATTTTTCCCCAGGTGAACATTTCCGATCAATTGAAATTAACAAATCAACATTATTTTGATCGATAGCATGCCTGAAAAGGACAGTACATTGGGTACAACGTCCTTTTCAAGCGTAGCGCGCGTAATATATTTTGATCGGAAATGTTCGTCGGGGGAGAAATCAGAAACATTGAAAGGTGATGAATTTCTTCGCAAAATTAGAAAGTGAGGGGAAAATCCAGAATTTGACCAAAAGTCGGGATTTTTCCGGCAATTAACCCTTTAATTTTTCATCATCGTATTATTTTAATAGATTAATAGGGCCTTTAGTCACTTAAGATAGTAAAAAGCATTATTATGTAAAAGAAACTTAGTTCACATAATTTTTGGCAAAAACAACTTATTTTGTATAAATTTTGTCCAACTTTCGATGCAAAGTCCTTACTTTTTGATTAAGTACTAGTTGTACTAACGAATGGTCCAAATATATTGATTTCGTACTAATCGTACCAAGAAGTTGATGAACATGCCGAGATACGTTAGTACGAATGGGTGTATTGTGCACTAGCGTACCAAGTTCGTGCGCCGCGATTCCGTGGCAATCTAGTACGAATATGTTGATTTCGTACTAGCGTTGTGACGAATCTACGAGTGAGTATGACAAATGTGGGAAATAGAATCTTGTATGAGATAGTTGACCGATCAAAGATTTAGATTCAAATTCATATCTAAACAAGTTTTTGAGATTATAAATAAAGTAATTACATCTTAAATAATTTCTGAACATACAACTCAACTCAACTCCATCGGGGCGGAGAGGTGAGGTGGAATAAAAAGATTGAATTTTTAATAGTCAAAGCGATGTCGTTTTAACTCAGTCGGGTTGAGGGCATCGAACAATTTAACACGCAGTTATTGACTCGTCGTTTATATAATCATAAACCATAGCCAACAAACATCTGTAAGTAAAAACTAAAAACGCGGTGTGTAATTCACTTGTTCAAGAAAGTGAATGAGATTAGATTTAAAATTCACTCACCTGCAGAAATTGGAACAACAAAAAGAAAAGAATAAACGAGGATTGATGAAATACAAGTTTATACAAAATTGTACCTATCTTTCTCACTTGGCGACAAAACAATTTGGTACAATGGGCAGATTTTATAAAAAAATCTTCTGCTTAAAACATATGAGAGACAAAACTGCAGCAATTACAAACCCACAAAAGAATATTACATGGACAGAGAGGATATCATACCTACAACCAAAGTATATAACTTTTCAGAAGTGTAAAGTGTATAAAACAAAACAACATACACACCACTCTTCACTTCAACGTCCCTCTTCTTCTACGTTCTTTCAACTCACTGGGCATAATCGACACCGAATCGACGCAGAGGCCGCCTTTCGAATGTGTGCAGTCGATTTGCTTCATGGAGAACCTTACCTCGGTAGGAGGATTCGACTCCCTAACTAGGAATTGTCCCACCTTGTACTCTATCCAGCAACCCCTTTTGTAACTTCCATTAGCATCATCCTGTGGTGTGTCGTCTAAGAAGCACTCGCTTGATGCTAGCTGGCCGTCTGAAGTAGACAATTCGAATCGTACGGGTTTGATATCCCAGCCATGAGTGTGATCAAAATGGGAAACACGGCGCCCCAGTCTTCTAGAGAATCTTCCCAGGTGAATCCTAAATGACAGTGTGTATATATCTGGTGGGAAAGGGAACGTTACTGTGCCATCAACTTCAAACCACCATATTTGCTGCAAATATGCTACAACGTTGAATCTGCAAAAACAAAAGCAGTATAAACACGTGGTGCCAAAGTTCGGTATGCTAAAGGGGGAGTCTTGTCTTAGACAATTAGACGGGTCAAAATCCGGATCCAACCACTACCTAAACAACAAAAAAATTACAAATATACCACCGAATATGGATTTGGATCCGAATGAGTACCGAAAGACTGCCCAAGACATGTTTATGTGATTGTAAAAATGAAAGGGTAAAACCCAAAAAAAGAAAAGTACTGGTTTGGCAGGTGGCCTATTAAAATTTAGAACTCTGTTGTATTTTGCAAAAAAAAGAAAGCTTCTATGACAAGGGAAAGAGTAAGTTCTACAGTACACATGCAAGTAACCAGCAGTTCTTGCCAAATTGGACGCTAATAACTTCCAAACGGACATTTTAACTGCAAGATGTACAATTGTCTTGAAATTAAATTGTTGTGCAGATCACTTAATTCCTACTCCACTGAGCTAAACATGAAGCAATCTGGACCAGGGGCAACTTTCAATAATATGCTCCCACAAAAAATGGTAACTATGGGAGATTTAATTTTGCTATTCATATATGTTCATCAACTAAGTAGTAAAAAGCAAGAAATGAACTTACATATTAGCACCCAAAGATAAAGTTTCAAGTACTTGATAGAAACATATCCCAAAGTAATAAACAAGCTCTTCTATTTACAGAATGATACCTCACAGTAATATAGGAACCTAATAGGTCTGCATTACAGGTTGATCTATGGACAAAATGTGACAAGGAACTTTTGTCTTCCAGAATGGAAATTGATGCACAAGCACGATGTTTCACTTTCAACCCTAACTGGTGAAGAAAATTTGTCCAAAGTTTTAATCATGCCTAGACCCCACCATAAAGGAACTCTATGTGCATCAAAAATCTCAAGCTAGTACTCCCACATGGCTCTATGCCAATTGTCATTATTTTCTGGTTGAAGGTCCAACATAATGAAATCACTCTGATTCCACTTATATGTTTTTTGCTTATTATATAGATCTCAAATCTTATCTCTGTTCTCCAATTCAACAGTTTAATTTTTTCCAAAGATCAATTTGGACTCATCCTTACGCTAAATGTTTACTTTCATTTTTCAAATTCAAGAAACCACTGTTGCACACATTGTTTCACATCTTAGATAATTTCTGAACATACAACTCAACCCACAATAAAATGTCATTTTCTCAAACCCATTCAAAATATGATGTCGAGTGAAATCATAAAGCATTTGAACCCTCAAGTGCCAACAGGTAAATATCAGCAATTAACAACTAGCAATTTATCAGAAAAGTAAAATACTTGAGCAATTCAAAGCACTATACATAAATGATAAGGGAAGAAATTGAAGTCATAATCATAAGCTCAACAACTGGAAAGTTTAATAGCTCATCTAGGGTTGTTCTTGGGGATTCTAGCCTTTCTGAGTCCATGTTCAAGGAGAGGTTTTATCTTGTCCCATATGACATAGTAACCAAATTGTAAAGCTCATGCCCCAAAAGGTCAGGAATACTGCTGATTTCCCTCACAACCATATCTGAAACTGGTTCAAAACACGTAACTTTAAGATGTGCAGAGTATCGGGCATAGTAAGCTGCAAACTAACCTGGATTCTTCTGTAGGAATCCAATTCCAATATCTCCTGTCCTCAATGCCAGTGATCGACATTCCCTTGGCTGATATGGACATGCAAACTCTCCCAGCATATCTGTCCACCCATACCAACTGCAAATTCCCAATATGAAATGAGAAGTATATTCAAAGAATTGGACATGCTAAAGAGATTCAAACAATCACACATCTGATTCAATCATGCTATAAAAGAGTAACCCTAGCTTCGGAGCTTGAAGATTTCAAGAAAACGAAGACCTGACATTTAATCAAATATTGACCTCCGCAGAAGTAGATGTCCAACATGATAATCAAATAGCATTCAAAAATTTCAGGTAACGAACATAACAAAAGAAAAGAACTCAACTGACAGGAAACTACATTCATTCACACAAATAAATCCTCCAAATCTTAATTGTCGCAGCAGTCAAGAACATACAACGATTCGAGTCAATCAATTGCCGTAGGGAAAAAAAAGTTAATTAAGTGATTAAATAATCAGACTGACAGTAACAAATATCAGCAAAACATGACAAATTGAGCTGCACGAACAAAGAAATTACAGTCGAAAAAGCGCAAATACATCGAGAACGTGCCTTGTTGCCGTCGTCCAAGGGGTTAGGGCGTGCGAGGAGGGCAAAAATGTCCTTTTTGGGGAGGTTTTCATAAACGCCGGGATGCGACAGAAGCTGGAGGAGATGGTGGTAATTGGAGGGGAGCTTCGCCTCCCAAACCGCGTCGGACGAAGCGGCGCCGCGGAAGGCGCGGTTCAGGCGAGCTAGGTTGCATATTTCCGGCGGCGAGAGGTAGAGAAACACGCACGCCACGCAGCTCTCCGGTATATCCCCCAGACCCGGTCCGCCGCTGCCCGACCCGTATTCGCCCAAATTCGACAATGATGCCCCCATAAACACGCAATTCGCGCGTGCGATTGCTGTATGCCGGTGATTCTTGAGGAATATTCCGGCGGTGGTGGTGGAGCGACGCCGCGAGGCGGTGGGGGAAGGGAATTTTGTATCGGCGACTGCAACACTACAGCTCCGCCATTACTTTTTTGTTCTCGTGCATTTTTCGGGTCTTTTTAAATTTTAATGCAAAATAAAAATCTATAAATATCGTGAGAACTAAAAGTGGTGTGCATTTCTTTTTCATTAATCCTATTTATTTGTTTTTTTATTGCAAAAAATTAAAAATGATATCTCTAAAGTTAGTCAATTGACAAATTTATTTTATAATAACGATAAATATAATAATCATCAAAAGTAGGAATTCTATCGTTTTTGTCAAAGAATCAAAGCTATTTACCAATTAAATTTTTTGTTGATTTGAATTCAATGATTATGTTAATAATTTTATTTCTTTTATACTTTTTCTATAAAGTAAAATAAGTGCTAATTGCAAATAAATACTTAATCTTTATAATTTTAGTTTCAGCTGAAAATAAAAAACAAGAGAGAAGATACATATGTATTACTTTGGTTGCTACTTTATTATCCACAGTCCACACTAAATACAAATAGGATATTCCAAAATAACTTTTCCACTTAAATTTTAAATTTACTTTTGGACTGCATTACTCCATTATTATCCAACTATTTAATTATTATTTCATCATAAATGCATGTTGTCGATTGTCCATCAAAATTAATTTAGTGTTTATGTTTTCCTTTAGATTTTATTCCATATTGACTTTAACTTTCATTTGCATATATTTTCAATTTTCAGTGGTACACAAGACATTATTAAGTTTTATTATATTTTTATATTATCTTTAAAAATAAGTACGGATTCTCCTTATTGGTATGTAAATCAGTAAATGTAAGTTTAAAGGTGGAAAGATGAATATAATAGAGTTTTTTTTTTTTTTTAGAATTACAAGGTATATATATATATATATATATAATCAAATTAAACACTACACCACTATATAAGCGGGACCTTTACACCATCACGCAGGGTGGGACAACTACACCACACAAAGGTGGGACCACAACACCACCACTCATGGTGGGACAACTACACCACCAAACAAGGTGGGAAATATAATAACACCAGCACGCAGGCAGGGTTGAACCCAAGACCTCTCATTAAGGAGAGTCTTGTGGTGCATCAGCTAGCCACTTTTGTTAAGCCTCATTGGCTAATAGAGTTTATTTTAATCTCATGTAATTTTCCGACTATTTATATAGTTAATACCATTCCTATATATAAATATCCGTAGCTACTTTTTCTATATTTTTTTAAAACTAAATTTTATATGTTCAAATTGAATATTTAGAACTTTTCATGTTGAATTTAGATTCTTGTATAACAGTTGGATCCTTATTTTTATTTTATTTTTTAGGTAAAATGTAGTTTCATAAATTAAGAACAAGAACAAGAAAAGTTTGAATTCTTATTTGGATTAAGAGTTTCATGTATCCCAATAAATAGAAAAATAAATAGAAAAATAAAAATGAAAAAAAGCTAATAATTGTCATTTTAATTTTTAAGTTGGGCCAATTTTAGTTTGGAGTATCTTGGAGAGAAAAAATTCTCAAACAACATGATTTCGTTGAGAACTGCATTGCTTGCAACAAGAAAAGTGCTAACCTTTTTTAAACACGTTCTTCTCACTTTTAGAAAATGTCGGGAAAACAGAAATTGGTCAAAACGGTCAAATACCATTACTATTTTACATTGACGTACAATATTAAAATGAAAAGTATGTACGATTAAATAACAAATTAACCACTTCACAAAATTTGACCTATTGTTTGAGCATCACAATGGTGGACACAAAAATATTGTGCACATCATTATTTAAATATTAAAAGTGGGCCACAGTGAGTTCTCATTTTTTTCCCACATTAGTGTCCTCTAAACTATAAGGCTGCCCTTTTACTTTTCTTTTTATTTAATAATTATTTTAATTTGATAATATGAATAACAATTATTTTTATAATGCAATTTTTATTGAATTAAACCCAAAATTCACAATTTATCTCAAGCAATATAAATGAAAAATAACGAGAAAATATAAGATTACAAAAATATGGAAAAAAAATGAAAATAAAGAATAAAATAACCAATAAATCTGTGAAAAAGAAAAACCCAATAAATCACCCCTTTTTTTTAATTTCCCCTCCTAGCAAATAAAATATATAAAATTAGTTTGGGTCCCACCACTACACTTCTTCCCTTCCCCTTCGTTAATCCACCTTCTTCTTCCTCGCCCACATCAATAATTTTAAGTTCCTGCAATTTTCAACATCCATTCATGCAATTCAATTAATTAAAATAAATCACAATGGAAAATGCCGGTAATTTTGCGGTTGAGGGATTGCATTCTGCAAATCCAATAGCAGCTCGCCACCTCAGCCTCGCGCTCCCTCCGCCTTCGTCTCCAAAAGAGCGCTGCCCGCACACCCCGTGCGCCAGCAGGCGGGCGCCAACGCCCGCCGCCCATCGCCCGCCCACTCCCTTCCGCCCACGAATGCGGATGCTCTTACTGGCGGACCTGAAAATATACTTTCATGCATCTTAGATTGGCACGTGAGATGTACGTGCCTGTCCTATTTCTATTTTTCTATATTTTTTGGCGGGCGTGTGCCACCATATTTTCTTTTTTAATTTTTCTTAATTCTTTTTTATTAGAGTTTATTAATTTCCAACCAGGGTTTTTTAAATTATATTAAGATTTATTAATTGTTAATTAAGATTTATTAATTTTCAATTAGAATTTATAAATTCTCCGATTAGAATTTATTAAATACTAATTAATTAAAACTAAAAAAAAGACTCACCGTGCTGTTGACCATACTAGAATGTGCCTCTTAACTAAATTGGTTAAATATAATTTATTTTGATTAACGCAAAATAATTATGGATGACACAAATTAAAAGGCCAAAAAGGTTGTATGTGGTGAGCATAATTTGCTGACACGTTATGTACAAAAGCTTCTTCACATGGTGCTGATGAAAAAAAGATTATATTACATCATAATCTTATTAAAGAAAAAGTAGGACCATTATTATATGATTTAACGACTAAAAGCAAGATGGTTTAAAAAAAAAAAAAACCGACTAAAGCAAGATAACTAAACCATCAATGTCTGTCTTGACTAAGAAATTTTGGCAGGATATGACCAATTTTTTCATTTGCTTGTGGGACTCTGCGATTGGTTATAAAAAAATATTTAATTCTTTCTAGAAAAGAAAGTTATGTGAATACGACTTCACTAAACTTCACTGTGCTTTTCTTCTTAATTATATGCAAGTGAATAATATTAATTAATATGCCGATCTTAAAGAGATAAATATATTTATTTCGCATTATGAATAGACTCATGAGAGACTTACAAATTTCAAAATCGTGTCATAATACAAAACAATTGCCCCAATAGGCCGATGCTGTATCGGAAGCATTTTTTAAATTTGACATTTAGAAAAAAATAATAGTAATTACTATGTGCATTTAAATTTATCCATACTATTTATGGTCAACGTGAAAATGAAAGCATACCTACTACAACATCTTTCAAGGATTATAAGCATGAATAATTGTAATTATGAAAAATATTGAAAAGGCATAAAACAGAAATTATCCACTATAACATTGTGTTTTGTATTGAATTATAGTTATAATATTTGAGTGCAGAATATATAAAATGACATGTAATATTATTTCTATAATGTATGGAACTTTTGTCAATGTGGAAGGCTCTTGTGGAAATATTCAATAGTGGTAATGTAATCTTATGTAAATAAATTATAAATAAAAAAATCGATATTGATCACAGAGTATTATAGTAGTATTTAATTAGTGTTTCATTATTCAATAAACAGATACTTCCGGCAAGAAGTTTACCCATCAAACAGATTATGACTTGATAATTAACTTTACCTAATTAGTAATTACCTCCCCAGCTTAATTCTCCACCTAACCAAACAAAAGTTTCACGTGCTCTTCATTTGTTTTACCTTTTTGTTTGCCTCTTTTTTCTCACATTTCACCTAATCTAATCATTTTTGGGGGTTCGAAGAATAAGTCGACATTGGTGAAGTAATTTAGTTATAGCTTTGAACGTTTGTTTGCAAGTTGTGTGTGATGTATATATGAAATGAATCATATAATAACCAATTCTAGTGCGAGATATGTTGGAGTCGTGTGACTCATAAATTAATTATAATTATAATTATATCTGTATAATTTGTTTTGTTTTTCTTCTATTAAGTAGAAATTAGTTGCGGGTAGAGATAAGGAAGAGAGTGGATTGAGTGTTGTTTTTATGACCTCATTTACTCAAAGTGTTTTTGTAATTCACGTTCTTATAGAGAATATTTTGCCTTGAGGCATCCCACGAGATTTATTTATAAAATTTTGGAAAATTTACATTCATTGTGTCTTTACTAGTACTATATTTTATCGGTGCTAATCCTAATCAAAGTTGTTTGACATTGGGTCACAATTTCGTCTTACACATACTATTTTACGAGTATCTATTTCCTTCAAAAGCTATAAACCGATTTGAATTGTTGATCTTTGTCAATTTTCATCCTACACATACTATTTTACGAGTATCTATTTTCTTCAAAGGCTATAAACCAATTTAAATTGTTGATCTTTGTATAATCTACGCATGCCGTAAGAATATAATTGCAATACATAGAAAAGTATGATTGTATAGGAGAAATGTGTATGTATATATATATGTATATATATATATATAGATTGAGAGAAAAAAATTAAAAAAATTGTTGATATTTGTCAATTTCCTCATACACATACTATTTTAGTAGTATCTATTTCTTTCAAAGACTATAAACCTATTTGAATGGTTAATCTTTAGAAAAGTATGATTGTAGTGGAGAAATGTATGTATATATATATATAGTGTAGATCTGGTGAGAACCATCCCTTATATGAGAAATAGGAACTAATCCTAACCACTCATTTACAAAGAATTTGTAGCTAGAATTACATCTAAGAATTTAACATGATAAAGAAGGAGGGCTATTTTAGGAAAAAAAGAAATCAAGCAACATATTCCTCACCCCTCCCTCACGTTCAATCTCCTTTTCTCCTTTCATTTTCTCTTTCTCTCTTCACCACCACCACCATCCAAGATCACTGTCGCTGATGCTACCGCCACCGCCGCTAGACATCGCCGCAATCTTCTTCTACTTCTTCTTCTTCCTCTTTCTCTCTCTCTCTCTATCTTTTTCCATTTGCAGCTGTTTCTACTTCCTCCGCCAATCTCTCTCTCTCTATCTCTCTCTCTCTCTCTTCACCACCACTACCACCCACCGCCAGCGCTAGCCACCACTCCACCGCTAGATTAATAGAGTAGATTCAAATCGATGAAATAATCTTGCTGGATTTGAAGTGTGTAGGAGATATATTCAGCATATTGGAGAGAGATCCAGCCAGTTTAATGGCTCAATTTGAAGTTTTTTTAGATAAATTTTTTGTCGATATTGAAATCCTAGGCGGCGACAGCGGTGGTGGTCTACCGGCGGATTTTGTGGGGGGGGAGTGGCAGTGGAGAGGTGGTGGTGGAGAAGAAGAAATGAAGTGTGGGGCGAAATTTATTAAATTTGTAACTATTGCGAAATTTATTAAATTCATTGAACAGATTAGTGGTATATATGCATTATGTTATTAATATTAATGCATTACATTAATATTTTTTGTGCATTATAAGTTGATGCATTGATGTATCAAAAAAAATATACAATGAATGCATAAATCAAAACAATGTAATGCACAAATATCATATGCGTAATGTATTAATTGTGGTGATGGGTATTTCCTGCACTAGAGGATCTATAACTATATATAATGAATGATACATGTAAACAAAATACACAATTAATGCATAAAACTAAACAATTTAATGCACAAATATTATATGCGTAATGCATTAATTGTGGTAATGGGTCCTTCGCTTATGTGCATATACAATTTCATATTGATGCATCACGTTAATCGTATTAATGCATCATAAAATTATGCCCAGAACATTAAATAATAAATACGAATACGATATATGTAATGTTTTAATTGTATAGGTACACACTTTATAAGTTTATATTATTTGAGGATACACACTTTATAGATTTTGTTTGTTCTTTATAGACCATAAATAGGGTGTAAAAGCTATCATCCAAATTAATAAAAAAAATTGATGCATCAGAAATGTGATATTGATGCATCACTTTACACTAATTAATGCATCACTTTACACTATTTTGTGCATCTCGATTTTGTACAGGATAAAACAACGAAAATTACTATAGTAACCTTACTTAAGTAAAAAAAAAAAAAACGGGATTGACCAACTAAAGCGGGTTTGACCAATTAGTTATTAGATTAAATTATTAGATTAAAAGGGTGTTTGGCTGAGCTTATAAGCTCTTTAAAACAGCTTATAAGTTGTTTAAGAGCTTATAAACTCTTGCAAAATGTTTGGCAAAAGAAGCTATTCAAGAGCTTATAAGCTCAAAAAAAAAAAGCTCTAAGAGCTTATAAGCTCCTAAAAAAAAGTACCTCTACCCCAACTTTTTTTTTGTAAAGATGTTATGAACTCAATTTCCTTATCTTCACAACTTTTCATTTTATTTTATTTTTTTAATTTATAATCTAAATCAAATTAAAAAAAATCAACTTTTTTTTTTAAATTATACCTATAATTTTTTTTTCTCTCTTCTCTCTCTTTTTGTTTTTTTTTCTTCGTCCTCTATTTTTCTGTGCTCTCTAATTTTCTCTCTCTCTCTCTCTCTCTTCGTCTTCTCTCTTTCTCTCCTATCTAATTTTATTTTCTCTCTCTTCCATTTCTTCTTCTATCTATTTCTCACTAATACATTTATCTCTCTTCTCATTCTCTCTCTACCGTCCCTTAAGTTGCAACAACACATGTGATATGTAAATTATCTAATATGTTTATGCCATTGAGGTTTGTCAATTTTGCACAATTGTTTAAAAAGAATAGTTTGAAATAAAATTTTATTATGATCAAAATTGGAGAGAGAGAGGTATGAAAGTGAGAGAAATGGAGTGGAGCTTATTAGTACAATGAGAGAAGAAAATTAAAAAGAAACACGCCCAGTGGGACTCGAAACACGCCCAGTGGGACTCGAACCCACAATCGCCTGATTAGAAGTCAGACGCCTTATCCATTAGGCCATGGGCGCTTATTTGAAAGACATTTTCTCTATTTATTATATATTAGATTAATGATTACCAGTTTTCCCCTAAACATCTCAACACTTTAGAAGTATCATTATACTTCCTATATCACGATAGGTGTGGTATTCTTTCTTTTTTCGTCCGTCAACAATAAATGTGATATTTCCTTAAATGAAATGACTTCACTCACAATAAACATGTCAACTCTCTCACTCTTAAAACTCATGTCACTCCCTCCGGACCACATTTATCATGGACGGAGGGAGTAATACCTAACGTTCTAGGCATTGACACATTGTAACTAAAATCTCGAGTCATAATTTTCAGAATTGAAAAATCAATGTGTAAAACCCGAGAGCGAGGTGGACTAAATAGAGGTAGCCAGTGCCTAGTGGAAATAAGTAAATAACCACATCGACCTCTGACATGACTAGTCGATTTTGCGATCTTGAAAATTGTAATTCTTGACATTTTAGTTATAATGTCTAAATATTTTTTAAAATACTCGCAAAGGTTGGGCTGTTGAAATTTGATCAAACCCAACAATATCGAGACTGAATGTATAAATTACTGAATGAATTTAAGCCAAAACGAAACTCGAGTTCAACACCATGGAGTAAAATACAGTTTCATTTACCATGACAATTATTTTATTTAGAGAGAGAAGAAAACAAACACCAACTCTCATGGTTGTCAAGAGTAATAATAGGCATTCCTATTAAGAATTACATCACGGTAAATAGTATATATATGTATCCAAAAATCATCACACTACTACATCCACCATTCTTGCAAAAAATGGCAATTCTCATCAGAAATATGTCGATATGTAATTTCATCTACACCCATCCAAAAACCAACATCAAAGTTCTTGGTGATGCCTAGTAGTTATGTTCCTCAAAACTTTCCACAAAAAACAAAGAGCGAAAAATCAGTTTGATGCAGTTTAGAATGATGTTTGGCCCTCCATCGTGCACTTAATCTTCGAGTTCGATAATCTTCACCACAGAAGCATCTCCAACTTTCTGACAGACAACAACTCGATCGTGGGACTTGATAACTCCAGAGGCTTTCCCATGATCAAGTGCAACCTTCAGAACCGACTCATTTGTTGCGTTTGTGGATTCGGCCTATAAGATGAACAGAGTATGATTATGTTTAAGAACCAGTAAACACATACTAAAACTAATATTCAAATAACCTTCATCCAAATGTGAGATTGCTATACATGGTGATAGTATTTTTTACTCCATGATGTGAATATGATAAAAATAAAAGACAGAGAACTTACTGGATGTCGAGGATCAGCGAGCAAGGGGAAAAGACCACGTACTATAAGTGATTGCCTTGCCTGAACATATGCAACGAAAAAAAGAAACATAAGCTCCTCACTAGGAAAGCAAATTAGAACATAACTCAAGGAAGGATGATCAACAACAAACTCAGAGAAAAGCAATTAGATGTGTGCAAACTATATTTCCTAGACAATATACTCATGGCTCAATCAGACTGATAATTTTAAAAACTATATTGCACAAACAAAATTGTGTGGAAGTAGCAATGAAGTGTGTAATCCGTCTACCCTCACTATTATTTTATAACAACTTACAACAGATGTCTGCATGTCATTATTTAGTCAGCACAAGAAGCCTTGCTTATTAATATGAAATACGTTCATCGAACATCATTTTCACAAAGCTCTAGAATGTTCGAGAGCCATTTCAAGCTCAAGGGAAGAGGGACAGAACCCTGACATGTGCCATAAAAGGGTGTTGTTATGACCACATTGCAAAGGTTTGGTATAAGATCAATCCTATTCTTATAAAAAAAATATTCTTGATGTAGAGCTAGAGATCTACCTCAAATGCACCACTAAAACTCCACTTCAGTTGATTTGTCTTCAGCCGAGGAATGACAACAGATAAAACAGGCATTGTTGGCCTGTACTTGGCTATCAATCTGCGTGTAAAGGAAGATGTTTGAGATCATGCTAAAATCATTAAATTAGAGTACATCTTAATATATCAATTTAGATGCATTCGAAGAATAGAGCAATACCTTGCAGCTCTTCCAGATGATGTAAAGCATATGATGACAGACGCCTTAACTTTAAGGGCCGCACGAACCTAAAATAAAGTACAAAGTGCAGAGAGAGTTACTTAACATCACAATCTAAGCAATAACTTAAAGCACAAAATTTGGGCAACCGAAAATTCTCATCAAAATTCTTTTGCTATTTTTTCTTCTCCTTCTGTTATTCTTCAGTTTTTGTCTAGCGACATACCGCAGAGGAAGCAATAGATTCCAAGTGGGTCATGGGTTCACCAACAAACTTTACAGTCCTCTTGAAGTATTGATCTTGATTGAAGACCTTCTCTGCCTGTGAAGATAAGGGGAAACTGTAGTTATATTTAAGCAATTGTCTGCGTGTTTGTTGGTAAGGATACTGGGGCTAGCCAAGAAAACATAATATAGGGGGTGAACACCAGGAAGATATATGTCAGTCCAATATTTGCTGCTATTGAGGGAAAATCAAATTAGGCAATAAAACATTTTAATACAGGTGGCAACTAACACAGCAAAACCTTAGTGCATTGCATAGTTGAAATAAAATATAACAGCTTAGATAGTTGATTTTACAAAGAATAAGCATGAACAAGTTGAAAATCTACTAGGGCCAAATACAACTTCAAAGCATTTTACGATAAACATGTACCACCTGGTAATATCTACATAGGGCCATGGATCACATATAAAAATGGAAAACATCACAAATAACATACTGCATGAAACAAAACGAAAGCTGTTCAAATGAACAACCCTCAATCGGAATGCAGAGGAAACAAAGCACTAGAAAAATATACACAGCTACAATGAAACCAAGCAAATGCATAGAAGGACAAATTACCTCAGCACAGATTTTCCCAACGGTAGAAATAGTTTCCACAGGGTACAATCCACGTAAGGTTTCAGCACCAAGAAGGATTGCATCACATCCTGAAAAATATACATTATCATCACTCACTGTTCAGCCAGCTAACATTTGACCAACCACAAAAAAACAAAATACTGAATAATAAATTGAGAACAAGTACAAAAAAAACCCTCAAATAATTAACAGGGAAGAAATGACAATTGGCAACAACTGCTTTGAGAAGACGTAGCCAAGCATTTTATGTTGACAACAAATATTTTAGGGCAGTCGCTCACCATCCAAAACAGCATTGGCAACATCAGTTGCCTCAGCACGAGTGGGCCTCAAATTGTCGGTCATGCTATCAACAACACGTGTTACCACTGCAGGCTTTCCAGCCATGTTACATTTGTAAACAGCAGATTTCTGAAACAAGAACACCTGCAGATACATAGGAAAGCTAGCTATAAATTATTCTAAACAACTAAACAAGCAAGTATAATATCAATTTAAAACAATGACAATAGTGATTGCTGATTAATATTAGGAACGACTGCACATGGCATGTAATGGTTGATCAGTTAAGTGTCAACTTCTAAATTTGGCAAAGCTGAAACTAATCACACAAGAACAAGAACTAAAATTAAAAGAATCAAGAGTAAAGCAACCAGATAATGTATTCACTTTGCAGTTACTGGTTTACGGCAGTACTCTCTGCAGCAAATTTGATGAGCTCATTTATTGGCTGACTACATATGTTGCTGGGTGGAACAAGTGGCAGTTCATTTCAACTAGTCACAGAAACAAGGACAAAATTGAGTAGTAGTTTATGCTCAAAAAAAAAAAAAATTTTGAGTAGTAGTGCATTTACACTAGGGTTAAATTCGGACCATATCTCTTTGTCATGTTTCATGAGCAAACTAATAAGGTGATTCAATATGTGGATGGTGGCTTCTTAGGCCAGATCTGAATGTGGATTCAATTTCCCTGAGGCCCGACATCACCTTCATTAGTCCCGATATATGAAGCTTACACAATTGTTTACATACATTACTTGCAAGTCATATGCAGGAATTATAAGTATTGCACCCAGAAAGAGACTATAAAGTCATATCACTTTTGTGAGGGTTAAAAAGAGGTCGATATATAACCCAACCACCTAACAAAACCAATGGGTACACTTGAAATTCCAAATGAACAAAGATTACAACTACAGAGCACAGCCATAAAATATGGTCACAATAAAACATGCTACACCCACCAACTAGATGAACATGATGCTTCTGCGTGTACAAGAGGGTAACACAACTCAAAGTCAATGCGCCTCAGTTACCATCACAAAATAAAATAAAAAACAAGGGAAAACAAATTATTTTCCATTAAAAAAATAGAAAAAGCTGCTAACCTTCTCGGGTGGGAGATCTATGCCAAGGTTTCCACGAGAGAGGATGATGCCATCTGCCTCCTGTAGGATCTCGTCAAAATGGGTTAAACCCTGCAGACACCAGTAAGCCAACGTAGGCAGTTAAAGTTTGGGACATGTACACCACACTTCACCTCTTGTAAAAACGCCATCCAAACCTCTCACTTCTAGAATTACTGCAGTCGTAGCTTACCTCTACATTTTCAATTTTAGCAAATATTTGAGTCTGGCTCAGATCACCAAGCTTTGATAGAAAATCACGGGCCTGCATTGAGCAAAATTATCAGCTTCAAGGTATCCAGATAGTTGAAAAAGATAATACATGATTAAAAAGAAATCAAAACATTTTTCCTCAATCATTTTACCTCACGGACATCTTCTGCATGGCGTGTGTACGACAATGAAAGGAAATCAATTTTATTCTTAACACCCCAAGTACTGATAACCTGTAACAAAAGCAATGTGTATGGAAAATTACAAACCTAATAGAACAAATAGAGTAAGAAAGAAATAGAAAAGGAACCACCAAATATAACTTCTAGTTAAGCTTTCAAGTCTTCATCAGAAACTCAAAACAAGAGACATGCTCTTGATGCCAAATTAGGCACTACATTTGTAGTGCAGAATTTAACCATGAGAACTACAGGAAGGCAATGTTATCGATGGCGGATGGCGGATTATGGCGGATGGCTAAAAAACCGCCATAAGGTTATGGCAGTTGATATGGCGGGTTATGGCGGACGCATGGCAAAATAATTATAAAATATTATAAATAATTATATATACACAAATTATGACATTAAAGCATGCAAAATAGATAATATAATAAAAAACTTAATAGCCTAAGTTCAAAAATATAACAAAATATCATAGCTTCAAATATAACCAAAGTACCAAACACAATAACTTAAGTTCAAGCATAAAACATAAATAGATAATAGTGTCTAAGGGTTAATAAGCAATAAAATGATTAGTCCTCCTCATCAAGCTCCATATAGTCATCTTCTTCTTTTTCATCGAAAGAAGCAAACTTGCCGGAGCGTGGGTCGCCGGCGTGGAGGTCGCCGGTGGGTGGGGTGGCCGGCGGGTGGGTCGCCGATGGGTGGGGTCGCCGGCGGGTGGGTGCCCGGAATTTGAAGAGAGAGAGAATGGGGAGAGAGAGAGAGAAAAGCGGCAGCAGTTGTTATGTATGTTAAAACCCTAGTTCTAATTCCTTAAAGAGAAATCAAAAGGGTTTGGGTCGGGTCAACTGGGTTGACCCAGTATTTAGCTGCCATATCCATGTAACGGCCGCCATGGCGCCATGATATGGCGGCCGCCATTTACCGCCATGAAAAAAGGCGATGTTATGCCATAAATTATGGCGGCTCATCAAAAACCCGCCACCGCCATCCGCCATAACGGCGCCATGGCAGATATTTAACAACATTGCAGGAAGGAAGAAGGAAACTACCTGAGGTTTAAGTTTCTAGCAGCAAGGATCTTACAACAGGATACTCTGGCCTAACTAATGCACAGTCATCTATATTTTACTATCAAGTACTGACCTTATCAGCTTTTTTCTATACATGAACAGGAACTATTGTTAAAATTAAAATTTTAAAACCCCTGATAAACCACATGAAAAGTGCTAATTATCTACTGCCAAGTTCATCAATAATATCCTCTCCACTATCATGAGACAGGAACAGAACATAACAGTTATTGCACCACTCACCTCCTTGTCCTTTTCAGATAGAGTAGGCAGATCAATTCGAATTTGAGAAGCATGCAGTGTAAACAGTGATCCTGCCAAGGTTGCAGAATTCTTGATTACACAAACCACATCATCACCCTTTACTTCAGCAACCTGCCAGCCAAATCACCAATGTCAACTGTCAAGTAATCAATCTCAAAAGAAATAAATGATCTAATATCAAGCATTGGGCAAAAAATGCCAAAAATGCGAAGGAAAAAAAAACGGCATGTATGCTCACGTTTTTTCTCTATCATTAGAAAATACTAAAAATGACATCAGGGAGAAAAGATCCAGAGATAGATGAGCAAACTCAAGAACAAAGTATATAAAGGTAAAAGTAAACCAATAACAGCTTGCTTATTCGCAGGCAAAATCTAATAAACATTTCCATAATAAATATAATTCTGACAAGCCCACTCACACTGCAATGAGAAGTTGAGAACCAACCATGCGAGGGTGACTATTAGAAAACTTAAGGGGACATCACAACTTGGAGAACTTAACAAAAAAAAACATTTCATCTTAAACTCCACCTCCTACCTCCAGCCAGACAGAAGTCGTCTCACTTCCTGTGAATAGGTACTGGCCGACAAAAATGGTGTCTCCCTTCTTCATAGCCTGCAAATATTAAACTTGATTAGGAATACAAAACTGGTAGTGATTACTGGAAACATATTATCAGCTTAGACAACAATAGCAGTTGTAAAACGCTTTTGGGGGACGGAGGGAGTACATAATTTACATACAATAAATTTTTGAGAGAGCAAACGGTAAAGCAAATTAACTTGCAAACACAAATTAACTTGCTCCTCAAAATCACAAATTGAAAACGATGGATAGGAAAACAGCAAACATTCATAAACTTTACAAGGCAATTTGTAAGAGAACCTTGGCCAATCCAGCAAAGTTGATTGGCAGAACTTGGGACGTCGCTTCTTGACCTTGATCAGGAGTCAAAATAACCTTGTCTTCGGCTTTAAGGGTTATAGATGTCTCCCTTTTATTAACAACTTGCATTTCAGCACCCACTGTATCTAACATAACCTGAAATAATGTGAAAACCAACATCAGCAACATTGATACAAAATCTTCTAATGGTATACTCTTCAAACTAATTTCAGAAATCATAAATTGCATACTCTATTTCACTCTCTCCAACCGTTGAAGGGAAAAACAATTCAAAATTAAATAAAAATCAAACCCAATAGTTCAATACACTTACAGCACAGAGTTTCTTGGTGCTCTTAATAGCAGTCTTCAAATTCTCCAAAGTTTCCTGGTGAGAGTCCGCGTCGCCCCATGAAAAATCAAATCTCGCAACTGCCAAGTTCGGGAAGAACAAGCAAAAAACAAAAACAATAAGAACCCAAATAAGATCAAAACCCGGAAAAAGACAACAAAAACACAGTACTCCCAAAAAAAAAGAAAGAAATAAAAAAGTTGAATCAATTACCG
Source organism: Agastache rugosa (assembly GCA_031470985.1). Taxonomy (NCBI): domain Eukaryota; kingdom Viridiplantae; phylum Streptophyta; class Magnoliopsida; order Lamiales; family Lamiaceae; genus Agastache; species Agastache rugosa. Next base: position 32,540,647 of record CM062607.1, on the reverse strand, counting down.
GACATTCCAGTCTTAAGGCATGAGGAAATAACATCGACGGATCGAGAGCGGGGGCCGAGCGTCCCGACGATCTTCGTCATAGCGGGGAAGAAATTCTGCACACACACACAAGCCCACATACCAGATTAGTTACAGAAATCCCAACAAAAACCAAATCGCTAATGCCAAAGGCTAGTATCGAGTGAAATTAGATCGGTAGCAAAACCTAGAACGTCCGCCCAAAAATAAAAAATCATACCGCTTTGGATGGCTCAAGAATGGTTGCCATCCGGATTGGCTCCTCGAGCAGCAAATGATTCGAATGCATCTTTGTTGTCTTGGATTTGGCAGCGAATTGCAGGAATTTAAGCAGAAACAATAGAAATTATTCAATATCCTGCTTGTAGTTCCACAGGTTTGAACGGGGAGAGAGAAAGAGAGAGACACTCTAAATACTGCAACGTTGAACGTGGTGGGTTTCTTTATTTTATTTATTGATTGATTTCTTTTTCCCAAAGAAACCTCATTTCATTTCTTCTCTCTCCGGTCCGGCGCTGCGCAACCCCGGTTTTTTGTTGGTACAACCTACATTCCACTACGTATACTATTTTTTTGTTTGTATGAAAAAAAGTAAAATAAAATGTAAATCTGAGTATCTGACAATATACTGTAAATTTGTAAGTAACTAAATATTCATTTCATGGATGTGATATTCATTATCCGGGAAGTATAGGACCTGGTTGTTAGAATTTGGCGATCTATACCAATTATAAAATAGTTTTGTTTATAAAATTTAATTTATCTATTATACCCCTTATTATTTTATATTAGACATATATATATTATTAAAATATATCAATAATTACACGTACCATTCTACTAATACTAATAAATGGGGAATCCACCTTTAAAAAATAGGGGAATCTTGTATCAAGCAAATCCAATCAGTATCAAAATTATAAGTATTATCGAATATGAGTTTGGATGTATCATGGTGTCACTCATAGTATGAGTGGTGAGGTTTGAAGTCACGCCTTCCAGCCCCCACTCAAAATAAGTTTGATGAGTGATGAGAATATATGGAATACGATATTTAATTTGATGGAATTTTCAAATATAAAAATAAATAGATTTCTTTTATGATAATATGTCAGTTAATAAGTTTAGATATGTTAAATATATAAAACAAAATGAGTTGTTCAAATGAAAACCTTTGTGAGTCTTTTGGTCGTTTTGTACTTCACACATAGTCCTTTTTTATATAAATGTTCCGTTATAATTATAGAATTTTTCCAATATAATGTTGATGAGTTTGTTTATACACAAAAGTTTACTAATAATCAACTATCACTTCAAATTATATATTATACGTGATTTGTTACATGCTAGTATTATTTATTGCATCTAAAACAAGACAGGGTTCGAAAAAAGGAAAATTATAGGGAATTTATGTAAAATAACCACTTAAGTTAATAAAAACAAAATAATAGTCATTAACTTATTATTATATAATTATAGCTACTATTTGTGTGATAAGACTAGTTTACCCCTTAAATTGACCCGCAACGCCAACGTATACGCATGCGTTGTTCATTCCATCATGAAAGGCACGAATGATGCGAATAAGATATACTCGCTCCATTCGCGCCTTCCGTTTTCTAGTGCATGTCGTGGAGCGAGTGGCGCGAACGGGCGAATGGAGGTGGTGCGAACGGTGCGAATGAAGGTGGTGCGAAAGGTGAGAATGGAGGTGGTGCAAATGGAGCGAGTGGAGCGAACAATGTGAATGAAGGTGCTGCGAGTGGAGTGAACGGTGCGAATGGAGGTGTTGCGAGTGGAGCGAACGGTGTGAATAGAGGTGGTGAGAATGAAGTGAGTGGAGTGAACAGTGCGAATGGAGATGGTGCAAACGGTGCTAGTAGAGCGAACGGACGGTGATGGTGTGAATGGTGCGAATCAAAAAAGGGTATTTTCGTAAGAGTGACTAGTATTTATATATTTTTAAGTTAATGGCTAATATTTATATATTTTAAAGTTAGTGGCTATTATTTTATTTTTCCTATCCTAAGTGGCTAATATAAATAGTCCCTCAAAACTATATTTAAAGAAACATCAAAGATTGTACTTGCTTCTTGAAAATTTTGAAAGATTTTATTGTATGTATATTTCTTCAAATCATTAGTCAGTCGTTAGCAGTTACATCCAAACTCCATAAAATTGCATATTACATATCTCTACTCATTTTTATTTTTCAAAGACTCCAAATTTTGATTGTACTAAAAAAATTACATTTGCAATGTTGCATCACGTTTTGCGTCCCACATACAAGTGCTCTAAAACATAGTCTTTTATCTTCAAACTCTCTTTTTTTACTTTCCTATAAAATATATATATATATATATATATATATATATTGATCCATAATACTTTTTACGTATATTATTGTGTTGGAGTGGATGAATTCACCGCCACATTTGGCTTGGTAGAATACTCTATGTATGATATTATATTGTCTTGGTACCTGAAAAACAACATTAGTTATTAGAAACAATTTACTTGAGACACTCTATTATAACGTGTATACACGAACATGATTGCTAATACAACTGGTTAATACAAAATATTGTACCCTTATATCATTGATCTCGAATTCTTATACGAAAACAAACATAAAAATATGAAGGAATTAGAGTGGAGAACCTAAGCCAAGGCACACTAAATATCTGCCGGAGGAAAGTCAATTTTTTTTAATTGTACATTAAACTTTAAAGATTTCTGTCATGATAGATTCGACCCGAAATATTTGGCTTCAAATATTAATCAATACTACCGCCAGACCCAATACACGGAAAGTCAACTTTGGATGACGTCACAGGTAAGGCTCAAACACTGAACAGTCGCCGCATGTAATATTTTGTAATGATGATGTAATGATGTCGGCCAGGGACATAGCTGCTTGAAGTTGACGCAGAGAAACGAGCACGTGTTTTGATACCATCGCATTGTTTGTTTTATGTGGGCCAGCCTGCGCACTTGGAATTTGACTCGTGTTCAAACCACCTAAAACTAAAACGCATCGTTTAACAGCACATTTTCTTGTGCTTTTTCTCAACTGTACACAATTCTCCACGCCGCTTTCTTCACTCGCTTGACCTAGTCAACTTTAATTCTTTTATTTTTATTTTTACGTAATACTCCATCGGTCCTAGATCACATTTTATTTAAAAATAAAATTTATCCATAATAAGTGTTCTTTATGAAAAAAATAATAAAGGCAGCATAGCATTTCTACTATAGCAGAGATAAATTATAACATTAATTATAAAAAGATAAATTCTAGTACTTTTGAATTTTTTCACCCCTTTTTTTTCCGCTCTGAATTCACACTTTTTATTTAGTGATGTCACTTAAAAAAATTTGCAATCACATATAAAATGAAATTATTACAAGTGCATTCATATTTTTTATTTAGTAATGATAGCTCTGATAAAAATTCGTCATCGAGTATAAAATGAAATTATTACAAGTATATTCACAATTGTCTTTTTGTGATAGCGCGAAAAAAATCATGATCACATAAAATAAATAAATAAAAAGGGAAGGAGTAAAAAAGTCGAAAAGTGACATAATTTATCTTTTTTATAGCTAGTGCTAAAATTTATCTTTACTAACACTAGAAAGCACTAATAACTCAAAATTATCATTTACCATTGTTTTTAATGTAATTATTTTCATGCAACAATTAAGGTGAAATGAGAAAATTCATTCATTTATTGGTATAAATTGTTTGATAGGAGATGTCACTTGTTCAAAGACATAACATAAGGAGTACTTTGACATAAACGTATTAGATGGATTGGTGACGGTACGGATCAAACGTTTTATCTTGGGACCCTACTATTCGTAATTTATAAATCCACAAGAATTTTAAAAATATTATTAGAATATTATTTAAATTACATACAGATGTTTAAAAGATAGTACTTCTCAACTCAAACAGATGGTGTTCTTCGATGACTCTACATATATTTACTTGACATATTATATTATATAATAATATGATTATATTCCCATAGATTACATTAATGAGATCAACTGGAGAATCTATCAAAAGTATGCCTCCTAAATCACATGAGTGGCGGCAATGAAAAGAGTTGCACTTGGGTACATCATGATGTACCCATACAACCGGTTCAAATCGACCCACGACCTGATCCGACCCGCCCAACCCGGTCAGCGGTCAACGTCTGACCGTTGACTCTTTTTTTTCTCTCCGTCTTCGGCTCCGATTTTAATTTATAGATAATGATTGTAGCAACATTAATATTTTTTAGTTCGCTCCGAAGCCTTCGGCTCCCCTCGCTCGACTCTAGAAAAAAATTAAAAAAAAATTAAAAAAATAATAAAAAGTCAATGCGGTCAACGTTGACCACTAACCGGTCAACGTTGACCGGGCGGGTCGGTGAGTCGGGTCGGGTCAGGTCAGGTCGCGGGTCGGGTTGAACCGGATGTATGGTACATCATGATGTACATGAATTTTTGCCCAATGAAAATATATCAATAGGAATGGACATCAATGACTAAACTGCAAAATCTTTTAAAAATATGCCTTCTATATCAATTAATCGGACAACATTTTTATCAATTAATCTTATTAATCCTAATATTAGTCATTATAGCATCCACAACAGGGAGTGGCCGACCGGTCCCCCAACCTCGAGCGACCGGGGTACGGCGGTTGACCCCGTTGGTGACCAGCGAGAAGTCGCAAGCATGGTCGCAAATCTGATCAGCCTCTCGCCCGGTCTCTCCTCCTTCTTCCCTCCACGAGGCGGCTTGTTGAGCTTCTTGTTTTTTGTTTTTTGTTTTTTGTTTTTTGTTTTAAATCCAGCAAGTAAATAAAAACAGAAATGGAGCAACATAGCACGTTCGCGATGCGAGAGCCTACAAATATCTTGAAAACGATGATTGAGGAAAACGAACATCATACCAAATACCTCATGATAATATTTTCCTTCCTTGGAGTGAAAAGAAGTAATAACAAAGGGTAAACTTCTAAGGGGGAAAATTTATTTTACACACTTTGAGTTGAAACAAATGAAAAATACACACCACATGCAAAACAAATGAAAAATACACACACCTACAACACTAACCCTATAATGACTCACAAAACATCAACTCATAGCACAAAAAATAAGGTCTATGACTTTGGGGGGAGAAAAAAAGAAGAAAAGTTGCGGCAAGTACAAAATCATGTCCGTATAAGAGGTTAGTTAGCGGGATCTTGATTAATTTTATTTTATTTCGATAATTTTTTCATAAATCGAAATTCTTTTCGGGTAAAACTATTTCCCTCTCGTGTTCATGTATTTCCCGCTCGAGCGGGAAATAGGTATACACGAGAGGAAAATTGGTTAATTCAACTTATAATAATTTAGTCGTTTTTTAGTCATATTTTCTTGAAATCCCTCTCGGGTAAAACTATTTCCCTCTCGTGTATACCTATTTCCCGCTCATCATTAGTCACTTTTTATTAAAATAAATCACAATCAAGTGTCATATCGGCCCTTCAAACGAAAAGTGTGTAAAATTCATTTGTTTTGGATGAGGTGTATATTTTTCATTTGTGTAAAGTGAAAGTGTGTATTTTTATAGATTAGCACAACTTCTAATCTATAAAAAAAATAGGATAAAAATGAGAGATTTAAAGGGAGAAAAATTTTTCCCCCTTATTTTTCCTTACCATCAAAGTAAACGCACCCTAAAAAGGAAAAAAATAGAACATGCATGTGTTTGCAGTTCGACTAAGGATTTTAAGATTCAAAATATACGTATATATATATATATATATATATATATATATATATATATATATATATCGAAATTACAATAACACCCACAGTTCGTGGCTTTTTTTCTTCTAACAATCAAACCTAAATTTACAAATATATATTGGGGACAAAATTCTTTATACACACTTTGCCAAATAAAAAATGAATTTTACACACTTCTTTTCAAATCAATGAAAAATACACATTATAACCATTATACCCTTTCTGCTGAATTTCTTTATTTATTCTGCTTATTCCAATCCAATTTTCCAATTATGGAGATAATTCATGCAATACTATCAGGCCCATCACACTTCCGTATAATAATTCTAAGCATAACAACTTCATACCTTTTTGACCGTAATGCTGCCGGGTATTTCCACCAGAAGTTTTAGGGACCTCGTCCAACCACACGATCGCAACCGATGGTGTCCAGACGCAGACTCCTTCAGCAATACTCAGCACAACCCTCGTTCATTTCCTACCCGGGGCGTATGGTATTTAGTCGGTATTTTAGATAATAATCAGACACTGGAAGGGATAGACAAAAGCCCAAACTTTATTTAGGAATTATATAATATTTATTACAACATAAGTATATCTCCTTTAGGGATGAGACAAACTTGTTTAGCTACCTATGGTAGCGGAATTGAAATACATAAACTAAACTATACTAGAATAGGAACTATAACAAATTTTATTTTGAGAGAGCAGAGAAGATGAAGTGTAGATTTTTCGATGATCTTCTGCTCTTCCAACTCTTCGTTTATATAGAGGTTCGGGTAACCCCTATCCTTGCATTATTGCTTTGGATACCTTCCTCAGCCAGCCTGTTTCCCATATGAAGCTTGGTCCACCTTTGTCGTCTATTATCAAGTGAAGCCAATAGACTTTCGGTGCAGCCTCAATCATGCCGCATTATCTTTAATTGATAATGTTCTTCCTCTGCCTTTACCCATTTGGATTCTTATGGGTAATTCCTGTTCATCCACCCACTGCTGTCGTTTTCATTTTAGTAGGTGGTTCTCCAGCTCGGAGTCACATGCCTCCACCAACTTATGTCGGGAATCTACTTTTTTCCCGGGGCCCTGGGCGTCCTTGCTTTTGGCAGACCTTGTGCTCTGGATGCTCGTTGGACCGAGCCTTCTCTTTTCCCCTTTTGGGTAAGAACCCCTTTCCGAACTCTGGTTCCTTCTGGTTCTGACAATTTGAACAAACGCGTTCAGACCAGTTTCCAAAATGAGCCATGTTGCAGTATTTGCGATGAGTTTCTTTACTCGTCGCAATCTTATTTTCCCAAAGCAGAGTCCTTTTTCTTTCGAAATCTTCTTCTGCAAATCTTGTAGATTTTCCTGTCATGGTATTTAACAGGAACGATCCGTTTGCTGAGTTCTGAAAGAACTTAAACGGAAACTTAACTTTGTCCATCTCTGTGAGACAGACCCATAATCCCCATGCTCTACTGGTTGAGATGAGGTATTATGGTAATGTAGAGACTAGTGTAGTCTCTTTCTCTGTGGGTGCCTTGATCTTTTCGAGGGCACGTCCGTCAGGTCTCCGAAGCCTAATATAGTGGAAGGCTTCATGGTTACCCTTTCCTGCTGGTTCTGGGGCTGCACTAATAAAATACAGCTCCAAAATGTCACCTCGGCTAAGCTGCGGATTGTTAGCCCAGGTATCATACACCTCTTCTTGAATCCATTTAGGTAGATTCTTGATTTCGGCGAATGATGGAGATGTGGTATAAATCGAAGCGAGTGCTCCAAATTCATACCATCTTTTAACTTCGTGTGGATCTGAATTTGGCATCATCCACACCCGAGGATATTTTTCCGTAACATCAACCCTTATTTTTTCTGGGTTGATTCCCGTTCTTGTATTGAGCTTCTCACAGTTAGCTTGATAAATCTGCTAAGAAGAAGAAACTTCAATCTTATCAGTATTAATCTTAGAAGTGCCAGTCATTGGCCTAAGATTAATCTCTCCCTCTTTTTCCCCAGAGGTGCTGGGTTGACATGATGGTTCAGAGTGTGACCTCTGAATATCATCTTTTTTTTGGGGCAATGGTTCCGAGTATACCACCACCTTAGAACTCAGGCAAGAGGTATTGGAATCCTCTGCTACAGGTTTAGAGCCCTGTACTCGAAACTCTTCTTTCACCAAAGGATCTTTGGCCACCCGAAGGATTGGTGTTTGACATGCAGCCCAGAGTTGACCCTGAGACCGTATGCAAGCTCGTATTCTCTCGTTAACTTTTGTCTTGTTGAGAGTCTGCAATCTTCCTGCTTGTTCAACATTCAGAACGCACTCGTCCCACTCTCCCGTTAACATCTCCAGATTTTCTCTGAGATGCCTATGGGCCAGTAGAATGGAGTTCACATCAGTTTGCTCCATCTCTTGTTAAGAAATCTGCAAGAACATTTTCATGAGATTTCACAATGACAATATCAAAAATATAATATTAGTATTCAACTTGCCATCTAATTAATCTAGCCTTTTCAGGCTTAGATTCCATCTTGTTTCTTAAGAAAGCCTTAACCTGTGTGTTATCGACTTTCAAAGTAAATTTCTTTGCCAATAAAAATAAAGGCCATTTTTTAAACGCCTTTCGGACTGCAAAGAATTCTATCTCGTTGATGTGCCATCGTATGGCCTCATCTTCTGAGAATAAACCACTACAATATCTGCAGGGTTCTTCTCCATTAGGAGTGATCTTGGTTAAGACTGCTGCCCACCAATAATCACTGGCATTTGTATATAGGACCAAGTCGTCTTCGTCCTGAGGTATCGAGAGTTTTGGGATATTTTTGCAAACCTCTTTTAACTCTTTCATTCCCTGTCGATGTTCTTCCGTCCAGATGAATGGAACATCCTTTTTCAGTAATGTACTGAAAACTTTTCTATGTTTTGCGAGATTATTAATGAATGGTCCCGCAAAATTAACAACTCCCAAAAAGCTCTGAAGTTGTTTCTTTTCTTTCAGATCTTCAGGAAAATTCTGGACCTTCTGAACAATATGGTCCTATAGAATAATTCCTGCTTCATCGATCTCAATACCCAGAAAATCCATTTTCCTAGTTGCCACGACTGCCTTCTTTTCAGACAGTACTAAACCTTCTTTATAACAAACATCTGCAAAGATCTCAAGATGTTTGATATGTTCTTCCATATTTTTTGATGCAATTAAAATATCATCAATATAGACGAACATAAAAAGAAAAATAATCTTTAAACAGATTATCCATCTTTCTCTGAAATATTTGAGGCGCATTAGCTAACCCCATTGGCATTACTTTCCAAACATAATGCCCTTGTGGAGTAGAGAAGGCTGTAAACTTCTTACTCCCTTCTTCCATGTGAATCTGGTAGAAACCTGACTTGCAATCAAACTTAGAGAATACCTTAGCATTTCTAATGCAGTTAATAAGGTGTTCCCTACTAGGGATAAAATATCCATCAAACTCTATTAATTCCTTTGTAATTGATAACTAATCTGGGTTTACCTCGTTTGATCTCACCATGATTCCTTACCAGAAATCCGGGACTGCTATAAGGCGAGTTCCCTGGTTCGATCAACTTTAAATCAAGGTGTTCCTTGATTATCTCCTTCATATCCTGTTGATCTTTGAGGTTCATCAGGATTGGTCTGTATCTAATAAACTCATACTCCTTTTCTGGCTTCACCTTCAAGGTAGCTTTGAGCTTGTTTTTATCCCACCATGCCAAAGGATTCTCATTGTAATTCCTTTTAATCTTCCTTTTGACATCTTCTAGGGACACCTGCATTTCTTCCCTAATATCTTGATGAGATATTAAAGATGCTTTTAGGATCTGAACCTCTTCATCTTTGAGATCCTCATCCCTAATACAGCTTAGCACTGCTTCGCTGAATTTCCTTTGATCCTTCATTTTTTGGTGTCGAAGTTTTCCTTCATCACCACGCTTGTTGTGAAAACTCAATGGTATCTGGCGATTGAAAGCCCCTTTGAGCATCTGGACAAGGATTTTGTGATCGCAAATGGTTGTAAACACCAATTGCCTTCTTTCATTATCCTGCATGTATCTTTTGAACATCTGTAGAAAATTGTTTCCTAACAGAATATCTGCACATGTATCATGGAAATAAATTGGTGGAGTTTTAATCTTATACCAAGGTGTACCTCTGGCTCCGCCAATTAGAATTTCCATCTCTTTTACTCCTTTAGCTAAGAGCAAAATTTTCTTTGAAAAATCTCTTCCTGCAATTCGGGGTAGATCATCTACTATCTCTGCTGGGAAGACTCCTCGTTTTGCAGTACAAATTCCTGCACCTGAATCAATATAAGCAACAAAATATTATGTCTTATATTTTTCATATAACATCCCTATAAAGATGTATATGGAGAATGGACTTGTCATTCGATCAATAAATTTTTCCCGTTAATCGTGATTTCCATTCCATCTTCTTTATTTGCCCAAGGTTTGTGATCCTCAAGAAAATCCAAACCCAATAGCAAAATTACTTCTCTTCCAGCTCTGCCCTTGATCTCCATCACTTTTTCCCCAATTTCCAGGGTACCTTTGTAATGATTGATCTCCGGCTGCTGTAGATAGTAAAGAACATTACAAGGGAAGTTGGTTTCCCACCTTATAGTGTCAAATTTTACTATCACTTCTCTCCATCCCTTGGGACATTTCAGATTCACTGTAACTTTGTTACTCTGAGATGTCTGAGGTTGAGCTTCTCGAATGAGACTCCGACTCCTCCCATATGGCAAATACATAATTCTGTCTCCTTGGAAAGATAATCTTCCTGAAGTTATCCTGAGACTTTGATCGTGTCTCATGACTTCTCTATCTCGGATTTGAATATCAACGTTTCTTAACCGAACAATTTCCACTCTATCGGGACAAACAGCTGTTGTCACCTTGTTGAAGATATCTGGTATCTCAATAAACTTATTTCCCAGAAATAACTCAGTGTGATGTGAGTTGGAAAGAGCATATGATACTTGATAAGTAATGGAGTAAGGCCGGTTTCCTTCCTCCAATAAATCCTTGAGTTTAAAGTCCTGATAAAGTGTCAGAGCTTTGCTGAAATGGGTATCATTAAGATTGTAGGCAATCTTTGGATAGATGATTCCCACCATTTGTCCTGCACAAATATCTCCCGCAATTGTTTCCAATACAGAATCTTTCAGATTTCTAACTCTTTTATCGCATATAGCGATATCGATCGGCGTGTGAACCCCGGTAAAGAGAGCCGATTTTAACATCAACTGGATTGCTCCAATATGGATCCAGTTCATCTTTTCAGCGACTTCAGGCTTCATCTTTGATAGATCTTCCCTGATGTCACTAGCTGGAATCAACTGCATCTCCACTTGATTCCCTGTAAGTTCTATAGGAAGCGACATTTCTCGTCTAGAAATTCCATAGACGATTTGCTATTTCCTGCTCATTAGATTAAAGTTCCTCAGAACTTGATCTATGTTATTTGCTGAAAAGCCTTGATACTTTTGTATATTCAGACTCTTCTTCGTGATTTTGTCAATCAGATTTTGAGAGAGAGTTGTATGACTGGAGAATCCCGTCCTATCTTCTTTCTTCTGATGAACAATTTCTGGATCAGTTTGACTCCGATCTGATTTCATCAGACCATTATGAATTTTCTCCGCTAAAGGCTTCTTCTTGTTCATATATACTCTCATCTGAGGGTATATCTTCGAACTGATATACTTGTATCAGTTCTTGGTAGTAGATGGCATCTTCGATATTCGGAGTGGATTCGAATTTATTGATACCTCTTCTCTCGTTGTCAGGGCAATTTGTGGAAATATGCCCCTTCGCACCGCACGTCCAACAGTTGCAATCCTTGAAACTTTCATTAACTCTAGTGTGAGTTCTCCTGAAAGTTTTCTTGGCAGGTGTCCTTCCTTGGGATTTATTATCTCCCCGGAAATGATACCTATTTCTTGATGTGCAGTCCTAGATTATACAATGCCATCAAGTATTTCTTTCTCTTTTCTTGATCAAATCCTTCGAAATATCCTTCTCCCAGAAAATGGCTTTTAAATATCGTTGCCATATTCTGAACATGTTCAGTGAAGTTTTCATTTTCAAAACATGCATTCTTGATATCCCGAAGAAAGAATTCCCAAGCAATCTTGGTAATTCCTGCAAGGCTCATTTCGAGGATTCTCACGAATCCTTTCTTGTTTAAATCGAGAGTTGCCGTCTCAATTCTCAAGGCTGACGTCCACTCATCAATTACAGATTCTCAATCTTTGAAATTTACTTCATCGAGATCCAGCATCACCCCGTAAGGATGAATTGAATCCAAGGTCGCCTTTCCATATGGTGTATCCTGCACCTTTGGTTGTGGCCTCCTTGCCCTAGTCCTTCTTGCCGCCATATATGCATCATTTGGGGTATGTTGATAATACCTTGCACCAGTATGAAAATCCTGGACATCATTAATGGCTCCGAGTGCATTTTGAAAATCTTGTTGATTTTCAATGATGGCTCATTGTGGAAGTTGATTCACCGGCTGTGGGTTTTGGACCACATTCTGGTTCATTTTTAAATCAACCATCGTCATGTTAGCAAAAGATTCTGCTAACTCCTGGAGGTTATCAAGATTGATTCTTTCGAGATTATTCATCTCTTCTTTTCTCGAATCATTCTTATCAAGGCCTCCATGTTTGGATCCTTCTTGGTTTCTCCCACTGGAAATGGATAAGTGAGTTCATTACCAAAAAGATTTCTTCTTTGACTGGAACGAGGTTGTTGTTCCAATTTTTCGATCCGTGATTAGATCTCCTTCAGGATAGTATAAATTTCATCCTGTTTCATATCAATCTTGTAAAGATCGCGTGGTACACCATGCAGGCTATCGTCATAATGTTGTACTATTTTCTGTATTTCTCTCAGATCCTCCGATATCTTGGATGAATCTGGAGTAATCTCTTGATATAAAAGAGTAGATGATACTTCTTTATCTTTCCTTGGTTCCATCAGAGCAGTGTAGCATATAAATTCCAATTTACTCCCAAATGGATCCAATGGTCTCTTCTCATGGCATGTTCTATCTCCATTCAAGGCAGATATAACTATGAAGAAGATCTTCTTTTCTTTTGATTCCTTGGAGGCAGGATTCAATCAATCTTTTCTCCCGGTTATGCTGAATTAAGAGGTTCAGCATATTTCTCCAGTGTGTTAGAACACTCTGGTATCTTATCCTTCTTTTCTCCAGGATTTGGAGACGTTCCTGGAAATGTCCACACCTTGGACATCCTTCTAGATCCATCAGTCCGTATGGTTCTGATGATTTTCTCTCATCACGTTCTCCGTCCTTAGATGGAGAAACTTCAACTTCTCGATGAAGTTTTCTCTCATTCTCATCTCTTGGTGGCAAGAGATAATGGATTCACAATCCACTCTTGTTGCTGCAGAGTGGAATTCTCTCTTCCAGATTGCAAGAACAGTCTGGGTTCTTGTTTTCTGTACCTCCAAATCATGGAGATAGTTTCTGTAACCCTCGCATCTCGGACAATTGTCCGGATCCATGTTTTTCTTGATGTCTCATCCGTTAGGATAATACTTAAAGCAATAAATAAAATATAATTCCTTAAAAACCTTAGGCGCTGATACCATTTTGAAAGCGTGGGTTATGAACAGCAGAATGTACGAAAATTGGTTCGTATAATAAAGAAATACATAGCTATTTCTGTCCATAGCAATTCTGAACTGTCAATAGTTTAAACAGAAGGGTATAATCGTCATCTTGTGTATATTTCATTTGTCTTGGTAATGGTGTGTAATTTTCATTTTACAAAATTAGTAGTGTGTATTTTACTATAATAGCACTATATATTGCAGACAATTTATTTTGTTTCGAAAGAAAGGCATACTTTCTTACATGCTTTCTATTCCGTTCTTTAGTCACCTAAAAAGTAACAATTAATTGATAAAAAAAAAGTAACAATTAAAAGGAAAAAAAAAAGAGAGTAGAAAGTGCCTTAAATGACATCATCGTAAGATGTTGTTTCTTATTTTAGTTATTTTAATTAATAAGATCACTTTCAAACACAGTACTGAGAAAGCATGCATATTTTAGATTGGTTGGAGTGATTAATAAAATATTTATGAAAGTTGGTTGTGTACGTGGAAGAGAGTGAAACAAAATTTTTATTAAAAGATTGGGTTGAGTTGAGTCATTGATAAACATGATCTAATATAATATATTCTCCGTTTTTTAATAAATGTTTCGTGTGTCGTCAAAATTCGCATACCAAAAATATGAAAGAACTTAAGCACCTAATACAATTTCGAGGCTAATAGGTTTATCTCACACTCACACACACGGAAACTTATTGTTTTTCAAAAGGATTTTGGAATAAAATACTGACTAAGCGACAAATTGTAATTCGAAATAAAATATTTCTTTAAAAATAGAGATAATAATAGTAGATAAAATAAGATTAAGGTGTATTTAGATCATTTTCCCAAAAATAAATAAGGAGGAGCACTCGAGGAATGAAAAAAACATGAGGGGGCAAATAAAAATGACTATATTTTCCAATTTGGCCCCTCATTCTGTAACGCGAAAGTGGCCCCCACTCACGTGCCCACCTAACGGACTCGTCACGAATGTAACGCCTCCGCCCCTACCCCTAACACCTGCAAAAATTCCCAAATTCCATTATCCTCTAACGGCGCCAACCCTAACCGTCTCGTTTCACGTCCGTCTCCGTTTACGTCAGGTTGACGCCGTCCATGGCCTCTTGTGACGACGACTTTTCCCTCCTCGACGACCCCCAGAACCCTAATTCCGCCCCGCCCTCCACCGCCACCGCCTCCCACACGCCGCCATACCAGATCAACCCCTACGAACACGATTCCGATCCGTTCGACTCCGAGCCGAACTCGCTGTCGGCGAAGCGCCTCCCCGATCGGGATGACATCCACAGCGGCACGTCGAAAAGGACCAGATTGCCCTCCTCCGCCAGCGCCGGAGACTACCGGAAGGACAGGGAGGAGTGGAGCGACACGGCGATCGCGTGTCTGCTGGAGGCGTACAGTGAGAAGTTCGTGCAGCTGAACCGGGGGAATCTGAGGGGCCGGGATTGGGAGGAGGTGGCGGCGATGGTTAGCGAGAGGTCCGAGAATCAGACGAAGAGCGTGGAGCAGTGTAAGAACAAGGTCGACAACTTGAAGAAGCGATATAAGCTGGAGAGGCACCGGCTGAGCAATGGCGGCGTGTCGACGAGCCACTGGCCGTGGTACAAGCAGATGGAGCAGATCGTCGGAAATTCCATCGCCGCCAAGGCTGCCGCCGAGGAGGAGAAGTCAGCTGGCGTCGGCGGACCGTCGTACCCGACTAGGCAGGCCAAGAGGTATATACATTTGAAAATCTGTGGTCACTGATTCTTAGCAGCAAATCTTCGTTTCCGGAGGTGATCTAGATACTATTTTGATAAGACGAATCATCACAATGCTCAACAGATATTCATAGAGTAGTCAACTATTGTGAGCATTTATTGTTCCCTTCAACAAATATTATTGTGATTTTTAGTCGCTACATCGAGCATTTAGCAATCAATCAAGGGGATTTTGTTTGATGTTGCTTATAACTTTGACCTATGGTTAGAATTTGAGCTTTTTTTCTCTGTCAGATCTTTTTCTACTTACTGAGTAGAATTTAGTTGCTATTGAATATCTTTTGTTGGTTACTTAAAGCATGAAATACTTTATAAGTGGCTTTCTCGCTGTGATGTTTCGTGGTTTTCATGGGTTATTTCTTTTCTTTTCTCATGGTGGCATTGTTTTTGGGCAGACTAGGACCAGTAGCTAATAGTCCTGGTACTCAGATTAACAGCATGAAGTTGAAACCATCAAATAACCTCAGATGGCAAAGAGTTGTGTTGAAAATTAGTGGAGCTGCTCTAGCTGGAAGTGCTCCTAACAATATTGAGCCAAAGGTTTATTGCTAGCTCAATTTTATTTAACTGAATTTGCTTAACCCATCTCCCAGAAGTCGATGCATCTTTAGTTCCATGACATGCCTTGAAATTGATAATATACCTGATTGCGATAGTGAAGGAATCCTTTGCCGACATGCCCTTGACCTGCAAATGCTATTACCTTCTCACAGGAAATATATTTCTAATTCAGCTGTGAATTTCTCGTCAAGATTCTCTCATTACACATTGATGCCTTTAAAAGAATCGCCCAATAATTTGACTCATATCTGTATGTTGTCTGTATTATTTCTCTTTTGGCTAATAATTCCATATATTTGGTCGACTATGAATATTGCTTTTAAGTACAGACATTTGAAGAATAGTCTGGGCTAAATAAATTTGGAACTCTATGTTCTGGATTTTGATTACAAAGAATTTGAACAGATATATAATTTTGACCGAAAGACTTTGATTTTCTTGCTGCCTCTGCTCCTCAATTTGGAGTGTAATAGCTTTATTCTCTTTGACATATTGTAGGTGGCTATGCTGATTGCAAGAGAAGTTTCAATAGCATGTCATGTTGGTGTTGAGGTACTATATAACAGGCTTCTCTGTGCAACTTGGAGGTTCTTCATTTGTTTCTTTTACTTTCGCTTCTTACCGTGTTTGTTTTCTAAAAACTTAATCTTAGGTAGCTATAGTTGTTGGTGGTCGCAACTTCTTTTGTGGAGATGCATGGGTTGAGCAAACTGGTTTGGATAGGTGTACTGCATATCAGATTGGGTAAGCTTGGCTTTTATCTTCCCTCTTTTGGAGTGAGAGCACTGTTCTTCCCTCTCTTTTCGATACAGTTGATGATCTAGAATTTTAAATTGTTATTAATGAAGCGATTTAGGTCTTTCCTTGTCAGATTTGCAGCTATGGAAAGGTTTTAGATGTGACTGTCAATTTCTCTTTTGGAAATGCAAAGAACCACTATTCAACTGAGATTTCTTTTGGATTCATATCCTGGACTTAGATTGGCTGACATCAGATTTGCGTTTTGCTATGATTTTCTTCCTCTTCATTCCTAGTTGCTTGTGGGAGGATTTTTATTGTAAAGAAGTTGCATGTGCTTGATCTATGCTTGCAATTTTACCGAATTCTATTAAGGAAGTATTGCTATGCATAAGTTTTAGGAGTTTATATAAGCTCTGTTTGAAGATCAAGGAGACCCTAGCCTTTTTGAGATGGGTCTTATCTAGGATTATCCCTATATTTTAGTAAATTATGGTTACAACTTTGTCAATAATGACATCTTATAAGTTCAATCATCGAGGCACTACAACAATATATTTTTAGGATAAGATCTTTATATAAGCTCCCTAAAATTAATTTTAGCCAAACACCCTCTTAATAAATTATTAGCCCCCCTTTTAAGGACTTGAACGGTGTTTAGGTTAAAATAACTGATAAGATGTTTTCAAGCTTATAAGCTCCTTCGAATAGGTTGACATAACTTGCTTAGACATAACAGTATCGGTTTCTTTTCTTACGTTGCTCTTGGTCTTTCACGAACTTCGTGGACTGAGATGACCTATACTTGTGTATATCCATGTCTGCTAGCATCTGTCTATGGTTATTGTTTCAGTTCATGCACTGATTCAGCAATGGTATCTATAATCAGAATGATGGCAACTGTGATGAATTCCGTGCTACTGCAGTCTGCTTTGGAGAAACTGGGCGTGCAGACACGTGTGCAGAGCGCATTTTCTATGCCAGAGGTTGCTGAGCCTTACAGTAGGCAACGAGCAATTCGACATCTTGAAAAAGGAAGGGTTGTAATTTTTGGTGGTATTGGCGCTGGCACAGGGAATCCTCTCTTTTCCACTGATACAGCTGCAGCCCTCCGAGCATCAGAGAGTACGACCTTGCTTTATGCCGTCCTCTATTTTATGGTCTCCTCCATTTTTCATAAATCACAAAATGCCTCAATTTTGTGCAGTTCATGCCGATGCAGTCCTCAAAGGTACGAACATGGAAGGTGTATATGTTTGCGATTCTAGAAATAACAGCATAGCAGCAGAGCATATTTCCTTCAGACAATTGGCGTCAAGGGGTGCGTCTCCAATGGACATGATGGCCGTGACATTTTGCGAGGAAAATGGAATCCCAGGTTCCAAAATTTCCATTTTCGATTTTGTTGCCTCATTTTTTCCCCGATGGGTTATATGTCCTTCACCTCGACTGATATCTATATTCTCTGCAGTTGGCATCTTCAATCTTCACGAGCCTGGGAATATATCGAGGGCATTATGTGGAGAAAGGGTCGGGACACTGATAGATCAAACAGGTCCAGTTAGTTAACATCATGTGCTATGTTGAATGTGGCTTTTATTCAAGATATGCCCATTGATATCGAAATACCTTAATTGTATGCTATTTGGTGAGGGTTATATCATCCCTGTAAAGAAGGTTGGACTTGAGAATATACCCTTAGCCTAAAAGATGTAGTTGTTTGTGCAATAGTGTATAATTTGGAAAATTTTGCTGATGCCATAGAATCACCATTAAGAAAGGTCTTGGTTTTTCCTAGCGGAATCCTTTGTTGCAACAATCGGGCGATGAATAGAAGATGAAACATCATTTTGGAACGAAGAATCTCGTCTTCGTCTTCTTTGCTGCGGCGTGTAGGGCTTTGATTGAAGCCCCCAACAGGTTACTTTGAATTAAAATTTCGTACGAGGAGTCTTTTGGATACATTGAAGGCAGAGATAGTTTCGAATATAGGATCTTTTATCTGGTTTGAATTTGACAAATGGTATTATCATACCACTAGTAGTCCTCTTATCAACTCTAGAAATAGACTATCGTTCTGCATTATAACATCGATTATTCATTAAAATAAGCACCTCTTTTCACAATAATAATTGAAATAAACAACACCACATTTCGAAAGTTTCAAAAATAAATAAGTAATTCTTGAAACTAGACTATAGTCTATAGCTCAATAGAAAACGTGCACAATAAAATCACAACGCTAAAATGAAACTGCTGCTTATCTGCAACAAGACGCTGCAAACTCAGACCAATCCATCCTCGGTGGTGGCGAGCGACGGCGAGAGCGAGTTACGCGACTCGTCGTAATCCTCCCCCAACGGCGACTGCTCCACCCTGATCTCCTCTATCATCCTCACAACCTCCCCCATGTTAGGCCTCTTCTCCGGCTGCCCCGCCACACACGCCATCGCCACATGCAGCATCGACACCAGCTCCTCCTCAATGTTCTTGTACCTCAACAGCTCCCGGTCGAACACCTCCGCCGTCCACTCATCCCTCACAACCGATCTCACCCACTTCGGCAAGTCTCCCGTCTCCTCCTCCTCCTTCCCGCCCTGTGGCCGGGCCGGAGAAGGGTGTCGCGACGGATCCCTCCCGGTCAGCACTTCAAGCAACAACACTCCGAAGCTATAGACATCCGCCTTCTGCGAGAGGCCCTTGATCTCACCTTGCTCCGGCGCTCTGTACCCTCCCAACCTAGCTATGGCGTGAACCGGGTTCAGCAGCAACGATAGCCCGAAATCGGAAACCTTAGAGTTGCCATTCTTGTCCAACAAAACGTTTGATGATCTCACATTGCCATGAGGAATTCTTGAAGCTGCATATTCCTCATGGATTCTTGATAGCCCCCGGGCGGCGCCGAGGATCAGGCTGATCCTCGTCGTCCAATCCAACGGTATCCGCCCCGGCCCTCTGCTTCCTGTTCCGATCAAAATTAACTTAATTATCAAGAAAATACATCAAAAAATGATGATCAAATCAAAATGATGCAGACAGCTGAGTTCGATTTCATACCATGAAGAAGTGAATGCAGGCTGCCATTAGGAAGATAATCATAGACCAGAAGCTTCTCTTCTCTTGCATAGTAATAAGCTCTAAATCTGACTATATTTGGATGCCGGAGCTTCCCGATAACATCCATGTATTGCTCGAATTCTTTTCTGCTACAAGGATTAGCATCTTTCAGCCTTTTCACGGCGACGGCGCCGCCGTCGTCCAGAACGGCTCTGTACACCGTGCCTAAGCTCCCTTTTCCGAGCATCTCCGCCGATGCTCGGAGAAGATCCTCCAGCTCGAACTGCTTTTTCCGGTCGAAGAACACCAGCTTGCTGTTATCTGTGGCGGTGGTTCCCTCACTATCTCCGCCGCCGTTTTTCTTCTCGCTCGAGTAGCTGCTGCTCCTCCTCTTCCTCCCGTCGCTCCCGGCCGTCGAGCTGGCGGCGCTCGAGGCCTTGCAGCAGCAGCACACAGCGGCGAACAACGCGATCATCAATAGCAGCAATGAATTCGCCACCACCAGAGCTATGATCTCGCCTTTGCTCAGCCTTTTATGATGTTTGATCTTCGGTGATTCTTGATATGGCGAAGGGAGAGAGGTCGGGTTCGAGGGCACGGTTGTTTGCGGAGGCGTTGGTGGCTGATCGCCGCCGCTGCCGGTGTATGAGCAATTGCGGAGAGGGCTGCTGCCGCAGAGCCCTTCATTGCCGGAGAAGCTGCTCCCGCCGTATCGGGACAGAAACCTCTCCAGCAGCATTCCGAAGAGCTCATTGTTTGATAAGTTTAATTTTGTGAGTTTTGGAAGAGAATCAAGAAAGTTTGGGATTTCGCCGGAGAGTTCGTTGTTTTGGAGATTGAGAGTGAGCAAGCGTGATAGATTGGAGAGTTGAGTGGGAATGGGGCCGCGGAGGTTGTTGTTGGAGAGGTCGAGGCGGAGGAGGCGGTGGAGGGAGGA
Organism: Agastache rugosa; assembly: GCA_031470985.1. Lineage (NCBI taxonomy): Eukaryota > Viridiplantae > Streptophyta > Magnoliopsida > Lamiales > Lamiaceae > Agastache > Agastache rugosa. The sequence continues at coordinate 32,520,119 of CM062607.1, read as the reverse complement.
CATTTCCGGCGGTATCTCGCCGGAGAAATCGTTGCCGGAGAGGTAGATGAGCTTGAGGTTGAGGCATTTTGAGAGGGGAGTGAGGGTGCCATTGAGGCGGTTGCCGCGGAGGTCGAGGAGGCGGAGCTGATCTAGCGAGGAGAGGGCGGCGACAGGGCCACGGAGGTTTAGGAAGGGGAGGGAGACGGCGGTGACGCGGTTGTTAGTGCATTTTATGCCGAGCCAATTGGCCGTGCATGCGGTGGAGGTAGTGGTGGTGGTGATGGTGGTCCAATTTGAGAGGAGTGCGCCGTGGATGTCGGCTTGGGAGCGGAAGGAGGTGAGCGCCGCCGTGTCATCGGCGGCGGAGGGGTGGAGGAGTGAAGTGGATAGGAGGAGGAGAAAGGAGAAGAGGAGGTCCATTTGTGAGAGCATAGAGCGGGAAGTGCATGAAAAGTTTGGGTAAACTTTTATTTGAGTTTTGAAAAGTGTCGAGACAAAATAAATTAATTTGTATAGAAAGAGGTTGAGAAACAAACAAAGTAGGGTAGAAAAATTGATTCAGAGATAAAAGTCAATGCGTTCCTATTTTGTTTACTATTGAAAATTTTTTATTTTACTTGAAAATAGTATTTCGTCCGTGCCAAATTAGTATGGTTCAAGTAATATTTTATACCTCACAATAAATCAAATACACTCAACACTTGGACGGAGGGAGTACATAATAAGGAGTATACGATAAATGAGATTAGAAAAGTGAGCATGAGATTTATGAATGGTGTAATATCAATTTGTTGAAGGATGAATTGAATTAATTGAAATTTATATTTGCTATTTTTTCAAGAATTCCCACGATAGGAACGCCAAGAATTTTGCAATTTGTGCATTATGTTATAATTTATATCTATCTCAATTTTCTCAATAAATTGAATTTGGGTGATTGTTATAATAGCAACATTATCTTTTTTTTAGAGGAGCAACCTTGTATCAAATGTATTTGCCGTAACTAGCATGAAATCTCATGAAGATGGATATAGAATTGAAGAATGATTGGAGAAGTGAGAGAAAGTGAAATGATGAAAGGAGGGAAGAGAGAGAAAGAGCATGAAGAGGAGTTAGTTGAGTGAATGATTGCTGTTCTGTTTTCCAGAGAGTAAAAAAGTTGTTACAAAGAGAAAAGGAAGATGGAATCAGAAGATACTTTTGTCTACTTTTTTCTAATTGGTGAAACTTCCTACAAAAGGGGCACAATCTCTTAGGCCTTAGCACAACGTGATATATATATTTTTTCATTTATTTTTCTGTATCATAATTTTAGTACTCACAAAAATATAATGAAATGATATTCTCTCCCAAATTATTTTACTCTCAAAGCTAATATGCTATAATGCACATATTATTCTAAAATATCATGTAACCGTATCGGTTTCTTGTATGATGCGATTTTCGATAGATTCACACCCAATTTGTCATGTGGCGTATCAAATAAAAAATAAAAAATAATCAGATTCGCGAATTCCGTGCGGGAAAGTCGTGAATCCTGTGCGTGAAGAGGGTGTACGAGGTTAACTTTGAAAACTTTATTTGAATTATAACTTAGTGTATTGAGCTAATGATATTTGAATTGTTATTTTGTTGCTTAATTAAATTACATAATTGAAAATACTTAAATTTTAGGTGAGAGAAATGTGAAGTACATACATAGATTTGATAATATGCAAGATAATGCTTCATATCTTATTGCTAATATATAGTCATAATTAAATTTTTATGTATACAATATATTATAAATGCAAGATAATGCTTCATATCTTATTAAAAAAATTAACTTATATACACCCCAGAAAGTATAGAATCGGTTATCATATATTCTCTCTGTCCTTTAATAAGCTTCATCTAACGTCAAAACTCGTAATACCAAAGAGGTGAATATTAATAAACTTTCTATTTTTACTTCTAATTATTGTATAGAAAATCGAATTAACAACTAAAAAATTACATTGAGAACAATGATAAAATATTAAAATGAGAAATTTGACATCATTTTTTTATATAATTCCAAAATAAAAAAGTGATTTGAGAACAAGTTTTACTTTAAAATATGACACTTATTCGTGGATGAAAGTAATATATTTTAAGGATAATATGCATCATTATTCTTTGTAAATATATTACTATCATGTATTGAATTTTGGAGGAACTCGAACATGACACATTCAATCTCAAGAACACGTACTGCCGTATTCACTCCACCAAATTACCATTACACCATTCTTACAGGAAAAAATAACTTTTATAATACGTATAGATGTACATAGAACCCAAAAAAAAAATAATAAAAAAAAATATCATTCGAATTGATTTTCACGAGTGATCCATGTACGAATTTTAGTTGTCTCTTGTGCAATTTGTCGCCCACTGTACAAAAAAAAAGTGTTAGTTGGAGTGATAAAGAAGCAAAGTTATTTTTTTTCACTAATCCGAAAAATATCACTTTCAGCTTCAAAACTTCATGCAATTTCCGTACCAATCCACATCACTTTTTCTGACGATAATTTCAGTCAGTTTAATATTTTTAAAATATTAAAATAATAAAAATATTAATTTAATGGATTTTGTGTGGACAGAGTTAACTTACTTCGTTATGTCCGCTTATGAGAATTCATCCCTAATTACTCCCTCCGTCCCAAGCAGAGGTGTTCACCTGATCCGGGACCGTCGGTTCCGGCCCGGAATTGGAACCGTGGTCAACGGTTTTCGGCTCGGAACTGCAGTCAACGGGCCGGTTCCGATCTGAAACCGTGTTTGGGACGGACCGGTTTCGACCCGAAATCGTGTTTGGGACGGACCGGTTCCGATTCCAAGGGCTAGGAATCATGAACCGACAGTTCCGAACCGACGGTTCCACGCTTTTAAAAAAAAAATATGTTTTGTGTTATCCATGTTAATTATATCCTAATACAAGCAATAATGACAATTAGAATGCTAAATGGAACGAAAAAATGTCAATAATAATAATAATAATAATAATAATAATAATAATAATAATAATAATAATAATAATAATAATAATAATAATAAGGTTCGAGGTTGAACCGGCGATTCTGAACCATGTCAATAATAATAATAATAATAATAATAATAATAATAATAATAATAATAATAATAATAATAATAATAATAATAATAATAAGGTTCGAGGTTGAACCGGCGGTTCCGGTTCAGAACCGCCGAACCATGTGAACCGCCAGTTCAACCGCCTAGGATTTGGCACCCATTTGAAATTCAAAATGGATGGCTATGATTTCATCTTATGATCCAATGGCTATGATTCAAAGTCCCCCCCCCCATTTCCTCCCACTTTCAACTATAAATACCCCCTACCCACAACCATTTCTTCACACCAATTACTCTCTTCTCTTCTGTTACTCTCTAAGTTATTCATTTTTTTCAGTTTTCATTGTTCTATTTTTTAGCTCTTACTCTCTTAGTCTCTTAGTAGTTCTAGCAAAAATGTCTTCCTCCAACCCTCGTAAGGGTAAGGAAAAGGCAATTGAAAATATTCGTGGTACTCGTGGTAGTGGTAACCCTCCTCGTTGTCCTCGTGGTGTTGTCATTCGAGAACGAGAAGCGTTCCAGGATGATTACTACGAAGATGATGATACTTCTTCCACTCCCACTCCCACAAGCCAGAATCCTCAATACCGAAGGGTCCCCACTCGCCGCCAACGTGAAGAAATGGAGAACCAGCAGATGGCCGAAGATACTGCTACCTTCGCTGCCCACCAGATTGAAGCGAATAGGCTACTTGCTGAAAGCCTATATGTTGCCGACCTCGAAGTGGAGATGAATCCGCCCCACCAAATGCATCCTCCCCGCACTATGCAGTCGTTTCCCTTTCACGAAGAGGCAATCAACTTGGATGAGGATGATGAAATGGACGAGCAAGAGGACGGCAGAATGGCTGCCGACAAGGGCCGTCGTACCAGAAAGGCGAAGCTGCAGGCCAAAGAAAAGAAGGAAGGATCCGAAGTGCTCTCAATATGGTTCAAAAAGGTAACACTACCTTGTGCCGAAGGAGAAACTCCAATTGTAATGGCGTGCTGCAATTTCAACGACCAGCAGTACGAGCATGAGAAAGGAAATGGGTATGGCACTTATAACCGCCATATACTCAAACACAAGCCGAATGATCAAGAAAAAGGTACACAACAACAAACTCAAACTCAACTAAACTTCACGCAAGGTAATGAACTCACTTTATTTAAGTATAATGATATAGTAGCTAGAGAAGTGATGGCTAAGTTTGTTGCTACTGAATCTCTTGCTTTCCATTTTGCCGATAGCATGCGTTTTGAAAATTCCATGAAAAAAGCATATAATTCGCAAGCTAAAAAAATCTCACGAAGTACCATGACTAGGACAATTGCTAAATTATCTATTAGATATAAAAAAAAGCATTAAGAGACATGTTTGCTAAGCTGCCATATAGAGTCTCTGTTTGTTCTAATATTTGGTCATGTGCTTGGCAACAAAATTCATATCTTGGAATCACTGTGCATTGGATTGATCCGAATTGGTGTATGAACAAACGCGTACTTTGTTTTAGGAAGTTTAATTGTACTCATCATTGCTCTTTGCATTATAAAAGTGTTGAATCAATTTAGATTAACCTCTAAGATTTTTTCAATCGGTTTTGATAATGTATCTGCTAATACTGCAAGTGTGCTTGCTCTAATTGCTGCATGTAATCCAACTCTAGGAGGAAAATATTTTCATACTATGCATATGTCACATACTAAATTTATGTGTGCAAGATGGATTAAAGCAATTAGAAGGTTCAGTTACGCCTATAAGAAAATGTGTTGCCATGTTAAGGGATAAAGCTAAGCTACACAGAAATTGGTTAAAATTTTGTAAGCAAAAAACTAGAAAAAGTAAGAGTTTTAACATTGATGTATGCACTAGATGGAACTCTACTTATGAAATGTGGGCAGCAACTTCTGAATATAAGAATTTATTATGTGATTTCTTTTCAACTGAGGTTATCAACATGTTCTTATTGCCTTCTTATTAGGATGAATGCTCAGGTCTGATTGCACTCTTAAAAGTTTTTGAAACTGCAACTAAAGATTTATCTGGAGTTTATTATCCTACTTCATGTCGTGTACTATATCATTGTGTTGTTATCGTTCTTCAATTCTTAATATGCAGTACTAACCCAAGGTTGCAGGATTCTATAACTATGATGGTCATTAAATGGTTGAAATATTTTACTTATATTCCCGATGTCTTTTTGATTGCAAAATGCTTAGATCCCTCTATAAAATTAGAAGGGATTTGTGGTTTATTAGACTTGTATTACAGTTATCTTCGTGAAATGACATTTGGAGGGGGAGGTGAGCGTGGTGAAAACTCTTTTGATTTGCCTAATATTGCATCTGTTAAAACTTCTCTAGATACGATATTGAGGGGTCTTTTTCAAGAATATGAATCTAAGTATTCGGATAGAGGGTCATCATCTAGGCCTAGTCAAAGACCAAGAAGCTCTTTTAATCTAGGAATAGATTCTAGTTCTGTAGCTGCACAAAGACTTTAAAGTTTCTTTCAAAATCAGGGCACGGGTAGTAATATAAGCAGTGAACTTGATATCTATCTTAGCGAACCCAAAAGTACAGATTTAGCAGGTGAAGGACCAAATGATGTTGATGTTTTGCAATGGTGGTCGAGGAGGCAAAACCAATACCCGATTTTAGCAATGATGGCGAGGGAGATCTTAGCCGTTCCGGCATCAACAGTCTCGGTGGAACAAGCTTTCAGTGTTGAAGGCTACGTGCTCGATGAAAGAAGATCGGTGATGACGCCAAGAAACCTAGAAGCTCAAGTTTTACTCAAAGATTATACATTGGCCGAAATGCGTGAACAAGAAAATAATTGGGATGAAATATTTACGGAGTATCCCATAAGCACAACCGAGGCCGAAAGCACAGACACCGACTCTATAGCCACTACTGAAACCGATGAATTTGAAGATGATTGAGACTTTGACGCCGACATCAACGGGTAGTCCTAAATAATTTTAGACGAGTACTCTTTTTCCTTACTTGGTGTTTTTTCCATTGGGTTTTCGCCAAGAAGGTTTTAACGAGGCTCAGCCCTTGAGTTTTCAAACTTTGTGATTTCCAAGTAGACATGTCAACTGGGCCGGGCCGGCCCAGCCCAACCCGGCCCAAGCCCGGTATGGCCGGCCAGGGCCCGGCCCGATTCAATAAATGTACGGGCCTGGGCTTGGGCCAATCAATGAAATGGGCCGCATATGGGCTTGATTTCCAGCCCAGAACTGGGCCCGGCCCGGGCCCATTCCGGGCTTTGTTCTTCATGGGCCTAAAGTGGGCTTTATTTTTTAGGAAGGCCCGGCCCGCTCCATTAATGGGCCTGGGCCGAGCTGGGCTACACACTAAAAAGCCCGTTTCGGGCTAGGCCGGGCCGGCCCAGTTGACAACTCTAATTCCAAGGGTTTTAGGATTTCGAGTTTTAAATAATAATATATTTCCATTTGTAATTGATTACACATTGTTATAAATGAAGATATATATTATTCTATTTCAATCTTATACATTACATTGATGATTTATGTGTTTCATTTCAATAACAAGTAAAAAAAAAATTATACGGTTCGGGCCCTAAACCAGCGGTTCCGACCCTGAACCGGAACCGTCCCATACGGGCCGGTTCTGACCCGGAACCGTGGTATGTGGCGGGCCGGTTCCGATTCCGGTTCCAATTTCTCCGAACCGAAATCGGCCCGTGAACACCTCTAGTCCCAAGTGCGTCTCACTTTCTTTAGATACGGTTATTAAGAAATAAAAGTAAAAGGATAAAAAGTACTCCCTCCGTTCCGTTCAATATGGCTTAGTTCTTTTCGGCACAGAGACTAAGAAAAAAAAATAGGTATAATAAAATGTTATTAAAGTAACTTTTTAGTCAATAAAGTGCTAATAAATATTTTCTTAGCTTAAAGTAAGCTCTAATTCTTTTCATAAAAAAAAACATGCCATATTGAATGGGACAGTCCGAAACGAAAAACATGTCATATTGAACGGAACGGAGGGAGTAGTAGGTTCCACAACTTTTAAAAAATTAATTATTTTCATTTTTGAAATGAGACTTTACTAATGGGACAGACAAAAAAAAAAGATGGGCCTTGCTATTGGGATGGAAGAAGTAGCATTTAATAAAGAGTTTATCATGTCAAATAGACATTATAGATAGTGAAAAGTAAAAGTTGTCAAAAACTTAATTTAACATAAATTCTGTCAAATTTTGGAATGAAATAACCTTTTAAGTACAAAAAAAAAAACCTTATACCACCCCCACTCATTCTACAGCCACCACCCACACTCTCATTTTTCTCTCTCTTATCTCCCGTACTCTCTCTCTGCCATCATCTTCTTTTTCTTCTTATTTTTCTTCTTCTTTCGTCTCATTTCCACCATCGCCACCGCCACTGCCACCGCCTCCTTTCCACCACCGCCTCCGATCGTCTTCTTCGGCAGATTTTCATCTCCATAGGGTTGTCTCTCTCTCTCGCTCTCTATCTATTTTCCATCGCCACTACCGATTTTCTCCGCTGCTTTCTGCCACCGCCGCCTTCGCCATCGTCATTTTTTCAGTCGTAATCTCTATCTCTAGATCTATTCCGACCGAAATTTGCTTTGCTACTTCATATCTAAATAATCCAACGATGATGCTTCACAAATAGAGAGTCGTTCAGATAAGTTTTTCGTTCAAAATTTTATCCAAATATGTTATCTGGTTGCCTCCGATCATCTTCTCCAGCGTGACTTTTTTTCATCTTCACAGCAACTGTGGTACGAACAGATCTCATTCGTCCCAGTTGTCCAGTTTGCACCAACTAGTTGTGGTCCATAACTTGGTACGACTGGTACAAATGAACTCATTCATCCCGTTCGTGCCAACTAATGGTGCACCATAACTTGGTACGAGTGGTACGAATGAAATCATTCGTCTCCTTCGTACCACCTATTGCGCATCATAACTTGGTACGAATGAGCTCATTCGTATTGTTCGTACCAACTAGTGGTGCACCATAACTTGGTACGAGTGGTACGAAAGAATTCATTTTCGTATCAATCTCACCCAGATCTCGGCTATCTGTTTGTGAATCGTCGACTTTTGAATCTAGAATTTTGTAACTGGGATTCGGTGTTTGTCGCCGGTTTGTGAAGCGGCACCGTCGCCGAAATTTATGAATATGATTTTCGATTTATGTTTATGAATTGACGACACCGTGATTGGATGGAACGACGGCGGCGGCGATTGGATAGCGGCAGCTCGGTGGATGGTAAAGTGTTGCGGGTGAGAGAGGACGGAAATGAGAGAGGAAAGAGATGAGAAAGAAATAGAGTGAAATGAGGGGTAAGGGCAAGTGTCCAAAATTCCAAAATCTGACAAAATTTATTATAAATTAAGTTTTGGATAATTATTAATTTTGACTATCCATAGTGACTATTTGACATTTTTACTCTTTAATAAATTCTAATAATAATTAATAGACTCTAATTAGAGACAAAATTTGGGATAACTAATATAGATAGTGAAAATTAAATGTTGTCCACCAACTTTATTTGTAGAAATTCTGGCCAACTTTTGGAAATTTGGACCAATTTGCCCTTGAAACCACCATTAACCATCCATCTACCCATTTCATTTTTCATTTTTCATTTTTCATTTTTCATTTATCAAATTTCAGATTCTCTCTGTTCCTGCAAATATTATCTCTCTAGAAGTCCTATTTTTCTCCATTTCTTCCGTCGTTGCCGTCGTACTTTCATTTTGCCGTCGCCGCCGTCGTATTTTCATTCCGCCGCCGCGTCGTCGTAATTCCATTTTGTTGCCACGTCATCATCGTAGTTTCAATGCAGTCCGCCGCGCCGCCTTTAACTTTGACATTCTACCGGCCATATTCCAGATTTGCCGCTGTACCAGATTCTTCTAGATCACGTTGCCTTATTTCACCAGATTCAGTCCTACCAGTTGTACTACGTCACTACGCGCTCTGACTTGGCACATCTGGTACGAATGGTGTGTATTCGTACCAGGTGTTCCAAGTCTCGGCGCGGTATGACCTGGCACACCTGATACGAAGGCAATGTATTCGTACCAGGTGTGCCAAGTCATACCGCGACAAAACTTGGAACACCTGGTACGAATGATGTGTATTCGTACCAAGTGTATCAAGTCGCAGAGCGCAGTGACGTGGAAAATGCAGGAAAAAACATATGCACGAAGAGGACGACAAGATCTGGAAAATACAACAAGAACATGACATACTAGTTCTAGAACATGATAGACTAGATCTAGAAAACTCAATTAAAATTAATACAGTAAAATTACCTCAATTTTATTGAAAAAACCACGCTGCCAACACAGAACTGTGAGAAATATCGTCGAACGGAGAAAAAAATCACGTCACCATAGAAATTCACCGCCGCCGCTGGCGAATACGAGTTATGGAGAGAGAGAGAGAAATTTCAGCAGAAAACAAAAGAGAGAGAGAAAGAACATGAGAGGAGAGAGAAAGTGAGAGTGGGAGTGGGTGAAAGAGAGAGTACGCGGTGAGAGAGAACATGAGAGGAGAGAGAAAATGAAAGTGAAAGTGAGTGGATGGTAGCTATAAAGTGATATGGAGGGCATTTAAGTCTCTTCATCTCAAAGTTGGCCACAATTTATTAGAATAACGTTGGTGTCCAACTATTACACTAACTTGATTTGTTAGTCAACGTGATTAACTCCTCTAATTATCTATCAATTACTCTATACTTGCCCTTAATTTTCTGTCAATTCAATTCTACCCCTAGAGCCTTAATTAATCTCGATAATCTTGATTCCGAACCTTGCTAATATTTAAGAAATACGTTAATTTTAACAAAGAAAGAAAAATCCTTACAACTGACCACTCTTTGAATGATTAATTGAGTAAGTGTTTTGAATCTAGAAAATGTTTAAAAATAATTTTTTTAAGTGAAATTATTCGTGTATAGCCACTCTACGGATAGTGAATTCCACGTACAACCACTTCGTGAAACACGTATAGCTTATAACCCCTAACCCACAAAATCTTAACTTTTCAATTATTTGTGTATTATTTTGTTGGGAAATATAATCGATTAGCCAAATGACATGTTACTCGCATATGGTATACTAAAAATATGTATGCATAAACGATTACGTACATAACTTCACCCTTCTATTTTAGCTATTAACAAGCCAAAATGACTTAAAATTAAAATAGCTATGTATCTCTTTATACGTATTTTGTTAAGAGATTCGCGTTTTTAAAAAGATATCAGAGTCCTAAATTTATTTGGAAATTATATTTTATTTATTAAAGTATTATTGTCTAACGGAGGAGAAAGAAAAAACAAGTTATCAGAGTAATTTATTATTCTGGAAAGAATCTTTTGATCACACGGTTAGAAATAGAGTCATAAGAAATCTTCTTCGGTGTCACATGATGATGGAGAGACATCAACAACTTTTCCTAGAGAATGCTTACCTCGATGAAACATTACAACATCTGATGAACAAAGACCATCGTAACCACATCTCGCTAGAACAAAGAAACCATAAGGATAATCTCTATCCCTCAATTCCAAGAGATTATCATAGATTCCTCCAAAATTTCCTCTATGGAGTACCCCGTGATATATACAAGATATCTATGCAACATGATGAAATAAAAAATATTGATCCTCAAAGATATTCAGGCTCGAGTTCAGAAGTTAGAACAACAACCTCGTTCTGGTCAGATAAGAAGAAATCCTTTTGCCAATGAACCCACCTATCCATTAGTACCGGTGGAAGAAGTGAAAAATGATCATTGACATGAAGCAATTTCAAGAATGATTCGAGGAGAAAAATCAGTGAAAAATGATCATTGACATGAATTATTGACGGAAATTTCCGTCAGTAATTAGTGACGGATAGGAATCCGTCACTAAATATAAGGCAAGTCAAATTTAATGACGGATGTCTATCCATCAGTAAATTTAAGGCGCGTCAGATTTTACTAACGGATCTTGTCCGTCAAGAATTTGAATGAGATAAAAAGATCGGATCCTTTCTCCCTCACTTCTTCCTCAATTCCCTTTGCCCTAATTTCTCCCTCGCATCTCTCGTGCTCCACTTCGACACTCCTCATTTCCGCTCTGTGCCCCACGTCGGTAAGTATCCTCTCCCACCCTTCCCTCCAATTTCTCCCACTCTGCCAACACAGAACTGTGAGAAATATCGTCGAACGGAGAAAAAAATCACGTCACCATAGAAATTCACCGCCGCCGCTGGCGAATACGAGTTATGGAGAGAGAGAGAGAAATTTCAGCAGAAAACAAAAGAGAGAGAGAAAGAACATGAGAGGAGAGAGAAAGTGAGAGTGGGAGTGGGTGAAAGAGAGAGTACGCGGTGAGAGAGAACATGAGAGGAGAGAGAAAATGAAAGTGAAAGTGAGTGGATGGTAGCTATAAAGTGATATGGAGGGCATTTAAGTCTCTTCATCTTAAAGTTGGCCACAATTTATTAGAATAACGTTGGTGTCCAACTATTACACTAACTTGATTTGTTAGTCAACGTGATTAACTCCTCTAATTATCTATCAATTACTCTATACTTGCCCTTAATTTTCTGTCAATTCAATTCTACCCCTAGAGCCTTAATTAATCTCGATAATCTTGATTCCGAACCTTGCTAATATTTAAGAAATACGTTAATTTTAACAAAGAAAGAAAAATCCTTACAACTGACCACTCTTTGAATGATTAATTGAGTAAGTGTTTTGAATCTAGAAAATGTTTAAAAATAATTTTTTTAAGTGAAATTATTCGTGTATAGCCACTCTACGGATAGTGAATTCCACGTACAACCACTTCGTGAAACACGTATAGCTTATAACCCCTAACCCACAAAATCTTAACTTTTCAATTATTTGTGTATTATTTTGTTGGGAAATATAATCAGTTAGCCAAATGACATGTTACTCGCATATGGTATACTAAAAATATGTATGCATAAACGATTACGTACATAACTTCACCCTTCTATTTTAGCTATTAACAAGCCAAAATGACTTAAAATTAAAATAGCTATGTATCTCTTTATACGTATTTTGTTAAGAGATTCGCGTTTTTAAAAAGATATCGTAGTCCTAAATTTATTTGGAAATTATATTTTATTTATTAAAGTATTATTGTCTAACGGAGGAGAAAGAAAAAACAAGTTATCAGAGTAATTTATTATTCTGGAAAGAATCTTTTGATCACACGGTTAGAAATAGAGTCATAAGAAATCTTCTTCGGTGTCACATGATGATGGAGAGACATCAACAACTTTTCCTAGAGAATGCTTACCTCGATGAAACATTACAACATCTGATGAACAAAGACCATCAGAACCACATCTGCTAGAACAAAGAAACCATAAGGATAATCTCTATCCCTCAATTCCAAGAGATTATCATAGATTCCTCCAAAATTTCCTCTATGGAGTACCCCGTGATATATACAAGATATCTATGCAACATGATGAAATAAAAAATATTGATCCTCAAAGATATTCAGGCTCGAGTTCAGAAGTTAGAACAACAACCTCGTTCTGGTCAAATAAGAAGAAATCCTTTTGCCAATGAACCCACCTATCCATTAGTACCGGTGGAAGAAGTGAAAAATGATCATTGACATGAAGCAATTTCAAGAATGATTCGAGGAGAAAAATCAGTGAAAAATGATCATTGACATGAATTATTGACGGAAATTTCCGTCAGTAATTAGTGACGGATAGGAATCCGTCACTAAATATAAGGCAAGTCAAATTTAATGACGGATGTCTATCCATCAGTAAATTTAAGGCGCGTCAGATTTTACTAACGGATCTTGTCCGTCGAAGAATTTGAATGAGATAAAAAGACTGGATCCTTTCTCCCTCACTTCTTCCTCAATTCCCTTTGCCCTAATTTCTCCCTCGCATCTCTCGTGCTCCACTTCGACACTCCTCATTTCCGCTCTGTGCCCCACGTCGGTAAGTATCCTCTCCCACCCTTCCCTCCAATTTCTCCCACTCTGCCAACACAGAACTGTGAGAAATATCGTCGAACGGAGAAAAAAATCACGTCACCATAGAAATTCACCGCCGCCGCTGGCGAATACGAGTTATGGAGAGAGAGAGAGAGAAATTTCAGCAGAAAACAAAAGAGAGAGAGAAAGAACATGAGAGGAGAGAGAAAGTGAGAGTGGGAGTGGGTGAAAGAGAGAGTACGCGGTGAGAGAGAACATGAGAGGAGAGAGAAAATGAAAGTGAAAGTGAGTGGATGGTAGCTATAAAGTGATATGGAGGGCATTTAAGTCTCTTCATCTCAAAGTTGGCCACAATTTATTAGAATAACGTTGGTGTCCAACTATTACACTAACTTGATTTGTTAGTCAACGTGATTAACTCCTCTAATTATCTATCAATTACTCTATACTTGCCCTTAATTTTCTGTCAATTCAATTCTACCCCTAGAGCCTTAATTAATCTCGATAATCTTGATTCCGAACCTTGCTAATATTTAAGAAATACGTTAATTTTAACAAAGAAAGAAAAATCCTTACAACTGACCACTCTTTGAATGATTAATTGAGTAAGTGTTTTGAATCTAGAAAATGTTTAAAAATAATTTTTTTAAGTGAAATTATTCGTGTATAGCCACTCTACGGATAGTGAATTCCACGTACAACCACTTCGTGAAACACGTATAGCTTATAACCCCTAACCCACAAAATCTTAACTTTTCAATTATTTGTGTATTATTTTGTTGGGAAATATAATCAGTTAGCCAAATGACATGTTACTCGCATATGGTATACTAAAAATATGTATGCATAAACGATTACGTACATAACTTCACCCTTCTATTTTAGCTATTAACAAGCCAAAATGACTTAAAATTAAAATAGCTATGTATCTCTTTATACGTATTTTGTTAAGAGATTCGCGTTTTTAAAAAGATATCGTAGTCCTAAATTTATTTGGAAATTATATTTTATTTATTAAAGTATTATTGTCTAACGGAGGAGAAAGAAAAAACAAGTCATCAGAGTAATTTATTATTCTGGAAAGAATCTTTTGATCACACGGTTAGAAATAGAGTCATAAGAAATCTTCTTCGGTGTCACATGATGATGGAGAGACATCAACAACTTTTCCTAGAGAATGCTTACCTCGATGAAACATTACAACATCTGATGAACAAAGACCATCAGAACCACATCTGCTAGAACAAAGAAACCATAAGGATAATCTCTATCCCTCAATTCCAAGAGATTATCATAGATTCCTCCAAAATTTCCTCTATGGAGTACCCCGTGATATATACAAGATATCTATGCAACATGATGAAATAAAAAATATTGATCCTCAAAGATATTCAGGCTCGAGTTCAGAAGTTAGAACAACAACCTCGTTCTGGTCAAATAAGAAGAAATCCTTTTGCCAATGAACCCACCTATCCATTAGTACCGGTGGAAGAAGTGAAAAATGATCATTGACATGAAGCAATTTCAAGAATGATTCGAGGAGAAAAATCAGTGAAAAATGATCATTGACATGAATTATTGACGGAAATTTCCGTCAGTAATTAGTGACGGATAGGAATCCGTCACTAAATATAAGGCAAGTCAAATTTAATGACGGATGTCTATCCATCAGTAAATTTAAGGCGCGTCAGATTTTACTAACGGATCTTGTCCGTCAGTAAATTTGAATGAGATAAAAAGACCTGGATCCTTTCTCCCTCACTTCTTCCTCAATTCCTTTGCCCTAATTTCTCCCTCGCATCTCTCGTGCTCCACTTCGACACTCCTCATTTCCGCTCTGTGCCCCACGTCGGTAAGTATCCTCTCCCACCCTTCCCTCCAATTTCTCCCACTCTGCCAACACAGAACTGTGAGAAATATCGTCGAACGGAGAAAAAAATCACGTCACCATAGAAATTCACCGCCGCCGCTGGCGAATACGAGTTATGGAGAGAGAGAGAGAAATTTCAGCAGAAAACAAAAGAGAGAGAGAAAGAACATGAGAGGAGAGAGAAAGTGAGAGTGGGAGTGGGTGAAAGAGAGAGTACGCGGTGAGAGAGAACATGAGAGGAGAGAGAAAATGAAAGTGAAAGTGAGTGGATGGTAGCTATAAAGTGATATGGAGGGCATTTAAGTCTCTTCATCTCAAAGTTGGCCACAATTTATTAGAATAACGTTGGTGTCCAACTATTACACTAACTTGATTTGTTAGTCAACGTGATTAACTCCTCTAATTATCTATCAATTACTCTATACTTGCCCTTAATTTTCTGTCAATTCAATTCTACCCCTAGAGCCTTAATTAATCTCGATAATCTTGATTCCGAACCTTGCTAATATTTAAGAAATACGTTAATTTTAACAAAGAAAGAAAAATCCTTACAACTGACCACTCTTTGAATGATTAATTGAGTAAGTGTTTTGAATCTAGAAAATGTTTAAAAATAATTTTTTTAAGTGAAATTATTCGTGTATAGCCACTCTACGGATAGTGAATTCCACGTACAACCACTTCGTGAAACACGTATAGCTTATAACCCCTAACCCACAAAATCTTAACTTTTCAATTATTTGTGTATTATTTTGTTGGGAAATATAATCAGTTAGCCAAATGACATGTTACTCGCATATGGTATACTAAAAATATGTATGCATAAACGATTACGTACATAACTTCACCCTTCTATTTTAGCTATTAACAAGCCAAAATGACTTAAAATTAAAATAGCTATGTATCTCTTTATACGTATTTTGTTAAGAGATTCGCGTTTTTAAAAAGATATCAGAGTCCTAAATTTATTTGGAAATTATATTTTATTTATTAAAGTATTATTGTCTAACGGAGGAGAAAGAAAAAACAAGTCATCAGAGTAATTTATTATTCTGGAAAGAATCTTTTGATCACACGGTTAGAAATAGAGTCATAAGAAATCTTCTTCGGTGTCACATGATGATGGAGAGACATCAACAACTTTTCCTAGAGAATGCTTACCTCGATGAAACATTACAACATCTGATGAACAAAGACCATCAGAACCACATCTGCTAGAACAAAGAAACCATAAGGATAATCTCTATCCCTCAATTCCAAGAGATTATCATAGATTCCTCCAAAATTTCCTCTATGGAGTACCCCGTGATATATACAAGATATCTATGCAACATGATGAAATAAAAAATATTGATCCTCAAAGATATTCAGGCTCGAGTTCAGAAGTTAGAACAACAACCTCGTTCTGGTCAAATAAGAAGAAATCCTTTTGCCAATGAACCCACCTATCCATTAGTACCGGTGGAAGAAGTGAAAAATGATCATTGACATGAAGCAATTTCAAGAATGATTCGAGGAGAAAAATCAGTGAAAAATGATCATTGACATGAATTATTGACGGAAATTTCCGTCAGTAATTAGTGACGGATAGGAATCCGTCACTAAATATAAGGCAAGTCAAATTTAATGACGGATGTCTATCCATCAGTAAATTTAAGGCGCGTCAGATTTTACTAACGGATCTTGTCCGTCAGTAAATTTGAATGAGATAAAAAGACTGGATCCTTTCTCCCTCACTTCTTCCTCAATTCCCTTTGCCCTAATTTCTCCCTCGCATCTCTCGTGCTCCACTTCGACACTCCTCATTTCCGCTCTGTGCCCCACGTCGGTAAGTATCCTCTCCCACCCTTCCCTCCAATTTCTCCCACTCTGCCAACACAGAACTGTGAGAAATATCGTCGAACGGAGAAAAAAATCACGTCACCATAGAAATTCACCGCCGCCGCTGGCGAATACGAGTTATGGAGAGAGAGAGAGAAATTTCAGCAGAAAACAAAAGAGAGAGAGAAAGAACATGAGAGGAGAGAGAAAGTGAGAGTGGGAGTGGGTGAAAGAGAGAGTACGCGGTGAGAGAGAACATGAGAGGAGAGAGAAAATGAAAGTGAAAGTGAGTGGATGGTAGCTATAAAGTGATATGGAGGGCATTTAAGTCTCTTCATCTCAAAGTTGGCCACAATTTATTAGAATAACGTTGGTGTCCAACTATTACACTAACTTGATTTGTTAGTCAACGTGATTAACTCCTCTAATTATCTATCAATTACTCTATACTTGCCCTTAATTTTCTGTCAATTCAATTCTACCCCTAGAGCCTTAATTAATCTCGATAATCTTGATTCCGAACCTTGCTAATATTTAAGAAATACGTTAATTTTAACAAAGAAAGAAAAATCCTTACAACTGACCACTCTTTGAATGATTAATTGAGTAAGTGTTTTGAATCTAGAAAATGTTTAAAAATAATTTTTTTAAGTGAAATTATTCGTGTATAGCCACTCTACGGATAGTGAATTCCACGTACAACCACTTCGTGAAACACGTATAGCTTATAACCCCTAACCCACAAAATCTTAACTTTTCAATTATTTGTGTATTATTTTGTTGGGAAATATAATCAGTTAGCCAAATGACATGTTACTCGCATATGGTATACTAAAAATATGTATGCATAAACGATTACGTACATAACTTCACCCTTCTATTTTAGCTATTAACAAGCCAAAATGACTTAAAATTAAAATAGCTATGTATCTCTTTATACGTATTTTGTTAAGAGATTCGCGTTTTTAAAAAGATATCAGAGTCCTAAATTTATTTGGAAATTATATTTTATTTATTAAAGTATTATTGTCTAACGGAGGAGAAAGAAAAAACAAGTCATCAGAGTAATTTATTATTCTGGAAAGAATCTTTTGATCACACGGTTAGAAATAGAGTCATAAGAAATCTTCTTCGGTGTCACATGATGATGGAGAGACATCAACAACTTTTCCTAGAGAATGCTTACCTCGATGAAACATTACAACATCTGATGAACAAAGACCATCAGAACCACATCTGCTAGAACAAAGAAACCATAAGGATAATCTCTATCCCTCAATTCCAAGAGATTATCATAGATTCCTCCAAAATTTCCTCTATGGAGTACCCCGTGATATATACAAGATATCTATGCAACATGATGAAATAAAAAATATTGATCCTCAAAGATATTCAGGCTCGAGTTCAGAAGTTAGAACAACAACCTCGTTCTGGTCAAATAAGAAGAAATCCTTTTGCCAATGAACCCACCTATCCATTAGTACCGGTGGAAGAAGTGAAAAATGATCATTGACATGAAGCAATTTCAAGAATGATTCGAGGAGAAAAATCAGTGAAAAATGATCATTGACATGAATTATTGACGGAAATTTCCGTCAGTAATTAGTGACGGATAGGAATCCGTCACTAAATATAAGGCAAGTCAAATTTAATGACGGATGTCTATCCATCAGTAAATTTAAGGCGCGTCAGATTTTACTAACGGATCTTGTCCGTCAGTAAATTTGAATGAGATAAAAAGACTGGATCCTTTCTCCCTCACTTCTTCCTCAATTCCCTTTGCCCTAATTTCTCCCTCGCATCTCTCGTGCTCCACTTCGACACTCCTCATTTCCGCTCTGTGCCCCACGTCGGTAAGTATCCTCTCCCACCCTTCCCTCCAATTTCTCCCACTCTGCCAACACAGAACTGTGAGAAATATCGTCGAACGGAGAAAAAATCACGTCACCATAGAAATTCACCGCGCGCTGGCGAATACGAGTTATGGAGAGAGAGAGAGAAATTTCACAGTAAAACAAAAGAGAGAGAGAAAGAACATGAGAGGAGAGAGAAAGTGAGAGTGGGAGTGGGTGAAAGAGAGAGTACGCGGTGAGAGAGAACATGAGAGGAGAGAGAAAATGAAAGTGAAAGTGAGTGGATGGTAGCTATAAAGTGATATGGAGGGCATTTAAGTCTCTTCATCTCAAAGTTGGCCACAATTTATTAGAATAACGTTGGTGTCCAACTATTACACTAACTTGATTTGTTAGTCAACGTGATTAACTCCTCTAATTATCTATCAATTACTCTATACTTGCCCTTAATTTTCTGTCAATTCAATTCTACCCCTAGAGCCTTAATTAATCTCGATAATCTTGATTCCGAACCTTGCTAATATTTAAGAAATACGTTAATTTTAACAAAGAAAGAAAAATCCTTACAACTGACCACTCTTTGAATGATTAATTGAGTAAGTGTTTTGAATCTAGAAAATGTTTAAAAATAATTTTTTTAAGTGAAATTATTCGTGTATAGCCACTCTACGGATAGTGAATTCCACGTACAACCACTTCGTGAAACACGTATAGCTTATAACCCCTAACCCACAAAATCTTAACTTTTCAATTATTTGTGTATTATTTTGTTGGGAAATATAATCAGTTAGCCAAATGACATGTTACTCGCATATGGTATACTAAAAATATGTATGCATAAACGATTACGTACATAACTTCACCCTTCTATTTTAGCTATTAACAAGCCAAAATGACTTAAAATTAAAATAGCTATGTATCTCTTTATACGTATTTTGTTAAGAGATTCGCGTTTTTAAAAAGATATCAGAGTCCTAAATTTATTTGGAAATTATATTTTATTTATTAAAGTATTATTGTCTAACGGAGGAGAAAGAAAAAACAAGTTATCAGAGTAATTTATTATTCTGGAAAGAATCTTTTGATCACACGGTTAGAAATAGAGTCATAAGAAATCTTCTTCGGTGTCACATGATGATGGAGAGACATCAACAACTTTTCCTAGAGAATGCTTACCTCGATGAAACATTACAACATCTGATGAACAAAGACCATCAGAACCACATCTGCTAGAACAAAGAAACCATAAGGATAATCTCTATCCCTCAATTCCAAGAGATTATCATAGATTCCTCCAAAATTTCCTCTATGGAGTACCCCGTGATATATACAAGATATCTATGCAACATGATGAAATAAAAAATATTGATCCTCAAAGATATTCAGGCTCGAGTTCAGAAGTTAGAACAACAACCTCGTTCTGGTCAAATAAGAAGAAATCCTTTGCCAATGAACCCACCTATCCATTAGTACCGGTGGAAGAAGTGAAAAATGATCATTGACATGAAGCAATTTCAAGAATGATTCGAGGAGAAAAATCAGTGAAAAATGATCATTGACATGAATTATTGACGGAAATTTCCGTCAGTAATTAGTGACGGATAGGAATCCGTCACTAAATATAAGGCAAGTCAAATTTAATGACGGATGTCTATCCATCAGTAAATTTAAGGCGCGTCAGATTTTACTAACGGATCTTGTCCGTCGCAAATTTGAATGAGATAAAAAGACTGGATCCTTTCTCCCTCACTTCTTCCTCAATTCCCTTTGCCCTAATTTCTCCCTCGCATCTCTCGTGCTCCACTTCGACACTCCTCATTTCCGCTCTGTGCCCCACGTCGGTAAGTATCCTCTCCCACCCTTCCTCCAATTTCTCCCACTCTGCCAACACAGAACTGTGAGAAATATCGTCGAACGGAGAAAAAAATCACGTCACCATAGAAATTCACCGCCGCCGCTGGCGAATACGAGTTATGGAGAGAGAGAGAGAAATTTCAGCAGAAAACAAAAGAGAGAGAAAGAACATGAGAGGAGAGAGAAAGTGAGAGTGGGAGTGGGTGAAAGAGAGAGTACGCGGTGAGAGAGAACATGAGAGGAGAGAGAAAATGAAAGTGAAAGTGAGTGGATGGTAGCTATAAAGTGATATGGAGGGCATTTAAGTCTCTTCATCTCAAAGTTGGCCACAATTTATTAGAATAACGTTGGTGTCCAACTATTACACTAACTTGATTTGTTAGTCAACGTGATTAACTCCTCTAATTATCTATCAATTACTCTATACTTGCCCTTAATTTTCTGTCAATTCAATTCTACCCCTAGAGCCTTAATTAATCTCGATAATCTTGATTCCGAACCTTGCTAATATTTAAGAAATACGTTAATTTTAACAAAGAAAGAAAAATCCTTACAACTGACCACTCTTTGAATGATTAATTGAGTAAGTGTTTTGAATCTAGAAAATGTTTAAAAATAATTTTTTTAAGTGAAATTATTCGTGTATAGCCACTCTACGGATAGTGAATTCCACGTACAACCACTTCGTGAAACACGTATAGCTTATAACCCCTAACCCACAAAATCTTAACTTTTCAATTATTTGTGTATTATTTTGTTGGGAAATATAATCGATTAGCCAAATGACATGTTACTCGCATATGGTATACTAAAAATATGTATGCATAAACGATTACGTACATAACTTCACCCTTCTATTTTAGCTATTAACAAGCCAAAATGACTTAAAATTAAAATAGCTATGTATCTCTTTATACGTATTTTGTTAAGAGATTCGCGTTTTTAAAAAGATATCGAGTCCTAAATTTATTTGGAAATTATATTTTATTTATTAAAGTATTATTGTCTAACGGAGGAGAAAGAAAAAACAAGTCATCGAGTAATTTATTATTCGGAAAGAATCTTTTGATCACACGGTTAGAAATAGAGTCATAAGAAATCTTCTTCGGTGTCACATGATGATGGAGAGACATCAACAACTTTTCCTAGAGAATGCTTACCTCGATGAAACATTACAACATACGATGAACAAAGACCATCAGAACCACATCTGCTAGAACAAAGAAACCATAAGGATAATCTCTATCCCTCAATTCCAAGAGATTATCATAGATTCCTCCAAAATTTCCTCTATGGAGTACCCCGTGATATATACAAGATATCTATGCAACATGATGAAATAAAAAATATTGATCCTCAAAGATATTCAAAGCTCGAGTTCGAAGTTAGAACAACAACCTCGTTCGGTCAAATAAGAAGAAATCCTTTTGCCAATGAACCCACCTATCCATTAGTACCGGTGGAAGAAGTGAAAAATGATCATTGACATGAAGCAATTTCAAGAATGATTCGAGGAGAAAAATCGGTTGAAAAATGATCATTGACATGAATTATTGACGGAAATTTCCGTCAGTAATTAGTGACGGATAGGAATCCGTCACTAAATATAAGGCAAGTCAAATTTAATGACGGATGTCTATCCATCAGTAAATTTAAGGCGCGTCAGATTTTACTAACGGATCTTGTCCGTCGCAAATTTGAATGAGATAAAAGACCGGATCCTTTCTCCCTCACTTCTTCCTCAATTCCCTTTGCCCTAATTTCTCCCTCGCATCTCTCGTGCTCCACTTCGACACTCCTCATTTCCGCTCCGTGCCCCACGTCGGTAAGTATCCTCTCCCACCCTTCCTCCAATTTCTCCCACTCGCCAACACGTAACCGTGAGAAATATCGTCGAACGGAGAAAAATCACGTCACCATAGAAATTCACCGCGCCGCGCGAATACGAGTTATGGAGAGAGAGAGAGAAATTTCAAAGAAAACAAAAGAGAGAGAGAAAGAACATGAGAGGAGAGAGAAAGTGAGAGTGGGAGTGGGTGAAAGAGAGAGTACGCGGTGAGAGAGAACATGAGAGGAGAGAGAAAATGAAAGTGAAAGTGAGTGGATGGTAGCTATAAAGTGATATGGAGGGCATTTAAGTCTCTTCATCTCAAAGTTGGCCACAATTTATTAGAATAACGTTGGTGTCCAACTATTACACTAACTTGATTTGTTAGTCAACGTGATTAACTCCTCTAATTATCTATCAATTACTCTATACTTGCCCTTAATTTTCTGTCAATTCAATTCTACCCCTAGAGCCTTAATTAATCTCGATAATCTTGATTCCGAACCTTGCTAATATTTAAGAAATACGTTAATTTTAACAAAGAAAGAAAAATCCTTACAACTGACCACTCTTTGAATGATTAATTGAGTAAGTGTTTTGAATCTAGAAAATGTTTAAAAATAATTTTTTTAAGTGAAATTATTCGTGTATAGCCACTCTACGGATAGTGAATTCCACGTACAACCACTTCGTGAAACACGTATAGCTTATAACCCCTAACCCACAAAATCTTAACTTTTCAATTATTTGTGTATTATTTTGTTGGGAAATATAATCGCTTAGCCAAATGACATGTTACTCGCATATGGTATACTAAAAATATGTATGCATAAACGATTACGTACATAACTTCACCCTTCTATTTTAGCTATTAACAAGCCAAAATGACTTAAAATTAAAATAGCTATGTATCTCTTTATACGTATTTTGTTAAGAGATTCGCGTTTTTAAAAAGATATCAGAGTCCTAAATTTATTTGGAAATTATATTTTATTTATTAAAGTATTATTGTCTAACGGAGGAGAAAGAAAAAACAAGTCATCAGAGTAATTTATTATTCTGGAAAGAATCTTTTGATCACACGGTTAGAAATAGAGTCATAAGAAATCTTCTTCGGTGTCACATGATGATGGAGAGACATCAACAACTTTTCCTAGAGAATGCTTACCTCGATGAAACATTACAACATCTGATGAACAAAGACCATCAGAACCACATCTGCTAGAACAAAGAAACCATAAGGATAATCTCTATCCCTCAATTCCAAGAGATTATCATAGATTCCTCCAAAATTTCCTCTATGGAGTACCCCGTGATATATACAAGATATCTATGCAACATGATGAAATAAAAAATATTGATCCTCAAAGATATTCAGGCTCGAGTTCAGAAGTTAGAACAACAACCTCGTTCTGGTCAAATAAGAAGAAATCCTTTTGCCAATGAACCCACCTATCCATTAGTACCGGTGGAAGAAGTGAAAAATGATCATTGACATGAAGCAATTTCAAGAATGATTCGAGGAGAAAAATCATGAGTAATCCAAAAAGAATCAATCTTGAAGATCTTCAGGAGTTAGCAGAATCTTTTACTAACATGAAGGTGGTGGATCTGAAGATGAATCAGAATGACCATCGAACAGTGATTGAAGCCTAAGGACATGCTCCACAAGTATCATCGATGGTGATTCTGGAGAATCAAATATCACCTGAGAATTTAGAAAAGACTTTCTCCGTAGAATAGGAAAAGAGAAGGTTAGATCCAATGAACACGCAGAGCATGGGGCACTGCCTAAGACAAGGACGTCTAGGGCCCCGAAAAAAAGTAGATTTCCGACACAAGATAAAGAAGTTATGTGACTCTGAATTGGATAACCACCCACTAAAAAGAAAACGACAACAGTTGGTGAATGAACAGGAAGATACCTACTAGATGATAGATGGATAAAACTACAAGAAGATCACTACCAACGGAGGAAAGTGATCCATGAGTCACGAGAAAAGGACTTTACATCGAAAGTTTGTTATCTTCAAGCAATAATGAATGACAAAGAGAACCTGTTTCACGTAAAGAACATGCTTGCCAAGAATATGAATCCAAAGCAATAATTCAAGCGAGGATGCCTAAAACCTATATATAAACGAAGGCAGAAGGAAGCAGAAATCATCAGAAAAACATACAAAATTTTCTCTGCTCCTTTCAAAATAGTCTTTTAATAGTTTTTAAGTTTTTCAGTTTAAATTTTTAGTTTGGTATCTTAGTACCGCTACCATAGGTAGTTAAACAAGTTTGTGTTTTTTATAATTCCTGAATAAAAGTTTGAGCTTTTGTTCATCCCTTCCAGCATTCATTTTTCTTTCGTATACCGACCAAATACTTTACGCCTCGGATAGGAAACGAGCGACGGCTGTGCTGAGTATTGCTGAAGGAGTCTGCGTCTGAAAACCATCGGTGGCAATCGCGTGTTTGGACGAGGTCCCTAAAACTTCTGAAGGATATTACCCGATAGCATTACGGTAAAAAAGGTATGAAATTGGTATACGTAGAATTTATTTATACGGAAGTATGATGAGTCTGATTGTATTACATGATTCATCTCCAAGTTAAGAAAATGAATTTAAAAGAACATAATAAGTAATAGAAAAATTCAGTAGAAGGGTAACATGTCCAAATTAAATATTGCATACATGTTCTTATACAAGTATATTGGCTTGCAAATTCATGACATCAACTCGCTATATCAATTTTCCCCTTGAATTTGAAAAACAATTTTTTTTACACAATTATTGATATAAATGATTAAATTGGTGGATCAGAGCACAGAGATTATGTGTTATATTCTCTCAGTTTCGCTCATTTTGTCTACTTATTGTTCGGCACAGAGAATAAGAATAAGCGTAAAAAGATAAAAAAATAGGTAGATCCCACCACTTTTAAAAGGTTTTGAAGAATAAATTCTTCTCTTATTAAAAAGTAGATAAATTGAATGGAAGATTCATTTAAAAAAAATGTAGACAAAATAAGCGAAACTGAGGAATTACATGTTATGAAAACTGGCTACGGATAAAATCCCTTATCTTGAAAGAGACTTGAAATTTTCACTTTTTTTTCTAAGTTGAACAGTTCGCCAATTATGACACATTTGGTCGGAAAAAAGTGAAGAAATGGATTACAGCTTTGTATTAGTAGCAAAGTGAAAATGATGAGAATTGAAGGCGGGATTGACGTTCAAAAAGTCTAAATTCTGACCACCAATAATTAATAATTATTATTCTACTAAAGTTTTTAGAAGATTACCAATTTGTCCCCCATCGGAGAAGATTGTGAGATCATAGATTCATGTTCGTCTGCCCTTTATCCAATTAGCATTTGATCGTTTCGTATTTTACTCCATCAATACATTTATATATAAATATGTATTTACATGTATTGTCCTTGTAATAAATTAATACTTGTATTATAATGTTTTAAAAATTGGATTAGAGGTCGAATAAATATTTGTTACGCATAATTGTTCCAGTATAAATAATAAATTACAGCCATAGAAAATAATAAAAAAAATTATTTTTGAAATTGGATGGGAAGAGTATTAAATTTATTAAAATGAATTATGTAATTATGAAATACTATGTTTCATTATTGCAGCAACCACTTAGCTGGTTGTTGAGAAAAGACTCAATTAATTCATTAGTTAATTAGGCCCACATTAATATGAAGCTCATTCTTCTTTTGAAGAGACTAATTTATCAGATCTAAACAGAAAACTACATTAATTAATTTGAAGGCTCCAGCCCATTAACTCTAGGGTGCCGCTAACAAAATTACTGCACATATCAAATTAAAGTGCAGCTCACTTAGTATAAATATGGCCTCTGTCTTATTATGACATAAATTTTTTAGCGGGAGTCTTGTGTGAGACTGTTTTACATGTCAAAACCCGTAAAACGCATTAAAATTCAAATTCAAAATAACACAATCAAATACCAACAAAATTAAAATATCAATGAATACAAAATTGTTTTAATACTTATGAATGTTCAAATTTATGGCCACTTTCTCATCAAATATTCTTCATATGGTAATATTATATTCTTTATAAAGTACAAATGAAACTTATTATAATATGATGTTATCAGTTTTTTTTTTTCTTAAATAGACGAGGACAAAATATAAAGATGAAATTAATTAATTATATATAGTTGAAATTGAGCTTTATGATAATAAAAGAGGAGAACAATCTTCTTTCATTTTCTCTTTAGCTCTTTTTTGTGTGTATTTGTTTGTTTCAAGAATAAGAGAGGGGCACCTAGTCGTTAATAAACAATTTCTACAACATGTCAAAATAATTCGTTAACTTGCCAGGTAGACCGACTAACCCGAAAATCGAAGATTTAGAATTAATTAGGGCCAAATATTTTCCTGACTCCAAAATAATTCAAAATGGTCCCAACCAAATAGCATAGCTCAACACGATTGTTTTAAACATAAAAGATAGATATGAAGCAATATAAAATGGATTATATATATATATATATATATTTATTTCTTTATCAACACAAGTATTGTTTCTTCTGCTGTTCGCTTTCGGAAATAATATTTCAAAATTTCTATCAATCTCCCTTTCGCATGTTGGACCATTGTATTTTTACATCACATAAAATAAAATAATATAAAACATTAAGACAGTGAACAACGTCAATTAAATAATTATATATGATTAAATTTAATCATTTGAGATTAGTGCGTCGGATAATTCAAAAAATAAGATTAGATATGAAACTAATGATCAGAAAGATATTACCAAAAGGTTTGAATTCATAGATATAAATCTGAACTTAAAAAAAAACTAAAATTAGTTAAAAGTCATGAAAATACTACAGTCTGGACCCAAACAATCTTAAGAAATAGCATAAAAATCTTAAATTACGTACCGTAAACGCTTTAACAAGAAGATAACTTGTTTTTCAAAGTAATAAGGAGTAAAAGTGAGACAATATTTATTAGAGTACCATTTGGACAGACGAAATAACGTAAAAAGTACCAAACTTAGATAATTAAAAAAAAAAAAAAATAAGACAGAGAGTATGAAAGAGCTAGAAAATTTTCCCGCAAAACCTAAAATATTGCCAAAAATTCTCTACTTTGATTTTTATCCTAAAATAGTTTAAGTTCCAATAATGATAACGATTTGAAACCTCATGCATGGGAGATGAACATCCCAATGAATATCCCAAACATTAAATACTATACTCTAACAAGATTCATTCAAACACTAATTAAAGACGCTAGCTTTTAATTTAGACATATTTCTTTTTCGTTACTTTAATTTGTGGTACAAGAATTGTTTCTTCTTCACTCTAACTCTCCTTTTTTAAAAAAAAAAAAATTAATATTATAATTATATACCAAAAAAAAAAATTTCTTCTCTCCCTTTTTTTAATTGTAATATTAAATTTAAAAATTGCACCACAGTAAACTCGAACCTAAGACCTTTTGACCCCATGCATTAACCACAATACTACCGTTGGGTCAACACGTGCACACATTGTCACATTTTATTTCTTCTCTTTGTTGTCTGGTTTTGTAAGCAGCTTTCAATAATCACCCAAGTAGACCCCATCTAAGAAAACAAATTTATAACCTATTTTGGACCATCCAAGCATCACATATATAAATTGAACTATATAATTAAACATCAGTATTTATGTATCATCGTCAATATAATTGTTTTTTTTTATAATTGTATGCGACAATCACCAAAATCAGATTACGCATATGAAATAATTAAAATAACAACATTGAGAATGATATCTAGTTATCTACACATCCTTATTCAATTTCTTTTTGCGCAAATAGACTAATCTAACCTAATAAAAGTTTATGTTTTCAAATCTAAACCAATAACCTATCTATACATGATGAATTGAAAATGTACGTTTTCAAATCTAACATGAATCACTTTCTAGTGCTGAATTGTGTAGCTGGTGCCTGGTAAGGTAGCTGGAATAACGTAAAAAATAAGATTATCCACGTCACATCTAAATGACGAGGAAAATTTATTTGCCAACTACACAATTCATTAACGAAAAGTTGATCTATATATGTTACATTTAGTATATTTGCAAATAGTAATTTATTGGATTATATTTGAAAAGATGGGCTTCTATATATTCGGGTAGATAATGTTGTATTTGCCCGTTTATTTTTTCGCAAACATACTTAAGGCCGTTTCTAATGTAATTGCTTCTACCATCCAAATCTAGAATCCAAATTGATCTTTATTCGAATTCTTTATATTATCATATAGATATATATTAGTATCCATTTCATTTTATAGTCTATAAAATAACACCGACCCTCCAATAAATAATAGAATTTTTTTTGAGGTATAAATAATAGAATTATTGAAAAATAGAACACGAATTATTGAAGTAGCCACATGCATGTCGTGGATAACGATGGGTATTTCCCAAGATGAATATATATTTAATTACAAACGAAATTGAGGATTGAAATTATATATGAAAAAACACAAATGGCTCGAATGCCTCTAAACCCAAACGCCTTCCGAAACAGTTCTTATCAATAAAATAATGAACGAATTATGTGAAGAAATTAATTGAAGAAGAAAATCTTGATTAACAATATAGCTTGAAAACTTTTGCAATCATGAATTAATATCAAGCATTATTTAATTATTTATTTTCTAATTATTTTGTTACGTTTGGTGATAACTACAATTTAGTCTAGTAAAAATTACAAGAATTAAAGGACTTTGAAGTTGAGTTATGTAAAATCTCAATACTCAGAAAACAAATGCGCATGCACAGCTGCACTGTATAGTTTACCTGTTATTTTTATTTATTTTAGAATATATTTTACCTTAATTAGTAGAAAAAAATATTAATATCTACTAGGAAATATAAGTGTTTTTTACACTTAATTAATTTGTTGATCGATTGATCATGCGATCCTAATTTATATGTGACCATTACTAGTTCTTAATTAAATTTATTGTGGGCTATATCATATGCGATCGTCACATATAATATATATTCGCATCTAATCAATTACCAATTTATGAATTATATTATTTTGATTTGATTCAGATGAAGAAAAACAAAATACGGCAGAGAACAATAATAGAGATTTGTTTTTGTAAGTTTTTGTTTTTGTATGATGAAGATGAGAGTTTTGTCGTGAACAAATTGGATGCATACTAGGATATCCATCGTAATTGGTTAACAGGATTTAAAGGAGACCCATATTAATAGATTTAATCTATTTTCGATTTGGAAAAGATTATTTGATGATTATTAGAAGTAACCTTAAAATTAGTCAATAAGGACGGGCTTGTATAAAATTATTTATTTTGGTGTGCATAATTTTTTTTATTATCGTTTCTCAATTTGGTGGTGTTACATCCAAACATTATTTCTTATTTAATAATTTCATGAGACCCAAATAATAAGAAGGAGCCCTGAGCCGTGTTAACCTTTTATTTAAAAAAAAAAGAAAGGGGGGGGGGGGGGGCGCCAAATCGCCTTCTCTTACTTGAGAAATCATTTTAAAAAAGAACGTGATATGGCATTTGTAAAAAAAATGATACATAAAAAATAGTATAAATTTGATGCAACCAAGGTTAATTTAAGAGTGAAGGATTGCTCACACTATTTAAACCTTTACAACATTGCATGTTCAATCAATGTGAGACGTCCCCCTTAGACTTATAACCGCAACCAAGTAAAGTCCTCCTCACTTGTCCAGGGACTGGATCGACGCCCCTGCATCATACAGTAAGTAGGATATATATAACTATTTTCAAATTGACACATGATATTAATCTAACCGAAACAATAGAGAAGCGATAGATAATGTCATACAATTGATAATAGAAAATCCAAATTGTTAATTTGACGGGGGCAATTGTGAGGGTATTTGTGATTCAAAACATGTTTTACATTCTTTTGAGTTTACATGACATTTTAAAATATTACGGAGTACAATTCTTCTTTAAATAAGCTCATAAACTCTAGTAAGAATATTACAAATTTGGCACTTTTGCATCTCAAGAAAATAATATTCACTTGGTTGATAGAGTGAAGATGGACTACGAGATTGCGGGGATTGTCGTAGCCTTGCTGCTGTGGGCAGCATGGATGGTGTCGGCCGAGCGGCGCCACCGCCGGCTGAAAGAGTTAGGGCGGTTGCCGCCGGGGCCGCGGCCATGGCCGGTGGTGGGAAACATGATCCAGCTGGCGGGAAGCGCGTCGGCCCCCCACCAGTCATTCGCCAAATTGGCCGGTGAATACGGCGCCGTCATGACCGTCCGGCTGGGGTCCATGACCACGGTGGTCGTCTCCTCCGACGCGGCGGCGCGTGTGATGTTCAAGCACCACGACGCCGTCTTGGCGGGACGGAAGATCTACGAGTCCATGAAGGGCGACATCGGCAATGAGGGCTCCCTGATTACCGCCCAGTACGGGCCCCACTGGCGGACACTCCGGCGTCTCTGCACGGCGGAGTTCTTCGCCGCCGGCCCCCTCGACGCCATGCGCGGCGTTAGGGCCAAGTGCGTCGACCAAATGCTGAACTACATTAGAGAGTCGTCCGCCGCCGCCGCCGCCGCGGATGGCGGCACCGGCACCGATGTCGGGAGGTTCTTCTTCTTGATGGCGTTCAACTTGA
Source organism: Agastache rugosa (assembly GCA_031470985.1). Taxonomy (NCBI): domain Eukaryota; kingdom Viridiplantae; phylum Streptophyta; class Magnoliopsida; order Lamiales; family Lamiaceae; genus Agastache; species Agastache rugosa. Next base: position 32,489,138 of record CM062607.1, on the reverse strand, counting down.
TCGGAAACCTAATGTTCTCGAAAGATTTATTGGATCCGAGTTCGGAGAGAGGGGCGAAATTCTTCTACCACGCCGGAAAAACTATGGAGTTCGCCGGAAAACCTAATATGGCGGATTTCTTTCCGGTGCTGAGATGGGCGGACCCGCAGAGGATAAGGAGGCGGACTCAGTTTCATGTGAAACGGGCGTTCAACGTGGCCGGAGAATTGTTGAGAGAGAGGATGAGAGAGAGAGAGGAAGGGTCTGATATTGGGGAGGAGAAGAAGAAGAAAGATTATTTGGATGTGCTTTTGGAATACAAAGGTGACGGTGTGGAAGGGCCAGCTGTTTTCTCTTCAACGATCATCAACGTTATAGTCTTTGTAAGTACCCCTTATTAATATTACTCTTTCATATCTTCAATTAAATTTTCTAGGTTAATCGTAAAATGCTAATACATCATCTCTCACCTTATTTGTAAATTGTAATTTTGACACGACTTTTGAATTGTTGCAATGAAGATCTTACATTTGCATTTATTGTAAGTTAATTAAATACCTTCAATTTTTTCGATCACTGGAATTTGACGTAATAATCTCCATTAATAATGTGGATATATGTTTCCACGGCGACCATGTCAAATTCCGGTGATCCTAAAAATTTAGGAATATTTAATTTACAGCAGAATCAAAAGTGAGATTTTAATTGCAACAATTTAAAAGATATGTTGATATAATTGCAAATTAAATGAAATATAATGTGGTAATAAATTATTTTACAATTATTTCAGTAGTTTTTTCCGTGCGTTTTTAAAAATTAAATAAATTATTTCATAAAATTTTCAAAATAATGTGGCAGAAGATAAAATATTAGTATACTGTTAGAGGATTTTGTCTGGTTTGTCTCCATAATACACTTGACAGGGAATCATTGTTTAGAGAATTCATGAAAAAGAATTAATACACATTCAATAAGATAAAAAAATTATATATTCAATTAATGCACAGAACAAATAAAATACGAGATAAAATAAGACTTTTCTTCTCTCCTCATCCTCATGCTGATTAATATAATATTCCAAATATTCCAGGAAATGTTCACCGCTGGGACGGACACCACCACCAGCACACTAGAGTGGGCGATGGCGGAGCTCCTCCACAACCCCGACGTCCTCCGCAAAGTTCAGGCGGAGCTACGAGGCGTAATCGGGGCCGGAGAAAAGCTAGAAGAAGAAACCCTAGACAAACTCCCATACCTCAAAGCAGTGATCAAAGAAACCCTAAGATTGCATCCACCACTGCCATTCTTAGTCCCCCACAAAGCCATGGACTCATGCAAAATGCTAGGGTTTCACATTCCCAAAGAAACCCAAATTCTCGTAAACGTTTGGGCCATCGGAAGGGACCCCACAACGTGGAAGAATCCGCAGGAATTCAAGCCGGAGAGGTTCTTGGAGGCTGAGACGGCGGCAGATTACAAGGGCCACCACTTTGAGTTCATACCGTTCGGCTCCGGGCGGCGGATGTGCCCGGCGGTGCCGCTGGCGGCGCGGGTGCTGCCGCTGGCGTTGGGGTCGGTTCTGCACGCGTTTGATTGGGTGTTGGGCGGCGGAATGAAGGCGGCGGAGATGGATATGAGGGAGAGAATGGGAATTACACTGAGGAAAGCTGTGGCGTTGAAGGCTATACCAATTCCATATGCTTAATTGCAAATAGCCTCATTTATTCATAATTAATATGTTCAGTTTGGTTGATTTTATATATGAACGAGAATAATTGGTGGTTAATTGCTTGTTGCTTGATATTTACTTTGTTGTACATCAAATGAAATGCTAGAAAATAGAATTAAATTATTAGTGAGTATCATGTAGTGTTACTTTTTTTTTTAATTGAACGAGCTTGTCAACGACGAAGGCGGCGGTGGAGCCGGTGCCGAAGCCGAGGTTGCCATGTCGGTTGTAGCTTGTTGTCATGTCAGTTTTAATTTTTTAGCGATCAACCAAAACAATTTTTTTATATACGGTAATTAATAAGATAATCGAACATTAAAAAATCATTATTGAACACAAATTTTTTTGTGCTCGACCTCACATGAACTTATCTCTAACCATGTCATCTGCCCATTGGTTGCATTTGCATATAGGATATAGCTACATGTAGAATGACATATCTGATCCTAGCCTCATTAATTTACTCAGAATATATCTGGTCTTAATAATTCATTTATATCACATTTCAACAAATTTATGAATTTGTATATATAGCTTAATGATGCTTATAGAATATAAAATGAGGATATAATAAATGAATAATTAAAGATTAGATATGTACTAATGAGGCTAGGATCAAACATGTATTGACAAATCCACGTGTAACTAGTTTGTCGAAAATCTACGGGAGTCATTTTACGTTATACTCCCTCCGTTTATCAAGAGTGTGGCATATTTGGGGTGACACGAGTTTTAAGAAAAGTAAGATAAATGTTATAATTGAGTGGAGAAAGTAACCCAATATTTTAAATTTGTGTGAGGTTTAAAATATAAGAGAGTGGTGGGATCATGTACTAAATCAGAATTAAAGTGCACAATATTCTTTGTGGACATACCAAAATAAAATTATTACTACACTCTTGATGGACGGAGGGAGTAGTTTATATGAATAAACTTAAAAAGTAATTAAACAAAACATATTTATTTAAAAAATAAATTATACTAATTTATATTATAACTACACAAAAGTTTTATTTCGTGACTTCGCAATTCATCGACAATGAAATTATCTTAGTTAAATATCTCGACACAATCACGTGTTTAGGATTGTCGCTATTAGTAATAGATATTAATATTAGTACTTACCTATATATCAATGTTAGTGCATGCGTTCGTATTACAAGTAAAGGAAGTACTACTATCCGTCCCTAATCTACAATTAGTAGCTATATGCAAACGCGATTACAAGTAAATGAAGTACTATTATTCCATCCTTATCCATAACTAGTAGCTCACACTAACTAAATAATAAAATAAATAGCCGAAAAAATTAAAAAGTTTATTCTTCTTCTTCATCTCTACAAAAACAGCAAATAAGCAACTTAGGGAAGAACTAATCTACAATATTCACAGCTTCAAAAGTAATACTTGTGTTTATGCTATATTGCAAACATATATTTGCATTTGAAGCAGAGACAAGAAAGAAAAAAAATTCTAAATTTGGACTTGGCATTTTTGGTTGGAGCGGATTCTTCACTGCATTTTCGGTTTGCGTCTCAGTTAGATATGTTTTAGTAGGGAAACGAAAGAATTACACACCTCAAAATTTTTAAAATTAAAATTTGAATACTGAAAATGGCGTGAAATCAAAATTTGAGTTATAGATTATATTTAATGAAAAAAATAAATACAATTTGATATTCATAATGGCGACGGAGAACGCTTCGACAGCTTAGGAGCTCTTCGAAATTGCTGCCACTGTGGGGGTTGTCTTTTAAAAAAAAAAAAGAAATTGTGAAATTTACGACATTTATGTTAGATAGTCAATAATTTGCATATTTTATTGTAATTATCGATAGTTCATGGCATTGCTAGATAGTCAATAATTTGAATTACAAAACGTGAAAATAAATAAATATATATATATATATATATATATATATATATATATATAGGGCGCAGATCAAATAGAACACTTTCTTAGATAAGAAATAAGAACAAATCTAGACCCTTGATCCTTGTTGATCTACGGTCCAGATTTAACCGTGCATTTAATTACTCTAATTTATGCATTTAAATGCTAATGCATTAAGTTATTGTATTTTATGCATTAAAATATTTATGCATTTAGTTTCTGCATTTTATGCATCTCCGATGTAATAAAAATGAATTGTTCTTACGTTCTCATATAAGATGTTAAGCCTACGTATCCGCTCCCTATATATATATATATATATATATATATATATATATATAAAACAACCACCAAAAACGTGCATTAAATGATGGCTATAAATCTGAATCACATTAGAAAAATAAAAGGGAAAAGGTGCAAATACCCCCTCATGTTGGTAGAGCCGGGCAAATACCCCTGAACTTTGTTTAGGTGCAAATTCACCATTCCCTAAAGTTTTCGGGTGCAATTACCTCCTCGCCGTGACGGAAACTACACTTTCGTTGGCAAAAAAAATATTTTTGATTCATTTTTATTCTTGTGGACCCTTACAATTTTCAAGAATTAATTGGTGCTAAAAACTCAAATTAGGATAAAATTTGTTTCGAACCCTAACTCACAACTATCAAAACTCAGGCGAAGCTCTCTAATAATTTGCAATCCAAGCCAACTATTTATTGTTGACATTGATGATCTCATATTCTTCAAGTGGTCCGTCACCCTTTTTCGTGCAAATTATTGGAGAACCTCACCTGAATTTTGATAGTTGTGAGTTAGGGTTCGAAATAATTTTTTTCCTAATTTGAGCTTTTAGCACCAATTATGTAGTATATAACCGTTGAAAATTGTAAGGGTCCACAAGGATAAAAATGAATCAAAAATATTTTTTTGTCAACGAAAGTGTAGTTTCCGCCACGACGAGTGGGTAATTGCACCAAAAAACGTTAGGAAAGGGTGAGTTTGCACCTAAACAAAGTTCAAGGGGTATTTGCCCAGCGCTGCCAACATGAAGGAGGTATTTGCACCTTTTCCCAAAATAAAATCTATAATAACCCCTGTCCTATCCATTTTAAAAAGTAAATTATCTGAGTCTTTATCAGATTAACTGAAAAATGGCATTGTTTGGTTCAATAACCTGCTTCACTATCTCTTTCTTGGTAGCTCTTTTCTTGTGCTCCAAAATCAGGAATCGATCCTCCAAACTAAGACGGCCACCGGGGCCGCCCGGATGGCCTATCATCGGCAACATTTTCGAACTTGGAACACAGCCACACCGCGACTTCAATCGAGGTATGGACCTGTTCTTTGGCTCAAACTTGGCAATCTCAATGCCGTAGTTGTACAGTCAGCTGCAGCTGCTGCTGAGCTTTTGAAGAAGCACGATCTCGCCTTCGCTGACAGGAAAGCTCCTCATTCGATGACTGATTGTGGTTACGTCAAGGGATCGTTGGCCCAAGCTCCCTATAACGAGTCTTGGCGTCTCTTGCGTCGCCTTTCAACTCTTGGGTAAAACTCAGGCAAAGATGCATTGGCAAAATGATCCAGTGGATAAAGGAGGATGCATTTGAATCGCGGTCCAGAGGAGGGTCGGGAGAGATTCAACTCGATAAGTACCTGATGATCATGAACTTTAATCTAGTTAGCAATATCATGCTCACAAGAGATATTATGGACTTCAAGTCCGAGACGGGGCACGAGTTCTATGAGGCCATGCACAACTTCATTAGCAGGCAAGGGAAGCCTAATGTGGTGGATGCATTTGAATTCTTGAAATGGCTTGATCCGCAGGGAATAACGAGACATACAAAGAGGCACCTGCAACAAATGTTCAACTTATTAGTTTCAGTTTTTGTCAAGCAAAGAATTCAGGAGAAAGAAAAGGAAACGTGCGATGATTTCCTGGATGCGCTATTGGATTATGAAGGTGATGTCAAAGGATCAATTGATCATAAGTTCTCGGAGAAGAATATAACTATCATTATCCTGGTAAATAAATTAAATTAGAAACATATAATTAGAATTTAAAGCTTCATGCTCATGTATACCCTAATGCTGCAGGAGATGTTCATTGCTGGAACAGAGACTACAAGCAATACCATTGTGTGGGCAGTGGCAGAGCTATTATGCAATCCTGATTATTTTCAACAGTCACAACAAAATCAGTTAATCACTCAATTCAATGACAAAAAAAAAAAAAAAGCAGCCAAACAGAGATAATAGCTTTCCATATATGTGCCTTCTCTTTTTAAGTTTCTTGGGAAGCTTAGCACGATGAAGTTTCTCTATTCCAAAAGCATGCATTGCCCTTTCCTCTGCTTCAAATGTTGGGTTCGGTTCGGACCAAAAGCTTCTCGTAAAGAGCTCTAGTTCTTTCATATAAAAAAAGGAAAAAAATATTCACATCAATTTATAAATGGAAATTAAGTTGGAATATAGGAGTTTTTTTTTTTTTTACTTATCGAAGAAGAAGTTGAGTAGAAGAGCATGTTGCAGATAATAAGATGTTCTCGTTACATTTTTCTACAACCTCCATACATAATATAGTTGATTATATAAGCATTTTCAGAATCTAACGTGTTTTATTATTAATCTTGAAGTCATTTATTGTTAAATACTTTTTAATCAATTATATCTTTTGATAGTACCGGCCTCATCCTGGGCCTGACCTAAGGCTAATTGGGCCTATATATTAAAGCTCGGCCCACAGAGTTCGGCCCAAACAAAGTCAACGTCTGCCTTGAAGACCAAGTAACGAAACCCTACTTTTGGAGAAGATAGGATTCTACCACGAACGGGAATCGGATATGCATGTATTAAGGAACTAGATATGTATAAGAAATTCGATCCCTAGAAGGATTAGGGCGGGATCCAAGGCTTATAAATAGATGCAAGATTAGAGGTATAGGACATTCAATACTCATTGTACTCTCAAGCATAATAAAAGCTCTCTATATTCTCTCCCGTGAACGTAGGCCACATCGATCGAACCACGTAAATCCTTGTGTCATCGTGTTATTGTCTCTTTTAGCTACTTTTGCAAACCCTAGACTTATCATTGGCGCCGTCTGTGGGAAACAGATCAACGGTTCGTTCGTAGCTGATTTATGATGGTAACACGATCACAGAGCGTGCGGGAGGCCCAAAGCCAACGCGGGAATCCTAACGAAGCGGAAAGCTGCCCCATAAGCCAAGAGAATCGCCAGAAAGGCAGTTCGGTTCCAAAGGAGAGGCACGCCAGGGACCCAATAGAAGGAAATCCCTCCGAAGGGATGCCCGTGCTAGAATACATCCCTCAGAGAAACCCATCGCAAAATCGGCATCGGAGGACACATAAGGGACAGTCCTTCAGAACGGGTGATACCCCAGAAGGGTACGTCGAAGAAATCAACGACGAGTCGGAGCCGAAGGAATCCGAGTTGAAGGAGGATGATCTCTCCAGAGACTTTGACCTTGCCACCACCTACGCCGCGGCCGAATTCGCTAAAGCAAACAAGGAGTGTTTCAAACGCTTTCTCGCTACGACCCGGATGTCTCCCATACCCGAGGCTAGGGAGAGTTCCACGCAAAAATCTCTACCTAAAGCTCCTCGCTACACAGAGAGGCAGGAACCGGAGCTAAAGGAGAGGCACGATCCCCGGCGGGGTTCAGTTCGACGTCAGAGTCCAAGCTCGCAGCGGAGCCCCAGGCGACATCATATCCAAAGGCGACCTCGGAGCCCCAGGAGGTACCGAAGTCCGAGCTATAGCGAGAGTCGCAGTCCCCCGAGAAATCAACACCGACGTGAAAATGAACCAGCTCGACTTGTCAGCCCGTTCACCGACGAGCTGCTTGACACCAAACTCCCCACGGTGTACAAGTTGCCAAACATTCCGGCCTACAATGGGCTGGATGACCCCCTCAACTTTTTAACGCGTTTCAGGTACAGCATGCACAACCAGGGCCTTAGAGAGGTCCACATGTGCAAGCTATTCCCCGAGATGCTGATCGATTATGCCCGAGCTTGGTTTGACAGCCTCCCAACTGGCAGCGTTGGGTCCTGGACCTATTTGGAAAAAATCTTCAAGCAAAGATTCCATACAAAGGTTCAGGCTCGCCGAGACACAGCCTACCTCCTATCGGTGAAACAAAAGGACAAAGAATCTATAAGGGAGTACGCTTCCAGATTCATGCAGGAAAGCTTGAAGGTCGATAAAATCGACGATGTCTTCCTCATCTCGGCCTTCCGAAATGGGGTTGCTCCCGGGTCCCTGAATCAAGAGCTCGCTAAACAGAAACCCGAGACAGCCCAGGAGATGTGGAGGATTGTATACCAGTTCGCTGATGGCCAAGATGCGGACCGATTGAAGCGAGATTCAAGATTAGAGGTGTAGGACATTCAATACTCATTGTACTCTCAAGCATAATAAAAGCTCTCTATATTCTCTCCCGTGGACGTAGGTCACATCGATCGAACCACGTAAATCCTTGTGTCATGGTGTTATTGTCTCTTTCAGCTACTTTCGCAGACCCTAGATTTATCATCTTTTAATTTCGCGCCAAGTCACCCCCGGCTCAAATAGAAGATTTTTTTGGTACTCTGCAAAACAAATTTCCTCTGTTTTTGCCAACTTATATAATCCAGTACACCAGATTGTTCGTACTCACATTAACTAATTTCTCACTCATAAACACGCCTTTCTCCCCCCGCGCTCTCTCTCTAAACAAAAATAATTTGGTGATTTCGCATTGAGCTGAGAGCCTGAGGCTGCCGATGCACGAACGCTGATTTTTGAGGTAACAATTGATGAATCGAATTACATCAGCTCGCTTTTTTTACTTGATCAGCTTGTGCAAAAACGAAATTTATGCGGCGTTCGTTTAATTAAGTTTTCGATCTATGTTCTTAGGTTGTTATTTCGTTTTTTTTTTTTTTTGGTAATCGTTTTGATATTTCGTTTTTGGTTGTGTGTGATCCTGAATCATGAATTCTGATTGGATGAACTGAAATTGGAATGGATCGATCGAATTGTTTGGAGTGAACCTTATTTTTCTTCTTAATCAAGTCGCGTTTCTGACATTCTTTGATTTATGATTGCATTATTCTATTATCATTATAAACTATCTCGCTCTCTCTCTCTCGAATTAGATCAGCTTGCTCGCTTTTTTTTTTTTGCAAAATTCTAACTAGGCAGCACTACTAATGTCTATCTTATCAGAGCTGAGAAGAAAAACACAGAAATAGGTTATGGAGTCAAATGGGGAGATTAAGAGTTCAGAGAGCAGAAGCAACGATAGTGGTAGCGGTAAAGATCGGCGGGTGGGGTTAATATTTGATGAGCGGATGTGTAAACACTACGCCCCTGACGATAAGGATCATCCTGAATGCCCTGATCGAATTAGGTCTATCTGGAATCGCCTCAAATCTTCTGGTCTCGCCAAAAGGTTCGTTCTGAAAGAGAGAGTTTGCTTGTGGCTTTTACTAGCTGGTTTTAGGTTTTCTACTTTGTTTCAGTTGATTAGTTGGTAATTAACTGTAGTAGAACTGCTGCGGGTTTGTTTAGAATTATTCTATGACAATATGGAAATTTCGTGCCCTTGCAGTTTGAATTTCTGGAATTTTATTAATTCTGTAATAATATAAAAATATTCCTTGTTTTGACTTTGATGCCGAGTGTTAGAATTTAGTTTGGCATAAAAGGATGTAACGCCACACCACACTCTCGTTTTAAGTCTTGAAATATTATAGTTTTGTTAAATGCCCTTCTGCTGCTTAAACCAGTAGCATAAGTCCTTTTTTTTTGGAGCTTTTGTTATACTTAAATTAAAGCATTTGGAGCTTTTGTTATACTTAAATTAAAGCATAAGTCCTTATTTTTTTGGAATTACTGTGGTATCTAGAGAGAGGGTTGTTTTCCCTTCAAGAGATTATTCTAAACTATATTAGCCTTACTTCTTTCCAGATGTATTATTTTGAACGCCAAGGATGCAGAAGATAATCATTTGGCATTGGTTCACTCCAAAGATCATATCGATTTGATTAAGAATATTAGTTCCAGAATATCAGAGTCAAAGAGAAAAAATATTGCTGACAAGTTTAATTCTATATACTTCAATGAAGGCTCAACTGAAGCTGCTTATCTTGCTGCTGGCTCTGTCATAGAGGTATGGTCTATTTATTTAAAGTAGAACTAATCATAAATACTGGAAAATTTCATCTAATTCTTTCCCCTCTCCAACTATGGGCATTTGCTACTCTAGGCTGCCGAAAAAGTTGCTAAAGGGGAACTTGATTCGGCCTTCGCTATTGTAAGGCCTCCTGGTCATCATGCAAAGGAAGGGGAACCAATGGGATTTTATCTGTATAACAATGTTGGTATTGCCAGAAGTTATCTACTGAATGAAAGAGTGATCAGTATCAATTTCTGTTTTGATGTGGCTTGTTCATGAATAAGTGACGATTCCATGCCTGTTATTGAGCTTATGTGATTACTTTTCAAACTGTAGAGAGAATTGGGGATCAAGAAAATCCTTATAGTTGACTGGGATATACATCATGGAAATGGTACTAAAAAAATGTTCTACAAAGATCCCCGAGTACTTTTCTTCTCAGTGCATAGGTACATTGTTTTGCTCATATTGTTCTACCTACGTTCTTTCATTGAGTGTAATTAACAAAAGTCTCCTATGGATGATTGTGTCTTATATCTCCTCTTCCTTGGTTCTCATCATCATATTTATTTATGATAATCAGTATTCTTAGAATGTGATCTTATTGCCTTATTTGGATGATCATTTACCCCCAGTTTAACCAAGTTATGAAGTTTGCCTCTAGTAGATATTTATTTCTGTATAAAGGTAACTTGATCAAAGAAGGTCTTTCAAATCCATAAACGTGATATTGACTCCTAGTACTATTCTTGATGCCATGCTGGTGGATTTTTATTGCTTATTTTATTTTTCTTGTATTTATTAGGTATGATAATGGGAATTTCTTTCCAACTGGTCATGATGGCTCATATATTATACAAAAAAACCAAGATTTATCAACCGAATTACTGACGGACTCAAAATCCTTTAGTAAATACCGACGGATTAATGACGGAAAAAAAGCGGGTCGGCTAAAAAATATTTATCGAAGGATTTCTAACGGATATTTGGCGGGGTAATTCGCGCCGAAAATACTGACGGATTTACCAACGGATTTTTCCTTGTTAAAATTACCAACGGAAATATCCGTTGGTAAAGTTCATTATTTATTTAAAAAAATAAAAAATTAAATTTACCAACGGATTTCTATCCGTCAGTAATTTTAGTAACGGATGTACCAACAGATTAGTGAGGAAACTTAGTCCGTCAGTAAATTTGTAAAAAAAAATTAAATAAAAAATAATTACTTTTACCAACGAATTTTGAATCCGTTGGTAATATTTTTTAATTTTTTCAATTTAATTTTTTTCAATTATAGATATAATGACGGATTTACCAACGGATTAGTGAGGGAAATTTAGTGATGGATTGTAAATCCGTCAGTAAATAGTGACGAATATGAAATCCGTCAGTAAATAGGGTAAATAGTGACGGAATTCAAATCTGTTGGTAAACCCTAAATCATAAATCGAAATTCTATAACAAATGACTTTAACAATGTTCCGTGTTGATCGAGAGAATCGACAAGATTTCCAAGTAGTTGACTAATTTGTACTCGATGTACGCTCGTTTCACGAATAATTGCGGTGACTAATTAACAAACGTTCGAGAATCAAGGGAAACGAAAACATTGAGTTATATATATATATATATATTCATGACTAATTAATCTTGACACAATATATATTATTACTCGTTTCTCGAATTATGACAGTGATTAGCTAACAACGTCCGTGAAAATCGAGGGAAACGAAGAGATTAAGTTAGATGTTGACTAATCTTGACACGATATATAGAGGCTTGATCGTTTCTCGATTAATGGCGGTTATTAGTGAACAACATCCGTGATAATCGAGAGAAACGAAGATATGAAGTTAGATGTTGACTAATCTAGATTCGATGTACGCTCGTTTCTTGATTAATTTTTTTATTTATTTTTTATTTTTTAAAATTTCTGAATTATTGACGGAAATTTCCGTCAGTAATTAGTGACGGATAGGAATCCGTCACTAAATATAAGGCAAGTCAAATTTAATGACGGATGTCTATCCATCAGTAAATTTAAGGCGCGTCAGATTTTACTAACGGATCTTGTCCGTCAGTAAATTTGAATGAGATAAAAAGACTGGATCCTTTCTCCCTCACTTCTTCCTCAATTCCCTTTGCCCTAATTTCTCCCTCGCATCTCTCGTGCTCCACTTCGGCACTCCTCCTTTCCGCTCTGTGCCCCACGTCGGTAAGTATCCTCTCCTACCCATCCCCCCAATTTCTCCCACTCGTTGTCTCTCTCTTACTCTCTTTCTCTCTCTCATACAGTCATATGCGCCGCCGCAGCCACACCACCCCCGGTTTGTCCCGAAGCAGGTAATCTCTCCCTCTCTCTCTCTCTTTCCCTCGCTATCTCAGTCTCTCTCTATCTTTCAGATCTCCACCGTGCCGATCTCTCCCTCTCCCTTCCTCTCTATCTATCTCAGTCTCTCTCTCTCTCTCTCTGTGTCAAAGCTTCTCTCTCTCTTTGTCTCTCTTTCACCGGGAGAAGGTGCCGGATGTGTAGGATACGTAGAGAAAGCCCCCGGTAAAAATTGAGGGACATAGGCGGAACCGGGTGAATATTGCGGCACGGAGTCGTAACCCGGCGGAAATTGAGGACGGTTAGGGGTGGGGATGGAGACGTTTTGGAAGGATGGAGGTCGAAAATTGCCATAGAAATTTGGATTATTGGGATCGAAACTTGCATCACTAGAACCGAAGCAAGACCAATTTTGATTGGGATCCATTTCTAGCACAAAAATATAAGAAGTTGTAGAGAGAATTTAGAAGAAATTGAGATAGAAATGTAGAGAATGGGGTGAAAATGAATGGAATAAGGTGTAGTATTTATAGGTAAAAAATATAATTTTAAATTTAAAAAAAATAAATTAACCGTTGGGCAACGGTTAAACCATTGCCCAACCACGGCCTGCCACGTGGCCAAGAAACCATCCCACCCAGCATGCCCGCCCGGGCACACTGCCACCCACCCCATCCGCCCTCCCCTGGGCGCCATCGGTTGCGCCCACCCCGCGCCCACCCCGCGCCCACCCCTCTTGTGCCCACCGATAATCATGCTCTAAGAGAAGAGGTCATCGTTGCATCAAGACACTGCCATCAGCTCAGTTCATCACCGGTCAGATGGTTTTGATGGGCAATTCAGATTCAATACAAGCTAACAAATATATTATGTTCAGAATGTGGTAATTTGTGGTTGAAGAAAATACAAGGCTGAAAGATGATGGGAGGAAGAGACTTTGGTTGTTGCATAGACGCAAATTAGTTGCTACTTATTTATGAATACATGTAAATTTTTTGAAGACAAGTTTAACATTATATATTGAATTATCAAATTTCAAATTTATATATATGAGTTTGATTATATCTACTGAGTTCTTTTGTTATATAGATTTTGATTGTTATATCTTCCTAAATGAAATTGAAATTTAATAAAAAAAATAAAAATTAAATAAATAAATAAAAATTAATTTTTTTTTTAAAATCCGTCAATAATCCACCGGTAATTACCAACGGAAAATACCGTCAGTAATTTCCAACAGAAATTCCGTCTGTAAATCCGTTGGTAATTTCTCAGACGACGGTTTGCTCGACCAAACATCAGCGACGGAATTTCTGTTGGTAATCCGTCAGTAAAATTACTGACGGATTGAAATCCATCGATAAATGACTTACCTACAAATTAAATAGCAACTAAGACCGTCCGTCGGTAAAGCAATTACCAACGGATTTTAAAGGGTGTACCGACGGAAATTTCCGTCGATAAATCCCGCGATTTTTGTAGTATGACCGGGGAAGAGCCAAGTGCTGGTCACAACATTAATGTCCCTTGGGAGCATGACAAGTGTGGAGATGTTGACTACCTTGCTGTTTGGGACCACATATTGATCCATGTCGCTAAGGAATTCAATCCTGACATGATACTCATCTTTACCGGATTCGATGCAGGTTAGTTGATTTTCTGATGAACTTTGTAGCTCATCCTTATGCATATATTAAAATGCTTCTTGCATCTTGTAATGCATCCCTTTTTGAGTTCTCTGTATTTCATGAAATTCATAAATTGGACTCCGGTCTGTTAATCCTTGCTATTATAGAAAGTGTGTTATGTGGAATTTCAACTTTGGCCTTAAACTTATTGAATTTGAACAGCCATAGGATCCTCTGGGGGACTGTTGTATTAATCCATATGGCTACTCAATCATGCTTGACAAGGTTAGTACATTAAACAGACATATTTCTATATGTCTTATTTCTCCACCGTGCTAATGTAATTACATATGATGCTTGCAGTTGATTGAGTTTGCTGGAGGAAAGATCGTTATGGCCCTTGAAGGAGGATATAACTTGCACTCAATAGCAAGTTATGCCCAAGCATGTATTGAAGTATTGCTAGATGAAAAGCCTCCAATTGTTGTATTAGAGAGTCGGCCTTTTGTTGCTACATGGCGTGTGATAAAAGAGGTAGCACATGGTTTAAATATAAAAGCTTTTAACTAATTCAATTGGTGTCTGCTTATAGGAACACACAACTTTCTAATATGATGAATTATGATTTATATATAATTTGTCATTGTATATTTAGGTACGCCGAGAATTAAGCGCATATTGGCCCGTACTTGCTCTAGAGTTACCCGAAAAGACGATATGTCAAACAACTCAAATTGAGGTAATAATTTCTTATCCTAGTCAAGATAATGGATGCATTATAAATTTAAATGTTATATTTCTTCATTGAGGTTTCCCATTATATATATATATATGGAGGAGTGATCAAATGGCAAGCTAATCCTTAGGTGTTAATTGGGATCCAATCTAATTCGTTCATTTATTTTGACTAGCAAAATATATGTGCATCAACACATAACATTTCATTTTAATTTTAGTCATATTTATTATCTCGAATTTTAATCACATTTATTATCATTATGATTTTTTAGAAAAATGGAAGTGTTTTTTATTAATATTTTTGATGAGCAAAAATGAAAATTATAAAAGTATATATTATATAAATAAACTATTATTTAGATTTTAATTTGATTTAATTTTTCTAAACGCATTTCAAAATAAAGTCACATATCCCTATTTATACTTTGACAATAAATAAATTAATGGTTAAGGTCTTTCATAAAATAATTTGATCTAATAAAAACTATTAGCTAACTAAAAAATTATTATAGAATCTATTTAGAAATGTTATTTCAACATAAGAATAATCTAAATTTGGATTTTAGATTTTTTTATCACTTGATTCCAGGATTAATTTTACAAATTTGACAAATTATTAATCTAATACTCAATTTTAAAGACATAAACACTACAAAAAATACACATTTTACCGACAAATTTATCGACAAATTTATCGACAAACAACTATCAGTACTCGGCAACAGATTAGCGACGGATTGATGCCGGAAATTGTATGACGAAGGAACAGACGGACACTGGCGAGAAGGTGTCCTGCCAAATTTACCGATGGAATTCCTGACAGATATTACATCTCCAAATATACCGACTATACGTTAGAAGTACATAATTTATGAGATATTATTAAATAAATGATTACATGGACTACATATTTGGAGTTCTCATAGTAGGTGCTCACAAATTGTATGTGTCGTATCAACTCTCATAAACGAATATCATATCAATCGATATTCATTCATTTTGTATTAAGATATTAAGAATTCATAAAGATAATGAATTTTTTTCTTTCAAAGTTACAATCTCCCATATGCATATTAAATTACAAGATAAATTTACAGGTATATATTTGTTAGTTGTGTTTTATAATAAATATGTTATAATATTGAATTTTTCACCTAAAAAATCAGATTAACATGTATGACGTCAATTTTAACTTGAATTGAGTCGTAAATTTTATAATTGTGAAATATAGGCTTAATTATTTTTTCTTTGTTTTGACATCAATCTCTCTCTCTCTTAATTTATGGAGGAAAAAAAATAGTTGTATAATACTCGTAGCAATCTTTATTAATCAATTATTTGCTTATATTTATGGAAAACACTTCCATGAGACCGGTCTCTTATTAGAGACCGGATCCGAGTCGACCCGACTCGGAATTAACCTATGAATAATAAATAATGTTCACCATGTGTGCCAATTAAATCCGCTAGCATACCGGTTAGCGCCTCCGCCTTCAATGCCACATGATGGGGGTTCGAATCCCATAAGCTGCTTTTTCACTTTTTCACTTTTTTTTTGTACTACTTTTTTTTGCATTGTTTCACTTTTTTTTGTGCTTTTTCACTTTCTTTTTTTTGTACTACTTTTTTTTTTTGCATTGTGAAATTTGTTGAGGCATTTTTTTTTAACTACTTTTTTTTGCATTGTTTCACTTTTTTTTTTGTACTACTTTTTTTTTTTGCAATATGAAATCTATTGAGGCACTTTTTTTTTGTACTACTTTTTTTTTTTGCATTGTGAAATCTATTGAGGCACTTTGAAATGTCCTAATAAATGTGTAATAGAATATTTTAAGTGTCCTATTAACTTCTTTGTTTATTTTTTCAATTTTTTTCATTTTTTTGTTTTTTTTAATTTATTTCTTCCAATAATATTTGTTAATTTTCAATTATGGTTTATTAATCCCTAAATATTACTTTTCTTCTTGAGTATTACTTTTGTTTACGACAATTGTTATATAAAAAAAATATTACTTTTCTTTTTCGTGAATTATTACTTTTGTTTACAACAATTTCATTGAAAGACAATATTACTTTTCTTTTTGTAAATTATTACTTTTTATCCTGACAATCATTATTTTTGTTTATGATAAATATTACTTTGAAAAATATTACTTGTATTTACGATAATTGTTACATTGATAAAATATTATCTTTCTTCTCGTGAATTATTACTTTTTATCCCGAAAAATATTACTATTATTTTCGACAATTGTTACATTGAAAAATATTACTTTCTTCTCGTTAATTATTATTTTTTATCCCGAAAAATATTACTTTGAAAAATATTACTTTTGTTTACGACAATTATTATTCAAAAAAATATTACTTTCCTTTACGACAATTGTTACTTTGAAAAATATTACTTTTGTTTACGTCAATTGTTACATAGAAAAAATATCACTTTTCTTTTCGTGTATTATTTTTGTTTACGACAATTGTTCATTGAAAGATAATACTCCCTCCGTCCCAATAGCAAGGTCTCACTTGCTTTGGGCACGGTTATTAAGAAACAAGAGTAAAAGGAGAAAAAGTGGTAGGTCCTACAGCTTTTGAAGAGTTAATTATTTCCATTTTTGGAATGAGACATTGCTATTGGGACAGCCAAAAAAGGAAAGTGAGACCTTGTTATTGGGAATGAGGGAGTATTACTTTTCTTTTTGTGAATTATTACTTTTTATCCCGACAATTATTACTTTTGTTTACGACAAATATTATTTTTTGTTACGATAATTTTTCCATTGATAAAATATTACATTTCTTATCGGGAATTATTACTTTTTATCCCGAAAAATATTACTTTGAAAAAATATTACTTTTGATTTCGACAATTTACATTGATAAAATATTACATTTCTTCTCGTGAATTATTACTTTTTATCACGACAAATATTACTTTTGAAAAATATTATTTTTGTTTACGACAATTGTTACATTGAAAAAAATTACTTTTCTTCTCGTTAGGGTGTCCCAATAGCAAGGTCTCATTTCCAAAAATGGAAATAATTAACCCTTCAAAAAGCTTGGGACCTACCACCTTTTATCTTTTTACTCTTGTTTCTTAACACCCGTGCCCAAAAGAAATGGGACCTTGCTATTGGGACGGAAGGAGTACTTTTTATCCCGAAAAATATTACTTTTGTTTACGATAATTGTTACTTTGAAAAAATATTACTTTTCTTCACAACAATTGTTACTTTTTATCTCAACAATTGTTACTATGAAAAATATTACTTTTGTTTACGACAATTGTTACCTTTTTATCCCGAAAAATGTTAGTTTTGAAAAATATTAATTTTGGTTTACGACAATTGTTACTTTGAAAAAATGTTACTTTTCTTTACGACAATTGTTACCTTTTATCTCGACATATATTACTTTTGAAAAATATTATTTTTGTTTACGACAATTGTTACTTTGAAAAAATGTTACTTTTCTTTACGACAATTATTACCTTTTATCCCGACAAATGTTACTTTTGTTTACGACAATTGTTACATTGAAAAAAATATTAATTTTCTCCTCGTGAATTATTACTTTCTATCCCGACAAATATTACTTGAAAAATATTACAACAATTTGTTACATGTTAAAAATATTACTTTTCTTCTGTGAATTATTACTTTTTATCCCGACAAATATTACTATGTTTTATGACAATTGTTACATTGAAAAAATATTACTTTTATTTACGATAATTATTATTTTTTAACTCGACAAATGTTACTTTAAAAAATATTACTTTTGTTAACCACAATTGTTACTTTTAGATGAATTATATTTTAAATAGTTTTTTCAAAAAAATAAAAAGTGAAAATTAAAAAAAGAAATAAAAGTAAAATAAAGGAAAGATGAATTATAATTTAATATTTCTACAAAATAAATAAATAAAAAGTGAAAATTAAAAAAAGAAATAATAGGGAAAGAAAAGAAAAAAAATTAAGGACTTGCGCCTTAAATGGGACTCGATCCCCGACCATTTAGGTGAAAAAGTATGGCAGGAGCAATACCCACCCACTAAATTAGAATTATGTTTTTGCAATTTCTCAAGTATTATTTATATATATTGTTAGTAAAGCGGGTCAACCCGGATCCGGTCTCTAATAACGGGAGACCCACTCTATATTTATATATGTGCGCTATGTCTGTGTGTGAGTGTTGTTATGCTGGTACGTTTTGTACTAACATTTAGGGGGGTGTATTCAATCAAGATTCTGTGAGATTTTTTAGGAGTTTGAAAGTCTGGGTGTATTCAATCCAAACTTTTCAAACTCCTTAAAAATCTGGTGGTATTCAATCACAATTTTCTGAACTCCATAAAAATTTGGTGGTATTCAAAACTCCACTCACTTTTTAAAGTTGTTGAATCTGGTGGAATTTATCTTGATTTCAAGCATTTTTTGTACTGAACGAATTCCGACCTTCAACCACGAGAATTTGAGATTCCATGATCCTCCAGCGCCGGCGCCTTCCCAGAAACGGCTAGGCTATATTCGGCCCTCGGCTGGAACCCAGCCCCGGCTGGAATTTGAAAGGTCTCCAAGTTATAACTCTCCAGACTTCACGTATTATCATTCTTTTCCTTCATCCCGTCGTGGCCCAGCAACGGCGGCGAGCCAGCGCTGGCTGGCATTAAGTTCCGCGACCGCTGGGGTCCAACCAGCGCTGGACTCCATCGACTTCAACTCCAACAAAGTCGTCCAAATCCCACGCGAACTCCATCAGAAATTCCTCAAGACTCCACGCGGAGTCAATCAACTTCAAAACTCCACAGACTTTCCAAACTCTTTAAAACTCCCACAAAGTTTTGATTGAATACACCCCCCTTAAATTCGTCTCTTGACAAGTCTGCTCGCTCGTACTAGTTTTGTTTTGGTCCATGGATAAGTAAAATTTGTTTGTAGACCAGTCTGCTTGTACAGTATATGTATACAATTATAAATAAATATTTTTGTTGTTGGCAGGAACAGGTGAACAGACATGATATCGGATCGGATATCCCTTGATGAGTTCAATTTAAAAATGACAATAGATGAGTAGTTAATATTTATATTTATTAGATTATGCTGGATGGTTGTGTAGTTTGAATTTATATTTATTAGATTACCTGTTGATTTCTGGAAGGAGATTTTGTCTTTGGCAATGGCAATGGCAATGCGTGCGAGAACACAATGCATAGTCAACTCAAAGCAAAGCAATGATCAAAGAAACCCTAGGATTGCATTCACCGGTCCACTGCCATTCTTCACAAAGCCATGGATTAATTCATGCAAAAAGCTAGGGTTTCACATTGCCAAACAAACTCAAATTCTCTTAAACGTGTCCAAAAACGTGGAAGAATCAGCAGAAAATTCAAACCGGAGAGGTTCACTGAGGCCCAGACGGCGGCGGACTACAAGTGCCACTGCTTTGAGTTCATTCCAATCTCCGGCAGTGCCGCCGGTTGTGCTCTCTTTCGACTGGGTTTTGGGGCAGCGGAGATGGATATGAGCGAGAAAATGGGGATTATGTGCTTGAAGGCTAGTAAGGCTATCTGTACCCATTGAATTCCATTCATGATTGTTGAATTATGTTAAATTGAATTTGAATGTTTCTGATGCGTTTACACTTTATATGTATTCTATGATAATGATATCATAAGAAGGCGAATATAATCTTATATATTTCAAGATCGTTAATTCACAAAAATTACCTCAAGTCGAAATAACAAGGCTTAATTGTAAAATTATATAGCCTAATTATGAATTTATCAATCCTAATAATCAATTATTAACTAATAAAACTGAAATTATATGCTAAATATAATTATATATCCTAATTGAGTTATAATAAATCTTAATTAAAAAAGTACAAAACGTCAAAACACGTGAGATTGATTTTGAAGAACAAAAATGTAGGAAAAAATAATGAAAGTGGTACATAATGGGACATCAAAAAAATTGGGACATTGCATCCCAACTGTCGTATTTCACCTACACAATTGAAATTTACTAAACAACCAATATTGTCTACATTAAATGATGGCCACACATTTGAAACAAAAAAACAAAAAAACAAAATCTATGAAGCATGTTGTTTCCATTTCAAGTAAAATATCTCACACTTTATCAGTAGAAAACTCATTCCAGTTTGAGAGCTCAAACAAACTCAAAAATGGCGTTGCTTGGTTCACTAACCTGGTTCACCATCTCTTTCTTGGTAGCTCTTTTCTTGTGCTCCAAAATCAGGAATCGATCCTCCAAACTACGACGGCCACCAGGGCCGCCCGGATGGCCTATCATCGGCAACATTTTCGAACTTGGAACACAGCCACACCGCGACTTCAATCGAGGTATGGACCTGTTCTTTGGCTCAAACTTGGCAATCTCAATGCCGTAGTTGTACAGTCAGCTGCATCTGCTGCAGAGCTTTTCAAGAAGCACGATCTCGCCTTCGCTGACAGGAAAGCTCCTCATTCAATGACAGCTTGTGATTACATCAATGGATCGTTGGCCCTAGGTCCCTATAACATCTTACGTCGCCTTACTTCATCAGAGCTCATGGTTCAAAAGAGAATCAACTCTTCTGTACAGCTCAGGCAGAAATGCATTGACAAAATGATCCAGTGGATAAAGGAGGATGCATTTGAATTCTTGAAATGGCTTGATCCACAGGGAATAAGGAGACGTACAAAGAAGCACCTGCATCAACTGTTGAACTTAGTTTCAGTTTTTGTCAAGGAAAGAATGAATTTGCAGAAAGAGAATAAAAAGAGCGATTTTTTGGATGCATTGTTGGATTATGAAGGTGATGGCAAAGGATCAATTGATAAGCTCTCAGGGAAGAATATAAAAATCATGATCCTGGTAACAAATTATTTCAATAAGTCAGAAAAGATATTAGAATTCACAACTTCACATATACCTTGTTATGCTGCAGGAGATGTTCTTTGGTGGTACAGAGACTACAAGCAATACCACTGTGTGGGCAATGGCAGAGCTATTACGCAATCCTGATTCCATGAGGAAGCTCAAGGCAGAGATTGATCGGGTCGTTGGTCCCTCAAGGGCTGTTGAAGAGGATGACTTAAACGAATTGACATACTTACAAGCAGTGGCTAAAGAAACCATGCGACTGCACCCTCCTGCTCCTCTACTGCTACCAAGAAAAGCGAGAGAAGACACCGAGTTCATGGGCAACAATATACCCAAGGACACAATGGTAATTGTTAACGCATGGGCTATCCATAGAGACCCTGATTCATGGGAAGATCCATTTTGTTTCAAGCCAGAGAGGTTCCTCAACTCGAGCATCGATCACAAGGGACAAAACTATCAGATGATTCCATTTGGTTCCGGCAGAAGATCATGTGTTGGCATGTTGATGGGAGATAAAATGGTTAGCCTCACTTTAGCCAGGCTAATACAGACTTTTCCTTTAACTACTACTTGTTCAGAGTGTTTTGCGTATCATCACATAATAAGAAATATAAACTGTACTGCTATTAGTAAAACCATGATCAAAAGTAAAGGGTTGACTCCCACTTATATACCCTTCCACACTTTCATGTGGAACCAATGTGGGATATCGTAACACGATGTTGTCGGTTATTACGATTTTGACCCAACAACTCTGCAGCCTCTTCATCCGATGATGCATCCTGAGCGACTCTCCTGATTTCATCATCGTGTTGCATAGCCTGGTTAATACTTAAAATTAACTGTGGAGCAGCATCCTGAACCTTAAGGATGAGGTTGTATGTGACATTGTCGATATGGATGCGTGTCAATTATTATTTGATCTATGTACCACTCATGATGGGAGGAAGAATACCTACCATTTTGTGCACGACGGAAAGAAAATCACATTGTTACCGTTAGGATTCAAAAAGAAACCTGAACAACCAAAGGCTGAAAATATTTTGACTTTCACTCGTTCAACTTCTGTTTTCTTAGCAGAGGCGCGAGATACTAAGGAAATCCATGCCTTAGTAGTCAAAGGCAGTGCTTCTAACTTCTAACTGCAAATGATGAATCAACCAAATATATTCCAGGTTATCCCAGGTTATTTTTGATGAATCAACCAAATGATGCTTGTGGTGTGGGAATTGGAGCACTTCTTTCCCAAGATGGTCGCCCTATTGCTTACTTAGTGAAAAGTTGAGCGATGCGCGTCAACGATGGTCTACCTATGATCAAGAGTTTTATTCTGTTGTTAGAGCTTTTAAACATTGGGAGCCTTATCTAATACAAAATCAGTTTGTCTTCCAAGTTACCCCCACCTAGTAGGATTACAATTCTGTATAACATTTGGTATCGATTGTATTACTTTGTTTAAGTTTATAATTTGACTGCCTTGATAGAATGCAAAATCTCTTAAATAATCCATCACTAGCATCAATTAAGTCCTTTCATTTCATGCATTGTATCACTGAGCCAATCATGAATTAATTCAAATAGCTTTGTTTTACTAATAAATGAATATCTTATGAGCATTAACCTCAAGACTTAAAAATATGACCAAATCAGATTGGACTGGTTGAATAAGCTCAATTGGAATCTTCCTAATTAATCTTGTTAAACCCAAATCAAGGTCATCAAATCTACATTTCTTAATGCATTAGCTTGGATAAATAATATGATCGAGTTGATTATCTAAATCAAAGAGTAACAATAAAATATAGCAGCATCGCATCTTGAATCAGAAAGCTAATTAATTAGATGATGCTATTTTATTTGAGAGAGCAAATATAGCGGCATTGCATCTAGATTCACGAACATGCAGTTTCAGATAGTAGTGTATGTACATAATATAATAAAGCAGCACAAGAAAGAATACCTGTTGATTTCTGGAAGGAGATTTTGTCTTTGGCAATAGCAATGCGTGCAAGAACACAATGTATAGTCAACTCAAATCAAAGCAATGATCAAAGAAACCCTAGGATTGCATTCACCGGTCCACTGCCATCCTTCACAAAGCCATGGATTAATTCGTGCAAAATGCTAGGGTTTCACATTGCCAAACAAACTTAAATTCTCTTAAACGTTTTCAAAACGTGGAAGAATCAGCAGAAAATTCAAACCGGAGATGTTCATGGAGGCCCAGACGGCGGCGAACTACAAGTGCCACCACTTTGAGTTCATTCCATTCTCAGCCGGTTCTGCACTCTTTCGACTGGGTTTTGGGCAGCGGAATGGAGGTGGCGGCGGAGATGGATATGAGTGAGAAAATGGGAATTATGCGGAGGAAAGCTGTAGTGTTGAAGGCTAATAAGGCTATCTATACCAATTGAATTCCATTCATGATTGTTGAATTATGTTCAACTGAATTTGAATGTTCCTGATGAGTTTACACTGTATATGTATTCTATGATACGATAAGAAGGCAAATATAATCTTATATATTTCCTGATCGTTAATTCACAAAAATTACCTCAAGTCGAGATAACAAGGCTTAATTGTAAAACTAATTATGAATTTATAAATCCTAATAATCAATTATTAACAAATAAAACTGAAATTAAATGCTAAAATATAATTATATGTCCCTAATTGGGTTATAATAAATCTAAATTAAAAAAGTACAAAAGGTCAAAACACGTGAGATTGAATTTGAAGACCAACAATGTAGGAAAAATTAAAGAAAATTAATGAAAGTGGTCCATAATGGGACGTCAAAACAAATTGGGACATTGCATCCCAACTGTCATATTTCATCTACACAATTGAAATTCACTAAACCAATATTATCTACATTAAATGATGGCCGCATATTTAGAAAAAACAAAAAACAAAATCTATGCAGCATGTTGTATCCATTTCAAGTAAAATATCTCACTTTATCAGTAGAGAGAACTCATTCCAGTTTGAGAGTTCAAACAAACTAAAAAATGGAGTCGCTTGGTTCACTAACCTGGGTCACCATCTCTTTCTTGGTAGCTCTTTTCTTCTGCTCCAAAATCAGGAATCGATCCTCCAAACTACGACGGCCACCGGGGCCGCCCGGATGGCCTATCATCGGCAATATTCACGAACTTGGAACACAGCCACACCGCGATTTCCACAGACTTCAATCGAGGTATGGACCTGTTCTTTGGCTCAAACTTGGCCATCTCAACGCTCTTGTTGTACAGTCAGCTGCATCTGCTGCAGAGCTTTTCAAGAAGCACGACCTCACCTTCGCTGACAGGAAAGCTCCTCATTCCATGACAGCTTGTGATTACATCAATGGATCGTTGGCCCTAGGTCCCTATAACGAGTCCTGGCGTATCTTACGTCGCCTTACTTCATCAGAGCTCATGGTTCAAAAGAGAATCAACTCTTCTGTGCAGCTCAGGCATAAATGCATTGACAAAATGATCCAGTGGATA
This sequence comes from Agastache rugosa, assembly GCA_031470985.1. Taxonomy (NCBI): domain Eukaryota; kingdom Viridiplantae; phylum Streptophyta; class Magnoliopsida; order Lamiales; family Lamiaceae; genus Agastache; species Agastache rugosa. The sequence continues at coordinate 32,464,268 of CM062607.1, read as the reverse complement.
AAGGAGGATGCATCTGAATCGCAGTCCAGAGGAGGATCGGGTGAGATCCAACTTGATAAGTACCTGTTGATCATGAGCTTCAATCTAGTTAGCAATTTCATGCTCACAAGAGATATTATTGACTTCAAGTCCGAGACGGGGCACGAGTTCTATGAGGCCATGCACAATTTTATTAGCTGGCAAGGGAAGCCTAATGTGGTAGATGCATTTGAATTCTTAAAATGGCTTGATCCGCAGGGAATAAGGAGACATACAAAGAAGTACCTGCAACAACTGTTGAACTTAGTTTCAGTTTTCGTGAAGGAAAGAATTCAAGAGAAGAATTTGCAGAGAGAAAATAAAACGAGCGATTTCCTGGATGCTTTATTGGATTATGAAGGTGAAGGCAAAGGATCAATTGATAAGCTCTCAGAGAAGAATATAAACATCACGATCCTGGTAAATAATGCATTCTGGTAATAAATTATTGCACCAAGTAACAGAAATAGTAAGTAGAATTTAAAGCTTCATGTACCTTGTTATGCTGCAGGAGATGTTCATTGCTGGAACAGAGACTACAAGCAATACCACTGTGTGGGCAATGGCAGAGCTATTACGCAATCCTGATTACATGAGGAAGCTCAAAGCAGAGATTGATCGGGTCGTTGGTCCCTCAAGAGCTGTCGAAGAAGATGACTTAAATGAATTGACATACTTACAAGCAGTGGCTAAAGAAACCATGCGACTGCACCCTCCTGTTCCTCTACTGCTACCAAGAAAAGCGAGAGAAGACACCGAGTTCATGGGCTACAATATACCCAAGGACACAATGGTAATTGTTAATGCATGGGCTATCCATAGAGACCCTGATTCATGGGAAGATCCATTTTGTTTCAAGCCAGAGAGGTTCCTGAACTCGAGCATCGATCACAAGGGACAAAACTATCAGATGATTCCATTTGGTTCCGGCAGAAGATCATGTGTTGGCATGTTGATTGGAGATATAACGGTTAGTCTCACTTTAGCTAGGCTGATACAGTCATTTGATTGGGAGCTCCCTGCAAATATCTCCCCAGAAACTCTCGAAATGAGGGAGATGATAGGGCTTTCTCTTCGCATGCTCACACCTCTGAAAGCAGTTCCAAGAGATAGAGGAGCCTAATGTTGATATGAAATTGGATCTGAACTAAAATTTCCAACCTGTGCATCCTAGGAGGTTGATAAGGTCTATGCTCTAAATTATCCAAATAAAATTTGAAATGCCAACTACAATTCTGTATTACATAATTTACATTTCGTATGAAATTACTTTGTTTGCGTTTTTACTCTGATTGCCTTGATAGAACACCAAATCTCTTATACTCCAAAAAACCCACCCCTGGCATCAATTGAGCGTTTTCATGCATTGTATCACTGAGCCAATCATGATTAAATTCAAATTGCTTTAGTTATAAGTGGTTTGTTATTCTTTTACTAATAAATGAAAATATAAACATTAACCTCAAGACTATAAATATGACCAAATCAGATTGGACTGCTTGAATGAGCTAATTAATCTTAGATTGACTAGCTAGCACTAGCAGATTTGTTTCACTTTTGCTTTCTAAACCCAATCAAGGTTTTATATATCAAATCTACAGTTGGATTAATAAAATGATCGGGTTGATTATCTAACTAAAAGAGTAACAGTTAAATATTATCATGAATCAGAAAACTAATTAGATGATGCTATTTGAGAGAGTGATTATAGCAGATCTAGATTCACAATCAAGCAGCTTCAGATAGTATGTAATGTATGTACATAAAGAAGCACAAGAATACCTTTTGATTTCTGGAATGAGATTTATCTTTGGCAATAGCAATGCGTGCGAGAACACAATGTATAGTCAACTCAAAGCAAAGCAGTGATCAAAGAAACCCTAGGATTGCATTCACTGTTCCCCCGCCATCCTTCACAAAGCCATGGATCAATTCACGCAAAATGCTAGGGTTTCACATTGCCAAACAAACCCAAATTATCTTAAACGTTTGGGCGATCGGAAAAGACCAAAACGTGGAAGAATCAGCAGAAAATTCAAACCTGAGACAGTAGGGACTTCTGTTTGCAAGCTCGCACCTCTTAAAGCAGTTCCAAGAGAAAGAGGAGCCTAATGTTTTTTATGATTTTGAATGTAACTAAAATTTCCTACCTGTACTGATGATAATTTGCATCCCCTTTCATATTTCCTATGCATCCTAGCAGGTTGATATGGTCTATGTTGTACATAAACCAAGTACAATTTGAATTGCCTACTACGATTCTGCATTACATTTCGTATCATCTGAAATAAGTTTATACTTAGAATGAAATGACATGCATGCAGTATGGTACATTGATTACCTTGATAGATTACCAAATCTCTGACACACAAACAATCCACCCCTAGCATCAATCAAGTCCTTTCATGCATCGTATCACTGAGCCAGTCATGAATTAATTCAAATAAAGTTTTCTAATTAATGAAAATCTTAAAACCTAAAATTTCAAAACTTGAAAATTAATCATGGGACAAACTAGTAGTGTGGCATCTTTATTTCACCAGCTCTGCTTGTTAGAAACCAAATCAAGATTATCAAATCTACATTTCTCAATTCATTACCTTGGATAAACAACATGGTCGGGTTGAATATCTTAATTAAAAGTAACAATTACAGATTATCTTGAATAAAAAAGCTAATTACATGATGGAAGACCACGCCTATTTGAGAGAGAACAAATATAGCAGCATTTAGATTCAGATTCTGCTCTTTCACAAACAAACAGCTTCAGATATTCTATAGATCAGCACAAGAATACCTTTTGATTGTTGGAAGAAAAAGTTCTGGAACACAATGTCAACCAAGCAATTTGAAAGTTCTTCGCCTATCATGCCTTCTATATAGGGACATGACAAATTTGTCATGAACTCATGATGAATTGTCAATGATCTTGTAGTACAGGTTATCACTGGGAAATACATAACCACCATATGACTGACTGCACGAAGACTCTTGAAGCGGTTTCAGATTAACTCTTCCAAATCTACAGAGGTAGTTTAAGCCCATCAAAAGTTCTACAATTGCTGCCTCAGTCTCCACTCGGTTTGCAAAGTAAAGGGTCTGGACAAGATGAACAGTTGACCCACAGACCAATCTCTGCCTTTCAAAGTTCCGCTCAGATTGCCATCTTACCATATTATGAGCAAGTGGAGATAGCCAGTCCAATATTGTTGCAAGTGCTAAGCTCCACTGAGCTGCAAAAGCAGCATCATAGAAACATGAAGGTGAAGTTCGTGAAAATGTCTTCAGCTTTGCTCTCAGATAGCTTTTGATACTTGCAGGCAACATATAGTAAAGATCATCTCTTGCATCAAGGCTAATTAAATGAGGCGCTGAAGCTAACTTTTCAATCAATATGATGACATTGGCATAGTGCAGGGCCAATGCAGCATAACCAAGAGTAGATGCAGAAGCATCCAACAGACGGCATTTGGAATGAAAGATCGAAAATCTAGTGGAGGTTATCCCACCATACATAACTGGAACTTCTCTGGTATTTCTTACTTCAATGGCATGTTTTAGAGAAACGCCGTTTGACCTGACTGAGCTACCACATGAAGGTGTGCAGCTATCTACTACAGGAGATTCACTTCCACGAGTCATGCATCCTGTAAATCCAGCAGGAGCAAATGTTCGCGCTTTCACCAAATGTTGCTTCGCAGAAAAGAGAGATGATTCAGACCGACGATGGGTTTTTGTGTTTTTTGACTTACTCTTGTCACCTCCGAGGCCCAAATTTGAAAACGACCTCCCTAATGGATTTGCAAATCTAGAGGAGTTGGATTCTGAAGGATTTAATGACATTTGCCGCACAACAGAGATGGAATTACTACGAACAAGGCACTCACTGTTTACATGGTCATAATTATTGCAACCGTCAACATCTCCACTCTGTTTAGTCCCATAAACAATTTTGATCCTCTCAACAATGGTGAGAATGGATCTTAAAAGAAGCCGAACAATGTAATCATATGTTCTAACCCAAGGAGACATCTCCCGAAGATTCTTCACTTCCTGGCGTTGCCACACCACCTTCTGCTGGAACTCGAGCAATTTCACCCCACCTGAATCTGTACCAGCTCGCATCCGCCTCAGACTCTGCTCAAGCTCCACTAACACTTCAAGCTCTTGAAATAGCTGTTCTGTTGCCGCCACAAACCTCTCCATTTTCTTCACTTTCTTCTCCATCTTCTTGAGCTTATATTGCCAACCATACCATTTCGGATCAATCTCAACAACATTATCAAAAAGTTTTTCAAGGTTGTGGTATGCCGGGTCTGTGCACTTCTTTCCAAGCATAATAACTGACTTCGCCACATTTCTCAAATTCTCAACTATCTCGGCAAGAACAAGATCCATAAGATAATCAACATCTTCAGAAACAAGCTTCTGTATGCCAACTGAGTTTGCAATTTCTTCTCGTAACCTCACAATTCGTCCATCAGTGAGACTCTGCCATATACTAACCACCTTCGACATCAACCTTGATATTTCAAATGCCAAAATTCCAGCCACTGGTCTCTCAGGCTCCCATGAGATGCTTTTCCGCGAATTCTTCCATATACTACCAAACCACGTATCTGCAGCCATTTCTCTAACCATCTTCAAATGCATGTATACCAACAAATCTAAGCAACGGCCTCAATCAACTGCAAAATCCTTGAATCAATAACCATACCATGTAGTTTCAGAAAATCTACTAGCAATCAGCCACACACACACACACAAAAGTAAAAGGAAGAAAGAAATAAACGCATACACATAGATATAACTCCATATTCGCTCATAACATCGAACGGTTTGGTTCACTTGGTGCCGTGTTTATCGTCATTTTACACACAGTTTACACACAATACCACCTGCATATCCACAAATCAATCGTACCTGACATCTACGAAACCACATTAAAAACGAACAAAATCTTCTCCAATCACTACACTAGTACGCTAAATTTAACAATTGTTTTGCACTACAAATTCACCACGAACAAAAATACACGAAAAGAATCTAAAAAATCCAGCAATTACAGTTCACAAACAAAAATGCATCAAAAACATGGCTACGAAACCACATTAACAACGAACAAAATCTTCTCCAATCACTACACTAGTGCGCTAAATTTAACAATTGTTTGCTATAAATTCACCACGAACCAAAACACACGAAAAGAATCTCAAAAATCCAGCAATTACAGTTCACAAACAAAAATGCATCAAAAACATGGCTACGAAACCACATCAAAAACGAACAAAATCTTCTCCAATCACTACACTAGTGCGTGCGCTAAATTTCACAATTGTTTTGCACTACAAATTCACCAGGAACCAAAATACACGAAAAGAATCTCAAAAATCCAGCAATTACAGTTCACACGAAAAGAATCTCAAAAATCCAGCAATTACAGTTCACAAACAAAAATGCATCAAAAACATGGCTACGAAACCACATCAAAAACGAAATGCATAAAACAAATGGCAAAATTTAATAGCAACGCAGCAAAAATTCAAAACACACCGTTTATTTGAACTACAAGCTGACATCATTTGACCTTCGAAGCAACATTTGGCGTCGATGATCCAACTGATCGCGCAGAGAGAGGAAGAATGTAAGAATTTGTTAACATCAACATTTTGAAGATAAAGTCGAGATGAAAAATGAGGCCATGAATATGAAAAATTAGTTTTGGGAAAGGTATGGGGGGGGTGCACACTTTTGTTAACTTGCGCACCAGCGGCGTCGGATAGGGAGAACTAATTCGATTACAGCACTACGACAAAATTAAATTGCGCATACAACTTTTTTAGGAGCCAGGTGGGATGGTTTTGCTTGTCGAATAATATCAACCCTTTTCACGACGTCGTATCTGTTTGTCAACTTCGCTGTCGTTTGATTTCTGGACTTATTTTGTTTTTTTTTTTTTTCAAAACTTGCAATCTACTTTCTGTAGACCGTAGATGAGCTTAAAATCCCTTCATTTGAAAAGATGTTATGAATTTACATATATTCTAAGAAAATATATAAATTAATAAAGAGAAATATTTTTTTAAATAATAAAAATAAACTACTTTATTTTAACATATTATATAGGAGTATGCCCTGTATAATAAAACAAATCATACACAATCATAAAGCTCAATAATTTATACTGTAATAATTTTGAATCTAGGTTTTTAACACTTGTTTTTCAATAATTGGATATATTGTGATTTTTACCGTTTCAACGAATGAGAGGAATGTCTAAAAAATCACAAATATGTGAATAATTGTTAGGTAAACCATCTATTTGTCTTATAGAATATAAAACAATTTTTAATAGTTTTATGCCGTTTCATTAACTAATCAATTCAAAACTTAATTATGATTGCGATTTTATATCATATTATAGTCTCAGCCATTTTCTATCATATTATAGTCTCGTTCTTTATTGTTGATTCGTTTATTTAAGATAGTATTTCACTTAATATATCTATTAATAAAAAGAAATATGTGCAAGATAAAAAGGCAAATTATTGCATTTTCTTGTGATTTTAAAATGTATCGATGGCCAACTTTTTTGGTTGTGGCCATTGATTCAAATTTTGTCTCTTAATACTTTTCAAAAAAAAAAATGCCTCTTAATAGAATTCAAAAAACGAAAGAGAAATACTTAAAATAAATAACTACATGAAAAGAGAAAATACATCGGGCACTAACTTAATCCAAATAACTCCAATTTCCAACCAAAGCATGACACGTCAATAACATCCAATGCTATCAAAATATTTAGGACAAGTCAACGAATTAGATTATATACTTTTGTCGCAATCATATTTTTTAAACTAGTTATATGTCTCACTCAACCCTAATTATATTGGGAAGTCATGTATAAGACAGTCTCACAATGAGACGGATCAAAGATCCGAATCCAAACTTATATTCAATAACATATTTATAATTATGAATCATAAACATAATATTGAATATGGATTTCAATCAATATCTTTGATTCATCACACCATAAGACCATCTCATACAAAATTTTGTGAGATATATTTGATTAATGCGTTAACAATACAGTTCGAGTTCAACCCTCAAACATATGTCTAAATTTTATCATTCTAATGTAAATTAGTAATAATATGCAATGATGGACATCCGTATGACAATTCGATCTAAAAGATTGTATAGCTGTAGACATGCATGTGATTAGAGTAAATGTTGATAAAAGGAAATTTGGAATAAAAGATTGAGACCAAATTATATACTATATATATATATATATATATATATATCATCAAAAGAGATAAGGATAAGAGTATGGATTTAGTTGAATGTTGTTTTCTTGCTTTTATGTTCTGTACAAGAGTCGCTGTCTTGGTCCCTCCCAAACAATCATGGTAGATTTTCACAATTTACAAATTACAAGGACCAAAATCAAATATTGTAAATAATACGGTGCAATTTATTTTGGGTGACAATATATAATATTCCATATTCAAAATGTTACGTGAATTTTTTAAATTACCATCTCAATACAAGATATGTTAAATATAATTATGTTTTTATGCTAGCAATTAAAATATATTTTATAACTACTTAAACTGTATAAATTATTATTCTAATTTACTTATTTTTTAATTATATCATAATCTTAAAGTTCAATGGTATACCTGGAGCATAATAAAGAATGATAGATGTACAAATTAGTAAATTTGATCAGTAAAATTTTGAACCAGATATCAATTTTCAAACTTTTTCGACATTTTCTTATATGACCTTGGCATTTGATTGATATATGACTGATTTGTATTACAAACTAACCAATATTGAAATCCAAATAAATATTTGATAACCCGCAAAATGACTTTTTTAACTTAACTAGTATTTCATCAGTATGATACACGAATAATAATGATAATAAAACTTCGCATCGTCCTCCAAATGTACACAACAATTCCACTTATCAAGCATCCTTTGAACTCTGAATCACTCAACCTCTGTTAAAATCCGATGGTAAAATCTCATACCAGCCATACAGAAAAATGAAAAAATATTTTTCTATGAATAATACTATATACATAGTACATTTTGTTGAGATACAAAAATCAAAATTATTGGGGCCATCATAACATTAAGGCCCAATATTATCATGGGCTAATTGCACAGAATTTTCACTTCGGTTTCCCTAAATAATATCTTTCAACTTTTTGTCAAGTTTGTTTCCTAAATGCTACATTCGATACGATGCATATATAAAGTATGGTATACGTCTTTCCATTGGGGATAATTTTATTTCAAATGTTTTTCTATTCAAATTTAGCGATAAATATTATTTGGCATAATTATTAAATTTTAATACAAATAAAAATTTAAATAGCTAATTGTATTGCAAGAATATAGAGTTAATTCCTTAAAAAATAACCCGCCTTTTACTTGAATGTATAATATTTAGACAACTCTTCTGACATCGAGTCTTTTAATTTTTGACATCCACATTTACTACCAAAACGATGTCGTCTTATATATTATCAACATAGTGTTACTGATGAATGTGTCACTATCACGTATGAATTTTCTACTAGTAATTTTACGACAGTTTATGTGTCACTATCACGTCGTTGCAGCCAAATTTTATTCCCACGATGAGTAGAGTTGCGGTCCATTGAATTACGGTACCGTCTTATTTGGGCTCAAGTGTTTCCTGAAATCGGATTTAATGATAACGGGTTGAGGCCCATTACTTAGGTGGAAGCCGTTGGCCCATACGGCTCAGTCGTTCAACCAAAAACAGCCGATATTTGATAGGTTTAAAACAAAAATGGAAATAATAATAATAATAATGTGTAAAATAAAAAGTGAAAGTCTTCCGCGTGTTAATTAAAGAATCAAATCACATGGGATGGGATACAGTTAGGGGAAAAGTGTTTATATCATTCTTAATTATATCACTTTAATTATCACAATGCAGCTTTAATTGGACCTCATTCAACTGTTTTTAATTTAAAAATTGAAGGAAACGAAATTTCATCTACAACTTATTTCGCGGTTGCCGCTTATGTAATTTGAGATATTTTATTTCATATATGAATTTTTCTAGATAACTATAATTTAATTTCCTTAAAAAAAGCTCAATATAATTTAATTGTGCGATTTTGTCCTATTAGTGGTAATACATATTGCTAGAATGAAATATGCTATTAGATGTCATTCTATAATAGAACTAGAAAATGTGGTTCTTTAATGTGGCTGAGTTGCTTGACTTATAACTAAATATTATAAATTCGATTCTCACTAATACTATATTTTAGGTCGAACCTATATATGACTCAAATATATTTTAAGACCGGAGTCCGAAGCTCACCTAAAATGCATCCAAAATAGTGAAAAAGTTGAAAAATGACATTTAAATTTTTTTTAGGGTTAGGGGTTCCTTTTCTTTGAAGGCTTGTTTTTAATTTATTTGTTGGAACTGTTGAATGGATTACATTAATTTATACAATTCTTCAACTTTATCAATGCATGTGTTGGAAGTCTCAATTAGCTGTAATTATTTAAGCTGAATTTAGCGTTGAAATTGTCAAACAAGTAGTATATAATATTTCAGACATATAATACAGATATTTGTAGAGATTAATAAGACCCACATGCTAATCACATCGAGAGTATCCCCGAAAATATTATTATTCATTTTCTTATTTACAAAAAGAAAATCTTAAAGATAAAGGAGAAAGTGTGTTTTAAATTCCAAGCAATCTACACTAAAAAGACTAATTTAGCCTCGTGAATTTTTCTTGTGTACATGTAGCTTTTTGGAAAAAGGGACAAACTTATATGCTCAATACGAAAAATTTAGGAAGAATTGCCAATTAAAAAGGATATTCTTAGATATGATGATTATTGATGAAAAAGAGTTCCTATGTTTTAGCATTGACATGAAGCGAGTTGGTATTCCTTCCCGAAATATCCGAATACGAATGTCAATATCTCATCCCCAACTTAAAGAAAAAAAAGAGTTCTTATGTTTTTTATTCATTTCATTGTAGTATCGATTATTTTCAATTGTACATAATTATAATTTATAATTATATAAATTCAAATTAATGCTTATATATATATATATATATGAATATTTTCTTTATATAATATATCTTTTGAAGGAAGTATATATAATATATATCTAATAAATGCAACGTTAATAAAAAAATACGACTTACACTGATATTGAATGACATTATTTAAGGACTTTTAAACTGCCAATTATTTATAATTAATGAGTTCATCGGTTTGAGCTACTTCTTGCTGGATTCTTTATTTTACAATTTGAATCTTTACCAATCATACTTATCACTACCGTTAGTCCACTTTTTTTAAAGGGAAAAAAAAAAACTATGTGCATAGTAATGAATTTCATCTTTTTTTTCTGATTGGTAATGCAGCTTAATCTTAATTTTGAACGAAATGGTTCCTTAACAAAATATAAATCCCCAAAATAATTTATACATAAATATAAAGTCAACATCTTTTATAAGTAAATATAAATATTAAGTTGGAACAAATAAGCGGTTAATGGATAATGTTAGGTAGATAATCAATTTCCAAAGTTTCCTTTTGAAATAATTTACTCCATTTTTCCGTAGTTCTTAAGTTAGTTGAAAATACGTTAGTATTATATTACAAATGTAATTATAAGTAATGTTCGTATACTATTAATTATGTTGTAATAATTTCTATGATAGCAAACTTTTCAATGGACGAGAAAATGAAAAAAAAAAGTACTCAATCGAAATCTTATAATATAGTTTATTGAATTTTACGTTATGATATTTTATGAGTTTAGGGTGCATGTTTAATAAATTACTATTATTTTAACTTGCAAATATATATAAAGGTGAGAGATCGGGATTCAATCCCCATTAATCATCTCATATAATGACGTTGGATTTTATACATGAAATTAGTTCAATAAGATTGCTAAATATGACCAATCATAGGTACAGCTGGTTCGGTCATGTGTCTTAAATTATTTGCTTATCACAATTATGATTATGTAATTAGAACCGTACTGACTCTATTAATTGGGTTAGAATCCAAAAATGTTTGAAATTAGCATAAGGAATTCATTATACTGTTATATTATTTGGACTCGTATATTTCGAAATTATTATGTATTTCTAGTTACTACATGTTATAAACAAATATAATATGGAGCTTTTGTTGCGGCAAAGACGATTATCTTCTATGGATGAATGCGGGTTGAAGAAGGTGAAGCAATGGGTATGCATGAGGCTCTTTCTTGAATATCATTACAAATATTAATACTCACACACCCCACCTAAGGTTTTTTTGTGGCCGAGAGTACTCGAACCTCTGACCTATTGGTCAACAGGCAACCACTCCATCACTAGGCCATCCCCACTGGGACATAAGGCTCTTTCTTGGATCAAGCACAAAGGCCTAGATAAAGTGGCGTTCATTACAAATAGTAAGATTGTTCATGATGCTTTAATTTGTCCGTGCAGTCGAATATATGATAATTCGGAACTGGGAGCCATAATTGAGAGTTATCATCATATGTTTCTAATTCAAGGCGACAAGTTCATGGTCAAGACTGTGAGACGTGAAGCCAATATGGTGGCTCACACACTTGCTAAGATGTCGGTAGATTTTCTTAATATGCATGTTTGGGATGAACCTCCGAAAATTGTGGAGGGTCTTCTTCATTTACCACGTGTTTATTCGTAGTTAAGAGTTTTGTATTTTCCTAAAAAAAACAAATATATATATATATATATATATATATACTCCTTACTTATTTGTGCTTGCTATATATTAGCCTATTATGCGTTTTTAGTACTTCTAGTTCTCTTAGATTTATAATACTTGAAATTATTTTGTAAAGCAGACTAACAATAATAATATTTGGATGAACTACTCAGTGGAGTGAGAATATTTGTAGTTAAATATTTTAAAGTTCAAATCTTACTAATGATTTACAGTGGAATTTTTGGAATAAGATTTTTTTAGTGTTATTTATTTTTCAATGTGTGATTTGCAGATTATTGTAAATAATTTGAAAAATTAATTATTTTGTTTTATACTAGTGGTCTAGTAGTAGTGTCAATCCTTTTTTTTTCCTAAATAAAATTTTCTAAGAATTAACATACTGCATAAACAGAAAAAAAAAATTGAAAAACAATAAAGTTATTATATTTACAACGAGATAGGAGGAAGAAAAATAAGATGCCTTTTTTTTTTGGTAAATAAGAATTTTATTTCACCAAATAAGCATGACAAAACAGGATTCAACCCTCAAACAAAGAAACAAAGGAGCCTATCTATAACAACATTAAGCAAGTAAAAATCTAGATAGCTTTGGATCCTTATGACAGCAAATGGCCATTTGCATCTGACATGTCTTTACCACATCTTCAGCTTTGCATTGGGTCGCTTGAAACCTTCTTCTATTCCTTTCTATCCACAGATGATAGATAGCAACAGTCACCATCAATCTAAACATTTTCTGTTACCTGTTTTAGAGTGGCATTGTGTTATCAGGTAAATTTTCTCCTCATTCCATCCTGATGTGTGTCTTTTGATCCCACACCAAGCTGAGAGCTCTCTCCATACATCAGCAGAGAATGCACATTTAAAGAATAAATGATCCAAACTTTCATTTTCAAGACTACATAAACAGCAAAGTTGATCAACAGAGATTCCAAATTTCAAAAGCTGATCACAAGTCATCAATCTCCCCAGCATGGTAAGCCACATAATGAATATGCATTTAGGAGGGGCAATGTTAGAGCAGATCAACCTTTGCCAAGGGAGTTTCTGTACCACACCTCTCATAGCCAGATAGACCTTTCTAATAGTCAAATTTGGTTGAGCTATCATCTGCTTCCCTGCTTCGATAGATTCTAAATAGCTGCGAGCCCCAATGATTTTCCTCACAACCCAAGATGCTTGAGCTAGCATAGGCATGGTGAGAATGTTTCTTTGCTTCACATAATAACCATGGATCCATTTGATCCAGATTTTGTCCTTTTTATGAGACAAACTCCACAACATTTTACACAAAGCAACTTTATTCCAGAGCTGAATATCAGTTATGTTCCATCCTCCAGCATATTTTGGGAGACAAAGATGATCCCAGGCTACCAACGCTCGCTTAGATGTATTAGAAGAGCCTGTCCAAAGGAAAGTTCTACAAGATGTTTGAATTGCTTTAAGAACTTTCTGGGGAATCAAGAAGAGTTGACACCAGTATGTCTGTATGCTAAAAAGAACAGATTTAATTAATTGCACTCTACCGTCATAGCTTTTCTCTATTAAGAGTAGAGCTGTCAAAACCAGCCCGGCCCGACGGGCCGGCCCGATTTCGGGCCGGGCTGGGCTCCAAAAATCCAGGCCCAGTGCCCGGCCCGGAATGGGGAAAAGCCCGGTGGGCTCGGGCCGGCCCGACCCGGCCCGGTAAATTTACACTATAAAAGGGGTTTCCGGGCCGGGTTGGGCTTCACATTTCTTGGCCCGGAGGATTTTCGGCCCGGGCCGGCCCGGCCCGATTTTTCCAAAAAGCCCGGCGGGCTTGGGCCGGGCCGGGCCGGCCCGGAAAATTGCCAGCTCTAATTAAGAGTGAGAGACAGAGATAACGGATATGCTTCATTCTGCTCTTATAGATTTATTAAGTGTAAATTCATAAAAAAATTTTAGAATTACACAAGGTATATATATATTAATAAACTAATATGACGCTATATATGTAGGATCTTTACACCATTATATAAGGTGCGGACCACACTACACTACTAAAAAGGTGTGGACTATATATTACATCATTCTCATAAGGGATTGAAACCATGACCTTTCGTTAAGGAGAATTTTGTGGTGCCTTTATTTTCTTAAAAATAATTTATAGTAACCCGAACTATAGTCAAACTAAATGTTAAATTATTAAAATAGTAATATAAATAATTGATTCTAAAAGCAATCACAATTCACTAATTAATTGAAAATTATTTCTGCAGACCTATAACCAATAAGAATTGGAAAAATTGAATTTCAAATCACCAACTTTCAATTTTTTATAATTTGAACTCATACTCCGTTTTACTTGAAAAAATTGATGTAATTGAGTTACTTGACAATATGGCATATGAACGCCGTCCTATTATAGTTGTTTAGGAAGACTGGACAATGTCATTTTTCATAATTCCATAAATGGAAACAGAGCCTGAGTGAAATTGCAAAAAATAAAAAAAAAAAATTATAATTTAATATGAAAAGTTTTAAAATTTGAGTCAAAATTGTAAAATGAAAAAAAAAAAATTGAAGCCTATCCTTTATTGTACCAGAAAACGGGAAACTGAAAGCAAATTCCTGTATTGGTCTTGTGTCAGAACCGAGGTGCACCTGCTGCATCAACGATTGTACGTGGCCAGAATCCTGACTCACATTTAAACAATTATAGTTGTCTTGTCGTAGATTGTCTAACAAAAATGAGAATTGAGAACATCTGATTTTTTGAACGCAAACTGACATTTGACCGACAACTTTTATACCTTTTATTTTTCAAACTCCCTCCATCCATGATCCCATAATAAATGACTCATATTTTGTGAGCACTATTATTTAGATGAAGAGTAAAAAGTTATTAAAGTGATATGATTCATAACTTTTGAAGAGATAATTATTCCCTCCATTCCGTCATAAGTGGTCATATTCTTTTCGGCACGGATATTAAGAAAAATGGTGTTTAAAGGGTAAAAAGATAGAAAATTGTGGAACTCGCAACTTTTTTATAAGAGAAGCATATTTCTTTAAAAGGAAAGTGATCACTTATTCTGGGACAATCCAATAAGGAAATGTGGCCACTTATCCCGGGACGGAGGGAGTATTTACTTTTTTAGAAACGAATTGCTTGTTATGGTACGACTTGATATAGTATACGAACTACTTATTATGGGACGGATGGAGTATTTATTTTATAAAAATAATAATAATCTTTAATTTGTTTATTGATTTTTGACATATCTCGCACGTCATGCGATCCATATCTCACATCACCGACACTTGAAAATGAAAATGAATTATCCTCAAAATGAAAAAGAAAAAAAGAAAATTAATTTAAATTTATACGCGCAGCAATTAGAGGTGTTCAAGGGACCCGGAACCGCCGGTTCCGGCCCGGAACCGGAACCGTGGTCAACGGTTTCCGGCCCGGAACCGCGGTCAACGGGCCGGTTCCGACCCGAAACCGTGTTCGGGACGGGCCGGTTCCGGTTCCAAGGGCTAGGAACCGTGAACCGGCGGTTCCACTTTTTTTTAAAATTTTTTAAAATATGTTTTGTGTTATCCATGTTAATTATATCCTAAAACAAGCAATAACGACAATTAGAATGCTAAATGGAACGAAAAAATGTCAAAAAAAAAGGTTCGAGGTTGAACCGGCGGTTCCGAACAACTGCCGGTTCGAGCGCCTAGGATTTTGCACCCATTTGAAATTCAAAATGGATGGCTAGGATTTCATCTTATGATCCAATGGCTATGATTCAAAGTTTTCCCCCACATTTCCTCCCACTTTCAACTATAAATACCCCCTACCCACAACCATTTCTTCACATCAATTACTCTCTTCACATCAATTACTCTCTTCTCTTACTCTCTAAGTTATTCATTCTTTTCAGTTTTCATTGTTCAATTTTCTAGCTCTTACTCTCTTAGTCTCTTAGTAGTTATAGCAAAAATGTCTTCCTCCAACCCTCGTAAGGGTTAGGAAAAGGCAGTCGAAAATATTTGTGGTACTCGTGGTAGTGGTAACCCTCCTCGTCGTCCTCGTGGTGTTGTCATTCGAGAACGAGAAGCGTTCCAAGATGACTACTACGAAGATGATTCTTCCACTCCCACTCCCACAAGCCAGAATCCTCAATACCGGAGGGTCCCCACTCGCCGCCAACGTGAAGAAATGGAAAACCAGCAGATGGCCGAAGATGTTGCTGCCTTTGCTGCCCACCAGATTGAAACGGATAGGCTACTTGCTGAAAGCCTATATGTTGCCGACCTCGAAGTGGAGATGAATCCGCCCCACCAAATGCATCCTCCCAGCACTATGCAGTCGTCTCCCTTTCACGAAGAGACAATCAACTTGGATGAGGATGACGAAATGGACGAGCAAGAGGACGGCGGAATGGCTGCCGAGAAGGGTCGTCGTACCACAAAGGCGAAGCTGCAGGCCAAAGGAAAGAAGAAAGGATCCGAAGTGTTCTCAATATGGTTCAAAAAGGTAACACTACCTTGTGCCGAAGGAGAAACTCCAATTGTAATGGCGTCTTTGCAATTTCTCGCGACCGAGACGAGCATAAGAAAGGAAATGGGTATGGCACTTATAACCACCATATACTCAAACACAAGCCGAATGATCAAGAAAAAGGTACACAACAAGAAACTCAAACTCAACTAAACTTCACGCAAGGTAATGAACTCACTTTATTTAAGTATAATGATATAGTAGCTAGAGAAGTGATGGCTAAGTTTGTTGCTACTGAATCTCTTGCTTTCCAATTTGCTGATAGCATGCGTTTTGAAAATTCCATGAAAAAAGCATATAATCCTCAAGCTAAAAAAATCTCACGAAGTACCATGACTAGGACAATTGCTAAATTATCTATTAGATATAAAAAAGCATTAAGAGACATGTTTGCTAAGCTGCCATATAGAGTCTCTGTTTGTTCTGATATTTGGTCATGTGCTTAGCAACAAAATTCATATCTTGGAATGACTGTGCATTGGATTGATCCGAATTGGTGTATGAACAAACGCGTACTTTGTTTTAGGAAGTTTAATTGTACTCATAATGCTGCAAACATTGCTCTTTGCATTATAAAAGTATTGAATCAATTTAGATTAACCTCTAAGATTTTTTCATTCGGTTTTGATAATGCATCTGCTAATACTGCAAGTGTGCCTGCTCTAATTGCTGCATGTAATCCAACTCTAGGAGGAAAATATTTTCATACTAGATGCATATGTCACATTAGAAGGTTCAATTACGCCTATTAGAAAATGTGTTGCCATGTTAAGGGATGAAGCTAAGCTACACAGAAATTGGTTAAAATTTTGTAAACAAAAAACTGGAAAAAGTAAGAGTTTTAACATTGATGTATGCACTAGATGGAACTCTACTTATGAAATGTTGGCAGCAACTTCTGAATATAAGGATTTATTATGTGATTTCTTTTCAACTGAGGTTAGCAACATATTCTTATTGCCTTCTTATTGGAATGAATGCTCAGGTCTGATTGCACTCTTAAAAGTTTTTGAAACTGCAACTAAAGATTTATCTAGAGTTTATTATTCTACTTCATGTTGTGTACTATATCATTGTGTTGTTATCGTTCTTCAATTCTTAATATGCAGTACTAACCCAAGGTTGCAGGATTCTATAACTATGATGGTCATTAAATGGTTGAAATATTTTACTTATATTCCCGATGTCTTTTTGATTGCAAAATGTTTAGATCCCTCTATGAAATTGAAAGGGTTTATGGTCATTTAGACTTGTATTACAGTTATCTTCGTGAAATGACATTTGGAGGGGGGGTGAGCTAGGGCTGGCAATTTTTTACACGACACGATAATCCGATACGAACACGCACGGAATTAATGGGTTAGTGTCAAGCCTTATCAGATTCGGATCGTTATTGTGTAACCCGATATGGACACGAAATTATCAGGTCGGGTTCGTGTCGGGTTCGTGTAACCCGATAAGATTTATTTATTATTTTTTTATTTTCATCATTAATTATTAATTTATTGTTTTTCTTAGGGTTTTAAGTTTAATTTTTAATGTTTTTATTGTTTATATAGCTTATAGTGTCGTATAAATTTATGTTTTAATCGTGTCGTGTCGTATCGTGTCAACACGATAGAAATCGTGTAATTTTCGTGTTTGTGTCGTATTCGTGTCGTGTTCGGATTTGAACATTTCGGATCGGATTCGTGTCGTGTCGTGTCGAGCAAATCCTTAACAAGTCGTGTTCAGATTTGACCTTAACAGGTCGGATCGTTAACAGGTCGATACGATAACGATCCGACACGCACGATTTGCCAGGCCTAGGGTGAGCGTGGTGAAGACTCTTTTGAATTGCCTAATATTGCATCTGTTAAAACTTCTCTAGATACGACATTGATGGGTCTTTTTCAAGAATATGAATCTAAGTATTCGGATAGAGTGTCATCATCTAGGCCTAGTCAAAGACCAAGAAGCTCTTTTAATCTAGGAATAGATTCTAGTTCTGTAGCTGCACAAAGACTTCAAAGTTTCCTTCAAAATCAGGGCACGGGTAGTAATATAAGCAGTGAACTTGATATCTATCTTAGCGAACCCAAAAGTACAGATTTAGCAGGTGAAGGGCCAAATGATGTTGATGTTTTGCAATGGTGGTCGAGGAGGCAAAACCAATACCCGATTTTAGCAATGATGGCGAGGAAGATCTTAGCCGTTCCGGCATCAACAATCTCGGTGGAACAAGCTTTCAGTGTTGGAGGCTACGTGCTCGATGAAAGAAGATCGGTGATGACGCCAAGAAACCTAGAAGCTCAAGTTTTACTCAAAGATTATACATTGGCCGAAATGCGTGAACAAGAAAATAATTGAGATGAAATATTTGCGGAGTGTCCCATAAGCACAACCGAGGCCGAAAGCACAGACACCGACTCTATAGCCACTACTGAAACCGATGAATTTGAAGATGATTGGGACTTTGACGCCGACATCAACGGGTAGTCCTAAATAATTTTAGACGAGTACTCTTTTTCTTTACTTGGTGTTTTTCCCATTGGGTTTTCGCCAAGAAGGTTTTAACGAGGCTCGGCCCTTGAGTTTTCAAACTTTGTGAATTCCAAGGGTTTTAGGATTTCGAGTTTTAAATAATAATATATTTCCATTTGTAATTGATTACACATTGTTATAAATGAAGACATATATTATTCTATTTCGATCTTATACATTACATTGATGATTTATGTGTTTCATTTCAATTAAAAAAAAACGATTCGGGCCCTAAACCGGCGGTTCCGACCCGGAACCAAAACCGTCAAATACGGGCCGGTTCCGACCCGGAACTGTGGTATGTGGCGGGCCGGTTCCGATTCCAATTTCTCCGAACCGGAACCGGCGGTTTCGGGCCCGGTTCCGAACCGGAACCGGCCCGTGAACACCACTACGCAGCAATCCATATCTCGCATGTCATGGACTAAATTAAAGATTCTTTTTTTCATATTTATTTAAAAAAAGAGCTAGAGAGAGAGGAGGGGTGGGGGGAATTCGATTTATCTGCACTCCGCTAATTTTTGTATTTTAATAATAATACTTCTTCCGTTTCATTCATTTTGATCTGTTTCTTTTTTGTACGGATATTAAGAAGAATGAAATTAGGAATAATAAAGTGCTAATAAAGTGTCTTTTTAGTTAATTAAGTGATTTTTCTTTGACTTTGCATTCATGTAGAATTAATTAGGGCCTAAGAGCATTCACAACAGAATTCTTAAAAATTTGCTTCTAAATTTACTTTTAAAGTTTCACCTATACTATTTCTAACTCCTACTCTCTCCGTCCCAATAGCATGGTCTCACTTCTTTTAAGCACGGTTATTAAGAAGAAGGGGTGTAGTATATAAAGTAAGTTTGTTCCACTTTATTAAGGAGTATTTTGATTAAAATTAATATCCTAACCAACAACTATTTCCCCCTTATTACACACTAATTATTTTCTTATTTGGACTTAGACCTTGCTATTGGGACAGCCGAAAAAGGAAAGTGAGATCCTGCTATTGGGACTGAGGGAGTATTTTACAAATGCATACATCAATTCTCCTATTTTCTACTCACTCCGTTTCAGGTTAGTGTGGTTCAACTAATATTTCATACCTTTTAACAAATCAAATATGCACCACACTTTGGGGGGAGTATTAATTATTTTGGAAAAATTGTGGGGCCAACTCAATTTGTGAGATAAGAGAAGATTTAGAGATGTGTAAATTTGAGGAGAAATATATGGAGGTATAAATATTTTTGTGGGGCCTACCCAATTTGAGAGATCTGTTTTATGAACTTTTTAACACATTTTTTATTATTTTAGTCTAAATATAGAGTTAAAATAGATTTTGAGTGAATTTTTATGAGTGCTCTAAGTCTGCCTTAATTTTATCCAAGAAAGGAAATATATTCAGATGAATAATACGGCCCAAAAAAAAATATAGGTAAAGATGGAAGGACTATAAAATCTTATTTATAAAACGAATAAGTTTGACTTGATTCCCTTTTGGTAAATTTCTTCGATGTGTTGCAGATAAATGATGTCACGTGCACCCAAAGCGTCTTCACCCAAAAAGGGAAGAAATAATTACTTTTCTAATCTGTATTAAATGTCGATTTTTTTTTTTTTGAGAATTACATGTCGAAATTTCAAACTCGCTTACATTTCATTTTCAAACTCAATTTCATCTTTATATGGGTATGCGTATATAAAATAACCTGTCAATTCAAAATATAATAATATAAAAAAGTTATTGGTTGTACATAACTCCTATAAAAAAATTACAGCGAGTGATATATGCATTGATGTGAATTTTTTTTTTAGTTCAATTGATTGCATAAAATGCCCAGAAGACAATCTAATTCGAAGACACTTCTTTAATTTGGTTGAATAACATAATCGTAATATATTACTTCCTCCGTCCCAGATTAATATGATTCAAATATTATATACCTCACAACAAATCAAATATGCACCATATTTTTAGGGAACAAATGGACACTGACAAAATATAAGACAATAATAAAAGGAAGAAAAATGCAAAGTAATAGAGATAGTCGGATAACAAATCACTCAACATTTTATAAGAAAATGAGCAGATCACAAATATTTTGAAGTTGACCCAAAAGAAAAAATTCCAATAGTAATTTATATGTATATTTACATTTAACTATGAAAATGAAATAGCGATCTCAAATTGCTAGTATATGATTTTCTCATTGGGTGATAATTGAATATCTCAGTCCTTTTTTTTTAAGGGAAATTTTATTTAGCACCTTAGTTGCAAAAAACAGTTACTTAAAACGTGGTCTATTTATGAGGTATTTATGAATCACATCTTTAAAGATTTTGCTCACTCTAAATTTCAATATTTCAAAAGTTTAAATAATGAAATAGAGACAAAATTATTATAAAATTGATTGATGCTGCGTTGGGTCATTATATTATGAATCAATAAATCAATCCATTCATTGCAATTAGATTCCCTTAGCCGTAGTCCTCACCATCCATTCGTATACATATATTTATCAATTTAAACGATATTAAAATAGTTTTTTTTTTTCTTTTTTCTTTTTTTTGAGGAGAACGATATTAAAATAGTTAATATAATTAATTCACACACACACACATGACCGCCATCCTAGGGCTGAGCATTCGGGCGGTTCGGGCCCAACTTGAACCGAACCAGAATTAACTGAAAATCGAATTGTATATTTTTTTCAAACCAAAACGAACCGTATTAAATGTGTAACCAAACCGTAATTTGCGGTTCGGTTATGTATTAACCGAAATATTTTACACACTTTTAAGTGCATATTTTTCACCATGTTTGCACCTATTTTATTTCCTATTTTCTAACACTTTTGCACAAAAAATGGCAATTTATTATTAGTTCAATCAAAGCAAAGCAACATTGGTGATAATTTCACATTTGAATTACATAAAAATATTTATGTTTTTCGGGTTGAAGTCGAAATTTTTTGGCTCAACCCGAACCTAGCCGAAATAATTTCGATTTTCTATTTCTTAAACCGAACCGCACCGTTACATTAAAAAACTAAAGCGAACTGCAAATTTCGATTTGGTGCGGTTCGAATTTTCGATTTGATTTGGGTTTTGCTCACCCGGTCGCCATCCTACCCCATCTTCCAAATTCAAATAATTTATAAAATATGAAAAAATGATGTGGAATAACCCAATCTGTTATGTTATTAAATTTATACGGGTGAAAATATCATGTCTAAAGTTCGATTGTCAATTGAATTTTCCTATATTTAAATTTACTAACGGGCTAGCTAATACTATTACTAATTCAATATATGGAGCTAAATGACCATATTTTTCCTTGTAAAATTATCAACACGGAATCTAATGCAACCAATTTTGACGAATACATAGATGGATGATTCGATAGGAACACGACGCACTATTCCCCCCTCAAATATCAAAGCATACAAAATTTAGATGAAAATCTATTGAGTTCTTCTTCTTGACAATAAATTGAATAGCTTTTCTTCACAAGACGAAATACGCTCTGAACAGTGTTCAAGATTTGAGTTTAAATGTCTCCAAAAAAGTTAGCAAAATAAATTTTGAGAGACTTTGGAATTTGAGATTTTGCAACAAAATAAAAATTATTTAAACTTTAACTTAATAAATTTTAATAATATAGATTTTTTTTAAATATTTTGTTTGAATATGGAATAGATTATAATTTTGAAACAAAATGAATTCCTTTTAAATCTCTATATTTGTTTTCACCATGTACACATGCTACAGATTATACTAGTATTTCACTCCGTGCATTGCACGGAAAAATATTTTTTATGTTTATGTCTTTAAAATATATACATTTGAGCGGTACCAATTTTCCAATCAATTGGTAATAAATTTGGTCATCCATATATCAATATTGATATATTGAATATATTTTGATGAAATAAAATAAAATAATTAATGAATAAGGGATAATGAAGTACAATACGTGTACCATTTGCAACAATCAAAGTATATAAAACTTGATTTTTTTTAATTTGTTAGTGACAAATCCAATTTGAAATAATTATTAGATTTTTGCTAAATGAATGAGCCTTTGTGTAAAATTATCAAAATATGTTAAAATTGAAATATCTATATGATTTTTCAACGCCAATGTTTCTAGTAGATTCAATACTTTAAAAACTAATTTTATTATAAGAATATTCTCAAATAACAACTAGTCTAAGTACTATATCCAATATAAACAATTGAAACTTAAATTTATACTATCGAATAATTGAAACTTAAATTTACACCACCACAAATGTGATACCTCTACACGATACATAGGTGGGACCACTACGCCACCAAATAAGGCGAAAAATAAACTACACCACACGTAAGCGGGATTGAACCAAGACCTCTTGCTAAATGAGAGTCATGGATACCTCAGCTTTGCCACTTGAACTAGGCAATGTCTAAGACGTTTTGGTTTACACGAAAACTTATACTAATCAAATCGGTATAAATCTATAGCAATATAAATAAATTACATGAAATATATAAAATATTTACAACACATTGTACTAAAATGAACTCCATCAATTTTGAAGCCAAACTAAAATAAAGAGTATAATTAGAAAACTTTCATAAACTTGTAACTAAAATAAAAAAAATATGCAAAGTGGAGAAGAATTAAAAAAAAGGCTGAGGCCTAAAATTTTTCAGCGCCGCTTCTTTTGATCTTCACAATTCTTTTCTTCCGCCTATTTACCCTCTTAAGGCCACGTTTGGTAGGCATGTTAGGATACGGTAAGATAGATTAAGTTCAGATATGTATCATAGATAAAGTATGATTGGTAACAAATTTTAGTGTTTGGTAGATAGGATAGGAGATATAGATATCAAGAATTTGTTGTTTGATATCCTAGTTTAAAAGCAAGATTAAATTTAAATTTACAATTCTAACCTATGTATAATAAAAAAATAAAATAAAAAATAAAATTAATGTTCCACTATCTCTCTTCTCATTCTCGATCCATCCATCTTCTCTCCCTTTCAACAACAAACCACCGGCACCGCCTACCACACTTTTCTTTCCCTCTCTCTCAAACAATCCACCGCCACCGCCGACGACACTACTCACCATCGCCGCCGACCACACCACCACCACCGTAACCCACCACCATCTTCTCTCTCACAATTCCCTCTGTCGTCCGCCGACTCCAACCCAAGCAGCGTCGCCGCTTCCCCATACAACTAGACCTCACCCTTCACGAAATCCCCATTGATTCATCAGCAAGAATGTGAGGGTGAGGAAGAATTTGGAGAGATTTCCTAGAATCAAATTAGATGGGAATTTTGGAAATTTGCCAATTTCTCCTGTTTCTCTCTCTCTCTACAATTATTTCTTGTGTTCTTTTCTTTTTCATCCAATTATCTCTGCTGCATTCTCTCTCATCTCATCTCTCCTTTTTGTCAATTTACATCAGAATCCTCTAGAGTCGACATTGTAGTTTGTTGTTGTTGGGTTTGCAGATCGTGAGAGATGGGAGAGAAGATGAAAAAGAATGAGCAGGGTAATTTTGTCTTTTCAATTCTTAATCTGTGACACTATTGAAGTGAGGGATATGTATCTCAAGGTAAGGGTGAGATGTGTATGCTAAAGAGTAACAGTAAATTAGTGGCGGGCTGGTATTAGTAGCGGGCTTGAGAGATTGTGTAACAAGACTACTAAACACAAGTTTAGGGGAGATATATATGCTATCTAAGCCTTATCTAGGCTACCAAACGAGTCCTAAATCTTATGTACCGTTTCATTCACTACCTTTCTAGGACCACGACAAAATTTATGATGTTTAACGTCAAGCGATGCAGCGCAAGCCCAAAGCTATTATAAAATTATGCTTAATTTGAAGTTTCGTGAATTTCATTTTGGAAATGGATGATTTTATGCTTGTATGTTTTTCCCAGAATGTGCAATTTTTTGTTTATAATTATTTTTGCTGTTGTAAATATATTACTCTTTCACCATAATGTTGAGCTACTTTGAAATTACAAATATAAAAATAATTTCTTTATTCTACTGCATGTTCTTTTTAAAGCTGAAATTTTTATTAATTTTTTTTTTAAAAGCTCATTCTTCTATATACTATGTATTAGTGCATAGTATACACATGATTTATGTATTATTTTGCTTATTAATAAAACGAAGGAGTAAAAAATCAAATATGCTTGTTAATAAAGTGGTTGAAAAAGAATCAGTAGATGAATTGGATTGTAAAACTCACTATGGTTTTTTTGTTGTCCTATATATCATGTTAGGCTTCTTGATTCTTGTTATGCATGATTGTATTCTCTTAGTATACATGTATGAAGCTATGATGGAATTTCGATATTTATGGGTAGTTTTTCGGCAATACAACATAAAAAATTATCAGCGGGGACAAATGTAAATAAGAAATGAAAAAAACAAAAACAAAGAAGAAGCAAATTATGAATGGAGTATATAGATGCATACTAATAATAAGTGACGTTGGGAACTGAAAGCTACAAAATAAATTAATTTTAGTCTGGACGGCCACATTGGAGCTGAAAAATGACTTGTGACTAAGAACAATGAGAAGTTGAACAGGCACAAAATTTAAGAAGGATTTTAGGTGGGAAAACTTTTCCAAAGCTAGTTTGTTTTAGTATTATTATTATATAGATATTAATCCTAAAGCAATGGAGTAATTATATTGTCATAATTGCAATTTTATATTAATAATTAAACTTTGAGATACATTAGCACGTTATTAATAAATTTGCATCGGTAGGTCGAATAAAGTTATGATTGGGTTATCAAATTTATAATTTGGCAAACAGCGTTGAAACTTTTGATAAGATTTTTACAGTATTTATGCTAACTAAGTAATTATCTTTTTTCTAAAAAAAAAAAAAAAAGGCGAAGTTGCAAATATATCCCTAGTATCATATTTACTTCCCTATTTTTTTTTTTATTTGGAGTTGCCAACAACCCAACATGCAATAAATAGTGCAAAAAACTCATCGCCTCAAACGGATGACTAACTCCGTTAACAATTTTTAATTATTTTGAATTTTTTTAATTCTTTATTTTTTATTTTCTATAATTTGATTAGCAACACCGTTATTTTTTTATTTTTTATTTTCTTATTGTATTCTTATTTTTAAATTTTAAATTTTCTTATTAGGTCCCTCGTTTCTAATGGATTATTGTTTATAATTTTTTTTATTTTCTACTGTTTTTATTGGTGTTTTCTTGAGATATATATATATATATATATATATATATATATATATATATATATATATATTGAGTGAATTTGAGTGGGATCCACTAAGAAAATGAAAAATTATAAACAATAATCCGTTACAGTCGAGGGACCCAATAAGAAAATAGAAAATTTAAAAA
Source organism: Agastache rugosa (assembly GCA_031470985.1). NCBI lineage: Eukaryota > Viridiplantae > Streptophyta > Magnoliopsida > Lamiales > Lamiaceae > Agastache > Agastache rugosa. The sequence continues at coordinate 32,438,007 of CM062607.1, read as the reverse complement.
TAAAAATACAATAATAAAATAGAAAATAGAAAATTAACGGTGTTGCTAGTCAAATTGTAGAAAATAAAAAAATTAAAAATTATTAACGGTGCTAGTCATCCGTTAGAGGCGAGGGAATTTTTGCACTTTTTATGGCACATTGGGATGCTGACAGCTCCAAATCAAAAAATAGGGAGGTAAATATGATAGGGGGTATATGTTAGGGGTGTATTTGCTACTTCTAAAAAAAATAAAAATAACGATTGTGCGTTTGTTGGCCTAGCGGTAATGTGGTTAGTGTCGGTCTTTAAATTTCGTATTCAAGTTCACCACGGCACGGTCTTTAAATTTAATGTAACAATTAAAAAAAAATTAATTATCTAGTGTCTACTTTCAATTTCGATACGAATATATATATATATTTTTTTTATATAGTGAGAATTGAACTCGCAATTGCTATTTTCAGTGCGCATTGTGTAACCTATGCAATAACCTGCAAACCACACAGATAGATAAATCATACTTTTCAAGATTTCATCCTGAATCTTTTAGTCTCGTCCAGTTCACTCTATCATCGGAGGAAATAAATTTTAAGTGCAAGATTTCATCATTTTGTCAAATAGTATAATTCCTTAATATGAAAATTACTCAAACTCGGGAATCGGAATAATACTCAAGCAATACAGTCATTAGATTGTATCCTAATTACCATCAAACCAATAAATCACTAGCATTATATCAATATATTATATTTTTTTTACCTTAAAAAATATCAATATTTTCTTATATCACAAATCATATTTGTGTTGTTAAAATTATTTATATTTTTATCAATATAAACATCAGACGTACGTGATGGGTCCCTCTTTATTTTGGTGAGAAAATTTACTCGAGTCTGAGGTGGATGTCCAAACACAGTCTAAGACTCTAAGTCATGCTTTTATTTATTAATTTATAAATTTATTTATTTATTTTCAGGAAATAGTCATGCTTTTAGGTTGGAGGAGAACATTAATTGGTCAGGACGATTTTAATTTTTATTTTTTTTATACGAAAAAGAGAGTCTACTGATTCATTATATCCAAGCGTACAATATCAAAAAGTTACATAGGAAAATTAGGCTTACAGATTATTACACCCTCATCATTTCTAACATAATTTGTTATATTATGAGCGGATCTTTTGGCCGCTCGACAAACACATGAGAAATCAGGCCAGCACGAGATTCCTCTTGGCAACATAGTTTTCTCGTAAAGATAATTACAAAGCGCGTCAATTCTATTATTTTTCTTGTGAAGCACATGAAGAGCAAGGAGGGAATAGGTGAACAAATGTACTGTTGTAATATCAAGCTCACTACAAAATCCGACTTGGCAAACATAAATGTCTCGTAAAGACCATTACAAAGTGCGTCAACTCCATTATTTTTCTCGTGAAGCACATGAATGGCAAGGAGGGAGTAGGTGAACAAATGTACCGTTGTAATATCAAGCTCACTACAAAATCCGACTTGGCAAACATAAATATCTCGTAAAGACCATTACAAAGCGCGTCAACTCCATTATTTTTCTCATGAAGCACATTAATAGCAAGGAGAGTCGGTGAACAAATGTATGGTGCGGTATAAAGCTCGCTACAAAATCCGACTTGGCAAACATAAATGCCTTGTAAAGATCATTACAAAGCGCGTCAGTTACATTATTCTTTTCGTGAAGCACATGAATAGCAAGGAGGAAGTCGGTGAAAAAATGTATTGATGCAATATCAAGCTTGCTATAAAATTCGATACCAAGTAAAATGTACCGTACGTAGTTATTAACATTGTTTTTCAAAATGTTCAATATATATACTAAAAGAAATATCAATATATAGTGTGACTTTAATTTATACTCATATATATACCACTAATAAGTTACGGAATAGCTGGGCGCAAATAAATTATTTAAAATTTTAATCTTAATTTTCTACAATTCGTTTTATCATTTTCTCAAACATTTAAATGCACACAGCTACCGATAGCTAGAAATACACGAGGAAGAGATGTAGGATACATTATATGTTAAGTTACTTATGTACGTTCTCATGCAAAAAATTTGCTCAAAGAAATAAATACAAATTTTCAATTATTTTCAGATGTTGATATAGGAGAATTAGATTATATATTGATAATGTTGTTAGGGTATGAGTTGGTGAAAATATATTTACATATATTGTTGAAAATAGAAAGAAGACAATAATATTAATATTTGTATCATGGTTTGATGTACAACTGAAAAATATCTGAAGACACCTGTGTATAATTAGAATAAATACTTTCCATTTTTAAGGGATAATTCTATATATATATATATAGGGAAGGGATCATATGTAAAATCATTTTTCCGTAAGAAATAAGAAGTAATCTGGACCATTGATCTTTGTAGATCTACGGTTGTCATTGACCGGTGCATTATAATTAAACATGAAATGCATTATCGTAACAATGCATTGTAATGAATTAAAAATGCATTATTATGACAGTGCATTGTAATAATACATAAAATAAATTATTTTGGTACATAAAATGCATTATTATTATTATTTTTTACGGGAATAATATTTTGTACGTGAACCAACCCCTATATATCTATATCTATATCTATATCTATATATATATATATATATATAGGGAAGAGATCAAATAGAAATGTTTTTATATTCGTTAACTAAAAATAAATCCGCAATGTCCATTTATTTAGATTGATGGCCTAGATTAATGGGATGATTAAAAGTCATATTTTGCCTAAACAAATATAATAAGGGTATACGAGTACTTTTAATTAAAGATATGTGAACGACTGCTTCCTAAATTATTGGGATTTATTATAATATGCAATAGAAATCTTCCTAAATGATTTTCTTTGGTGGGATTTATGAACGACAACTGCTTTCTGTAAATTTTTTATTATTGTTGTTTTTGTTATAAAATAATGTTTGATAATATTTCTTATTGTTTTTTATTTAAAGTGTTAATGCATATTAATATATTATTTATTGTTTTCTTTGTATAAATTATTGTTTGTTACTGTTAATTGTTGTTTTTTATTAATGAATTAAACTATGGTTGATGCACGTACGTATATATGGTATGCAATAACACTTTGATTAAAAAACAATAATAAAATGTTACCGTTATTTCTTATTGCTTTTTACTTAAAATGTTAATTCATATTAATATATTATTTATTGTTTTCTTTGTATAAATTATTGTTTGTTAGTATTTATTTTTATTTTTTTATTAATAGTTAACCCATGCATGAATTGACGCACTAACATAGTATGCAATAACACTATAATTAAAAACAATAATAAAATGTTACTGTTGTTTTTTAACCTATGGATTAATGCACATATGTATAATATGCAATAACACTTGAATTAAAAAGCAATAATAAAAATATTAACTAGTTCCCGATCATATGCAATAATGCCATATCAATGGTGCCCTCATATTTATTCTCCTCCAGATTCATAAAAGCAATACGATTGGATTTTTTTACATATTTGATTTTATTTGGGATGGTTTATCTCTCCTTCAGATTTTTGATGTAACAAACCCGATTTTTTTGTAAGGTCGGTAAATTAATATATATATTACTTTAATGCCCCCTGCCCCTAGATTTCAGCATTTCAGTTAACACATGTGGAATCATTTCTATTATAACCATCCCCTATATATATAAGAATGATGTGTCGCTCACCTTTCGTGAGTACCTTTTGTGGGCACCGATCACCATTCATCCATATTAGCATCATTCTTTTTAATTTTTTTATTGATTTATATTCTAATACCCTAAAAATTAATATTCGAATCATTAAATATACAAAATACATAAAATTAAAGCTCGATTTGTCTTATTATTCATTTCTTTGAAGTTAGAGGGAAAATGAACAAATTGAGCTTTGATTTTTATGTATTTTGTATATTTAATGATTCAAATATTAATTTTTAGGGTATTAGAATATAAATCAATAAAAAAATTAAAAAGAATGATGCTAATATGGACGAACGGCGATCGGTGCCCACGAAAGGTGAGCGGCATATCATATAGAAACTATTCTTAGTGTGAGAATTAGAAATCAATATGAACCGTTGATCTTTCTATAATATATGGATATATATATAGATATATAGATATATATTTAACGTATTGAATTCATTTGATATTTTCTACAATTTTATACACGCACACGACTAAAAAAAACAAAAAAAGGAATTGGTAAATATTAATTTATCCATATAATAATGGACTTTATTTTAAGTTCGGTTCCACAAAACATGAATATTATTAGTACTGACCGACATTGTGGGTTAATTTGATTTAAAAAAAAAACATTAATATTATCCAACTAAGAAAAACTTTAATAAATTATTTATAGATTAGAGAAAATTTCAAGCGTGTACGTAAAAATACTTTGAACAATTTATTTGAACTTTAAAAGATAATGTATCTAACCATTTTCCTTTGTTATAATCGTACTTTAATTTCATATTTTCTATGTCAACCATACGCACGTGTTGAATACTAATAAAACAAGAGATTCGTAATTTATAAATTCACATAAAACATTAGTAAGATTGCCAAAAAAAAAAAAAAACACCTATAACGTATCAATCCACAATATTTAAACACAATTAACTTAATAAGAGATTCCAAAGTCAAATTTTATTCGAAGAAAAACTCCTGAATGCGTGAGTTTATAATTTTCAAAATAAAAATATAACTTCAATTAAATTTAGTGAATCATAACATTCAAAACGCCACTACGTCAATCATGTATTAAATGAAATAAAATATGATATCCCAAAATTATTTATATACATAAAACATTAATGAAGTTGCATTAAAAATTCCTTTTACAAAACCAACATTTAAACAAAAATTACTAAAATAATATACAAGCATATCACCAGGGATTCCGATTTCAAATATTAATTCGAAAATAAACTACAAAATGCTTGAAATAATCAAAAGAATATGTTCCCCAAAAAATGGATCTCCAAATTAATTTAATTCCATATCCTTATTCTAAAACGAAATAATACCAACCATGAGTTAGGTAAAACAAAAAAGAATAATTCTGAATTATTTCTAAATATTTTATTGTATTGTAATCTCCACATTAGCAAACAAATCACACCAATTATTTAAGAATTCACAAAGAGATATAATTATGCAAGAAAAATTAAAAATAAAATAAGAATATAGCTTTCACTTTTACAGACCAAACTTTGCAGACAAAAGACAAATATTGGTTTTTTTCTCTTTCCTCAAGCTTTCACCCCATTAATGGAGGGAACTCACTTTACAAAATTTCTCAATACACAAATAAATTGAAATTTTAGGCGCCATTGTTTCACCTTTCAAAAAAAAAAAACCTTGTCTACGGCACAGTCGAAGGTAGATATGGAGGTTGAGGACAGAGAAAGCACGGATTCTGGGTCGCTGAGCGGACATCCGGACTCTGATTCGCCGCCGCTGAGCGGTGGAGATTATGGTGGTGGTGGTGGTGTCGCCGGTGGGAGGATGGTGCCGGAGGTGGCGAGCATGGGTATAGGTATGGAGAAGAGTGCGGCGGCGGGGGAGGTGGGTGGCGGAGGTGTTGGAGGCGGCGGAGTGGTAATTGATGGTGGCGCCGCCATGATGGGTGGCGGAGTAGTCGGAGGGCGTGGTGGTGGAAATGGTGATTTGGCGATGGGTAAGAAGAAGAGAGGGAGGCCAAGGAAGTATGACGCCGACGGCAACTTGAATCCGGCGTATATTAGATCGCCGACGGCGATGCAGGCCGCCGCCGGCTTCACTCTCTCAACGCCGCGGTCGTACGAGAACTCTTCCGGCTCGAAAAGAGGCCGCGGAAAACATTCGGCGGCTTCTGGAAACTGGCAAATTCTTGCTTCTTTAGGTCAGTTTCTCTCTCTTAACAATCTGAGCTACATGCACTGTTGCAATTTAATTTATTTATTTTTTTACTTCTATTTTCTTACGGATTTTTCACCAAGATTTGAAACTTTTCAGCTGGGATTTTTAGTCAATCTTGACTTTGATTTCCTTTTTATCTTCTTGTTTCTGAATTACTATTTCATTTTCACCTCTCTCTCATTTTTGTCATTTTTATCATGGTTTGAAGAGGGGAAAACTAATCGACTTGCGTCGCTAATCTTTTTCACTTAAGGCTATTTAATTTCAGATTAAATTTCGCTAAATCTATTGTTACATGCGTTAATTTCAGATTAATTTTCGCTAATTGGGTCTTTTACATTCATCTCATTTCTTCTGAAAGATGCAATTTTGGAACTAGGGTTCTTTCTTTTCTGAATATAAATATATTGTCACATTATTGCAGGTGAATTGTTTGCAAACACAGCAGGAGGGGATTTTACGCCGCATGTTGTGACTGTACATACAGGAGAGGTAATTACAATTGTTGTCTCTTCTCAGACAGAAAAATCTTTCTTTTACAGTTTTTACTTAAATTTTATGGCTATTTTGCAGGATGTTGCTGGGAAGATACTCACCTTTGCTCAGAAGGGTCATAGAGGGATCTGTGTTCTTTCTGCCAATGGATCTGTCTCCAATGTTACGCTTCGCCAGCCTGGCACGTCTGGCGGTCTACTCACGTACGAGGTATATATGCTCCTCGTCCGCCACAACTACTCTATACATACATTGTTTTCTCAAATGTTCATCACTATAATGGGATGTCATGTTTCTTGCTTGGTTGAAGAAAATGGGGAACTTTCTGTTTCCCTACTAACAATCAAGAAAGTTATGCAATTAGTGATTGTTTTGAGGTTTGCTTGTTCTAGTCATGTTATTGTTGGATCTTCATGTTCTTATCAAACCAGATTTCTGGTCTTCTTGATTTTAGAGCAGCTCAATTATAGATTATGCCTGTGCATTTTGTGTATCATCAATCTAGTATCTGGGCTCGTTTGTTGTTATGATAAGCATGACATATCTACCATTCTGCAATTAGAATCATACACAGTTGTTGTGATTTATCTGGTTCTAAGAATTACATTAACATTTGTATTAAAAAGACATTCTCATTGATGTCTGGTTAAGGTTCCAATCGTCCTCCGATGGGTGTTGTTATGTACAGTATATTCAGTAGCAACACGATTCCTTCTTTTTGTCCAAAACATCGCGTATAAACTGAAACCTTAAATCAATGCAGGGGCGTTTTGAGATTTTAACTCTAACGGGATCATACACAGTCTCTGACAATGGTGGGATGAAAAGCCGATCTGGTGGATTGAGTGTTTCATTAGCTAGCCCCGATGGTCGTGTAATAGGTGGTGGCGTAGCAGGTTTGCTTATGGCAGCTAGTCCAATCCAGGTCACTACTTTTTCTTTCATCTGCTATCATTGACAAATTTAAAGCCATTTGTATTTGGTTATGATCCTTATGACAGATACTCTTTATTTTCCATTACACTTGCCAGTGTTCATCACATTATGTGTTAGAGACGGGTTTTTATTCCAGAAAGAAGAAAGTCGAGAAGAAGGATAAAAACCGGGATTAAAGAATCAGCAATGCAAAAGCGCTACTATCCCCACCTTTCATCCTTTTTCTCGTCTTTCTTGTTTCTGGAATGAAACCCGTCTCTAACATTATGTGTACTGATTTAGGCAATGTTTGACAAGCCAACCCTTTCCTTTCCCATCTTTTCGTCTAAAACACAATCAAACCTCGTTATGTTACATTTTTCTTACACACATCAATCTTTACTACCCCTCCAAATACCGTGCTTTCTAGGTTGCATAATGTCGATATTTTCAAGTCTCTGAAACTAAAACCCCGTCGGTGTTTCATCTACTCGTTAGCAATACCGTGGTCATGCATTCTAATTTTTGTAGTGCAAATTCGCCAAAGTTGGTTCAATCACATTTGTCCTAATTTTTATGAATTCATCAAGTTTAATTAGTGTCATATCTTTCTGAGCTGATGACTTGATCTCCTGATATCGAACTTATGAAAATATATACATCAGATTGTAGTTGGAAGCTTCGTGCCAAATGGTTTCAAGATGCAGAAACGAAAGCAGCAAAGCGAACCAAGAATGGTTCCTGCAGTCCACTGCCCTCCAGCCACTGTGACTGCAGCAACACCAATATCACAGGCGCCACCAGAAACGAACATCTACCCCGTTCCAACGTCACAATACCTTGCACAAAGCCAGGGAGAAGCCGACAACAGCTTAAGCAATAAAGATCAGCCAAATTCCGCGTCTACTGATACTGCTGATTGGAACGGCTCCGGGCCAAGTTCGGATCACAGACCATACCCCGACATTAACATCTCTGTATCTGTGGAGGAGCACTAAAGCTAGTTTGAGTTTCGTGTTTTCTTCATTAGTCGCTGATCAGATTAACTGATGTTGAACTGCTCCGGTTAGCTCTAGGTCGATGTCGTGGTCGTAAAACAGGCTGATATATTCTTAGTCATGGCTGATAAGGTCGTCTAGAAATCACAGGGCTCTTGACGTTTTGCTCTCTTACATTTTGGTCTCTCTCTTTTCTTGTCTTGACTATGTTTCTTTTGGAAATTTATGTTTACCTAATTATTCTTCCTTGTTGAAATGATTAACTATCTCAACATATTGCCTCATCTTGAAATCTATAGTGGGTTAGCATTATATATGGTAAACTATGTGACGGGTCAAGGTCTATCAGAACCAAATACTAGCAAAATTATATATGTCACTAGTTATATGTTTGGATCTGGATATAGATATTGTTCGATGAATTTTGACTCATTAGATGATCTGATACAAGTTTTTATAAAATTGAAGTGGTGCAATTAAGCCTTGGATTTTCATGGACCGGCTTGTTTGTCGTGTTCTATCCTTTATCAGTGAATCGTTAGTTAACATTGAAGAACGCTTCACTTGTTCAACTCGATAATAACTTGTTTCGAAGAGCTTATAAGTATTATTCATTGTAATAAATGTACAAGAATAAAAATGTTGTACTTGAGGAGGGGTTTGTGTGGTTCATCATCAGTCAATAAAGTGTTTGAAGCAGTGTATTTTCTTTTTGTAAAGATTATTATTTATTTTCCTATGAAGTCTTTCACAAACAAGGGCTTCCTCGTTTTCACAGAGCATCGAAAGTCCAGAATCAGTGAGTTGCTTTTGACCATGGGAAAAATAAATCAAAATAAAAGGCAACCCAAAACATAAGAGTATTATTAAAGAAAACAGCTTGCCTCTTCTCCCCCCAGTTACAATGTGTCATTTTTCATTATTGCGTCTTTTGATTTGATTTATTTAACCTCGCCGCAGTATATAATTCACAAGTTCCAAATGAATTAACCTCACCAATTTGATAGGTGTAATTATGTTGTAAGTAAATAAAATACACAATTTTCAAATAATTCACGTTGTGGTGTTCATATTATTTCAAGTCCTATTTTTTGGATGGCACGCCGATTATTGTACCTTTGCGTCGAAGTTTATCTGATATAAATTGTACAATTTTCAATAACACTCACATGACTCACAATTTTAAATAACTAAGGATTAATTGCAAATTAAATCGCAATCTATATACCTCATTTGCAATTGCAACACCACTTTTAAAGTGTTGCAAATTAAATCATAAGGTATTCAATTTGTGCAATTAGGATCACGCCTAATTTTTCTGACCGCCAGAAATATGACATAATCCACATAGATATTCTCTTTTTGCTGGAAATTTTGATACCACATAATTTAAATAACCCTCAATTGGTAATTAACCCAATAATTAACCTGTATAATAACGTAATGCGCGCAAAAATGAAATTGAAATCGTAGTTGGAGATGCTTTAAAAGTGCATATTCTTCTGTATTTTTAATTTGTAATTGTAATTTAAAGAATTTAGTATATGTATTTATGTATTATTACACAATTAATCTATTGTAAATATAAATAATATATACCACTTAAATTAATAATTATTACGTGCATACCATCTAGGTAGATTACACTAAAACAGCCATAATCACAAAAACGATCCATGACATATATAAGCTTCCGAAAGAAGCCCAAATCATAATCACATATTTTCAGGCCAAGATTATTATTTAATATAAAGGCCTACCTCCACGCTTAATTAAACTTAAAACCATCACACAAAAAAACCCTAAACAACCCATTTTTTTTTCCTTCTAGTTTTTATTATACTCCATATATATATAGGCATCTCAATCTCACCAAACCAAACATTTAATTTAATTTCATTTAGCAGAAGATTCAGCATCATCATCTTCAACATTCTTGCCGTAACGACGGGCAATCTTGCCGTAGAAGTCCCAATTCGGGTGCGACGGCGTAATCGCACGTTGTCCGAACGGGTGATCCTTCACGTACGAGGTTACATCCGCCGCATCAGCAACACCATCCAAATATTTTCGCAGCTCTCCATTTGCACCTATAAATAATCAAATAATTTAAAAAATAAATTTAATTTTTTTGAAAAAAAAAAAAAAACTTTCAATGTTGCATGAAATACCTAGAAATGTATCTGTGCCGTCGTGCTTCTTGTACGGTTTTGGGAATATTGCCGTGTTGGGCTGCGGATATATAGGGGTAGCATTATTAGCTATGACTCGATAAAAGCTCGTTCGATTTTGTCAAATAATAGGAAAGAGTGATATATAAATTAAGGTACCGGATTGAGAAGGGCTACGTGGGGTTCATCATCAATCAACAAAGTATTTGAAGCAGAGTATTTTCCTTTGCAATATCTACTTCCCCACACATCTTTCAATTCTTTCAGAAATAAGGGTTTCTCCGCTTTGTTGAGGCAGTAAAATCCAGAATCAGTGCATTCTTCTTGTGACTGGAAAAAAAAAAACAAAAAACCAACGAAAAAAATTAACAAATTATTTTTTTAATTTTTCATAATAACAAAATTGGTATAAAGTTGGATGTACATTACCCATACAAATAACAGTTTCCTTCTGTTCTCACTCCCACCAGTTATATTGGTCAAAACACCTTCTATATTATGCCTGATAAAAAAAATTTAATAAATAAAAACTAACTAGTAACTTACACAAAAGTACTCACAATAAGAAAATATTAAAGACATAACAGTCCATATATACACAAATTTTGGACGTTTTTCTGGTTTCACGGCTCAATTTTAAAATCTGCATACAAATACTCAAACTTTTGATTTTATTTGATTTTGACGGCGAACTTTAGATTTTTCATAAAATCAAATACATAAAATTGAATGTTCGTGTACGTGTATGTTGATTCCATAAAATGTCAAAGTTTCTGTATTTACCGGCAATTATCTCAATATTAAAATAAATACGCATAAAAAATATAAGAACAAGTGATGCGAATTGCTCACTCTCTTGCAGAAGACCACAGTGCAACTTCGAACCGTTCAAAACAGAATTTCAGAAAATCCGTGCAAAATGGCCTCTTGAAAACTGTGAAACACCAAATTAATTTTTAATAAAACAAGAAATTTTAACAAAAGTAAAAAATAAAAATAATTAATTACCCAAAAATTTGCCATAAACAACATCAGCGCGCAGGCCACGAACAGTGGCCTTATCCCTAAGGTGCACCCTGTTGACAAGTAGGCCGCCAAGACAGAGAATTAGGAGCTTCTTTTTCGGGCCGAGATTGAGCTTGTCCAGACTCAGCCCGAGATCGGTTTCGGGCTCTGACTCATTTTCACTTTCACACTCACTGCTCTCATCATCGGAAGCTACGAATTTTTGCTTTGGATCTCTTGATTTCTCCGACATTTTTTTTTTTGTTTTGCACAATATTTTTTTAATTTAATGAAGAATGAGTGCATTAGTTTGGAGTTATATAGACTGTTGGGAGAATTTTGCGGGCCTACAAATTTTTTCTTTTTTGGCTTTTGCTTTTAATATGATTTCTGTTGGAATTCCACGTACTTCATTTACGTGTGATGGAGTGGAATATTAAAGGGTTTGTTAGCTTCTCGGATTCTTCGCATGTAAGAAAATTTGATGTTATCGGATTGATTCTGTATTTGATAAGTTAAATTTATTATATCACGTAAAAACTAAAAATCATGCTTTTATCTATATATATATATAATCATGCTTTTTAATTTACTAACATAGTGATGCTTAATAGTTTTTTTTTGTTTTTTTTTTTCAATTCTATGTTTTTATGTATAAATAATGATGCTTATATAAAATCATGTTTTTTATAAACTACATTCATGTTTTAATTAATTAATGACAATCGTAAAACATACAATGATCAACGTTTTAGATTAGTTTGTAGTTTTTACATGGAAATTGATTTTTGTGTGAACCATATATATCCTATTTGTAATTTCAATGTATTTTATATAAAATTAGCGGAGTGGTGTACAGATGATTGTTGAAGTGATTTATTCAGGGAGCAAAATTACAATACAAAAATTTGTGACATATGGTCTTATATGTACCTTAATTTATTTTGCGATCAACGTGCGTTACCTGAGATTAAAGATCTCAAATACAAATTCATCATTGCATGATCTTTAAATTTACTGTTATTTTGCTGTTAATGTTCAGAACAATTTTGACCTGTCAAACTATATGACAAATTTTTTTTCAAAATTATAAACATACTTCAATATATTGGTTTATATCACAAATCTTCTTTATTTTTTTTATTTTGTTTAGAATTACACAATATATATATATTTTTTGAAAATTAAAGAACATATTATATCACATAATTCATTATTTCACTACAGCACCACACAAAGGTGGAAGAATATAAATTATAATGCCATACAATGTGAGAAATAATACCACCACACGCATGTGAGATTCGAACTTAAGATCTCTTGCACGGTGGTGTCTCAGCTTTGTTACTTGAACTATCATTTTTTTTTTTTGAAATTCAAACTAATAATTTCTTGTATCACAAATCTTAATCCCACAAATGATTTGATACGAACATTTGAGAATTATATTTGGTAGTGTTTAAGAGAAAGAATAGAAGAATAGTACGTCCTGAGAATTTTAAGGGATTTGGTAAATCACTCCATAGAAGAATAATTAGGGAAAGGTTCCTTTATTTTTATTTATTTTGCATTATAATGATAACGACAATGAATTTTAACGTCTTTGGAAACGAACAGATCAAATTGATTGATAGGAAATTAATCAACTTCTCTAGTTAATTTTTCCGCCACTTGGCATTCTCTCGAAAAATTGAAGTTACAATTATAAAGCTCAGAGACAACTAAACAAACACCAGAAATTGTTGCTAGTTAAACAATTCACATCCAAAAAAAAAGAAAAAATCATTCTTTGACTCAGATGTGTTTTACGTATATTATGTTTGTTATAACGTATTAAATTTCTCCAACACATATTTATTATGGTAGCAGAGTAAAATTATAGTAATTTATTGGTATAAGTCCTAGATTAATTATTATATGAAAGTGAAATTATAGTAATTTATTCATATAATTAGTTGCAGTATTAATTATATATCCACGCCATACATGATATACATAACAATAAAACTTTATAAAGTGCCATGTATAATTATTTGTGTAAAACAAGATATTAGGGTGTCATACACGGACTTCATCATTGTTGTTTGGTTTTTGGCAAATCCAGAGGAGTACAACGAGCTTTTGCCGGACGAAATTTGTGAAATAATTACTACGGCTAGGAGAGGGCTTCTTTTAAATGTTTATCATGCTTATCACACTACGATATGAGCTGCTCATACACTAGCGCAATTTTTTTTTCCTTCAGATTGTTGGTCCTGTTACTTGAACATGTACTTTTTCAAGTTGGCTTGGAAAAATTGTTGATTCGGATATGCATTAATGAATGACATTTTGTTTAAAAAAAAAAAGATATTAGGGTATAATAAGTTGTTGATTCGGATATGCATTAATCATTAATAAATGGTTTTCTATTTCAAAAAAAAAAAAAATATATATATATATAGGAAGCGGATCTGGTAAGAACACATCTTATATGAAAACGTAAGAACATTGCATTTTTATTTCATCGGGGATGCATAAAATGCAGAAACTAAATGCATAAATATTTTAATGCATAAACTACAATAACTTAATGCATTAACATTTAAATGCATAAATTAGAGTAACTAAATGCACGGTTAAATCTGGACCATAGATCAACAAGAATCAAGGGTCCATATTTGTTCATATTTCTCACCTAAGAAAATATTCTTATTTGATCCGCGATATATATATATATATATATATATATATATATATATATATATAGGGAAGATCATATAGAAACTAAATTTTTTATAGAATCTAGAAACTTTTTTAGATCCTAGATCTTGGTTAATCAATGATTATTTATGCATTCAATTTTATATTATTTCGTAATATTTCAAGGAGTAATAAAGGTTAGTATTGTCTTTACATTTTGATTTGTAACCGTCCAAGTACTGTAAAACAACGGTCCATGGGCAAAAGACCATGGATTTTGGAATGACTCTCAAAAGAATTATTCTACCATTAAAAAAGAATTACTTGCCATTGTCAAATGTGTCACTAAATTTGAAAGTGATAGTTTAAATAAATTTTTTTAATCATAGTTGATTGTAAATCATCTAAAGATATTCTTTTAAAAGATGTTAAAAATATTGCATCAAAACAAATTTTTGCTAGATGGCAATCCATTCTTGCATGTTTTGATTTTGATATTGAACATATTGCTGGAAAATATAATTCATTACCAGATTTTCTAACCAGAGAATTCTTGCAGGGCAGAAGCTTGGACACCATGGTAAAACAACGGTCCATGGGTAAAAGACCAATGATTAATTTGACTAAAAAATCAACTTCATCAAATATGGCTAAAAAACATTCTCAACAGAAATCAAATGATCAACAAAAATCAGATGATGATTTTCTTGATCTAAAAGATTTTCCGAAATTTAATCCTAACAAAGAATTTGAAGAAGATGAAATGGAATATGAAATTCAGTACTATCAAAACGCTATCTTCCTTCAAAAAGGTTCTAAAGAAGAAATTAGATACCATATATTATTTTGGGATATATTAATTATTTTTCAATTGAAAAAGATCTAAAAGGTCTTTCTCCAAATCAATTGGAACAAAGCTATCTTAATAAAGATATGCTACCAATCTTTGGAAAGAAAAGTCGAGAATATTTTGAAGCAATTCTTACTGAAACTGGATCTGTTGAAATTCAACATATGGATCGCGGTAAAGAATACACTTATTCTAAATGTATTATTAAGAAAATTCTTTCTTCCTCAGATTGAGGATTGCCCCTTTATCAAAGCAGGCAACTTGAAAATTATAAAGCACTCCCAAATTTTTATAATTTTTTTTTATTATATTAAAGCTTGGGATAATCTGTTTATTTATGAAAATAATGCTAAAAAGCATTCGTGGTGGATTAAATTTGATCTTGATGATGTTACACAATACATCCTCATTTGGTTTTCAACATTTTTCTTTTCATGGGGGGGTATCACCTTGTATATTTCCTAAGAAAATAAAAATGATTTGGAAAAAATTTCAACAGGTTAATGACAACCTTGAAAGTCTTAATGCAGTTTTGCAATTTGCAAACTATTACTCTGTTCCATGGATTTTAAGATGGGACTATGGTTTGCAAAAGCAAAAAAGAGAAAAGAATGAAATTCAATTCACTCCAACAATTTTAGTTAGGATAATTCTTATCAAATGGTGGCCCAAAGAAGATTTATTTGGTGAAGGAAAAACTTATGATAGACGAGGAGTTTTGGCTATCAAACCATCTCAACAGATTTACAGAAATTTCAATGCACAAACTCCTTCCTCAGACTCCTTACTTAAAGAAATTTTCCAGAAAATGGATAAAGATTCCATTAATAATATGTGGAAAGAAATTTTTGGAAAAGACAATCCAGAAATTACTAAAGCAAGTTCCTCCTCTTCTTCAGTAGAGAAAAATATCTCAGATACTGAAATGAAAGAGATTGAAAATTTTGAAGAAGCCCAAGATCCCTACGAAGATCTAGATTGCATGAGTTTTCTTCTTGAAGGAGAACTACAAAAATAATTACTGCGAAATACGCACGCAATGATATCATCAATAGTAGGTTTTCCTATTCATTGAATAGTTTGTAGGTTTTCCTATTCATGAATAGTTTGTTTCGCTTTAATGAATAGTGTGTTTGCTTTTTGCTTTGCCGTTTATTTTCCTTTCGGCTATATAATAGCCCGTTCTCAGATGTTTTGAGGACAAGCTTTTCATGCTTTCTCTGCTTTCCTCTTTCTTGTAATATTCTCTTTTTCTCACTACTTTCCTCTCTTCGCATTGTAATAATTCCAATGTAAAGCTCCCAAGAATTAATATAAGTTCTTGTTTTATGAATCTTCCTTGCAATTCCTATGAATTTTGGAATGCACCGCATGATTATGATTATGGTCATTATAAAAATTATAAGTTAACTGTTAGAGATAAAATATCTTCTATAAGAAATTTTATTTTTTATTTAATTGAATCTATTGAAGACTCTGAAATTCCAGAGGTTTCAAAAAGGATATATTTTTATCCTACTCTTAAATCCGCTAAACGAAGCTTAAGACTCTTTAAACAAAAAGGGTCTTTATTATCTGCTTAAATTAAACATTCTGATTAAATATCCTTAATTTTAACGAGATATCATGCTATCTATATACATTAGGATGTCATAAATATATTACACTCTAATCATCCCTATCAATCCCTACCAAATGACCCATAGCTTAAGTAAAGAATAAATATTATCATGAAATATATTTGGATGATGTTGTCGTCTTCTTTTCCGATCCATTAAAGTGCTTTTTACTATTTAGTACTGTTTTTTATTCGGTTAATTTATTACTCTTCTCAAAGACTTCATCCACTAAAGAACGATACTAGCTCTTATTCCCATAACATTATATATGAATGAAGTTTAGGGCCCAAGAAAGATAACGGCTATGGATTTTCACGGTATTAAAAATAGAAAAGAATGGTGTTCGATTTATATATTTAAAATATATTGTAAAGATCAAGATACTAATAAAATTTAGATGATGTTAATTTAGTTGAGAACATCTTCGAATGTTTGGACCTAAAGCTTATCAATTAAGGGGGCGTTTGGTTTGATGGATGAGATAGATAATGTTTGATAGGATAGTGTAGGATGTGATTATTTTGATTATTAGTCTTGTGTTTGGATTGCTTGATTGTGGTGTAGGATAATTGAAGGACTATGTGAGTGTGTGTGCTACTGTGTGTTGTGTGTGTGTGCTACTGTGTGCATTGTGTGTGTGTGTGTGTGTGTTTATGTGTGATTATTTTGGAATTTTGCATCATGGATTAAACAAGGATTAATAATCAACCCAAATTTGGGATGATAAGTTATCATCCATTTGAATGATTGTTTCACGCGCTTAATTATTCATCACGGGTTTCATCATTCAAACCAAACATGTAATTAGGTGGAATTATATTATCAATCACTCCTTATCAAGTAAATCAAACGACTCCTAAAAGTTAATATTCATTGACATCTTGTTTTACAATTTTCACCCACAACGAAAAAAATCGTAAATAATTTAGACAATCATACAAGCACTTGAATATATTTTAACATTCTAACGAGCTTATAATAAACTAATTCAAACATATTTTTTCTCTCCATAATACTGCATATTTTGAGATTTTTGTTTTTCACAATTAAGATTTATGTTTTTTTTTTATTTATAAAAATCGCTTTTATTTTTATTTTTATTTTTTTTATAATAGCGTTTTCTATCCATAAAATATATGCTAATAGCGTTCTTTTTTTTTTTGAGAGAGAGAATTATATATGCTAATAGTGTTAAAGATCAAATTCCGCTCTTTGATTTTTTTTTAAGTAAATAAATAGTATTGATGATGAAATATCGTTTTCATTATGTCTTTAGCTTGATTGGATGCTGAATAAATATGTAAATCTAAAAATGTGAGAATTATCTACTAGATCTCTTTCAACTGTATATATATTACTCCCTCCCATTTTTAATATAAGTCTTTTTAGACTTGTGCACACAAATTAAGAAAATTTTATTTTGTCAAATTTATCTTTAATAAATGATGAATTGGAATTAGTGAAGAGTAGGGATGTAAACGAATCGAATCGAATATCATTGTAAACGAATCGAATTCATGAAACCATTTTCGAATTCGAATTCGAATCATATTCGAATATTAAATTTGATTTGAATTCGAATATTCGAATAATTTCACGAATTCGAATCGAATCGAATATCGAATCTATATAGAAAGGAGATGAAGAACGAATTTCCATAAATCTGTAAAGGAATGCGATGAAAAACGATAATAAGAATGATGGTAGATGCGAGACAATGTAAAATAGTTAGATGAGAGAGAAAGACTATGACTTACATCCGCACCAATGAAGATATTATAGTTAATGCAGTACATATCCCTTAAGGAAAATTTTGACCTTATTTTAAAATGAGCTTAAAGATGGGTCAAACAACACATTTTAATGTGTATATATATCTATATAAATATGTATTTGTGAATATTAAATATATATGTATATAATCGAATAT
Source organism: Agastache rugosa (assembly GCA_031470985.1). NCBI lineage: Eukaryota > Viridiplantae > Streptophyta > Magnoliopsida > Lamiales > Lamiaceae > Agastache > Agastache rugosa. The sequence continues at coordinate 32,419,403 of CM062607.1, read as the reverse complement.
TTAATCGAATATTTTCGAATATCGAATCGAATATCATGATTTTGAATTTGTATTTGATAACTAATCGAATCGAAAAAAGTATTTGATAACTTATTCGAATCATAAATTTTTGAATTCGAATATCAAAAATTCGAATCGAATACCGAACCGAACCAAAATTATTCGATTCGTATACAACCCTAGTGAAGAGTGAAAAATGTGAATTTGAGGTGAATTAATTAGGGTAATTATGGATTTAGGACGTTAAAAAAAGTTAAAAAGACATATATTTTGTAAAAGTTATAAAAGTCTAAAAAGACTTATATTAAAAATGGGAGGGAGTAGAAGATTGTGACAGGTAATTTGTTAAAGCAAGAAGACTTTGCTTTATCAGTCAAAATATTTTATTTTCCAAAATAAAGGGTATAGTACATATCTATTATTATTTTTGTCATTTACAAAACAACTTGCATCCGTGCTTGGCCATTCAATAATTAAGGACATGCTCAAAAAAGCTATTTCGTTTACTTTAAAAGTCTTTAATTAATGATTTCAATTTTCAAATGTCTTTAATTAAGGGTGATTCTAAACATAGCCCCAATTTTCTCTTGCTCCCTTATTTAAAAATAATAAAAATATTAATAAATTGACTATTTTATTCTATAAACCCTACAAACTTTAATTTAAAATTCTAATTAATAAATTCTGAAAGATATAGTTTCAATTGATATTTCAGGCACATATCTATTCGTTCTTCCGATCTTTCCATTACATCGTCTGTCATGGTGGCCCTCGCTACTATGATCGTTCAATTTCAATTCAGAAGCAATCACTTTTACGAACTGCAATTGTATTAGAAATCCATATTTGGTAGCCAAATGTTTTAAAAGAATTGGTGTTGGATTTTTTTTTATCTTTATAGCTGTGCGGCGCAGCCCTAAATTATTTTATTTTATGTGAGATTGTGAATTTTGTTGGAATTCAAGCATCTTAAATTTGATTTCAGAGTTAATTTGTTGTTTGTTGATCCATTATTTATTGGATTCATGGTGTTTGACCGTCGGTGGCGTAGTAATTAATCATACAAGTTCTTATATATGCATATTGCTTCGTAATTCTACAGAACTCCCAACTGTTTTTGCATCAAACGCATAAAAAATCTTCAAAATATAAGATTTTTTTTTTTAAATTGGGGATATATGAATCTAATAATAAACATATTTATTATTTTTTTTAAATAAAAGGGTTATGATCAAAAAATTGGGTGCTATAAAATATTATGCGTGTTTTTCTTTCTTAGAAATTTGGGGCTATAATATTTAAGCTATTATTTATTTAGAATTAATTTTAAGGGTTATAGGGTAAAATAGTACTTTCATTAATATTTATATTATTTTTTAAATAAAGGAACTACAAAGAGAAAATTGGGGGCTAAGTTTAGAATCATCATTAATTAATACTAGTATATAGTTAGATATTTTATTTTACATATATTAGCCCATGTATCGCAGCCCAACCATTTCGGACTTCAAGTTATGAATCAAGAGCCCATTGTTGGGCTAAACATTGTCCGTTTATAGATATATAGTACTCTCTAGAAAAGGGATTTGCAATAGTTCTCAATTTTGTCTGATTTTGGTTTTTCTCACAAACGTTCATTTTTTTTCTTTTTCAAAATACAAAATTTTTATATTTAATGTATTTTTTCACAATTAACAAATTTAATCAAAACGAAGTTGATGTGGCAGCTAAAGTTGCCCACAAGAATATATCATTTGACGTCGGTTTTAATTTAAAGAATAATTTATTTTAATTATGTAAAATTTTGCCATTTTTGGTTTAAAAAGCAAAACTTCTGATTAAAAGATAAACGATTTATGTATTTTAAGCATATTAACCCTTTAAATATAGAAAAATGTTGACAAATATCTCCATGTGGAGAATTCTGGCTGCTACATTAGTTTCAATTTTTGCAAAATTACTTATTGTGAGAAGTTGCAACAAATGTAAAGTTTGTGTATTTAAAAAAAAATCAACACAACTAAAAGATTATGTATTTTAAGCTAATTAACCCTCGATTTTTTTTTTATAATTGTAACATTACTTTTAAAGATGGTAAACTCTGACATAATACTTTTTTACCTCAGACATTAACCACACTACCGCTGAACCAACATATACACTAAGCATCTAATTATTAATTCTTATATTTAGGCATTATTTACTCTTGTGTAGCTGAATAAGAAAATACGATAGTTAATAGTACTCCTTAGGGGAATAATATTTAATTAGTAGTTTATAGGGATAACTAATTAAAGAAATCAACAAAAAGAAGTTCTAACACATCAAAATGATGTTGCCCGAATTTCTTTTCTCTTCTAATTGTAACATTAAATTTAACCGTACTATTGATAGGTCAACATACGTACACTCTCGAATATTTGCAATGCCACGATGTCACTAACAAAAAAATGAAAAATATTAAAACTGGACACTATTCTCTAACACAATTCTGTAGGCGACACCTGGCAACAGCCCTAGTTGCAGACCGCCACGTTGCATTTCTCAACCGCATCCAAACCCAGGAAATTACCAAAATAGGCCTGAGCTCATGCATGATCTTCTCCATATATTCTGTCCATTACTACCAAAAAAAAGATTAAAAAAACACTATTTGAATCAACCGCATAAGTGACTTGTACCGTACAACCGGATCGAGAATGCAGGCCGTAGACGAGAAGCAGGAAACGGTGACGTTTCGCGGGAAGAGCCGCGACGAGACGGGCATGAAGCGCGTGGAGAAGGTGGAGGTGCCCAACACGCGAGAAATGGAGACGCTGAAACACATCGAGAAGAAGCTGATCGACAAAGGGGTCCACCGGAAGGACCGGCACCCGATCGACGGCTTCCCGCTCGACCACCAGCGAAAGTCCGGCCATGGCGGGAAGTACACGTGGGAGGGGCCGGCCGACCAGGCGGCGACGGAGCTGGAGGGGGGGCCGGCGGTCCTCGAAGAGAGCGACCCCAACTACGTGGATGAGGAGGCGGAGGGGAGGATTCTGAGGGGGGAGGTGAGCGGCGTGGAGGACCGCCACGTTGGATTTCTTTGCTTGAAGGTTAGAGTTATGGAAACTGATTTGCTCAAAAACCGGCTACCGAGAGGACCGGTCCATCCTCCTGCCATAACAAATTGGATCCTTTCAATGAGAACAAGCTTTATAATTTTCCGGCGAATGAAATAATTTGTCCTTGATATTGTATTATTATTATTATTGTTATATTTTCATTTTGGGGGGGGGGGTTGGTTTTTGAATAGAGAATAGGGCAAAAAAACATTTAAATTCCCGACTTTTTTTTCAAATTCTGATTTATTTTCTAATCTTTTAATTTTTCGTCTAAAATCCCCACCTTTTAATTTGTTTGATTTTTCTCCCAAAAATAATTTGGGGAAAAAATCGAAGATGACATGTCCAATTTAAAGTGATGTGGCGTTCAAAACGACGTCGTTTTGATTTTAAGAATTAAAAAAAAAAATCAAATTATACATCTAATGACACCTCATCATCCCTTCATCTTCCCCCCCTCTCTCTCTCTAACACACAGCACCATCATCGCTTCCCCATCACCACCCTCCACGCACAACTGTTCCTCTCTCAGGACAACAACTATTCCGCCGCCTTGTCTTCTTCTCCAGTGAAGGTACAGTGGTGGTGTGAGACAGAAAATACCGTCGGCGGCGCACCTGCTCCTCCACCTTCTTACACGGTGAATAACCTTGTTGTCAATGTGCCAACATCTACGCCTATTAATACTAGCTACCTCTATCCTTCCAATCCGGCGGCGTCGCCTTTCCCGCAAACTCCGGCTCCTTATCCCGCCGCGGGCTCTGCCTCACAGCTGCCACCCTTTCCGCCGTTCTCAGCCTCCGGCCCACTGCCTTCTTTTCTGCCATGCTCGATCGCTCCGAATAATTAATGTTGTTGTTATTGGGTTAGGGAGAGTGGAAAGCAGCGTGATGGTGCTCTGTGTTAGAGAGAGAGAGAGAGAGAAAGAGGGGAGGAAGATGAAGGGATGATGAGGTGTAATGCTGCTGCTCTTTTGGTACCTCTATTGCTGCTACCTTCTAATGAGCCGCAGCATGTTGGTGTTGTTTTGCTGCTACATTGAGTTCACTCAATTCCAAAATGTGCTGCTACTTGATTACTCAGATGCACGCAGCTGGTCTCACACTTGGGTTGGGATTTGGTTTCAATTGAACGGATGCTTTCACACTAAATTGGTGCAGCTGCTGTTATTTAAATTTTTGAACACAAGGTGTTTGAAAAAATGTCTCAATGAAAAAAAAAGTGAGGTGTATTTGATTTTTGTTTTTTTTTTAATTCTTAAAATCAAAACGACGTCGTTTTAACTAAAACGACGTCGTTTTGAACGCCACGTCACTTTAAATTGGACATGTCATCTTCGATTTTTTCCCCAAATTGTTTTTGGGAGAAAAATCAAACAAATTAAAAGGTGGGGATTTTAGACAAAAAATTAAAAGGTTATGAAATAAACCAGAATTTGAAAAAAAGTCGGGAATTTAAATGCTTTTTGCCCTAGAAAATATGGAGCAATATAGCCAATATTGTTACATTCATTCTGATAGCTAGTTGCCACATAAATGAAATAATCAGGTGTGGTCTTCTATTGCCATATATGATGGAAATGTAATTTCTTTTCTATTTTCTTGGATAACTTAAAAACATGCATAATTTTTTATCTTTTGAACTGAATGCATGTTCTGCCGTTCTGTGACATGTTCCAGTCGATTTCTAACGCGATTCTTTAATTTTGTTAATGTTGTATCCAAATTCTTTTTTATTTTTATTTTTTTAACCATATATTAAAAAACGTGATGTTATTGAAAAAAATGTTACATGTGTATCTTCCCTTCTTATTATAACAATGTTCGGTAGGAAGAATTTTAAATCTTACGCAATCATTTTCCTTAATATATAGTTTGCAGTATATATTCATCACCCTTATATTATAAATTCATAATAATAAAATTTGTAATTATCTATTTGTTGTACTTAAAAAAAATGTCAATTTGTTATATTGTCATTAGGGGTGTCAAAATTGGCCCGGCCCGAAACCGGGCTGGGTTGCTAATTTTCAGGCCCGCAGCATTTTCGGGTCGGGCCGGGCATCACAATGTTAGGCCTGAAATTTTTCAGGCCGGGCTCGGGCCGGGCCGCCAATTTTCAGGCCCGAAGCATTTTCGGGTCGGGCCGGGCATCACAATGTTAGGCCTGAAATTTTTTCGGGCCGCCCGGCCCGAAATAGGTAAAAGCCCGCTGGGCTCGGGCCGGGCTGGGCCGCACATTTCCAGGTCCGAAAAATTTTCGGGCCAGCCCAGCCCGACTTTTCTTACAATTTTTTAGCCCGGCCCGGCCCGGCCCGATTATCCCAAAAAGCCAGACGGGCTCGGCCTGGCCCGGGAATTTGACAGCCCTAATTGTCATAATATTGGAAGTCGATGCTGCATAGTATATATGTAAATATTATATATATATATATATCGTTCAATCTGATTCATTCTATTATATTTTTTCACTGCAAGTAGATTTTCTAAGCTTTGGCGGCTATAAAATGAACTGTTTAGAGCTAATATGTTACAAATTAAAGATGTCAACTTATTTCGAATTGGGCAGATTGGAGTATGTGACTAGAAAATTGCAATATACTATGCAGATGTATGCGTGACAATCATCATAGAAGTTTATCCCATTATGAAGTCATCTCTTGAAGTTTAAAATAAAACCTGTATAAAGGTTATAATTATAAAGGAATTTGTAATAAGCTAAATTTTGTAATAGTGAGATAGTTTGGACGTGTGTAATTTCTAGTCAATTATTTTTTTTAGACACTAACTACGCTTTATTTAAAAATTAGGACATATTTTGCGGGCTTTTAGATTTAGGTCCAGGACAAAACTTTGTAAGGTTATCGTACTACATAAGTAACAGTAATAAATTAAATTTGTAGCCTACAGACTTTTGAATAGCTCCGAGTGCAGGCAAATGTTTCAATACTTCTCAAATAAACTTGAAATCACCGTAAACAATAGCTGCAGATTTTTCATGGAATCCTAAAAATCCACCGCCAAACAAATTAGTTGAACAAATTAATTGAGACAAAAAAAAAAGATCCAAAAATCACATAACATCCATTGAGATTAATATCATCGCTTAATTCTACAGTTTAAGCAGTTTGTTAAACCACTTCGATAGTTTTGTCTTCATGGCTTGATTAATTTGGTAATGCTTGATATTTTGGGGTTTGTGCTTTTCATTTTCGTCTTCATGAGTTGCGCTGCCGCTGGAAGAGTGGAGATCACCGAATTTATGGCGGCCTTCTAGTCGGCTTCGCCGTCTTCGCCGATGACCACCCATACAGAGGCTGTGCAGCTACAGATTTACATGGTGTTGGGGAGGTGGCCATCGGGCTATAAATTGTTGAGCGTGTTTTTCTTTCTTAAAAATGGGGCTATAATTATTGAGTTACTATTATTTATTTCAAATCTAATTCTTAGGATCATGGGGTAAAATAGTATTTTATTAATATTTATATTGATTTTTTTAGGAGTAGAGAGAAAAATGAAGGCTATATTTAGTTGGAGCTCTTTCTCTATCTAATTTTTGGCCCAAGTTATTAGTCAATATGGCCCATTAGATAGGTGAATTCAATGGAATGTTAAGTACGGTTTGGTTAAAAAAACAAGTTATATAGGACTCCCTCAAAAGATGTGGTGTATATTTATTTTGTTGTGAGGTATAAAATATTAGTTGAACCGTATTAATCTGGGACTAAGGGAGTATCATACAAAAAAAATTTAGTTCTTTATATATTAGAAAATAAAAAAATACAAAATTAAATATAAAGAATTTAGAAAATTAGGAGGTATTTTAGACATTGACCATCAAATATGGAAGTTACTAAAAATATAATTTCTAATCCAACTAATTTTATACTATATCCTTTTAATTTGTGATTTCATGGCAGCCTCCACATATTACCAATTGGTCCAATTCCAATTCCAATATTTTTTTGACACGACCTCTCAATTTCATTAGCGACAAAAGTTGAATCCCACAAATATTTTGCATTTTCCGTTGAGAAACAAAATTAAATACAGTAAATAAATGGGGATATTTATTCTCGCTCTCCTCTCCTCTTTTACCCCTCTCTCACACATTGTAGGTGTGACTGTGTGAGCGAGCGCTCGTTATATCCGCCCAAAAATCCAACGCCACCCTATTGTCTCTACTTCTATATACTATCTTCTTCTCCATCAATTTCACAACAACCAACAACAATGGCGGCCGCCACTGCCACAACCGCCACATTCGCCGCTGCAAACTTTCTCCATTCCTCCTCCTCAAAACTCAAACAACCTTCCTCTCTCCTCTTCCCGCCTACTAACCTCAACTCTCGCCGCCGCGCGCAACCCCTCCGATTCGCCGCCATCCCCAAAATCTCCGCCGCCATATCCGTCGGCGACAAACTTCCCGACGCCACCCTCTCCTACTTCGACGCCTCCGACGAGCTCCAGACCGTCTCCGTCTCCGAGCTGACCTCGAAGAAGAAGACGATCCTCGTGGCCGTCCCGGGGGCCTTCACCCCCACCTGCTCACAGAAGCACCTCCCCGGATTCGTGGAGAAGGCCGCCGAGTTCAAGGCGAAGGGCGTGGACACCATCGCTTGCATTTCCGTCAACGACGCGTTCGTGATGAAGGCGTGGAAGGAGGATTTGAAGATCGGGGACGAGATTTTGCTGCTGAGCGACGGCAACGGCGATTTCACTAGGGCAATCGAGTGCGAGCTCGACCTGAGCGACAAGCCGGTGGGGCTGGGAGTGCGGTCGAGGCGGTACGCCATGTATGTCGACGACGGCGTCGTTAAGATCCTCAATTTGGAGGACGGCGGCGCCTTCAATGTTAGCAGCGCCGAGGATTTGCTCAGCGCGGTTTGAGACAAGTAATCGTGACTGCGTTTCTTCTTCTTCTTCTTCCTTTTGTGCTGTGAAATTGAGATGAATTATGTTTCCTTTGTTTCATTTTGAGAAATAGTTGTAATCGGTGAAATGTTACTTGAAAATCTAATAAAGTGTTGTTTAGTGTTGATTGAATTGAATTGAGAAATGTGAGTTATGTTTGGTTGTTTTGGTTTAAGCTGGAGTTTAATTTTCACCTGTTCTGGTGTGATTCTGAATTGAGCAGGTTTAAAAAGTTCTTTAGAAACACAGGTAACAGGTTAGTTAGACAATGTAACGCACCTTAGTTGATAAGACGCCTTCAAATAGGGGTTCTCATTTTGCGCGCATGTTGTGAAACTCAAAAAAATGAAACACACGTTGAGTATTACTCCATACACTATAATTGTGCAAGAACAGAGCTCTCGTCCCTGCCAAAATCTGCAAGAACCCTAGTTCATACTGATGAATCGTTTATATCAATGCATTAATTTAGATTGGGTTATTTTCAACAGTAATAAGCTTATGATACATCAATATGCTCACGAGATTTCTCTATAGTTACTAGTGTTTCATCTCCTATTCTCGTATAAACTGTCTACCAGGTTAGCGTGCCATCAACACATGCGACGAAGTGTATTGGATGCACAAGTGCTTGTGAAAGAACTAGAAAAGGTCCCGTGTCTTGAGGTATACGGATATCACAAGCAAAAATCGTGTCGGGTCAAGTTAAAACCTACAGAGTAAAATCAAGTACCAAAAAAGCTGCCGGAGAAACATCAACCTTGCTCGTCAGCTCCCCTCTTCACAAATTTATAAACCCTCTCTTACTAGTCCAGATAGGAATTTTGTCAACATTCTGTGCTAGGGTATGTGGTATTAAAAAAAAATTAAGTGACCTAAATAATATCTGATTTAGGATAAAAGATAATAGTACATTCAAAGCAAAGCAGATTTAGTGAGCAAGGATGAAAATCTTGAATATTTTTTAATTTGCTATCGATAATCATTAGGATCTTGTTTGGTCTGAATGATAGGGACACCATCTTCTCTCCAGATGATTCGCTCCTCACATAATGCTGCGCATACCTCCACATATAATTTATGTTCCTGATTTAAATAAGAGTTATGCATTAACAATATGATAATATATAATCAGGATAAATAATTGTCACTATAATCAAGTAATATATAGTTGTGGAGTCTAAATTTGGAAACCTCATGAAGGACTCTTGCAGCTAGCTCCTCGGCTGTGTCCTTTGCAAGCACAGGAACTACCCTTTGAGCAAGGATACGGCCCGTGTCGTAGTGCTCGTCAACATAGTGAATTGTAGGACCAGAATACCTACATAGATACAAAGTGAACAAATAAAGAGGGAATCGAAAGCTTTATGACCAAAAAAGTTAACAAGGATACAAGAAAGACATACAAGCCATAGAATCTCAACGGCCAATGCAACATAATCATCATCGGCCATATTGAAGGACACTAGAAAACCAAATCGACAAATGTAATGACACAAAAAAGGTCATGTAACTTGTAAGAGCTTGTTTACTTTTGTGGATATATAATTTGATGGATTGATAGTTTAGTCGATACAAGGTTGGATATTGATCAAATTAATCAATGTATATCCTAGTGGTGGATAAATCATTTCCCATCTCTTAAGGTGGGATACACTATACATATCCTCCATTTAATCACTCCAAACCAAATTAATCAAGGGCCTTGGTTATCCACCATTTTAATATCATGCAAAGTAAACATCGGATATAGTTGGATAATTTGTACTAATCCACCCTTATCAACCTAAGTAAAAAAAGGCCTAAAAGTGTTGCTGAATCAGATTTGAATCGCTAATTGGGAGGGAGAAATAGAACACGTCTGCCCGAGAACAATCCATATCTTAACATAGCATACATCTTAAGCAAATTTGTTAGAGAATGCATCAATTTCCATCCATTCCATTTGAAAACGAAAAGGGAAGAAACAGACTCATCGGATAACGAAAACTGAGTGAAAACCGTAGGGGTTGGTTTTCGTACCTTGCTCCAGAAGCAATTACTTCTCTATGCACCTTCATACCATAATACCCTTTTCCACCAAATGCTGGAAGAAGAGAAGGATGTATATTCCATATGGCCTTTGGATAAGCCTTGATCAATTCAGCAGGAATAAGCTTGAGATAGCCAGCTAAAAGTATGAAGTCTACCTTGTAGGATCTGCACACAAGGAAGTACATTGCTGAAATTTGTGCACGTGTAACTGTTCGTATGACATAAAAGATGCAACCGAAAGAATTGAAGTCCAAGATTCATATCAATGCAGTAAATTTTGTAGAGATAAACAATAAAGGCCAACAAGCAAAAAGAACCAGAGAAAGTGCAGGACTTAAAACACCTTTTTTCCTCAATCATGAAACGATAAGTTAAGCGAATAAGCTTCTACTTACGACTACAGAAACAACAAATTACAACATGTCTAGGAACTAACTTGTTATATTACCCCAAAAAACTTGGAAAATTGAAGGAATGTAAAAAACCATCAAACTTGAAACTTGAATATTACCAGCCAAGGGTTCCCAATAGTAAAAAAGACATACTATATTTTTCAAACTATTTCGTTTGATACAAGCTTAAGTTTTTAGAGTGGTAACAAATGAAAATATGTGAGGAACATTTTATTTTAGCATACACCAAGAAAAAATGAAAAAATAACTCAGCCAAACCTTAATGCAATTACGAGATCCTCTGCAGAAAACACCTCTTCTGCGTCTTTGTCTTTCCTTTGAGGAAAAAGGATAATAGGAATACCCTTATCACGGGCATATTTTGCACCTCCACAATCTATCAGACATAATCGAAGAATTAAAGTCTATAAACCAGAAAAATGCACAAATAAAAAATCTAATACCAAAATAAAGTAACAATCAATCTTTCAAAATTCATGAATCGCAATTCAAGAATGCTGAACAACACCAAAATGTCTAACAAACAACATGAAAATGCATTTTTCTTAATTTGAGAATGCAATAAATAGCATGAATACCATGTTTATTGGTGACCAAAGCAACAACATCACCGTGTATGGAACCATTAAGAGTGGCCTCATAAATTGACCTGAAATTGGAGCCTCCGCCGGAAACGAACACCGCTAAATTTTTCCTTCTAACTTTGGATTTAGGCTTATCTTCCTCTGTAACAAAAACCCCTTTGTGTTCAATTTTCTCGACGCTACTTATACACCGGAAATTCCTCTTGGTGGTCGAAGAATTTGATTGGAACGAGCAACCAATTTTCATAGAAACGCCTATGGACGAAAATGCCTTTGTGAATACATGAGTTTTGTGGATTTCTGGGGAAGAAACAGCGCCATGAATATAACCTCGAAGTGTTACATTTTGGGCTTCCATTGAAATCGATATCGGCAGAAATACTATCTAAGGAAGGAGAAATTTGGTAGAATTAGAAAACAAAAAATTGAATTTGAAAGAGTGAATGCTAGAAGTCGATCTAGGTCGAAGAAACCGGCGGCCGGAATAGAAGCGGATAAAGGGAAGACGGCGGAGCAGCCGCCGCAAGAAATTGTTTTAGTGTTTACTGTGAGAACTGCACTAAGAAAAGGATTTGAACTTCGAAGGTAATAAATAAATTTAATCGTTTATTTTGTTCTTTTTCCAAAGTGTGGGTTTACTAGTTTATACATTTGTACAATATATATTATTTCTAAAAAAAAAGAAAAAAATATTAATAATACATTTTTCTGGAAAAAAAAATAGTGCTCACTTCATCCACGATAAATGTAGCATAATTTGTTAATTTTTTTTTGCTTACGTTCACTATAAGTGTAGCTCTTTTCATTTTAGAAAATGATCTCACTCACTACCATTATTTTAAACTTTACAACAATTCATTATAGTGGATTTCTTTTTCTATTCAAAATCAAACTATCAATCATTTCTTAAAATTCGTGTCAAATTCAAAGTGTTACATTTTTTGTGGAATGAGGGTTTGTTAGTGGATAAATATATTCTTAGTGGGCCAGGGCTAGATAACCAAAACTCCAAAGGCTGGGGTTGGGCTTAACTTATGGTTGAGCTCTAGGGACCTATAGCCCATGTTGATTGAGTTCACATATAAAGCTTAACAAATCACAAATAATATTAGGGAAATTCAATTCATGGTCTCATTAATTAAGATATAGAAATAATTTTACTTGATTATTCCCTAAAAAAAACAAATTTACTTGATTATTTTCCTTCTAAATTCTAATCCACCGCTATTTAAAATTTGGGAAAATTAGCATATACCTCCCTAACGTTCACATTCCTATTGTATTTACATTCCTAAAGAAACCTTTTGGGCTGCCAGTACCTTACGGTTTCATAAGTTGGACAAATAACCCCTCGCGTTAAACGGATTTATGACGTCGTCTATATTTTTTAATTTTTTAATTTTATAATATTCTTCTTTGAGGAATTTTACACATCCTTACTCTCGACTGAATCGAAGACATCGAACACCTTGTCTAGATCACCGCATTTGGAGTACATGTCGATCAAGGCAGTATGACAAGATCATAATTCAACATCATTCCTTCCTTCGTATACATATATCCAACCACCTAACTCTATCCCCCCAACTTCAAACATGCTGATAAAGTACTAACAAGAAAAAATGATTGTAGCTCATGTTGTGGTGGACGACAATGTCCATGAGTATAATAGGGTGAACGGTAGGAGGTATATGTTACTTTTCTCTTAAAATTTTAAACAAATGACTAAAATTTGTGCGCGCCCGACCCTAAATATTTAATTAAGCAATAAATTAGAGTTATTTAGAATTTAATATTTACATAATGATAATTTGATAATTCACAATTAAGGTTAGTAATTTATAGTTAGAGCTTAATTAGAGTGGATGCACATGAGTTTATCTAATATATCACTTTAATTCAACTCTTGTCTGTTTGAAATATTCCAATTCCAAATCTATAGGAATAATTCACACCAAAACCCATGTGTAATAATATTGGTTTTATTACCAACTACACCTAGGTGGCAAAATGAGCTCGGCCCGGCCCAATTTTGGGCCGGGTTGGATTTTAAAATCATAAGCCCGATAAGCTTTCGGGCCGGACCGGCCCAGTCCAAAAAGAGCAAAAGTTCGATAGGCTCGGGCCAGTCCGAAGTATTTGCACTATAAAAATTTTTTCGGATCTGACTGGGCTCCAAATATTTAAGCCCGATGAAATTTCGGGCCGGCCCGATCTGACCCGTTTTTTTTTTCAAAGCCCGGTAGTCTCGGGATGGCCCGACCCGGCCCAATCTTTTGCCAACTCTACACCTACCTAGTCGTGATATGATATGATATGCCATAATATATAATTTTGTATTCCGCTCCTAATTCACCTAATAACTTAGGCCACCTCACGTAACATTATATTTTTAATTAATAATTCAAAGAACAAAATATTTGACCTCCCTCAAATTAAAATCAGATGACCAACAACAAGTAATCCAGGTCTGTCATAATATGATAAGACGTGACAACGACTGAGATATTTTTTTATTATTATTTTTTTATTTGATAGAACGACTGAGATATTTTTAAGTAATTATATTCATCATATTCATCAAATTAACCTACATATCTTCAAATTTGGAACAATTTCTTCTCCAACCCAACACAAAAATCTTGCTCTATTATACATATTTGAATAGTGTTGCTTCAAATTTGGAGCAACAATATTCATTGCTCTACTCCTTTTATAATTGATTTTCTTGTTATAATTATTAGTCCTAGTTAATTATATTTATTATTTTTTGTGTTCTTTAATTATTTTGTTCCAAAATATTATGTTATATTTATATTTCTAAATATATTATACCAACATTAAAATTACATAAAATTATTTAAAAAACACAATTACATAAAATACAAGATAAACTAAAAATAAATTTAAAAAATATAATTACATAATAAAAGCATAACAATAACCCGGAACGTCCCACTCCATCTGAAAATAAAATCGGAATCATATCAAAAGTACTAGTGTTGACTTCTTTGGCTTGTTTCTGCTTTCAAATTATTTTGTTGCTCTGATCGGAAGTAATCGCATGTTTCAGGATCATCAACCGTGACTAAAAGTAGAATATTCTAAAAAATTCTATTTTTGTGTAAAAATATAGAGCAAACTGCTGGAGATGACTTGCTGATTTTATTGTATTTTTGTGCTGAAATAGCTGTATTTTGGTGCGAACGGCTGGAGATGGCATAAGCACAAAAGATATTTTAGCGATTCTTGAAGAAAAAGAAAAAAAAAAAATTGGGGCTGCTAGCCTGCTAGTAATATTCCGGGTCCCACAATCATAAAAGTAAAATTAGAAAATCCAAAATTCCTCTCCTACTCTCTTCTCTTCTCTTCTACTCTGCATTTCCATTCCATGAAATTGTTGCTCGCCACCATTTACGATCAAAATCCACCGAACTCGCCGCCATGGCCAACGATTCAGCAGAATCGAACGCCAAAGATTCGCACGCAATCTGGCAAGTCAACAAGGCCCGATTAGCTTCGATGCAGCAGAGAATCGCCGACACGCCGCGCATCCTCAGCCGCTCCGCCGGCAAGAGCTCGTGCTCCATCTTCAAGGTGCCGCAGAGCTTCATCGACATCAATGGCCGCTCCTACCACCCCCATATCGTCTCCGTCGGCCCCTTCCACCACGGCGATTCCCGCCTCCTCATGATTGAGGAGCACAAGTGGCGCTTCCTCGGCGCTCTGCTCAAGCGCAGGCAGATCAGCCTTGAAAATCTGCTCGAGGCCGTGCAGCCGCTCGAAGCTAGAGCGAGAGAGTGTTACTCCGCGAATATTAACTTCTGCGTCGACGAATTCGTCGAGATTCTGGTCGTCGACGGCTGTTTCGTAATCGAATTGTTCAGGAAATTTGGCGGAATCGTTGCTTTTGAAGCTAATGATCCGCTGCTGTCGCTGTCGTGGATATATTCCTTTCTGCTTAGGGATTTGATTCGCCTCGAAAACCAGATCCCCTTTTTCGTGCTCCAATGCTTGTTCGATCTGACCGAACTGCCCGGGGAGGAATCCGGTCCGTCTCTCCCCATTCTGGCGCTACGATTCTTCAACAACTCACTTCAGAGATCGGACGAATCCGTCGAGAAATTCCGCGACCTCGCCGGAAAACACCTCCTGGACCTGCTCCGGTCAAGCTTCATCCCGGACGGCTGCGCGGAGCCGACGGAGAGGAAGTTTACCAACACGAACGTGATCCACTGCATCTCGAAGCTCCGCCGCGCCGGAATCAAGCTGAAGGCGGCGGATGTTGATAGCTTCCTGGTGGTGAGATTCCGGCGCGGCGCGATCGAGATGCCGACGATCACGGTGGACGACTTCATGTGCTCGTTCCTGCTGAACTGCGTGGCGTACGAGCAGTGCCACCGGGCGTGCTCGAAGCACGTGACGACGTACGCGACGCTGCTGGACTGCCTCATCAACACAACCAAGGACGTCGAGTACCTCATCGACCAGAACATCGTCGAGAACTACTTCGGCACCGACGCCGAGATTGCGCGCTTCATCAACAACCTCGGCAAGGACGTGTCGTTGGACATCAACCAGTGCTACCTGTCGGAGCTGTTCAACGACGTCAACGGTTACTACCGGAATCACTGGCACGTGCAGTGGGCGAGCTTCAAGTATACGTATTTCAGCACGCCCTGGTCCTTCATCTCCGCCCTCGCCGCCTTCGTTCTCTTGGTTCTCACCGTCGCTCAGACGTATTTCACCATTGTGGGTTATGTTCGCCCTCCCGCCTAATTGACTCCGATTCTTCTGTTACAAATGGTGGTAGTGATCGATACTGTCTATGTAAGTTATACGGCCACATGTATTTTTGATCATTCTTATTCTTATTCTTATTCTTATTCGAGTTAATTTTTTTATTTATTGTAAAGATCAATATTGTTAGAGCGAACATTGAAATTCGTTAGCGTCAACAATTACTGATATTGACCTATATGCTAAAATGTTATTTGTTCGAGTTCGTCAAAACATTCTCTGATTAGTCGAATCTAAGGCTTGAACGACGAGAGTTTGAAAGTTTGCATTGCGCAAAAATTTACAGAAAGCTTATTTGCAAAAGGTTGAATGGTAGAGTATATTAGAGTTAATGGTAAAAAATGTCAATTTTCTAAATTCAAAAATAAAAAATGACCTTCAAAATTTAAAAGATAAATTATATCTCTCTTTTACTCTTCTACACCTACCCTAACCTCTCAATATCATATTCTCTCTCCTCTCTAGTTACACTCAGCCGTCCCCCCACCACCAACCTATTTTCTCTACTATATTTTTCTTCCCAACCCAACTTCTCTCTCACTCTCTCTTCTTCTCTTCTCTCAACCATCCACCTAGACGTGACCAAATTAACCAGAACCGCCGGAATCGAACCGAAACTGAACTGCCGGTTCCAATTCGGAACCGAGAACCGTATCGACG
Organism: Agastache rugosa; assembly: GCA_031470985.1. NCBI lineage: Eukaryota > Viridiplantae > Streptophyta > Magnoliopsida > Lamiales > Lamiaceae > Agastache > Agastache rugosa. The sequence goes on along the minus strand of CM062607.1, from coordinate 32,402,895 downwards.
GCGGTTCGATTTCGGTTCTAAAGTTGCGGAACCGAGAATAGCCGGTTTCGGTTCAGTTTCGGTTCCGAACCGCCGGTTCCTCCTATTTTATTTTTTATTTTTTTACGTTTTTATCTATATTTATGTTACAATTCATATTTATTTCACCTAAGTGTTACGTTAGAATGCACAAAATTATAATTAAACAAGAAAAAGTAGCAAAAAAACGAAAAAAATAATAATTACGGTTCCGGTTTGGAACCACCGGAACCGAACCGAACCGAAAGTTGCGGTTCTGATTTGGAACCGAAACCGATGTGATCGGCGGTTCGGTTCCGGTTTCCTTGGGATGGAACCGAAAACCGCCGGTTCGGTTCCGGTTCCGGAACCGAACCGAACCAAACCGCAGCCGCCTCTACATCCACCCTCCTCTCATATCTTCATTAAGGACAATATTGGTATTTTACTATTTTAAGGGCCAGAATTTGTGTTTTAAGTTTTGAGGATCATTATTTATCTTTTAATTTCAAGAAAAACTATTATGAGTTTTCCCTTTTATTATTATGCTCCATATGTCTTACACGTATGTTCCACCGAATGATTTATTGGTTTTAATATTTGTTTTTATGACGTCGAAAATTATGAAGTCGTATAAATTTATGTGAAAATTATATTGAACATTATAAAAATGAATTCCCGTCGTATAAAAATGACGTCGTATAAATTTATGTGAAAATTTATTAGAATATATAAAATTATATTGACACATAAAATCATTCCCGTCGTATAAAAATGAATCCATGTTGATTTTCGACGAGCAACACACTACTAAATCATTTATATGTCAAAATTATACTCTTCTATCTTTTATATATTCTAATAATTTTTTTTTCTCTTAAAATACCATATTTTGAAATTAAAAATATTTTATTTTTGATTTAGAAAATCTTTAGTTTATTTTGTTACTTCTTTCTCTCTCTTTATAGTATATTTTAGATATTGATTAACTAAGAAACTCATTTAGAATTTATATTTACGCACATGTCACTAATTCGTTTAAAATTAATTTTACTGTTTGTTCCCGTCTTAAACTCGTATAGTAATTTTATAAAGATAGATGATTTATAATTAAAGCTAATCAGTTAATTATAGAGATGAGATTTATTAATTAGATTTTAGTTATATTATTATAGATTATGCTATGAAAGATGATTGAGATTTGGAAAATGCCTTCGACCAATTATAAAATATATAAATATTATTACTATTTGGCCAAACTGAATTGGAGTTCATAAAACAAATAATTATTTATTTGGTAAACTTAATTATTGACCAAATTAATATTAGTCAAATTAAATTTCCTAATAAAAAATATAACTATTTATTGGGCCAACTAATTAATTGGCCAAATTAAACTTGTGGTGTAAATGATGAGAAAATACACATTGATTCTAAGTATTTATAGACTTTCCAATAGGTGGAGTTTCATTGAAAAAATGATGTGAAATAGAAGATTAAATTAGTATTTAAAATCTATTATTTTATGCTTAATAATTCAAAAAATGAAAAATTTAGATAAATAAGATTCGAGCGATTAGAGGGGTGCTACATAGGAGAGAGTTAAGGCGAATCCATTTTCGTTTATATAATAGATATACAAATAAATGAATGATGAACGGAAACCAAAAGGATTTCAAGAAAAAATGACGACTTTCTTTTAAACCAGAAAAAGAAAATTAAAAAAAAACAAATAAAAACCAAAAATCTTGTATACATCATATGCCATATTGATCTAGATAGCGATATTTAAATTTAGTCAAATTTTATAATTTTATTAATATTTAATTGTATTTAATCTGCATAGCGATCTTTATATTACGTATATTTATAATTCTATTTCAATGATGATGATAATGATGTTAAAATATTTTAAAACTCTTGGCCAATTATAAATATATAAATATTACTACTATTTGGCCAAACTGAATTGATGTTCATAACAAAGAAACTATTTATTTAGTAAGCTTAATTATTGACCAAATTAATATTAGTTAAATTAAATTTTCTAATTAAAAAAATACTATAACTATTTATTTGGTCAACTAATTAATTGGCCAAATTAAACTGGTGGTGCAAAGGATGAGAAAATACACATTGATTTTAACTTTCTAAGTATTTAAAAACTTTCCAATAGGTGGAGTTTCATTGAAAAAACGATGTGGGATAAAATATATAATTAATAGAGTAAAAATGTCAAATAGCCATTATGGATAGTCAAAATTAATAGTTGTCCAAAACTTAATTTATAATAAATTTTGTCAGATTTTGGGATTTTGGACAAATTTGCCCTTACCCCTCATTTCACTCTATTTCTCTCTCCTCTCCGTCCTTTCTCACCCGAAACACATCTACCATCCACCGCGCCGCTGCTGTCCATTCGCCGCCGCCGTCGTTCCATCCAATCACAACGTCGTCAATTCATAAACAGAAAATCGGAAATCATATTCATAAATTCCAGCAACGGTGCCGCCTCACAAACCGGCAACAAACGCCGAATCCCAGTCACAAAAATTCTAGATTTAAAAGTCGACGATTCACAAACAGCTAGTCGAGATCTGGGTGAGATTGGTACGAAAATGAATTCATTCGTACCACTCGTACCAAGTTATGGTACGAACAATACGAATGAGCTCATTCGTACCAAGTTATGGTGCGCCACTAGGTGGCACGAAGGGGGCGAATGATTTCATTCGTACCACTCGTACCAAGTTATGGCGCGCCATTAGTTGGCACGAACGGGACGAATGAGTTTATTCGTACCAATCATACCAAGTTATGGACCACAACTAGTTAGTACGAACAGGACGATTGAGTTCCGTTTGTACCACAGTTGCTGTGGAGATGAAAAAAAGTCACGCCGGAGAAGATGATAGGCAACCAAATAATAGATCTAGATAAAAATTTGCACGAAAAACTTATCTGAAAGACTCTCTATTTGTGAAGCATCATCGTTGGATTCTTTAGATCTCAAGTAGCAAAACAGATCTAGGCGGAATAGATCTGAAAATAGATCTAGAAATACACCCCCAATTATTTCCCAATTTCACTTACAATAACCACAAGTAGTCGCAAAATTCCACTTTGTTTTCAGCACAATTATCCTTGCAAAATTGTGTCTTCAATTTCCAATTGATTCTGTCTTTATCTACTTGAGTAGCATAACTTCATCAATCGAGAAATGGCTGAAGCTGTCGGAGACGTGCCGACGATTTCTTGACCAAAGCCGACGATTCAGGTGTCCCCTCGTCTGCCGAAGAAGACGATCGGAGGCGGTGACGGAAAGGAGGTGGTGGCAGTGGCGGTGGCGATGGTGGAAAGAAGAAGAAGAAGAAGATGGCAGAAAGAGAGAGAGTGCGGGAGAGAAGAGAGAGAAAAAATGATAGTGGGGGTGGTGGCGTAGTATATGTTTCTTTTTTTTTATTTAAAGGTTATTTTAGTCCATTAATACTAAAGTTGGACAAAATTTATAATAAATTAAATTTTTGACAACTTTTATTTTCAACTATCCATAGTGGCTATTTCACATGATAAATTCTAATTAATATTTAAATCTATTATTTTAGGATCTGATGTAATTGAACTTATAATAGGTTGGTTCTACTTACGTTAAAGGTGCATATTATTTTGTTAAATTCATATTTTTGGCTACATGCTAAATATCTCAATTCCCTTTTCAACGTTAATTATTATGGTAGGTAGGAGTTCTAATTATGGAACTAATAATATATTGGGATTTGATTATGATTAGAATATATATATATATAGAATATAAAATATGATAAATATTATTTTTTATTTAGAAAATTGGAAAATTTAGAAAAATAGGAATCGAAGAATTTGAGGGGTGTCACATAGAAGAGAATGCCCCGAATCTGTTTTCCTTTATATAATAGATTTTGAGAGCTGAAAACGAACTAGTATTTTGAAATTTATAAACATTAGATAGGCCAACTATTATTAATCGCACATGAAATTTGACTGCATGAATAAATATATTATCATAATGAATATATAATCACATTTCCGTGTCTGCTGTCAGACATACCTAACGTGATCTTTTACATTTGATTATAAAAATGAGTTTGAAAGTTCATATGTTGAAGCTCGATGACCATTATACAAATTAATTACTATGGATATGCGTACAAAATATATCTATGATTTCAATTGTTCAACTAATCACATATATATTGTCCTAAATGGTAAACACTATCAAATTTTATAACTTTCACTTTCATATTTAATTCAATCTCATATTTCACTTTCACAAACGGACTAAACAAAAAAAATATGATTCTCATTTCGCAACACTAGAAGGACTGAATCTAATATTGAATCAGTTAGTTATTCGTGAGTCAAAACACTCTTCTAATAATGCAAATGTGCTTAAAATTTGTAAAAGTTGGAGGATTAAGCAGTCTGACTAATCAAAAGTCCCTTAGAAAGAAAGAACAAGTTGACTAATTAACCTTAATTTGAATTAGTAAAAGAGTTAGCAACTTTGATTAATTAGTCAACCAATTAATCTCCAATTCCATCCACATGACAGGAATGTCCCTCTCTCTTTCTCTCTCCCCTCTCTAATATATATATGTACGTAGGTATTTATATATATGTATATCCACAAACCACAATCAAAATCCATATTCAGACATCAAAACCTTCACACAAACACAACAATTAATATTCTCAACTATATTTTTCTCTTCATCAAATCAAGAAAATATTTTTCTTGAATCCAACAACACCAAGCCAAGCGATTCATATATATTAGCAAAGAGATATGGAAACATATGGCAAAGTTTTCTGCTCGAGCCCATCAATGGCAGCTGAAAATAGTTACTCGTTCCAATTTCCTCAAAGAGCAGAAGAAAACTGCAGGTGTAGAAGCTGCTACGAATATTCAGAAGAAGAAAACTGGTCCGCCATTGATGACAAAGATGTTTGGGAAGGATTCTTGAAAGAACTGAACGAAGAAGGGCATGAGATGATGAAGAAATTTGTTTCCAAGGCCGAAGAAAATGTCAGAGAAACGTGGCACCATTTTAGGGGAAAGCCTGCAGCTTCACATTTGCTGGAAAAGATTGCAAGAAAAATAGGTAAAGAGAGAGAAGGGAGTTTGGTGATGAGAGAGAGAGGTGATGATCATTTGCAGGGAGAGTTTAAGAATGAGAGATTCAAAGTGAAGACTATGAATGATGGTTCAGGAGTAGTTAAGGAAGACGGGAGAAAGTAGAAATTTGCAAAAAGAGGACAAATTAAATAAAAAAGAAAGATTTTGGTTGTATTTTTTTTTTTTCAAGTTGTTGGTTTATTCTTTAATTTACTTGGTTTCTTATACGGACTATTATATATCTCTCTTTAAACTATAGTGTAAGTTTTTATTGTAACTTAAGTTTGTAAACGTTATTCAGTAATGATAATAACAACGTTGGAGATATATATATTGATATTGCTTTGATAACAACGTTATTCAGTAATAATTTGTTGAAACCGTTGGGGGTGGAAAGATTAATGCTAAATAAGGTGAGTAATTGATGGCCATGGGGGATTATGAGAACATCAAAAGAATATAAAAAGTTGCATGTTTTGAGAAGTGATGATCTAACATGATATTTGGTAAAGCTCATTATGAAATTTGGAGCCCAGAATTAAACCATACACTTACACATGAAATTTGGCAAAAACTGGTTGCATATGATTTCACACACACATCTAACTAACAAAATTTCTGCTGAATTCGACAAAAAACGATACATTTTTGGTGGTATTTTTAGCATAACAAATTACTTACAGAGGCCTGCCAATTCTTGGGTGCACCTATCTTTGTCGTAGTAAAAAGCTACAAAAAAATTTCAAAATGGATAGGCAGTCTGCCAGAAGTATTGGAGATGATGGACTAAGGGTTAAACTGAAGCAGTAAAATGGGGAGAGAGAGAGAGAGCAAAGTTGAGATGATGCCATTAACAAGAAAGCGATCATCCCAGAAGCAAATATGTAACTTAATATGAAAAAAAGGAGGAAGGAAATGGTATGTCATCTCAAGCATCACCAGAAATAAATTCCACTAATATAACATCATCTTCTGTAGCCCACTCCACTTCATCAAAGAGGGCATCATAAAGCGGAGGCAGAAGCTGAGGTGGGAGATTTACACATCTAAAAGACCAACATCTTGCACATGTTCTTCAACTAAAGACTTGAGTTTAGCTATCACATCTATATCCTGGCACACTTTAAGCAAGTGATCATTGAGCTATCCTGATAGAAACAAAAATACCATATGTTAGAAATCAACTTAAATAATTGTTTCCAGACGACGGATATGCATAGTGTTTGTGTAATTTGGCCTTCACACAAAACCCAACATCGATGAAAGGAGACATATATAATTGAGATATATATTTTTTGGAAATTAGGAGTGAAGGAGGGAATAAATAAATATAATTATACTTAAAAAAAAAAGGCAGATGCTTGCCTTATATACTGCATCATCTTCATCGTTCTCAATCTTGACTACAGTGCCAACAGTCGTCTGGCCTAATATTAAGTAAACAAAGCCACTCAGATCCCACTGTATATTATCAAGGTAAGTCTGCAGGAGGACCTTCACCCCATGGAAGTCACTAGGTTTTGGATCAAAGAAGACAAAATCTGCTTGAACATCTCCCTTAACAAACAAACAAACAAACAAATTAATTGATCAGGATATGTAAAGGGAAAACACATTCTAACTTGTATGAATTTACAGCAATCAAATGAAAGTAGTGTTGAGATCGATGATGGCGACCAAACCAACCTCAAATTCTTCATCATCAGAAGAGTCAGACAGCCGGATTTTATCTTTGTCATGGTTTATGAACCCATTAGCTATAGACTAGCAAACAGCATTAAATAACAATTCCCGAACTTTTTGACAGCTCTGGTGATTAGATACATAAGAATATTATCAGAAAGCCAGTCTGATAGCAGCATATGTTTATGCTAATGACTACAAACTTATACTATATTTCTTGGAGTTATAGTTATGCTTTGGCCTTGTAAGTTCATTGTGGGATAAATGCATAGAGATGAGATGCTGTTTTATGTAGAGGGACATTGTTTATCAACATTAACACGTTTTTTATTGTTATTTTTATCAACATTGACATGCTTCTTTTATGTTTATGCTCTGGGCTTGTAATATGGTTGTGGGTCGGTTCGGCAAGCGGTAAACCGAAAATTCAGGCAGCAACTATTTCTTCAATCTTCATCGAGATATCATGCACTTCGAAAACCTCGGGTTGGGGGCTTGCGGCGACCGAAGTCTGGGCGGACGGCGGGCTACCGGAGTCTGGGCGGCGGAAGGCGGCAGGCGACGCCGCGGAGAGGTGGAGGAGAGTCTTCTGATTCTCAGAGAGAGTGTGTGCAGTGTGTCTTTGTTTTCAGTTTTCACTCTATTTTTAAATTTTGAGTATAATAATTAATTATTAACATATTAATATTATTTAATTTATTAATTACTAAATTTCAGTTAATTTCGGTAAACCGTCCCGTAGTCGGTTTATTACCGAAACCGTAAATCACCAAATATTATTCTGAAAATCGTACTGTTCACCAAAAATTTCGGTTACGATTAACCGCTAACCGTTCGGTTATCAATAATTTAGTTATTTATCGAAAAACCGGGACTGTATTTCCATCCCTAGATACAGGGAAAACATGATATGAATCTTCATAATTCAACATAAATTTCTTTTACTATCTACACTTGAAATTTTATACTCCACGCCAATTTTGCAGATGAGAAGATATACCACATTTGTCAAGTTCCAATTTTAATTTCTCAAAATCCAGCTTCACATTCCCTTAAAAAAAAAAAGATCCAGCTTCACATGATTATAGTTTGATTTTAAAATATTTATTGGTGGTAGATATAGGGATTGGCTTCGTACTCCTAGAACAACATTCACCCTCTGTAATAAGTCCAACAAATCTAAGGTGCGGTTGCGCATATTAATGACGCCTCATGAATGTATTTGCATAATAAATTAAATTTTGTATTATATATATAACTCACCGCATGTATTTTTAAGTTTGTTTAAAAAAAAGAGATTTATTAAAGTTGTAATTTTGAATCAAGAAATCCATTGAATTATCATATAAAATATCAATACTTTGGAAGATCATACAACAAGCTATAATTTTTTTAACTGAATCAAAGTATGTTTTGGTCTCTTGGTAGACTTTTCATTTTTTTTTTTGGGGGTGAATCTGAGTAAATCATGGTTTTCTCATGTTTCTTTTTTTATTTCCGTCTAACCAATAAAAATATCAAGAACCAATAATTTAATTTGAATATGTAAAGTCAAAATCTTTAATACAACTAGATTCATAGAGGAGTCAAAATACTCTCCTAAAATTGCAAGTGCTGTAAGAAATTAGTAAGAATTGGAGGGATTAATTAAGCAGTTTGACTTGGTAAATTGAAGAACAAGTAATACTACTACGTAACTTCAATTTGAATTGGTAAAAATAAAATCGAATAGTTCCCAACTTGGATTAGTCAACCCGATCCAACCCAACCACACGTACTAAATATTAATTGCTCTCTCTCTCTCTCTCTCTCTCTCTCTCTCTCTCTCTCTCTCTCAGTAGTATATATATATATATATGTGGGCATGTATTCACTATCCAAATCCATATTCAACATCAAAAACTTACACAAACACACAAGTTCTAAAACAAATACTCCAATACAGAAATTCTTTAACTTGATTAATCCCAAGAGCACCAAACGATCCATACAGAAACTAATTAAGATGGAAAGATTTGGCGAAGTCGTCTACTTTAGCAGCAGCCCGCAACCATTATATCATCATCAAGAATCAATAATGGCAGCTGAAAATAGTTTCTTCTACCAATTTCAAGACAGACCGCAGCAAAACTGGTACGACGAATCACAAGAAGAAAGCAGCTGCAGCTCCATGAATGATGATGATGATGAGGAAGAGGATGCTTTGGAAAGATTCTTGAAAAAACTCGACGGAAAAGGGCATGAAATCATCAAGAAATTGGTTTCCAAGAATGTCCCGTTGGAACAAGTATTCAGAGGAAAACCTGCAGCTTCACGAATATTGGAAAAGATGGCGAGAAAAGTGGGTTTAGAGAGAGAAAGAGAAGGGGGTTTTGTGAGGAGAGAGAGAGGTTTAGATGTTGGTGTTATTATGCAGGAAGAGTTGAAGAATGAGAGGTTCAAAGTGAAGGCTATGAACATTGTAGGTTCAGGAGTTGTCGAGGAAGAGGAGAGACGCTCCTAATAAATAATCAATTATTATTATTATTATTATTATTATTATTATTATTAAATAACTTTATGTTTTAATTTATAGGTATATATTTTAAAAATAATTTTATATTTTATTTGTGATATTGTTCGCGTTAATTATTAATCAAACTTAGAAAATAAATTTTATTTCACATATTTAAATTTAAATTTGTTTAGAATTTTTCTACATGTTCGTCCTAATCTCAGTTAAAAATAGTGACTTTACTGTACATATTTGTCTCAAATCCGTTGAGTAATACTCGATAAAAATTTGAACACTCCAAGTAAAATTAATTAAAATTAGTAAAAATAATTCTTTCTATGTTATTTGAACCGTCTCGTTGGTTTATGCTAAATTACTCGACAAAAATATAAACAAAGTTATATATATGAAAATAAATTAATTATTGCACAAAATATCAGAATAAAGGAAAATCGGAATGGAAAACCGAGAAATTATTTTATGTTATAATTTATATAAAGAAATTTAAAAGTAACTAAACTAAACATATTATTAAAAGGTAAATTTATATTTATAATTCCCGTCTAAAATGTATATGCTCGTATGTGTTTCAAACCCGATTTAAAAATGATTTTGCTATTGTTCTCGTCTCAAACTCGTATACTAATACCCCATAACAATCCAAATCTATTAAAATTTATAAACATAAGTTGTTACAATCACTGACTGAGTATCCATCTCAATAAAAACTCGAATATTATAAAATAAATATTAATAATAAATATTATAAATAACAAAAGATAAAAATGCGAAAAAAATTCACAAGACATGTCGATTATTGTTCAGACGATCCATTTAGAATTTATATACTCTTACATGTCTCAAACCTGATTAAAAAGTAATTTTACTACTCGTTCTCATTCCAAACCCGTATAGTAACACTAATTATTCAAACCCGTTTAAATTTATGAAATATCTAAATAATCAAAAGTTGTTACAAAATATAATAGGTTATTCGTCTCATTAAAACCAGAACTATACATAATAAACAATAATAATAAATAGTATATTTAATGTTAATTTATTCAAAACAATTAAGAAGATAATAAACCGAGAGAAGGTAAATTTAGTTATAGTATTTATATGAAAACATATTCTCAATATAGTATTAATTAGGTCAATTCACTCGATTTTCGGGCTAGCTTTGTAGGATTCGGGTATATGTTTACACCTTCAATTTTTTTTGTTCTTTTCTTTAGCTACATATCCCACATTTGATTCAATGTATATATTTTTATAGAAAGCACTAATCGAATTTTTAGAAAAACACGAATGAAAAATAAAAAGGATTCCATATAGACATGTTAATTAAATATATTTATTTAGTCTTCATAGGGATTTCATTTACAAATTTTCTATAGATTATTATATATGAATTAAGAAAGTATAAAATAAGGGTTTATAAGAATGCATTCCGAAATTGTTATTATTTTAATATGGATAATAGAATAATTTAATTAAATAGAGGGAAAGATAAATATGAGATGTGATTAATAGATAAACATGTGATATTTCAAGAATATGAAATTAATAAAAATAAAAATTAGAATATATATGAATTAAAATTAGACAAATTACCAGAATAAAGGAAAATCTGAACGGAGCACCGTGGATGAGGCAGTTTTATTTTCGTATTAGTAATAGATTATATTATTATTTCTGTTGGGAAAATTATAAGGTTTCGATTTGATACCAAAACCCAACTGATTCTCCAACCGAATAGATGATCGCGCCAACCTAAATAATGTTTTCCAGCTCGCCTGTTTGAGCCTTAGATGTTCTAGGTTTAGAGGTTAAGGAAGCGGAAGACAGCAGTCGACCCAGCTGTGTCTACAGTTGGAGTCAGCTAGCGGAAGACAGCAGTCGACCCAGCTGTGTTCACAGCTGGAGTCAGCTAGCAAAAGACAGCATGCGTCAACCTTCAGCTGAGTGATCCAGCAGAGCCTGATCAAGCTGAAGAGAATTCGAGCTGAGTTCAAAACACAGCTGGTCCAGCTGTACAGAACAAAGGAACTATCTCTGAAGACTCCACGTCGAGACGGTCCGGCTACGAATTCAAAAGCCGGCTCCAAAGGCGAAGATCCCGGAATCGAGAGGAAGTCAACCTACCTCGACCAATGAGGATCGCCAGATCGGCATCCTAGACTTCGTAACCTAGGATGTGACACAAATGAAGACAGGTGCAGATACGCCCAACGGCAGATCTTGTATTTAAGAAGAGTAGGTAAGATTCAAACGGCTCCTCCAACGGCTAGTCTTGAATCTCTACCTATATAAACCCGTCTTCAACCTCAGGATCACATACGAAAAACTCTCTACAAGCTTTCATTTTCTGAATTCATTATTCTTTCAAAAGCTCCCAAGCAGTTCTACATAGATCAAAGAACACTTTATCTTAAAGTGTTTCTAGTTAAGAAACTGCTTAGTTTTTCGTCTGTTCCCTAGGCCAAACTAATTGTATATCTAAAGCCTAGATTTCGAACGAGTTCATCTCTCTCTGAAGTTCTTAATTGTAAGAACTCGTTCACAGTTGGAACCCCATACCCAAACCCAAACCCAGAAAGGTTAGGTAAAGGTACGCTTGCTCGAAGCGCGTAATTCGAGTGGATAGGTTCTTCAGTACCCGCAAACTGAAGGTGTATAGGCTTGACGGTGCCCGCAACCGTTGGAACACAGCTCGGGTTAGAGTTGTGAAGTTGCTTGGTACTTGGAAACCAAGTGGTAGTGGATTACCAGTGAACCTGGTCGTGGACGTAGGAGGTGTTACTCCGAACCACGTAAAAACTCGCGTGCTTCTATCTCTCTCTCTTTACTTTTGCTTTATATTCAGCTGTGTACTAACGCCTTCATATCATTGCATACTTGCTCAAAACTGCACACACAGCTGATCTCCAAAGACAGCTGTGTCTCTCGAAAAGTTGCATAATCTGACTAAGCTGAAAACTATAAGTTAATATTTTCAAACTGAGTTTTTCTAAGTAACTGAGCTAAGTTTTCAAACCACCACTTTCCGCACCGCCAGCTGAGTTGTTTACCCAGCTGACCCTCCCCAAATTTGGATCAATAACTGAGCTCTCACTCAACTCCGTTTTTAACTTGACAAAAGTTTAGAAAAATCTACTTGGTGTATTCACCCCCCCCTCTACACCAAGTACCCAGCTCAGGGACCATCAATTGGTATCAGAGCAGTGGTTCAAAAGACCACCGTTTCTGTATCAAGAGATCTCTCTTGACACTCTGCGTCAGTGGTCAACTGAACAGATCCGTTTTTCAGAAAAACTCACTCTAGTGCATTCTGTACATCTCTTCATGGATTCCTATCTTAACAGGAACCTTCCCAACTTCTCAGTTGATGATTATGCAATCTGGAAATTCAGATTGAAAAGCTTCCTGTGTGCGCATCACGACATGATGTGGGACGTCATTTCAGACGGACCCATCCTTATTTATAAATACGGAAATGAACTTGTACCTGCTCAAGAAGGACAACCAGAATACCGGCCAACTCTCAAGCCAAAGAAGGAATATTTTTCCGAAGAGCGAAAGCAAGCTGGTCTGGACAGCTTCGCAAGGAATACCATCTCTTCAACAGTCTCAAACGCCTACCTGAGCAAAATCATCAATTGCGAGACAGCCAAAGAGATGTGGGAAACACTCGCCAAGCTATGTGAAGGATCAGAAGAGATCAAAGAAAACAAATTCACAATAGCATGCCAAAAATTTGACAACTTCAAGCAGCTAACCAACGAGTCCATCGAAGCGATGGAGCTAAGGTTCTCAAACATAGTCATTGAGATAGAGACAATCAGAACTGGGAAGTATACCCAGAGGGAAAAGAATCTAAAGGTTCTTTCAGCTCTTTCAGCTAAATGGAACACTTACAAGGTAGTTCACCAAAGTCGAAGTGACTTGGGTGATCTATCTACAGAAAGATTGTTCTCACTCCTTAAAGCCAACGAGTACAACTTGAAGATCACTCAAGAAGAATCTTCAAGCAGACAAAATGACGGAGAACTCACCCCAGCTCCAAAAGAAATAGCTTTCAGAGCCAACTCTGAAAAGTCAGCTCATGCCAAGACAGCTGAGTCCTCCAAGATGAAGAAGGACAAAAAGGATATGAGCAAAGAGGAGCTACTCGAAGAAATTGCCATGATGGTGAAAAGTTATAACAGACTCAACACCAGCAAGGGCAAATACAAGAAGTTCTTCAGGAATTACAGAGATAAGTACGCAGCAGCTGATGAGAAGTCAGCTGACAAACGAACTGAAGAAGGTTGCTTCAACTGCAAGGAACCAGGACACTACAGACAAGATTGTCCAAAGTTGTCCAAGAAAGATAAAGACCAATTAAAGGCAAAGGCAGCTGACCGAAGGAGAGCTTATATTGCTGATGAAGAATCAGAGTGCAATAAAATGGATGAAATGCCATTTTCAGACTCGGAGGAAGAAGCCCTGATGGCCAATCATGAACCTGATTGGGATACTTGCTTTATGGGACAAACAGACGGCATTGATGAAGATGAGGTTGCAAGGAATCGACGCATCTCTGAGGAGTCGATGAGAATGCTTTGGTACTTGGACAGTGGATGTTCCAAGCACATGACGCACCTAAAGCATCTACTCCAGGAGTATATTGAGCGTACAGGTCCACAAGTAACATTTGGTGACAACTCCAAAGGCCTAACCAAAGGTTATGGTACATTTAAAACTAGAAATGTTATAATCCCAAATGTTTCTTTTGTACAAGGATTGCAACATAACTTGCTTTCCATTAGCCAATTCTGCGACAACGGTTTTTCTGTCAAGTTTGATGCACAGGGATGCACAGTGAAGCACAGGGAAACCAAGCAGATACTCCTAAGAGGGAAAAGAGAAGGAAATATGTACTTCGGCGATCGGAATGAAGCCCTCCGGAGACTTGTCTTGTATCAAAAAGCGACAATGAAGTCGGTGGCATGGCGAACGGGCGAATCATCTCAACTTCAAGACAATCAACAAGGCGGCTAGGAACCAGCTCGCTAATGGAATTCCGGATCAAGTATATGACAAAAGTCATATGTGCGGCGCGTGTCAACAAGGAAAACAAACAAGAATTTCATTCTCTCTCAAGCCGACTCGTCAATCGATCGAGTTCTTCAACTTCTTCACATGGATCTTTTTCGTCCGGTTACTCCAAAGAAGCTTCAATGGCGAGAAAATATACTGCGAGTCGTTGTGGATGATTTCTCAAGATTCACTTGGGTATCTTTCTTGTACCGAAGAGCGAAACGAGAACTAAGCCGCTGTCCTGCTGGAAAGATTATCAACACGAAGGAGTGCAAGATAATGGCAATAAGATCGGATCGTGGAACGGAGTTTCTAAATGAAACTATTTATGATTTTTGCGAGAAGAACGGAGTTCAACACCAAACATCTGCGGCTCGCACACCTCGGCGGAATGGTGTAGCGAACGAAGAAACGAACTATCAAGGAAGCGGCTACCTCAATGTTAGCTAGCTCGCCATTCCAAAGAAGTTCTGGGCTGAAGCAGTCAACACAGCTTGCTTCACTCAGAATCGCTCCTTACTCACATCAAGACAAGGAAAGACACCGTATGAGCTATGGAACAACAGAATACCATACATTGGATATTTCAAGGTATTCGGATCCAAATGTCACATTCTCAATAATGGGAAGACACAGCTCAAGACGTTCGACGAAAAGACAGACCGAGGAGTATTCCTTGGTTACTCCGCTGTGAGTAAAGCATACAGAGTCTTCAACAGAAGAACTCAAACAGTCGAAGTAACTCCACATGTTACCTTTGACGAATCCTCCTTCGAATATAGAGATTCTATCAAACGAAGAAGCGAAGGAGAATCTTCAAGATTGATCCAGACAAGGGCTCAAGAGAATAGAATCAGGAATCTGGCCGAACCATTAATTTGGGACAATGAGCCAGAGGAGGAAATTCAAATCAACCAAGAAGCTCCACCAGCTGGAAATCAAGAAGAAGCTTCAACGCCAAATCAAGGGGGAACATCATCAGCTGGAAATCCAAACACAGCTGAGTCCCCAGCTCCATCTCCAGCTGAGCCTCTACAGACATCTCAAAATCCAAATCAAAGAGAGCCAAACTCTCAAGACTTAACATCAGAACAACTCCAAGACAGACGAAATTTAGCCTCTTCAAGCATCAATCAACTGGAAGAAGAAATTCGTAAGAGGAGAAGATGGATTGAAGATCATCCATCATCGGCAATCATTGGAGAACCTTCGACCAAGTCAAAACCGAAGCTCGAGTACTCGAAGCTTCATCGGATCATCAAGAGGCAACTGATACAGCTCAACTCTCAGTAGAGCTAGAACTGACGGTCTATGATGATGACACAGCTCTAATGGCGTGTTACGTAGCTCAAGTACCAGAGCCTCAATCAATTCTCGAAGCTTTGAAGAGTGTGCCTTGGACAAATGCCATGCAAGAAGAGCTGAACGAATTCCTCAGAAATTGTGTCTGGGAATTAGTCGACAGACCTCAAGAAGTCAAAGTCATAGGACTCAAATGGATATTTAAGAACAAGTTGGATACCCTGGGAGTCGTCATCAGAAACAAAGCTCGACTCGTTGCCAAGGGCTACACTCAGCAGGAAGGAATTGATTTCGAAGAATCTTTTGCTCCAGTAGCACGATTGGAAGCAATCAGACTATTTCTCGCCTTTGCAGCACATCACAAATTCAAGGTCTATCAAATGGATGTGAAGTGTGCATTCCTAAATGGGGAAATCAAAGAAGATGTCTACGTTGAACAACCTCCAGGATTCGAAGTAGAAGGAAATAAAATCTACAAACTAAAGAAGGCTCTTTATGGATTAAAGCAAGCACCTCGAGCTTGGTATGATACTTTGTCAAATTTTCTAATATCCAAAGGATTCAAGAAGGGCTCAGTAGACAGAACTCTCTTCACCATCAAGTCAGGAGAAGATATCCTGGTTGTTCAAATCTACGTAGACGACATCATCTTTGGATCAAGATCAAGCTTCTTATGCCAAAGATTTGGAGAGATGATGTCAGAGAAGTTCCAAATGTCCATGATGGGAGAAATGAGTTTCTTCCTAGGACTTCAAGTCAAGCAATCTTCAGAAGGGATCTTCATAAATCAATCCAAATACGTAAAAGACTTGATCGCCAAGTATGGAGTTCAATCAAGCAAAACTGTAAAGATTCCAATGAACACCAACTGGAAGATTGAACACAGGGCGAAGGGAAGTCAGTTGATTCCAGCAAATACAGAGGGATAATAGGATCCCTGCTGTATCTAACAGCAAGTCGTCCAGACATCTCTTTCGCAGTCGGTGTGTGTGCCAGATTTCAAGTTGATCCAAAGGAAGCACACATGCAAGCAGCCAAGAACATTCTCAAGTATCTCAAAGGAACTCAGAATGTTGGGGTACATGGTACCAGTGAAGACAATCTACAAATTGGATACTCGATTCGGACTTCGGCGGAGATCGATTGGACGGAAAATCAACTTCGGGAACTTGTCGGTTCTTAGGGAGTAAGTTGATCTCATGGTTTTCAAAGAAACAAACATGCGTCGCAACTTCCACGACGAAGCGAGAATATATGGCCGGCGGAAGGCTGTGCTCGCAAATTCTCGTGAAACATCGAGTGGATGACTATGAAGTGAAAACTGGACAGGTTCCAATTTTCTGTGATAGCTCAAGTGCGATTGCCATATCAGAGAATCCAGTACTTCACACAAGATGCAAGCATGTAGACGTACGACATCATTTCATCAGAGATCACGTAGAAAAGAAGGATGTGATTGTTGAGAAAATTCACACGAACATACAATGGGTGATATTCTCACAAAACCGGCGATAGAAGCAAGATTCAAGCTGTGCGGATTACTTGGACTTCTCAACCCGGACGATGCTTCACCAGTGAGAGCAAACGAACCAGTGAACGAACGGAACCCAGTGAACGAACGAACCAGTGAATGGAAGCATACCCAAATGAACGAGACCAGTGAACAGTAACGACCCAGCTGAACGGAAGCAGACCCAGCTGAATGGAAACATACCCAGCTGAACGGAAGCAGACCCAGCTGAATAGAAGCAGACCCAGCTGAACGGAAGCAGACCCAGCTGAATCTAAACCAGATGCTGAAAGGAAAAGATTATTCGGTGAGGAATTGAACAGTGGAACCACGATGACCCAGACACCCACTCAATGAGGTATCGAGTGACTACAATGATCAGCTGAGAGGTTTGAAATAACTTTAATTACACCTACTCAATCTGTTTTCCGTCATTTCACATCTTGTCATTTCTAATCAATATTAATTAAAAGTCTGCAAAGAATTAACTAATGGGAGAATCGAGGCAAAAGTCAAAGCGCCTCAACCGTTTTCTCTCGCGCATTAAATTGACATGACGCGAGAATCACTCCCAGTCGTAGATCTTCTTATCATCAGACAAATCTTGATCGTCCATTCTTTCAAGAAATCTCTTTAAATATGCTAGAAGATATACGCATCAAAAGTAGAAAGTTTTTCGTTCTTTCTTAATTCCATCAATTGGTATTGTTTGTTTCTACTAACAAAAGATGCAGAAAAAGAACATGGAATCCAGAAAGATGTCTCCCAAAGCCAATCGGACACGAAGAATCATCAAAGCTTCAAGATAAGAGTTGCTTAACTCTCGGGAACCTCAAAGAAGACGGAAGTCCGAGAAGAAGGTGAAGCCCATCGACGAGAACCGAGCCGGCGCGGTGAGAGGCGCAAAGCTCAAGAACGTCATCCACCGGGAAGGTGCGAGAAAACTTTGCGGGAATGACAAAGGAAAAAGACCTCCTCCTCGGCCCAGAGTTTGCTTCTCTCATCTCAAAAGAGAGAACGGGACACACAACTCCCTGGGATGCAAAAATCAACGTCAACAGTCCTGGACCAGATGTTGATGAAACCGGAGTACTCAAGAGCAGTCATGTCAAAGCTCTTGCTCTGCCACAGGAGGCACAGAAAAAGATGCAGGAAACAAAGCAGCATGCATCTAACTCCATCCCAGCTGGGAATCGGAAACAACTTGAGGAGACAAAATATACTGAAGCACTGCCTTCAAACCGAAGACTCAAGTCAAAGGTGCTCAGTCGATCGAGAGAAGCCGGTGACATTATGAGAGAATTCGTAATCACTCTCCGAGGAGCAGAAGGCCCACAAGCGGTCGTTTCTTTCGGTGGAAGAGAAGTTCACGCCCCTGCTTGAACATAATCATCACCAACACCGCAACGGAGTATTCCAGCTGAACAACCAAGCTTAAACCCCATGTCAGATGGGATACTTCAACCGCCTTCTCTTCAGTTTCCTTCAGCTCCACAGGGACACCTTCTTCGAGATCTTTCAATAAAAGATGCTCAAGTTCCTGCACCAAGCTCAAATGAGAAACTTCACCCAGCCAACGATCTCCTGCAGCTGGATGATGATGATATGAGCTGAAGACAACTCCCTCAAGTGCTGTATCAGACTTTCTCATTCAATCTAAGAAGTCTGAAGAAGCAAAAGTTGCAAGGAATGAAGATTGTGCCCGACTCAGAAGATGATATCTACCGTGCCAACTCATCCCTCCAAGCACTCAGCTGGACTGCCCCAGCTGAATCAGGCCAAGGACGCTGTGTCTGCAACCACAGCTGAGGCTAATGCAACTGAAGAAGGGCCAGCTAATACAACAGCTGAGCCACTAAGACTCTAAACCTCGCTGCTCAGAGCTGAAAACCACAGTTTCGCCAAACTAAAACATCGCAACAGCCGATGGTGAATATCTCCCACCCTGTTTTGATCATGCCAAAAAGGGGGAAGTAAGGGAGAAGAGAGACAAGTCAATAGAGGCAAACTGTTGAGCTAGAGGAACCAGCTGGATCAGAATCAGCTGAAGAAACGAGTCAAAAGAAAGAAGCAACGGATGCAGAAGAGAGGACCCGTAGGCGAAGGATTGAAAGGCGAAAATTTTTTTTCTCTTCTTTCTTTTTCCTGTGTTATAATGTATTTTCTTACATTAATAAAACACAAGTTTCTCTGCATTATAAGTTGTCTCAGTTAGGTTTTGGCATCATCAAAAAGGGGGAAATTGTTGGGAAAATTATAAGGTTTCGATTTGATACCAAAACCCAACTGATTCTCCAACCGAATAGATGATCGCGCCAACCTAAATAATGTTTTCCAGCTCGCTGCATTTGAGCCTTAGATGTTCTAGGTTTACAGGTTAAGGAAGCGGAAGACAGCAGTCGACCCAGCTGTGTCTACAGTTGGAGTCAGCTAGCGGAAGACAGCAGTCGACCCAGCTGTGTTCACAGCTGGAGTCAGCTAGCAAAAGACAGCAGGCGTCAACCTTCAGCTGAGTGATCCGGCGAGCTGATCAAGGCGAAGAGAATTCGAGCGAGTTCAAAACACGGCTGGTCCGAGTATGCGAGAACAAAGGAACTATCTCTGAAGACTCCACGTCGAGACGATCCGGCTACGAATTCAAAAGCCGGCTCCAAAGGCGAGAAGATCCCGGAATCGAGAGGAAGTCAACCTACCTCGACCAATGAGGATCTGCGGATCGGCATCCTAGACTTCGGGAACCTAGGATGTGACACAAATGAAGACAGTGCGAATACGCCCAACGGCAGATCTTGTATTTAAGAAGAGTAGGTAAGATTCAAACGGCTCCTCCAACGGCTAGTCTTGAATCTCTACCTATATAAACCCGTCTTCAACCTCAGGATCACATACGAAAAACTCTCTACAAGCTTTCATTTTCTGAATTCATTATTCTTTCAAAAGCTCCCAAGCAGTTCTACATAGATCAAAGAACACTTTATCTTAAAGTGTTTCTAGTTAAGAAACTGCTTAGTTTTTCGTCTGTTCCCTAGGCCAAACTAATTGTATATCTAAAGCCTAGATTTCGAACGAGTTCATCTCTCTCTGAAGTTCTTAATTGTAAGAACTCGTTCACAGTTGGAACCCCATACCCAAACCCAAACCCGAAGGTTAGGTAAAGGTACGCTTGCTCGAAGCGCGTAATTCGAGTGGATAGGTTCTTCGGTACCCGCAACCGAAGGTGTATAGGCTTGAGTGCGCAACCGTTGGAACACAGCTCGGGTTAGAGTTGTGAAGTTGCTTGGTACTTGGAAACCAAGTGGTAGTGGATTACCAGTGAACCTGGTCGTGGACGTAGGAGGTGTTACTCCGAACCACGTAAAAACTCGCGTGCTTCTATCTCTCTCTCTTTACTTTTGCTTTATATTCAGCTGTGTACTAACGCCTTCATATCATTGCATACTTGCTCAAAACTGCACACACAGCTGATCTCCAAAGACAGCTGTGTCTCTCGAAAAGTTGCATAATCTGACTAAGCTGAAAACTATAAGTTAATATTTTCAAACTGAGTTTTTCTAAGTAACTGAGCTAAGTTTTCAAACCACCACTTTCCGCACCGCCAGCTGAGTTGTTTACCCAGCTGACCCTCCCCAGCTGGATCAATAACTGAGCTCTCACTCAACTCCGTTTTTAACTTGACAAAAGTTTAGAAAAATCTACTTGGTGTATTCACCCCCCCCCCCTCTACACCAAGTACCCAGCTCAGGGACCATCAATTTCCCAGTTCTATAAATTTAAGTTATGATGAGTTAAGCTTAATAAACATTGATCAACACTAAACATATATAATACTATGAAATAAAATAAAAATAAAAAAAGAGAGAGAATTTGCTGGGAAAGATGAGATTATCAAAATCCATATCCAGTGAAATATTTTGTAATTTGCTTATGATCCAAGTTTATATTAAATGATGTGATAATTGTAATTTTGTGGTCTTAACAGAATACGTCTACCACATAATAGATCTTAACCCGTAAGACAGTTCGACACCACTTGAAAGTTGGAACAATAAATTTAGCCAATAAAAAAGCATTTGTCATGGTCGTGGCCCAATTGCCACTAATAACTACAGTATGTACTAATTTGGGAATTATAAGGCCTGGGCTTAAAAACATGATGGTCCAATAATTTTTAATAATCAGGCTTGGGCTTATTAGATCTAACCCACATTTATTCTGCACACACTAAAAAAAATTATTCTAGATCTATTTATTTTCAGCTTCCTTCTATATTTCCTTTAGTAAATAAAACACGAAATCAGTATTAAAAAAATTTCCCAATCATTCTTTAATAGATCTACTTTAACTACGATGATAATTCATGGAAAGAGCATTTGTTGGTATAATAATTAAGTAGCAATGTGATATATCTATATTAGTACAAACAAAACTTTATGTCGTTCCCATATTTGGAATAATAAATCAGAATCAGTAGGAACCCTTTTGATAAAATTAAAGGACTTCACATGATAGGCTATTGCACAGGAACAGGGTTTATCCAGTGCGCACCAACGGTAGTAGCTGCGTGTTATACCAAAAAAAAAAAAAAGACTTCAAAGGCTAATATGAGAACTTGGGATCTATTTGAAAATTTCAAAACATTAAAAATAAAATTGGAAGGTATGCGCAAAACCATAAAAAAAATAAGGGCCTAATAATCTCTCCATCTCAAATGATTGATCCAATTTGGCCTCTCACGTAAAACATTTTTTTTTTTTTTTGAAACTATATTATTCTACTAATCATTTATACTATTATTTAAAGATACTTGAACTCTACCATAATTATCTTGATGCACTGTGTAATGTTTATACTTTATAGTCAAACATTTTAATTTACAAGTGACAAGACAACATACGAATATATTTCTTCTTATGACTACGAATTAATTATAATATCAACTATAACGATTAAATTATTTAATTGGGTTTCTCTAAAATGACTTCTAAATCCAAATCCATATTAATTAATTGGGTTACTCTAATATATTTGGCGTTCCAAAGCCAATGCCGACAAATCGTACGAGTTATGGGACCAGTTCAATAGATTTAATTGGAAATATAATTTAATTAAATTCTTACTCCAATGTCACCCTTGAAAATTATAGCCATTGGCACTTAACCATTAGATAATATAAAATATATGTTTATCTTCACTATCGAAATGGTAGTTGCAGTTTTTTTCAGGTAAAAACTGTAGGTGAAGTACCAACAAATATATAAAAAAGTTAAGTGCATAGTATAAAACATATTGTATTTCCCAAAAGGCAATACGAAATGTTTTTGAGGAGGAATAGACACAATTAAATCGCGGGGTGATGCACTAGTAAGAAAAGATATATAGTAATTAACATGAATGTTAGAGATAAATACGTGTAAAGGCACCAAACTTTAAAAGGAAGGGAACACATTAATTATGGAGTATTATATTCACAATTACTCACATGCGGCCGGTCACATACCGTGCCACCGAGCTCACGCGCGCGTGCACGACACGCGTTTGCGATCAACTGTTAAGTCAGGCACGTGCGATACACGCGCCTGATATTTTTTTATTCGGCGCGTGTAATACACGCGCCTGACTTTTTTAATTTTTTATGTTTTTTGAATTTTTTCAGTTTTTTTTATTCTTTTTTTTTCAATTTTTTTTATTCATTTTTTAAAGAGTCGAGCGAGGGGAGTCGAAGGCATCGGAGCGAGCTAAAAGACATTAATGTTGCCACAATCATTATCTATAAATTAAAATTAGATTCGAAGACGGAGAAGAAAAAAAAATCAAAATTAAAAAAAAAATTAAAAAATCAACGATTGACCCGATTTGACCGGATCGGATCAACCCGAATCCGGTCACATCCCGTAAGGTTGGTTGCATGGGAGTGTGCCTCTACTATATTTGGTACTCCTACTAATTATTAGGGAGTCAAAATCAGTTATAATTACGCTAACCCATTTTGCTTCATCTTTAATTATCACTAATATCGACTGCGCTATTAAGCCTAGCTAGTATAGTTGCGTTGGTCCCCCCCCCCCCCCTCTCTCTCCTTTTGTTTTGCTTTTTTTGTTTATTGTTTTATTTTGTTTTGTTTGTGGATTGTGTGTGGACCATAAGTCCACGTTTCGCTCTCCCATTCACTTAATTTCAACATTTAAGCAGACAGGAAATAAATAAATACAGTACTATATTTGATTCTGCCTACGAATCAATATACAATAATAATTTATGGATATAAATGTCCTGATATAATCCGATCCGTTTAAGAAAATAGAGCGGGTCGATCCGTTTTTGATAGTGATGAATAAAAATTCCCAAGGAAGAAGAAACCCTAAACCAAAAGGAATATTATAATAGTAAATGATAGTGATGAATAAAAATTGAAAATGCAAATTAATCCAACTTGAAAAAGGACAGTGGTGGATACTGATAGACATAAATATAAATTCCCGAGGAAGAAGAAATTAAACCAAAAGTAGATGATGATATTGGATTGGTGGATTCTCCAATCACAATTTATTCATCTCCTTTTCTCCAATCCCCACTCTATTATTACTTCCATCAATTTACTTATGTAACAACGGAAAAAGGAAGATTATAATAGTAATTACAAAATGGTAAAGGGTAAAGGATAAAATGGTAACTCTACATATTTTCTTTTAATTATAAAATTAAATAAATAAGCAAAATGGGTCGACCCGCTCCATTTTCTTAAACGGGCCGAATTATGTCCTGACATTTATGTCCGAATAGCATCACTCATCAATATATGTGTATATTGATATTGGGGCTTTAACCTGGTGAAAACAAGCCCAACATATTATTCTTGAAGCTAGTTTTATATTCTTTTGAACTTTAAAATATTATTTTTCGTGAGGACCACAATTCCACGTTTCGCTCTCTCAGACTTCACAATTCACGTATATAATTTCAACAAAGGCTTAGCCAGACAGGAAATACATAATTAAATATTTGATTTTGTGTACGATCGATATATTTAAATATATTGATATAGGGCTTTAAAGTAGTACAAGTGTACAACCAAGCCCTACATATTATTCTTGATGCTAGCTAGTTTTATTTTCTCTTGAATTTGAAAATTAATTTTAGCCTGTTTGAGTATCCATAAACTCGGGCATGAACACGAGCCTCAATCGAATCGAATTTGAATCAAGTTGAAGATTTTAATATGCACTCACACTCACTTAATTTATTCAATTTTAATTATGGAGCTCGAGTTTAAGATCGATGAACTTATAAATTTAGAATAAAAAGTACGTCCAAATTAACTTGTTTGATATGCTTATCAAAACTGGATTCATATGTGTTTGAAAAAACGACCATAAGTCAAATATAGCTATGCCATAAAAGAAAATACCCAATTAAAGACGCGCATATATATAGGTAAAATATCAAATAAAAAGGAACCTATCAAAGAGAAATATAATTAGATGTGAATCATTGATGCTTGTTTAATGGTCCAAATTAACGGATTGCATCAAAGTATATGCATACATTAATTAATGCATCAAATTCGATGCACAAAGTTATGCATATTTAATTTTATGGTGAATCAAAATAATGCATTAAAAATTCGTACCAGAACCACCCTTTATACATTGGTAGAGGTTGTTGCAGCTGGGTTGATAGGGTAGTTAAGGATGGCTGATTTATGAGTTAATTAATTAGCTGATTAAGCTTCAATTCAAACGCAAATTCAAATTGTCATTAGTGAAACTTAGATTAATTATCAACTACATATCTATTTATTTAAGTCTATTGTTGCGGCCGAAAAAGTGTGATATTTTTGGTCGATTTTAATTAAGAGTATAGTTCAAGTTGCACGGATCGGAGCATCTAATTCTTGAAAAATATATTTGAAAACTTAGTTTGAAACTAAATGAATAGCAGGTCAAATGTATTACATGTCATACAGGTGTCGGCAGAGAGAATACAAAGCTAGCTAGCTCTGTTTATTTTATTGTATTTTACTTTTGCCAAAAAAAAAATGTAAAAAAAAAATAGAGTTACAGTTAAATATAATAGTGTGTGCGTTTGTAAAAGAAATATTTTAGTTAATTACTATCATATAGATGTTATTTTGGTACGATCACTTACAAAAATATTCTTATTAATTTAGATAGATTAGGAGTCACTATGTGACAACAAAAGTCCAGTTTTAACTTTTATGTTGCTCACAAGTTTTAACTAAAAAATGTTTTATAAGAATTTTTCTTCATGAACCTTCGTTTAATGTGGATGATCTTTTTTTTTGTTCCATATATTTGTGATTATGAATGAAAAGTCGGTAACTTTTTTTCTATAAAAGAGAGAGCTAGAGAGAGAGAGAGACCCGCCCTAATTATACTTTCATTATCGATCGAAACGAAATTACATAATTAAGTTAGAAAGACAAGCAGATGGGTTAGCAATTTATTTTATTTTTTAATCGTAGTTATGTTTAGATGAAGAGTCGAGCAGCCAAAGAGTTCAATATAATGAAGAAAATCAATGTAACAGTGCATAAAACCCTAACAATCAACGACTAAATGATTCCAATTGAAAACTACTCAACTTGATCATACATGATAACGTTTATGCACCAACCCTTCAAATCATAATAATATCCTCTTTTCTGGTATTATTAAAACCTCAATATTCTTAATAATAATCACAAATAATTAAACTTTTTAGCCCCACCACTTTATATCTTCAATTCGCCCCCATTTAATTATCATCTTCTTGCATACAGTACTTCCATAGCCATCACATACAGGAGAGAGAGAGAGAGAGAGGCTCTTATGTACTGATAAGGACTTAAAGAAATACTCCGAAATGGAGCAATTAAGAGCTTTCTGCTTCTGGAAAAGAAATGATTCTCGAAATTAAGTGCATAATTTAATCTAATAGGGCCGGAAAGGAAAGATTATTGCTTATAACCAAAAGTGGTAGCTAAACTGTTGGTGAAAAAGTAAATGATGGAATTGAAGGTTCTAATGTAGTAGTACTAATTAATATTGGTATATATATAGTTAAGCATAGCATATCTTATAGCTAAAACCTTAGAAAAGTGATGTGCTACTTACCTTTTGTGAGCACCTTTTGTGAACACCGCTATCACTTTAATTATCCACATTAGCTAGCATTGTTCTATTTAATTACATAAAATCAAAGCTCAATTTATTCTATTTATTCACGCTATAAAAAAAAAGCGCTTTACCAACATAAATTTTCGTCGGTAAATCCATGAAATCCGTCGGTAATCCATTTACTCGTCGGTAAATCCATCGGCAATCCATTTACCGATGGATACTCTCCGTTGCGATTTGGCACGTTGCTAAATATTTACCAACGGATTTTTGTCCGTCGTCCATATCCCGTCACTTGAATTTTATCGAATAAACCATTGCGAAAAATATGGTGACATGTACAGATTACCGGACAGAAATTCTGTTAGTAAGTTCAGTTATGTTCTGTTTTTTTTTTCCCTAAAAGTTAATTTATCTAAATTGTATTTTCTCATGTATAAGGCAGCATAACATCAAAGATTCCTATTGTAATGGCATTTTCATGGCCAATGAATTTAGGTGAAAATTTATCCCATTTTACATACCATGACCATGGGAGTATATGAAGTCAATGCAAAAGCCACTCGCATCTGACAGTTTTGAAAATCAACGAAAGGTATGACATGTAACTCAGTTTTTGTTTAGGATCTCACTGATGATCGCATAATGGATTGAATAATAAGAAATAAAAACTATTCTGCTTTTCCTTTGAAACTTGTGTTCTTGTGAAGATTGCTTGTCTTCAAAATTATCCTCCCGTGCCAGAAAATATCACTTATCGTCCCAATGTTTGATCGAGAATTAGAAAAGAGAATTATGATGGGAAAGGAGAATTGTATAACAGATAAACAAAATTAAAATGCTAAACAAAGACTACACGTCATCGGTGCTAACAGTTGGTTCTCACAACCGTAGATCATAAGATAATCAATGGTCCCCATTAAATTAATTAGGGGAAAATAATTATTTGATCAAATAGGGATGAGTTTATATATATATAAAACAATCCTAATGTAGGAACATAGATATATGTTTTTCATGATCCAAAAAACATAAATATAACTCATATACAAAGATCCATCCTAAGAAGAGGATCAAATGAAAATACTTTTTTAGATGAGAAATAACAATAAATCTTGACCCTTGATCTTTGTTGATCAATCGTACGTCCATATTTAACGGTGCATTAAATTATTGTTATTTATGCATTA
Source organism: Agastache rugosa (assembly GCA_031470985.1). NCBI lineage: Eukaryota > Viridiplantae > Streptophyta > Magnoliopsida > Lamiales > Lamiaceae > Agastache > Agastache rugosa. The sequence continues at coordinate 32,375,363 of CM062607.1, read as the reverse complement.
TAATGTTAATGCATTAAGTTACTACAGTTTATGCATCTCAATATTTATGCATTAAATTTTTTCAATTCATGCATTATCGAAATCATACAAATGCATTGTTCTCACGTTCTCATATAGTATATTCTTGCCAAATCTCATCCCTTTGTTCGTGTTCGTGTATATATATTGCTTCTGCACTAGTATTTATTTTAAAGTGTCTAAGTTTGTTGGGATATGTGTTATCATTTGTCAAGGCTTAGGTACAACCGGCATTATGTGAACAGAATTTACAAACTAACACAAAACTAATTAAAGAACTTGCAACACACTCTTTCATCCTGCATTTTATCGATCGCAATTCTCCCACACACATACACACACACCAAACAACAACAGAAATCTTCAATTGCTTCAAATAACTTACATATTTCTTTAGTGATGCCGGAAACTCTAGATAATCGAGGTGATTAGAGTTGATAATGGTGATTTAATCACCGATAATTCCACAGATCCTCACCGTCCAAATTTTCATCTTCATCATCAGCCAATCCGAGCCGCGGAGGGCTGATCATCATTCCATGAGCCATGTTCATCAAAACATTAGGCATATCGAAGATCAAATCCTCGTCAACAAACTCTTGATCATTCCCTGCCGGAAACTGAGGTTGCACGGCCGCCGCCTCCGCGTTCCTGCGTCCGAGCGCATCCCCGGCTGCCCCAGCCGCTGCTGCAGCACTAGCGGCCGCGGCCTGGATATCGCGAGGAGACGTGGAGGCGGGGACGGGGAGGGAAGCTGCGGAATCGGGGAAGTTCAGCTCGGCTTCCCTCCCCTTAAGGGCGAGCGCCGCCACGTCGTAGGCGGCGGCCGCCATTTCGGGAGTCGGGAAAGAGCCGAGCCATATCCGGTTTGGCGTCCGCGGCTCCCGGATTTCGGAGACCCACTTGCCGCTGCTCTTCCTCTTCCGGATGCCGCGGTAGACCGGGTGGCGGCCGGAGGATGCCGAGGGCGGCGAGACGCTGCTGCTGCTGCTGCCTCCGGTGGATTGAGACATTGTGAGTGTGTTAATTGAGTTGTGGGGATTGCATGTGCATGAAATGCTGATGAATTTGATAAAATTAAGGCATCCATATTTATACGTGTGAATTTGGGTAGAGGATTTAGGGTTTTTGTGAGGGAGGAGATGAGAATTAGAGAGTTGGAAGTGCAAACCAGTGGTTGAAGTGTGAGGATATGGGGTGTATGGCAAAACAAGTGATGGATTTCTGGGTTGGAGCGTTGATATTTTCTTAAATTCACGCATTTGTTTACGTCCATAACAGTGATGGAGATGAATTTAATACAGTTTTAGTGAGAGAGTGAGTGATCAGTGAGAGAGAGAGAGGGAGAGAATTAGTGTGCTGGAAATGGAATGTGGGACGTTGATATATATGGTATATAAGTGTAGTGCTGGCAAATCGTTCGTTTAGGATGGTTGTCGTGTCGATACGAGCCTCATAAGTCTGACATTAATCCTTTAATCGTGTGTGTTTGTGTCGTTTCAGAAATTGTAATTTAGATCCTCTATTTCTTATTTGTATTAATTTCATCCTCTATTTCACCAATTAGGGTATATAATTATCATCAAATCGTCACTTGTTATTAATCCAACGGATAGAATAGGGGATGAAATACAATAGAAAATAGAGGATCTGAATTGTCATATATAATATTTTGTGTGAGACAGTTTCAGATTTAGATTTAAATCAAGCATCAATAAAATTACAAATATGGACTCAGTGAATAACGTTATATATAGATTCAGATCTTGATCCAAGATACGAATTTAACTTATATTGTTGCAATTATGAGAATATATATATATATACGTACTCATTCTATCTCGCTAATATTGTCTTCCTTTCGTTATTGCTTCGTTCGATCTCACTTAAATTATTTTGTTCCAAATAAAAAAAAATTAATTTTTCAAAATCCTTCCAAAGTGATGGGACTTATTCACTTTCTATCGTTTTACCCTTATTTTTAATTTCTGTGTCGAACAGTAATAGGACAATTTGAACGGGTTGGAGGGAATATAAAACATGATTGAGACAGTTAGAAAATAGAAACTGTCATGTGCGTGCGTGTTCGCGTTTTGTTTCAACAATTAGATTTTGCTTCTATCCTGTGTGATGTCAAATCCAATTTTAGCTACCTTTTTACGCGGGGATGAAGCCAACATATTTGAGCTCTTATTTTTTATTTAATTATTTTTATTATGAATCTAGATTTCTAAATTTTAGTGCAGTTAAGAAGGAGAGCTCGAGATACCAGCTTAAATCCACTCCGACAAAATATTATTTTCAGAACTAAATAAATAGGAGGAAATCTCGTACGAACTAAAAGCCAATCTAGACCATTATAATAAAAATAAGTAAAACATTACTAGGATGCACCATAGAGGAGCACACATCGATTACTTCTTACTTTTCCGATGTGAGATAATTGTTCCACATCCTTCGTATTCAAAGTTCAAATAGCTAAACTATATGTGTTTTAATTGTTCATTCATCTGAAATTAAATTTGAAAAAGTAAATACACTAAATTCATCTACTCAAAGCGTATTTTCCAAATCTACAATTAACTCCAAATGAATCGCCATACTTAAATATGATTTTTACTAAACCATTTCAACATCCATTTCCAACACATATTTAGTAACCAACATCTTCTTGAAATAAATGTCGATATTGTGTTGACGATGAAATTTTTGCAATGAATAAAAATGAAATTAGGTTTTTCCACCACTTGCTGCTGGGTTAAAACTCCACTTGCACAAAATTCAGCCTCGATATTTCTATATTACGCCTTATCAAAAACTTGGCAGCAAAGAAATCAGCCCTTTTTAATTATTTCCAATCTAGCAAGTAAACATCGACGCGTTCGAAGTAACAAAAGCATAAATTGGGAGGATTAGCCGACTACTACTATTACCAAATATAAAATAAAGTTTAATTTAGCTTACATATTTTTATTTTTCATTTTTACGCTCTTTTTATATTTTTGGGATCCTTTAAATTAGTTCCTAGCTCTCATACTAATATTGGTTTTCATATATATATATATATGGGATGGTTATAATAAAAATATTTGTGTTAACTAGAAAGAATTATAGACCATAGATTTGAACATTTTGGAGGGTGGTGATTAATGTACATATTAACGATTTTTGCTTAAATGTTCTATTAGGAGGGCTTTGTGGTAAAAGTACCACTAGATATATCCTTTTAAGATATGAGAGATCGTAATTTTAAATTATTATTATATTTTCATATTCAACTTATTTTACATCTGAAACTATTGCGTCAACTAATTACCAATTTTTAAGGAATATTTTATTGTTTTTTATTTCTCAAAATTGCTTGTTAATGCTTTTTAAATGATTTCTGTAATGTATATTACGTATTTTTTTGTAGTTATGTGTTATAATTATTTTTAATGCATATTATGGTATTTTATATAAATTAATGTATATTATTATATGGTTTTGTGAGTGTAAATTATTGCTTCATAATGCATGTTATTGCTTTTTAACTAATATTTTATTGTATATTCTATACTATTTTATTGTTTTTTATTGTTTAAGTGCTTATTAATGCTTTATTTTCTTCATATTATGAAATGTTATTGCTTTTTAATGACTAGTTTATTGTATATTGTATATTTTTTTTATTGTTTTTTATTGCTTAAGATGCTTATTAATGCTTTATTTCCTCGTAATGTATGTTATTGTTTTTTAATGAATATTTTAGTGTATAATTTATATTGTTTTATTGTTTTTTATTGCTTAAGATGCTTATTAATGCTTTATTGGTTCATAATGTATGTTATTGCTTTTTAATTAATACTAGTACCGCACCCGTGCGATGCACGGGATATGTTGAATTTTGTTATTCTTTTAAAAAATTATATAAGTATGAGTAAAGAAGTATAAGAAACGTAAGTATCGATCAAATAATTAGAGTTTCATTCAAAATTCATATATTTATAAATTCTAAAAAAAATTGTTATAAATAACGTTCATTGTACATGCACTATTGATGTTATCTTTGTCATGACATAACACGATCTTCAAACCACTTCGGTTCTGTACTCCCGAGTAACCAACATATAGTTGTCCAGAGCTTCAAAACAATATTTATGTATCATCGATGATGCTTCATCTCATATTATTACTTTACATATGATATGGAGTTAAGTCTGCGAACTTCTTTGTTTGATGTTGCACATTGAATCTTCATTTGAATTTATCGGGATAACAAATCGGGAATGTGCAACCCTTCCACATGCAACAAAAATATTATCCCACTTAATGCTACACTGAGTACTATGTATCCTTCTGATATTACTATTGCAAATAACATCCTCCAAATAAATGTTTTTGCAGTACCACTGTATTCATATACAAACAAAAAAAAACACGATTTGATTCTGACTGTACTTTATCAATAATCATTTAAAACATGTGGTATTCTTCAGTAATATCACGCATCAACGAAGCATGTTCTGCTGCCAAATCTGATCGATTATAGTGTAACTCGTCATTTATCAAATTATTACACGACTAACAAAAATACTCAGAGTCGAGATATTGCATCTCATTAAAATATCGTAGATTGTGTCTACACTTGTGCATAATCTTTTCGATTTCTATCAATATATGATTCTTTAGTTGTTCTTCAGTCAAATGTTGATCTGACATGAATTGAATTGTATTATAATTATTAAATAATTTTTATATGAAATTTCACTATTTTAAAAAAATACTTGAATTTTGTACACGATTCTATTGCATATATACAATATTTTCATAAAGATACTTCCAACACTTTTCCCAAACAATCTCCTATATATTCATTGAATTAGTAAATACAACAGATTTATCAAGGAATATTGGGCGATAATCCAATTAATTGCTCTATAATGTCGTTGAATTCAATATCATCGTCTAACAAACTCATGCATATTTTTTACTATTTCCGTGCGATGCACAGTGTAAACTGAATTTTATCATTTTTTAAAGTTTTTATTATATTAATGGGTGTTGTCTTCAATTTATGAAGTTTTTAACAATTGAAAATAATAATTTCTTGTTGATATAATATATATTATTTGTTTTTATTTGAGTATGTACTCCCTCCGTTCCACAAAAATATTCGGCACTTTTGGTGGCACAAATTTTAAGAAATATTAAGTGAGTGTGTGTTGGGAATGGAGAAGAGGTCTCACTTTGTGAGTGGAGAAGGAATCCAAAAATGAAAAGTGAATAATTTATGGGACGACATACCAAAATGGTAAATTGTAAATGTTTTTATGGAACGGAGGGAATAGTATATAGTACTTTGATAATTTTCAAAATTCTCAATTTGATACTTTAGTATTATTTTCATAATACTTACCTAAATACAAATAATTTACTGTGTAATTTTCCTCATATTTTTTGATATATTGTTAAAAAAGATAATCATGATCGGGCAAGAATAAAAATTAAAATTATTAATTCAAATTTCATTAAAATTTTATTAAATTTCATTATTAATAATTCCAAAGTCCCTTTTAATGTGGCACAAAAATTCCTTAGTTTAAAGAATTTAATGGTATGAACTTCAAGATTGTATTTAAAAAACTTTAATGGTATGTGAATGAATTAGTGTTATAGTTGTGCTTACAATAATGAGGAGATTCTGATAGAAAAAATCGATCTTGCTACATAATGTTATATGAAACTGGTAAATTAATCTGATAAATGTATCCAGTTTTACATATTTTCAGAACTAATATTAGACAATAGTATAAACAAAGTTACTTAATGGGTTAATTTGGTCTAAAAATATAGCCAAATTCCAATTTTTTCTCGAACAAATAAAGAATGTGGTATAAATATATAATTTTTGTGCATTTCAAGATTTATCCTCAATTTCAATTTCAACAAAATTGAAGTTGATCTGGCATGAACGTTATGCGAATTGGCGAGTTGAATGATCACAACAGTGTCGCTTTGATTATTGAGAATTAGGTACTTTATTATAAGCCCACACAATATACCAAAATTCGAATTTTCTTTCCATAATAAATAAAAACAAAAAATATAATACTAAATGTAACACCCTAATTTACAAAATTAGAATGCTGCTCTTTTTACTTTATTAATGCGGAATTAACTAAAATTTTCCTTTTAAACAATTATAAAATAAACTCCTCAATAGTTTCAAAACAAACAAATTAATCCAAATAAATCTCAAGTTCAACTTGGAGCAAAACCACCAACTCTAGAAATTCAGATATTAAAACATCATTCGATCTAAGCAAATCCAATGCACTTAAAAGTTCAAATTAAAAGAAAACAGTTCAACAAGAAGTTCAAACATTAACTAAAACTCGACACCCCGTTTCCTCCACGCAGCTCCATGCTTACTCACCTGAAAACATTTTAAAATATGGGGGTGAGTACTCATAAAACGTACTCAGTGGTGAGTCATACATGGAATCCTTTCAGTTTATGTCCAACAACACGATTATCATAGGAAGTAACATATCATAATTTCTATAAACCACAAGAGCTCGAAGCATTCAAGGCGAATATAGAACATAACATTTTCATCTATAACCCACAAGAGCTTGACGCATTCAAGGCGATTATAGAGACATATCAGATCACTGTGCACAGGATATCCTTTAACATATAACCCACAAGAGCTTGACGCATTCAAGGCGATTATATGCAAACATTCTCATTTTACATCACATTCCATATGATAATAACATGTTGGACATATAAAACATTTCATAAACATCTTCCCTTCACTTTCACATTTAAATCCACACATCTCATAAATCACTTTAGAGAGAAACTTTACCCACATCACATAGCAAATCACAACTCTTGAGTTTGAAAGAAGTTTTACCCACCTCAATGCAGAGCGCAAACGATCCAATAAATCAAATAGTAGACGAGGGTCCTAGTTGCGCCGCACCTAGTCAACCAAATATTTTACTTCAATAAACACATAGGAAGTCCTTTCAGAACTTAATTAGAAAACCAATTACAAAAACTCCTGATTTTTTTTTTGACTCATAACTTATTTTATACTTTAGTATTTTACTGAACCAATCTCTAATACCCTTAGACTTACAAATAGAGTTCTACAGAATAAATCTAACTTAATTTGATCAAATAAACACCATTGTTCCTTTCCATGGCCTTTTCGGCCATGCTTATATATATATATATATATATTTATAATATACGTATATACCCATATATATGTATACATTTTTTATACCAACCAAATATAGAATAATAATACATATCCTTCCCAAAACCCTTTCCACTACTTATCATTCTCGTTTCTTCTTTTTAAAAAAAAAACAAAGCTAACTGCATACTCAATATAAAAGTCGAGAAATCAGTGTTATTTATTCTTACGATGCAACCTTTTATACAATACAACAAGCTAGAGAACTCGATCTGAAACTCAAGTCTGACTCCAAAGATTAACATGCATGCACATATGAATTATTATAAAGTAAAAATTTATTAAATAACCTTTACCTATAATCATTACAAAATAAAGTCTGACAGCATCCCCTTTACATTTATTATTCCTTTCTCGAATTTTTCTTCTTGTCTGATATACTCATATACTTTATAATAACAATAACCTCGCTCCTACCTTTTGCAATCAAAGAAAACAATACGCAAAATCTCTATATTCCCTCTCTCTTCGTCTAATATACAGATGCAGAACAACCCCTTAATTCTAAAGCTTTAAAATCGTATAACAGAGAATAAACTTCAAAACTTTGAACAAAATCTCACCGGTGGAAATCCGACTAGTTTTTTGTGTATGGTGATGGGATGAGAGTGTAAACCGATTTCTCTTGAAAAGCAGCCACCGATCGAAAACTTTGCAAGTTCAAGAAACTCTGAATATTTCTGACGGTAGTAAAATCTTTTAGTGTGGAGATTAGGGTATAAAATAGTTGAGAAGAGATAGAATTGAAGTGGAAGTCGAAAACGTATGGGAGAAGGAATTTCCTGCGTGAAAGTCGATTTGGCAGTAACTCCAAATCCTAATCCTAATTGCCGTAATCTCTCTAACAAAAAAAATAAAATAAAATAAATAAATAAATAAAATATAATAAAATAAAAGACTGAAACCCACCATTAAAAGGAGTTTAAAATAATTAAACCCTCATAAATTTTAATTAGTCCCAAAATAATATTTGAGGTTCTTTTAATAAAATGTTAAAGCCAATTAATATGTCTAAAACTATTCTTTTAACTAGGGGCGCAACTACGGACTCCCTCAAGTCCGAACTAAAAATTATTTCGAGCTACTAATAGTCGAAACATTTACAAATTATAACCAGTAATAATAATAAATAAAACATATAAATAAACATTTTAAACTTATCAAAATGCGGGGTGTTACACAAATTTTTTTTTGTTATGTTGAACTTGAAGTGACCCTCCGTTTTCCCTTTTTTTTCCTTATGTTTGTCATAATTCGTAGAACTTCAAAATTCTCAATGCATGCTTTTTCTCCCGTTCTTCAGTGAAATCAAGATCTAATAAAATTTATAAATTTTTTTTAACATTTGACACACATATATATATATATTAAATGCTAAATATAAATACCCAGTTTATTTAAACGGTTGTGCTAACTATAAAGAATCACAATACACAATATAATTCCAACATTTCTCTCATATAATTTTTGGTTTATAATTAGAGAATTAAATATGTATAATAATATATACCCTAATTGGGTATAATCAATCCTAATTAATACTAATTAATGAATTAAACATTTGAAAATCAAGAAAAAATGAGAAAAAATTGCAAAATTAAAATATGAAACGGATGGAACACAACGTAGAATAAATGATCTCTGGTAATGTTAATCATAGTTGATAGCTACCCATGTGGATTGATTGAAATACAATTTTTAGGAAAACTTTATTGACAATAGATTTATTGTTGCAGCCTGCACAATTTTTATTAAACTGAAATATAATAGTACCAGTTAGAATAAAATATAATTAAGGATATATAGTTTTTTTGAGCGAATTAATGATATATAGTTGATTATATATATAGAGTTTCATGCGTCTAGAACTAACTATATTTTTGAACTTCTAAATATGAATTTATATCTCGTAATTATTACTATTGATAATAATTAAATTTCAATGTATACATTTTAGATAGAATCAATAATTTAAAGAGTATATCAAATGTTATTTCTAAAAGTCCATAAAATACATAAAGAGACTTCAAATTTATAAGAAATCTTGTAAATTATCAACATTAGCAAATGCAATAAAAAATGTAAAAACTTACTTACCGTGCCACCCTCCCACACCATGCCAATCCAGGACGGAGGGAGTACAATTTTTTTTATAAATAAAACTATGTTACAACAATACTACTTAAAAAATCAAATAAGATTGAGTGGTTCGAACTTTGATGCGCCGTTTGATTTTGAGCTAGCTTTGATGTTGTAGTTATATAAACGATAATCATGATTGATTCCCAATACTTTTCATGAAATCATTTTGTTCGTTACTTGTTGATTCATTTCTCCTCTCTGGAAGATCTTGAACAATTTCTGTAGATTGAAAACATGAAGAACATTAGTCTTCATGATTATATTTGTTTATAACGTGTATATATTTATAATATGTCCAATAATACATATAGTCCTATAGATAGAACAAAATGAAAAGCAAAGAATGAACAAAAAATATGCCTTGAAGGTGTAGGGTTGAACTCACATACTAACACTATATATAGGAAATGAAACTATATAAATATCGAGAGAGAAATGACCAATCAAGTCCATAAATTCCATTATGTTGCCGTGATTTTTACGCTATGCATTAAATTTGTTATCATGATTAATGATATCCATTATTTTTTTTGTCGTAATTTATGCTATATCAAAATTTGCTATTAATTGATGGAGGAAACTCATGAAAGAATGACAATATCCACAAAAATTATACTCCATCCGTCCCGTCATAAGTGACCACATTTTCTTATTGGGCTGTCCATCATAAGTGGCCACTTTCCTAATATGGAAACACCCTCTCTCACATAAAAAATGTGGGCTCCACCACTTTTTATCTTTTTACACTTTAAACACTCTTCTCCTAAATACCCGTGCCCAAAAGAAAGTAACCACTTATCATGGGACGGAGGGAGTAGCATTTATACATTTGATTTCCAGAAAAGTATAGTGATGAAACGGAAAAACAAATGTTATATTTTTGGAAATCCGTAAACCGCTGACCACTCATCAAGCCGTCTGTAAACACCCGTCGTGTTTATATGTGTAGTATTAATTAATATATTGTATTCAAGGATTTTAGATCTATCAACCCACTCTTTATATTTGTAGTATAAATATTTTTTTTTATTATTAAGTAGTTCGCCTATTAAAATGTTTGTATGCTCCTTAAAAAATATTATGCATGTCGACCCTAGCAACATTTGATGTAATTTCAAGGTTAAATTAAATCATAGTGAATTATCCACTAATAAATAAATAGCATTTGAAAATATTGAAAAGGCTAATTAATTCATATTAAACCTATATACATATATAATTACAAAATAAAATAACACGTAACAAAATCATGAAATTAGCAAAATGATTTTATTACTTGAATCCCGAAGTTAGATGCTATAACTATTGAATCTTAACATTGACATGTTAGTACACTTTTTTAGTTGTTGAATCTAATTCAAATGTTATACATATATATATATATATATATATATATATGTTAAAAGCATAACAATGTATATATATAATTATACACATATACACATTACAATCAATAGGAGAAAATAATAGCTTGTAGAGAGAGATAGAATTCAATTCAATTGAGACTGTTCAACTTTTATATAATTAAGAAAAATATTTCATATATAAATTTTCTAATTTTCTCATTGGCAAAAATATTTTAAATCTAAAACAAAGTAGTAACAAAAATAATAATCAATGAATAACCTATTACAACTTTAAAAACTATACATTCTTGACAAAATCATAGATCTCTAAACTTTTTTCGTGAGCATGAAATTCGTAAGGAAGCACGAAAAACAATTGCAATGCTCTTGTGTGGTAGCTTGTTTCATATCAATCATGCTTTTTTTGGTCTTGAAAGGCGAAATGAAGGCGGACAAAATGACGAAGAAGTTTCTTTCATATCAATCGTGCTTTATTTCGTCTTGAAAGGCGAAATGAAGGCGGACGAAATCACGAATGTTATTAGAATCACAATAGTTGAGAAGCATGAGCGACAATTAGAAACTTGTTGAATGTTTGCACAACCTAAATCAATTGCTAGCAAAAAAGAACAACTATACAAAGAAGATGAAGTGAGTGAGTATTTTTGCTTGTAGATTTCTAGATTATATAGGCACAAAATCAGTAAAATTAGGAAATAAATTAATTTGTACCATTAATTTTGATTTTGTAACGTCTTTTATTAATTGCATGATTGTAAATTATTAATAAATAATTGTATTAATGTACCATTTTTAATTATGATTTTCAGAATCGGAAAGTCAAAAATTGAAAAAAAAAATGAAAATAAAAGTTTCTAAAAACGGCAATCCGGCATTGCTATTATAGTTTATAAAGATTTTATTGTATATTGTGTATTGTTTTATTGTTTTCTATTTCTTAGATGATGCGTATTAATGTTATTGTAAATTGTTTGATAATGCATATTATTGCCTCAAAGCCAGTATATGAATGTATTTTTATTAAATGGCTTTACAATTCATCTTCAAATAAAAATAACGTTTTTTAAAAAGGAAAATGAATAAATAGTGAGTGGATATAAACCGCCGAAAAATTCTCGTTCCAAAACAAATTCTACTAATTAAGGAAATGAGAAAAATACCAGTATAGCCTTCCTAGATAAACACGGCCTAGATTAACCATAAAAATTATACATCGTAGATTAATTTAAATAAACGTTTCAGATTTATTTTTAGTTAACACGCATGAAAATATTTCTATTTGATCCCTATATATATATATATATATATATATAGAGCGGATCTGGTGAGAACACATCTTTATATGAGAACGTGTGAACAATGTTTTTTTATTACATTGAAAATATAGAAACTAAATGCATAAACTACAATAACTTAATGCATTAACATTTAAATACATAAATTATAGTAATTAAATGCACGGTTAAATCTGGACCATATATCAACAAAGATCAAGGGTCCGAATATGTTCTTATTTCTCACCTAAGAAAATATTCTTATTTGATCTGATATATATATATATATATATATATATATTAAATTTACATTCATACCTCTATCGAAATCGGATACATAAAAATTAGAATATATGAATTAATAAACACAAGAACCCATCCCTATAAAAGATAATTATGAATATAATATAGAATAGAATGTATATTATATTGAACTAATAATGCAGAAAATATAGGAATCCAGATAAATAGAAATGGAGAACCCACGTAATGTGAACGCAAACATTGCTATTATATATATACTAGTAAGTAGCCCGTCGAAATTCGACGGAAATAATTTTTATGTTTTAATTTATATGTATATATTTCAAAAATAAGTTTATATCTTATTTAAAAGTTGTGATATTGTTCATGTTAAATATTATTAATCAAACTTAGAAAATTAATTTTATTTCACGTATCTAAATTTATAATTAGGAATGATAATGGATTGAGTATACTCATCCATTATATTTTTTTTAAATCTAAATTTGTTTAGAATTTTTCTATATGTTCGTCCTAATCTCGGTTAAAATAGTGACTTTACTGTCCGTTGAGTAATACTCGATTAGTAAAAATCATTCTTTCTATGTTATTTGAACTGTCTCGTTGGTTTATTCTAAATTACTCGATAAAAATATAAACAAAGTTAATATGAATTAAAATTAGTAAAAATCCTTCCTTTTTAAGTATATTTGAACCGTCTCGTTGGTTCATGTTAAATCGATATCTCTAATCTTTGTCAAAATGCGAAAAAAAATATATTTACATCTTCGATGTAATATTAATTAAAATTAGTAAAAATCCTTCTTTCTATGTTATTTGAACCGTCTCGTTGGTTTATGCTAAATTATTCAATAAAAATCTAAACAAAGTTAATATTAATTAAAATTAGTAGAAATTCTTCTTTTAAGTATATTTGAACCGTCTCGTTGGTTCATGTTAATTATATCGATATATCTAATATTTACCAATTTTATAATATTAAATATATATATATATAGATTATTTTATATGAATTAAGAATGTATACATTTTAAAAATAATTTTATATCTTATTTAAAAGTTGTGATATTGTTCGCGTTAATTATTAATCAAACTTATAAAATTAATTATTTCACGTATCTAAATTTATAATTAGGAATGATAATAGATCAGGTATACTCATTCATTATGTATTTTTTTTAAATCTAAATTTGTTTAGAATTTTTCTACATGTTCGTCTTAATCTCGGTTAAAATAGTAACTTTACTGTACATACTCGTCTCAAATCCGTTGAGTAATACTCGATAAAAATATGAACACTCAGTAAAATTAATTAAAATTAGTAAAAATCATTCTTTTTATGTTATTTGAACCCTCTCGTTGGTTTATGCTAAATTACTCGATGAAAATCTAAACAAAGTTAATATTAATTAAAATTAGTAAAAATCATTCCCTTTTAAGTATATTTGAATCGTCTCGTTGGTTCATGTTAAATCAATATATTTAATCTTTGCCAAAATACGAAAAAAATAGGTTTACCTCTTCAAAGGTCTCGTTGGTTTATGCTAAATTACTCAATAAAAAATTAAACAAAGTTAATATTAATTAAAATTAGTAAAAATCATTCTTTTTAAGTATATTTGAACCGTCTCGTTAAATCAATATCTCTAATCTTTGCCAAAATACGGAAAAAATATGTTTACATCTTCAAGTTTTTTTGTTCTGTTCTTAGCTACCTATCCCACATTTGATTCAATATATATACAATCTAGAAAATACTAACTGAAATTTTTAGAAAAACATTTTGAACCGTCTCGTTAGTTTATGTTAAATCGATATCTCTAATATTTGCCAAAATGTGGAAAAAAATATGTTTACATCTTCAAATTTTATTGTTCTTTTCTTTAGCTACCTATCCCACATTTGATTCAATGTATATATTTTCTAGAAATCACTAATCGAAGTTTTTAGAAAAACATGAATGAAAAATAAAAAGGATTCCATGTAGACATGTTGATTAAATATATTTATTTAGTCTTTATAGAGAGATTTTCATTTACAAATTTTCTATAGATTATTATATATGAATTAAGAATGTATAAAATAAGGATTTATAAGAATGCATTCCGAAATTGTTATTATTTTAATATGTATAATAGAAGAAATTAATTAAATAGAGGGGTAGATAAATATGAGATGTGATTAATAGATAAACATGTGATATTTCAAGAATATGAAATTAATAAAATTTTAATTAATAAAAATAAAAATTAGAATATATATGAATTAAAATTAGACAAATTCCAGAATAAAGGAAAATCTGAACGGAGTACCGTGGAGGAGGCAGCTTTATTTTCGTATTAGTAATAGATTATGATTATGATGATGATGATATGAAGATTAGTTGTTCTTCCCCTTAAATATGTGCATCTTTAAACCTATGTTCAATAGTCAATATCCTCTTATAAATTTATTTAAAATAAATATAAGTTCTTCAAGAAAATAATATTAATATTATCATTATTATTTTAATTTCAGAAAATGATAACAACTAATATGCTTTAACATGTTTGGGCTTATTTTCTTGACGATTAGATTGAGCAGGTCCACTTAAAAATGGGGTTTTTTGAAAGCACTTAAAATCGGGGTTATAATAGGCCCATTTTTAAACATTCAATCCTCTTGAATATATATATTTGGGTAATTTTAAACATAACCCCATTTTTCTCTACGTAGCCTCCTAATTTAAAAATTAATAAAAATGTACTTATTTACCCCTATAACCCCAAAAATCAAAACTAATAAATAATAATAAATTAAATGTGTAGCCTTCATATTTTTGAAGAGCTGTTAAGTGCAGGCAAATGTTTTATATATATACTTCACAAAAAACTTGAAATCACCATGAGCAATAGCTGGAAATTTTTCATGGGATCTACTTCTATAATAAAAATCCACAATTAAATAAATTAATTGAGACAAAAAAAAACAAAATCATCAAAATATCATATAACATCCGTTGAGATTAATTCACAATGCCTAATTCCATAGTAAGAGCTCTTTCTTAAACAACTTGGATAGGTTTGTCTAATAAGTCTTTTAATAACTTTTATGCCTTGATTTGGTAATGCTTGATGTTTTGGGGTTTGAGATTTTCATTTTCATCTTCATGAGTACTTGCGTCGTCGTTGGAGGCGGAGGAGATTGCCGAATTTATGGCGGCCTTCCAATTGTTGTTGTCACCGTCTTCCTCCCTGCTGTTGTTGTAGCTTCGCCGACGACCATCTATACAGTGATATCTGGTTGTGCGGCGACTAAGCAGTCTACATATTTACAGGGGAGTGAGGAGGCGGCCATGGGGCTATAAATTGTTGATTGTATTTTTCTTTCTTAAAAATTGGGGGCTATAGTTATTAAGTTATTTTTTATTTAAAATTTAATTTTGGGGGTTATGGGGTAAAATGGTATTTTTATTAATATTTATTTTAATTTTTAAATAAGGGGGCTATAGAGAGAAAAACGATAGCTATATTTAGAATTACCCATATGTTAATCAATGAAATTTTGTATTTTTCACTTTTTTATTTCGCATTCGATCCATATCCATATACACCTGACTAAATTATAAATGTAGTTAATTTGTAAAATACTTTATTCCCATAAACACATATTATTCCCCCCATCCCACTTCTTTTGGCACAGATATTTAGAAGAAAAATGATTAAAAAATAACGAGATAAAGAGTAGTGAAGGCCACATATTTTTATGATATAAAGTGATTTTCTAAAATAGATAGAGACATTTTAAATGGGGCAATCCAGTACGAAAAGTTAGACAATTCGAATGGAACAAATGGAGTATACTTATATCAAAAATAGTAAAATCTTCAACAAACATAGCCTCCATGGCTCCACCACATCTTCAAAGACAAAAACTTGGGTACATCCAATCACATCGTGCAATTGGCTGTAATTAGGGGACATTAAAGGGATTAGAGGATAAACGAATAATTAAAGAGTAATTAGATAATAATTAGAAATAATTAATCCCAAACAGGGTTAACTAATCTCAATTTGAATTTATTAATCTCTACTAGAGTTAATTGATCTCAATTCGTGGTTTACTTTGCAATTATCCATATTTAATAGTTTCATATTTTTTTCTATCCTTCATTTATTTATTATTGTCTTTTTATAAGCGATTGACTCATGAATAATCTAATTTGGTTATTCCAAATAATTTAAATACAAAACTAGAAAATCAGAAGTAAAATAATATTCTAGAAACAAATTAAAAATGAATATTAATCTACCACTCAGTGTCCGAAACGTGTCCATGTTTATAATAAAAACAATTGCGACTTTGCCGACCAAAACATATGACGCCCACTTTAGTTCGATATAAACTTGACATTAAAAGATAAATGGACTAATTTTCATTAAGTACAATCATTAAGTTGTGTTCGGGTGACAACTCACTTCCATAAGAACGACGACGATAAGACAACATTAGTATAAAATTAATCAACTAAGTATAAGGAAAGAAGAGGCAAAAATTTAGGTATGAGCGCATGGTAGGATTGATTGCAATTAGAAATAATTAAAAGAGATTAGAATAAATTAGGATTAATTGGTTATAAACACTAATAAATTTGATTAAAAATATTTCGAGAACCTAATATAGTGCACGCACATGAATAATACTCCTCCATACCAAATCAGTAGGTCCGAAACAAAGGCCGTCCCAATACGAATGCTAAGAAAATTAGTTATTTATAAGGGCAAATTGCATTTAAATTCCCAACATTTTTTGAAATTTTGTTTTATTTCCTAACCTTTTAATTTTCCACCTAAAATCTTCACCTTTCAATTTTCTTGATTTTTCTCCCGCGTTCAATTTTTTCCCAACTTGAAGCTGAGTTGGACGTAGGAAATGCTTATATGGCATATCGCTCCGACTAAACGAACGACGTAGTTTCAAGAATCTCAAAACGTCATTGTTTTTCATGTCTAACAAACACTTATATTCATAGGATTATGGTACATATCGATTCCAGCCCAGAATTTTCTCATCTTTTCCCTTCTTTTACTCCATTATTCATCGTCCGTAACTCTTGAGAAATAATTGATATATTACTGATTTAATTTGTGGGAACCCTTGAGAATTTTCTGCTTTAATTGCACCGGAATACTTCGTCGGGAGAAAAATCAAATAAATTGAAAGGTGGAGATTTTAATCGAAAAATTACTCCCTCCGTCCCATTATTCTTGTCTTGTATTCCTTTTTGGGCTGTCCCGTTATTCTTGTCTTGTTTCCATAAAAGGAAACATTTTTCTCTCACAAAAAGTTATGGGCTCCACCATTTTCTATCTTTTTACTCTTTAAACACCATTCTCCTTAATACCCGTGCCCAAAAAAAATGAGACAAGAATAATGGGACGGAGGTAGTAAAAGATTAGGAAATAAAACAAAATTTTAAAAATGATCGGAAATTTAAATGCAATTTGCCCTATTTATAATAAAGCCGAAAAAAAAATACCTTTTTGATGAGTATTTCTGTCAAATCAAGTAGGAGAGAGAAATGAGAAAATAATTTATTTTTTTTGTGTCATAATGTGGGCACATGTATAGAACCAACTGCGGGGCATTGGTCACGGGCTAAAAGATACTCCCTCTGTCCTAATAGCAAGATTCTTCTTTCCTTTTCTGCCTATCTCAATAGCAAGGTCCCCTTCCAAAAATGGAAATAATTAACTCTAGGTTTGGGACCTACCATTTATTTATATTTTTACTCTTGTTTCTTAATAACCATGCCCGAAAGAAATGAGACATTGCTATTGGAACGGAGGGAGTATTTTAGAAGCTCATAATGGTCCATTTATAGGTCAGGGCCATAAAGGCCTATATGAGATCCTAACAACATCATGGCATGCTCAATTATCTCTTAACCTAATATATGAGTTATGTTGAATATATTTATTATGTATTGTGGGGTATTCTAATTTCTATATTTTAGGAATTAACCTATTGAATTGAAACGTCCGTATAAAATAAGCGAGCCTATCAAAGTCATTTTATCGGACTAGGCCAGGTTGGCCTGGATCCATTTGTCCAAATGATATTTCAGGCCAAACCAGCCCGGCCCGGAAAATATATGGTAATTAAGATGATTTGACATGTTACCACTTGTTATCTTATCAAACAGTTTAGGGACTTGGCATCTTTCAGCCAGCACAAGTGCAAAACTACAACATTTAAATACATACATACCTAAATTATGTAATATTGAGACCTGTATTCTCTCTCCTTTAAAAAGGAAAAACTTAACATCGACTTTCACCAAATATGATATGACCTCTCAATTTTTTGATCGTTAAATCAAACTACATCCATAAATATATATTAGTGCTTTCAATTTTTGAAATTAGAATACTTTATTGTTCATGAATATTGGTCATTTCGAGTTTCAAGGGCATAAATTGGCAAAAGATTATGATGGGTGAAAGGTTCTTTGAATCTTTGGGCAGTCATCATTTTGTTTTGTTTGTACGGACATGCTCAACAAATTTGCTACACATTGATAATAGTATCACTATCTTTTCACAATGATCAATATATATTTAATAATATTCATTAAAGTATACACGCATTCTCTATTTCGAAATCATTTTATGTTTAGATAAAATCTTAATCTTTTAATATCTTCTCTTATGCAGGGATAGGTTTAGATACTACATGCATTTCAAACATTACTCCTCATTGCACATACATGTTTGCTTTAGTTTGGGAGATTGGATTTGTAATTCATCTCTATATCTCGAGCTTTTGTGATTTTGTTGTTTGATCTGTTCTTGTTGAACTATGTATCTCGTTGTTGGGTTGTAGCCCTCAAGTGTAATTGAATAAATTTTTGTTTACCTAAAATAAACCCTTTTCTTATGTAGGGATAGGTTCAAATAAAAACTAGTTCGCATGAGTTAATAAAGAAATCATGCTGATTTATACGTACAATAAAAAAGGGACTCTTTTGTTTTTCAAATAATTAACTTGGATCAAATTAAAATCAGCCGAATTCACAAACATATGTTAGGCAGCTTAATTTTTTGATGAATGGAAAGCGTATGAATTAATAGTTCATCCGTTGATTCTATATGAATGCCGGAAGAACACTACGATAAAGAACTCCGTTGATTCACAAGAATACCGAAACTTAAAATACGAAAACGAAAAACCCTAAGAATTTCATTCAATCATCTACCGATCAATTCAATAACATAGAGGCTATTTATAAAGTCAAATAACAAAAGGCCAAGCCCAAAAAACATCTAAAGACTCTAAACTATAGCTAATAATTAAATACTTAAATAACATAAATAAATAAAAATAAAGTATAACAGCTAATAATAAAACGTGATAAGGGAATTAACCACGTTTAATGAATTGAAGCATCATCTCCATCACTCTTTCATACTTTTTTCGATCTTAATCAACATGCTAATTATTTTGTTCATTAAACAAATACCCTTATTAAAGTGCCATGTTCCTTTTCTTTTTCTTTTTTTCTGGAAACCTACTATGCATGACTATTCACTAGCTAATTACTTGAACAAAGGAATATATTAGGCTAATCAGAATAATTAACAACTGTCTAGCTAGCTCATTCTTTTATGATTAGCTTGTCCCAAGTCGTGGTTGAGAAAAGAACAAGAAAAATATATTAATGGCTTTGGATTAAAAATGAATTTTTTTTATAGAAGAATACTTTAATGTGTTGGACCACACCGTATGGTTGGTGTTGTCTATTTTTATTTTTATTAATTAACATTTCATCAATCCTGATATGGGATTAATAAATTATAATTAGGATTAATAAATCTTAATTGAGATAAATATAACTCTAATTGAAATTATTGATTAAATTCTAATTATCTCATAATTACCTCTAATTACCCGTAACCTCCTTAATTATTTCATAATCCCCTTTAGTTACCCATAATTACAACCTAAAGCACAATGTGGTTGGCTGCACCGCATACCCAAGTTTTTGCCAAAATTATATGTGATACATGGATAAATTATATGAGTTTGGTATACATCAAACACGACAAGATAACCCCACATTTAAATATTAGAGTATAGGATCTAATCCATTTAATATTAGATCATATGACAACCAATGTTAGTGTAAGAACTATAAGAATCAATCTGAATCGTTGATCTTTGGTATGATCTATGGTTGTCATTATTCGAAGCATGAATATATATAGATTTAAGCATGATTTTATATAAGCATTATTATTTAAACAAAAAAATTGCATGAATCGAAAAAAAAAACATCATTAAACATGACTATATATAATTTAAACATGGTTCGCAAATTCTCATTGAAGGAATAATTTCTCTATATATACAGATTTTGTATTTTCATCGACTTGTATCGAGACTACTACTATCTATCATTTTACTATCTCATCTCCTTCCAACATGTTTAAAGCCTTATTTTAAAAAAGAAATTTCAAGATGGATTTAAAATTACTCATATATAGTTGAAATAATTTTTTTCTACTATACGTACGTTTTGAAAGATATATCTATTCCCTTTCATTTTGTATTTTGGAAAGCAATATTAATTCTATCATTTTGTACATAACTAATTAAGCTCGATGAATACAACGAATCTTTGTCATGGTTGGGACTACATGGAAGGTGTTCGATTCGTGCCGATAATATAATTCGAAGTGGGTCCCTATAGGCTATAGGTAAGAATCAACATATACCACTACTACCAACTAGGGGTGTCAAAATTGGCCCGGCCCGGCCCAAAACCGGGCTGGGCTGCCAATTTTCAAGCCCGAAGCATTTTCGGGCCGGGCCGTGCCACACAATATTAGGCTCGAAATTTTTTTGGACCGGCCCGACCCGGCCCGAAATGGGGTAAAATCCCGCTGGGCCCGGGCCGGCCCGGCCCAAACAAATTGCACTATAAATGTATTTTCGGGCGGGGCTGGGCCGCACATTTTCAGGCCCGAAAAATTTCCGGGCTGGCCCGGCCCGGCCCGACTTTTCTTGCAATTTTTTTTGGCCCGGCCCGCTAATTTGACAGCCCTACTACCAACCCAACAATTGTATATATATTATTTCCATATATGATGATAAGTGTCTTATATCGTCAAAAATCGTATATTAAAAAAGCGGGTAAATTTATTGTTTTTGTTTTTAATTATTGCATGAATAAACAAACAATTAAAGAAAATTGTATTGAGTAGAAGGACAAAATGAGACGATTGATATAATTTCTTTTAGATTTATTTCAAAATATAATACTTATTCGTGAACACGAGGAATACTTGTAAAGTAGAGCTAGAGAGAGATAGAAATAAAAACTTTCAAGACGTTAGATTAAACGAACACTTTTTCAGATTTGGTACATTTAGGGTTCCTAAAAAGGAGTATGGTCACATCGTTTTATGATATTGTTTCAGTTTTTATTTTTATTTATTTATTCGCTTCTATAATTTTCAATTATTTCGGCTTGTGAAAATATATAAGTATCATCACGTTCAGTTGGGAACGAGAAGAAGGTTACTACTCCATCCGTCTCCCAAAAATATGGTGTACTTTTAATTTGTTGTGAGATATATAATATTGATTGAAACACACTAACTTAAGACAGAGCGAATATAATAATTAAGCACTTTACGAAAAAGAAGATAAAACTTAATTAGTAGCTAGCTAGGTCGTGTTTGAAAATTTTAATCATCACGATTAGTTATATTTTTAAAACAAACAAGATTATACAAAAACCCACAAGAAATCATAATTTTCACGTTCGTATGCACTACATTACATATAGTAATTATGCGTTTTATTATAAACGAATATTGCTCGACTTTTCTAGCTAGCTTAAGTTTAGTTGAAATAATTAAGTTATGCCAAAATTACAATACATTGATCATAATTAATTAAGTATATATTATATTTCGTTTTTGATTATAAATGTTAGATATGCTAATATTTTTTAAAATTTTATTAATAAATTTATTGGATTAATTTCTGAATGGCTCCTAGATACGTTGAACCTAGTGCTAGGTAGGACTGACAATTTTTCAACACGACATGATAACCCGACACGAACCGACATGAAATTAATGGGTTTGGGTCAAGCCTTATTGGGTTCGGGTCCTTATCGGGTTGACCCGATAAGGACCTGCAAATTTTGGGTCGGCTTTGGGTTGGGTTGGGTTGGGTTCGGGTTATCCGATAAGAAATTATATTTTTTTATATTATATTTATTTAATTCAAATCAAGCTTTTAAATTGATGACATATTTATTTTTCCTTTCAAGTCATCAAAAGATATTAAATTTTTGAATATTTTTTTATTTTTCTCTAATTAAATTTTATTTAAAATATTTTTTTCTTTTATTAAATCTTATTTTAAAATATTTTTTCTCTTATTAAATCATTTAAATTTGGGTTCGGGTCATTATTGTGTCGGATCAATCCAAATTTTATCGTGTCAATTTCGAGTTCGTGTCGTTCGAGTTTAATCATTTCGGATTGGGTTCGGGTTCGAATTAAGCATATCCTTAACGATCGGATTCGGATTGGACCTTAACAAATAAGGGCGAAATTAGGTCGATCCGAACCCGACCCGATTGCCACCCCAGTGCTAGGTCCGTTGGTCTGAACTTTAAAGAAGACAGGCGGAATGGAACCTTTCTCACGAAAAAATAAAAGAAAAAAATTTATGTGGAGCAGAAGACAGCTAGATTCACCTACTAGCTAGCTATAGGGGTAAATTATATTTTTACTTTTACCATTTACAAAAGTACTATGCATTTACGAGCGTAGTGATTTCATTATAATTTCACCAATAATAAATTACCGTACAAAATCTAGCTTTTATTATGTTATGGCTTAATTTCAATTTTTGGAATATCGTTGATCAGTGTTAATTGCTGCATGCAGTTTCCAATAAAAATAAATAATCGGGACCTATAAATACTTTCCGATTACAACTGAAACTAGATACGATAATTTGATGTTTGATTCAAATTAGACGTCAAAATATTTATTTGGAACAGAACTTGACAAGCACAAAAGTAACTTCAACTTTGGGTTTTAATTATTGGATAAAATCCAAACTCCAAGTTATCTTAAAATTTCACAAGAAATATTGGTAATACAAAATATAATCATACAATTTTAGCTCGACCTATATATTGTTTGATTAAAACTTGAGACTAAATCAAACAAACTTTATATATACGTATACATACAAAATTTAATTGGCCGAAATAAGAAAAAATATCTTTTATCCCCGGTCACCCCGAAATGCACTTTCTTTCTATAATTGGAAAGTGATTTGATGGTCCCTGAGCTGAGTCTTTGGTGTAGAGAGGGGTGAATACACCAAAGATAGATTTAAAAACTTTTTCACAAGTTTAAAACAGAGTGCGTGAGCTCAGTTATGAATCCAGCTGAGAAAAGTCAGCTGGACTAATAACTCAGCTGGCGGTGCGGAAAGTGGTGGTTTAAAAACTTAGCTCGTTTGCTTAGAAAAACTCAGCTTGAAAATATTATCTTAACGGTTTCGGCTTAATCAAGTTGTGCACTTTTCTGAAAAAAAAACAGCTGTCTTTGGAGAGCAGCTGAGTATGCAGATTTGATAAAGATGCAATGTGCTAATGGAGTTAGTATAATAACTGAAAAATAACGAGAAAGAAAATAACACGAGATTTTACGTGGTTCGGAGTAACACCTCCTACGTCCACGACCAGCTTCACTGGTAATTCACTACCACTTGGTTTCCAAGTACCAAGCAACTTCACAACTCTAACACGAGCTGTGTTCCAACAGTTTACAGGCACTGTCAAGCCTAAACCTTTCAGTTTGCGGGTACTGAAAAAATCTTACAACCACTTGAATTTCGCACTTCAAGCAAGCGTAACCTTGACCTAACCTTTCTGGGTAAAGAGAGGTTTGGTTTTGGGGTTCCAATTATGAACGAGTTCTTACAATGAAGAACTTAGAGTTAGATGAACTCGTTCAAAATCTAGGCTTAAGATATACAATGATTTCTGCCTAAGAATCAGACGAAAAACTGGGCAGTTTCTGAACTAGAAACACTTTAAGATAAAGTGTTCTTTGAACTCTTTAGAACTGCTAATGAGCTTTTGAAGGCTTGATGAATTCAGAGAATGAAAGCTTGTAGAGAGTTTTCCGTATCTCATCCTGAGGTTGAAGACGAGTATATATATAGGTAGAAATTCAAGACTAGCCGTTGGAGGAGCCGTTTGAATCTTACATACTCTTCTTAAATTCATAATCTGTCGTTGGGCGTTTCTGCACCTGTCTTCATCAGTGTCACATCCTAGTTTTTGAGGTCTAAGATGCTGATTTGTCGATCCTTCATTGATCGAGGTATATTGACTTCCTCTGACACCGGGATCTTTGTCTTCAAGCTGTTTTACGAATCTTGGAGCTGGATCTGATACTCTGACTTGAACTGATGCCTTCAGAGTTGACATTCCTTTGGTCTGTACAGCTGGATCAGTTGTGTCTTGAACTCAGCTCGATTAATCTTCAGTTTGATCCTGCTCTGTTTGAACTCAGCTGATAGTTGACTCCTGCTATGAACACAGCTGGATCTTCTGCTGTCTTCCGCTTCCTGAACCTGTAAACTTAGAAAATCTAGAGCTCAAATAGGCGAGCTGGAAAATACTACTTAAGTTGATGCGGTCATCTACTCGGTTGGAGAACAGTTGGGTTTTGGTATTAAATCAAAACTTTATAATTTCCCAACAATTTCCCCCTTTTTGATGATGCCAAAACCTAACTGAGACAAATTATGAAGCTTCCCCTTAGCTTCCCCTAACTGAGACAAATTATGAAGCTTCCCCTTAGCTTCCCCCTAAGTTTTAAGAGGGTAAAAAAACAAAAAAAAAAACAGCAGTTTAAATAGAGTTCAGAGTTCAGAGCCTGGATAAAAAATAATTGTCATCAGGGTGAGCTTTGAGAGCAAAAAAACTTTGTTTTATTAATGTAAGAAATTACAACAGTTAAAGAGAAAGTCCAATTCCCAATTCTTCAATCTTCAATCCCAGCAGGCTGGGTTTTCTCTTCTGCTTGTTTATTTTGACTCCGTGTCTCCTTCAGCTGGTTCCTCTAGCTCATCAGTCTTGCCTTTGCCTCTTTGTCTCATTATCTTCCTCCTTTTTGGCATAATCAATCAAGGCGGGAGAAAATCATCTTACTGAGCTGTGCAGTGTTCTGAGTTGCGTCAGCGATCTTCGCTGTGTTGTCAGCTGTTGCAATGTTCAGTTCGGCTGTGCTGCAGCTGTCAGTTCTGAACAGCGGAGTCTGGAGTCTTCGTGGCTCAACTGTTGCATCGGCTGGCTCTTCTTCAATAGCATTAGCCTCAGCTGTGATTGCAGGCACAGCTTCCTTAGATGTCTCAGCTGGGGCTGTCCAGCTGAGTGCTTGGAGGTATGAGTTGGCTCTAGAGATGACATCTTCTGAGTAGGGCACAACTTCATTCCTTGCAATTTGGCTTCTTCAGACTTTATTAGATTGAATGTGAAAGTCTGAATCTGCTCTTCAGTTGCGTACCAGTTGCTTATTTTGGTAGCGGCTGGGAGCGAAGCTAGCTCCGGATTTTGTTACAGTGCGCTGGTGACTCCTTTAAGTAAGAGGTTTTCAAACCTTGAGATGGAGACGTCACATGCAACTCTTGAGGGACTTAAATATTTTCATTCCACTTCTGAAGTGGGGGTAAGGGGTTCAGCTCATGTTT
The DNA here is from genome assembly GCA_031470985.1 of Agastache rugosa. NCBI lineage: Eukaryota > Viridiplantae > Streptophyta > Magnoliopsida > Lamiales > Lamiaceae > Agastache > Agastache rugosa. Next base: position 32,349,267 of record CM062607.1, on the reverse strand, counting down.
TCATCATCCAGTTGCAAGTGATTATTGACTGGATGATACTTTCCACTTGAGCTTGGTGCAGGAGCTTGAGCTATAACTTCCATGAGTTGATCTTGAAGTTGGTGTCCCTGTCGAGGTTAAGGAAATTGAGAAGAAGACGGTTGAAGTATTCCATCTGCTGTGAGGTTTAAGCTTAGTTGATTGGGGTCTAAGCTTAGTTGATCAGCTGGAATACGTCGTTGAGGTGGTGGCGATGATGATGTTCACGCTGGCACATGAACTTCTTCTCCACCGTAAGAAACCACCACTTGTGGACCTTCTGCTCCTCGGAGAATAGTTACAAAATCTCTCTCAATGTCAGCTGGCTTCTCGGCTGACTGACTGTGCACCTTTAACTTGAGTCTTCTCTTTGAAGACGATGCTTCAGCTTATTTTGTCTCCTCATGATGTTTCCTCGTCCTAGCTGGGAAGGGAATTGATGCATGATGCTTTGTCTCCTGCATCTTTTTCTTTTGCCTCCTGTGACGGAGCAAGAGCTGTGACATGTTTGCTCTTAAAGGCTCCGGCTTTATCAGCATCTCGTCCAGTTCTGACTGGGCTTCCTCTCAGGTTGAATTCCCTTGACATGATCCTGTTGACGTTGATTTTCGCATCCCAGAGAGTTGTGTATCCCGTTTTCTCTTTTATTTTGATAGAAATATTAGAGTGAATGAGGTCTTTTTCCTTTGACATTCCCAGGAAAAATTCTGCAACTTCCTGGTGAATGAAGTTCTTGAGCTTTGCAGTCACCCACTGCGTTAGATCGGATCTGTCGATGATCTTCATTATCTCCTGGAACTCCGTCTTCTTGTGGTTTCTGAGAGTTAAGCAAGCTTTGAGAGACTCTTCATGTTGATCGCCTTCTGAAATATCTTTCTAGATTTCATGTTCTTCTTCTGCAAATTTTGTTAGTAGAATAGATTATATATATAGGGGAGGAAGAGTGCCGGATCAAAGCTTTTTACGGTTAAAGCAAAATTTTGTGTATCTTTTCTAGCACATATATATATCAATTTTCTTGAAGAATGGACGATCAAGATTGGTAGTTTGATAAGATGATCTACGACTGGGAGTAATTCTCGCGTTTTGTCAATTTCTTGTTCAGAAAATGCGAGTTAATGCGTGCGTCAGGACTGTTAAGGCGTTTTGACTTCTGCCTCGAAACTCTCATGCTTCAAATCTTTGCAGATTTTTAATTAATTTTGATTGGATATGACATGATAAGAATCCATGGAGATATGCACAGTATGAAATAATATGAGTTTTTCCAAAAGAAGATCTGTTCAGTTGACCACTGACGGATTTACAAGACAAATCTCTTGATTCAGAAATAGCGGTCTTTTGAACCACTGCTCTGATACCAATTGATGGTCCATGAGCTGGGTCTTTGGTGTAGAGAGGGGGTGAATACACCAAAGATAGACTTAAAAACTTTTTCACAAGTTTAAAACAGAGTGTGTGAGCTCAGTTATGAATCCAGCTGAGGAAGGTCAGCTGGGCTAATAACTCAGCTGGCGGTGCAGAAAGTGGTGGTTTAAAAACTTAGCTCGTTTGCTTAGAAAAACTCAGCTTGAAAATATTATCTTAACGTTTTCGACTTAATCAAGTTGTGCACATTTCTGAGTATGCAGATTTGATAAAGATGCAATGTGCTAATGGAGTTAGTATAAAAACTGAAAAATAACGAGAAAGAAAATAACACGAGATTTTACGTGGTTCGGAGTAACACCTCCTACGTCCACGACCAGCTTCACTGGTAATTCACTACCACTTGGTTTCCAAGTACCAAGCAACTTCACAACTCTAACCCGTGCTGTGTTTCAACAGTTTACGGGCACTGTCAAGCCTAAACCTTTCAGTTTGCGAGTACTTAAAAAATCTTACAACCACTTGAATTTCGCGCTTCAAGCAAGCGTAACCTTGACCTAACCTTTCTGGGTAAAGAAGGTTTTGGTTTGGGGTTCCAACTATGAACGAGTTCTTACAATGAAGAACTTAGAGTTAGATGAACTCGTTCAAAATCTAGGCTTAAGATATACAATGATTTCTGCCTAGGAATCAGACGAAAAGCTGGGCAGTTTCTGAACTAGAAACACTTTAAGATAAAGTGTTCTTTGAACTCTTTAGAACTGCTAATGAGCTTTTGAAGGCTTGATGAATTCAGAGAATGAAAGCTTGTAGAGAGTTTTTCGTATCTGATCCTGAGGTTGAAGACGGGTATATATATAGGTAGAGATTCAAGACTAGCCGTTGGAGGAGCCGTTTGAATCTTACCTACTCTTCTTAAATTCATAATCTGCCGTTGGGCGTTTCTGCACCTGTCTTCATCAGTGTCACATCCTAGTTTCTGAGGTCTAGGATGATCCTTCATTGGTCGAGGTATATTGACTTCCTCTAACACCGAGATCTTTGTCTTCAAGCTGTTTTACGAATCTTGGAGCTGGATCTGATACTCTGACTTGAACTGATGCCTTCAGAGTTGACATTCCTTTGGTCTGTACAGCTGGATCAGCTGTGTCTTGAACTCAGCTCGATTAATCTTCAGCTTGATCCTGCTCTGTTTGAACTCAGCTGATAGTTGACTCCTGCTGTGAACACAGCTGGATCTTCTACTGTCTTCCGCTTCCTGAACCTGTAAACTTAGAAAATCTAGAGCTCAAACAGGCGAGCTGGAAAACACTACTTAGGTTGATACGGTCATCTACTCAGTTGAAGAACAGTTGGGTTTTGGTATTAAATCAAAACTTTATAATTTTCCCAACATGACTATTGCCGTAAAAAAATTAGACGTAATTAATATATTTTTATAATATAGTATATTACTATATGATTTTATCGTCACTACTAATTATCTTGTTTGACCCGTATTATGAAAGTTGAGTCTGTCTAATCGTTTGTATCGCTCGTAAGGATGCATTTCTATTTTCTAGTAGGTATTAAACGGTTCAGGTCATTTATTCCATAATTTTTTTTATTCCATCATATTCTATTGTTAATTTTATTATTTTAATACTAACATTTATTACCCAAAAAAATTTATCATGATAAATCATTATTTGTCCCTTAAAAGATACTCTCTCTGTCCCACGAAATTAGTCTCCCTTTAAAAAACATAATTTATATGCAATTGTTCGTTTTTGCTCTTAAAATACACATCATTTTCACATTTAATTATTTGAATAAGGTTATTTTAGTAAAAAGAATGTTTTAATAAAATTCCAATTAGGAAAGTGGTCCATGTTTTAGGGACTTTCAAAAAAGGAATAAGTGACTAATTTCGTGGGACGGAAGGAGCATTATATGTTATAATTATGGAATAATCAACCTTAATAATTAAATATTAACAAAAAATTTGCAAATTTAATGCAAAACATTAATTATAAACCCTAGATAAATTAGTGAGCTCTAATTAATAATTGTAAAATTTAAGTAAAACACAAAGAAAAAAAATGAATGAAACAAAAAAAATATATCAATAGAAGTACACGTTACATATGTGGGATACTAAAATTGTGACAGGTGATCTTTGAGGAAATTACACGGGATATATATTATCAAATAAATCAACTACACCAACATATGAGTGAGACCTCTACACCATACAAAAGTAAGATCTACACTACCAAACAAGGTGATAATATACTAATATATTATCAAATAAATCAACTACAACACCATATGGGTGGGATCTCTACACCAAAAAAAGGTGAGATCCAAAACACCAAACAAAGTGAGAATATAATGCATCGCACGTAGGTAGGATTAAACCCAAAATCTCTCACTATGCAGAAACTTTTGATGTCTCAGCTAGCTATTTGAGCTAGGCCTCATTGGTGAGATAGATGATCTTAAGTGGATATTAAAAACCAACCAAGTCTTTTATTTTTATTTTTATTTTTATTTTTACAACAAGATTATTCATAATTCCATTCGAATTCCTCGAATTCAATTGAAATCTTATAACTAATTAATCAAACGAACATTATAAAAATTCTCTTAAAGAAAATTACCTTGACAAGGATACAACAGTATCGTTTATATTTATTTATTAACATATACAAGATAGAATTATTAAATAATGCGAATGGGAAACTTGATATATACTACCTCCGTCCCATTATTCTTGTCTCATTTTTTTTGGGCACGAGTATTAAGGAGAAGAGTGTTTAAAGGGTAAAAAGATAGAAAGTGGTGGAGCCCATAACTTTTTGTAAGATAAGCATATTTCCTTTTATGGAAACATGACAAGAATAACGGGACAGCCCAAAAAGGAATACAAGACAAGAATAATGGGACGGAGGGAATATATTAAATGATTTTTTTATAAATAATGAACTTATATATAAAGTTTTCAAATTATAATATTACCACTTTTAAACTGGCCGAATAGCAAGAGTGAGAAGTATATTCGTGTAATTAATTAGAGGTCCAAATTAAGCAGTAACTTCAACATGAAAATGCTAAAATATTAATATATATGTTTAATGGAATTTTGATAATCTCTCATTTTGATAAATTAATATGATTATTAATTTATCATATTGTTTCAGAAAAATGGTATCTATCCAAAAAAGTAGTTACCAAAATTAATAAAGAGAATATGCGTAAAGTTTGTCATGTCTACACTGTTTAGTTACTTTTGTCCATGTAATTAAATTCACGTTCAAACCTGTTGCCTCACGAGAGTTACAATTCATATTGGATCATCAAACTGTAACTAATTGTCTAAAAAATAACATTAAAAAGTCATTGTGGAAAATCATTATGCCGCTCGATTTTATCTTGTAAACCATCTGCAAATTAAGCCACGGCTCATGAACCGCTCTTGTTGCATTGCGATAAGCATGAAAAATTCCAACAACACATTCTTGAGATGCCAAGCTAATTATACTAACATGGTCTAAAAAAAGCCATCAATTTTTTTTTAAGGTTTGGTGTACTAATTATAAATATAAGTACTATAACCATGACATCGACACGTACATACCATACATTATATATATGAAAAAAAAAACAATAGAACATCAATTCACCATTAACATCCCTAAAATTAATTAATTATACCAGAATAAGTTATAATCTCAGTTTGAAATTTCTAAATTGTGTCTTGAACTAGGGACATAACTTACATTGACATGACTAAAGCCACCTTTCGAGACTTTATACAACTTTATGATATTAATATACATTATTATCATATATATTTTCCTACTTACATTTGACGTCCAATTAACAAGGAAAATAAAGAATCTCGTCCAAATATAAATAAATATTGCTTAAATATAGAATGAAAAGGTAATAAATAGTGTTGGTACCCTAGCCTCGAGCGCCCCGTTTGGGAAGGGCGTTAAGTTGAAAGTAATTAAGATTTACTAAAAAGAAAAAGCAACAGTGAAATAGTGGTTAATTAATTAAAAGTGGAAGTATGAACAAAAAGAATAAGCATTCAATCTAAAAGAAATAGGAAAGGAAAGGCCTATTTTTTAAGTGTATCATTCTTTTTTCAGTCATGACGTTCTTCAGATATGAAGCTTACAGACAAAATCCACTTCATTTAGCCTAGGAATTACAAGAGAAGAGAACATCAGAAGAGACAACTTATTTAATACACACACAAACACTCGGGTGTGTGTGTGTGAATTTTGTATGTATATCATTGAATTGAGTTATATATATCTTCCAAGCAAGTCCTGCTCATTACTACCTCTGGCTGTGTGTCAGTTGTGAGAGAGAAACAGTCGTTCATGTAGAGAGGGAGAAAGAGAGAGATAGAGAGACAGAGGTGAAGTGTAGAAGGTGAAGGTAGCAAGATGGGGTATGCACTATTTTACCAATTGTAACCTTTTGACATTTGCCTCACCTTTATTGGTGTCACTCCACTTAAATATTGCTCGCTCTATCTCTCTCTCTCTCTCTCTCTCTCTCTCTCTCTCTACACACTCCACTTATACGTCTTCAATACTGTGTGTATACAGAAACCCTATTCCAATATACACATATATGAGCCAGAGAGAGAGGGAGAGAGAGATCTAGAGAGAGAGAGAAAGAGAATGGGTCCATTGCCCTCAACATGAATTGAAAACCTTTTCACCTGCAAGAACACGATCCGGGTCTGCCGCTCCTTCCACCGCTGTCCCCCTTCTCTCTCTCTCTAACTTGTCTCTCTCTTCTCTCTCCCCTAGCTAGCTAGTAGTGTTGAATTTGTCCGAAACATGGAGAACCAGTACGGGATGCAGGGAGATCTGAGGCAGTCGTACATAGACGGCCGCCCTCTCTTTCCGGCCATATCTCAGCCGCCGGATTTGCTGTCCTGCCACCGCGCTTATCCCTACGATATGCTCATCTTTCGCTCAGATCATTCCGCTCTCGTCACACCCAATTCAGATCATGTTGTCGCCTTTGACGCGGAGCCTGGCGGCGGAAGCCTAATCGACGGCGGCGCAGGGCGGTGGCCGAGGCAAGAAACCCTCAGCCTTCTTGAGATCAGATCAAAACTTGATCCTAAGTTCAAGGAAGCCAATCACAAAGGCCCCCTGTGGGATGAGGTCTCAAGGTACCCACTATACGTTTTTTATTTTTTTTTATTTTTCAATTTATTCACAAACACTGCCCTAATTTCTCAATTCACACATTAATTAAGATGATAAAAATTATTTCATTTTATGAGAGAGAGACTTGAACAACTAACCCTCAAAATTAATGTCTTCTTGCTGAGGTTTGGTTCTTTTGCAATATTCGAATTTAATTTCTCTTCTTTCTTTTCACTTTAATTTCGGGCCAACTGCAGTTTGATTCCATTCATTGCCCTCATCTTTTTCATCTTAGTTAAGACAAACTTCAATATCACCAACTAGCATCTTCACTTCAGATTTTCATAGGGTAATTAAACTAGCTAATAGGTTAACAACATGATTATCTGATTTTGGGCAGAAATTCTCACCACTCTTCTGCTTCAAAAAAAATAAAAAATAAAATCAATCTTTAATTTTCAGCATTCTTGTAAACAATCTTCATTCCTTTTTCCCTAAAAAAGAGACCTTGATGTGTAAAGTCTTCTAAATTCATGATTTAATCAATAGAAGCAGCTCACTATATATGGAACTTTCTAGAAGTAGTTATATTCCGAATCGAATATATCGGTTTACAGAATCACTAATTAATTAAGCCAAAGAAGGCGCAAGAGTTTGCAATCTCATCATTATTATCATATGAGAAAATTAAACGAAAAAAGGGGGGAAATTAAAGGAAAAAAACTAGGGTTCGCTTTCAACAAATGATCATTATTGTTTGATTTTGTTGCAGGATTATGTCGCAGGAACATGGATATCAGAGGAGCGGCAAAAAATGCCGAGAAAAATTCGAGAATCTGTACAAATATTACAAGAAGACCAAAGAAGGCAAATCCGGCCGACAAGACGGCAAACACTACAGATTCTTCCGACAGCTCGAAGCTCTCTACGGCGGCGACACCACCAATTCCAATTCCGCAACCCATCTCCACGGCGCCGGGGCTAATACTAATAATAATTTCCACTACAATAATAATATTTTCCCAAACACCAACGACCAAGAACCCTATCATCCGGGATCCAAGATCTCCGACACCAGCCACGTCAGCATCCCGGATTCCTGCGACTACGACGCCACCTCATCGTACTGCAGCGACTCCAACGTCGGAGGAAGGGACGTTATTAATAACGACGATGATTCGAGAATGAGGAAGAGGAAGGGTAAGAGTAGGAGTTTGAAAGCCAAGATCGAGGCCTCCATTAATGAACAGATGAATAGCATGATGGAGAAACAGCAGGCGTGGATGGAGAGGATGACGGCGATCATCGAGGGGAAGGAGCGGGAGCGGCTGCTGCGGGAGGAGCAGTGGCGGAAGCAAGACGCCGCCAGGATCGACGGCGAGCAGAAGACGTGGGCCGCCGAGAGGGCGTGGGTCGAAGCCCGCGACGCCGCCCTCATGGAGGCCTTCAACAAATTGGCGGGAAAAGAACACACGCCGGCTGTGGAGGGTGGCGGCGTCATGTGGTCGACGGAGAGTGAGGTCAAGAAGAGGAAGGAGAATGCTAAGGGGTTCACGAATAGTTATGATCAGAATCGCGACCCGATTTCCGATGAAGGGGTTGCCGGAGTTGAAAGTGCAATGAGGCGGCTGCACGGCGGCGGATCCGGCGATCATGTAAGTGATGGCCTCTTTAGGTACTTGATGGGAGATTCGTATAATCAAAGATTATGAAGATATATGATCAAAATTAAATGAGCAAGGAATTAATTAATTAATTCGTGCATGTATGCTGTTGAATTTGAGTGTGTGTTACTGCGTGGGCTGGATTCTTGAAGATGTAAGTGGTGCAGGTTGATTGATTTGTTGTACCAGTAGCTTTGGGGAAGGTACGTACTTGTAACTTGTAAGTGTAAGTTGTGTAACCCTATGGTAATACTGCAATAACTTTGTCAGTTTGTATTCTGTAAGTGTATTAATGTGTTTGTCCAAATCTATATGGATTGGCATAATTGTCTGAGCAATTGGTATTATTTAAGATTTTATTATAAATGTCTGTATCAGTATCATTTTATTGGATTTGATTTAATTTAATGCACAACTTATGTAGTAGTACTTGTTCTTGTGAAGGATGTATTGTAATAGAAGATCCAATTCAACTTGAAATATATATATATATATATAATCACAGGTACTGGTTTATATTAATGCACTCAAAGGTTCATGACATTGTAATGGTAGAAATATATATAGTAGTACTATGAGCCCTTTATAAACATCTCCCATCAAAGAAAAAAGAGGGAAAATAACAAGCAATTGAGCTATATATATCTATCTATTCTTCAATGACTTGATGTTGATTTGGATTTTTGTGTTTGAAAATATGTTATACATTGTATTAATTGCATATGAGATGTAAATCTATGATGTGCTTAATTAATGCAGGGTTGACTACTGAAAGTGATACGAGAATGGGTGAACGAAACACATTTTTGAGATTTCATGTGAGTTTGAGATAATGTCATTTCCAATCTATTGTTTTGTCTTTCTTTAATTTCCAATTCTTTTCAAAATATTGTATGTGTTTGTGTCGAATGAATTGAAACTATTGTTCCTTTTTTTTAGTGGGATATAAGTGCTGAATGAATACGAGGCATTTTATTTTATATGGAGAAGGTTCATTGCTTGGTGTTCTCGAATGAACTAATATATAGTAATTTCTTCACACGCCGTCACGTAAAAATGAATGGTTTCTATCTAAAATGTTGCATATTTAAACACATCTATGACGAGGATAACTCGTAGATTCTATCCAGTGCATTGGGTAAGTCTCATCCTTTTTAATTGCCTACAAATCATACGGACTACGTAAATTGCACTAAAAAATTTTAAGGTGGCAAACTCGATATCTAAAATATTAATGAGATTCAAACTTCAGACCAAGAATAGTCACTCCATCGGTAGAGCATTCCAACAAGCATACAGAAAACTAATACGTACCTAATTACTATAGGTCAAAAAACCTCTAAATTATGATAGCTCAAAATGCCTTTTTCCCTCTAAAATACCAAATAAAGAAGATTTATTTTCTGAAAATTCAAAAAGACTAAGATCCAATATATTCTGCAGCGAGTGATATTTAGTAAATGAAAATGAGCATACGAAGGGCAAAAAGATGATGAGAAATTGTCAGTAAGTGAAGTGCGCTTTTTCCATGAATAATCTTTTCTTTTCATTAATGAATGGATGTTTAAAATTGGAGAAGCAATTAATTTATTTTTATTGATGAAGCAGAAGCAGAAGCAGGAGGAGTGATGGAATGGTAAAGTGTTTCGTTTGAATTCATAAAACTTGAATGAAACATTAAACACACACACACACAGTGATGGATGGTTGCGTAATCAGTTGTTTGATATGACTATTTACTGACATCTCTGTCGGCTCCTTTCCTATAACACACACTTCACACAATCCCAATTTGGAAGTTTTTGTCAGGACTTATATTTTTCTCTTTATTTCTTTTTTTTCAAAAAAAAAATTAAAGAAAAGAGTTTCTGTAATTAATGTTTTCATTCGCTCTACCACTCACTTTGTCTCATCTCATTGCTACAGCAAGATTTTAGGAGTAGGAATGGTAGAAAAATAGCACTTTTAGGGATAAAAATATTAATTATAGTACCTTTTGTAAAAACTATAAAAATTATTATTTTAGGTTATTTTTGTCCCTCCTTCCCGTCCCTCCTCAATTTCACATCATTATAATATGTGAATCACATCATTATAATATGTGAAAGTACAAACGTGTACATGTGTTTTCACAGAAAAAAAAATTGTGAATTCACAATTATATGAAAAGCACATGTATAATAATATATGAATTCATATTTTCGCACATGTGGAACTGATCAAATGTTGGTTTATACATGTGCTTTCACAGGAAAAAAAATTGTGAAATCACAATTATGTGAAAATTAAACGTATAATAATATGTGAATTCACATTTTTGCAAATGTGAAAACAATAAGATATGGAGGTGATTAAATAAAAGAATTAGGGTATAAATATCCAAAAATGCTATAATTAGTATTTTTATACCTAAAAGTGCTATTTTCTCACTTGCCCCTCTTAAAAATATAAATAAATAGCAAAAAATAATATGGATTTTGGTGTAATATTCATGAATCAATAAGTTTAGTAGTAAATGTCTAGGAGAAAAAAATAACTCAAAAAAAAAATGTCTCCAGGTGAAAAGGAAAGAATACGAGATGGAAAGTTCTAACTAGTCAACACAATTTAAATCTTCCAAATTAATGGCATTATCAAGAATCGTGTATAGTATACATAAGTATATAGGAAATGATGAAATAAATTTATAAAAACTTTTCCGCACAGAGAAAAAGACCAAATCAAAATCGGCCCAATCCCAAAATTCCCTCACTTCTCAGTTCTCACACAAGGTTTTCTCCTGCAGTTCCAATTTCATCTAATACTCTCGAAACAAAGAGAAAATTATATTTTTACACTCAAATTTTAAGTCAATTTTCAAATTTATACTTCTTTAACATACTTTCAACTTTTATCATATTAGTATACCTCAATTCCACGTGAATTTGTATTTGTCATTTTGTGTTTCAAACATAGTCCATGTGGAATTCAAACATTTATTATATACCCGTGTGGAATTTAGGCTACACAACTCGACTTTGTGAAACTAGAAACCGATCAGATTTAGATTTAAAAATAGAATATAATAATTGTGTATTAATTTACATGTAAAGGTCGATAAGTGTATTCAAAATCTAAAAATTGACCCAATTTTTATGTGTATAAATGTAATTTTCTCTTATTTATAAGGTTGAGAGATGAGAGTAAGAATCTGAATCTACCACCTCCATTTCAAAAAAAAAATTAAAGGAAGAACCAAAAAAAAGCCGGTTTTTTCACAGAAAAAAGCACCATTCAACAGTGCAAACGTTTCTCAAAACTTATTAAAACTAAATTAGAAAAACACAGACACACACACTCGGATGTGTGTGTAGGTGTTGAATTCTAGTACTTATAATCTTTAACATGAAGACTCTCGGATGCGCCCTCACTTGAGGCGGCCCCACCTTGGTAGGTCCCAAGCGTGGCCTCCGAATTGGCCTTGCACCTGCCATGGAAGTTATCCTGCGCCTTCTTCACATTCTCACTCTTCCCACTCCACGCCTTGAGCGTGCTCTGCTGCAGCGCCCTCCCATACGAGAACGTCAGGTTCCACGGCTTCTTCGTCTTCAGCTTGTTCATCGCGTTCAGATTCACCGTCGCCTCCTCCTCGCTCTGCCCGCCCGACAGGAACGTCACCGCCGGCACCGCCGCCGGCATCGTCCGCTGCAGCGCCCGCACGGTGTACTCCGCGATCACCTCGGGCGCCGCCTTCTTCGCGTCGGAGCCCGGGGTGACCATGTTGGGCTTCAGGAGGGTCCCCTCGAGGAGGACGTGGTGGTCGTTGAGGGCCTTGTAGCACGCGGCGAGGACGCGCTCCGTCACCTCCGCGCACTTGTCGATGTCGTGGCTCCCGTCCACGAGGATCTCCGGCTCCACGATCGGGACCAGCCCGTTCTCCTGGCAGATGATGGCGTAACGAGCCAGGCCGTTGGCGTTCTCGTTGATCGCCAACTGCGATGGCTCGTTCGCGCCTATCTTGAGCACAGCTCGCCACTTGGCGAACCGTGCTCCCGCGGTGTAGTACTGCTGGCACCGCTTGGCGAGGTCGTCGAGGCCCTGAGTGGTTGTCTCGCCGTTGGTGCCGGCGAGCTCCACCGTGCCCTTGTCGACTTTAATGCCGGGGAGGACCCCACCCTCCTTCATCAACTCGACAAAGGGCTTACCTGCAAAATCGAATCAATTAAGGGTCTTGGTTATCAATTTATTTAAATATCGGACAGACTTGAATATTATTTTTTTATATTCAACTCTGTATTTATCCATCAAAGTAAACGATGCCTTAAAATAAAACCCACCGGAGGCGGTTTTTTGGTAGAGAGTCTCCTCGAAGAGGATGACTCCGCTGAGGTACTGCATGACGCCGGGGGCGGTGAAGATGAGCTCGCGGTAGGCCCTTCGGTTAGCCTCGTTGTTCTCGACCTTGATGCTGTCAAAACGCTTGCCGATTGTGCCGGTAGACTCGTCGGCGGCGAGGATACCCTTCCCCGGGGTACCGATATATGCAGCATTCTTGATCAGCTCATCTTTCAACCGGAAAAAGGAGCAAAATATTTGAGCATTCAAGGACCAATATGATGAATTCATAGAAATTTTCCGATATGGTTGCGTACATGCATACATGCATAAACGTAGATATATACATACAACGGAAGAAAAAGAAAATGTAATTTAACACTATAAAAGCATCACGATATCCAAATTTAAAAGTACGAACTTAATTACGACCGTTGATCTCACGATATGATCACAAACTAAGATCGACACAGAAATTCTAGATCTGAATCATCATCGATCAAAAATAAAACAATTGAACCGCAGCTAAGTATAACGAGATCATTATCTCAAAAAAAAATTCGAATAATAATTCAACACAAATTAGAGGAAATATATACCGGCGTATTTCCCCTTGTAGCAAGACATGATTACCGTGACTGTATGAGATTGAGATTGAGAGAATTTGTGAGAGAGGAGAGGAGAAGAGAGAGGGACTGGGGATTATATATATATATAGAGAGAGAGAGAGAGAGAGAGAGAGAGAGAATGGAGAGCGATGATAGCGTTCAATCGCCATTTACGACCCCTCCTCCAAGAAACTCGTTCTTCTTGGTAAATTTTTTTAGGTCTGCAATATTTCCATTTCAAATTTTATTACTTTTAACAATTTAGGGAAAAAATAATTATAGTAAAAATAGAGATCTTATAGTTATAGTTATAACATATAGTTACATTCCACTTAAAAAAACATGTAGTTAGGTGTGCGTGTGTTGGCCTAGTGGTAGTGTGATTTATATCTGAGGTCAAAGGTTTCAAGTTAGAGTCCACCGTGACACGGTGTTTAAAATTTAATATTACAATTACAAAAAAAATATAGTTAGATTAAAGTTTCCCTTAATTAATTGATGAAATCGCTTCATTTTTAATTTTTAAAGGGTAAATTTAGAAATTGGTTCGTATTCTTACTAGTAGGTGTGTACGAAATAGGAAATTAAAGATTAATTTATTGGAAACTGAACAGGATTAATTATGTTAAGTATGGGACTAGTAAGAAATTGCTTATTTATATGTGGGGTGCGACAATAAGTGTAACATATATATGCAGTTGATTGTACCATTTACAATTCTCACATGTGCATTAGTATTAACATAAATTGCTATTGACAATATTGCCCTTCAAATGGGGTTTTTGAGATGGCTGTAATCAAGACAATTGTTTGTCAAATTATCTTTACGAATCTTGTTCCTATTGTACTCATACTAAAACAATCAATTTTGTTGGTATTTGATTATATTTAGATCGTAATAAAGGAACGACTTGATAAATCTTTATCCTTGGGATGGTCTGAAATAATAATTTTACCTCGTAAATAATAGGGGATGAAAATTGAAAGGGTAGAGTTGAGAGTTGAGGGTTCTTTGGGTTGCATTGGGATGTGACAAGTAGTGGGTGGGATGAAAGGAAAAGACATGAAGAAAAGGAAAAGGTTGAGGCCAATCACAAGAAAGGAACCGGAAAAACAAAAATAATGTGGAGTTGGTTGGCAACTTTTATCTCGTCACCTCAAACATAGGATCTCTATTTATTCAATAATTCTATGTTATGTAAAAATTAATGAACTATACTCTTAACATTTAGGTGTTGTAATTCTTTGTAGTAAAAGAAAGAAAAAAAAAAATAGTTGTAGCAATATGTATGGTAGCATGGGGTAGTTTCGATTCAAACTTGGAATTATGGCTCGATTGTGTTTGGACCGATTCTGAACCAAAACTTGCTATGAACACCTCTAGTTAGTATAAGGTGGTGGTGAGAGCGGATTGATAGAGATATAATTATAATATAATTAGAATTTATCAATTTAAGCTTGTGGTTCTGCTCAACTCAATATTCCAACAAAAATATTAGAATTTGATTGTAATATAATTAAAGAGACAAGGAGTGGTTGTTTATCAAGGGAAATATGTAAATGGATCACATTCGATGTCCAAATTGATTTTATTTTTTGAAGTAAAAGAAAAAGAAAATCCACACATAAATCTGTTTTGTATCTGGTTTACCCTTTAGATAGAGAGGATTCTCTTCTTTTCTTTTCTTTTTTTCCTTTTTGTTTTATTTACCAATTTGTGTCAAATAAGATAATACTATAAAGTCAACTCCTCATGATATGTCATCGTCATCTCTCACGCTTTAAATTTGATACCCACCTAAAAATGCTTTTCTTGCCTTTCAAAAAAATAATGCCTTTCTTGACTTTTTCCAACACTAAATTATGTCTTCTATTTTTTATTTTTTTTAATTCCTCTGCATTTTGATGAAATGTAACCGGATTTGTCTAAGGCAAATTAATAATACTTTTGGCTTATACTTCATCTAAATTTTCGTTATACTAATGCAAGTTATCTCTCTAGTTAGGACGTAATCAAAATATAAATGACATATACATCAAAATTGATATTTATACACATGAGTTAACATGTACAACTAATGTAGAATGATACATAATGCAAAATATTTTGATTTGGCTTATAGTTTGTTGGCCCGTATTGTCTGAAGTCTGAAACCGTAAGGATTTAGACAATGAGACTTCCGGTCGACACGGGGAATGAAGATCGGATAATTTAAACTCCATACTTTTTTTTTATGACAATAATAACCCGTAATTACTACCCGATATATGTTAGATGCAAAATCAAACAAGATATGCAAACCGCACTATGAAAATTTGGTGCAGAGCCGACACATCCACAGAGAAAATATTGGTTGGACTCAAAACATGAGATATTTAAATACTTGAATTTCACACTCAACCAATATGAATTTACATTCCCCCTCAAAAAATAAATTTAATATCGTGTGAACCATTGGCCCACATATCAAATATTAAACTGATAAGAACAGATACTACACTTGATCTTAGCCAAAAGGCCGAGAAAGGTATGACTTTTACTAAGACTAGGCCTAATAATTTATAGTATAGTTTATTCTCTTATCTTTGGTCAAGTAACGATGTTGGAAAACTCACAAGGCAACAAATTCTCTTCCTAATCGAATTACCTCTTGAAAAATACATACTGCTCTACTCACCATGATTAGTGATCGAGATGAAATATTTGGCAAAAAAGCATTTATAAATTTACTGGCTAAAAGCACGCGAGTCGGACGTCAAAAGTACTATGACTTGTGTGTATGTGTAAGCCTAGTGGTAGTGTGATTAATGCTCGGGCTAAAGATCACGGATTCAAGTCCACCGTCACGCGGCCTTTAAAATTTCTTGTAATATTTGTTCAAAAGTACTATAACTTATCAAATAAAGATTTTATGTATAGTTTATATTTTATTTGTTATGATAATTCTAAATAAATTTCTAATGGTATATTGAAAGATTATACAATTCCCAAAAGATTATTGGACTTTTTGCGAATATTAATATTACAATACTTTTCTTAATTAAGAATATAAATGAAAAAATGGCACATCCAATTTCGTAAAGATGGGACTATTTCAAAAGCAAACTTCGATGATTCCAAATAATAAAAAACATGAATAATAGACATTCTCTATATACTGTTCTCTGTACAATCATCAATTGCTCAGCGATAATAAATACAATTAAATTTAAAACAACACAAATAAGAGCCCCCTACAAATATTAAAGGATTCACCATACAACAACTTTAAGAAAGAAATAGGAATATCTAATTTCTTCTCATTTATAACATCAAACAAAAACCGACACAGTATATACAGAAGTAGAGTTCTTCAGTAACTAGGAATGTTTTTCCTTTAGCAATAGACCAATATTTAAATTATACAAAAAACCTTCTCCAGAAATGAAAAACGAGTAAAAAAGAAAAACTACAATTGAGGCTTTCATTTTACCTGTTGCAAGATACATAAAAACCATAAACCAGCCTCACTTCCAACTGTTGAAGGGGTATAACCATATACTGAGGTGCACTTCGAAAATAGGGCATGACATCCTGCCGGAAGACTTAACATAAGCATCTCGCCTCATCATATAACATGGAACAGTAAACCAATGCTGGCAAGATACCTTCAACAGCAAATCCAAACCCTAAGACAGGAGGGTGCACGATAAATGGAATTTACCACTTCAATGATAATCAATCCTGCCTCTGGAATCGCTAAACTTCATTTGTCATTGCATCTAAACCACATAGGCTGGAATCATTTTGTCATCAGGGATCAAGAGTCAAGACTGATGCCACTGATGAGCTAACAAACTTTAAATTGGACAAGTAAGAACCATCAGAAATCATCTCTATAATTTCCTCCCTCTTGGGGCGGAAAAAGGAAAGCTCAAGAAGGTTCCAAAAATTAACAAGAGACTACAGCTTACAAGGTGCATAGCCATATGCTATGATCATTAAGTATAGGCTCAATGTAAATGCAAAATTTCTGTTCATTTCCATGCTAGGCGCTGTAGCCTATAGGCATTGATTGTGAGCGAGCATCATTAATTTACTCCCTCCTTGAGATGTTATGCATTCTTTTCCTACAAATAGAGCCAACATCAATAGTCATAAATACAAATGATGGATACAGGCAAAGATTGCGGAAAAAGGTAAAAATCAGTGTAAGAAAAACTTCAGCTAAAATTGCCTTCTTATAAAAGTTCCCCTATTCTAAAACTTCCTACATAAACCGATTTGCAGGTCATCTCAATAGAGCTATCACTTCTAGGTTCAATCAATCAAATCCAATTGATTTTACATCATAACATGCAAATTGAGCATAAAAATGTTTCCATAATAATCTCACTTGTAATAATACTTTAAGAGGCCAGAGAAAATATCCCCTCTTGTCATTCCTCACAGCCCCAACCCATATAAAAAAGAAAACCAGTCTAAAAAACTAACCAAGTTTCTTATTCTAACAAACAATATGAATTTAGTTATAACCATAAAACTAAGCTCATAGGACATTGCAATACATGCCACGATGAAAAGTTGGTCACATATCAACTACTTCCAAATTGGGCAGACTTAAACTTCAATTTATTTGGCACAGCATATGTTACAATCAACATAAATTTAGTTGTAACATAAACCTGAGCTCATAAGACATTATAACAGTTGACAAAACGAAAATTTGTTCATATATAAACTACTACATCCCATTGGTGATTTGCCTACTTTAATTTCGATTTATTCAGCCCAGCTTCAGTAAATATTGTACTTGCACCCGAGTTTAAGTTACTATGAACATGAACATGGTGGGAAGGATCTTATAAGCAAAAATCTATATTCTCATGAAATTAATTATGATTCCAACGGCGCAAAGATATTGATTACTCACCAGTTTGATGTCATAAGCCAGCCCCAAGTCATTAATAGTGTCTTCTGATATACAGTCAGAATGGACTATAGGACTAAGAATCAAAGCATCACTTCTAGGTCCAAGTCCTTCATCCGTGGATGGGATGGTCAAGTAAAGAGCTCCTTTAAACATCCATTCATCTTTTTCTTGATTGTAGAAGTCTTCAAACAACTCACCACACAATATACATGCACATTGACTCTCATCTGCAGGGACCAACGGCTCACTACTTTCAAGTAAATCACCAGAACTTCCTACGTCTAAAGAACTACTTTCAAGATGACCATTACCAACTCCTCCAACCCAATCAACTACATTCGTGTACCAACTCCTTGACACCTTGCTCAAAGGATCATCCTCAGGAACCCTTGATGCATGCCATTCCATGTGTCTGTCAAGCTGTTCTTGAAATTTAAGTGTTAGACCACAAATGGTGCAAAGATGTGGAAGGTCACATAGAAGATCACTTATCACATCTGGATGGAACTTACGGACTACATCAGGCTTAAACTCAAAACCAATAAGCTGTTTTATCTTTTCCTTAGAGAGGGCCAAGCTGTCAGAAGCCTTAAGAGTAGGTTCCGATGAAGATGGCTTGTCACTGGAAGACACAATAGGTTTTGACATGGTGACTGGAACAGAAGAAATCGGAGCCAGACTCATACTTGCGGTCTCAGGAACTGTAACCACAGGTTTATCAGGTTTAGGTGGGACAGACAACACTGGATCAGTATTCGAAGATATCAGGCCTTTCGCAACCAAAGAGCTTAAGAGACTAGAAAAAGGATTAGAGGTGGAATTAACTGCACTTGGCTTCTTCTCTGAACCAATACCTGCTAATGAGGAGGGAGTTGGCAAGTGTGGCCGTTCTACCTTCTTTTGAGAAAATGCAGGGGGAACTGAGCTTCCATGAGAGCGTGATGAAACATTAGGAGGGGCACTTGGAAGAGATGATTGCATACCTCCTAGAGATGAACCTGGCCTGGATTCTAGAGAATTAGGGTTATTTAAGCTACCAGTTAGTGAACTAGTAATGGATTTTCCAGGGGAATCAACAGTAAGAGGATTTGATTGGTCAGAAGACGAATTCCCGATTGTCGAGCGACTTTCAGAGCCCGAAATTTGTGATGGTAGCATCCGGTGTTCTATACCAGAAGATTCAAATTGAGAGACTTCAATTCTTCTTGGTAGGGTAGACAGAGCTTGTTTCCTCTGTTGAGTGGGAGGCACCAAAGTAGATGCAGACCGCAAATTTGGAGGCTGCGACTTCTGTGTGCTGGCCTGATAAACTTCCCGGGTTGGAATAGGAGAATCCTCTGGAAGTTGGTCACGATGGTTAATGTTTTTATGCCCTGGACGCCTTCGTGGATCTGTAGGAGGTCCTACAGCCGTAGGGTTGCGCTCAGAAAAATTGTTTAAAAATTGAGTTTGACTGTGAGAAGAAACAGAAGGTGAGGGAGGACGTTGATGCACTAATGATCTTGCTGAGGATGAAGGGGCAAGAATCTGCCGCTCTTGACTCATAGATGCTTTTGATAACGGCACCTCGTTCATTGGGAACTTAAAGCTTGGGGGTACAATATGAGTTTGGCCGAGTTGTGACTGAGAATGGGTCTTGCCCATTGCACTTTGGGAGCTCTTCAACCCAGTTGGATATCCCTCAGAGTAGCCTGATAAGGTTTTACCAGGCCCTAAATGCATATTTCCTTCTGGTGGGTGCAGCTTTTGAGACCATAATGGCACTTGAGCCCCAGAAGCTACTTGGCCCCGATCCATGGAGATGGAATCGACTGAGACTTCATCATCATCCCTTGACCCAATATCATGTATATTTTGATGCCCTGGGAGATGGTTCTCAAAGTCCTGCATAAGGGGCAACATAAACGATATCACTTACTGCAGCAAGAAAGTTCATCACAATAATAACATACCAGTATTAAATTGTACAAACCAACTGAATCTACAAAGTGCAAACACAAAGCAGAAAACATAGTAATAAAACATATGGGAGAAGTAATCATAGTGGGAGGCAGTAGTCAGAAGATTCTAGAACTGCCAACAAAGTTTGTGATGTTAAATGGCATGTTATGTCAGCTTTCACTACCCAAAAAACTCCTAATTAAAATGATTCATACATTCACATTGAATTTTCCATCTCACAAAATTTGTGCTCAAGACATTCAGGTTCTGTACTAGATTGGCAAGATGCAACAATGGAGGCGAAATGTTTCTTGGTCACTCAAAGAACTCTGGTCATTTAGACTCCATTGTTTTTTTCCGAAAAGAACAACGGCCCATAATTGACAAGAATTCGTTGAGTGACCAAGAAACAATGACAATGTTTTTATATTTTCCATCCAGTCTTATCAAGTAATAAGGTTGTAGAGCATTCTATGAGGTCCAGCATAGTAGATGAATCAAGTGCTTTGTTCTAGATTGATGTGCATATGCTAGGATTCATCTGCAACAACTTTGATATGGTTCTAGACTAATTTTAGCCTATGCACAAGCCTACTGCGATTGAACAAACATCGGATAGAAATGACAGAAACCAAACAAGTGCCATAATATCCTATATTGTCCACAACAATCCACTGAGTCTTCATAACACTTACCAATCTATCATAATTGCCAGTTGCCCAATGATTTTTAGCTGGAGCATCAACAGCTACAGTGGGTCTAGAGTTCATCTCACTCCACCTATACTCCTCCTCCTCAGAGTCCTTCCAGTTCTCTCTCATCCCATTCGTGTTCCTACCGGATATATTTTTCTTGTGCTGTAGATCTGAGTCAAAATTTTCCGACTCATGCACAACATAGCTTTCTAATCCATGTTTCAGACCAAAACCATTCTTTTGATGGGGCATCCCAATCATATCACTGCCAGATTCATCCCAGGGCCTGTCGTATACAGGCTCTTTAAGGTGTTCAGTCATCCTTCCACTTCCCAAGCCTGAACGCCCCAAGACACCAGAACCATAATCAGAATCTGTATACGCTACACCAGAACTCTTCTCACGAACTGGCTTATTTACTTTATCTATTTGATGATGCTGGATAGACTGCACGTTTAAGTAGACATCTAGGTTATATAAAGTAAACAAGAAAGATCTCACTAATGGTAAGCAAATAATTGTATGTACCATGGCAAGAGGATACACATGGCACACCCAGCACCATTTATGAAAATATACTTAAATTGTCAAATTTCACTTTGCTAAATTGTTGAATTCCCATTCTTTAACGATATTTACTTGTAAATGTTCTTTCTGAGGCTAGTACTGTAGTAGACATATAATTTACTCATGCAAGCATGCCACCTTTGAACCATATCACTTGTACAACTATGAGAGCAAAATGCAAAGCAAGATAACATTTCCTTCATACCTTAGCATAAGGATCAGCCCATGATCTCCCAGAACTAATACTAGCAGTTCTCTCCAGTGCTTCAACATCCTCATTAGAGTGCACTAGGGTTCCACTAGTGTCACTGTCAGCGCCTCTAGCCTTCATCAGATTAAGTGGAGAAAATTTTGATTCAAGAAATTTTTCTAGTCGGAAAGATGCAACACTAATATATATGACTTATTCAGAAGTGGAAATGTCAGTTGTCGACATCTTGAACGCAATGAGACATCTAGGATTGGCATAAACCCACCAAAAGGACAAAACAATTCCAGGATGCAACTTTCAGAGGATCTTGAAGCGATTGGAGATCAAGGGTAGGTTTAGAACAACAAGTTACATAAAATTTCATAATGCAACTGTGGGTTCTACATATGTTACGATTTACAATGAAAAAAAAATGCATCACGAAATAATATAGTATCTTGTGAATATCTATTACTGCAATATTAAACATTTAAAACAGACCCTGCAAAACTTAGGGCAAATTTTATTTTGCAACACTATTAGCTAGTCAGAACTCTCGTCCAATGAATCACTACTTGGCACAAAAGTTATCTTGATACTTGATAGTCCAATATTAAATTTGACACATTGTAGAATTCGTGAGAAAATATATGAGCTTTTATAAGCTACCTAAGGGTACTTGTCACAACAGAATCACAAGCATGTGAGAGAATTCGAATGCATTTAATTCCAGCCAAATCTTGATAATTTGTTTATGGTGTCAAACACAAGGCAAGTTACAATTATGAAAAACTAAAATGCATTAGTTTGACAGGATTAACTAATCTTTCAAACGGTTTTATGTACATATTCATATAGTCCTACCATTTCAGTACAGCATATTTATAGTGTAGTCATGGAAACAAGGAGGAGCAAAAGCTTGCACCAAAGATACCAAATTATAAATAAATAAATGGTCAAAACAGCAACAAAAATGTATAATTATTAACGAAGATGGCTTCAAAGACTTTGGGCCCTTACCCTGCTGGTCTGCAGCCGCTGCCTTGCCTCCAAATACTTGGGGTTTACATGAATGCTATGCGCAGGACGTTGGGCTTGTGATTCAGTTCTAGAGGTTGTTGAAACAGTAGCTGCAGAGGTGAAACCAAGCTCCCTCTCAATCAACTGTAGTGATTGTGGAGGGAAGACTCCTTTCCAGGTGCCAAAGAGGTGGCGCATACCTTGGTGTATTGCAGGCTCAACCTGTCTATATGCCTTACAAAAGACCTGCAATGATGGAAAAATTACCCAAAAGGAATATAACTATGAGAATAATGATAGAAGTGAATACAAGGAGGCATTTAACAAGCATGGCATCCCTCTACCAACCAGAAAAGGGCAAGGACAAATTATGGGCCACTGGAGAAGGGGTTGTCCACCCACATCTGTTTCCATTAATGTCAAACTAAAATGAAATAATTCAAAAGCGAGTGTAGACTAAAAAGGGAGTAATGACTACCCAAGTGATGACAAGCAAGAAAAGACATTACAAAATCTGACCTCGGGTAATCTGGAAGCAAAGTATTTTATGTAATCTCTCCCAATGTTTTTCACAATACTGTCTAATAGATACAGAGATGGCAGTTTTTGCTCGCTAGGAACCTGCAAATGATTGCCAGAGATCAGGCATAATATCCCAAGTAGAAAGTAAAAGATAGTGTGATTACTGAAATAAACATTAGGTGCATAGCATGTAGCACAAAGAAACCAGAAGGTGAGATAACATGCAATAAGAACCAGATCACAATTGCCAAAAGCTCTTGATTGATCTAAAGACAGAAAACAGACCACATTCTACTACAGAATTCTCCAGATTGGAACTGAAAAGAAGTTCATAAAGAGCCCATTTAAATTCATAATTAACTCGTGTGGGTGTCTAGAGAAATTATTACTGGACTCGTATTCACTAGATATTCCATAAAAAAGAAAAATTAAAACACAAAATTTGGATTGGTTATATTCCATAATTAGTTTAGATATTTGGAAATGAAATTGGTTTATCTTCACAGAGTTTTCTACCCTAAATGACCAAAATTTTACTTGGTAAGACCGTAGAAAAACGAGTTGCACAAGTGAATAGAGTCAGTCGATTACAACTAATACCCATATATGAAAGAAACTTGAATTTTTTTGAAATTGAAATGAAGAAAACAAAGGCATATTGGGGTTCCAAACAGTAAAAAATTGGACAAATTTTTAGAAAAAAAGGGCGAAGATTGGACATGAGTCATCCCTAACAAATGCCATATTTAGCTCTTCAGCACTACTCAATGCCAGGTTCCTCAAAATCAAGAATAAGAATGTTTAAAGACAGAGATGAATACATATGATCAATAACCATGGAGCACCAAACTTACTTTAATATAAATAAATGCATAAAA
Organism: Agastache rugosa; assembly: GCA_031470985.1. Lineage (NCBI taxonomy): Eukaryota > Viridiplantae > Streptophyta > Magnoliopsida > Lamiales > Lamiaceae > Agastache > Agastache rugosa. The sequence continues at coordinate 32,325,407 of CM062607.1, read as the reverse complement.
AATAAAATTACAATTCCTTTGGCTTCAAGCAGTCATCCCAATGACATGTCATGAGAAAAGATTTGTACTTCAAACCCATGCGGCCCAAAATAATATTTGATAAAAGGAGAGAGACAGCAATCAATTCTGCAATAATAGCTCATGCATCTCACATGTACCAACAGGTAGCAAGTAACAATCAAAGCAAAAAGGCCCCAATGACAAAGTATGACAAATTCTTATACAATCGAAAAAATGGCAATGTTGATCATTAGCCCATATAGGGAGGAGGAACTTCAGCAGGTTGTGTAAACCATGATAGATCCAAGCAGCATATATAACAAAGCAGATATCTTAATAAACAACAGTACAATAAGGCTGAGGAAAAGCCAGAGATATCCTAGCCAAAATATAAAAAATAAAAATAATTAATGACAAATAAAGTATAGCACATTAATTAATGACAAATAAAGTATAGCACATTAGATTTTGGTTTGCTTACATCTTGCATTATTATTGGACAAGATTAACCTTATAGTATTAGAATTCCCATTCAGTTGCAACTACATAATCACAATTCCAATTGTCGGAGCCAAATATAAATACAGCAACCAATCTGCACTCATCATCCCATCTCCACAAATCATGTAGCTATGATGGAACCGCACTAAAGATGTATTAATGGTTGAAATTCGTTGCAAATACAAAACTTTCCGCAAACTAAAACCAGATATTTCCTGACACACCATGTCATTTTCCATTAACAGCAACTAAATTACAATTACATGTATTTACAATTCGAGTAGCATCACATATGACTAAATACAACCAAAGAAGTTTTAAAAAAAATCAGTCACCTCAAGTATATTGGTGCAGATAGCAGCAGCAATGGCCTTGGCCGCAGGCAAACTCTCGCCGGCAATAATCGTCAAGTTGGTTATTATCGGCTTCGAATTGAAAGTCAGCTCAGCCAACGCAGTCTTGTACTGAGTCACCAGTTCCTGATGCAACTGCGCGCCTTGCTGGTGTTGAAAGGGCCCCCGCAGAGAATCGTTGCTCTCCGAATCTCGGACTCTCGGGCCTCCGCCACCAGCAGGGTTCGAAACAGCTGGACGTTGGACGAATCCGGCACGGCCATTGGAGATTCGATCCGCTGCGGCAGGGTCCTCTGTAAGCCTAGGTTTCTTCAGTCCCGGTTCTTTCGAAAGAGATCTATCGAACGGTCTTCGTGTGCTCTCCATTTCCATCACAGATCAAAAAAGCCCTAACTCTACATCACTCTTTGTCATTTCCAACACTAGAATTACACGCACTCAGCACAAATACCGTAAAAAAAGAAGTAGTATATTCAAAATTAGGAACAGAATTCATCAAACTACCAAAAACAATTCGAATTGAAAAGCATTACAAAAACTTGCACTGATAACAAATTGAAATCCACAGGTACGAACAAAAAATTTCTATAAGTACAAGCGGGACTGCACACAAAGGCGTATCCTATTGTACAATTCCGAGAATTTGAATCTCCGGCAGAGAGAGTGGGGGGGGGGGGCTAGAGAGAGAAAGTGACAAGGATAGGGTTTTTTGGGGGTTGAATGGTGATTGGAAATTGGGATTTAGAAAAACTGAAGGAAGCGCCTAACATGAACCGTATTGATTTATGTTAAAGACGACGAAAAAGGAAAGGCCCGATCACGAAAGAACGGCGTCGTTTTGAAGTCGGCTTGATTTAAGTGGGCCGAACAAGTTATAAGGTGTTGGGCCAATTTGCAGCCCAATTAGTCAAAATTTGACCGGACCCAAACACTTTTGCATCAACCTAGCTACTTGTAAGTAAGATATTTTGTATTTCAAAAAAAAGTAAGTTATTTTGATCTGAACTTGATAAAAGCTCGTTCGAACTCATTTAATGAAATCATTAACTCGTTAAGTGATTAGCTTGAAAGTATCAAATTATTATTCTCAATATCATGATCCCAATTCTTTTGGATTTCTGTTACTCATTAAATGACGATGTTTCTTGCCGACGAGGATGCAAAAAATTTCCACATAATTTCGTGTTTTTTTTTTTTGAGAAAATTCACTTCATATTGCGATGATACATTCATTTTTATGTGGCCTGAGATTTAATCTCATGCCATAAAGTGAATGGCATGTCAGAGTTCAAACTATTTTACACATTTAGTTAAATTCAGGCCATAAAGTGAATAATGAGTTAAATTTTCGGGTCATACTTTAATAAAAACCCAAATTATTGACTAGATGCATCTTATATATATTTCTATACTATAAGTAGTAACTAATTTTATTTGTTACAAGAAAGTAATTAAATTTGGGAATCATATTATTTTATTATGAAAAAAATAACATATTTTTAAAAGATAGTAGCTAATTTTTAATATAAATTTAAATTTAAACAATATGTTAAATATAGCTAATATTTGAGCTCGATTGAGCTTGAATAATCATGCAAGTCTTGAAGTAGTTGGTAAATAAGTTCAAGGTTCGACTCGATAGTATACCAAGCTTGAAGAGGATAGTGTTCAGCTTTGTTAGAAGCCTATGCTTTCCTCAGCCTTCGAATACTTTTTCATGTGCATTTTTCTTTCGTTTAATATAATTTTGCATCATCAACGAGTAGCCTAGTCATTTTTCAAGCAATGAAAAAATTGGCCAATATTGTTAGATATGTATTGTTTATTAAAAGTTCATGTAATTTATTGTTAGTATAAATTATTTTTTATAAACGGACATAGTTTTAGATACAATGATATATATTAACCGTTTATTTGCAATATAATATACTCCAAAATGCAGTTCATATGTTTTTTTATTCATTTCCAATAATTAACTTATAAGTTGATATTGAATAATCTATTACTAATACGAAAATAAAGTTGCCCCATCCACGGTGCTCCGTTCAGATTTTCCTTTATTCTGGTAATCTATTACTAATACAAAAATAAAGTTGCCCCATCCACGGTGTTCCGTTCAGATTTTCCTTTATTTGTCTAATTTTAATTCATACTCGCTCCGTCCCACCATAAGTGGCTACATTCTTTTCGGCACGGGAATTAAGGAGAAGGGTGTTTAAAGGGTAAAAAGATAGAAAGTGGTGGAACCCATAACTTTTTGTAAGAGGGGTATATTTCCTTATAAGGAAAGTGGTCACTTATCCCGGGACAACCCAAAAAGGAAATGTGGCCACTTATCACGGGACGGATGGAGTAATATATTCTATTTTTTATTTTTATTAATTTCATATTCTTGAAATATCACATGTTTATCTATTAATCACATCTCATATTTATCTTTTCCTCTATTTAATTACTTTCTTCTATTATGCATATTAAAATAATAATAATTTTGAAATGCATTCTTAAAAGAGTTAATTGGGTCATATAGCTACTTTACTTAGTAAAGATCAATAGTTGTCAAGGAACTTAGTTTGTATAAATTATAACAATACTTTGCCTTTTAGGACGAAATTGCCCTTACTTTTAAGCAAACCCACTTACTTTTCCTTTTGCCTTATTTTTCTCTCTCCTTCCTCTATTCTCTTTCTTCTTCCATCGTAAGTTTTCCTATCCCTTTCTATATCTTCTCACTTTCTTTCTTCTTCCATTCTCTGGTATCTCTTTGCCTGCCCCACCGTCGTCGCCTTCATTCCGCCACCACCGCCGACACCGTTACCATATCTTCTTCTCCGTCATGCTGCTCCATCCACCATGCCGCCCCATTCTTCGAGCTGCTCATCCACCGTACCATCTCATCCATGATTTTCCACCAGTCGTAAGCTTCCGTTTACATCCATGGCGGTTTCATGCTACAGATCTACAAATAGATCCATAGATCTTGGTAATTTATCCTTCCAATTCTCGCAATTCATGTTGATTTAGTTTTTTTGAACTTTTGTTGTATTTTTCTGATTTTTTGTTGATTTATGACTTTTTCGTGTTTATTTTTCAATGATTTATGAGGTTTTCATATTATTTTCATGTTTTTTTTGTGTATTTGAATTGATTTCTGGGTAATTTGGGTTTATTTTTGTTGATTTATGGTTTGTTCGCTCGCTATCATGAGATTACTGCTTGCTGTCAAAACTCGTCTGTACAAAATGAGTGTATTCGTATTAGTAGTAGCTCGTACCAGTAGCGCGTAACCTATTGTTGACTTGTTGAGACGAATATGGTTTATTCGTATCGGCGTTCCATGCATTGGTATGATTTTCTTGATTTTGTGTTGTGGTTATTTTCGTGCTTGATTTATGGGCGTTTTGGGTGTTTTTATAGTTCATTTTTAGATAAATTATTTGTTTTCATGCTTAATTTATGGGTGATTTGGTTATATATTGTTGATTTAGTTGTATTTCTGGATAATTTTCAGGATTCCGTGCTTGACTTAGATTGAATTGTTGGAGAATTTTGGGTGATTTGATGCTTGATGTTTGATTTCTAGGTGCACCAACCTGGTATCCCAATATAAAAATGGTGTATTCGTATCGAGCATACTATACCTTATGTTACGAATATGGATTTTCGTACCAAGATACCATGTTATGAAGTGGTAACTCAGAACGAAATTACCATTTCGTACTGACTTACCACGTTGTACATAGTATTACGGTACGAATATGGACAATTCGTACTAGGATACCATGTTATGAAATGGTAACTCCGTACGAAATTACCATTTCATATCGGCAGACCATGCTGTAACATGGTGATATGGTACGAATATGGACATTTTGTACCGGAGTACTAGGTTATAAACATTTGTTCTAATACAAATATTAATATTTCATACCGGGGGTACCATATTTTGAAGATGTACCTAGTACGAATATAATATCCATACCATTCATATTGTATTTGATTGTGTCACGTGTAATACTGATTTGTTTATTGTTTGTTTTATAGAAGGTTGCTTGGACATACAAGAGAAAGAGTTTGACTAATGTACACTAGAAGGTGATGTTAACCGAACACGAGTCCATCGTTGGTGATATCCGCTGCATGTTGGATACATTTGTTTGTGCTGGTTTTATGTCAAACTATTGAATGTTAATATTTATTAAGAAAACTTTATGTATATACGCATTGATAACTGATTTCGAAATAACTATGTATGTTGGGGCTGAATATCTGCAATTTAATTTTGAATTGTGATATGTTGTGGCAACTTAAAAATAGTATGAATGATACGATAGTTATAGTTCGTACCATCGTACCTACAATTCATAGTATGAAATATATGTATGAGTACCATTCGCACATCACAACGTAATATCGGTACGAATATTATAAATCGTATCGTTGTGCATCGGAAAAACTGACACGAATTAAATAAATTCGTACCATTCATGACACCAAATAAAAATACGTCGATACGTAATTCATCATCGTCATCAACATCGCACTCATTCTCATTTTGCACATTTTGAGCAGTCAAGAAATTGATCAATATATTGCATTCTCATTCTCATTTAACTGACACTACCGATAGTTTCAGATCATGATGGTAACTTTACCAGATTACAACATGGTAACCTTATACGAAATTGTCATTTCGTACCGGATACCATTTCAAATAGTTGCCACCGGATATGCCCCAATACGAAATTGTCATTTTGTAACACCTTATCGGGTTACGACATGGTAACTCCGACACGAAATTATCATTTTGTACTCTGTCGTTGTGGCGGTGGCACTGGTGGAATGGGAGGCAGACGAAGATGCGAAGCGTACCCTACCGCCGTAGCGGTGGCGACGGTAGTGGTAGAATGAGAGACGGACGGTGGTACGCTAGTATGAATATGCATATTCATACCAAGCGTACCTCGCCACCGTAACCGTAGTGGCGGCGGTGGTGGTGGCGGCGGTGGCGGAATGAGAGGCGGATGCGGTACGCTGGTACGAATATTCATATTCGTAGCAGCGGCGGTAGTAGTGGTGGTGGTTAATAATAACCTGTGGTAATTCATATTTAGAACTAAAATTTCCTGCAAAGTCTAGGAATTGAATTCCTAATGCTTCAACTTGGTGTGTTATTTTAATAATTCTATTTTCAACAGTTCTTGTTTCTATATTATAAGTTAATTTTTTATGATACTGTTTTGGGATTAGACTATATCCTATTAAACTTTTAGTACTTCCAGTATCAAGTGTGGCTGCTAATGGTATATAAGTATTTTGATCTAGCCAAACTCTGCAATGTAGAGTTATTAAATTGGAAATTCCTTTATTAATACTTTCAAGACTTTTATTATTTATTGAAATGACTTCCTGTTTTTCTTCAATATGTTGTGATATTTTACCACATTCGGTTTCTTCATATGTTATAAGTATATTTTTTCTTTTATCATTTTTTTCTTCTAATAAATTATTCTTAAATTCTAATAGTTGTATTTTTTGGTTTATGAGTTCAATAGCTAACTCATGTTTATTTATTCTTTCTTTATAAAAATTTAATTTTTCATCATGTTCTAGTATATTTGTTGTTCTTCCTTCTAATTCAGTGTTAATTTAAAAAATTTCATGTATACATAGGAAGCATATTTCTTTAAAACATTTATTACATTGATATCTTTTATCAATAGCTGGGAATAATTTACAAATGAAACAACTAATATGATTGTTTCCTTTAAATCTTATCCAATCATGTTGACATTCTGTTTCTGTATTCATATATGTGTAAGTTATTTGTGATTTTTCTTCTTCACTAAATATACTATATACTGAATCATTTTCTGAGTCGGTTTTAATTTCTTCTATTTCAAAATCTCCTATTTGTTCAACTAGATTGTTTCTTTCTCTACTTCTATTATCTTTATTCTTATCCGGACATCTATTTGTTAAATGTTTTGGATCCCCACAAATAAAACATCTACAAGTTCTATTTTGTGGTTTTCTAACATATTTATTTTTATCATAATTTTTATTTTTATCAAAACTAGTACTTTTTCTAATATGTTTATATTTTTTAGGTTTTTCATAATATCCATATGCCTGTGGTGTATAAATTGTTGTTTTACAAAAAGCCCATGCTTGACTTTTAATTTGTTTTTGCATGACAGCTTCTTTGCACTTTTCTTCTAATTTATGAAAAAACAAAAGACACTCTGGGCCCAATTCCTAAATTTATAGGTTTTGGATCAAGTTTTTTCCATTCTTCATGGAGACCTTTTCTTAAATCTCCCGGTAATTTTATAAAATATTTATCACATAACTCATCTTCCATAGCCCTTCCGGTTTGTGATATTATTCTAGTAAAATCTGTACTAAATTCTCTAATATATTTAAAATGTGAAATACTTAATTGTTCAAGATTTCTAATTGCAGTATCTTGAATAAATGTATTTTCTTTTTGTAGGATCAACTCCTAATAATAATATTCTAATTTGACTTGTGAAATTGTAGGGATTTTCTCCTAAAGATTTAATTTGATTAAGTTGTTCAGGAACTTGATTCTTTTTACTTTGCCACAACCCTAGAGCAATTGGTCCTAGCGTTGTTTCTAAATAAGCAAACATATCTATATCTGTTCTTTTATTTGTTTCCCAATTTCTAACTACATTTTGTTCCCATATTAATATTTCATCTGGCCAATATTGAGGACTTTGTTGTTCTAATAATAACATTTCTTTACTGTATAATTTTCCAATAGGCATTCTACTTCCTTTTCCTTTGTATTGAGATTCTCCTTCGTATTTTAAACTAGAGGGAGCCCAATTTTCTTTGCCTATATTATCTGTTGAACCTTGTCATGTATGTGAAAATTCTATTTTTGGTCTTTTATATCCAGTTATAGTAGCTGCATCCATAAAATTTGCTTCTTTTTTGTAAAAATCTATTATCATACTTTTACCATTCATTATATCACTTACTAATGGTAAATTAAAGTATTTTTCTAATTCAACATATGACTCTTCATAATTCATACTTAATTCTGTCATACATTCAATTATCATATCATCAACTTGTTCCTGTATATTTAGTTCAGTAAATTTTTTATTTATTATTTGTTCAATAGAAGTTTTTGTTTCTTCTATTTTAAAACCTGTTTCAATTTCAATTTATGATTCATTATCTGAATAGTCATTTAATTCATTAAATTGACTGTATCCAATTAAATCAATTTGGTCATAATCTTCAGTTTCTGATTCTGATTCAGGTTCTGTATCATAAATAGGTTCTGAATTATAAATAGAATCTTCTTCTATATTTACCATTAATGTATGATTTTTTTCTGTTTTTTCATCATCACTTTTTTCATTATCCTTTTTAATATAATTTGTGAATCTTAAATTAAATGTTCCAGTACTTGTTTCATACATAAGACTTTTTTGTGGAACTAAAATCTTATTATCTTCATTAATACTAAAATTTTCTAATGACCAATCTAATCCAGCAAGATCTTCTAGATTGATTTTTATGGGGTCTATCATTTTTATTCCTTTACTATTTATATTTTTTACAATTTCATCTATGTTTACTTTAAAATTCATACCAGATCTATTGCTGGCTTTTCCTAAAATTCCTACACTTACAATTAGATTATTTCCTATATAACCATCATATCCTTTTGTCTGTAATCCTATTTTTAAATTTTTTAAATCATTTATATCTTTTAGTATTGCTGGTAAACAATAAAATATTGCACTGTTTTGACTCATATCTACTTCCATTCCGGAAATAGTTGTTTTTTTCATATTTGTACTCCAAGATTTATCCATTAATATTGTTAAAACTTTAGTACCTAACTCTTTTCTTCATAATCCTTTTATTCCTATAACAACTAATCCAATATGGACAAATCGTTTTCTGGAATTTTTAATTTTTATTATTGTTTCTGGTAAGATTAAGTCTATAATTTGAGTATTTTCAACTATTCTTAGACTTTCTTCCTTACTGCTTCTTATTAATACTGTGTTAATATTCATCATGCCTGTTTGATATAAAATTCTTGGATTTAAAATATCAATTTGATGATTATTGTATAATTCTAAATTTCTGTCTATATTAATTTCATCTTCAATTTGAACAATATTTTCGGAAGAATTACTTCCTGATCCTCTTGTAGTTATTCTATTTAAAAATGTATTAGAAACTATGTCATTAATATTTGACGTACTACTTCTTCCTTCTTGTATTGTTCTAGATCTTCCTATAAAGCTATTCATTTTCTAGCTTTCCAATGTTTATAAATGGGTGGAGTAATATCTTTTTTAGGTCTTTCAATTGGACCTAATTCTAAATCTTTTATGGTTTTAGTTAATTTATCTAATTCTTTAGTAAAATCAAAAGATTCTGAACTTTCTATTTCTTTGGTTTCTTTTTTGTTGTTTTTTAATTCTGCAATTATATAACAATTTTGATCTTTTATAAAATCTAAATTTTCTTTAATTTTATTAATATAAGTCTCTCTCCCAAGACTTTTTTGTTTTAATTCTGTTAAAATTTTTATAATTTTATTATTTTCTTTTTCTAGGCCAAAGCCTATATTTAAAACAAGATTTGTAATACTATTTAAATTATTATTTTCACTATATAAAATATGATTAAAATCTTTTTTAAATTTACAATTAAACTTAAAATTTTCTACAGAAACACAATGATTCTCTTTTATAGAATATTCAAGATCAAGAAATTCAAGACGTTTAAGCGGATTTAGATCAATGATGAGAGTTTCTTAGTTTTTAGCTTTTAGTTACCTTCCTTTTCTAAAGATAAAACATATCCCAATAATTAAAATTAAAAGTATAAACAAAAGATCAAAAGATAAAGAAACTAAAGAACACACTAACTTTTCCAATTAATATTAGTGCTTTTAAAGAAGAATAATCCTTCATTCTGGCGGGTTCTTAGTATAAGCAGGATTTATGCTAAACATAGCAACCTTGACTAAGTCTGTCCAGACCTTTTAGGCCTCAAAATCTTAAAAGCTCTGATACCAAAAAGGGGGGTATGGTGTGTTTTTTAGGGATACACATTAATCCACAAAAAGAAAAAGATCTTACGAGATGGAGGAGCTTTCCAGAAGAGAGCAGCACTCCAGGTTGATCTTGAAGAACATATAGAAGTATGCACAACGGAGTTTTTTTTTTTTATATATTGGGATATATTATATGAACTAGGAAGGAATAACTATCTGCTAAAAACTAAGAAGAGGAGAGTTTAGAAATTCATTCTTGATTTAGAATAAAAGGGGGTTTGCATTTTTTTTGGTGTCTTTACAATGAAAGAGCAATGCTCTTTTTATAGCCAAAAATTGGCCGACAATTCCAATCTATCCTATAAATAAAAGTTAAGCTAGCTAGTCTAAAAACCACAAAGTCTTACAAGTTATTATCAAAGAAAAGACTAAAAAAGAAAAGAAAAGACTACAAAAAGAAGATAAAGCCGGTAATTGTGGCCAAATAACAATATATGTATATATCGGTAATGCTCTTTGGACAAAATTTGTCCAGACAAAAAAAGGGTAAATTAGTAATCTTGCATGATCATTAATAAATATAATATTAGTGTTGCTTAGTGCCTTAAACAGTTTTACTTAATTACCCTTTACCGCCAATTATAGAGAGAGAAACCCTAAACGAATTTCAAACTGTGAAATTTGAAATTTGAATTTTGAATATATTTTTATTTTTATTTTCTTTTAATCTATATTTACCTTTCCAATAAAAAATAATGAATTAGTGTTAGGAGTGTACAGTATAAATACAGTTTATTCATAAACTCTTCAACCCTAATTTCATTTCATTCACGTCAGACGTAACTTTTTTGCTTCCAATCCTCTGTATCCCACAAAATCATGGAAATCAAATGCAGAAGAGGTCGAGAGAACAAGTTCTATGTAGTTTTTAAAGGCAGACGAACAGACGTATTCTCTTATTGGAAATATTGTTCACAATCTGTTCGGGGCTACAGCGGAAGCGTATACAAGTCATACCAAACTGAAGACGAAGCTTTGGAGGCTTATGAGAATTATTTTAAATCGAAATTATATGCAGAGGATAGTTCGGGTCGTGATGGTGTGGATATTTTATCCGAACAAAGTCATTACGCATGTTGCTCAACCATGAGACGCAACCACTGTTCAGTTAAGGAAGCTATTGTTGAAGAAAATTATGTTAAGTCGAATTTTATCAATTTAATTCTGGTTTTTTTAGGTTTTTTAATTGGAATAATTTTTGCCATTATTGTTCTCAAAGTTCTATAATATTATACTACTTTTATTCTTGAATTGAAAGTCTGACCTTGTATTTGAGATGGTTGTTACATTTTAATTTGTTCAATATTTGCCATGTGTAGTGGAAGTTTTATTGATGATGAATCGACATTAATTTTTTTCAAGTTGTATACGCTGATTAGGGTTGAGAATAAAATTACAGAAGATGTAGGGGATGACTTTTGGGAGAATTTGGCCAAGTAGAAGTGGGACCCGTTCAATGTATTAAGTTCTACAATTTTTATTTTTATTTTCAATTTTTATACCCTAATTAGGGTTCATAATAGAATTGCGCAGAGAATTGGTGAAATTGGCCAAGTGGAAGTGGGACGCGCTCAATGTATAAGTGGCAAATTAAACCTTGTTTGATAAAATATACTCCCTCCTATCCAATATGTTTGTTGTTATGAGTTTTACAATTTTTTGCAATTTAATTGACGTTTTGTAATGTTTCTAATATAATGAAATGCATTGATTTGATATTTCGATATATGTATAACTTCGTTATTATTTACAATTAAAAAAATAAAACATGCTGGTAGTTAATTTTCAAATAATTAATAATTGTTCTACTGTTTCTACCAGATAAGTAGAACTCTTGATTATTCTCAAAAAATAATAAATTGGGATACAATTTACAATAACTATTAATATGTAATGTTTCTAGCTCTAACATCGTTAAATTAATACGTAATGTTTCGAATAAGATGTTGGTGAAATGATAAATGACATGATGTAATAGATAAACCTTCATTTAATTAATAGACCATAATGGTGCAAAATTTGGCTTTCTGAAAGCATTACAACATAAAGTTAAAAAAAAAAAACTTAAACTTACTAATTAAGTACTCCTGCCAATAAAAAAAAGTAAATTAAAACATAGAAGATAATAATAAAAACTTAGGAAATACTTCCCACCAGCTTAGTGGTCGGTGGAGCTCGACAAAGTGATTACTACCACGGGTTTGGAGCTACTTCGACAGCCTTATCTCCAGCATTTTGCACCTCTTTGCTGATAGTGGTTCAAAAGATCACTGTATCTGTGTCAAGTCAGCCTCTTTGCTGATAGTGGTCACCTTAACAGATCATTAAAAGTTTCAAAATCTTTTTAAAATCATTATATTGCATACTGTCATGGAATCTTCCTTGTGCAGGAATCTTCTGACATTCTCTGTCGATGATTATCAGATCTAGAAGTTCCGACTCAAAAGCTTTCTTTGCGCACGACAAGACATGATGTGGGATGTTATCACTAACGGACCCATCATCATCATGAAGTCAGAAAAAGAAGCAAAAATCTTACATGGAGCTAAACCAGTACTCCGGCAAGTTGTGAAGCCCAAAAGGGAGTACTCTCCAGAAGAAAGAAGAAAAGCTGGATTGGACAGCTATGCTCGCAACGTCATCTCCTCAATGGTGACGGACGCTTATCTCAGCAAGATCATCAACTACGAGACAACTAAGGGGATGTGGGACACTCTAGCCAAGCTGTGTGAAGGCTTAGAGAAAATTCAAGAGAACAAATTCTCAGTTGCATGCCAGAAGTTCGACAACTTCAAGCAACTCCCCTACGAGTCCATTGATCAAATGGAGCTCAGATTCTCCAACCTCGTCGTCGAGATCGAGACGATCCGAACTGGAAAATATACGGTTCGAGACAAGAACTTGAAAGTTCTTTCAGCTCTCTCCTCAGAATGGTGTACACACAAGGTGGTTCACCAAAGCAGAACTGATATTGGCAGCATGGAGACGAAAAAATTGTTCTCCATCTTGAAAGCCAACGAATTTGATATGGAGATCACAAGCAGAGAATCATCCAGCCGGATGAATGAAACAAAGCTGACTCACAAGGCAAAAGAGACAGCCTTCAGAGCTCAATCAAGAATATCAGCTCAATCAGCTCAGCTTGGAAGGACCAACAAGGAGCACAGAAATATGAGCAAAGAAAAATTGCACGAAGAAGTTGTCATGCTTGTACGGAATATTAATAGGCTGGAACACAACAAGAAAAGGTACAAGAGGATCGTGAAGGTTCATCATGACAAGCAACTCTACCCAAAGAGAAACCCAGCTGAGTCTACCTCCCGAAGAGAAGATAAAGAGCTCAAGTCAAGCAAGATAGAAGATCAAGTATTTTCTTCCGACTCAGAAGATGAAGCATTTCATTGAAGATGTCTGCTTCATGGGACTCTCAAACCTAGCTGTGGAAGAATCAGAATTTTACCCAGCTAGCTGACTAGTACCAGTTGTGGAAAGCAAACAGCCGGACACACAGCAGAGAAAAATGGCATCAAGAGATGAAGAAAGAAGAAGCAGCAGTTTATCCAGCTGGATATGGCAAGAGCTGAATCAGAACAAAGATTAGCCCCAGCCAATGCAAACACAACTGGAACCAATGCCAAGATTGTTCCAAGGGGTCGGACATCATCAAGCCAGCTTTCCAAGCTCAGCCCTGCCAAAGAAGACAAACTGCTCAGCAATCTCAAGCCCAAGAAAAGCAGCGACTCCCAGCTGGACACAAAGCTCAAAGGCAGCAGATAAATCCAGCTGACTGGAACCAAAATCAAAGACAGAATGTCATCCAGCTCAGACATCAAGGTCAACTAAAAAGATAGCTGAGAAGGATCTCAACTGGTTATAAAGCTGGAAATCAACCGAGCTTCACATCAAGATTCCAGCAGACGGGATATCAAGATGGATATCAAGCTGATAGACTTCAGTCAGGAATTGGACCTCATCAAAGAAAATGGAGTTCAAGCAGCCAAAGTGGAATTGAACCTTTCAAGGACCAACCAGAAGTATCACTCACAAAAGATAAGAACAAATCCGGGTTATCAATGGAACTCAACAACAAAACTGGACCCAATCACAAATGGGTGCCGAAGAAGTGATAACATGTCAAGGAGGGACTTGCGCTTTTGAGGAGTCATCAAGCTTGCTGTGAAAGAAAGACAGATGGTGATCAAAGCTCATGACTTACCTCAAAGCTCTTCAAAGAATATGTCAAGCGTACTAGTCCCCAGGTAACCTTTGGTGATATCTCGAAAGGATGCATCAAAGGATTTGGCTCAATTGAGACAAATAATAATTTAATGTCTCTTATGTTGATGGTTTAGCATAATTTGTTGTCAATCAGTCAATTGTTATGATAACGGTTTTCCTGGTGAGTTTTATGCGCAGGAATGCAATGCAAAGAAAAGGAAATTGAAGATTCTACCCCGCAAAGCAGCAGTGAACTCAGCTTATCATGGAACAACTGACTGTCTTCTCAAGATCAGAGATCAAGTTGACAGATGAACGTAATTGTTGAGAAAATTACTGGCTCAAGTGAAGTAGGAAGTAGCTGAGAAAAGACAGCCACCTACTATCAAATTCAGTGGGAACTCCACCGAGCTGGAAATCGACACAGCTGTGACATCAGCTGAGGGCAAAGTCAATCCAGCAGAATATTCAAGTGGAGAATCAAGAGAGAAATCCAGCTGAACTATCAAATGTCATCCTCTAGATATCAAACAAAGTTGGATCAAACGTGGATCGCAGAATCCAGAAGAGAAATCTAGCTGAGGGGGTACTCAGTTCAGCAGAATCACCAACAATTGGTATCAACAATTGGTCTCACCCCAGTCCAGCAGAATCATCAAGAAGAGCATCTAGCAGGAAATACTCATGTGGATCATCGTGTGTCATCAAGAAGGAATCATACACAGCTGGACTAACTCAGCATGAACCCTAAGGATTTCAAAATGAATTTATCAAGTCAGGAGGAATCAACCTCATCCGATAAAACCCAATTGGCCAGCAGAGAAAGAAAGACAAGATGACTCACTCCAAATTGAGTCATACAGCTGAGAATGACTATCAATTGGTATCAGCTGAAAAAGAAGAGCCAAAGTGCATCGATTGGTTTTAACTCTATGCTGACTGGAGTTACCTCAAACGGGAAGAAATTATTGTCAGAACGCCGCCATCAGACCTCGACACCCCTCCCTCCCAATATCTTTTTGATGAACCAAAAATGGGGAAAGAGTAGGAAAAAATAGGACAGAAAAAAGGAAAGGAAAAAGGGGAAAGGTTAGATCATCTAATTGGAAAGAAAAATGAAAAGATAGAAGAGAGGCTAATGGCGAGCTGGAAAGGCAACTGGAGAAAGAGCGGAAACTCTCGTCAAGGCATGCGGAGCAGCCAGGAAGAGTTTAGTTAGGATTTTTGTTTTGTGTTTTTCTGTAAAAGTTTGTAAAGGTTTTGGCATCATCAAAAAGGGAGAAATTGTTGGGAAAATAATAAACATGTTTTGAAGTGATACCAAAACCCAGCTGACCCCAACCGAGTATATGAATGTACAAACCTTGTGTTGTTTCCAGCTCACTTGTTTAGAGCTATTAGGTTTTCTAAGCACAGGTTCAGCACAGCAGAAGACGCAGCTGAGCGGAGCAAAGCTGGACACAGCTAAGCAGACACAGCTGAAGATTCAGCAGAGCAGACCAAGCAGAGTCAAAAACCCAGCAGTATCAAGACCCAGTTCAGTGACGGAAACCCAGCTCAGTGTCGAAGACCCAGCTCAGTGTTAAAGACCCAGCTTAGTGTCGATGACACAGCTCAGGTCTAAAACACAGCTCAGGTTAATGACACAGCTCAGGTTGAAGACACAGCTCAGGTTGATGATACAGCTCAGGTCTAAGACACAGCTCAGAGTCGAGACGCAGCAGAGTCGAAGATGCTGAAGACACATCAGAGACGCTTAGCAGCTCGAAGATGAAGATCAACTCCAAGACAAGATCCCGGTGTCAGAATATCTCATCTGACGTGGTCCAATCAGATAAGGAATAGTTTCTGCAGATGCAGACCTACATCGTAGGCGAAAGGATATAAGTCAATGAGAGTAGGTGAGACTCAAACGGCTCTCTTCCAATGGCTAGTTTGAATCTCCACCTATATATATATCCTCCTCCAGTGAAGAGGAGACTGGAGAGACGACTGAAGAAATCAAAGAGGCAACAGATAAACGAACAACGATCTTCAAAGCCAAATCTCTCAAGAACACCCAGCCAGTCAGCTATGTTCTTAGTTGTTCACATATTCAGTCATATGCAGAAAAGATTATAATAGAAATATCTTAAGCCTAGTTTGAACGAGTTCATCATACTCCTTGTTCTTCATTGTAAGAACTCGTTCATAGTTGAAAAACCCAAACCCAAACCCTTCTACCCAGAAAAGGTTAGGTTAAGGTACGCCTGCTCGAAGCGTGTAATTCGAGTGGCTAGGTTTTTACAGTACCCGTAAACTGTAAGTCAGGTTCTTCAGTACCCGTAAACTTGTATCCAGCTTGAGGAACTAAGCTGCAACGCTTGCTGACTGCGCGTAAAGTCAGTGGTATCCTTAGTGGATTACCAGATGGTTTTCTGGTCGTGGACGTAGGAGTAATTTCTCCGAACCACGTTAAATAGCTTTGTTCTTTACTGCTTTATTTATGCATCATGTTGACCCCTCATAAGCATATTTCCAAGTTGCATAAACTGACTAACAGAAAAGAGAAACAGAGCTTTGTAATATATTTGAAGTAACAGACGAACTTTCCAAAACCCACCACATTCCGCACACAGCCAGCTGTGTCGATCAAGCTGTCATCCAGCTAGATCGAAAACAGCCATCTCACTCAAAGAGTTTTAATTGGAAAAAATTTTAAACCTTGGTGTATTCACCCCCCCTCTACACCAAGGTATCTATCTCGGGACCAACAACAAATTTTATGAAATTTATTGTAAAATAATATTCCCTCCGTCCCAATAGCAAGGTCTCACTTCTTTAATTGATGAGAGTATTAATTAATAGAAGTGAGACACTGCTATTGGGACGGAGGGAGTAGTAATTATAATGTTACAAGTATATTTGGTCGACATTTGTCACTTCGGATCGACGTTTTTAGTATAATTCCCTACGACATGAACTATTGTCTACAAACGGTATACATTAGTAATCATAATTTTAAATATCATAAGACAATAGAAAATTCATAAAAAGTCCTAATTTTTTTAAATTATTTGTAAATTTTTTTAGTTATTGAGATATTAATTATACGATATTATACTTGTACCAATTCTTTTGAACGAATAACTGACATGATTTTAATACGATAGATTAAGATATCATAATTTAAAAGACATATATATACTCTATTTTTGAAATAATAAACCATAATATTTAATTAAAAATTTTAAAAAAATAGAAATTTAATGTAAAATAATAAATATAAACCCATATTATGTAAAAATTCCTATATTTAATGTTAAATAATAAATAAAAATCCATATTAGTATCAAATCATATTGGTTTACCACCACTTCCAATCTACTTAAAATGTATATTATTTTAATTTTTTTTTTACCAGATGGATTTGTAATCAGACTTCACTGATTGAATACGATAATACTCGACCGTTAGATTGATTACAATCTCCATATCTAACTTAATGATTAGTTTCTACCTGTGTGTTTACCAACCAAACCTAGCCGTAATTATGTCATGAGCCATCATTAACTACATTTGCATGTTGATCTTAATTATCGACAGATTGGGCAGTTTGAGATTTATTGTCACTATAATCCATGTGATATAGATTTATCCAAGCATTGAGTGCCATGTATCTATAGAATATCAGCAAAATGATTGTAATCCAAGATTTGTTTCGAGTTCCAATGTTAATCCAATGGTGGATATTAATTTTAATTTTGTTATTAAATAAAAAAATGAACAGTTGCGATTTAGTCTAAGAAAAGTTGTGATGTTTGAATTTTCCTTCCAGACAGACCTGATCGATCGAAAGTACTCCTTTTAAATAGAAGGATTACTTGCAACTAATTTATTCTCATCCAAATTTATTCTTCCAGAGCTCTTTGAAAAAATGGTTTCCATGGCAGTCAATGATCAACGCCAGCGACCATGGACCTATTTTGAAGAACAACGCCTCTGCCACCTACTGTTGAATCGGAAGGGAAGAATATGTATGTCTGACAAAGTTGTATTCTGCCTGGAAATTCATACCATTGCCTTTGAGTTAGCCGCCTTGGTTTCAAGGGTAGATGGTCCACTCACTAGTTACGAAATAGTCCTGAAGTTGCATGAACTTAGCCTTCGCTACAATGAGTTCAAGTGGTTTATTTGGAAGCGAGGAATCTCATATGACGCTCAAAACAATCGAGTCATGGCTGATCAACAATATTTTAACAGGCTGGTTCACGTGAGTATGATTTAATGTTTTTTTCTCCATGCATGTTTTTTGTTTTTGATTTTTTATCTTTAATTTCATTCTTCGCATGAGCCAATTCTCCACACGTTGTTCAGGTTGTGGGGCGAACCCAACATTCACGCGCTGCATGATCTCTGCGTTGGCGGACCTTTGTACAACGTGGACTGGGAATGGTTGAAGGCGGCGCACGCTGGCGCGGACCCGGTTTGGTTGGGATTGGCAACGGAGAAGAATCAACAAGAAAATGCGCAAGTTCATGTTTAATGTGTTTATGGACAATTTCTTTTTTTAATTTTAGTGTTAATGTTGTTTTTTGTATGTTTATCTAATATTTTTATGGACTATTATTATGAACTATGTTTTTTTTATATTAATATCAATGGTATTCGGCTATGTTTAATACGATACAATTTCGTCATAATTTCTTAAAACTAATTTAAATAACTAGATTATTAAAATTAATTCAAATAATTATAGAAAATTGTACTCTTTTAAATCGACACACAGTCCAACAACGACAAAACCCTAATAAATTAGAATATTTGATTAATCTTCCCAAAATATAATTAAAAAATTGTTAAGTATTTTTTATTAATCTTCCGAAAATTTAATTTAAAAATGCAATGCTCATAATCAGAAATTAACTAAAATTGAAACAAGCAACTTAACTCGAAGGCGCATAAACAAGCTTAAAAAATTTAAAAATGCAATGATCATAATCAGTAATTAAATATTCCAACAAAATCCAAAAAATTCAATAAATCCTAACAATTACCTAACTTGAAGTAACTTAAGTAACTAATTAATAGGGTTGTCAAATTTTCGGGCCGGCCCGGCCCGGCCCAGCCTGCCGGGCTTTTGGGAAAAATCGGGTCAGGCCGGGCCGGCCCAAAAATTCACCAGGCCGAAAAATATGAAGCCCAGCCTCGCCCGAAAAATCATTTTATACATAATTTTACCGGGCCTGCCCGAGCCCACCGAGCTTTTGCCTATTTTGGGCCGGGCGAAAATTCATCGGGCCAGAATTTACGGAGCCCAGCCCGGCCCGAAAATGGGCCGGCCCGTCGGGCAGGGCCTGTTTTGACAGCACTACTAATTAGATACAACTCCACTGTGTCGATTGTCCTCCGATATCATTTATACTAGCATGGGAATTTCCTCTATCGCGACCCCTTGTAGTCGAGCCTCTTCCCCTTAAATTAGAGGCTCTACCTCTCAAGCCACGCGATATCTTCTTTTCTGCCGGATGCTTGAATCGATTCTCCCTTGACCTTTCTTTACGTGCAGTAATCAATGGATCTAATATAGAAGGCCCTTCATTTCCAGTTTGGACTATTTCAGAAGTATCTCGGCTAACTCGAGCAGTGGAAGAATCCCAGTTCAAGAGTTGTCTTTTCATTGCAGCAAAATGTTCGTTTACAAACTTTATCTTCTCGTCCGAATCAAGTGCTAAGTCGCTGCATAACTTGAATTCTTTCTCCATTTCTTGATATCTTTTGTACTCCTCTGTCATGATTGGATACCCACCTGCAAAAGAAACGCTAAAATATGGCATGTACACATCCTTCCGCCATCTCCTAAGCACGTATCTCTCATTGACCACTTCAATATTTCTGTATGCTAATACCTTTAATATGTGACAACACAAAATGCCCTTAGACTCAAACTTCCTACAATTGCACTGAATATATTCTCCGACGGGACGATATTCAACTTGAAAACTGTATTCTTTACCATACCAGTGCTTCAACCTTCATACTTCTAAAACATTGTACCTCTCTAATGCACCACCAACTATATCAATAAGTTTCACATTGCAGTTCCACATTTGTTTAATTTATTTCTGAAATAGTACCATAATATTGTTAGTGTATACTCTTGCAAACTAGCCTTCCCACTTGAAATGCGACATACAAACAATGGGCTTGCACTTCGACGAATATTGAGCTCTAAGCTCTTTTCTAAACTTTTCCGTCACTGCGATTTCATATTGCTCAACGAATCTCTTCAAAGTACTCATATAGTTAATATAATGATAAAAAAAAGCATGCATTGACTCACTTCTTTGAGTAGAAGACATACCAGCCCAAAAGATGTGATTCGAATAGATTGGCACCCAACTTTGCCTATCCTGAAACAAGTCCTTCAACCACCTATTATTTTGTAAGCTATACTTATTCTGAAAGACAGGCCACATGGATTCAAATTCAGAAATGCTCACGCTATCATAGATCATTGAATCGAAATCAGATTTCACGGCAGATAAGTTAGCAGTTCCCTTGAACTCTTTGTTCTCACCTTCGACAAGATATGCCATATACAAAAGCGATGGATGCTTTCAGGCATGATTTCTCTCAAAGCAATTCTGATACTTTCATCTTGATCAGACAAAATTGCCGTAGGCTGAACACCTCCCATTGCATCAAGCCAATTTTTGAAAAACCACTTAATGGATTCTGCAATCTGGTTTGTCAAAAGACAACATCCGAGTAGGATTGACTGACTATGCTAATTCACTCCGACGACAGATCCGAATAGCATGTTATACTAATTTACAAGGTACGTCGTATCGAAGCTCACAACGTCGTGAAATTCTCTATCATTCTGCTGCAGTCTCTTAAACAATGTCTGAATGGCAGCGGCGTCTCCTTCGCCAAGTCGTAACCTTCTCATCTTCTCGACATAATTCCTACAGTCTTTGACCGTTGCACCTAGATTAGATGGTCCCCCAGAAAGTACTTCCATCATTCTTATACTCTTACACAGTTTCATCCCCGCTTTATCGTGTGCTTCTAAATGGACCTGCATATCTGTTGTCAAGTTCCTATGACATGGCATGAATTCAGACATTTCCGGCTCAAGCTCATGATTATGCTCGTTGCACACTTTACCAACCATCCAAACATCGTCATCCCTGTGTCTTGCATTTAGACGAACGGGGCAGTCAATCCTCTTACTGTATTTTTTACTTTTGTGACTTTCGTCCCCTTTCACACCTGTACTGGACATACTTAGTTGAGGCTCTGTTTCTGCAAGAAATACCGAAACCTTTGGCCTTAGCAAAAGCTGTATAGGCTTCTTTCATTTCATTTTCACTATGAGAAATCATTCCATATTTTGGACCATTTTGTATTATCTCTTGATATGCGCTTTCACCTTCATACAAAAAATCTTCGAATTCAGCTTCGTGCATTGCATCTTCGTCCATTTCATCTTCCTCATCTACTTCTTTCTCCATTTGGTCATGTTCATCTTCTTCTTCTTCTTCTTCTTCTTCTTCTTCTTCTTGATGTATTTCGTGCTCAAACTCATATCCATTATCATTATCAGATAAATTAATTGATGCATTGGTCTCATCTTCATGAACTGAGACGGGAGATCCGAATAACATATGCATGAAATCATCTCGTGAAGCTTCATCCGCCATGGTAGAATATTTTTTTTAGTTTTGTGCAGAGTTGGAATAGGAGAGGATATTGAAGGTTAATCAAACGTTCATGTTAGTTAATAAAGACTTAAGCATACTTTGTGACTAGGGATACGCAATAAAGTAGCAACTTGTAATGGTTGCCCTCCTTAAGATTGTAGCTAAATATCCAACGATCAAGATTTGTGAAGCCTTGCAAAATTTTTAAAAAAAATGCGAATTCATTTAGAAAGATAGAATTTGTAAGAATTACAAAAAAATACGAATTTTAATCAAAAATATTAATTATTTTTAACAATCTTAGTTAAATGAGCCACTTTGGATCGATTCCATGATTATTATACAGGTACTATGATCTAATCTTGGTCAAATATGCTAGTAAAATTGAATTTCTAATAATTAAAAAAAATACGAATTTTATTCAAAAATTCGTCCAGAAATTAATTAT
Organism: Agastache rugosa; assembly: GCA_031470985.1. Taxonomy (NCBI): domain Eukaryota; kingdom Viridiplantae; phylum Streptophyta; class Magnoliopsida; order Lamiales; family Lamiaceae; genus Agastache; species Agastache rugosa. The sequence goes on along the minus strand of CM062607.1, from coordinate 32,303,081 downwards.
TTTCAATAATATCATATAAATTACCCACTTTGGTCGATTCCATCATCATCATGTAAAATATCGTATGACTAGTACTATGGTCTGATTTGGGTCAAATATGTTAGTAAAATTGAATTTTCAAAAAAAAAAAAACGAGATTGTAATCAAATTCGTCTAGAAATTAATTATTTTCAATAATATTATATAAATTGGCCACTTTAGTTGATTCCGTGATTATCATGTAGAATATCGCATTACTAGAACTATGGTCTAATTTGGATAAAATAAAATAGTAAAACTGATTTTTCTAATAATTTTAAAAAAAATACGAGGTTGTTAAAATCTTGTATAATATTACTTTATGGATATATATGATTCTAGTGGCAGGATATATAATCAACAAAAAAATATTAATGAGTGGATTTTATTTTTGGTTTGACGTGATATGCATAAGTATTGCTATTTTTAATTGATATAGATACTATGAATAAACAATAATTAATTAGTTGGAAAAAAAATTAGGCGGCATTAAAATGGAGTGAATATGTATGAGCGGGAATTATAGGAGGGAAATAATTAGCACACCTAATTATGTACTAATTTGGAGCCAAAAACATGTTAAGTTGGAGCCAAAACAAGTAAGGGTAAATCAATAATTCAGGATATATGTTTTTATTAAAAAAAATAGATAATTAATATATTCAGGCCGGATTGATAAACGGGCAAGTTTTTGTCTAGACAAAATTTGTCCAAATAGCATCACTCTATATATATATATGTGTGTGTTTGATTTTCATTCCTTATTTCATATACTATTGTTGTGGCTCATGAGAATTATTTATTTTAATTCTCTTTTGCAGGTATTATAAAAACAAATAGGAAGCTATGAAGGCCACCGTTTAAGTTCAATTATGGAGATGAAACTATCACACATATTTTCCAATGCAACTGTTTATTATTTTATATGATACTTTGTATAATATTTTTAAAAATTGTTTTTTGAATAAAGTTATCACTATATAATAACCACACCATCAAAATTTGTGATAATGATTGTTCAAAATTCGAATATCTTAAAAAAAATACTATGAAATAAGCCTTGTAGAAAAAGAAAGATATATGCAAACAAAGTACAATAAAATGATATGTCCACATTCTAAAATATTTCGCTTTTGTACATAGAATTGAGAGCTTGAATAAACAAGGATCCCTATGACATAAGCTTTATTATGAAAACAATTCAAGAAGCTCATCATTGTAATTTGTAAAGAATCCAAAAACTTTCTAATTAAGAAGACATCTTAATCGAGTGTCAGTAGTGTCCGACTGTCCGGCAAAATCCTAACTTATAAAACTGATTTTTTTTTTTTGTGACAGCTGAGATGAAAATGGCAGTGTAGTAATGTGAAGAAGAAGTGAATGAAATCATTTGGGTTTCCTACCTTTTTTTTTTCCAATCACATTTTGCCTTTTTTTTCTTCTCTTCTATTCAAATTTATATTTGTAAGTGCGTTGTTGCGTTATCTTAATGTCGATTGGGAGTTTATTATTAGAGAAAGTATATTACTCTCTCCGTCCCAATATGCATGGCCTGTATTTTTTTGGGTCGTCTCATGTAACATGACCTGCTTCTTTTTTGGGCTAATTTAAAGTATACTTAGGTTCTAATTAAAACATTTATTGACTAAAATCTTTTCTATAGTGCGGAGCCTGGAGCTAATGTCCCCTTAATTTTTTTTAAATTCTAAATTTATAAAATTATCTAAATCTTTTCCATCCCTCAAATAAAAACAAAAAAACAAAAAAAAACACGGGCATAGAATTTTGCTCCCAATCTCTGGGAAAATGACTCTCCTCTTATAATAGAGTCAATAATATTTATATATAAAAAAGTTAAAATAAATATGTTACCGTGCATCGCACGGGCAAAATACTAATTATTTATAAATACATGAATTTAACTTTCTTTTGATTTCTTCACATGATTCAATTTAGGGGAAATCATGCCTTACATGACCAACTGAATTTTGTGACTTGAACATCCCGATGGCATTAGGAACAACGTTGTTCCATATATTGATGTAAGTAGCTCAACAAGCAAAGTTCAACTGCCACGGAAGATATTATTTCTCACAAAGTGAATCATGCAGCAAAAATTGCAAAAGAAAATTAGATTTCTGCATTTAAAGTTTTAAACGGTGCGGAAAAAACTAAATTAATTAATTGCAAACAAGCACAAGATTTTTTGGTGTCCGCACGTGTAGGTTGGACCATTGAAGAATTCTTCCACAGCACAGTAAATAAATTACTTAATCTGGAAGGTGCACACAGTGGGCCCCGCCCCCAAAACCCTGACAAAGATCTTCCCCAATTCTGACCTAATTTTGATTGGGCGACATGAGAGAGAAAAATCTCAAATCTCAGCCTCAGGTGTCGCCGCCTACGTAATTCAAACCTTCAACAGTGAGGTGAAGGAGCTCTCAACACCCAAAATTCCAGAAAATATCTTCTCTTCCTCGACCCCACACCACATGTCCTCTCATTAATTTGATATAGAAGAAGATACGCACACAAATTTTGTATCCAAGTTTCGTGCTCGTGAGTGCGATGTGCAGAGGTAACTGGAAAATGAGACGAAACCGCGTAATAGCTCCACCGCCTTATGCAAAATTCTTGATTTTTCTTATGTTGCACTTTTTCTTTTTCGATTTTGTTGAGGGGGTGGGGTTTGGGTCGGCAATACCTATATATATCTCAGCCCCACCCCACGTTTTCGCCGACCATTATTTTTTCGAGATTTTTTCCTGCACATTTCAACCAATTCTGCTTCTAATCTTGCCATTTAAGCAGTAATTGTAATGGACACTAATGACAGCCGGAATCCTCGTCCTCCTCCGCTGCCTTGTTTTTCTTCCGGTGGCGAGCCGGCACTTCTTGCACCGCCACCTATTACGGCGGCGTTTTCAACTCCGCCGCCGCTGTCTTTGCCGACGGCGTTTCCATTTCTCGAGCCTCCGCCGTTGTCTCCTTTCTTGAGCTTCGAGTCGTTTGATGCCCTATTTGAGTCCAAACCGGAGCCCGGAAATGAGGCCGGCGGCGGGGAGAGCTTAGTGAGTGCCCCTCAGCCGTTGGAGTCGTTGTACGAAACTCCGATTCCGCCGTTCTTGAGCAAGACATTTGATTTGGTGGATGATCCCTCGTTGGATGCGATAATTGGTTGGGGTGCCAGGGGCGATAGCTTTGTGGTGTGGAATCCTGTGGAATTTGCGAGGGTGATTTTACCAAGAAATTTCAAGCACAATAATTTCTCCAGTTTTGTTCGTCAGCTCAATACTTATGTGGGTATCGATTTCATTTCGATTTTTCTTTTTGCTGATTTTGTATGTTTATGCATTGCAATCTCTTTCATGTAAATTCTGTTTCTTTCTGGTGTATGAATATCGGAGATGCAGCTTTTTCTTTCTTTCTTTGTAAATTTTTCTGTTTGGATGTTTCTGCAAAATTGTACATTCTTCAAGAACTTGCTGTAATGGGTTGTAATTTGTACTTCAGATTTGTCGAATCCGGAGATGATTTGCAGTGAATACAATTATATTCCTTGAGCTGGATGATATCCCTGTTCTGGTTCTCTGTTTATGTGCAGTTGTTGCTGTGTTCTTGGGAATCGATCAATTCGTGTATTTAACTTAATTTCAGGGGATAAAGCTATTCATATTGCAAATCTCTTCTTTGTGATGTTTGTGCGGCCGTATATTGCTAGACTCAAGAAGAATTTTTGTTTGGTGATGTTAATTTCTACTGAATTTTGTTGCAAGCAAAGACTTTAGTATAGATACCAAATTCTTGTTCGCATCTTGTACATGTGTAATATTATCTCGTAGCGGCTGCTGCTGTAAATGATTGAACCTTGGTGATGCTGTGGACTTCTCTTAGTATTTGTAGAACTAAATCTACTTCACATTATGAACTACCTCCTCCGAACGAGTAGTGGAACTGGAATGCCCATCTCATCACAGGTAGAAGATGAGCTTTTTGTGTGACTGATTTCTTGCTTGAGCTATGTTTGGATGTATACTAATATTTATCTCATTGCTTGTAGCGTGATGCGGATGGTATATGGACGTCAGGCCTGTGCATATGTTTGTGTATAGTGACTAACCAAGAAAGTGAAACTGGTCTTGTGGTTATTGGGATACTTTTGGGTGTGTAATCGGTTTGTTTATATATGTGTGCAGGGATTTCGCAAAATTGATGCAGATAAGTGGGAGTTTGCAACTGAAGGATTCATAAGAGGGCAGAGGCATCTGTTGAAAAATATCCAAAGGCGCAAATCACCTCATCCTCAGCATGTTGGAAGCTCGTCTGATGAGGCGGGCAAAGCTGACTTTGGAGGTGAAATAGAACGCTTGAGGAAAGAGAGGAATTTGATGATGGAGGAGGTGGTCGAATTGCAGCATCAGCAGCGTGGTACAGTTAAGCATATGGAAATGGTTAACGAGAAGCTCCAGACGGCAGAGAAAAGGCAGAAGCAGATGGTCTCATTCTTAGGTAAAATCTTTCAGAACCCAGCATTTCTTACTCGATTTCAGCAAATGAGGCAACAAAAGAGCATTACCTCCCCAAGAACAACTCGGAAATTTGTGAAGCATCAAGTGCACGAATCTGGTACGTCTGATTTATCTCCCAAAGGACAGATTGTGAGGTGCCATCATGAGCTCGGAGATCCATTCACGCCCAATCAACTTCCCGGTCCTCCCCTGCAAGATACAGGAGACGTGCCTTTTGAGGCTGAGGATACTTCACTAAGTGAATATGCAATGATGGATGAATTCCTCTGTGGCCCAGAGCATGGTGGAGCAGTTGTTAAAGGCAAGGGTGTTGCAGGTCCCGAGTATTTCATCTCGTTTCCTGAGGACTTGGTGAAGGAGAAGACGAGCCCTGAATTTTCAATGTCGGGAACTCAGAGTATGGCCTCAGAGGAGGGTCTTTGGAGCACAGGTTTTGGAGCAAGTGCCGGTATGTCTAGTTCCTCCGAGCATATGCCAGAATTAGGTGGTTTATCGGATATTTGGAACATAGGTTCACTACAGCGAGCAGGAAGTTCAGGAATCGAGACGTGGTTGAACCAGGACTTCCCTTTCAGTGAGTTAGATAAACAAGAAGGCCAACCTAGAGATGATTCGTCTAACACGTTGGATCCATAATATATTATTATGATTGCCCTTGGATCCTTCTTCCTAGTATAGTTTGGATTCATTTCATGGACCATATATAATACCATTTTATTATATACTACTTTTAGCATTTGATCATTATTGGCTTCAATAATTATTCTTAATTCATTTTTTGTTTCAATTTTCTTGGTTCTCATCTATTCAGAATACTACTAATGCACCTCTTTTTAAGGTGTGGGAGCGCAGGTTTGTGTATGCCGAAGCGAGAGAAGGTGCTGCAACACTCTTACCACAGGTGAGTAAAATTTTGAGGTATTTTTTCATTTTTATCCAACATTCTTGGATTGCATTTCTTTATTGATTGCATAGATCACTCCATCATATATACAAATATTTCCTACAAATCTGGATATAGATTGAATACGCTGTGTCGTGTCTTCTGTGTTTGTGTTTCGAGTATAAATAATGCTCGAAGATAAGCTGTGTGAATCTGCAGTATTGAGGCAAGCAAATGTGGAGAGGAGAAAGCTAAAGAAGAAAAGAGGAGATGATTAATAGCTACTAACTTGTTAGCACTTCAGTTGATGTGTTTACTATTTTTGTATGTGTAAATAATCCGAGGTTGAGTGCGTGTGTTAGAGGTAGTGTGGTTAATGTCTGAGGACAAAAGATCTTATGTTCGAGTCCACCGTGGCGCGGACTTTACAATTATCCAAAAAAAAAAAGAGTAAATAATCCAAAGGCGGTGAAATCTATTATTTCTGTCGGCCTTTTGCAGAAAAATGTGATGCCTATTATTTCATAAGCATTCACATTATAACCAGGGATGGTTTCTGGTGCGACGGACTGCACTATACAGTGTACGGTAGCAAAATAATCCCAAACGTAACAGAAAATCTATATCTATACTAATACTAATAAGAGAGTTGTAGCTTTATTAACAAATTTGTCATTTTCCCTCCAAAACCAATTAGTGGTTAATAGTGATAACTATATACTCTCTTCGTCCATGATAAGTGTAGTCCACTTTTTTTTTTTCGTCCGTCCTTATAAGTGTGGTCCTTCCTTAAATAGATATGATCCACTTAAAATTTTACTCTTTTACCCTTTACAAACAACTAACACTACAACAAAGTGGGTTCCATTCTCCACTTACTATACATCTACCTAACATCCTTCCTAAAACCCGTGCCCCTCCCTTCGGACCACACTTATTAGGGACGGAGGGAGTATTATTTTTGGATTAATGCATATTATATTATGATCAATCAATTCTCTATATTTGTATCTAATACTAAAAGAGAGAATTGTGTCTATATTAACAAATTTGCCCTTTTCCCTTTCAATCCAATTTAATGGATAATAGGTAATTAGGTATTGACTTAAAGTCATTTTATAGATAATGAATAATATATGTTGATTAATTACTATACATTTCCTTTCTTGATTATCATTTTTTGGCTTAAAAAAATTTGAATTGTGTAATAAAATTGACTGATTATGGATTTTGCTTATTTAATTAAATTTTTGGGATTATGTAGTTGAATATTCTACTTTTTTATTTATTATTTACATAATGAATGTTCTAATTTAACACAACACTATTTTGAAGAAGATATTTAATTTTGAAGAAAAAAAATATTAACGTAGTGAATAATTGTCAAAATAATTTTATTATTTAAAATCTTAAATATTTTAAAAATATGATAGTGAAAAAAATATTCAAAATATAGTTAAAAGTATATATTTCGATATGTTTAGAAGTTATCAAAAATGAAGAATTGTTATAAAAATGTTAAAATTGGTTGAAATTATTATGATGATTGTTCATATTTAATTCTAATGGCATTTTGAATGGATTTTAATTGAAATTGCATTTACAAATATATAAAAAAATGATTGTTTAGAGATGTTTAGATCGTCCTCTATCAATAGTATGAGAAAACTAATAGTAAGTTTTTAAAGCTATAATTATATCTATAATTATAGTATCGTTATGTTTACTTATTAAAAGATTTGACATATACTAAAGTTATAATTTTTTTTGTCAGACTATGGATGTCGTATTTCTTATTTCTCAAATGATTCGACATTAATGAAGAACATTGATTTGTTTCATTCCTTTGTTTTAGGAAAAAAAATATATTAATGTAATACATATATTACTTTACTCTCTTTTAATCATGTAATTTGATATTATATAAATTTATAATGCATTCCGTCTGTGCAACGCAAGGGTGTTAATGATGAGCGGTCCTCAACAATTACCGAATATGTTGTGTACAAAGAAATTTTTTGAAATATTTGAAATGTAATATGTTGTAGTATTTGTTATTGTATTACCGAAATGTCGTTATTTCTGTACTGAAAATCTAATATATAAATATTAGTATTATTCTTCTTTGCTGAATTTTTTTTTATAATTAATATATTTTTCTTCTTAATCATGTAATTTGATAATTTATATATTACATATTTTTATAATGTGTTCCATCGTGTGATACTAGTTGTAGTTTAATAGCCAACTTATAAAAACTATCAGAAGAGAAAATTGCAGTTTAATAGCCAAAATATCTGACTTTTCACAATCGCGTTTCAATTTTAATGAAATTGCAGTTAAATGACCCACCTATCAACATGTTAACAATAACATTCCAAGCTCGGTTTATTCTTATTTAGAAATGATCATTCTTGTTTATGAGGTCTCTTGTGCGGGTAAGCAGGGTCTGGCAGCCCATTAATTATTTCATAAATATTTATTAAATCCAATCAAATTAATTATAAAACCTAATTAAATTATTTGATTATGATTACTAGATTCTAACAATGAATTATAAATCCTTTGTTGGTCCAACGCACTAATAAAAGTGCTACTTAGATGTGTTCGAAGTTCTATGTGTTGATCACCACATGAGGAAAAGAGCTTTGTTAGTACACACTAATTAAAGGGCTATGTTGATGTGTTCTAACTCATAAATCATAATAAGGGGACGACAACAGCTTTCATATTACATTAATACTTCACATGAGCATTAAATGAAAATGATAATGACAATGACAAAAAAAAAATTAAAAAAAATACTTGGCATGTGATTATTATTATGAGCTCATTATTCGGAATACATAATTTAAAAATGTCAAATTTGACGAGGCAGAAAAATACGCAGCCGCATTTTTTTCAAAATTGGTCTAATCCCAAAAAACATTTTAATCAACTGTTGAAGGCTTGAAGCAGAGGAAATTCGAAGAAATTGAAATGCACAGAAACAAAACTGAAATGCACAAAAGTACTCCCTTTGTTCCAATAGCAAAGTCCCTCTTTTCTTTTTTGTCTGTCCAGCTTGGAACCTACCACTTTTTATCGTTTTACTCATGTTTCTTAATAACCGTGCCCAAAAGAAATGAGACCTTGTTGTTGGGACGGAGGGAGTACAATATCTCAATAAATAATGATATATATGAACACGCTTTTTCCTTTCTGGCTTCAATTGATTTACAATAGCTAAACAATTTCTTTTAAATGCCTAGTAAAAGGAATTGCAAATTCTCAGAGTACCTTAAGAATGATAACACCTTCTTCAACTTTCGAAAAAATGTCAGTTCCTCAATAATTTCTACAAACTTTTATGTACACAAGAACACCTGAGAAGCATAAGGAGAGACTCGACGTTAGATCAGAGAGCTACCCACCTCAAAACAAGCCCGGGAGAAAGTAAATCCAGAATAATAATGGCGAAAAAAGACATCAAGGAATCAATGAGTTCGAGAGTTTTCAAGATAGACAACCTTGCAATCCGAGCAGCCTTCTTGCTAGAAGAAATTTGATCAGAAGAATACATACACAAAATTAGATGAGCTTCTACTGATGTCCCAAATCTTTAAGCAATGAGTTGTATTTCAGCACGACCTGGTTTGGTCCTCAAGGGAGATTTAATTAGTGGTGCCAGAGATTCCAATACACTGGAAAAGGAGGGCCGTTTCCAGGGCTCACTGCAGTTTAATGGATAACGTCAGTATGAATAGTATGTTCGTCTCGAGGATCTGTCCAGCTACTCTTACATTACAGTCATGAAACTAACCATATATATGGACCAATTCCTTTTATCATGATTTGCTACAATTTGAGGTAGATATTATTGAGTGCGTATGTGTGTGTGAGTCCGCGTTTTTTTGTATGTGTTCCTCACAAGTGACTGAATCAATCATAGTCATAGCCAAATTAAGGAAATTAAACTGATCTCAGGTTTGCACCTAGCCACCAAACTAATCGACTCCTACAATTTACCCACTAAAATAACATATAAATTGCAAACATCAGATCAACCAAGATAGAATACTCACTTGGCCCAGCAGGCTACAATTATGGCTGCAACTTGAGGATTCATATCCGGGGGGATTTCAAGTCTCTTTCCCTTAAAACCAACAGCTGCTACAACCTTGACGACAAAAAGTGACATCAAACTTCACATTTTATGAGGCCTCAAACAAAACAGTAACAACGATGACAACAAAAGAAACAAGAAGATTCTCGCAACAATCTCAATAGACTTTTGAGGGAAAACGTCTCCAGGAACAATTGGCAAACATCAGCCTATTTCATTATATATTCTCCTCTACTCGGCATTGGGGCTCAGTGGGTGCATTATTGAGATTTTCCTCATAGAATTTTAGAGAAAAAATTATCTAGAAAAGCGCAGATTTTGTTTTGAACAATAGAAGTCAATATTATTCATCTTCCCCTTCGAGGCATCTTTCACTCATAACTAAAAATAGAACACCAATACAATTTTGGTACCAGAAGTAGATATAACAGCACCTACACTTTTGCGATGCAGTACCATAGACTTTTCCAACTTCTAACAGGAAGGCAAATTATATTTTGCAAAACTCTGGGTTCGTTATTATTTGGATCTAGCAACCAACCAGCAGGTGTGATTCATCCACAATTATCTATGAGTTTAAAGCAAGTTAACCAACCTGTGCAGGATTCAAGTTACCCCATGGTTGCTGCAAGGTTGCCAGCTCCCATAAAATCACACCAAAACTATATACATCTGATTTTTCATTTGATGGTTCGTCACGGAGGACTTCAGGTGCCATCCACTCAGGCTATTAGAAAAGAAAATGACTTTCTTATTACTTGATTACCCCCAAAACAAGGAAAGCTCAAGGCATCAGATCATTGCGAAAAAGCAATCCGACTTACAGTTCCAGCAGCAGACTTGGAAGAAAGAAATGTGTTTGCCTTGAAACGGGAAAGACCAAAATCACAAACCTGAAGCAGATATATTATAGGTGAGGTTCCAAGCAAAATAAGGAAAAAAATGAAAAGAGTAACAATATTATATAATATAGGAACTCCTGTATGATGGACACATTGAGTTAGATCCACAACATGTCACTCCACTTCGTCAGTCAGCATAAAATACGCAGAAATATCCATCCTTAAGATTACCCTTATTCCGTACCTTAACGGTATACTTTATATCGACTAAAAGATTAGGAGATTTCAAGTCTCTATGAACAATTGGAGGGTTGTGCTTGTGAAGATAATTCATCCCCTTTGCCTGTAAGAGAAGTTATCACTTGTCAACTCACCCAAAAAGTATTAAACTAAATAGAGGGGGGACGGGGTCGACATGGGGCTTGTTTTGATAGAGGAGCTGCTACAAAGCAAACTGCACAAATTGAGCACACACCACATCATAAGCCATGCTCAGTCGACGCCTCTCATCCAACACCTCTCTTGCACCATGTTTATGCAAAAGTCTATACAGGCTACCTCTGGAAATAAAGATAACGCCTAAACAGTTAGAACACTGCCAATTATAACCAAGGAAATTAATATCTGAAATTCAAATGTAAAACATAAAATATACCTAGATAAATATTCTGTTACTATGGACAAGTTTGGTGGCTCTGTCACAGCTCCCATAAGAAGCACTATATTTGGATGACGCAATCTTTTCATGATTGCCACCTGCCTCATTGAGAAGAATCAAGATAACTGACAAATAAGGCAAGTTGATAACAAAGACTAGAGAGAATTCGTATATACCTCGCGTAAAAATTCTGTGAACCTTTCTGCATGGAAACCTTGTTCCATAAGAATTTTAACGGCTACGTCCTGGAAGATGTGATCTCTTGTAAGATTAAAATTCTTAACATTAATACCGACTATTATATGGGGAAAATAAGATATTCAGTTCATAGAAATTACTCAGAAACACATATCTTCCATTTTAACAAAAGAATGTGTGATCAGCTCAAAGTCACAATAATGTTAACATGTCAGGCCTCTTTAAAGATTGGAAGGATAGACATCATACCGAATCATTCCATTCAGCACGATGAACTGTACCAAAAGAACCTGCAAATGAAAACGATCCAAATCATTGGGCAAACAATTAAGAAGAATAATAGAGTGCTACATTTTCCAGTTCCACAAAATATGACAAATTGATAACACATGATATTCTAAGCATTTTTTTGCAACCACCAGACAAAAGTACCTGCCCCGATCCTCTCCTTTATAACTAGATCATCCCAGTGAATCTTCAGCTCTTCGATATCAAAGGCTAGTTCAGCACTTGATTTAGTATGAAATATAGCATCTCCTCCACTAGTCCTCACATCTTTATTTCCATTTCCTCTAGGAACCAGTGCGAGTTTATGTCGGACTGGAGGGGTAGGCTTTGAAGGTATTGAACATTTTACTTTACCTGTGGAGTTTCCAACACGCTGAGCATTAGATGGTTGTGAAAACAGTGTCTTAATTGTGAACGTGCATCCAAGAGTTTGTTTGGTGAAGGGGACGTACAAGAAATTTCCTCCTCCTTATTTGACCTTGGAGGAGTGCCCGTCATGTCGTCATTAGTCCTCTCTGATGGTCTAGGGTATATGGGATCACCAGTACCTGCATAAATAACAGGTCCAGCTATCACCACCCAAAAAAAGAAAAGAAGGAAAAGAAAAAGAAAAAAGAATTTAAAAGAAGGAACTCTTCAATATTGAAGAGTATTAAATACTGAAGACCAGGTTATAGAGAAAGAAGAATAAATTGAACGCAACCAGATGGCAGAATATTTTACATGCTATGCTCGAGCAATGCTAGTGAATTTGAGAAACTTGAGAAGGTAGTGATAATGATGGCCAAGGACTAGGAGAACTCAATTTTATAGAGAATCACCTGCTAATGACTCATCAAATATCTGGTTAAGCGATTGAAAATCCAAGAAGTACTGTTTTGCCAGCAACCTGAAGTCAATTGTAAGATCCACCTGCTTGGATCGCGGAAAGCGCAATGGAGAAGAAATTGAGAGTGTAGACGGGCCATTTGACATAGAATCAGGTTCACTTAAGCATCCTGGTTTCTCAATCAGATCAATAAGATATTCCCTGATTTGAACATGCTTAAGACAGTTTAGCAACCATACACCTCAAATGAATTTTATTAACAGTACAGATACAACACATTAGTAATTTAGCTTTATCTATTTATGATGTTCAGACACGAAGAGGCTCCATTAGTCAAAATTCACATCAATTGAAAGAAAGGGGATAATCAATAAAAAATATATTAAGGAATAAGAAATACCTATCTAGCTCAAACCGAACCAGACACGAGGAAGCATCTTCCCGATTACAATATTTACATCCTTTCGCAATCCGACATGGTAATCCGATAACGTCAGCTAAACCCTGCCAAAATAATAAAAATAGATAAGGTGCCTGGAAAACCATCTCAGACAGACATCTTCATGGTCATCTTTCCTCTTCTCGGGATTCCATGTTATTAATATTTTTGAAAAGCAAGGATCCTTGCTTGCTTTCTAAGGACATGACTGAGATAATAACTACAGGGATATAAGATATCTAGGTATATACAGTCGTCAGAATTACAAAAAAGTAATTTTGAAAGGAAACCAGAGCTAGCAATTGCAAGTTTAGAGATCATACTTTGAATAGCAAGGACCTGTGCTTGCATAGGCCGACAGACATACTGCCAATAGGTAGAACAATAGACCCCAAGCAATCTTTTAAGTTATCACTATGCTGTTTCCATATCTTAATCAAGTCGCCTTCCCCATTAGAAGCCGCATGCCTTGGAAAAAAGAAAACATAATTACAACACAAATAAATTTGCTGGAATGCTTCAGTAGGAACTTCAAGTGCTCACCCCATACGATTGCAAACTATCTTTGCAAGCTGGTCAACAACTTCCTTAGTCGTAATGCTACTAGATGACGCGGTATGAATCTGGTTTTGTAACTCTCTCAAGCTAGGATCACTGCGTCTATCAACTACAATCACTTCAACAGAAGACACAGTGGTGGGATCAACAGCCTTCATTGATTCAAGAGACGGAATTCGACCACTTTCCTGAAGATCAGAGCATACAGCCCAGACATATGGGTCCATCCCATGAATGGAGTAAAACCCATCAGGAATCTTGTCAGAGTATGATAAACAGCCATTTACCTGCAGAAAAGAAATAAATAAATCTGGACATATAATCTCATAAAGTAGTACATAGTAAAAGCAAAATGTGGTGCAAAACTTTATTGTACTCATCATATATTACATTAAAATAAAGCGACAATAATATGTGCCGTGTAATTATTATTCAAGATCAATGGATCTAGTTCTTTATGCAGGCTTAAAATGTCTTGTTAATTCTCAAATAAGGTCATTACGTATCCTGACTAGCCATGACGACGTCACGGAACAGTTTCCCATGATGCCTGATAAAGAAAGACGATGTGGTCCTTACTAAAGATTAAACACCTGCAATCTAAGGCAACTTCATCTAATACAAAAATAACTTATTTCACTGCATATATCATGCGATATACGTTATCAGCTAAAATACGATAAGAAACGGCACTGTCAGGCTCAATTTTGGTTTTATTTTATTTTGCTTTGGGTAAACATGTTGTATTTGGATTTATTTTGTGGCGTTTAGAATGGAAAGGCTTGCTAGGTATTATTATAGTAGGATCTTGTTTACTGGTGTCAATTGACATCCCATATGGTCAATTGGCATGTACTGCATTAATATGTATGCTAGTAATTTGGTCGGAGATGACAGGGGAATACATCAGACTCTTATTTTGAGTTTTCAAAAATACGGACTGGTCAGAAAATATTAGAAAAAGACAGTAAAAGACAAGTAACCAAATATATTTGGGATAGTAAATTGCAGTCGATCAGTCGATTTTCGTAAGATAAAATATTTTCTGACATGAATTTAATTTTCTCAAAAGGTTACACCAACTCTCTACTGGTATCCTTTTTCACAAACGGCTTGTTTCTTAAATAGATTCATCGATAAAGATACATGCAAGAATACTATCTTTCTGAGTTATACTTATCACTAGAAACGAAAAATATTTGTACCGATTCCCAAAAGTTTCTTACAGTCGGGTAAACAGGATTCATTTTCTGTCAATGGTTGAAACACATCATCCACTCGAGACAGCTATAAACATGCCAAACTTTTCAATAAGGTGATGCTTCAGAATCTAAAATTTCACTAAAATTTTTATCTAATAGAACTTTCTATACCAACCCTAATTCCCCAGTTATTGCTCGACTTGCCACTGATATCCCTCATGCCGAAGTGTAGTCAGTTACTCTATATTGTATTCAAATTATAAGAACTTGTTCTTGGTACTTGATTCCAATAATTGTTAACACAACACTTCCCAGCTTATCTTTCACTATCTAAATGGGCATAGTAGCAATAGAACTACTATCGCTTGTTTGTTGACATGCAATCACTTCAACCGGCAAATAAAAATAGTGCCACATCCATCCTAGATTAGCACATTTTATATTCATCGAAAAGATCTTCATTTAAAACACACAAAAGATAAAGCAGTCGCAAAAAAATGATCTTTAGAGCCTGGGGGATTTAAGTGCCGTTCACATTACCCAGAATCGATGAGAAATGACCTCCGCCGTGCCGGAAGAAGAAGACGCACCGGAGACAGATTCATCCGGCGCCGGATCCAACAAATTAGGGTCATCAGCACAGGTAGCTTCAGAGGAGAGACGGAGAGCCAACGCCAGCTGCAATTGGTAGCTCTCCTCAGTCTGCCGCGCCCAGCTCTTATACGACGAGGAACTCTCGACGCCCCTGCCGGTCGCCTCCGCCGCCTTCACCCTCAAATCGCTGCCGCCGTCGCTGAAATGAATTGAAACCCCCTCCGGATTCGAAAGAGAAGGTGGGTAATAGTCCCCCGATATCGAACTCTCGCCGAAGCTGCTCCCACTCGACTGCCTCTGCAACCCGAACGAACCGGCAAACGACGTCCCTCCGATCCGGTTCTGCTGCGAAACCATCCGCTGATCGATCGCGTCCCAGTCGTAGGCCGCCGCCGCCGCCACCACTCGCTCCGGCTTGAGCTTGTTCTTGTCTCCGGAGTGCGATTCGTAGTAGTAGGGCTGCTGAGGCGGCGTTCCGCCGGTGGCGGCGGAGTATTTGGGCGGCGTGTGGTGGTGGTAGGGCGGGTCGTCGGGAACTTGGCTCAGCAAAGTGTAATTGGATCGGCGGCCGGGCATTTCCATTGAAATTCAGGCAATAAATGCATGAGATCGCAATTCATTGAATTTGAAGCACCGCCATCTTTTGAGATTTTTATTTTTTCTACGTTGGTTGCCTTTTTGCTGAAGATTTCGTCTCTGACTGTATGCTCTGTCTCTCTCTCTCTCTCTCTCTCCTACTTTCCGCCTCGCGATTGTCTGAAAGTGGGATGTTTCAGTTAAATGGCGTAATCCTAATATTCTTTTGTTTGGGGATTTTGGGTTAAATTTTGTCAAAACATTCACGCCTATTTTTATTTCCTCATATTTAATGTGCTGCAAAAAATTAAATAGACATATTTAAACTTTTTAGACGCGAACGGAATTCTGGATTTTAAAACGGCATCGTTGTAGACTTGTAGTAAAAATTCATGCTGTATAGTTTTGATTCATTTCATGGACCATATATAATACTCCTTCCATTCAAATTCAAATTAGTGTGGTTCAACTAATATTTTATACCTCACAATAAATTAAATATATACCACATTTTTGGAAAACGGAAGGAATACCATTTTATTATATACTACTTTTAGCATTTGATCATTATTGGCTTCAATAATTATTCTTAATTCATTTTTTTGTTTCAATTTTCTTGGTTCTCATCTATTCACAATACTACTAATGCACCTCTTTTTTAAGGTGTGGGAGCGCAGGTTTGTGTATGTCGAAGCATTCTCTTACCACAGGTGAGTAAAATTTTGAAGTATTTTTTCATTTTTATCCAACATTCTTGGATTGCATTTCTTTATTGTTTGCGTAGATCAGTACTCCATCATATATACAAATATTTCCTACAAATCTGGATATAGATTGAATACGTCGCGTCGTGTCGTGTCGTCCGTGTTTGTGTTTCGAGTATAAATAATGCACGTAGATAAGCTGTGTGAATCTGCAGTATTGAGGCAAGCAAATGTGACAGGAGAAAGCTAAAGAAGAAAAGAGGAGATGATAGCTACTAACTTGTAAGCACTTCAATTGATGTGTTTACACTTCTTGACTTGTATGTGTAAATAATTCGAGGTTGTGTGCGTGTCTTGACCTAACGATAGAGTGGTTAATGTTTAAGGTAAAAAGGTCTTAGGTTTGAGTCCACCATAGCGCGGTCTGTAAATTTAATGTTACAATTTATACCTATTATAAAATATAGTGGGCAAAATCCGTTTACTTGACCCAAGCCCAACAAGCATTTCAAGTTGGCCCAGTCAACCAAGCATATGCAACCTTACCAATAAGCTAAATACCAACTTGGATTGACAACTTGGTTGGATACTCTATACTCAGGCCTAAGGCCCATCAAGCTGGTCAGCCAAGCTGATACGGTTAAATAACCAAGTCATCAACCCTAAGAGACACATCAAGCAGCCAAGCTGACACAGTCAAAGAATAGCCAAGTTGGCGCAGTCAAATAGTCCAATCATCAATCCTAAAAGCACACCAAGTCGGACAGTCTGGTTGACATGGTCAAAGAGCGTATCTTGACGGTTCCACCAAAATAGCAACAACATGTGTAGGGCACGAATGGATAAGGCCGACGTACTAAGCCCTAACGGCTGGCCGTCCTATATATACAACCCGACTAGGTCAACCTGGAGGCAGATTCCAACTTGCACAATCATTCTTACTCTCTCATACGCTTCTCTCCATGCCATCTCTACTTCTGCAGTCTTACTTTCTTGCTCTCACAGACTGGATATAGTTAAGAGTTAATGGGGTGGAATAGCCACATCAATTAGTGAAACTCAATAGTTGTCAAGGAAACTTAGTTTACACAAATTCTAACAAACTTTGGTGTGATGTACCTAAAATACCCTTACTTTTGACAAACTCATCTATTTTCTCTCTTTCTTCTTAACTCTTTCTTTATTTTTTTCTCCCCCTCTCTCTCCTATTCTTCTTCTCCTGCGCAAATTCTCTCCTCTCACTTTTTCTCTCCTTCCATTCTCTACTTTCTCTCTTGTCTTCATTCCGCCGCCGCCGCTGTCATTCCACCGCCATCGTCTTCATTCCGCCGCCGCCACCGCCGTCATCGTCTCCTCGTCGCGATTCATCCACCATGTCGTTTCATCCTTCACCCTCTTTCCTGCGGTTTTCTCTCTCTCAGGCCCTAACTCTTCCACCGTGATTTTCTCTCTTGCGATTTTCTACTAATCGGAAGCTTTTCGTTGGCATCGTGCTCCAGATCTACAAATAGATCCATAGATCTGGGTAATTTCTCCTTCCAATTCTTGCGATTCATGTTGATTTAGAGTTTTTATGAACTTTTGTTGTATTATTTTATTTTTTTTTTGATTTAGGGCTTTTTCGTGTTTGTTTTTCGATGATTTGTAAGGTTTTCATATCGTTTTGGTGATTTTTGGTGTATTTGAATTAATTTCTGGGTGATTTAGATGTATTTCTGCTGATTTTTGGTTCGTTTGTATTGATTGAAGGAGGTTGCTGCTTGCTGTCAAAATTCGTCGGTACGAAATGCGTGTATTCGTACCAGTAGTAACTCGTACCAGTAGCGCACAACCTATTATTGACTTGTTGGAAAGAATATAGTCTATTCGTACCAGATAGTAATCCGTTGGTACGAAATGGATTTATTTGTCTGTTATGATTTTAGTGATTTAATGTTTTAGGTATTTTTCTGCTTGGTTTATGGGTGCTTTGGGACTTTTCGTAGCTTAATTCTGGGTGGTTTCGTTGTTCTTATGCTTGATTTTAGGGTAATTTGGTTATACTTTATTGAATTTTTGGGATTTCATGTATGATTGCTGGTACGATTGGGTGTAATCGTACCAACATACCACGTAGGCGTGGCACGCTGTATTGGAATGTTGATACGAATATGGTATATTCGTACTGGCGTATCATGCATGCGCGAGACGCAAATTTGATACGTCGGTACGAAAACAGTTAGTTCGTACTAACGTACCATGCGGGCGCATCGCGCTTCTCTGGTGCTCTAGTACGAATATGTGAGTTCGTACTAGCGCACCATTCGAGCGTGGCACGCTACATTGATATAATAGTATAATTATTGTGTTTTCGTATCGGTGTACCAATATATTATCATGTTAGTAAGGTGTGCTGCATTGGTATGACTGGTACGAATTGGTGTATTATACCAGTCGTACCACGTACGTTGGAACGAATGATTTATATTAGTACCATATTCTAATTTTTTTGCTTTAGTTTTGAAGGTACAATGGACATCGTAGGTGATTATGCGCAAGATGTTGGGTGAATTCGGTCATGATGTCCTACAAGATCTCAAAAAATCAATATTTTGGTTAGGAGCATATATTGTTTAAACACGGATGAAACAACACTTCGTAAAGATTGAGTTGGTGAATAACAATTCTTAGAGATTAGTGAATGAACAATTCTTATTTATAAATTATTTGCTATAATTTTTGGTTTATAAACCATTTGCTTCAATATTAGTATTATTAGTACATTTGTTCAAATTGTATATGTTCTGAAATTTGTCTAATTTAAATATGCAGTTATTTGGTACGACTGTTACGAATGAACCTATTCGATACTACCAACAGGTTGTACTATTAGTACAAATGATCTATATATCATATTCGTACCAAGTTCGAATGTAAATGTTCAAAACCAATTCCAAAGTAAATAGTCCATAAATAATTCAAGTAAATGGTACCCGGTACGGTGCTTGGTGTACAAACAATTCAGTATAAAATTATACATTACACAATACGAATGATACGAATTACATATTTCGTGTCGGATACCCTTTTAAAACATGGCACGTCGGTACGAAATATAAATTTCGTTACATAGAGTACCAGTTCTTATAATGATACAACGATATGAAATAGTTATTTCAAACTGGGTTGCCACATCACAAAGTGGTACACCGGTACAAAATATCGATATTCGTACGGGGGTATCGGATTTATTGCGTGGTAAGTTGGTACGAACACACCATTTTCGTAACGGAGTACCAATTTGTGGTGTTGTTGAACATACTTGTTTAATATGTTAAGACCCAAATATGTTTGCTTGATAATATTTTTAGGATTACGTACTATTGTAGCTATTTTCTGGATACCTTGTAGTTTTAACTTTTATTTTTCTGATATATTCGTCGTGGTGGTGGTGGTGGCAGATTGGAAGGTGGACGGTGGTACGCTATGAAAATACAAAAATCGTACCTCGCCGTTGTAGTGGTGGCGGTGGTGGATTGAGAGATAGACGGTGGTACGCTGGTACGAAAACACAAATATCGTACCTTGCTGCCGCGATGGTGGTGGCGGATTAGGAGGCGAACGGTGGTACGCTAGTACGAAAACACAAAAATCGTACCTCGCTGACGTGATAGTGGCGGTGATGGCGAATTGAGAGACGGACGGTGATACGTTGGTACAAAAATATAAAAATCGTACCTCGGTGGTGGCGGCGGTGGTGGTGATGGCGGATTGAGAGGCGGACGGTGGTACGTTGGTACGAAAATATAAAAATCATACCTCGTCGTCGCGGTGACGGTGGTGATGGATTGGGAGGCAGACGGTGGTACGCTAGTACAAAAATACAAAAATCATACCTCGCCGCCGCGGCTGTGGTGGTGGCGGTGACGGAATGGGAAGCAGACAATGGTACGAAAATACTAAAAGCGGACGGTGGTACGCTGGTATGAAAACACAAAAATCATACCTCGCCGTCACGATGGTGGCGGTGGTGGTGGGGGATTGGGAGGCGGACGGTGGTATGCTGGTACGAAAACACAAAAATCGTACCTAGTCGGCGGTGGCGAAAGAGGAGGCGGACGGTGGTACGAAAACACAAAAATCGTACCTCGTCACCGCAGTGGTGGTGGTGGCGGCGACTGCGGATTGGGAGGCAGATAGTGGTACATTGGTACGAAAATACTAAAATCGTACCTCGTGACGGCGGCGGTGGTGGCGGCAGCGGTACGCTGGTATGAATTTGAGTTAGGTAGGAAAAATCAAAAGTAAGGGTAAAAGGGTCCAAAAAGGCAAAATATTGCTAGAATTTGTGTAAACTAAATTTGGTGACAACTATTGATTTTTACTAAGTGATTTGGCTATTCTAGTTTTTGCCTCTATAGCCAACTTGGGTTATCTCCGCTATCAACCTTCCATTATCACATACTTACTATCACCGTTTCCACCCTCCGAACGCCACAACCTGTGTCACTTCCCATTTACTATTTCTATTTATCTATTTCATTTACTTTCCATTTACGATATCAACTTACTAACTTAAGCGTCGGAGGCTCTATGGTTGACACCCCCACCGGTGCTCAACCTAGGGCTCTTACGTGTTCTGTGTTGACAGGTTGCTAATGTCATATCAAAGCGGACGTGTCTGACGTCATCATCAATTGTAGATTTAGCCTCTACATAAAAAAACCTTGTTTACAAAATTTGATTTGCCTATTATACCCTTATTATAGTATTTTATTATTAGTATGTATTATCATATGATTATTTTATGTTTGACATATATATTATTAAAATTTATCAATATTACATGCATCACACGTACCACTTTACTAATTACCAAAAAAATAAAAAGTAAATCATCCGAGGATGGTGAAATTTATTATTATTATTTTTTGAAGGATGGTGAAATCTATTTTTTGTGTTGGCTATTTTGAGTAAAATGTGATGCCTATTGTTTAATAAGCATTCACATTATAATTTGAGATGGTCTCTTGTGCGATAGACCACACTGTCCGCACTGTATGGTAGCTAAATAATCCCAAACATAACACAAAATTGTAGTTTAATAGCCAACTTATAAAAACTGATAAAAATTGCAGTTTAATAGCCAAAATATCCAAATTCGCACCAGGGGTCACAAAAATTGAATTTGATGATAATAATGTGTAGATGTTATTGGACGCAAATGTATCGTATATATTGGATGCTTATTCTATTCTACATGGAATTTTGAGCAACAAATGATTTGTGTAACTTTTCCAAGGTCTATTCTAGAAAAGAAAACATAAAAAAGAAAAATAATATGAAAGTAAATTGTATTGTTTCGATTTTGATTTTTGACTAAATTCGAATTGAGAGTGACTCGAGTTTCAAGTGATTTTAGATATTTTGCAATTAAAGATTTCTCCATGCAACATTCCAGAAATAAGAACATGAATTGTTGAACGCAAGTTGGTTTTTTTTCTTGGATTTCAAGGGTTGTAGACTATAGTTATTACTCTCTCTATCCACGAAAATAATAGTATAAACTCCATTTTCGTCCGTCCACAAAAAGTATAGCACTTTCATTTTTGTACATGACCCCACCTATTTTTTTTTTATATTTTATACCTCACAACAATTCAAAAATAGTGGGTCCATTTTTTATTTGGAATATAATGCACAAAAGTACACTATCTCATTAAATAATGATATATATGAACACGCTTTTTCCTTTCTGGCTTCAATTGATTTACAATAGCTAAACAATTTCTTTTAAATGCCTAGTAAAAGGAATTGCAAATTCTCAGAGTACCTTAAGAATGATAACACCTTCTTCAACTTTCGCAAAAATGTCAGTTCCTCAATAATTTCTACCAACTTTTATGTACACAAGATCACCTGAGAAGCATAAGGAGAGACTCGATGTTAGATCAGAGAGCTACCCACCTTAAAACGAGCCCAGGAGCAAGTTAATCTAGAACAATAATGGCGAAAAACGACATCAAGGGATCAATAATTTTCAAGATAGACAACCTTGCAATCCGAGCAGCCTTCTTGCTAGAAGAAGTTTGATCAGAAGAATTCATGCAGAAAATTAGATGAGCTTTTACTGATGTCCCAAATCTTCAAGCGATGAGTTGTATTTCAGCACGACCTGGTTTAGTCCTCAAGGGAGATTTAATCAGTGGTGCCAGAGATTCCATTATACTGGAAAAGGAGGGCCGTTTCCAGGGCTCGCTGCAGTTTTATAGATAACGTCAGTATGAGTAGTATGTTCGACTGGAGGATCTGTCCAGCTACTCTTACATTACAGTCATGAAACTAACCATATATATGGACCAATTCCTTTTTTCATGATTTGCTACAATTTAAGGTAGATACTATTGAGTGCGTATGTGTGTGAGTCCGCGTTTTTATGTATGTGTTCCTCACAAGTGACTGAATCAATCATAGTCATAGCCAAATTAAGGAAATTAAAGTGATCTCAGGTTTGCATCTAGCCACCAAACTAATCGACTCCTACAATTTACCCACTGAAATAACACATAAATTTCAAACATCAGATCAACCAAGATAGAATACTCACTTGGCCCAGCAGGCTACAATTATGGCTGCAACTTCAGGATTCATATCCGGGGGGATTTCAAGTCTCTTTCCCTTAAAACCAACTGCTGCTACAACCTTGACGACAAAAAGTGACGTCAAACTTCACATTTTATGAGGCCTTAAACAAAACAGTAAAAACGATGACAACAAAAGAAACAACAGGATTCTCGCAACAATCCCCATATACTTTTGAGGGAAAACGTCTCCAGGAACAATTGACAAACATCAGCCTATTTCATTACATATTCTCCTCTACTATGCATTGGGGATCAGTGGGTGCATTATTGAGATTTTCCTCATAGAATTTTAGAGAAAAAATTATCTAGAAAAGCACAGATTTTGTTTTGAACAATAGATGTCTTTCACATAGTATTACAGCCATACATCACCTGGCCGCATTGCAATCAACTTAAGAAGTCAATATTAATCATCTTCCCCTTCGAGGCATCTTTCACTCTTAACAAAAAATAGAACACCAATACAATTGTGGTACAAGGAGTAGATATAACAGCACCTACAATTTTGCTATGCAGTATTACAAAGTACGAGTCACTAAAACCATGCCATTGACCTTTCCAACTTCCAACAGTAAGGCAAATTATATTTTGCAAAACTCTGGGTTCGGTATTATTTGGTTCTAGCAACCAGCCAGCAGATGTGATTCATCATTTCATCCACAATTATCTATGAGTTTAAAGCAAGTTAACCAACCTGTGCAGGATTCAAGTTACCCCATGGTTGCTGCAAGGTTGCCAGCTCCCATAAAATCACACCAAAACTGTATACATCTGATTTTTCATTTGATGGTTCGTCACGGAGGACTTCAGGTGCCATCCACTCGGGCTATTAGAAAAGAAAATGACTTTCTTATTCCTCAAAAACAATGAAAGCTCAAGGCATCAGATCATTGCGAAAAAGCAATCCGACTTACAGTTCCAGCAGCAGACTTGGAAGAAAGAAATGTGTTTGCCTTGAAACGGGAAAGACCAAAATCACAAACCTGATGCAGATATATTATAGGTGAGGTTCCAAGCAAAAGAAGGAAAAAACTGAAAAGAGTAACAATATTATATAATATAGGAACTCCTGTATGATGGACACATTGAGTTAGATCCACAACATGTCTCTCCACTTCCTCAGTCAGCATACAACATGCAGAAATATCCATCCTCAAGATTACCCTTTTTCCGTACCTTAACGGTATACTTTATGTCGACTAAAAGATTAGGAGATTTCAAGTCTCTATGAACAATTGGAGGGTTGTGCTTGTGAAGATAATTCATCCCCTTTGCCTGTAAGAGAAAGTTATCACTTGTCAAATCTCCCAAAAAGTATTAAACATGGTAGGCATGGGGCTTGTTTTGATAGAGGAGCTGCTACAAAGCAAACAGCACAAATTGAGCACACACCACATCATAAGCCATGCTCAGTCGACGCCTCTCATCCAACACCTCTCTTGCACCATGTTTATGCAAAAGTTTATACAGGCTACCTCTGGAAAGAAAGATAACACCTAAACATTTAGAACACTGCCACTTATAACCAAGGAAATTAATATCTGAAATTCAAATGTAAAACATATAATATACCTAGATAAATATTCTGTTACTATGGACAAGTTTGGTGGCTCTGTCACAGCTCCCATAAGAAGCACTATATTTGGATGACGCAATCTTTTCATGATTGCCACCTGCCGCATTGAGAAGAATCAAGTTAATTGACAAATAAGGCAAGTTGATAACAAAGACTATAGAGAATTCATATATACCTCTCGTAAAAATTCTGTGAACCTTTCTGCATGGAAATCTTGTTCCATAAGAATTTTAACGGCTACGTCCTGGAAGATGTGATCTCTCGTAAGATTAAAAATTCTTAACATTAATACCGACTATTATATGAGGAAAATAAGATATTCAGTTCATAGATATTACACAGAAACACTGTACTTAGAATATATCTTCCATTTTAACAAAAGAATATGTGATCAGCTCAAAGTCACAATAATGTTAACATGTCAGGCCTCTTTAAAGATTGGAAGGATAGACATCATACCGAATCATTCCATTCAGCACGATGAACTGTACCAAAAGAACCTGCAAATGAAAACAATCCAAATAATTGGGCAAACAATTAAGAAGAATAATAGAGTGCTACATTTTCCAGTTCCACAAAATATGACAAATTGATAACACATGATATTCTAAGCATTTTTTTGCAACCACCAGACAAAAGTACCTGCCCCGATCCTCTCCTTAATAACTAGATCATCCCAGTGAATCTTCAGCTCTTCGATATCAAAGGCTAGTTCAGCACTTGATTTAGTATGAAATATCGCATCTCCTCCACTAGTCCTCACTTCTTTATTTCCATTTCCTCTGGGAACCAGTGCGAGTTTATGTCGGACTGGAGGGGGGGGAGGCTTTGAAGGTATTGAACCTTTTACTCTACCTGTGGAGTTCACAACACGCCGAGCATTAGATGGTTGTGAAAACCGTGGTCTTAATTGTGAACGTGCATCCAAGAGTTTGTTTGGTGAAGGGGACGTACAAGAAATTTCCTCCTCCTTATTTGACCTTGGAGGAGTGTCAGTCATGTCATCATTAGTCCTCTCTGATGGTCTAGGGTATATGGGATCACCAGTACCTGCATAAATAATAGGTCCAGCTATCACCACCCACAAAAAGAAAAGAAGGAAAGAAAAAAGAATTTAAAAGAAGGAACTCTTCAATACTGAAGAGCTCGAGACACCAAACCATATGATTGACCATCAAAATCAAATGACATGTATTAAGCAATTGAGCACCAAATTACACATCAACAAGGAGTATCAACACAGAGCAGATAAAAGAATAAATGCTGCAGTGCACAGAGCAAGATATGATAGAAATTCAGCAACGCATACCACGTGATCCATTTTCAGAAGTTACTTTTTAAAGAGTGCTTTTCGAGTTCTTTTCGAGTCGATATGAGAAGAATGCTTGACGATGCAACCCCAAGAATGAATATCATCTTATCCAACTCAGCAGGTGAGCTTTTGTATTCAATAATCTATTGCTGAATGCAGTGAATTCTGTTAAGATTTGACGGAATGCCATGGTTGTCACCAAAATGGGATGTAAATGTTCCACTTATACATTAATAAACAGAAATAAATTCGGGTCTTGGCCCGAAAATTGATTGGACCATAAAAATGATAGTGCATTCCAAACTACTTATTTTAGTATAAAAATAGTTGGATCAACCAAGCTAGCCCGAGCTCAATATTGGGCGTGAAGTCATTTCGGGTTGGACTAAGGACATAAATCTGGTTGGATCGGATGGGCCCGAAATTTGATTAGGCCATAAAAATGACAATTTGGCGCAACCCAAAACACTAATTTTTAATGTAATGCCGGCCCGAGCCCATTGAACGTGAGGTCATTTCGGTAGACCGCCCCAAAATTCGATGGAACCTTTATTTTTTCAGTTAATACCCATTGAATTTCGGCTTGACGTAATTAATATTCTGATTAAATCAGGTGATATTTTTCCAATAGTTACTTTGAGATTCTTCCTACTACTTTATTAATATGTTGCTGTAAGATTATTATTTAAAACTGAAGACCAAGTTATAAAGAAAAAAGAATAAATTGAACGCAACCAGATGGCAGAATATTTTACATGCTATGCTCGAGCAATGCTAGTGAATTTGAGAAACTTGAGAAGGTAGTGATAATGATAGCCAAGGAGAACACAATTTTATAGAGAATCACCTGCTAATGACTCATCAAATATCTGGTTAAGCGATTGAAAATCCAAGAAGTACTGTTTTGCTAGCAACCTGAAGTCAATTGTAGGATCCACCTGCTTGGATTGCGGAAAGCGCAATGGAGAAGAAATTGAGATTGTAGACGGGCCATTTGACATAGAATCAGGTTCACTTAAGCATCCTGGTTTCTCAATCAGATCAATAAGATACTCCCTGATTTGAACATGCTTAAGACAGTTTAGCAACCATACACCTCAAATGAATTTTATTAACAGTACAGATACAACACATTAGTAATTTAGTTTTATCTATTTATGAAGTTCAGACACGAAGAGGCTCCATTAGTCAAATTTCACATCAATTGAAAGATAGGGGATAATCAATAAAAAATACATTAAGGAATAAGAAATACCTATCTAGCTCAAACCGAACCAGACACGAGGAAGCATCTTCCCGATTACAATATTTACATCCTTTTGCAATCCGACATGGTAATCCGATAACGTCAGCTAAAACCTGCCAAAATAATAAAAATATATAAGGTGCCTGGAAAACCATCTCAGAAAGACATCTTCATGGTCATCTTTCCTCTTCTCGGGATTCCATGTTATTAATATTTTTGAAAAGCAAGGATCTCTGCTTGCTTTCTAAGGACATGACTGAGATAATAACTACAGGGATATAGGATATCTAGGTATATACAGTCGTCAGAACTACAAAAAAGTAATTTTGAAAGGAAACCAGAGCTAGCAATTGCAAGTTTAGAGATCATACTTTGAATAGCAAGGACCTGTGCTTGCATAGGCCGACAGACATACTGCCAATAGGTAGAACAATAGACCCCAAGCAATCTTTTAAGTTATCACTATGCTGTTTCCATATCGTAATCAAGTCGTCTTCCCCATTAGAAGCCGCATGCCTTGGAAAAAAGAAAACATAATTACAACACAAATAAATTTGCTGGAATGCTACAGTACGAACTTCAAGTGCTCACCCCATACGATTGCAAACTATCTTTGCAAGCTGGTCAACAACTTCCTTAGTCGTAATGCTACTAGATGACGCAGTATGAATCTGGTTTTGCAACTCTCTCAAGTTAGGATCACTGCGTCTATCAACTACAATCACTTCAACAGAAGACACAGTGGCGGGATCAACAGCCTTCATTGATTCAAGAGATGGAATTCGACCACTTTCCTGAAGATCAGAGCATACAGCCCAGACATATGGGTGCATCCCATGAATGGAGTAAAATCCATCAGGAATCTTGTCAGAGTATGATAAACATCCATTTACCTGCAGAAAAGAAATAATTAAATCTGGACATATGATCTCATAAAGTAGAAAAAAGACACAGTAAAAGCAAAATGTGGTGCAAAAATTTATTGTACTCATCACATATTACATTAAAATAAAGCGACAATAAAATGTGCCATCTGATTTATTCAAGAACAATGGATCTAGTTCTTTATGCAGGCTTAACCTAGATCGCCATTCCACATACATGTCTTGTTAATTCTCAAATAAGGTCATTACGCATCCTGACTAGCCATGACGACCACATCACGGAACAGTTTCCCAGGATTCCTGATACAGAAAGACGATTTGGTCCTTACTATAGATTAAACACCTGCAATCTAAGGCAACTTCATCTAATACAAAAATAACTTATTCCACAGCATATATCATGTGATATACGTTATCAGCTAAAACACGCTAAAACACGGCACTGTGAGGCTCTATTTTGATTTTTATTTTATTTTGCTTTGGGTAAACATGCTGTATTTAGCTTTATTTTATTGCGTTTAGAATGGAAACACTTGCTAGATATCATTATAGTAGGATCTTGTTTACTGGTGTCAATTGACATCCCATATGGTCAATTGGCAATTTGGCATGTACTGCATTAGTGTGTATGCTAGTAATTTGGTCGGACATGACAGGGGAATACATCATACTCTTATTTTGAGTTTTCAAAAAATACCGACTGGTGAGAAAATATTAGAAAAAGTCAGTAAAAGACAAGTAACCAAATATATTTGGGATAGTAAATTCCAGTCGATCAGTTGGTTTTCGTAAGATAAAATATTTTCTGACATGAATTTAATATTCACAAAAGGTTACACCAACTCTCTACTGGTATCCCTTTTCACAAACGACTTGTTTCTTAAACTGATTCATCGATAAAGATACATGCAAGAATAATATCTTTTCAGAGTTATACTTATCACTAGAAACGAAAAATATTTGTACCGATTCCCAAAAGTTTCTTACAGTCAGGTATAAAGGATTCATTTTCTGTCAATGGTTGAAACACTAAGTCCATTTTTCCACACGTCATCCACTCAAGTCAGCGCATGCCAAACTTTTCAATAAGGTGATGGTTCAGAATCTAAAATTTCACTAAAATTTTTACTAATGAGAACTTTCTATACCAACCCTAAACCCCCAGTCAATGCTCGACTTGCCACTGATATCCCTCATGCCGAAGTGTAGTCACTAGTCAGTTACTCTATATTGTTTTCAAATTATATGAACTAGTTCTTGGTACTTGATTCCAACAATTGTTAAAACAACAATTCCCAGCTTATGTTTCACTATCTAAATGGGCATAGTAGCAATAGAACTACTATCGCTTGTTTATTGACATGCAATCACTTCAACTGGCAAAGAAAAATAGTGCCACATACATCCTAGATTAGCACATTTTATCTTCATCAAAAAGAACTTCACTTATAAGTGCCGTGCACATTACCCAGAATCGATGAGAAATAACCTCCGCCGTGCCGGACGACGAAGACGCACCGGAGACAGATTCATCCGGCGCCGGATCCAATAAATTAGGGTCATCAGCACAGGTAGCTTCGGAGGAGAGACGTAGAGCCAACGCCAGCTGCAATTGGTAGCTCTCCTCCGTCTGCTGCGCCCAGCTCTTATACGACGAGGAACTCCCGACGCCCCTGCCGGTGCCGGACGCCTCCGCCGCCTTCACCCTCAAATCGCTGCCGCCGTCGCTGAAATGACTTAAAACCCCCTCCGGATTCGAAAGAGAAGGTGGGTAATAGTCCCCCGATATCGAGCTCTCGCCGAAGCTGCTCCCACTCGACTGCCT
This sequence comes from Agastache rugosa, assembly GCA_031470985.1. Taxonomy (NCBI): domain Eukaryota; kingdom Viridiplantae; phylum Streptophyta; class Magnoliopsida; order Lamiales; family Lamiaceae; genus Agastache; species Agastache rugosa. The sequence goes on along the minus strand of CM062607.1, from coordinate 32,273,192 downwards.
CTGCAAACCGAACGAACTGGCAAACGACGTCCCTCCGATCCGACTCTGCTGCGAAACCATCCGCTGATCGATCGCGTCCCAGTCGTAGGCCGCCGCCGTCACCACTCGCTCCGGCTTGAGCTTGTTCTTGTCTCCGGAGTGCGATTCGTAGTAGTAGGGCTGCTGAGGCGGCGTTCCGCCGGCGGCGGCGGAGTATTTGGGCGGCGTGTGGTGGTGGTAGGGCGGGTCGTCGGGAACTTGGCTCAGCAAAGTGTAATTGGATCGGCGTCCGGGCATTTCCATTGAAATTCAGGCAATAAATGCATGAGATCGCAATTCATTGAATTTGAAGCACCGCCATCTTTTGAGATTTTTATTTTTTCTACGCTGGTTGCCTTTTGCTGAAGATTTCGTCTATGACGACTCTCTCTCTCTTTCCTACTTTCCGCCTCGCGATTGTCGGAAAGTGGGATGTTTCAGTTAAATGGCGTAATCCTAATATTCTATTTTGGGGTAAATTTTCAATTTTGTTCACGCCTATTTTTATTTTCTCATATTTAATATGCAGCAAAAAATTAAATAGACATATTTAAACTTTTTAGAGCATATGTAGTTATTGAGCTTCTAGCTAAACTCTATACTGATATATGCTGACTCGTTCTCCTTGTGCTCTAGTAGGTTGGTTCATTTGCGGGCTCTTTCTAATTAATTTTGAATTATTGAATTTTATTTAATTTAAAAAATACAAAATTCACGCTAATAAAATTAATAAAATTACTTAATTAAATTAAAACATTAAATAATTTAAATAAAAATATATAATTAAAAAAAATACATAATTAAAATACAAAAAATACATAATTAAAATAAAAAAACTACATATTTGCAGATATACGTGTTCGGATTTCAGCGACGTTTCGCTCGTGTATGACGAGCTGCTCCGGAGTCATTCTCGACGTGTCCATGTAGAGAACTTTCAAGTCCATAACCTCGCTCTTCAAATTACCGATCTATTCTCTATTGGACTCGGCGAGAGAGGCGATATTGGCGCATCTCTCTTCCATAAAGTTCAGGACGTCGGGGGGGTTCGCCGTTTCTTTTCTTTTTCCTTGGCCGTCCTCGTCGCCGCTTTGTTATCGGGAGGCCAGGTCGATACGCTTTCTTTGCTCGACGCCAATGTGAAATCGCCGCTGGCCAACATCTTGGTCCTCTTGGATGGTTGGGTGTCGGTGCCGATACTACCCTCCATATATAGTGATCTTAACTTGTGATTGTTTCGCACAAGTTTCCACGTCGTCCAATACTTGTATGGAAGCCCCTATTTGTTGGGGGTAAACAAGGCCTGCATCTTGTCCCTCATCATGTTGTCGCTATGACCGCTTTGCCACTTTGCATGAGCTTCAGTCCAACAAGCCTCCCAAATCTTTGTTTCGGCGGTGACCCTCTTCCGATGGCTTTTGATTTGTCTAACAGTGAACGGCTGGGCATCAAGGCATTGATGCGATCCACAATCCTCCCCCAATACACCTCACCTTTTTGGTCTGTGCCACGGATTGCATCGTTCGTCTCCTCAAGCCAAATTTTGGTGAATAACAAGGTTTCGTCGGGTGTGTGTAATTATGGCGGTTCGCTCGCTTCTCTGAGGCCGCATTCTCTTCCTTTCTTATCTTCTGTTTCTTCCTCTCTTGCGTCGCCGTCAGTCGAGATGCGGCCTCGTCGGAATCTGGGGTGAAGGTGGCGTCACCTGCATCTTGGGTGAATTGCGCGGCCTCGTTTAAATTGATTTGGTCGAGCCCCGAATAATACGGTCCCAAGAGATCGTCGTCCCAATTTGACGAGTACTAATCAGGGTTGTTGGGATCTATTTGGCAAAGAATTTGAGAATGAAATTGAGAATTTGAGAGTATTGAAGTTGGAAGTTGAGAGGAATTGTGTGGAAATTGTGAAAGGAATGAGTGGATTTATAAAGTGAAATTTAAAAAAAATAAAAATTACAACTAGCAATTGATGTCAACATGACGACAACACTGACCGTTGCAAAATCCGGCCGTTGGCTATCAAATCCAGATTTTTTTTAATTGGTGCGTGCATTACACGCACCTTGCTTTACTTATCAGGGGGCTCAATCTCCAACTAATTCGATCCGGGGATCGACCCCCCACTACAACTGCTCTTAGATGCGAACGGAATTCTGGATTTTAAAACGGCATGGCTGTAGTAAGAAGTCATATTGTATTTTTTTTTCTTCTCAATTTATGATATTAAGAAGAGTTGCTAATTAAATCTCAACATTATGACATTATTACAAATTAAAATTATTTTTAGAATAATAAAGTTACGTCTCAATCTTATATTATGATATGAGCATTGCCTCAAAAATATACTTTTGAAAACATATCACGTTACAATATCTAAATTAAAATTTATTATGAACTTCACATCTTTATAAGTTGCGTTCAAAACGATAGTATATTTTATTGTTATTTGAGAGTGCACTCTTAATCAACTACGTTTCTATAATGATATGTAAATCACACTAAAAAAGTTGTGTTTGACCAATTTCACTTGTGGTAATTTATTACTCACTCCGTTCCATTTCAATAAGCATATTTGGCCGAGCACGTATGTTAAGAAAATAAGTTGTTTATGATAAAATTGGAAAGATAAAGTAACTTTTTTGGGTATTTTTGTCAATTCAAGTAAGTTAGAGAAGATAGTTAGCAACTTTTTCTGTGGCATATATGGTAATTTATGAATTATAGTGGAATATTTATTATGTATTGTATTTCCATTTCAGGAAATGGATTTAATGAAATGGAACGTCCAAATAAGGAAAGTGGGCTTATTGAAATGGGACGGAGGGAGTAGCTTTTATCACACTTTTTATTTTTAATGAAAATCACTCAGCCCTAACTACTTATTGTATTTATAATGCTCTATTAAATAATTTTGTTTTTTTTTGGTCTACATATCTGCCACATAACAACGACAAAATGAATTTTGATGCTCCAACCAATATTGTATAAGTATTACAATAAAATAGGTATTATTATAATCAATAATATTTAATCCTGAATTATCCTATCTGGTATTTCATCAACATGCAATTAAGTAATTTAAATAAAAATCGATTCAGGAGAAAGAAAAAAAGCATCATCTATCTTATTATTGAATAAACAACTGGCTAGATTTCTTATTATAAAGATACATAAGTTGTTTCTATTAAACTTTTGGTTATTTTAGCACACTTGGATTTTAAAAATAAGTGGTCCCACGTAATTTTATTGCTAAAACAATTGTCCAGTGCATATTACGCTACATAAATAATTCAAAGGCATATCTCAAGTGGGGGCAATTTGTTTTTATATGTACATATTTATTTATTCTAGCAAGATAGATAGCATGGACAGATCAAATTCATGACAAGTGGGAATAAATTGAGATCAAGAAAATGTTTATTAAATTGGGTTAGGTATCTTAAATAGATTATATGTCCAAAGACTGAAGAACCTTTTGCTTTTATCATACTTCAAATCCAAATATATTTTTGTGCTATTAGATTAGATTTAGTATATTAGGACACAATATAAAATAATAAGTATCGCTATTATGATGATTTACAATTATGATGGACTTGGCTTTAAAAAAAATTATAATCGTTATTTCCCATATGTTTAGATCGGCAAATAGTGTAGTTAATAAATTAGCAACTCATGCAAAAAATTGTACAAGTGAAATGATGTTGGACGATAGATTTGCCGACTTGGGTGAGAAATCTGACGTCTGATAATTATGAATAAAATATTTTTGAGTTTTTGTTTTTTTTAATAAGACATTCATAAATGCAAAATAATGTCAAAAACACCTATGCTTATCAATTTATTTTCCTTAATAGCTAATACATTGTGCATAAAGAGAACTACGTTAAAAATAAATTAATATATCTCTCAAATTAAAGCAAATTAAGGATGCAGATAAAACAAAAATAATACAAAATGAATATATATAACGCACAAAGTGAACTTATCTAAAATGACAAAAACCTTTTATTTTAATTATTGATCTAAAATAGACCTAAATTAAGTGATAAAGTTGAGGCACCACAAATCTCTCATTAACAAGAGGTCTTAAGGTTCGAATAACAGCTGCATGTGCGTGTGGTGTAGTGTCATCTTAACACGACCTATATGCTTGTGTGGTGGGTTTTTTTATAAGTATCATATTGGCATGACCTATATCCTTGTCGTGGGTTTTTTTTATATAAGTGTCATCTTGGCATGACCTATATACTTGTATATATGGTGGGTTTTTTATAATTAAATGTCTTATGTTCAAACCACATCAACATCTTATAGGTTGAGTTTATTGCACCAAATTTTCATAATGCAATTAATTTACTAGGTGTGATTCACAAATTAATTATTGCACATTAGTAGAATTTACCTAATACACATTTCAAATAATGCCCACAGCATCATAAAAAGATAGAGAAGAAAATAAAAGATAATGTGATTCACAAGTTCAATATTAGAATCTACCCAATATGCATCTCAAATAACTCCTACACCATCATAAAAGAGAGAGAAGAAAATAAAAAGTATTTGAATGAAGAAAAAAAAACGAGGCTTATTAGCAACTATAGGTCATAGACCCAACTCAATTAGCTTTTACGTAAAACTACTATTTTCCCCATCGTTTGGTTATTTTCATAAAAGTAACTTCAATTCATGGTTATTTTATTATTTACATCGGTGACTAAATCTTTTCATATATCTATTTTGCAATGCAAATAAGCAGATTATTTCCTTGTGAACAAACTATGGAAACCCATTCAAAAGCTGCATGGTGCTATAAAGCAGTCTGAATCGATTCGTCCTGTCTTGAATCTTGATGTGGTGTTTTTGAAGCTTAAAATAACTAAAATTCGTTGCCAATGAAGAACAGAAGAAAGAAAGTATGGATGGATCAGCATGAACATTTCAAAGGGAACTTGTGAATTACATTCCATACTAGCTAATTGCTTCAAATTGAAGTCCATACCTTCACCATTGGTCTTTTCTTTCATTTGGAATGTAATTAGTTAATAATTATTCAATAGCATTCTCAACTTGCTGGTTTGCCCGAGAGGTTAAGGGGGAAGACTTAAGATCTTCTGCACATAAGTGCGCGTGGGTTCGAACCCCACAGCCAGCAATTCTGTTTATCTAATTTTTTTTGTTAAATTTACAATATTTTATGTTAATATTTTGATTTTTTGCATTTACGTTTATGGTAATTCTTTTGTACTTTTACTTTACAATAGGGTCAATGTTCATATTTTAAGTTTTATGCAATTTCTTTTGTTTTACAATACTATATATGTTTATATAAGTGTTTGTATTTTTATGGAATTTCTTATGTACTTTACAATATTCTATACTACTATATGTTAACAATTTTTTTTTTTTTTGGTATTTCTTTATAGAATATAGATGCTGAAAATAAAATAAAAAAATCTTACCTTCTTGTAGACACAAATATTGTTCTTGCCATGACAATAAGATTGTTGTTGAGGGGATCGATTTATTTGTGTGGATAAATGATTGCTCCGGTTGACGTCTTTTCCGACTACATTCTAGTTGTTCATGCAATTATGGACGAGAGAGAGATGAAAGTGTGCTTTGGGAATAATTTTTTCGATGCTATTTTAACAACGAAGGAGTGTAGTGTTTTATCTGTTAATACTAGTAAGTATCCCGTCGAGACTCGACGGGAAATAACTTTATGTTTTAATTTACGTGTATATATTTTAAAAATAATTTTATATTTTATTTAAAAGTTGTGATATTGTTCGCGTTAATTATTAATCAAACTTAGAAAATTAATTGTATTTCATGCAGGGGCGGAGCCAGACTTTGAACCCAGGGGGGTCCAACTCGGACTTACACCTGGCTTATAAGATGACCTAAAAAAAAATTTCAGTAGTGTAATGAATTTAAACCTTAATTTTGTTTTAGAGCACCAAAGTTAGATAACTATTTGAATATTTTTATTAAACAAATTGAACAATAAGAATTATATTCTAGATTAAGTCCAATCGCTATCCTACTTATCAATATTGCCATTGAACATGAACTTCTTCATGCCAATTGAGCCCACATTTTTTACGTTCCCATAAAATATGACCTTTGAATGTCTTATTGTATATATAATTATATATAACATTCACTAACCATAAACAATATCTTATCATGTTTCTTCCTATATGTTGGACCAACTTAATTAAAGCTTCTAATCATACTAACTTAACGTTTAGTTTAATTGAAAACTATTTTTTATCACGCCATCATTGGATCCAAATTATACAATCCACAAATCTTGACACAAATTACTAACTAAAATAGAAAACTAGATAAAAATATCCAAAACATATCAAGATTAATAGCTTTTACAACAATGGAAACAAGTCCCCCAAACATAAAAAATAAAATAAAAAAAATCAATGGAAACAATTATAGCAAAATTTAGTATGCAACGAAACAGTGGTATATAATTAATAAAACTAAAATTTTCATATTTAAGGTTAATCCATCCCACGTGCCCACGTGAGGATTGGTTAAGATAAGTTTTTTCTTTCCAAACTCACAAATACTACAAGTTTTTTTTTTCATTCGGTATACATTTAGTTAAGCAATGTGGTTTTGGATTAATAAATATATTAATGAAAAACAAGTTATAAAAGAAAATTTGATATAACATGAATAAATTTAACTTAAAAAGTTCTCTATTTTCTATCAAAATTTAAAATTAAAATATAAAAACTAGTATGCATTCTTTTATGAAAAATATCTCTATATTCTGAACAAATAAATATAAAACCTATCTCTATATAAAGATCCAATCTAAGTTTCATAATTAGTATTTCAGAAAATTTGATAATATAAATTATACATATGCATTTAAAGAATAAAAAAAAAATTGAAAGTCTTGCATAAATTATATTAAAATAAAATAAGTAGTGGAAACCCCCCAAGAAAAGAAAAGGAAAGATGAAAAGGTAAAATACAACCTTCATATAACGATAATAAATACTCCATATAAAAATACTAGCTCATAACTTTTAATGGTGATTGGATTTTTTTATGGCCAAACTTATTTTGCCCAAAACTTCAGTCCAAGTTGCATTTTCAAGCTATTATTGTCTATACAACTTATTTCAAATTATAAACACATGAAGCTCGGCTCCATCCGTAAAATCTACTTCTCACATCTGCTCCATTATTCTTCTCCAAATGACATAATGCCTATTATATATATATATATATATATATATATAGCTTTTTTTTTTGCAAAAGCCAGGGGGTCCAGTGACCCCACTGCCCCCCTCCGGCTCCGCCAGTGATTTTATGTATTTAAATTTATTATTAGGAATGACAATGGATCGGGTATACTCATTCATTATGTATTTTCTAAATCTAAATTTATTTAGAATTTTTCTACATGTTCGTCCTAACCTCGGTAAAAATAGTGACTTTACTGTACATACGCGTCTCAAATCCGTTGAGTAATACTCGATAAAAATATGAACACTTCAAATAAAATTAATTAAAATTAGTAAAAATCCTTCTTTCTATGTTATTTGAACCGTCTCGTTGATTTATGCTAAATTACTCGATAAAAATCTATACAAAGTTAATATTAATTAAAATTAGTAAAAATTCTTCTTTTTAAGTATATTTGAACCGTCTCGTTAGTTCATGTTAAATCGATATCTCTAATCTTTGCCAAAATGCGGAACAAAATATATTTATATCTTCAAATTTTTTTATTCTTTTCTTAAGCTACCTATCCCACATTTGATTCAATGTATATATAATCTAGAAAGCACTAATCGAAGTTTTTAGAAAAACATAAATGAAAAATGAAAAGGATTCCATATAGACATGTTGATTAAATATATTTATTTAGTCTTCATAGGGATTTTCATTTACAAATTTTCTATAGATTATTATATATGAATTAAGAATGTATAAAATAATGATTTATAAGAATGCATTCCGAAATTATTATTATTTTAATATGCATAATAGAAGAAATTAATTAAATAGAGGTAAAGATAAATATGAGATGTGATTAATAGAATAAAACACTTTGGCTCGGATTCGTCGACAAATCGTAGCATATTCACCATCGCAAGGTAGTCAAGCAATTTAAGTGCATCATTACAATGCGTAATATAGACACAATTACTGTTAAATCGCAAATCCAAGCGCATAAATAAGTTTATTTCATCATAAACTACCTTTAATTCTTCAAAAACCACCCAATTATTCAGCAGCAAGAGGATTACGGTCGAAAATCAGTAATTACAATTAACAAAAAAAGCAAGGGGTAAAAAATCAGGTAAAATGCTCTCAGCCTTCCAAACTATATTACCAAAAAATTACGAGACTCAACAAAAGGTTGGAACAAAAACTATACCATTATTAAGAGCAGCAAAAATGATTATTCCTAAGATGATCCAAGTCTACATAGGACACATCGTTGAACTCTATTCCTCAAAAATGAGTCTCCTATCTAAATCGGGCATGTTCAATAGGGCTCGACTGGTGTCCGGAAGTTGGCTCCGGCGTAAACTGCTTCTGAACCAAGTTCCTCCTCAATTCTCAACAGCTGGACACAAAATATTTCTCGTGGGCAAATTGGTATTATGTTAACTACTAAGTTTTAGATGCAACGAACACGTCGGGATAATTACCTGGTTGTATTTAGCAAGACGCTCGGATCTGCATGGAGCCCCGGTCTTAATTTGTCCCTAAAAAATCACAGATAATAAGTAGATAATGAGTTTGAAGTATTACATATAACTACAAGATAAAAACCAAAAGAAGTTTGTATATCTTTTAAAAGATGATTACCGTAGACAAACCAACAGAGAGATCAGCAATGAATGTGTCCTCCGTCTCTCCACTGCATCCAGCAACAAAATTTTGATCATGCAACCGACATTTCAGATAGAAGCAAGTCAATTAGCATCCACTATGATAAAAAGACGAAAGTATATATCATCATACCTTCGGTGGCTGGCCATTACACCCCAACCAGCACGCTTGGACATTCTTACTGCTTCAATACTCTCGGTTACAGATCCAATTTGGTTAACCTGGCAGCAAAGACAAACATTGCATTTTAGATAAACAATAAAACAAAAACAGTTGCAATGTTTTAGTCAAAGCCAACACTACGACTATACCTTGAGAAGAAGAGCATTGCATGCCTTCTCTTTGATTGCTTTCTCAACTCTCTGCACAAATGAAAACCAAAGTAAAGGGAGGACAAAATATTACTTAATACTATCCTCACAATAGGTATGAATCATGATACTACTTAAGCATGGCATCAATCACCTTGGGATTGGTGACAAGCAGATCGTCTCCCACGATTTGAACTTTAGCACCAATTTCTGTGGTAAGCTTTGCATAGGTCTCCCAGTCATCCTGGTCAAATGGATCTTCAATTGATACAATAGGGTACTCAGAAACAAATGACTTGTACAGGTCCTTGAGTTTGTCACCCGAAATTTTTTGGGATCCATTATTGTTCTGCAAAAATTTGGAAAAAAAAAAAAGCATTAGTTATTGGAAGAATGTAGATTGAGCCATCTAGACTGCAGATTAAAAACTTGCCTCTTCCTTGAAGTTCAAGTCATAAGTCTTATCTTTGCCATAAAATTCAGATGCAGCAACATCCATTCCGATGACAACCTTTAAAAAAGAATAAGCAAAGAAAGATGTTCAATACTCATTTAAAGAATAAGCTGGAGCAAGACGTGTGAGTTAGGTCAATGGAACTCACTTTTCCTTCATAACCTGCTTTAGCAATAGCTGTTTTAAGCAGCTCGAGACCTTCCTTGTTCTCCTGAAATTGCAACCAAGTACAACTGTGAACACTCTAGTACAGAACAGAAATGAGGTTATATGCCGATTATAAGATAATACCTGAATGTTAGGAGCAAAGCCACCCTCATCCCCGACGTTGGTGGCATCTTGGCCATACTTCTTCTTGATAACAGCCTGAAATTGAAAGGGTCAGACATTCATAAGATAACGTATGAAGCTGAGAAAGTACGACCGTAAAGCCTCAAATTTCTAAGGAACAACATGGCTTAGGCAGACTAAATTGTTTACTAGAAGTATACCGATGAACAAATATACGTGTCTTGATCTATTTTATACAAGTTTTCAATTTTTTTTGATGAAATGTACACAAAGGGTGAATTGCAATAACTACTTTTAACATAGTCATGGTAAAGGACAGAAAGTAATAATAGATGCTAACATGCCTTCAAATTGTGATATACTTCCACACCCATCTTCATGGCCTCCTTGAATGAAGAAGCTCCAACTGGAAGAATCATGAATTCCTGCAAAACAAAGTTCATGTTAATCAAAATTACAATGCAGCACGTCGTATACCAACGAACATATAGCAAAAGCCATGCCTGCATTGCAAGTTTATTTCCAGCATGTGATCCACCATTGATGACATTGAAAGCAGGAACTGGGAGGACCAGCTTCTTGTTTCCAGCCAAATTGGCAATATGCTGAAAAGAGGAAGGGTATATTGTCAACAAATTGTGAAAAACAAAATTAACTTGAATGAAGAAATGTAAAATCCGGAAGCAACAATTGGCTTTTCTAATTAGTAACATATATATAAAGGAACGGTAAACACAAATAATAAGTAATAAAGAAGCCTAATACCTTATACAGAGGAATATTGAGGACAGCAGCTCCAGCTTTGCACACGGCAAGAGACACAGCAAGAATTGCATTTGCACCAAGCTTTTGGGGGAAAAAATGCTTATTAATAGATCACTCTAGCAATATAAGTAAATAACCCACACAAATAGTTAACTTGCATATGGGAATACCTTTTGCTTGCACCAACCCCACTCATTCTGAGTTCCATCAAGTTGTTGTACCATGAAATTATCGAGAGCAGTCTGCTCAGTTGGGTTCTGCAAAAGCAACGATAGTCATCTCAGTCGCGGGGCACGGAAAACAACGTCAAAATTACATCCAAATTTTACGAACAAGGCCCTCACGAAGTTTCGAAAACGAACCTTTCCAACGAGGGCTGGTGCAATGATTGAGTTCACATTGTTAACAGCCTAGAAAACATACCAAGGAAATTAAGACATCAGGAGCTGCAGCAGGATTCAATAAGAATCCCATGTAAAAAAACATATACAACAACATCATCCACCTAAAAAACACCAACCTTGCCAACACCCTTTCCGAGGTAGTCCGATCCTCCGTCTCTCAGTTCAAGAGCCTCGTAAATTCCTTTAAACAAAGGATACCGCGAGTTATTAAGCATGCCATGTAAACACACTCATGTAACATCAAACCAAATACCAAATGAACTGCTACCAAAATAAAGGATCCAAAATTAGTGATCAAAATATTCAAAAAGCATTGCAAAATCAAACATTTTGACATGAGACAAATTCGAACATAAATCCAAAACTCACTGACTTATCATGAAAATAAATGAAAAATAGGCTCGTCAATAGATCTTACCAGTGGATGCACCACTAGGAACAGCAGCTCTCGCCATAATTCCATTAGAGAGATGCACATCAACCTGAAATCACATCAACCACCAAAATTAACAACAATCACTTAATCAGACATTCGTACTACTTCAGTTTCACGTTGGTACACAATCGCGCGCGCGCACAGACACACACATAACTACGTCTATAGTGCAAATCACAAACATACGACATGTAGCATCTGTAAAACCTACAATTTCTATATTCTAGCCAGCAGCATAATAAGCAAATAATGGAAGAAGAAAATTCACACTAAAACGAAACGGAAAATTTTCGTGAAGAATCGAAAACGAATCGTTTGAAGAAAAAGCTGCTAAAAACGAACCTCAACCGTAGGATTTCCACGGCTGTCGAAGATCTGACGGGCCTTGACGGACTTGATAGTTGTCATTAGAACGAGAGATCAGATCGAGAGAGAGAGAGAGATGAAAGTGTAAGCATGTTATGAGAGAAAGGAGGGAAGGTTTGAGGGTAGATATGCCACGTATTTGTACAAGAGTTGGGATATTTACAGCCGTCGATCTTCATTCCGATTTAACGCTCATCGCCTCGACTACGTCGAATTTCATAAACAATTTTTCTATAATATTATATTACTCAAAATGAAAAATCGAAATCATAAACTCATTCGATGTTTATATGCCGCCTATGTGGCGCGCCTCCGTTCTGCTATATCCTTATTTATTCTTAAAATTCAAATTTTGTAAATTATTAATTTAAGTATATTCTAATTTTTATCTATTTAATATTTCATTCAATATTATCTTTTTATATTAAAGAAATTAAATTTTATTCTTAATTACTTTCCTTGCTATTTTATTTTTTCATTCCATGATATTAAAGAAACAAAATTCTGTACAATTTTTTTTTAAATGCTTAGGAAAAATTAGTATTTTCCATATTAAAGAAATTAATATAAAAAAATCGATCATATGATAGTGGTGACATATATTAGCGATATCACAGTCCCATTTATATAGGTGGATTAAAATTTTCACAAAGATTAAGGAAAATTATTGGAAAAGTAAATTATATAGTAGATTTTCTAATATGCCCTATTTATTATTTGACCATGTATTTTTTATGATTTAATCAAAGAATTAAATAGGAATATATTATTAAATGAGCTAAAAACATTACTACTTTTTATGGAAACAAGTCTATATATTTGGTACAACCGAAAAAGAAAAACAAGACTATATAAATGGGACGGAGGGAGTATTAGTGATAGTCATGTGATATATAGACGATAGTGAAATATATACTACAAAATATAATTCTATAATGTGAAAAATTGTATCTGGAAATATTTTCCCTTGATATAATTATGTGTAGTAGGCCCAACTTATTTCATAAACTGATCACAGACATTGCCTCGATCTTCTAAGATTTGAATCATCTCTCTCTCTCTCTCTCGCTCTCTCTCTCTCCTGGCGTCGTCCCCACGCCATTATACTGCTAATGTTTGCAGCGCTCCCTCCACTTCTGCCTTCTGCCCTCACCCTTTTCTAAATCCCTCAATTTTTACAGTCAATTAACGATGGATCACAAACAGCCATTAATCTTGCATGAGCTGCTGCAACAAGATCAGGACCCCTTCCACCTCCAAACCTACATTTCCGACAAGCGCTCCCACCTCAATTATTCCTCTCCGGCCGCCGCCGCGCCGGAACCCTCCGCACATCGCCGCAATCTCAGGAGCGCCTGTTTTGCCTCCTCGCCGAACGTCACAAAACCGCCGTTTATTGATTTCCAGCCGCCGGCGATCAGCCGCGGCGGCGGTTTCCTCCACGTGCCGCCGAGGACCGCCGCCGTTCTGGCTGAAGCTGCGACGAGGATCCAAAAACAACGGCCGCCGAAGCCCAAAACGCAGATTAAGAACGTCGGGCTCAGTTTGTTTGGATCGTTTTTAAAAATACTGAAACATCGGATTAGAATCAAAGTTGAGAGAAATTGTGATTTGGAAGAGAGAGAAAATCCGGATGAGATTAGGATTTCGTGTTCATGCATTCATGATTTGCGGGCCTCCTCATTCCATGATACTGCACATTTAGAAGCCCGAAACTGCTCGGGCCCGGTTAGCCCTTTCAGATTCTCTCCTCACAAAAGCACGTCTTTCTCCGGCCGCCGTACGCCGGAGTCGTGCTCTCCGGCGGCTGGTTCTCCCATTCGCCGCGTAATACAGGTTTGGTTGAATTCTGTCGGTTCCTTTTCTTTTCATTTCCTTTTTTTTTTATCACGAGCTTATCGATAAATTCTAACTTGAAATTTTTAGTCACAGATATAAATTTTCTTTTCTTTTTCTAGTTAATAGTGAGCGTGTCATAATGAGTAAATTATTGATGGTTATGCATTTAAATTTCTACTAGTTGGTGGTCGTTTTGTCGAGTTTAAATGTCGATTATACCCTCGAATTTTACGAAAATAATCAAGAATAATCCAAATTCTAGAGATTATTAAACTAACCCTTTTTTGTTTTTAATTTGTAACAGCAAATCTGTCCGTTTGTTATTTAATACTGTAGTTGTGATCACCAAAATTCTCTTTTTCTGGCAAAAAGACAAATCTTGATTATTGTTTCTTTCTTGGATTTAGCTAATAATTGTGCATATTCTAATCACCATTTTAGATCGTTATCATTTAATTTAATAATCATTATTAATGGATTTAATAAACTTCATCTCTATTTATTTATTCATTGTTTTAAGTAGTGATTTTTCCTCAAATCTCATAGGAGGAGGAGAATTCTGCAGCCGATGTGGAAGAGGAGAAGGAACAATGCAGTCCCGTTTCTGTATTAGACGACGCCTTCTTTGAAGACGACGAACATGGAAGCCTAGTCGGAGAAGAAGACGATCATGATCTAGATCGTTACGCGAATATAGAAAGTAATTATGAAATTTACACAATTTTTTCTATATTACATTCCAACTTATGCACAAAGCAATAATGTGATCGCTTTTTTTGTTGTTTCTTGCTTCGTGTAGGGTTACTGGATATGCTTTTTAATACATCGGTAGTATATAGTAATGTTGCAATAGCTTGTCCATTAATGTGACCTAACTTCATAAAATTACTTGTTGCAGTTAGTTAGAGCTGTCAATAGTAGTGCAGCCCCATTATTTGTTTGAAAATTTTCCGGCCAGGCTGACCCGAAACCAGCCCGGCCAGAAATTTATGTACATAAAAATGTGTTATGGCCGAGCCGGATTTTTTGTTGTCCATATTTTTTTTTTGACCCCGCTCGGCCTGACCACTTTGACAGTTCTAATTATTGTGTCGATGGAAGAGTTATCTTTGCTCAATTGGTTTCTATCACTCGCATTTACTTGATTTTACCCTTAAAATTATATTTTGGAACCCATTATTACTATTTAAATTCATGAATCCCTTGAAATTGTGACATTTCTATAATTTTTTTTTTAATTTTCTTTTTTGTGCAGGAGCTAGACAACAGCTACTAGAGAGGCTTGAAAGATTTGAAAAACTAGCTGCACTAGACCAAGTGGATCTCGAGGAGAAGTTACTCGAAGCTTCTGAAGAAATACAAGGTGTGGAATTTGAGCAGTTGCCATTCTGCAGACAACAAGATTTGGCCACATCAAGCCTCAAACAGAGTCCTATGAAGATGTGCGGTGACATGAAGAGGCTGGCAGGCGAGGACGAATGCCAAGTAGTTTTGAGAAGAAGTTGCCATTTGCCGCGACAAGTAGGATTTGGCGCCATAGATGTGATGGTCATGGAGGCGTGGGAACGATGGTCGGAGGGGGTGAAGGAGGTAGCGACGGAGGTGGAGGTAGCAATCTTGTGGGGTTTAATGGAAGAATGTTTTGCATGGATAGATTAATAACTCAACTATGTAACTAGAGATTCTTGTAATATTGATATATATGAAGTCCATATTTAAGTTTCAGATAATCTACATCTCGATGATTTGGTTGCGAAAAAGATTATGTATTGGTGATTTACACCGTTTCTATCCCAAGGAACTGATGCCAACATTATTCTTGTCGTCAATCCAAGGTAAGTGTTTTTTAAATTCATGGCATTATTGCAAAATATTGAAATGTTAAATAAAAAAAATTGTTAAATTTCAAGCATTACGACATTACTTTGAAAAGGGTTAAACATAAAATCTCATTTTCCTTTTTTGGGCGGCAAAAAATGCAAATACACTTTACTCTGAGGAGCTATTGATGGATCATTTTTTTTTTCCTTTTCAAAAGATCAAATAAGTAATATTTTCTGAAAAACATCTCGCACTATTTGTTTTCTATAAGACCGAAAATTATGAATCATATTATAATTGCAAAAATTTCTAAAATTCGTGTATCTCATATGGACGGTAAAAACAATCCAATATTAATTTATTTTATTATATTTATCCCAAAAATAAGGAAAAAATAATAATTCCCCTGTTTTTAAATAAGTGTCGTATTTTGAATTTTGTCTTGTGCCCCAATAAATGATATGAAACTTCCCATTTTACCATGTCATCAATGCAAATTATTTAATTTTTAGATATTTTATGCAATAATTAAGGATAAAATTAGTAAATTATCCAACTTTTTTGATTATTTAAAAACGGAGGGGGAACAAGAGGATTCGTTTCATTCCCAAGACATGCATGCATGCGTGAAAAGGCCGCTCCATATATATCATATGAGTTGTACTCGTACACTCACTTTTTTCTACTGTTCACTCCACTACATTAACTAACTTTAATTCAAATAACTTTCTTTAATATTATATGAGTTAATTTCAATTTAATTCCCAACATTCGAGGAGTTGGCACCATAGAGTTACGTCTTCATCATAATTAAATATTTAATTGTTGGCCGTCTAATGATAAATTGACTATACAAGAGGATAATTCAGATAATGAGATTTAAAAATTCTCAATCAATTTTGAATTTCGAGGCGAGATAAATGTCTAAATCTCAACTCCATTTTCATACAAAAAAAATTAAGTCTGAATTATAAAGAATTGTAAGAATTGAGTATTGAATTGCATATTTCAAAGATTGGATATACAGATCATTCCAAACATTGAGCATTAAATTGCAATTAACCCATATTTTTTATTATTGCACTTGTCGTCAGATGCAAAAACCCTGCACCTCATTAACATCTATTTTCTATCGAAAAGTGTCATCAATTTTATTTTATTTTTAGCAAAATCATTAGTTATCGATGAAACATAAAATCTGTGATAAGAATTGCTCTTGAAAAATGTGATTCCCTGACCCACCATTTGCGATTTATTGTATGCATCGCAAAATTGAAAGTGGAAAATTTTCTGAATCCTGTTTGCCCATTATAGACCCAGTCACCCATAAATATATTTATTTTCCCAATAATAATAATAATAATAATAATAATAATAATAATAATAATAGTGTCAGAATCATAAAAGAGTTTATCATGTCAAATAGCCATTATAAATAGTGAAAAATAAAAATTGTCAAAAACTTAATTTAACATAAATTTTGTCAGATTTTGAAATGAATGGACTAAAATAACATTTAAGTTAAAAAAAAAGTAACCTACCCTACACCAGCCGCCACCCTCCCCACACCCACACATTCATCTCTCTCTCTCTCTCTTCCCTCCTGCTGCTCGTCCCCGCCGCCATCTCCACATTTTCTCTCTCTCTCTCAAGTCGTGAGTCGCGACTCCGCCACCACCAGACCACCCATCGATGTGCCTCCGACTTTGTCGTCGCCGTTGCCATCGCAGTCTCCACCATTGCGAGCTCCAACTCGATTTCTCTGCTGCTTTCTGCCATCGCCACCGCCGTCGCCGTCGCCGCCGCCTTCGCCATTGTCATTTTCTCAGTTGTAATCTCTCTATTTCCATATCTATTTTCAGATCTATTCCGACTGCGATCTGCAACTTCAGCTCTAAAGAATCCAACGATGATGCTTCACAAACAGAGAGTCGTTCAGATAAGTTTTTCGTTCAAATTTTTATACAGATCTCTTATGTGGTTGCCACCGATCATCTTCTTCGGCGTGACTTTTTTTTCATCTCCTTAGCAACTGTGGTACGAACGGATCTCATTCGTTCCAATCATCCCGTTCGCACCAACTAGTTGTGGTCCATAACTTGGTACGACTGACACGAATGAACTCGTTCGTCCCATTCGTGCCAACTAATGGCGCACCATAACTTGGTACGAGTGGTACGAATGAAATCATTCGTCCCATTCGTACCACCTAGTGATGCACCATAACTTGGTACGAATGAGCCCATTCGTATTGTTCGTACCAACTATTGGTGCACCATAACTTGGTACGAGTGGTACGAATAAATTTATTTTCGTACCAATCTCACCCAGATCTCGGCTATCTGTTTGTGAATCGTCGACTTTTGAATCTAGGATTTTGTGATTGGATGGAACGGCGGCGGCGGCGATTGGACAGCGGCGGCGCGGTGGATGGTAGAAGTGTTTAGGGTGAGAGAGGATGAAGAGTGGAGAGGGGATAGAGGAGAGAGAAATAGAGTGAAATGCGGGGTAAAGACAAATTTGTCCAAAATCCAAAAATATGACAAAATTTATTATATATTAAGTTTTTGACAACTATTAATTTTGACTATCCATAATGGCTATTTGACATTTTTACTAATCATAAAAAGTATCCGCATATGAAACAATATTCTTTTTCATTGATAAAGTAAGTTTTAAAACTCTTCATATTTTTTGTGCTTTATGTTGTGGTGGTCTGTAGGGTGAGAAAGTTACCGGTGGGAATCGAATCCAAGATTTCTCTCTTTATATAGGAGTGATCCACCGTTTGAATGTTTCATAATAGACAATAGTAAGAGGATTGTTTAAAGGATTTTGTTCTGACGCCCAAAAAAAAAAACTACACTCAATATTAGATATGAATTTTGATCCAATCTTTTTACTCATCTTACTATGAACTATTTCACGCAAGACTCTTTTGTTACATTACATAATATTATACTATTTAGTATTTAAATCAATACAGTAACGTAATATTAAATCTCATTCGTACTCATTTCTATATGCAAATTTGGTCTGCGGGAAAGGCTTTTAAATATAATCATTATTTTTTTATTGGGCTCTCTTTAAAGCCCACTTGTGACTTTCTTGGCCCAATCCGTGTATTCACTCTTTGGGATTAAACTGCACTCGGAATTTTCAAATAGTAAAATATTAGCTACCCAAAACCAAAACTTTGCCTCTTTCTAGAAAAAAAATTGGTCAATCACATCTAAATTTTCCTAATGATTATTTTTTTTTTCAATTTAACTTGAAGCATCTTCAGCAATATTTTTAAAACTGAACCGAAGGTCAAACCGACGAGACCTCCGCATCATGATTCGATTGGCTCAACCGATTCAACCATGGTCGAACCATTTAATAATTAAATAAAAACATAATGATTAAATATATAATAAATATACACATATTCATAATTTTATAATATGTTCAAATCCCTAAAAATTTATATATTGTATTACTATTAAATTTTGGATATGTTTATTCTAAGTAAATTATACTACTACATATAATTATTGTAAAAGAATATATATTATAAATAAATAAAATAAAAGTAATTAATATAGAGTATATCAAATAAAGAACAAAGAATTGAATTTGGATATGTTTTGTAGTACTAAACGCTTACTATTAATAATATAGAAGTTAAAATATGTCCAATGAAACTTGATGGTGCAGTGGTTAAGAGCTTGAGTTTTATCCTAGAGGTCCTAGGATCATATCCGGATTTTAAAACATTGATCTTCAGTGCTTCACCAAAATAGCATCGAGTTTTAATGTCTTATGGGCCAATGAAGCAAAACTTAAATAATAAGACGCTTTCCCTCAAGCCTCTAGATCGTCTCAAGAATGTTGATCTATCAAACGACCTCAATCAAAGTTTTTATGCAATTTTTTATATAAGGATTTTTGTTTTAGAATTCTCTTTTGAAACCCCACTTCATAAATAAACTCACATGTATATAAAGTGTTACCTTATGGTTTTACAAGTGTGAGAAACTAATTACTAGTGTAAATGTGCAATACATATAGGCTATAAGTATATTATACACATTTTGTATTATTTTTGTCTTTCTATTGTCAGAGATATTTTTCAGAGTAACTGTCAGAACTCAGATGTCACTCACGTGGGTCCCACGTGATCCCTTGTTCTCTTCCTATTTCTTGCCTTTTTTTATTTTTGGTTTCGTATCATAAAATATATAATTCAAATCATTAAGATAAATCAAGTAAGGGTTTAACCTATTTATTTATGGGTCATGATTTTGACTAGGAATGGCAATGGGCCGGGTACCTACCCATTAGGCATTTCCCAAATTCAAATCCATTAAAATTTCCTCAACTCATATCCGTTCCAAATCCGATTAAAAAATATTTTAAAATCCGTATCCGACCCAAACCCGTTGGGTAATACCCATTAAAAACCCGCTAAAACCCCGAATGTATTAAAACATAGACATCAATATTAAATAGTAAAATAACAAAATATTATAAACATAATTTTAGCATAAGTATAAATATAAAATTTCATTAAATTAAATTATATGTGGGTTAAAAGAATAATATAAAATCCTAATATTTATACTAATATAAATTATATATATAATAAATATTTAATTACTAAAATTATTAATTCTTTGTATGCGAGTTAAAAAGAATAATATAAAATCCTAAAATTATTAATATTTATACTAATATCTATAATTATATTACAAATTATATATATAATATTTGTCATCTTACATATATATAAATGGGTTTGGGTAGCGGGTACCCATAGGTAATTTCCCAAACCCGATCCAAACCCGTCACGGATTTGAATGTTTCTATCCAAACCCGCTCCAAAACCATTTAATAATTCACAAACCCGTCCCATTAGGGTTTGGTAGAGCCGGGCATCCGTAAAAACCCGACCCATTGCCTTCCCTAATTTTGAGCCATAATGGCTAAGCCATAACATGGTTAAATTAATAATGTTACTTTTCTTTTAATTTTTATTTAATTTATTATAATAATTAAAAATATGTTTATACCATATTATTTTAGGATAAGAATTATGAGTATATTTGACTTTCCAATTTCAAATACTCAATCTATTCCATAATTTAAGTTAGTTTATAATCAAAATCTTGCTTTTTTTTATTAATATAAACAATAATAAAAATTTCAACCAGAATTGAACTCACGGAAAAGCACAAATAATATTCTCAACACCACCAGTCGGCACCCGGCGCCCCATGGCTTCCCGTCCGCGGCCCCTGGCACGCCCGACGCGCCACGGCTCCTCCCGCGACCCTTGGCACGCCCGATGTGTTACGACTCCCTACTCGCGAGCCGTAGCACGCTCGGCTCCCCACGGCTCCCCGCCGCGGCCCCTGGCACGCTTGGAGCGCCATGGCTCCCCGCCCCAGTCACACAGCTCGGAGAAAGCATAGTATGTCGCATAATGATTTCCTTCATTCATTAACACATTAAATATACATAACTATATTAATTGAAGTTTAATTTGTCACGAATTGACTAAACTTTAGTACAATTCCATAAAATTGAGTATAATATAGTTTAACTGATGGTAATTAAACCTAGTTTCATAAAATTAGAGATTGGGGATATATACGAATCAAATAATTTTGGTTTGGTTCGGTTCGGTATTCGATTCGAATTTGATATTCAAAAATTCATAAGTTTATGATTCAAATACAAATACAAATACACTTTAATAATATTCCATGAAATTAAGTATAATATAGTTCAATTGATGCTAATTATAAACTAATTTCAAAAAAATTGAGATACTATAGTTTAATTTATATTAATTGAAGTCTATGATGCACGGATTCTTCTAAAAATACTATATTGCAGTATCGGATACGCGTAAGGCGCGAGTGCGGGTGCGACTCGCGTCGGATTCCTGAAGAAAAAAAAATCAAGTACGCGAATCCGGTTCGTGGAGGGTGCATTTGTGGTTATTTTTAAAAAATTATTTTTTTTGGAGGCATTTTTGCAATTTAATAAAACTTTATTTATTATAAAATATGATTAATTAGATACTTAATTATAAGTACTTAAGTTAATTGTGGTTATAGAAAAATGTAAAATAAATATATTTAATTTTAAATTTTTTAAATTTCTATATATTTCAGAGTTGAAATATATAATAAAATATTAATAAATAAATATATCATTGCCGAATTGCACCCTATAATTTTTTAAATCCATATCTCCATACCCGTATCGTATCGATCCCGCACCCACTCCCCCGCACCGATGCAACATAGATTGAAGTTCACTTGTATAATGAGTCCACTTAGACAAATTTATAAAATTGAAGTTCCATTTGTCACAAATTGATTACACTTTAATAAAATTCCATGAAAATAAGTATAATATAGTTCAATTAATGGTAATTATAAACTAATTTTTTAAAATTTGAATTATAAACTAATTTTTTAAAATTTGGGATACTATAGTTTAATTTATAGCATTGAGTTTCTCACTAATATATTGAGTCAATTGTAGACCAATTTATACCTAATTAATTTCCTATTTCAAATTTCAACTAGGTTCAATATGTATTTGTCTCGACTCATTTAGTGTATTTAATCGAGGGGGCATCATGGCGGGATGTGTGTCCAGGGTCAGGACGCCATGGGTTGTGCACTTGGGAGCAGGATGCCGTGGCGCGCGCGCCCACGGGCGGGGAGCTGTGAGGCACTGGGCGTCGTGGGGGGCTGGGCGCCGCGGGCGTGGAGCCGTGGGGCACTGGGCATCGTGGGACGTTGGGCGCCGCAGGCGGGGAGCTGTGGGGCGCTGGGCGCCATGGACGGGAGGCTGTGGGGCGCTGGGCATCGTAAATAATTTTAATCAATTAGAATTAGTCAAAATATATGTTATATCAAAATATATTCATCCAAATATATCTTTCCAAATATTCATCCAAATATCTTTCCATTATTGTAGGAATAATTTTATACCAAAATAGAATAGGGTGAATTAGTCAACATATAAAATTAATTTAATACAGAAAATCAGAAATTATTTGAATCGGATTTGATGAACCGATTTTTAAAAATTCAAGAGTATTATAGCTTAGCCATTATGGCAAAAAATCTTTTTCCTTTATTTATATCAGGATCATATCTTGTGAAACTTATGAGCATGTCTTATACTCTTATCTGAATTAAAAGAATATATGTAATGACTAAATATTTATGCATTAGTTGTGGATAAATTTAGATAAAAAATAATGTTTTAGGTTGATATGTTAATAATAGAGTGAATATGTCAAATATCCACTATGGATAGTGAAAATTAATAGTTGTCCAAAACTTAATTTATCATAAATTTTGTCTGACTTTCGGATTTCTGGACAGATTTGCCCTTATTCTTGGTACGAATTGGACGAATGGTTTCATTCGTACCAGTCGTACCAAGTTACGGAGCAAATTTACAGTCAGCAAATTTTCACGCTCTCCTCTCTTCTCTCCGTCCTCTTTCTCGTCCCCTCTCTCTCGTCCTCCCTCTCACACTGAAAGCTCTGACCTCCGCCTCTCTACCACCGTCGATCATACATGACGACGGCACCGACGTTGAAGTTAGATCCAAACATTCCGGTGACGGCGCCGCCTCACAAAACTTCAATCACAACCACAAAACCTTAGATCTAGTCCCAAATCAAATGCCAAAATATAGATCAGATGGTCGCGCTGTTACAGAAAAGTAAAAATCTAGATCCAGTAATGGCGGCGCCGATTTAGAAAATCGAGAGCCGAAATCGTGGTGAGAATGGTACGAAATGAATTCATTCGTACCACTCGTACCAATTCATGGTGTGCCACTAGTTGGTACGAAAGAGACTAATGAGTTCATTGGTCCCTCTCGTACCAAATTATGGTGCACCACTAGGTGGTACGAAAGGGACAAATGATTCCATTCGTATAACTCGTACCAAGTTATGGCGCGCCACTAGTTCGTACGAACGGTACGAATGCGTTCATTCGTAAAAAATAATTGCACTGCGCGTGGTACACTTGAGACGAATGACATTCGTTCGTACCAAGTTCGCCGGAATCTACTGTTCTTCCAAATAACGAGCAGCAGAGTTCGCCGAAATCTGCTGCTATTCCAAATAACGATCAACAATAAAACTACTACAGAAATAACAACAAAAAAACCTCACAAACAACCCTCTATCAATAATTCCAACTCCCTATTCTCTCTCTCTCTCTCTCTCTCTCTCTCTCTCTACATCAAACACTCCAAGCTTATTTCCGGCAGCCAAGCTTAATTAATATAACCAGAACTGTAAAATCTCCATCAATTCTCCAATCCATGGCTACATTCACAAACTTCTTAGCCAAATAGATCCCATATCTCACTCCCATAACCAAAACAATTCCTCTCAATCTCATCAACCCCCAATTCTCATCCCTCCCATCCTTACCGTCCAAACCAAGAGAAAACCACATCTTCAAACTAGATCCCTGCAGCCGCAGCAGCTTCGCCGTCAAAGCCTCCTCCGCCGCCGCCGACGTCGAAAAGACCAGCCACCTCGAGCGAGTCCAGAAAGTGAACAGCACGGAGGAGTTCAGCGACGCCCTAGTAAAGGCGAAGAACCGGCTGGTGGTGGTGGAGTTCACCACCGACCGCGAAAACAGCAACCAGATCTACAGATCGGAGGGGAGGGCGGCGTCGACGGCGACGACGATGAATGTCTGAGAGGGCAGAATCTAGTGAAGGCGAAAAACCGGCTGGTGGTGGTGGAGTTTGCCGCCATCGACAGCGAGAACAAGAGCCAGATCGGAGGGGAGGGCGGACGTAGGAGGAGTAGTCGAGGCGGATCTTCAGATCGGAGGGGACGGCGGCGGTGGACGGTAGGGAACGGCAGAACCATTTTGGTTGTAGCAGAGGGAGGGAGAGAGAGAGAGAGGAGAGATTACGTGTGAAAATAAAAAATGAAAAGATAGAAGAAAGAGAAATATACTCAAATAATTAAGTTAAGGGTACAATTGTCTCATCACACTAAAATCTACTAAAATTTATAACAAGTTAAGTTTTTGACAACATTTATTTTCCACTAACCATAATAGCTATTTGACATGATAAACTCTTAATAAATATGATATCGACTGTTCATATATATAATACATTAGCAAAATTAGTTACCTATTTTCGAAAATCAAAAGTGGAAGTAATTTCTCCAAAGAAAAAAGATTAATATATATATATATATATACACGGTGTGGATCTGGTAGAAACTCAAACTTATATGAGTCCGTATGAACCATACATTTTTATCATTTCGGAAATGCATAAAATGCAGTACTTTAATGCACGAACATGACAAATGACAAATTGCAGTAACTTAATGTACAAATATTTAATATATTTTTTATACACAACGTGCAATAATTTAATGCACCAATTAAATTTCGACAATGTATAAAAAAGATCAACAGTTTAATTATTTTATTAACATTTGTTTGTGCATTAAAATAATGTAATTTGTGTATTAAACGATATTATAATACATGATCCTACGAACTCATATAAAAATGAGTTAGTTCATGATATTGTCTATAGGGTAGTGATAATGGGACATAATGTCCTAGACATATATAACGGGGGTATTTAAGTAAAAACTTGCAATTTTCAAATTAATTAATTCAATTAATAGGATTTTTGCAATTACTACATTGTCCTTAGCACTAATTAAGGGATATATTACATGATTGATTTGAAATTTGGAAAATCAAATCATATCTATATATTCTATAATTAATTTCAAACATATCCATAATTATTTCATAAAATCAAATCATATCTTGATTGAATTTCAAATTTTTTTAGTTATTATTCGAATTAAAAAAATAAAAAATAAAAAAAGGAAACCAATCGATATTCTTTATTAAAAAAATCGATAAAAAAAACTAGAATTGATATTTTTTATTAAAAAAATAGAAAGAAAGTATGAAAAAATCAATAAAAAAATTAGAATTGATATTCTTTATTAAAAAAATCGAAAGAAAGTATGAAAAAATCAACAGAAAAAAATTACACACTAAAAACTAACAAATGATAAAAAAAATATTAATCTTGTTGCAATTTTAATTTTTTATGTATTATTCGAATTAATTACTTATTTTATATCTAAAAAATAAAAAATAAAAAAATAGGAAACCAACTACAATGAAATAACCTTAAAAAGATTGATATTCTTTAATAAAAAAATCGAAAGAAAAAATTTACACACTAAAAACTAACAAATGATAAAAAAAAATATTAATCTTGATGCAATCACGACACAAGGCGCCTCGACCCCGTGCACGCCCCGACCCTGTGCACGCCAAGGCACACAACGCCCCATCCCCGTGCACGCCACCACACACGGCGCCCCGGCCCCCATCTCCAATACGACACATGGCGCCTCATCCCCGTGCACTACACAAAATATGGCACCCTGGCCCCCGTCTCTACCGATTAACTTTATTATAAGTAAATTGAAAAAATTATATATGAAACGGTAACCGATTATCCACACCACTACTTTATAATTATTTTATTTTTTCTAAATGTTTATTTATAATATATTAGTTCAATTTATTTATAATAAAGTTAATACTATCTTAATACTATCTATATTAACTTCTAACCATTTAAATTATCATCGATTAACCTTCTGATAAGTTAATTGATCATATACTACAACAAATTCTCATTGATTAACAATATTATTAGTTGATCCATCAAATTCTTACCAATTAACTAACTACTATATTAGAAATGAATTGAGCTTATACTAGAGCAACTTTTCACTGATAAACTATATTGTTAGTGAAATGATCACCATGTCGATCGTCTGCACGTCCATCGTTTCCCATTGCATCATCTTCTTCGTCAGAACTATCATGCCCAGATCCAAACAAATCATCAAAAACATTTCTCAAATGATCGTTGTCTGCCATGCTTATTGAACTCGTAAAATATATGGGCAAAAAATCGAAAAATGCTTATAATTGATCTCGAAAAATATATGGCCGTAAAATCGAAAAATGCTCATTACTGAACTCGAAAAATAAAAAATGGAAAATGAATAATTGTTGCTTGAAAAATGGTTCTTTAAAGATATTATGAGAATAATAATTGATATGAAAATATATCTCTAAAAAATAATTAAAGATATTATGAGAATATTAATAGATATGAAAATAATATTAATAGATATGAAAATATATCTCTAAAAAATAATTAAAGATATTATGAGAATAGTAATAGATATGAAAATATATCTCTAAAAATTAATTAAAGATATGAAAAGATAAAAGTTATTTTATCCTAAGATTTGAAATCACAAAGATTTTTAAGTAATATATTATAGAATAATTTCCATATTAAATTCCTACAATCTCGAAATATTTCCAAGATTAATCATATTAAAGCACAATATTATTCAATAAAATATACGTATAGGCTAATTAAATATATTGGCTTTATAGTGTCATTTACAAAAAAATATAGTGTCTTATATTGAATTATAATTTTTTTTATCGTTTAAAACAATCAAAAAAATATATATAAACATAAGGAGGAAAAAAGATAAAGAATATGAAAAATGATAAATCATTTACTAGAAAAATTAAGTAAATCGTAGAAAAAAAGGAAACAAGATTATGTATATTTCGATTTTTTTTAAAGATTATGTATATTTCGATTTTTGAAAGATTATGTATATTTTGATTTTTTATTTAGTTACCTAATTTTAAGGGATCAAATAATATTTACCTAATTAAGATTATGATGATAATTAAAACATTCCAAAATTACATAAGGGTAAATTAGATAAATGTGTAAACCAGAAAACCGAAAATAAAGGAACCGGTTTTGAAGAAACCGATTTTAAACATATATAGAAAAAAAAAACCAATTATGTCCAAGACATAATTTGACTGGAAAGGTAATACGTGTGTATATATATATATATATATAGATATATATAAAGCAATTTGACTGGAAAGGTAATACGTATAGTAGAGAGCCAATAGAGGTAAGTGGTAGCACGCCCGAATGCGACGGTGAATGCCATTCCACGTAATCCCTCACGTGTCACCACGTGATTTAGTTTAACGAACTTATTTTTTTAATCGTTGTTTATTTAATTCCTAAACCAGTATTTAAATGAAAGCTTTGCGTCACCAAAATTAGTATGGAATCTGATTGCGTAAGGTTTCACTAAAGTTCGAATTAAATGTTACTCTTTTGGTATCATTGATAAGAAGGAAGTTGATTAAAGGATAAAAGAGATATAAAGTGGTGGAACTTATAATTTTTTATGAGAAAAATGAATTTCTTTATTTAGATTGAACTATTATTAATGGCACAACTTAAAAAGGAAAGTGAATTGTTATTAATGAGACGGAATGAATATTTAGAATTTATAACATAGGAGTATTCAAGCAAATTCCTTCTGCCGCCGTTAAAACGACGTCCGCCGCTCCCGAATTCTTTCTCAACCTTATCGTTATTCCATAAATTAAAATCTAAGCGCGCGCTCTCTCTCTCACACAACCATAATCCATAATTAAGTAATTAAAAGTCTTATTTTTGTTATTAAGCAATTCCACTAGCGTGTGATCCGTCGAAAATCGACGGAAAATCATATTATGTTGTAATTTATAAGTGTGTAATCGTAAAATTAATACAATATTATGTATATGGGAGAAATATTATTTCAACAATTCACAATAAAAAGTCTTACAAAAGTGATCAAATTATAACAAAAAATGCACCAATAAAATTATTTCTTCATTTTTATTCTGCTTTCTTTATCTGCAAGAAAAATCAATAGAAAGTAAATTTTAATAGGCTCAATTTTAAACATAACATCAATTTCAAGGACTTACTATTTTGTGTATCTTTTACATAAATTCCAAAATCTCATTGTTAGCTTCTCTTTTCGCAGCAACTGTAGCTACAATATCTACCATTATCAACATTCACTGCTGAAAAGTTAGTAGAAGCATTGTCTCCACAATTCCATATTTTCTACTATTTACGCTAACTTAGATAATTTGTCAAATTAAACAAATTAATATTGACAACTTATTATTGACCAAATTAATTTTTCCAATAAAATTAAAATTATTTCATTTGACCAATTAATTAATTGATCAAATTAAATCGGTGCTTGGTGGTGCAAAATAACTGCGGGATGAAAAAATACATATTCATTTAGAGTATTTATATAAGTTTTACAAGAGTGGATGTCTTAGTGTAAAAGCGACGTGGAATAGAAATTTTCCCATCCATTACTTTGGGAGTTTTGAAAATACTCCCTTTTTAAATTTTCCATCTCCTTGTCATTCTTTATAAATTTTCCACCCATTATTATGGAAGTAAATTTTTTATCTAATATTATGAAAATTTTGAAAGTTCGAATCCACAATTTTCCAATAAAATTAAAATTATTTTATTTGACTAACTCATTAATTAATCAAATTAAATTAGTTGTGCAAAATAATTGTCTGATGAACCAAATTAATTTTTTCCATAAAATTAAAATTATTTTATTTAGCCAACTAATAATTAATCTGGTTGTGCAAAACAACCGCGAGATGATAAAATAGATATTAATTTTGAGTATTTATATAAGTTCTCCAAGAGCTGAGTCTTAGTGTAAAAGCAATGTGGGATAAATTTTTTTCATCCATTATTTTGAAAATACTAAATATTAAATTTTGGTATTATGTATACTATACATACCGTATTTTTAAATTTTCCATCCCATTAATATGGAATTTTTAAAAATAATAAATATTAAGCCCTTGATTGGATTATGTATATTATATAGTTATCGTCATTTACAAACTTTCCATACATTGTTATTGATGGTCCCTGAGCTGGGTACTTGGTGTAGAGGGGGGGGTGAATACACCAAGTAGATTTTTCGAAACTTTTATCAAGTTAAAACGGAGTTGAGTGAGAGCTCAGTTATTGATCCAGCTGGGGAGGGTCAGCTGGGTAAACAACTCAGCTGGCGGTGCGGAAAGTGGTGGTTTGAAAACTTAGCTCAGTTACTTAGAAAAACTCAGTTTGAAAATATTAACTTATCGTTTTCAGCTTAGTCAGGTTGTGCAACTTTTCGAGAGACACAGCTGTCTTTGGAGAGCAGCTGTGTGTGCAGTTTTGAACAAGTATGCTATGATATGAAGGCGTTAGTACACAGCTGAATATAAAGCAAAAGTAAAGAGAGAGAGATAGAAGCACGCGAGTTTTTACGTGGTTCGGAGTAACACCTCCTACGTCCACGACCAGGTTCACTGGTAATCCACTACCACTTGGTTTCCAAGTACCAAGCAACTTCACAACTCTAACCCGAGTTGTGTTCCAACAGTTTGCGGGCACTGTCAAGCCTATACACCTTCAGTTTACGGGTACTGAAGAACCTAACCACTCGAATTACGCGCTTCGAGCAAGCGTACCTTTACCTAACCTTTCTGGGTTTGGGTTTGGGTATGGGGTTCCAACTATGAACGAGTTCTTACAATTAAGAACTTCAGAGTATGATGAACTCGTTCGAAATCTAGGCTTAAGATATACAAAGAGTTTGGCCTAGGGAACAGACGAAAAACTAAGCAGTTTCTTAACTAGAAACACTTTAAGATAAAGTGTTCTTTGATCTATGTAGAACTGCTTGAGAGCTTTTGAAAGAATAAAGATTTCAGATAATGAAAGCTTGTAGAGAGTTTTTCGTGTACGATCACGAGGTTGAAGACGGGTTTAAATAGGTAGAGATTCGGGACTAGCCGTTGGAGGAGCCGTTTGAATCTTACCTACTCTTCTTAAATACAAGATCTGCCGTTGGGCGTATCACTGTCTTCATTTGTGTCACATCCTAGGTTCTGAAGTCTAGGATGCTGATCTGGCAATCCCTCATTGGTCGAGGTAGGTTGACTTCCTCTGATTCCGGGATCTTCTGCCTTTAGAGCTGGCTTTTGAATTCAGAGCTGGACTGTCTCGACGTGGAGTCTTTAGAGATAGTTCCTTTGTTACGTACTGTTGGACCATTTGTGTTTTGAACTTCGGCTCGAATTCTCTTCGGCTTGATCGAGCTCTGTTTGGATCACTCGGTGAAGGTTGACGCCTTGCTTTCTTTTGCTAGGCGACTCAGTGTGAACACGGTAGTCGGCTCTTGTCTTCCGCTTCCTTAACCTGTAATCCTAGAACATTTTAAGGCTCAAACAGGCGAGCTGGAAAACACTATTTAGGTTGGCGCGATCATCTATTCGGTTGGAGAATCAGTTGGGTTTTGGTATCAAATCGAAACCTTATAATTTTCCCAACAGTTATGGGAGTAAATTTTTCATCCATTATTATGGAAATTTTTAAAATACTAAATATAAAATATAAAAATAGAATATATGCATTATTTTAGAGTGATAATATTTCGACAATTGATCATGAAGAGTGTTTCTTTGATTTTATTCTACCTTCTTTAGCTGCAAGAAATCAATAGAAATCAAACTAAATATTTTTTATATAGACTAAACATATATTTTAAAAGTTAATAATAAATATTACTCTAAAATACGAAAAATTCATTGTATAAGATATTAATTGTTGTGTACGTCTGATCATCTCGTCAGAAATTAAAATTTGAGATCTTTTTTGTTAGTGACTTTGTGATTACAATGTAAGATTGACCATCAACATAAATTTCAGAGATAATTGCAAAATTTAATAAAATAGTCCCATTAAATTCTACAGCTTTTTAAAATTGTATGTAATGCAAGCCAATGACCCACATGTCAAAATACTAAATTAATTAGAACATATCCTAATACACTCTATCTTAGCCAAAAGACCAAGAAATAAATAACTTAATTTACATCTCCAAGTTCTTCTTTTATATTCGGTTATTTGTCCACGTTTAGCTTGATATTCAATGTGGGACATGTTAAGAATGCACAAATTAAAGATTTAGAAATATATATTATAAATTATCTAAATTGTTATTCAAGCCATAGCTAATAAGTTAATACATATATTCTTATAAATATTATTATATGAGAACTTCTTATAAACAATAAAATATTATATTTGAAAATCTATATAACGTTTAAAATCTCATATTATGTTTTGGGAAAATTTCATTCCATATTTAGTTATAGAAGGTTTGAGGATATAAAATATTAAATAATATAATATATCAATTAAAAACACATAAAATGGAGATTTAAGATAAATAAAAATACTGAATGGATTGTATAAATCCCATTATAAATTAATGTGTTATAAAATCCCAGAAATGCCTATATAAATTGAAGAAATTATTTTAGTTCAAATCTCTTTGAAATTGAATTTTTTTTGAGTTTTCGAAATAGAATTTATGATGATTTTTAAATTATAGCTTGTCGTATATTATGATATGAATTAAATGTAAAGCCAAATCTTAAGATATTTATCTATTAAAATTTTGTATGCAGTGTAGAAGAGTTGAATTAATTTGATGTTCCTCCATGTTTTTCCTATGTTTTGTTAGATGCTTAATTAATGAACTTACAAGTATATTTTAATAATATAACGTTGTGTTCGTCAAAAAAAAAAAATATATAACAATGTGCATCAATTTTACTTATAAAATTATTAATATTATGTTAGCTTCTCGTATATGATGTATATAAGATGAATGCCATGCATTAAAAGTTTAGCTTGTTGTATTTGAAAAATACACATTATATCTAATAATTTTACATAAGTTCTCTAATTGGTGAAGATTACTAAAATTTAGATTTGTGTTTTAAGAATATTAAATAATTATAAACATATGAATGAATAAGACAACATCATTGGAAATTGAAGTTTCCTGATAATTTGTCAAATTAAATAAATTAATATTGACAACTTAATAAATGACCAAATTAGTTAAATAATAATAAAACTATTTATTTGGACAACGTCGTTGTGCAAACCAATTTTGAAATAAAAAAATACACATTGATTTTGAGTATTTATATAGGCTCTCAAATAATTGAGTTTTATTGAAAAACGATGTGGGATGAAGTATTTATATTAAATATAATAAATGCATGAAGAAAAATAAGAATAGAGATTAAATAAACAAAAAATCAAGTTTATATTATAAATAGAGTAAGTTTTCAATGTGACCCAGATCAATCTAGGCGTATGATCACATCAATTATTTCCAAGATAATGGTATCAAAATATTCTCATTCCTTATTTAATTATGGAAGTTTTGAGAATTTATAATATTAAATAATAGAATTTATGAATTAAAAATGCATAAAATGAGAATTTAAGATAAATATGAATACTGAATGGAGAGAGCGCCACGTAGGACCTAAAATTAAGGGGAGATCTCGAATCCGTAATCGTTTTAATAATATATGGATGGATGGATGGATGGATTCCTATTCCTAATATTATTTCCTTATTTAAATTGCAAAATCAAAGATGTAGATGGGTACAGAAAGATGCATGAATAATTTGGTAGATGTCTCTCATTGCGTACAAGTGTTGACCCTCTCTCTCTCTCTCGTTCAGTCTGGTGAATCATATCAAATTGTAAAATTTGTTTCAATTTTCTTTTTAGAATTATTAATTTTACGTTGGACTTTTTAATACTACTACTATTTGAAACATATATGTAAGTAGTTCATATGCCAAAAGTGACTTTCCGATTTTAGTATCTACGATTATTTTTAAATCAATAAATACCGTGACTGCAAATTTTTCTGGTCGTAAAAAAAATTGTATTATAAAAATGAGTATTCCTAAATACAATATTATTCAATATGCAGACCAGGTCGGTTGGTCCAATTTTAAATTAAAAATAAAAATTATTAACCTCACAATTTTTAAGTTAAAATTCAAATCTCTATACTTTTTTCAACGTGAAAAAATCAACAATCACTAGACATAAGTTCGTCTCAAAACTATACATTTGTATAAATTCGCAAACTACGTTGAATAAATCTTGTACAACCACTCAATGTTGGGGATGGATAAATTGACGTGTGAAATCGGAAATTAATGTGGATTTTTCTGTATATGATATTGATCTCCAGCTTCACACGTTGATTTTTCGATTTTAAAAAGTTAAACTAAGGAGATTTCACTTACATTATTTAAACATGATACTTTTTGAACATTGTGTTGTTTTTGAGATTTTCGATAAATATTGAGATATAATATATATTTTCACTACACATATATCTCATCTATATATATATATACGATCCTATTTATGATGAAGTATGGTATACATTGTTTTATAAGTAAGGATATGAATATATATATATGAATTATGATAATGAATGGTCACGTCAGGTATAAAAGATTAAAAGGGAAGTTGGTCCACACCAACATAATCGGGTCATGGATTAATATTGGAGCACCAATTTCTGACATCTCTCTCTCTCAATTACCAAACTGTCCCTTACTCATCTGCTAAATTACACCACCACAATTTCTATTTGCCGAATTAAAATTCTTTATGAATTAAACTAGAATAATGTGGCAACATATAGCACCAAGACTACTTCCCAAGTAATTAATGAAAGGGGTAAATGAACCAAACAGAACAGACTAGAGGGTAAGATCATTCAAGGGTGGGAAAATAATAAAGAGATTGTGTAATAATATAAGGGATAGTCTAGTTGGGTGGGTTTTCGTATGATCAAAATGTTTTCAATTCGAATCCCATCAAATATTATATAGGTTGAGTGTGTCGCATCAATTTTTATTAGTACAGTTCATATCTTCTGTATGATTTGCGTGCAAAGTTTTATACAGTGCACTTTAAATAGAAATTACTCTCGTCGTATAAAACCCGTCATAAAAATTTGGATCCTAATTAAAACCGAAAATATTTAAGTTGCCCAATTATTATCCGCCAAATTGTACGTGGTAATATTTGACCACATCCCTTAATTGAAACTGACCTAAAACCCATGAAAAAGAATAAAAAAAGTAATCCTAAATTTAACTATGTAATTAACAAGTAGAGTCCTACCAACTAGGTAGATTGACCATAAGGCCACGAATTATCATTATTTTATTCATTTTCATAATTTACGATGGCACAGAACACTTTGTTTATATAATTAATCCAACGAACATGTGTATGCTAATAACACCTAGAGAACAATCTTCCTCTTAATCTCATTTTTCTTGCACATTTAATTAAGTAATGGAATATCTAGGTATGCGTAATGCATAAATATACTACACATAATTTTGATTTTTTTATAAATTATAATATCTTTACAATATTTTATTTAGCAGTACATGTAAAGTAATAAAACCGAATATTAATCTACACTTTATATACACATAATTAGAGGGCATGATATTGTTATATAACCCGTCACGTTCGAACTATTATTGTAAAAATTAAACCAGTTAATGCTGAGCTCAGAATTAAAAATTCCTAAAATATTATGTTCATAAAACCGTGAATCCTTGATTCTAAAATCTAAACCATCTATTTTATATTATAAATCGTGAACTAATTTAAACCAAGAAGTACGCACCTACTACTGTTCAATGCATTGCTAAATTAATAGAATAAATTAGAGAGGAATATTGTTTTGAAGGGCAGTTGCAGACAATAATCAAGTTGGGTTAATTCTAATTAATTAAATTTTCTTTATAGAGGGCATGTGTCAACTTGATAGAGATCAGCAAACAATTAATAATGTTTA
Source organism: Agastache rugosa (assembly GCA_031470985.1). Classification (NCBI taxonomy): domain Eukaryota; kingdom Viridiplantae; phylum Streptophyta; class Magnoliopsida; order Lamiales; family Lamiaceae; genus Agastache; species Agastache rugosa. The sequence continues at coordinate 32,237,863 of CM062607.1, read as the reverse complement.
AAGGGTCTTTAAACAAAAATAAAATTTATATTAAAGGAATTTGAATCTCAATTTGTGAATCAAGCATCTTATTAGAATGTCATATAGTCCAACTTAATTTTACATTTATTCCAAGAAATGCGACGACCGACCGTGACATTGATTTTAGATGACCTCTATTAATTAGTTAGATGAAATTCCAGAATTAAATTGGTTGTATGAAAATTGACCAAAACCTGAATTTTGACGCAGACAAATTCTGGGGTCTAGCTGAAATAGAATTTAGCAATGTCAGTTCTTCTCATCTTCCATTTCAAGATTCTCAAAAAAAATTTAACTTGTAGTGCAGATACGTACTGATATACTACTCCCTCCCTCCCGTTATAAGTAGCTATATTTTTTTATTGGGCTGTCCCATCATAAGTGATCATTTTTCTAATATAGAAACACTTTCTCTCACATAAAAGATGTGGACTCCATCACTTTTAATCTTTTTACCCTTTAAATACTCCTCTCCTAAATACCTGTACCCAAAAGAAAATAGCCACTTATCATGAGACGGAGGGGAATAATAAATACTACTAGTATAAATTAACACAGATTGGCTCTCTCTCTCTCTCTCATGTATTGTATTCCCAAAGCTGCACACAGACAGCCTGCAGGCTATACCCCTCCCTCCTCAGTTGGGTCTTTACTCTTTTTTAATTTATAGTAATTTTTATATTAATTTTTATTTTCAATTGTCTTGTCTCATTGTCCTTTTCTCAACTGTTGTGTTTTGCTTGCTTTCCGTTGGCAGAGGTGGCCGCGGTTTGGTTCGGTTCCGAAACCGAAATCGAACCGGCAGTTCTCGGTTCCACTCCAAGAAAACTGTAATCGAACCACCGATCACTACGGTCTCGGTTCCAAATCGGAATTGCAAGATTCTGTTCGGTTTAGTTCCGGCGGTTCCAAATTGAAACCGTATATTTTGAAATTTAATTTTTGTATTTTTTTGCTACTTTTTCTTGTTTAATTGTAATTTTATGCATTCTAATATAACATTTTGGTGAAATAAATATGAATCGTAACATAAATATAGATAAAAACATAAAAAAAAGGAGGAATCGGTGGTTCATAACCGAAACCGAACTGAAACTGGCGGTTTCGGTTCCGCAACTTTGGAACCGAAACCGAACCGCCGTCGATGCGGTTCTCGATTCCAAATCGGAACTGGCGGTTCGGTTACTGTTCCGAAACCGCCGATTTCGGTTCGGTTCCGGCGGTTTCGATTTTTTTGACCACCTCTACATGCTGCCCTATTTTAACACAAAAGATGCACAATTCTTTCTTTTGGGATAATTAATTGATTATTTTAGAATACATCGTATTTTATTTTTATTTTAACATAATTGATATTTTCCACTAATTAAAATTTTAATGTAAACTAAGATTGAATGTATATACACATCTATGTGGACACCGTAATAACACGTCCATCTTTATTTTCAATTATAGTTGAAACTTTTAATGATATTATAATTGCAGAAATTTCAAAATTCGTGTTAAATTAGCCAAATATAAAAAAAGTATAATTAATATTATCTATACTAATACTAAATAAGAGAGTTGTAGCTTTATTAACAAGTTTACCCTTTTCCCTCCAAAATCAATTTAGTGGTTAATAGTGCTAACTATATATTATTTTAGGGTTAATGCATATTATATTATGGTCAATCAATTTTCTATATTTCTATCAAATACTAAAAGAGGGAGTTGTGGCTATATTAACAAATTTGCTCTTTTCCCCCTCAATCCAATTTAGAGGATAATATGTATTGACTTTAAGTCATTTTATAGGTAATGAATAATTTATGTTTGTTAATTACTATACACCTCCTTTCTTGATTATAATTTTTTGGCTTAAAAAAATTGAATTGTTTAATAAAATTGAATGGTTATAATTTTTCTTATTTAATTGATTTTTTGGGATATATAATTGAATTTTCTACTTTTTATATTTATTATTTATATAATTAATATTCTAATTTAAACAACACTGTTTTGACTAAGATATGTAATTTTGAAAAAGAAAAAAAAAAGATTAGTGCAATGAATAGTTTCCAAAATAATTTTATTATTTTCATTATTTAGATTCCTAAATATTTTAAAAATATAACAGCGAAAAAAATATTTAAAAGACAGTTAAAAATATATATTTAGATATGTTTAGAAGTTATCAAAAATGAAGAATTATTAAAAATGCTAATATTGGTTGAAATAATTATGATGATTGTTCATTTTTAATTCTAATGACATTTTGAAATTGATTTTAATCGAAATTGCATTTTCAAATACATAAAAAAATGGTTGTTTAGAGATCATCAAAAGTATGAGAAAATTAATAGTAAGTTTTTTAAGTTATAATTGTATCTATAATTATAGTTTCTTTATGTTTACTTATTAAAAGATTTGATATACTAAAATTATAATTTTTTTTGTCAGACTATGGATATCGTGTTTCTAATTTCTCGAATGATTCGACAATGAAGAATATTGATTTGTTTCATTCCTTTGTTTTAGTAATTTTTTTTTAATGTAATACATATATATTTTTTTAATATCTTTTAAATTATATAAATTTATAATGCTTTCCTTCCGTGCAACGCAAGGGTGTTAATGATGAGCAGTCCTCAACAGTTATTGAATATGTTATGTACAAAGAAGTTTTTCGAAATGTTTGAAATGTAATATGTTGTAGTATTTGTTATTGTTATTACCGAAAATATCGTTATTTTTGTACTGAAAATCTAATATATATAAATAGTATTATTCTCTTTTGCTAAAAGAAATTTTATAATTATTATATTTTTCTCTTTATTCTTGTAATTTGATAATTTATATATTACATATTTTATAATGTATTCCACCGTGCAATGCACGGGTGCGATACTAGATTTAATAAAAAGTAATGTTACTTGTATTGAGTTTTTCCTAAAGATTTTGGTCGGCAAAACCATCTTATTAAATTATCAGATAAATTTTGAGATGAGTAGAAAGTACGTTAGTTTGTGTTTGAAAAAACTGTCAGATTGTTGGTTGATGAAAATTGTTGAATAAATTAGAGTAGCACACCTTGATTTCCCAAATTAGCAAGGAATGATTGCAATCTAACTAAATTATAATGACGTCTTCCCTTCGAATTTTCGTACAAAACATGGCACGAAATCTAATTATCACGAGATTTAAGGGTTTTATTTATCTATAATTTTCATTATCACGACATTTATTTGATAGTTTAATCAAAACTTAGAAAAATTGAAATGGAAACTGGAAAGCACCATCTCTCTCTCTCTCTCACACACACACTCACTCATTCACACACACACACAAAAATACACACACCCGTTTAAAAAATATCGGAAATATTTTTTTTTGTAAATGCCAAATTATGTGGGGAAAGTGAGATGTGATGTAGGGTCAGAAAATTGTTTAATTTCCCAAATTTCCTATGCATGATTTTCAAACGAACGACGACGGAACAAACTCATATGATTTGAGAATAAAATGGTGCTCCATGTATTTAGATTTTATTAAAACTCATAAATTTAATGCGTTACGATGTGCTATTTAACTTAGTTATAGTAAAACAAAGAAGTATATCCCCTAAAAAAAAATCAAAGATGTATTATATTTTTTTCCTTTATATAGTTATATTGCGTTTATTAGGGTTTTTCAAAAATTTATTTTAAATTTTTTTGGTGGATTATGTAATAAGTTTTTAGCACGTACGGATTATAACTGTCATACTAATCTATTACTATATTAAAGCAAAGTAATTTGCAATGCATTTTCCCACCCATTTTGCATGCCACATGCAAATAAGTGTACACTTTCCAATAAAAAAAATGGGCAAAATGCATATAAATTCCCGACTTTTTTTCAAATTCTGGTTTATTTACTTACCTTTTTAAATTTGCAATAAAAATCACGACCTTTCAATTTGTCTGATTTTTCACCTGAAACCAATTTGGGGAAAAAATCAAAGATGACATGTCCAATTAAAAATGACATGGCGATCGAACCGACGTCGTTTTGACTAAAACGACGTCGTTTTGATTTGAAAATTAAAAAAAAAACAAAACAAATTACACATCACAGCCACCTCATCATCATCTTCTTCCCCCTGTCTCTCTCTCTCTCTAATACTGTAACACAACACCATTAATATCTTACCGTCATCCTATGTTTGCCGCTTCCTTTGCCGGAAATGAGAGGCCGCCGCTTATTGCTTGGGATCCCGCGACACACGTCGACTATGACCGAATTACCACCACCGAGTGCTGGTCAGCCGTAACGCCGCCGCCATCCCTCGACCTCGCTACTCTCGCCATCGAGATTCCCCACCACACACGCTGCTGCGCCGCCGCAAACACATTGCCGACGTGCCGCGACGAAGACATCCTAAAGCACCGCCATTTACCTGGTGCTTCGATGGCGCAGTGGAGACATTGAAGATGGCAGCATATCGTTGGAAGTATCTGATCCGATCTAAGATCGTGGGAGATTTGAGCGAGAAATGTGGCCATCTCACGCTTCCTGGTGGCGAGGCTGTCGGTGTTCAATCCTCGAAGTCGACGCACAGCTGCGGCGGAGAGCCTCGATGGTACGGAGGAGTGGCCGGCGGAGTTCTGGAAACTATTAGAGAGAGGTGGGTTTTTAAGTGTTAGAGAGAGAGAGATAGGAGAATGAAGGGGATGATGAGGTAGCCTAAAACAAGTGATGTGTAATTTGTTTTTTTTTTTAATTTTTTTTAAATCAAAACGACGTCGTTTCTGTCAAAACGACGTCGGTTCGATCGCCATGTCATTTTTAATTGGACATGTCATCTTTGATTTTTTCCCAAAATTGGTTTCGGGTGAAAAATCAGACAAATTGAAAGGTCGTGATTTTTATTGCAAATTTAAAAAGGTAAGTAAATAAACCAGAATTTGAAAAAAGGTCGGGAATTTATATGCATTTTGCCCAAAAAAAATTAATGATTGTACATTTTCTCATGCCATTTCAATTTTTCAAATTCAAACATTAAGCTTTGAAGTCTAACAAATTTAGTTCACTATATAATGATGTGTATGCTGCATTTCAAATTTTTAAATTCAAATATTAAGCTTTGGAGTAGTAATTATTTTATTATTTGTCACGTCAATTAATTTTATGTGTTTGCTAAATGTACTCTTTTGTAATATTTAATTAGATTATATGGATATTATTGACATTTAAAAATGTAAAAGTTAAAATACAATCGAATGGTGTAACGTAACGTGCGCGGGTAAATCTAGTGCCCTTAATAGCACAAAAACATAAACTCATTAAACTTATACTACTTACCATTAACCATAGAAAACATAATTTAGAGTTACTATAAAAATTGAGTACTCAATAAAAATAAATTAACTTAATTAGTTAGAGGACCAAATCATAAAATTTTCCTGAAATAAATTGCGCATTTGTTATACTATTTGGGCATGTGCACAGTGCACTCTATCTAGCAAATGAAGACAAACATCAAATGATCAAATGACATAATAATAAAAACAAAGTGGAGAGAGAGAGAGAGAGAATAAAGTAAGCATAGTGAAGTGAAGTGAGTGAGCAAAAGCTTCGGTACCAACTTTTATCTCCAACATAAAATGCTCAACCAACCAATACACAGTTTACTACAAAATCCCATTTCTCTCTGACCTTTTTTTTGCTGCAATGGACTTCGATCTGAAGCAATGGAGAGATCATCACTCCCAACCAACAACACCTTCGCTTAAGCTACCTTCTGCTTCTTCTGCACTCCCTTTGTTTCTCTCTGAACCCAACAGAAATCTGTCAGCATTCCCTACTGATCATTCAACCAGAATTCCCAGTACTCTCTCTCTCTCTCTCTCTCTTTTTTCCTCTCTCTCTCACACGCAGTCTCCCCGCTGTTGAAAAAAAAAGACTCTTGATTTTTTAGCTTCAAAGATTCAACATTTACCTGCTGCTCTGTAAAAGATTATTAATTTTTTGCATGTCTTTTTTATTTATAAGGGATGGAGAGCTATTTCAGCTCGTCTCAATGGCAGGAGCTTGAGCTTCAGGCCTTGATTTTCAGACATATGAGTGCTGGAGCTGATATTCCACCTGAACTTCTTCATCTTGTTAAGAAAAGCCTCATTACTTCTCCATTTTACCACTATTATCCCCATTTCCAGTCATCTTGTAAGTCAACCTACCTTTCTCATTTCTCTCTTTCTTCATAGATATATAAATATATAGTGAGATTTTGAGAGAGAGAGAGAGAGAGAGAGAGAGAGAGAGAGGACCTTTGATTTGGGCTGTCTGTGATTTTTCTATTTTCTTGAATTATATATATTCTGTTATGCAAATGTGCAATTTGAAAATAATGTGCTATATTTTTTCTTGATTTGATATGATATTAAAAAATGTGTTCTTGAATTTGGCATTTCTTGAGATCTATGTTGTACTAATTGAGGGTCATAATTAAAAATGGGTTCCATTTGGATATATCAGTGCTGCAGACGGGTTATTGGGGGCGGGCGGCGATGGATCCGGAGCCGGGCAGATGCCGCCGGACCGACGGCAAGAAGTGGCGGTGCTCGAGGGACGTGGTGGCGGCGCAGAAGTACTGCGAGCGCCACATGCACCGCGGCAAGAACCGTTCAAGAAAGCCTGTGGAAAATCCCACATCCGCCACCTCACCTTACGGCGGCGACGCCCTCAAAGCCACCAACTCCCTCACTAGGCAAGGGGGAGCGTCCACCGGCGCCGGCGGCCCTCCTCATTTCACGCTCTCCGTGCCCTCTCATTCCACGGATCTTCTTCACCTCAATCAAAGGTAAATATAGCTAATTAGTTTCTTGAAAATTGAGATAAAAATCTATTCTTTATTTATGTGATTTTAGAGTATTCTCTTGAAATTTTTGTGATTTTTGAGGGTTTTCTTTCTTGATTAGTATTTTGAACATATGTCCTTTAATTTCTGAGAGAGAGATATGGGTCCTAGAATAAATGATGTAGGTACTCAAGAATGGAATTTGAGGATTAGTTTAGTTGTGTAATAAATGGAGAGAAACTAAACTGCATTCATATCTTTGATATATTGAAGATAAACTAAAATATATAGTGGAAATCTTGTTCCCCAAAAGGAAGAAAGTCCCTAAATCTTGATCCATGCCATCAATTGGTTTGATATTTTCAAACCAAACTTTTGCACACAGTAGTTGTTAGATTGAGGGGTCCCCAAAATGAATTGAATTTTGATTCTCAGTGTCTTGATGGAGCGTCTCTGTCTCTCTGTCTCTCTCTCTCCCCACCATTATCATCTTTGGTAGGACCATTTCTTGATATTTTCACGAGCATTTGCAGAGGGCTTTTGATTGTGCTGAAATTCACCCCTAGCCACTTGTTTCTATACCCCCCATCTCCCTTATCTAAAGCTTCCTTATTAATGTTTCACCAACTTTTCTTTTTGAACAAACTGTCATTTTCCTCTAACTTTGGCTCCAATGTGATGCTTCTAGGCCTCAACCCGACTCAATTATGCGCGCTAAGGGCCCGTTCGATGCCCATAATGATGGCCGGCCGCCTAGTGGGAGGACGCTACGCTTCTTTGATGATTGGCCCAAGCCACTCCACGAGACGGACAATGCAGCTACCTCTGTGGCCTCGCCTACCAACTTGTCGATCTCGATGCCCGGGAACCCGTCGTCCGACTTCTCGTTGAAGCTCGGAACGGGCAATGGGGGCGAGGCTAGTGCTCAACTTGGGGGTGGTGAGAGGGACAAACCTCAGTTGAATTGGGGGGCGACGTGGGAGACTAATCCGGTCGCCCCGATGGGCGGACCCTTGGCTGAGGTGTTGAGGTCGTCGACTTCTTCCCATTTGTCACCCACGAGCGTTCTACACCGACCGGTACGTGCCCCGGCCTCCGAGGCTAGCTATTAGCTAGTAACAGTGTCGGGTTTTGGAGGTGCATAGGAATGAGAATGAACTGAAGACCGGTCCACTAGCCTCCATACACATTCCTACTTCCATTCTCATTCCGTTCCCGTATAATTAATTGCATAGGACTCCTTCAATTCCTTAAGTGTTGTATTGGTTTGGTTTTCTTTTTTTTTCACTTCGCACGTGCTTTTCTTGCTTTGTTTCTTTCTTGGCATGTTATTTTCTCAAGCTCTTTTTGGGTTCCATTTTGTGATTCTCTTTACCTTTAATTTTTTTTTTTATTTAAATTTTTGGTGGTTTCTTTTTGCAATCTTGAGAACCGTTAAAGTGTGATTGTACAAATTTGGATGGAAGTGTGATGTACGAATGATTCTTGAAGAGATTTCAATGTTTGAGATGTAACTTTCAATGATGTTTTTTTGTTGTAATAGTATTATCTATCTAATACCGGTGCAAAGTAGCCGTACCAATTCATTCCTTTTCAAAATTTGCAACCACGTCCCTCAAATGTATACATTTAGCAACCATATCCTTATATTACGGCATAACCCTAATTTGATCCCCCATAGTTCCATTCCCTTATAAAACCCACACACCACTGTGATCTCATTGACATGCGGCGCTCATCCGTTAATGTAATATGAGATGTTTATATATATGCAAAATATATTACTCCTTTCGTCTCATTTTATTATACTCATTTCCTAAAATGGAAACTACAACACAATAAATACCCTATTATAATTTATAAATTACACCATATATATACCACAAGAAAACTATTCTTTTCCTTCTTTCTCCTATTTGGTTTGACTGAAACGCCCTCAAAAAACCTACTTCATCTTTCCAATTTTATTATAAACAACTTATTTTTTTAATATATGTGTCTGACCAAATGAGTATAATGAAATAGGACGGAGGGAGTTCAATTTTTATAAATTCATAAGCAAAAGTTAGTTGAATTTACGTAATCTGTATATGCAATATAAGATATTACACAAGAATACAATAAAGGATCAAACTTTCTAGTGATGAAGCTAAGTACTCTTGTATTTAATTTTTTTGATTATTTTATAATCAAAATTTGATTCCACCTTATAATTATTCTTATTGCATCCACTTTTGATGTCACTTACTTTACAAAGATAGAGGCATTGAGCCCATCGTTTCATAACATTTTTAATGAATAGGCAGCAATCGAGTCTCGAGGTGATATCGGAGTATTATTTTAAAATAGATTGTAATGAAAAATTAATAGAATTTACGTAAGAATAATTTGTAGATGCAATACGAGATTTTATTACTGTTGGCGTCTAAGCATTATACTCACATTGCCTCAATAGAGTGTCAAGGTGATAACTATTTCACAGTGCGGTAAAATTAGTGTAGCGATAACTATTTCACTATTTTACAATTAGAATTTATACTAATTAATTAATAACTAAAATAAAATTAAAAAAAAAAGTCAATTAAAAAGTCGACCGAGTGTGCCAGTTTTTAATATTCATAGAAGAGAACTATATTTAGATCTTCACCTCCTCAATATAAATAGTATACACCATAAAATAGTGAGAGAAAATTAAACAGACGAGAAATCCCGAAGAAAACTCACTCCTAAATAACCGGAGATATTTCAATCCAATCATATTTATGGTTATTCTTCAATTTTCTGTTATGCTAAAACCATTAATGTTCAGATTAACATAATAAACAAGAAATTCTCTGAAATTAATTAACCTGCAAGAATAATAATCATCACATCAAAGATCGAAAAAGATGGCTTCGGCTTTAGCTGGCGATGATCTGGCGCGTACACTGAGTAGACAGAGTTTTACGAATGTGTGGCAGCAGGAGCCGGACGTGTTCTCACGCGCCGCCGGGAGAGAGGAGGAGCAGGCGGAGCTGCGGTGGGCCGCCCTCGAGCGGCTTCCGACGTATGATCGTACAAAAAAGAGCGTCTTGGAACAGGTTCTTGAAGATGGGACTGTGCAAGCCGATGAAATCAACTTGAAGAAGCTCAAGCCTGATCAAAAGCGCCATTTGTTGAACACCGTTTTTGAGGAAGTCGATAAGGACAACGAGGCGCTCCTCCGACGCCTCCGCAGTCGAGTCGATAGGTAATTAATTAATCAACCCGTTTATTTATTTCATCAAGTGTAGCATCTGTGTTAAAGTGCTGGTATTAATATTTTATCCGTCGTCGTTGTCTCGACTCTTGTTTTGCTATTCCGTCGCTAAATATTAATCGCGTGTTTTTTTGTAGTGTGCAAGACTCGAATTATCTCGACTAATTATTAATTAAATGTGTGTGTGATTGAGGGTGGGGATTGAAATGCCGAATATCGAAATAAGGTACGAGGATTTGAGGGTGGAGGGACAAGTGCATGTCGGAATCAGAGCGTTGCCCACATTGATTAATGCAGCCATCAATACTATTGAGGTTAATTTTTTCTTTCCCTTCTCAATTTGTAAGGAATGCAACGTGTTATTTGCAGAAAATAATATTGGTTGAGTTCGGTTTTGACTCGGAAAATTCTATTAGGGGTGTACATGTAGTACACCCCTCTCACATGTTAATATTTTATTAATATTTTGCTCAACTCATATGATAATATTTTATTCTTATAATTTATATTAATAAAATATTATGTGTGAGTAATGGGTGTACTACATGTACATCTCTAATAGAATTTTCCGTTTCGGCTCTATTATTTTTTAATATAGTATTCGGCAATACTGCTGTGATAATGAGGGATCGTCTTTAGATTTTTCATCGACTCGTTATTTCTATAAAAAAAAGGCGAAATATATACTAGAATTTTTTTTTAAATGTTGGTGGGGTTAGACTTGCCTAACTATACGTAGACAAATTAAGACTAATGAAAATTGGAATAGCTTAATTTACTTAATTTCTAACCTACGGTAATTTAACCCAAGAATATTATTAGGGTTTAATTAAATCGTTAGGGTTTAAACTTCCAAAATAAGTATTATTTTATTAATCTTGTTTATGTATTTATGTGATTAGTAAGAAACTTCTAAACTACCCAAAAAATTATTCAGCAAAAAAAAAAACAAAAAAAACTAGAGAGTTTGCGCGATGAACTGAGGTTGGATACGGAATTAGGATTTCATAGAAAAAAAGAAAAAGAAATCAAGCGCAAGTTACCCTTCACTGTTAAATTGGCTAAAATAATAGTAGCATTTTTTTTGACGGAAAATAATTATATTTTTAAATTCATGATAAAAAAAAATAAAAAATCCTACCCTAAACGGTTACTTTGGCCCAAGCCACCACATGTGTGTAGTTCGAATTTAGGGAGGTGTATGTAGTTTAATTCCATCAAAATGTGGATTGCATTTTCATTTTTTATATGAGTTTGTTATAGTTTATACTAGTTTGATGGCTGATATATATATATATATATCTTATAATTATGTAACGTGTATATCTTTAAAAAAAATCATAAAATCAACGATTAGGTATTGGATAGCATTTTATTGTTGTCGGGGCAGCATGCCTAAACAATTACGTGAGATAATTAACATAATAAAATTATTGATTGTGGTGCTAATTTTGTAAATCATATACAATTTTGTGCAAATCTTCCCCGACGGGACAAGTTCCATCAAATAGTATAGTATCCATATCCAAATTCATTTTGCATTTTCATACATAATTATATAATATGTGGACCAAATATATGAAAATCGCGTGACAGATCAAGACCTCCCAAATCGTGTGACATGCCACTTTGTGAATTGGTATAGATGGTGATGATGTTGGTCATGGTCGTGAAATATAACAACTAAATGAGTTAGGGTGATAAGCAAGAATCAAATGATCGTTACCACGCTCATTTTTAATTTTATGGCTGATATACTTAATTAGGAATCACCATTTTCATATGAATCAGTTCCATGAACAAGGATTAATCATTCCTCAGACACCCCGCAGTATTAAGTATTTATAATTATCGGGAAATGGATTTTATTTCATATTTCGACTAAGTCACCATTATTTATTATTTTAACATGCATAACAAGTGGTCAAAATTATCAGGTTGGGTCGGTCTGGTCTGGGCCCATCGGGCCAAATGAAGAAATCGAATCGGAACGATTTTGGTGGCATACCTTTTCGGACTGCCTACAGGTCTACAACATATTCCTTATTTTGAATTGGACCGAGCCTATCAGACTGTTGCATGTTGAGCTGCCAAATAGATCGGCCCAGGCTGGCCCATCTTGAGCCCACTGAACTGGGCTGGGCCTAAAAATACTCGCCCTGTAGCCCAGTCCAACTCACAATATGAGTGAGTTTGGGCTAAATGAAACCTTGTTTTGTATTCATAATCTTTCACTGCAAATCATTTTCCCGCGAATTTGTTCATTGGGGAAAAACAATATCTGCGCGAATTTTCCATTGATCATATTTCCAAATACACTATGATTTCATCATGAGCTGTGTTTAGTGATTAGTCCTGCTAAGTGAAATCAAAGATGTTTATGTATTTAAACATGATTTTTCAATGGCTGATACTGATTTTGGTTCTCGATTTAATGCGTAACAGAGTGTTCTAGCACTAGTGAAGCTCGCCCCTGCGAAGAAGAGAAAGATTCGGATACTTAAAGATGTCACCGGAATTATCAGACCGTCTAGGTTTGTAATTTTCCCCCAAAGTTACGAAAATTCTCTCGAATTTTCCCGATATTCGAATTGTTATTTCGAATGTAATGATTTGTGCGTTGTTTCGACTAACTAGTTTATGATCAGGATTTCGCTGCTTTTAGGTCCTCCGGGATCGGGGAGGACAACATTCCTGCGCTGTCTTTCTGCAAATCTGGATCATAGTTTGAAGGTATGATTCTATTGATGTGTATCGTACTTAATTAGCGGTATGGCTTCTAACATTTCGATAGTTGATGAGAAATTGGGGTGCAGCGAACGGGGAAGATCACGTATTGTGGGCATGAATTCAGTGAATTTGTTCCTCAGAAGACATGTGCTTATATTAGCCAGCATGATCTTCACCTTGGGGAGATGACAGTGAGGGAGACTCTTGATTTCTCGGCTCGTTGTTTGGGCGTTGGCCCACTATATGAGACGTTGGCAGAACTCTCGAGGCGTGAGAAAGAGGCGAAGATCCACCCTGACCCTGAGATTGATGCATTCATGAAAGGGATATCAATCTCTGGTCAGAAAACCAACCTGGTCACAGATTATGTTCTTAAGGTTTTTTTTGTCTTGCTATCTCCTGTTTCGAACTAGAAGCATGTGAATTTTGATAAACTAACTTGGTGTTGTTTGAATGGTAGATACTAGGTTTAGATATATGCTCAGATGTTATGGTTGGAGATGATATGAGAAGGGGCATTTCGGGAGGGCAAAAGAAACGTGTCACTACCGGTATGTCTTCAGCAGAGAAACTGTAGCCATTTGATCTAATATGTTGTCGGCTGGTATGTTTCTGCATGTGTTAATTGGTGTTGCTTTTCTTCAAATGGTTGTGTGATCTCATGGTGTTTTAGTTGGAATCATTTTCTTACACATCCCCTTTTGGGATTTTGAGTAGTGATGGTGTATCTCACTAGATTTTAGTTTCATTGAGAGAGAGGCAATTCAAGAGACAAAGCACGTAATGATTTTTCATCTGCTTCTGTGGCCATGCGGTCTGCATTTCCTTGTATTGATCGATTGCTGTTGGAACTTCAGGGGAAATGTTGGTTGGGCCAGCCAAAGTTCTTTTCATGGATGAAATATCAACTGGATTAGACAGCTCTACCACCTTTCAGATTGTGAAGCACATGAGCCAAATTGCTCATATACTTGGTTTAACCTTGATAATTTCTCTTCTACAACCAGCCCCGGAGACCTATAATCTTTTTGATGATGTTATCTTGTTGTCAGAAGGTCACATTATCTATCAGGGTCCACGAGAGAGTGTTACTGAGTTCTTTGAGTGCATGGGCTTTAGATGCCCTGCGCGAAAAGGAATTGCTGATTTTCTTCAAGAAGTAACTTCGAAGAAGGACCAAGAACAATATTGGTATGATAGAAACCAATCCTACAGATATATCTCAGCTTCAGAATTTGCGGAAGCCTTCAGTTCCTTCCGAATAGGCCAAAAGCTTTCTGACGACCTCCGTGTTGCCTACGATAAATCTAAGGTGCAGCGTGCAGCGTTGGTTAAAGAAAAGTATGGTATATCCCATAGGAAACTATTTTGTGCATGCTTCTCTAAGGAATGGTTGCTGATGAGACGTAACTCTTTTGTTTACATATTCAAGGCTTCCCAGCTTACAATAATGGGTATTGTAGCCTTCACGTTGTTTCTTAGAACAACAATGCACCATGGAAAAATAACAGATGGAGCAAGATATTTTGGAGCACTTTTCTTAAGTCTTATGATCACAATGTTCAATGGGATGGCTGAACTTTCAATGACTGTCAATAGGCTGCCAGTCTTCTTTAAACAAAGAAATCTTTTGTTCTATCCAGCCTGGGCTTTTTGCCTACCCATTTGGATATTAAGATTCCCCATACATCTCCTTGAATCAACAATATGGATCTGTCTCACATACTACACAATCGGATTCGCTCCTGCTGCTGGAAGGTAAAATGTTGGTTTAGTCAACTAATGGAATGCTTGACTTGGAACACAAATCAGAATGTAATTCACTAATTTTTGGTCTGTGCGCTCTAGGTTTTTCTGTCAACTTTTGACATTAATCTGCGTAAAGGAGATGGCCGGTGGCCTGTTCCGGTTCATTGCTGCAGTTGGAAGAACCCAGGTTGTTGCAAACATATTAGGGACCTTCTCTTTGCTTGTGGTCTTCGTCCTCGGGGGTTTTATAGTTGCCAAAAGTAAGTCCCTGCAAAACTTCTCTATAGCCACATGAGCTGCTTAAATGTGAACTTAATAAGACACATAATGATAACATGTTTAGTTTGTTGGATATTTATATCCTTTCTTGATGACAGATGATCTGGCGCCATGGTTAAAATGGGCCAATTATATTTCACCCATGAGTTATGGACAAAATGCTATAGCCATGAATGAATTTCTTGCCAAACGATGGAGCAGTGTAAGTCTTATCATTACTTTACCAATTATACTGATTTGCATCTCGAGTTTCATGATCCCTGCAATTATCCATTTTTTTCTTGCTGCAGCCTAATACAGATCCCCGGTTCACTCAACCTACTGTTGGGAAAGTCCTCCTCGAGTCGAGAGGGTTCTACACGGAAAATTATTGGTTTTGGATTTGTATTTGTGCACTCTTAGGATTTGCGGTTCTCTTCAACTGTTTATTCATTGCAGCACTAACTTTCTTACACCGTAAGCCCCATTCCATGAGTTCCACCTTTTCATTTATTTAAATTGGAAACAGAGGTTAATTTGCTAGCTGACCAAATTTTAGCGTTGGGTGATTCAAAGAATTTAACATTGGATGATGATGACAGCAAAAAGGATTCATTTGGACAAGATGTACAACGGACATCTACAGGTATTAGCTCTTTGGATCTCTAGCTATTTAGATGGTTTTAGTTATTTCTTGTCATTTGTGTATATGAAGTTTCCATACTCCATTAAGTAGCCAGAGTTGAGAAGTTAACAAATGTTCCATCCAATTTTTATCTTGAGTGAAGATTTATTTATTTAGTGGAAAGTGAGAAGCTTTTCATACGCTGCCGCTATAGATCCCTTTAGTCCCTTTAGATAACAAACACATATTTAATCCCCACGTTGGTGTACCATGTCCCAAAATCTCCTTCGCACACTAAAAAATAAAGCCAATTTTCATGCAGTTTTTCTCAAATTACTTATCTAATTTCAGGAAAGGATAAGGAAGTCCAGCATGCACCTAATAAAGGAACACTTTTACCTTTTCAGCCTATGTCACTCGTGTTCAACCATATAAATTACTATGTGGATATGCCGGCTGTAAGTGTGCTTCTCTTTACTTTTCCATTTGTACTTTGGTTGTAAAAACTGAACATTCAGTATATTTCAATCGATAAAATGCCTTTATTTACCTATAGAATATGATAAAAGTAATTATATACTGTATATTAATGAACACAATATTCTGTTATTTTTAGTTTGTCTATAAGTTCTAAGGGACTATTCACATTCTTTTGTTTCTTTTTTTACTACCAGGTGATGAAAGCTCAAGGTGTTGAAGGAGATCGTCTCCAACTACTACGAAATATAAGTGGAGCTTTTAGACCTGGAATATTGACAGCACTTGTTGGGTCTAGTGGTGCTGGAAAGACAACCTTAATGGATGTATTAGCCGGGAGAAAAACAGGTGGATACATTGAGGGAAGTATCAGCATTTCAGGCTACCCAAAGAACCAGGATACATTTGCACGAATCAGTGGGTACTGTGAACAGAATGATATTCATTCCCCTAATGTCACCGTTTATGAATCTGTATTATACTCCGCTTGGCTACGCCTTCCTCCAGATGTAAAGAAAGACACTAGAAAGGTTGTGTATTTTGTTTTTATTACTTGATTTGCCTCACTTATTCCTCTTAATATAAAATAATATTTTACTATCTATTCCTCGTATACTGCAGTTGTTTGTTGAAGAAGTAATGCAATTGGTTGAGCTTGATGCTATAAGAGTTAGCTTAGTTGGGCTTCCTGGAGTTTCTGGTCTTTCAACCGAACAAAGGAAGAGACTAACAATTGCTGTAGAGTTGGTGGCCAACCCATCCATCATCTTCATGGACGAACCAACTTCGGGTCTGGATGCAAGAGCAGCTGCGATTGTAATGCGTACAGTGAGAAACACCGTGGATACAGGAAGAACTGTAGTCTGCACAATTCACCAACCGAGCACAGATATATTTGAAGCTTTTGACGAAGTATGCACAATTCAGATTCTTAAGAAGTTTTTCCTTTCATTCTGAACCTTTTCTTTTATATACTTATCTATTTTACTCTCTCTTATATTATTCTGACTAAATATTTGAAGCTTATTGCAGTTATTTTTAATGAAGAGAGGAGGCCGGGTTGTATATGCTGGACCTCTTGGTCGGCAATCTCAGGAACTGATAGAATATTTTGCGGTGAGCCGTCTCCAAAAGTTCAATTTTGCTCTCATGAGTTAATGAACACTACCAAATTCCTGCAACCGGAAACTCTTTTTTCCTTCCATTTTAAGCATATTATTTTCATCATAGGGCAGGCTATTCCTGGGGTTCCTGAGATAGAGGATGGTGACAATCCAGCAACCTGGATGCTGGATATCAGCACTCCAGCAGCTGAGGCTGAACTTGGAGTTGATTTTGCTGATATTTATGCTAAATCATCGCTTTATGAGTGAGTAGAAAAGGAAACTTGTACTCCTGTTGCTACTAGCTTTTGTGTTCTCAATTTCTTAAGCTGTTATGGGTTTCATTTGGTCTTTGTTACTCAGGAGGAATCAAGAAATTATTAAAGAGCTCAGTACTCCTCCGCCAGGTTCCAAGGACCTCTATTTTTCTAGGAAGTACTGTCAATCGTTTCCTGAGCAATGTAAAGCATGTTTCTGGAAGCAGTTTTGGTCATACTGGCGGAATCCACGATATAATGCTATTCGGTTCCTAATGACGATATTGATCGGTCTTATATTTGGGATCATTTTTTGGAATAAGGGAAAAAGAATGTAAGTTTCACGTACAGTTTCCTTTTTAATATCTTTCAGCAGCATTAGTTTTTGAAACAAGAGAACAATACAAACATGCAAGATACTAGTATTTAACTCTATAGTCTTTGAGTGCTAATACTTTTAGAATAATATGATTCATGTGGTTTATAAGACAATTATGTTGTAGTAGTTGGAAATTAAAGTTACTCTATTGCTGCTTCCATTAATATTTAATCTCTGTTGCTTCCAGTATGATGCTATTGTGAATCTTGTGTTTTGCCTACATAAACTTAAGCTTGCGTTCACATTCTGTTGACAGAAAAAATCAACAGGATATTCACAATATTTTGGGATCAATATATTCTGGTATTCTCTTCCTCGGAGCCTCTAATAATACTTGTGTGCAAGCTGTCGTTTCGATAGAGAGGACAGTTTTCTATCGTGAAAGGGCAGCTGGAATGTTTTCAGCATTGCCTTATGCATTTGCTCAGGTATTTTTCTCATCTTGAATCCTTTGATTGTACATACAACTTCACAAAAATATTTGTGTGAAAATTTTCAGGTGGCCATAGAGATGATCTACGTAGCAATTCAAACTATGATATACACTCTTCTAGTGTATTCGATGATTGGATTTGAATGGGAAGTTGGCAGATTCTTTTGGTTTTTCTATTTCTTTTTCATGTGCTTCGTCTACTTCACTCTTTACGGGATGATGTTCATTTCCCTTACCCCCGGCCCCCAAGTTGGTGCCATTACATCATCTTTCTTCCTCAGCTTTTGGAACTTGTTCTCTGGTTTCCTCCTTCCACGACCAGTAAGTTCAGTTTGGTCAACGTGCTGATTCTCAATATTGTTTCCTAATGTGTCTCGTTGACAGAATTATGATTGTATGGCAGCAAATTCCGATATGGTGGAGGTGGTATTACTGGGGCTCTCCAGTTGGTTGGACCATTAATGGGGTTATGACTTCTCAATTCGGTGAATTGAATTCTCTAGTGGAGGTGCCCGGAGTTGGCTTTAAGACAGTGAAAGCGTTCCTCGAACAAAACTTGGGTTATCACCATGATTTTCTTCCGGTTATTGCTGGCGTGCATCTGGTTTTCATCTTAACCTTTGCCTTAACCTTTGCCTTTGGTATCAAATTTCTTAACTTCCAAAGGAGATGAAGATATTACCATCATCTTGGAAGAAGACTCTCACATACACTTTCTCCGAGTTCAAGATTTGATGACGAAACCATTTTTGAGAGGCTAGTATGTGGAAATTTGGCAATCAGAACTGAGGTGTATGAATCAGCCATGATCATGCTTGGGAATTTTAGCCTTGTATAGAATGCAACAAGTATAGCAAAAGTTTGAGTCGAGGATCATGTGCATTATTTCATTTAGCTGAGATGTGGAATGTGCGTTTATTAAGTTGTGAATGCGATCAGAGGCGGACGCATGCAAAAATAAATTTGTGAAGGGTATTTTCTAAATTTCGAGCTCGAAATTTCTAAGGGAAATTTTTTCTTCAATTTGGTTTGATTATATGGTCCTTTGCACAATAATTAACGAATCTTATAAGAATGAAAATAGATGCTTGGTGGGGTCTGAAGCCTCTTCTAACTGTTCGTGGTTCCGCCGATTGATTGGATGATGTCTTATATATTGATGATCGTTGAGAAATTCAATTAATTTATCTATGTCTGCAGGCTTCTTGATTTTTAGGCATGGAATGTACATTACATATGAAACAAAATAATAAAGTTTTTACAAGTGTTCTTCTATCAAGTTATGTCAATTGTCCATAGAATATATTGAAAGATATATCAAATTATGGGCAAGCTCATGTTAAAAATCAATTAATCATCATCTTTTTTATATTTTTTCTTTTGTCTAGATAAATAAATTTATCTTTCTTACAAGTTTTAAACTGTGTATAATAATCTAATACTTTGCGATTCGATGGAGTCATTGACGCGGTCACGCGAGTATAACTGTACATATATTTCTTTTGATTTGGCTTAATCAGTCTTTAATAAATCAATTTTGTCACCATATCTCTAACAAACTCAAATACAAAATCACAATAAATAAAGAGAATACTCTCGAGTAATACAATTAATTTGACTGCATGAAATTATACCAAAACAAACATATAAAAAATGAAGTTAATATAGGACTTGACATTTCCTAATCATCATTGAGATACCAGACAATCTAACAGACCTAGAAAAGAAATTAGGAAAAATAAAAATTCTAACCCATATGATTCTTAATCAAAGAGTATATCTAATGTGTACTGAATATTAGTCACAAAAGAATAATGCCACTAGATTCAACAAAATATTTTACAAAACAAGCATAATTTAATATACATTACACACACATACACACACACACACAGACAGCGCTATACAAGAAGGTGATAAATAATACCTTCATCTCCGTTGAAAGTTGAGGAACTTGATACCAAAGGCAAAGGTGAATGCAAAGAGTAGGACAAAAACAATATGCATGACAGCAACAACAGGAAGAAAATCATGCTCATATCCTAAGTTTTGTTTGAGGTATGCTTTCACTGTCATAAAACCAACTCCAGGCACCTCAACTCGAGAATCGAATTCACCAAATTGAGAAGCCACAAGCCCATAAATCGTCCAAGCCACCGGAGAACCCCAGTAGTACCACCTCCACCATATTGGTATTTGCTGCCATACATGTCAACAACAACAACAACACACCTTAAAACAAGGAACCTCAAGAATTAGCAGCACGATGAGGAAATTGACTTACCGTTCGGGGAAGGAGGAAACCAGAGAACAAGTTCCAAAAGCTGAGGAAGAAAGATGATGCAATGGAAGCAACTTGGAGGCCTGGTGTCAGGGCAATGAACATCATCCCGTAAAGAGTGAAGTAGACGAAGCACATGAAAAAGAAGTAGTATAACCAAAAGAATCTGCCAGCATTCCATTCAAATCCAATCATAGAATAGAGTAGAAGGACGTATGCTGCAGTTTGAATTGCTACATAGATCATCTCTATAGCCACCTGAAAAGATTTACATGCGTATTAATTGTTGTCAAGAGCTAAGACAGTATGGCATTCAAGAACATACAATTACCTGAGCAACTGCATAAGGCAATGCTGAATACATTCCAGCTGCCCTTTCACGATAGAAAACTGTTTTCTCTATAGAAACGACGCCTTGCACAGAACCCATACTAGAGGCTCCGAGGAATAGAACAGCGGAGTATATAGCTCCCAAAAGATTTTGAAGATCTTGTTGCTTTTCGCTGTAAAAAATCCAAAACATAAAATAAAATACTTAACAAAGAGTAAAACATTAATGTTTCAAGAACCAGTGCTGCTGAAAGACATTAAAAAGAAATTATACGAGCGACTCACATTTTTTGTCCCTTCTTCCAGAAAATGAGTCCGAATATCAGACCAATCATTATTGCCATTAAGAACCGGACGGCATTATATAGTGGATTCCGCCAGTATGACCAATACAGCTTCCAGAAACAAGCTTTGCACTGCTCGAGAAATGGTTGAGAGTACTTTGTAGGAAAATAGAGGTCCTTGGAATCTGGTGGAGGAGTACTGAGCTCTTTAATAAGTTCTTGATTCCTCCTGAGTAACAAAGAACAAATGAGATCTGTTATGGCTTCAGAAACTGAAAACACAAAAGCTGGTAGCAAAAGACGAACAAGCTTCATCTTCTACTCACTTATATAGCGATGATTTGGCATAAATATCAGCAAAATCAACTCCAAGCTGACTCTCAGCTGCTGGAGTGCTGATATCCAGCATCCAGGTTGCTGGATTGTAACCATCTTCAATCTTAGAAATCCCAGGAATAGCCTGCCACATGATGAAAGTAATATGCTTAAAATAGAAGGAAAAACGAGCTTCCAATGGCCGGTGTTACACTAGTGTTCATGAACACGATGAGAGCAAACATAAACTGTTGGAGACAGCTCACCTCAAAATATTCTATCAGCTTCTGAGAATGCCGACCAAGAGATCCAGCATATATAATGCGGCCTCCTCTCTTCATTAAAATTAACTGCAGTAATCTCCAAAGATTTTAGTTTGATTGATAAATCAGTAAAGTAGATATAAGTAAATATTCTGAGTAAAAGAAAAAATTATTAGAATCTACATTGTGCATACCTCATCAAAAGCTTCGAATATATCTATGCTTGGTTGGTGAATTGTGCAGACAACAGTTCTTCCTGTATCCACGGTGTTTCTCACTGTACGCATCACAATAGCAGCGGCTCTTGCGTCAAGACCGGAAGTCGGTTCATCCATGAAGATGATGGATGGGTTGGCAACCAATTCTACAGCAATTGTTAGTCTCTTCCTTTGTTCAGTTGAAAGACCTGAAACTCCAGGAAGCCCAACCATGGAATCTCTTATAGGGTTAAGCTCAACCAATTCCATTACTTCTTCAACAAACATCTGCAATATACGAGGAATAGATAGTAAAATGTTCTTTCACAAAGCAGAATAATAATTGAGGAAAATCAAGAAAAAGAAGAACAAATCACACCACCTTTCTAGTGTCTTTCTTCACATCTGCAGGAAGGCGTAACCAAGCAGAGTACAATACAGATTCATAAACGGTGACATTAGGGGAATGAATATCATTCTGTTCACAGTATCCACTGATTCGTGCAAATGTATCCTGGTTCTTCGGGTAGCCTGATATGCTGATAATTCCTTCAATGTAACCACCTGTCTTTCTTCCCGCTAAGACATCCATTAAGGTTGTCTTTCCAGCACCACTAGCCCCAACAAGTGCCGTCAATATCCCAGGTCTAAAAGCTCCACTCACATCTCGTAGTAGTTGGAGACGATCACCCTCAACACCTTGTGCTTTCATTTCCTGATAAAGGAAAAAGATAAAATAATATTCAATTGTTATTTCTTCATTTTCTATGGGAAAATAATTCAGTTCTTAACACCAAAGTACAAACTGGAAAGTAAAGAGAAGCACACTTACGGCTGGCAAGTCCACATAGTAATTTATATGGTTGAACACAAGTGACAGAGGCTGAAAGGGTAGAAGCATTCCCTTTTTAGATGCATGATCTACAGTACCAACGATTCCATCTGAAGTGGTATGTTGCACGCTCTTATCCTCTCCTGTAGTAAGATAAGTAATTATTGAAAAACTGCAATAGATAATCCGAATGTAAAATTGGTTTTATTTTTCAATGTGTTACAGAAGTGCTTGAATGAGATTTTGGTACACGAGTTTGAGGATTATTTTTTGTGGTGTTCTTTCTTAAGGAACTACAACATTTCAGAGCTTACTTGGACAATGTTTTCTGTTTCCACTAAATGAATTAATCCTCCCTTAAGACAACATTGGATGATTTTTTTCTTAATTTCTCAATTCCTGGATCATGGTATACACAAATGATGAAAAAGAACTAAAATCAATAAATTAATGGCAGGGCTAGTACCTTTCGATGTCCCCTGTACATCTAGTCCAGATGAATCCTTTTTGATGTCATCGTCATCCAATGTTAAATTGTTTGATTGGCCCGAAGCTATATATTTGGTCAGCCAGCAAATCAACTCTATTTCCTTTTAAAATCAATGAAAGTGGAACTTATGGATAATGACTTACGGTTTAAGTAGGTCATTGCAGCAATGAATGAAATGTTGTATAGAACCGAAAATCCTAAGAGTGCAGAAATACAAATCCAAACCCAATAATCTTCTGTGTAGAAACCCCTTGACTGAAGGAGCACTTTTCCAACAGTAGGTTGAGCGTATTGGGGATCTGTATTCGGCTGCAGCAAGAAAGAAATGGACACAAAGATAATTTCAGGAAAAATGAAAAATAAAAAACAGACACGAGTTCCAAGACAGTAAGTATCATTGGTTAAGTAACAAGAGACTTACAGTGCTCCATCGTTTGGCAAGAAATTCATTTATGGCTACAGCATTCTGTCCATAACTCATGGGAGAAATGTAATAGGCCCATTTTAACCATGGCGCCAAATCATCTGTCGTCAAGAATGGTTATGAATATATAGATGACACTAGAGGAGTACACTTAATACTTGTAAGAAACTAGACATATTATCATTACATTTCATATTAAGTTCACATATAAGAAGCTCAGGTGCTATAGAGACACACAGTACTTACTTTTGGCGACTATAAAACCCCCGAGGACCATGATCACGAGCAAAGAGAAAGTCCCTAATGTGTTTGCAACAACTTGGGTTCTTCCTACTGCAGCAATGAACCGGAACAGACCAAGGGCCATCTGCTTTATACTGAAAAACGTCAAAAATTGCCGGAAGAACCTAGAAGAGCACACAGATAAAAACTCAGTTTAGCACATTTTGATTAGTGTTCAAGGCCGAGCATTCATTAGTTGATTGAACCAATCAACCGAGATTTTACCTTCCAGGAGAAGGAGCAAACCCGATTGTGTAGTATGTGAGACCCATCCATATTAATGATTCCACAATAGATAAGGGGATACTTAATATCCAAATAGGTAAGCAAAAAGCCCAAGCTGGATAGAACAAAAGATCTCTTTGTTTGAAGAAGACTGGCAGTCTGGAGACAGTCATTGAAAGTTCAGCCATCCCATTGAACATCATGGTCATAAGACTGACGAAAAGTGAACCAAAATATTTTCCACCATCTGTTAATTTTCCATAAGGCATTGTTGTTCTCAGAAATAATGTGAAGGCTATTAAACCCATTAATGTTAGCTGGGCAGTCTTGAATATGTAAACAAACGAATTACGTCTCATCAGCAACCAGTCCTCAGAGAAGCATGCACGAAACAGTTGCCAACGGGATAAACCATACTTTTTTTTTACCAAAGCTGCCCGGTGGACTTTAGATTTATCGTATGGAACACGGAGGTCTTCAGCAAGCTTTTGGCCTATTTCGGAGGATTTGAAGGCTTCCGAAAATTCTGAAGACGGGATATATTTATAGGGTTGGTTTTTCTTGAACCAGTATTGTTCTTGGTCCTTCTTTGATGTTACTTCTTGAAGAAAATCAGCAACTCCTTTTCGTGCAGGGCATTTGAATCCCATGTACTCAAAGAAGTCAGTAACACTTTCTCGTGGACCTTGATAGACAGTGTGGCCTTCTGATAACAAGATAACATCATCAAAAAGATTATAGGTCTCTGGGGCTGGTTGTAGAAGAGAAATGATCATGTTTAAACCAAGTATGTGAGCAATTTGGCTCATGTGATTGACAATCTGAAAGGTGGTAGAGCTATCTAATCCAGTTGATATTTCATCCATGAAGAGAACTTTGGCCGGCCCAACCAACATTTCCCCTGACGTTCCAACAGCAACCGATCAATACAAAAAAAATGCAGAATGAATAGCTACATAAGCGGATGAAAAATCATTACATGCTTTGTTCCTTGAATTGCCTCTCTCTCAATGAAACTAAAATCCAGTGAGATTTCACATCACTTTTCAAAATTCCAAAAAGGGGGATGTGCAAGTAAATGAATCCAGCTAAAACACCTTGAGATCGCACTAACAATATAGCTACCAAGATGACAGCATTTGAGGAAAAGCAACACCAGCCAACACATGTAGAAACATACAAGATAACGAAAATTAGATCAACTATCTACACTTTCTCTGTTGAAAATATACCAGTAGTGACGCGTTTCTTTTGCCCTCCTGAAATGCCCCTTCTCATATCATCTCCAACCATAATATCTGAGCATATATCTAAACCAAGTATCTATCATCAAGATAACACTAAGTCAGTTTTCCGTCAAAATTCACATGCTCAAAGAAGAAGTTGGTTAGAAACAGGAAATAGATAGACAGGAACCTTAAGAACATAATCTGTGAACAGGCTGTTTCTCTGACCAGAGATTGATATGCCTTTCATAAATGCATCCACCTCAGGGTCAGGATGAATCCCTGCCTCTTTCTCACGCCTCGAGAGTTCTGCCAACCCCTCATATCTAGAGCCAACGCCCAGACAACGAGCTGCAAAATCAAGAGTCTCTCTCACTGTCATCTCCCCATGATGAAGATCATGCTGGCTAATATAAGCACATGTCTTCTGCGGAACAAATTCACTGAATTCATGCCCACAATACGTGATCTTCCCAGTTTGCTGCACCACATTTTCTTATTAACTATTACAATTTTAGAAGCCATACTAAGTAAGATACAGAATAATAGAAATCATACCTTTAAATTATGATCAAGCTTTCCACCAAGTGCAAGCAAGAATGTTGTTTTCCCTGCACCTGGAGGACCCAAAAGCAGCGTGATCCTGAACACAAAATAATTACTCCAGTACAAATCTACATTCCCTCAAAAAAAACTATACATACAATATAACATACAAGAAACAGAAAATTGGAAAAAAAATATTGGAGATTTTTTTTTTAACCTGGATGGTTTGATAATCCCAGAGGCATCTTTAAGTATCTGAATCTTTCTCTTCTTGGCAGGAGCGAGCTTCACTAGTTCTAGAACACTCTGTTATTGATTAAGACCCAAATTACAGAATCAGAATCAGCTCTTGATTTCCTTCTTTCTCTTTCTTCGACAAATTATAACATAACCGATTTTAATTAACTGTATAGTCTGTATTGCTATCATATTGTAAGTCTTTTTTCACGACGACAGAAAAAGAATCACATTAATTGTTCCCCTATGATTTAATACCACAGACACAGAGCTTACAAGATATTTAAAGCAAAGATTATGCACACATCACACATGCATTTATCCAAACTGAATGTCGAATTTGACACTTAGAAACGAGACGTCTTTGACTCTTTTGTATTGATTGATATAATTTAATTCTGATATTTATAAACAATAAACTATAAAAAAAAAGATATCTACATATTAAGATATCGGTACCATCACAATTCATTTAGACTATTTATTGTCAACGAGTCAACCCATTATTAATTAATTATAGCATAAATAAATAAACAAAAGAATACTTCCTCCGTATCCGAATAAGTGTCCCGAACCGCCAAAATTTTTGTTCCCGAATGAGTGTCCTATTTCAGATTTCTATGCAAAAAATAATGTCAAATTGTTATACAATAATTTACCCTTTTCAATTTATCATACAATAATTAAGAGTAAAATAAATTATTTTGTCTATTATTTTGGAATACGTATTTTGATGGTTGAGGACAATTATTTGCGTACCGAGGGAATCCCTAAAACAAGCCACTTTCCCGGTTACCCAACTCCTCGATTTAATTCATTAATTATTGGTTATTAATAATTGGTAATTAAATAAAGTAATTGGTGGGTTAGAAATACTCAAAACGATTCTGGTGTGCAAACTACTCTACGTACTTAGCATCAGACTTTATTCTCTGCATGTATTTAGCAACTCAATTCCCCTAAGCAACCGTCTTCATCATTTCTGCAGATTTTCTGCGGCGTATCCATCACATATGACATAACCTAAATTGGCGTTAACTAAAATGTGAAACTGCCTTCAATTTGTAGTTGTACCCATTTTTAGCCCACAATTAATGCTCAACATCATACTTTTCCATTTTTTGAGAAATGTTTTAATAATATAAAATTATATTATTAAAATATTTACACGTAGATATAGGATAGAATTTCTCCCATTTCTACCCACAAATATCAGCAATTCGATCATGTCTCATCTACATACTACCGCCACGTGTTAGAAAAGAAATTTTAAAATTCTACCAAATTACTATTTATTTATTTTTTGAGACAAAAATTACCTAATTCAACTCACTTATTGAAATTCTTAATTATTCTCATCACAGCCAAAATCTTACCGTTATCGAGAAAAATTCTTAACTATTTTCCACATACATTGCATCGCTTACAAATTACTCGAACTAAAAAACAAGTGATCGAACAGAAATTCAGATCTAAATCGGAGAAAAAACCTCAATTGCGTTCATCGTTGCATTAATCAAAGTCGGCAACGCTCTGCTTCCGACGTGCACTTCTCCCTCCACCGACAAATGCTCGTATCTTATTTCAATTTTGGGCAGATCAAGTCCCACCCTGAATCATCATCATCATCAAAAATCAACAAATTTAATTTAAATAAAATAAATAATGCACCTGAACAGTAAGAAGAAAAAGGGGGAAAAAAACCGGTTACCTGTCAATCCGGTCTCTGAGGCCGCGGAGGAGCCGCTCGTTGTCTTTCTCAACATCTTCAAGGATTCTGTTCATGAAATACCTTCTCTCCTCACCGCTGAGCTTCTTCAAGTGGATTGGATCGGCTTTCACGGTTCCGTCTTCGAGAACCTTCTTGAGGAAGCCCTGGCTTATCCTATCATACGTCGGCAGCCGCTCCAGGGCGGCCCACCGCAGCTCCTCCTCCTCCTCATCCTCTCTGTCGGAGGCGCGTCGGAACACGTCCGGCTCCTGCTGCCACACATTCTTAAAACTCCGGCTGCTCAGTGATCTCGCGATCTCATCGGCAGATAAAGCCAAAGACATCGCTTTGATTTTTTGTCAACCAGATTTGAAGTTTCTAGAAGAAATTATGTTGATAACAGCTCCGACATCTCATCGCAGGCTGTTTTGTGTTGTTGTGTTATATTTTTCTGCCGATTAGGCTGCCGCCGCCGTAGTGCATGGGTTGGTTGGTGTTGAAAGCCTCTTCTGAAAATGCAGTGTGGATAGTTAGAGAGAGAGAGAGAGAGAATCAGATATTTTGGTTGTATTGAATTTGTGTATTTTCCATTTCAATTAATCATATTCATATGGAACCAGATACTTTTGTTTGTAATATTTTCTCTACATAAAGGAAAAAAAGATACTTTTTGGTTGTAAAGTTGTGAATGAGGATTTAATTATTTAATTATTCATATTTAGTTAAGAATGTCACGTGTCAAAACATCAAGACAACCACTTAACATTAGTCTATTAATTAATTCTGGCGCGTGTGACTTATGGATGTAACTCTTGTTATTAGTCTACACCAAATCATTTATTTACAAATGTATATTTATATTATACAGTATTTGTGATGAGGATGCATACGTAATAATACTATGAAATGAAATAAAATAATTGGACGACATAAGAAATAAATCAATTTGTAATTTCTGGGATGATTACTTCAAGTCTACAATATGTAAGGATTTCCACTTATGTTCTTTTATGTTAGGGGAAAAAAAAAAGAATAGTTTACAAGGCGACCTGGAAATAATTATTTTTGTCAATTTGATAGATGAATAAGAATAACTGTTTTTTTTAGCAAAACTTGGCTTGCTTATAATTAAAAAAAAATTCTTCCAAAATGTACAAAGAAGTGATGATTTCTCAAGTCATTACTATTTTACGAATTTTAAGTTGTAGTAACTTTCAATACCTATCAATATCTATAACAGAACATCAAGATCAAATCGAAAAGATTATTAGGTTATACTTTAAAAAATAAAAACAAGATTAATTTATTTAAGTGATTGCTACAAATGTGGGTGTTTCAAAATTTTAAATTTAAGATGGTGATTTTATTAACATGCATAACCTTTTTATTTATTTTTTTTTATTTTTTGAAATAAAACATGCAGAATTTTGGAAGGTGGCATTTTTGATAAACTTTATTACTCCCTCCGTCCCATTATTGTTGGCACGTTTCTTTTGGGCACGGGTATTAAGGAGAAGAGTGTTTAAAGGGTAAAAAGATAGAAAGTGGTGGAGCCCACAACTTTTTGTGAGAGAATGATATTTTTCAAAAAGGAAACAGACCAACTTTCGTGGGACGGCCCAAAAAGAAATACAGGCCAACAATAATGGGACTGAGGGAGTACATTATTTTATCTTTTGAGAAATTATGAATATCATGTTATTGATTAGATGATAATAATAATTAAATAACGCATCACTTTTAGAAAGTCAATTTAAAGGTCAGTGCTTTTGCAACTGTATGACAATGATTGGGCCAGCTGCGATCCTGACAAATTTTTTGTTTTATTTTACTAATGCAAATTACCTAATAATAATAATATAATAGGAAATTGATAATGAAATGCAATCAATAAATAATTCAAACTTACCCCACTAAAAAAATCCAAATAAAACAAATTGAAGTGAATATGTTTTGGAAGCAGAACGTGAACTGATCACATGGTGACATGGTGTGATCTAAGTTTATTTAAATTGCGGATAATTCAATCCGACAATGTAACTTTTACACGTTTTTTTTCTTCTTCTTCTTCTTCTTTTTATTTTTTTTTTAACGTGATTTTAGAATCAGTGAATCAAAAATAAAAACTTAACAACTCTTGTAATTAGACGAGAATTGTCTGTCAGCTCACTTAGAACGACGTTGTTTTAAGTTGCACATAATATAATGAAAGTAACACATTTTAATTTTTTTTAATTTTTAATATAACTATTAAAAAAAATAGCAAACTCAATCGACCCCTTCTGCAATTACAGTGCTCATAGAAAATTAAGACGAGTTTAAAATTGATCGTGAGTAGAGAAAGAGAGAGAAGCGCATGAATTGTAAAGTTGATCAGATCGATAATGAAAATTAGAACTGTGAAACTCAAACAAAATTAATTTTTTTAGCGATTGCTACAAATATGGGTGCATTTGAATTATTTATTTAAGATGATTTTATTTAAGATGCTGAATCTTGAAAGGTGGTATCTGTGATAAACTTTATTCCACTAATTAATTTATCTTTTGAGAAACAGTATCAAGATATCGGTTGTGATGATAAATGACGCATCACTTTGGAAAGTCAATTTAAAGGACTGTGCTTTTGCAAGTGTATGACAACGATTGGTAAGAATATTAATAACATAATATCAAATTGACTATGAAATGAAATCAAGAAATAATTCAAAATTACCCCATTAAAATAAATCCAAATAAAACATTTGACGTGAAGATATTTTGGAAGCATAACGTGATCACTAATCACATGGTGTTGAGCTAAGTTTATTTAAGCTAAGGGATAATTCAATCCGACAATGTAACTTTTCTAATTAAACGCGAATTGTCTATCATCTCAAATTCTCACTTAAAAAGACGTCGTTTTTTTTTAATATCTAGAATTATGAAAACTTAAATTGTTATAATTTCAACACGCATTCTGATTATTTTTTTCCCCAATATTCCCAAATTTTCAAATAGATATTGACTATCTGGGGATGTTGAAAAAAAAAATCAGATTCATAAATTGATGTCGAATTTGCAACTGTTTCCAAAAGGTAGTTTTTAATTTTTTTTTTTGGAAACCAATGTTGTTTCATTTGTTCAATTACATTTTCACGTACGACATACATCAAACTATATTGACAGGAAAAATTGAGGATGTTAAAAAAATAAATAAATCTTAAAGTAATATTTTGATTGCATACCGAGTTTCATAAATCTTAAAATATTCAAGTTTCATTTGATTAGTTCTTAAAATCGTAAGAACTGAAAAGAGGAGGAAAAACCAAACACTGGCAAACTTAGTCAATTATTATCACATTGTGGCAATTCTTAATAGGGTTCTCGTCTTCTCGACTATTCCAAATTCCAAATATCAAATGTAACTCAAAATAAATATTAACACATAAATCTCAGGAACTGAGATATATATATATATATATATATATATATTTTTTTTTTTGAAAAACCAAGTAATGTGAAAGCTGCTGTAATAATAATGGACAGGTCCTTTTTGTTAACGAAAAAAGGAAACAAATGTAGTTGACATTCATCAGATAATAGGCTATTTTCATTACATCGGTACATAAATCCAGTGACATTTAAAGGAAAT
Source organism: Agastache rugosa (assembly GCA_031470985.1). Lineage (NCBI taxonomy): Eukaryota > Viridiplantae > Streptophyta > Magnoliopsida > Lamiales > Lamiaceae > Agastache > Agastache rugosa. Next base: position 32,206,497 of record CM062607.1, on the reverse strand, counting down.
CAGAGAAAGTGAACATGTTTTCAAGTTAAACTCATACGATAGAATTGTGAAGTGTTGTAATTGAAACCACAAAGCCCCTCAGATGTCAAGCATCAGTATAGATGCATTGTGCCCGTACCTTGAGTTTCGACTCTGCTAGTCGAGTTAAGTGCAGTCCTTAATCCCCGCTTGCACAACCATTACAGCCACAATGCACGCATTCTATAACCTTCTCCTCGCGCAAATGCTTTGGAACTCGGCAGACACAAGTAGTTTGGAAGTTATGGTCTCGAGGCTGGATGCACCTCAGGCAGCAAAGCCTTTCATAACCAGGCTGCCATCAAAACAACTATCATGAGAACCTCTAGCAACCAAAACAACTAATAGTAGGTAACGGCATCTAGCAATCTTGGTATTTAACATTACGATTTATTCTGGCGCAACAATAACAATAAACAACATATATCTTCTGAAGATAGTTAAGAGCTTCAATTGAAATACACTGTCATGCACATTACTTCCTCAAACAATGGTTTCCAATATCAAAATATTCAGTTGAAACGCCAAAAAAATTTAATGAACGCTAAAAGAAACAAAGAGGATAACTTAGATAATGTTATGAAGCATACCTTTTTCCACTTTGCAATCAAGTTTCGATCTGCATATCCCTGATCCAAGCAGAATTCATATAATTCCTTGGAGATTTCCTTCCTCCTGTGAAAAAGATCAAAGATATATCTACTCTTCTGATGGGCTATCTTGAAAATAGGCCACAAGGCCTCACATTTCCTTTTACCATCATGTGGGTCATTCTCAGCTGCCACCAAAAAACAGAGACACAAAAGTAGAAAATAAGAATATAAAATGAAACAAAAGAAAACTAAAAAAGATATTGACTACTTAACACCAACTCACAAGATTAAGACATGATTAACAAGAATAATGCAAATATATATATATATATATATATATTTTCAATAAAAGTCAAGGAACCTTCTCTCATCTTTGCTTGTAATTCACGTAGAGTAGGTTCAATCAACTCCCACCCCTCCGGGATCTTTACTCGGTTTGTCTTGACCTTTGGCATGGTTCCTGACTGTGGAACAAAACGGGAAATTATGCTTCGGAAATGCGGAACTATATTGACAATTCTAGAGTAATATCTCATCATAAAAATGAACACTACAGAAAGTTTCAGAGTCACACACTTATTTGAATAGATATCAGACTTGATGCTGTTTGCTAATCTAGCAAACAGTTAAAGACCACAACCATATCTTCATGTTGGTAAGTCTAAGATGTTATTTATTAGAAAACATGAGATGTTCTATTTGAGGCTAAGAAATATGGTATTGATTATGGAATGAGATTGGAGTTCTACTATAGTCTGTAGCATGAGCAGCAAACGATTAGTCTCATGACTCAATAAATTGCAAACATAAGATAACTGATATTATGAGGATTACATAGTTGTATGAGCTGGAAGCTTTGAACTCAACAAGGAAAAACTGCACGGTGACTGGAATGATTAACGAAGCTTAAACCTCAGGAAATTCTATATTACATTTATCTCTTATGAACTAAAATGATAGATGTACACCATAGTTATTTAAGGCCTCCAGCACCAAAATGCTAAAGACTCCTAAATCCTAGGCAGAAGGTACGGACATTTGTGTTTCAAACACAAGGTGCAGAAATAAAAGAATGATAATTTTGTTTATAAATCATAAACATGTACCAAGTTCATGTAATATCATAAAAATAAATACTTAATAATCTAAAATACAACCATGGCAAGAAAAAAAAATGAAGGCCTATAGCTAACCTCAATAAAAAAATTCAAGTACCGAATCTTAAACATAATGTTCGTCTAAGCGTCATCAATTTGAGGAAGAACAATTAGTCGAAAATAAACATCATCAAGCTCAAAAATGTCATCTTTTTCATTAATTTAATATACATCAACCCAAAAAGATACATAATTTTAGCATATGAATTTCAGAGAGAAAACTTACATTTGCTTGTCCGCATATATATTTATAAAAAGAAAAGTAAGACTCTGAACAGTTACTCAGCGATGCATAAGAAAAGATAAAGAACGAAGACGAAGAAATAGAGTATGAAGCACATGCATATATAGTGGCTGAATGCGGGTAGCTGGGATTGGGTAAGTGGAAGGCCAATTTTGAGCTATTATTATTTTCCTTTCAGCTCTGAATCTTGCTTTGATTTTGGTATTCCTCAGCTTTCTGTTTTGCCCTAATGTTTAAACATCAGGTTTTATGCATATATATAGAAAAGATAAATTCGCAAAAGTTAAATAAATAAAACAAAATCATGAAGTTTCTTTACCACTGAGTTGAAAGGGTAAAAGAAAAACCCTAGAGAAATCTCATCAAAACACAGACACTCATCTCCACCACAAACAAAAATTGCTGAACATCCAACAAAGAAAACCTAAATCCACGAACTCAAAACCGAAATTCTTCAATAACTCAGGAGGGAGATTACATTACCAACGTATTAGAAACTAATCTGATTACGGCGGAGGCGGAGGCAGAGGCGTCACGGCGGCGGCGGAGGAGCAAAACGATTATGACTTATCGATTCAGTTCCGAGTTCAAAGAGAGAGCAGCTGAAATTTCTGATCCATACATATAATATATATTGGGATTTTTGAATTAAATTGTAAGCGCGTTTTGAGAAGTTGCGCGATCATATTATATTAAAAAATCTATCATAATTATAGATTCCCACGATATTAAAAAATAAAAATAAAAATCCATCACTATATATATATATATAGTGAAATGATGTGCTCTCATCTTCCGTGAGCATTTTTCGTGAAAATCGATCACCGTTCGTTCATATTAACATCATTCTTTTTAAATTTTTTTATTGATTTATATTCTAATACCCTAAAAATTAATATTCGAATCATTAAATATAAAAAAATACATAAAATTAAAGCTCAATTTGTATTATTATTCATTTCTTTGAAGTTAGAGGGAAAATGAACAAATTGAGCTTTGATTTTTATGTATTTTGTATATTTAATGATTCAAATATTACTTTTTAGGGTATTAGAATACAAATCAATAAAAAAATTAAAAAGAATTATGCTAATATGGACGAACGGTGATCGGTGTCCACGAAAGGTGCTCACGGAAGGTGAGCGGCATATCATTCCTCATATATATATATATATATATATATATATATATATATATATATTTATTTATTTATTTATTTTTTGAGAGAATCACTGTATGAATTTAGCATGACATGTTTATCTTAAATTTTGTATTAAGATAAATATAAGGAATAAATAAAACTTAGAATATGAATTAATATTAATAATGCATAAAATATAGAATTAAGATAAATAAGAATAGTGAATGAAGAAAGTGTCACGTGTGTGAACGAATACCTCATTTTAATAAATCTATAAACATTATTAGATGAATTGAGATACATTAATATCTTTAGAAATATATGAATCCTGCTAACTTTTAAGAAGATGATCAGTTGGACTAATAACTCAGCTGACTGTGCGAAAAGTGGTGGCTTGAAAACTTACTCTTTTGTTACTTAGAAAAATTTAACTTAAAACTTTAGGTTTCAGTTTTCACTTAATCAAATTGCATGCACTTTGTTAAAATCCAGCTAGCTGGGTCAAGCAGCCAAAATATAAAAACTTAAACAAATGTCGTGCTGGGTGAATTGGTTAGTTTTACAGATAAACACATATAAATCAAAGCGGTAAAGAACACCAAGAAATAATGTGGTTCAGAGAAAAACTCATACATCCACGAACCAGATAAATTGGTGAATCCCTCAACCTTGGATTCACTGGCTTTACGAGCAGCCAGTCAACTTGCAGCTCGGTTCTTTTAAGCTGGTTGTAATTTACTCGTACTACAACACACGAGACCTCTCAGATTATGCGTTCTGAGAAAATGTACAAACTGTTTTCCCGCACAGTGAGCGTACTACTTCAACCTAACTTTTCCTAACCTGGAAAGAGGGGTTTTGAGTAGGTGGGATTTTCCAACTATGTGAACAAACTTTTACAATGATGAACACAGTTCTGAATTGTTTGTTCACTTCTGGGCTTTGGATATAGGATATGAATATGCCTAGTTTACAGAAGAAAACTCAACAGCCTAACGAAAACGTTGAAGATTCTGGAGATTTTTCGAGTGTTCTTAAGAGAGATTTTGCAGTTTGTTAATGAGAGTAGGGCTTTTGATTTTCAGAGAGTTTTCTTTTTTATTTTTGTGGATGAATGCTTGGATTTATAGGTGGAGATTCGAACCATCCGCTTAAATCTCATCTAATTTATGACTTCACGTTGCTTTCGTCTGTACTTCTTCATCCGTTTTTTCCTCATATGTCAGATCCTAGGTTTACTTTCTAGGATTGCTGAGCTGTCGAAACCTCATTGGTCGAGATTAATTTTATCCTCTGACATTGAGATCTTGTCTTGGAGCTGACTTCGACTTTGAGTTTATTCTTAAGCTTTGGCTTAATCTTATTATGCTGGAAGCTTTGTTAGATGAGCTCCGCTTGATCCGCTCTTCTTGAATCAGCTCTACTTGATTTGTTTTGCTTGATCTGCTCTTGCTCAACTGACCTCTCAGCCGGATACTCTGGTTGTCTTTAGCTGCTATACTTGTATACTTAGAAAATCTTAATAGCTCAAAATATGTGAGCTTAAACAACTTGATTTATACATTCATCTACTCGGTTAGAATCAGTTGGATTTTGATGTCAAATCAAAACACTTAGAATTTTTCCAACATCTGACGTGTCACCCATGCCAAATATGATTGACTGGTGACAAGTAAACTTAGTAAAACTTATTATAAAAAGTAAAAACTCATTCGTGTGTTTTACTTGCGATATACGCGATTCATTTGTATCCAACAAATTCTCATTTCACATCCTCTCTCTGTCGCATTCTCTCTCCTCTAACTTACCATCTCACTTTGTTTCACGCGTACAGATTTCAATTAGTCTGACGTGTCACCTACGCGAAATATGATTGGCTGGTGGCACGTAAACTTAGCAAAACTCATTATAACAACTCATTCATGTGTTTTACTTGCGATATACGAGATTCATTTTAATTTGTATCCAGCAAATTCTCACTTTACATTCTCTTTGTCGCATTCTCTCTTCCCTAACTTACCATCTCACTCTCTCTCATTATGGACGGTATCCAACAACTAAAATTGTTGAAAAAAGAGATTCAAAGCCTGGAGATGCGGATCAACATGCGAAAGAAGAAAAATGAAGAAGTCGAGAAAAAAGTGAAGGCGCTTGATGATGAAATGGAGACGAAAGAAATGAGGCGCAAGCTTAAAAACAGTACTGAAAAATTGCCTCGATTGGAGAAGGCCAGGAAAGTCTTGCACGGAAAGGAGAATAAACTCGTCGTTGAACTTGGCACGACTCTGAATATATTCATTGGCACAATTGCAAAGGTCGATGATGTGGTTTGGTCAAAGGAGAACCTCAACATTTCAGGAAAAGTGGTGATAAATGATACGATCCTCGCCAATCGGCGAATAATTAACAAGAAAAGTAGTCCAGAATCGATGAACACAACGACCGATGGATTGCTAACACCCTTGATACGGACCGCAGAGAACCGTAGGCAAGATTTAACCCCTACGATCCAAAGAGCAAGTCGTTCAACAACAATAGCCTATGGTAGGAGACGCTAAAAACGGGGATGATTTACCTTTTGATAAGTCAGGTTGAATTATCGGCGAACCGATTAATTCGAAAGATAACTCAAGAGAGATAAAACTCACAAAATATAATTATAACATGTTAAATAAAAAAGTTGAAGAATAATTAAGTAAAAAAAGTAGACTATAAAATTAGGAAAATGAGAAGAGAAAGTAATGTAGTGATAAAATTAAAAATTGATGCTAACATTAAGATCAAAATTGGTATTGCTTACATTTGAACTGTCAAAATATATTAATTGGATAATATAAATTATATATACATCGTTACTCTAAAAAGTATGTTGACGATATACTCGGGACCTCAATTATTCTAAAAAGCCCGTGGCAATCTCGTAAATTGCTTCACGAGCATGTCGACAATGATTTTCAGCATATATGCATAATATTCAATGCACGTCAAAAATAGCGGCTACGAGTTCCCATGATATAAAAAAAAAAAAAAGTGAGGGAACCAATTTAATACTTGACATTCCATCAAGAGAGGAGGTCAATGGCTATGCTACAACACACAAGTTGAAATACTTAGGGTGTATCATAGTGAATTGATACATGGTTGTAAATTCATTTTGATAATTCTATAATATATTTTTTAACATTAAATTTAAAGGATTCGAATTAGAGAACTTTTGAATTATTATATATTAGTACGTCGACCCAAGCGATGCTCGGATATGTAATGTATAAGATTCGATAATTCTAATCCTGCAAATATATGCAATGGTAACTATAATTATCATTATTTAGATGTTTTATAGATAGTAAAAAAAATATCAAGTAAAATTATATTTAGCATTCAGAATATAATATTATATGTTGTATTTATATTTGAGGAGTTGTAGGAGAATAGCACTTTTGAAACAAAAAATACTAATTATAGCACTCCTTTTAAAACTATGAAAAATAACACTTTTTTGACTTTTTTGCCCCAATTCTTTTATTTAATGACATCCATATTCCATCGTTTTCACATTTTCAAAAATGTGAATTCAAACTCCTTCATGTTATGACCTCATGTAATGTGTTTAGTTAAAATTTATGATCGATATGTATAAATTAGTCTTTCATGTTTTTGATGAAAAAAATCAACCAACAATATAGTTATGTAGTATAATGTATATATATTTTTTTAATTTTTATTTTGAGTGAAATTAATTTTGGATTAAAATGATAAATTTTATAGGCATACATATCTAATTTTTAACTTTATATTGTTGTTACGTAAAAATTAATTAATTTTTAATTTCTTAAATTGTTTCAAGAATATGTATCCATTTTTTCCCCATAAATATTGATTTTCAAAAAAAACATTTTCTTAAAAAAAAGTACCTTTATGAATTACCATCAGTGTTTTTAACTTTATGAATTATTATATTTTATAAATTTTTTTTATATAAGATAGAGAATCCTTTTTTTGTATCTTAAAAGTCTTCAAAATTGTGATAAAATTAGTCTATAGTACAATTCTTAAAAAAATTGATTACTAGTATTTATTTTAAATCTTTAATTTCTAGAGTTAATCATGTTGACTAGCAAATTAAGTTAGTGGAAATTAATAGTTGGCCACCAACTTTATTCTAATAAATTGTGGCTAACTTTGGGCTGAAGTGACTTAAATGCCCTCCACATCACTCTACAACTACTTTCACTTTCTCTCTCCTCCGTATTCTCTTTTTCACCCACTCCACTCTCACTTTCTCTCTCCTCTCATGTCTCTTTCTCCCTGTACTCTCTTCCTCCACCGCCACTCCCTCCCGTCTGCCGCCGCCGCCGCGTCTTCTTCCTTGATCGTCTTTTCGATTTGATTTATTTGTACACTTTTTCGAACAGTTTATTATTTCTCTTATAGTCTTTTTCAGGTCATCTTCTCCGGCGTAGCTTTCATCTCCATAGTGATTTATTTGAGGTATTTTTACTGTATTAGTTTTAATTGAGTTTTCTAGATCTAGTCTGTCATGTTTTAGATCTAGTCTGTCATGTTCTTGTCATATTTTTCAGATCTTATTGTCCTCTTCGTGCATATGTGTTCTTCCTGCATTTTTCACGTCACTGCGCGTCGCGACTTGGCACACCTGGTACGAATACAACATATTCGTACTAGGTGTGCCAAGGCATACCACGCATAGACTTGGAACACTTGGTAAGAATACACACCATTCGTACCAGGTGTGCCAAGTCTATGCGCGGTATGCCTTGGCACACCAGGTACGAATGCAACGTATTCGTACCAGTTGTGCCAAGGCATACCGCGCCTAGACTTGGCACACCTGGTACGGATATAGACCATTCGTACCAGGTGTGCTAAGTCTAAGCGCGGTATGCCTTGTCACACCTGGTACGAATACGTTGCATTCGTACCAGGTGTGCCAAGGCATACCAGGATGCGGTTGACCAAAGACGAACACCATCCAGGACATTAGATCTGGAATGTGACGCCATGAATTCCGGAGAGAAAGCTGTGAAATAAGGCAATGGGATCTGGAAGAATCTGGTGCGGCGGCATATCTAGAAGAATCTGGTGCGACGACAGATCTGGAATATGGCCGGCAGAATGTGAAAGTTCAAGGCGGCGCGGCGGACTGGACTGGAAGTACGAAGGCGGTGCGGCGGAAGGGATGGAAGTACGACGATGCGGCGGCGAAATGAAAGTACGACGGCGGCGACGGCAAAATGAAAGTACGACGGCGGCGACGTTAGAAATGGAGAATAATAGGATTTTTAGAGAGAGAATATTTTGCAGAAACAGAGAATTTGAAATTTGAAAACTGAAAAATGAAATGGGTGGATGGATGGTTAATAGTGGTTCCAAGGGCAAATTGGTCCAAATTTATAAAAGTTGGCCAGAATTTTTACAAATAAAGTTTGTGGCCAACTATTAATTTCCACTATCTAGTTATCCCAAATTTTGCCTATGTGCGTTCTATGCATAATATTTATAGTTTCTCATAAAAGGAATGAAGTGAGTAACAAAGTATTTGAGTACTGCTGAAGGGCATCCGCAGCCTAATTTTCTCCTCAAAATTGGTCGGAGCTGATCGACGGATTTGGTGGAGGGAGCTTAAATCCAGATTAGTCAGAGGGCTGTTTCAGAATCGAGCCTTTTTTGTAATGAAAAAACGGCGGCAAAACGCAAAGGTGATTTTTTTTTTTTTTTATATACTGTATTTATTATCATTCAAGTTCCAATTTCACAGAATTTACTTTCTTTCTTATACTGATATTGATCTGCTTCTCTCTTTAAATATTTCTCTGTTTTGTTCTACTCATTTATATAATAAATAAAGTCTCCCGCTTTATTTAAAAAAGGTTAAATACAGAGAGATGAGTTCTTGCTCTGGATCGTCAATTGAAGCTTTTTATTTTTATTATAAACATATTTATAGAGTTTTTGGCATAATTTGAATTAAATTATTTAGTGTTTCTTTACTGAGTGATATCTCTGTTAAACGGTTTCAAAAATATATGTTCAAAACAGGACTGGAAGGTCATTCCAAACTGTTTATTAGGTTATTTTGAATGTTTGTTCTGATAATGGTGCATTTGCATTTTGAGTTGCAGTGTAGCAACGATGACAGTTCGGTTGATCGAATTAGCATGCTTCCTGATGAATTATTGGGCTTCATACTATCCCACATCCCACTTAAGGAACAGATTGCAACTAGCATACTTTCTCGTCGATGGAGATACTTGTGGACCTTTACAACTAGGCTAGATTTTGATGATATAGACTCGTTAGTGAGTATAGACTTATTATTCGTGTGGAATAGGGTAATAAAACAAAATGAGAAGGTGAAGTTGGATTATGTGAGTCGGGTCAATCATGTCCTAGCATCACGTAAGGGATTAACCATCGAGGATTTTAAAGTGTACTTCGATTTAGGCAAAGAATATAAAGGATATATTAATGCGTGGCTTAGATATGCTCTAGCATGTAAGGTTCAAAAGCTTGAGTTAAACTTGAACGCGACACTTATGAATCCCGACTACAATCGTTATGTCTTCCCACACAGGTTTTTTTCACATATATACAAGAAAGTTGGTTCTAACCCAGTCCATTTTAAGCAGTTAAAAAGAATATCACTGACTTATGTGGGTGTGAATCGTAAAGCCCTCGATTTCTTCTTACATAACTGTCCTCTCCTTGAAGACTTGTCTGTTTCCAGATCATCAGAGCTGTTGAGTCTAAGGGTTACCGGGCCATTTCCTTCACTACAATGCTTGGAAATAAGCGATTGCCATAACCTCCATTCACTTGAGATTTGTGATGTAAATCTTGTTTGTTTCAAGTATAGCGGGAGGCAGATATATTTTGTTCTCCGAAACCTTCCAATGCTTACTCACATATCTGTCTCAACGTCGATGTTTGAGTACATGAAAGTCCACATAGCGCAGTTTTCAAGCATCCTTCAGCAGTTAGAGATATTTAAAGTTAATCTGGGGGTAAAATCCTATGCCTATAGCTGTGTTGTTTTACACTGATAGTTTATATGGTAGCATTTCTTGATCCCTTTTGTTTTTGTTTTTCTGGACAGTTTTCTAAGTCTAAGACGTTTCTTTTACCTGTGGAAATGAGTAATCTCAAGCAATTGGAGGTGGGTGGTGTCGTCGTGTAAAATAAAACATGATGAATCTTTTCTTTGGCTTACTGACTCAATACATTCAGCACCTCGCCTGCAAAAATTTGTGATTGAGGTAATTGTTGTTGTCATTTATTTACTGCGCGGTAATGTTTTAGAAATCTTTTAGTGCCTCTCTATAACATGCATGATATTTTAAGCATTGGATGTTGATAGTGTGATAGAGATAGTTTTCCTGAAGTCTAACATTTTAATTGTTAAATTTGATATTGTTATTTTAGTGCCACTATGCATGCTCTAAAAAAATAATTTAGGCTATACTAATTCCCAGTTGTAAACAAAATTAAACAACCTGTTCTAGTGCCAATTCCCTGTTACCTTTTTCCATTAAATGACAGTGTTTTAAATTGCATTGAAGATTTTTACGCTTGTGCAATATAAAATCAATATCAAATGCACGAACACTCTGGCGCTTGTCATTACAATTTTTTTTAAAAATTTAGTTGATTAAGTACTCCTTCCGTTCCCCAAAAGTGTGGTGCATATTTGATTATATGTGAGATATAAAATATTAGTTGAACCACACTAACCTGGGACGGAGGTTAAATTAAATCCAATTAGGGTTTAGAAATTTCAATTAGGGTTTATTAACCTAAATAAATATTAAAAAGATATTCTTGACAATCTATCAAATAGTCCTTCACTATTAAATGTATTGAGCTGTTAACATTATGCCACCTTTTAACTTTTGATTCTTGATATACAAATAGTCTCCAATATTTTGATCGTTTTTTTTTTTCTTTTTTACGAGATTAAGCTCATGTGCATTTTTAATGCAGTTGTAGCGTTCCAATCTAAGATTCCTAAAGAGGGAATTACAAAGGATGAAGGTAGAGAAATCATATCCTCAATTGAAGGAAGTTGAGTTTGTGGGTTTCTGTGGTGTGCCAAGTGATTTAGAATTTGTTTTCCATTTTGTGGACAACCTATATACTTGCACTGGAGAAAATTCTAATCAATACAAAGAAAACCTACGGGACTCTTTGCTGCCGTAAGTTTTACAATAATCATAAAGACATCTGTAAGGATGTGCGCGATCAACTGGAAAAGCAGTATTGGTGCCGTAAGTTTTTCAATAATCATAAAGACATTTGTAAGGATGCGCGCTATCAACTGGAAAAGCAGCTTGCACTGGAAAAGCCTTGGATAAAAGTGGAGTTCCCAATTACACCAAGTTGATGTTTTAACATACTCTATTCTTTTGTTCCAGTAATTTTGATTCAATTAGAATGACTTGTTGAATTTTTTTTTATTTTTTTTTGTCATTTTCTGTGTTGGGGCTGTATAATATACTCTCTCCGTCCTCCAAAAGTATGGTTCATATTTGATTATATGTGAGGTATAAAATATTAGTTAAACCACACTAACCTGAGAGGGAGGGAGTACCATGTTACATTCCATTTTTCGTATTTGTAATAGAACTGCTTCACCAATTTATTTTACACTTTGTCATATTAATACTAGAATAGCATGATACATTGAACTGCAAAATTTGGATCATATTGTTACTAACAAACTCATAAAACACAATGTGACAGCGTTAATTGAAAAACAGATCGAGGAGATAAAAAAATAAAAGAAAAATTCCAACTAATCAACAAGTTAAAAAGAATAAAATACTCTCTCCAAAAAAAAGTAGAAAATGAAGAGAATACTCTAGGGGAAAATTAACTGAGAAATCTATAAGCTGTGTATAAATTAAACAATCCTCATGTTCACCTATGTTACAACACAGTTTAAATTTGTATGTATTATACAAAGATTTAGGGTCAAGCATAGTAAATTCATTTTGATAATTCTATAATCTTTCCTTTACCACTCTTGTCACAAGCCTCTGGCTGTTTCAAAACAGCAGCAAGGTTTCCTTGTGCACCGGAGTCCGACAACCCTTCACGCCGTGCACCTCTAAAGCGCTCTTTTGAAGCTTACATCTTGCAATCTTCACGCTACTCAGATAGCATCTGTCATCAAACTGAAGCAGATATCCACGCAGACATAAGTCGAAAAATGCAGTCCTCGTATCTAAGGAACCAAAAATGACAACCGGGAAAGGAGAACACAAAGCAGCCAGTAATAATCATGTTATTTGACCAACAACTCGTGTCACCAGACATGCCAGTAGTCGTCCCATCCACTAACTCACTGAGTGATTAGTGACTTACTGGAGGACGACTAGGAATGGAGAAAAGGGATAGTTCAATAATTTAATATATTTAGGTTTTATTTTTATTTTTTTTGAAAAAATATATTTAGGTTTTATTTCTTTCATATAAGATGGGGATCATTTTGTATATAAGTCTTCCAAAATAATGATAAAAGTAGTCATGTGGTACAATTCTTACAAAAAATTTTTTTTGTCTATTATCTATATATTAACCTTTTCACATGCAACACACATACATTTTGCTTGTTTCTCGTGAAAGGAAGGAAATCAGTAACAGGAATCAAACTTACACTTGGCAGGTCAAAATCGCCCTCCTTAGCATCACATATATCAATTGAGATTTTTCGAAGCATTGGCAACTGCATGCATCAGAAAAGCAAAATAAATCGAACATATTAGCTGTCGAGTACTGCTCAAGCTCAATTTCATGATGCAGCAATAAAGATTACCCTGGATGCAGCATAAATAATGAAGTCTCTGGAAATTCCAGTCCCCTGCCAAAGCACAAAGCCACTATTTGAGAGAGACTGGAAATTTAGGCCATTTTGGATTTCAGGCATAATATGATCTTATATTATGGATAGCATGCATAATGGTATTATAAGAAAAAATGGACTGCACGATAAGTGAACAGTGCTTTGTACTATATAGTGTCTTGCGCCTTGGGTAGGAATCAAGTGATACAAACATTAGAATGAGGCCGGTTACAGATTTTCATATGGCACTCGCATTGTGGAATAGAACAGACTGTCGTATAATTTGCATAAATCTGTCATCTTATTGCAAGAAAAGGGTAAGACACTGACAGTGTAACATATTGTAAGATCTTCAAGGGCATGGCAGTCCAAAAGAGATGCCACGCCATCACCAGTCATTTCTCCACATTCCTGTAAACCAAATGGCAATGTGCTGAGAATGTCATATTTCAGAGCCACATATATCAAGATGGTTTCTGCAATTGTCAGCCCCAATCAATCTCAATATTTGAAAATTATATTTAACTATGAATTATCTGGTTTCATCTTCCTTTCAGATTTAATTACTGCATAATGCATTTTTCAGATAAAAGCTCCTAGAAAAGAGACCATTTTCAAAGTGACTTTAAAGTGAGGGTCTGAATTATGGTTCTTTTCCTGAGCTGCAAACGAGCCCAACATCAATTTTAGGATAAGGCAGAGATTCAGGTTTGGTTCCTGGTTATAAGTCAATCATGGAGACCTAGTACCATTTTTCTACCTATCTAAACATTAGTTTCGTTCTCACTTCAAAGATTTGCTCATATGGTGCCAAAATAAAGATTTGCCATTTCTAGAAACAAGAAAATTTTAGAGAGAAAAAGACAGCAACTGACCTCAAGATGGAGAGATGTCAATCCTGGCCAGCCATTTGAAATTATTGCTTGTGCTTCTACGAATAAATAAATACAATACAACACAGAAATCAAATAAAAATCTTTCATTATCTTTGTGCATTGGAATTAGATACTATAAAACATGGAAAGAGGAAAGAGGCACCGGTTACAGACAGCATGTCGGAAAAACTGTGGAAGTTAAAAAGTCACAAATGTTTTGGCTAGGGAAACTTATTCTGAATATTTCATAGACAAGATGCTTACCAAAATCAAGCAGCGGACATCCTACTAATGAAAATTTGACCAAATAAGAACAATTCTCAGCCAGGATAGCTAGTTCTTCATTAGTCATCCAGGGTGTAACTCTTTCAAGTTTCAAGTTCCTCAAATTTGGTATTCTGGTCTTAAAGCTTAATGAGGATATGCCACCAAAGCAATATGAGAGAGATAGGAATTGCAAATGCTGCAAGTCTTTTAATACGTTGATTATAGCAGAATCAGATATCACCTGTGAAAATATGCATATTACATCACCGCACTGACGGGAAAGCAACAGTTGCAACTTGCAACAATGAATGTAAACAATTATACGAGAGTACCTAACATATCAAGTATTATAAATAAGTCAATATATACATACATATTTCCTAATAACAACATATCCAAATATTTCAACAAAAAGAGCAGCAAAAAGTTATCCTAAAGATTTTAATCGGGATAGTGATCCTTAAAGACAAAACACCAATAACATCAATAATAATACTAGTAAAATAATCACAATAAGAATGACTTAAGACACTGGAGATTTGACGCATCTGGCAACCGTACACCAAAAAAATTGTTCCTTCTCATGTAGATTGTGAAGTGTCCATGCTTTAGTCAGAAAAGAGTAAGAACACAAAAAATTTAAGCACATTTATTTAAACTACTATTATTGAATTATGAAAAGAGAGCAACAAAATTTATTATTGGATTATGAAATTAACAAAATGAAAATATCGTTGTAAACCTATGGTACCTGAAAATAAAGAATCAACATCTCCAGCATCGGGAGAAAGGGGGTAACAGCTCTAAGCCATCAGGGGCTAAGGATCCACCTAAACCAACAACCAAGGTTCTCAATGTATTAATTGCTGGTTTAAGTGCTCGAAGGGAGAAATATGAAAATCCCCATCCAAGTTCAAGCTCCTCCAGCTTGCAGCATTTGCCTAGCTCCGTGTAAAATTCTTCTGGTGTGTGTGTTAGCATACACATTGTTCTTACTTTTGTTTCACTTTCCTGTTGCAGGATACTCTTACAGCCTCTTGTTCTTAAAGACTTTAGATCGGGATTTCTACTTATAACACGAAATAAAGCGGCACAGGAAACCTGAATTTCATAAGCATAACATTTTGGATTAGAGAGACATGTACACAAAATAAGTCAGAGACCAAATGAAGGCATGTTGACAAATAAACTCTACTGGAGAAAACAACAATAACTAAATAAACAAATAAAAACTATATCTCTTTGGATATAGACTAAGGTGTTTTAAGACTATATCCACCCCTTGAAATCATAAGAATTATTGTGCAAACATTTAAAATTCATTTTTAGTTAATAAAAAAAAACTCTACCATCAAATCTACTCGAGAAAGTTCAAGAAGATCCTTAAATAATTCATTTTGGCTTCTATAAAACTTCTGGTAATGGAACCTAAATGTTATTTCATTTTTTTTTCAGGTCCAGATTTATCCAGATCATTTGACATGTACTGTAAGCAAACACAGTGATCTCAACAAAGAATATCTTGCATTAGAATTTATCGACATTCCTTAAAATTATCAGAAACACACCTTGGTATCAGAAACATCAAGCATCTCCAAGGAGGCTCCTGAAAATGTATAAAGAGAATCATCAAGAAGTTGAGTTTCTCTAAGACACAGGCTCCTCAAATTATCTGATTTGGACAGAAGCTCGGACAGAATGTTTCCAGCTATACCTGGACAGAGAGAAAAATGATTAACATTCAGATAGAATACATGTCTACACATGGATAATAATTGACATACATATCTAGTTATTTAAGCAGGAAATCAATCATATGTCAAAGTGGCGCTCAGTCACCAAGATCTATGTGATGCTATGAAACATGTGTGAACGATCTAGCATATAACTAATTTACTAAACATGGATAGAGACCAATATGCATATGAAGTTAGATTTCTTGTCATATAATGAGCCATATATATATGCAGGAAGCCATAACATCAAAGTGGCGCCAAGATTTATAAAATGGTACGAAATTTTTTTTCAAGAAATGGCAAGCAATCTCCAGTATCAGGAGAATTATTTTTCAAGCAATCGTAGAAAAATTCATCAGATAGACAATTCATTAGGCCAGTGGGGCAAGTGAGACACGAAGTTTACAGAATTATTCTGCTAAATATAGTTAAGAAGTTGGAGGAAACAAGTATACCACGGCAGCGACCGATGTGCAAAGTATGAAGTTTGTGTGCCATCAATTGAGAGTGTCTTTCACTTTCTTGTGTCTTGCTTGAATTACCCGAGCAAAGTGCCAGAGCAGAATGGTTTCCGAAAGAAGTATCACATGCTAAAATTGAATCTAGCTCTTTGCATTTAAGAATCATTGCTGATATTCCATGGTCCGTAACCAATGTACACCCTTTCATGTTGACATAACTCATGGAATGACATACTTCTGAGATGCGGAGTAGTTCAGAATCTGTAATGCATTGAAGTTTTAATTAAAGACAACAAAAGCTATTTATATGACACAAAAGTACTAGTCAAGCAACAAATAAAGTAATGAGGTCGCAAGACAAATGTACAACACAAAAATGTCATTCCTACAGCACTTGGGAAGGAAGAAAATGGATATTGAGAAACTACTTGCAGATACAAGGCTGGTAGCTTGAGCAACCCTCGCCTCAATTTTCAACAGAATTGGACCTGACATACATATCAAGAAAGCCAAGCTCGTGGCTACCAGCCTACAAAACATGATGCAAGACTGACTTGTATGGGAACCATAGATTGTCAATTAGCCTAATTCTCCAACTCAATGGAGCTTTTCGTAAATATAAATAGATAGAATTGCTAAGAACAGACCATACACCAATCCAGAGCCACAAAAGTCTAGTGATAGTTAACCTTAACCCTACCTTACCTCCATTAGGCAGACAACCATTGTATGATTAAATTTTAATTAATTCTCCTACTTTATAAATTATTTACAATTTTTTTAGTGATGAGTAGAAGAGCAAGGGGAGAAAGAGATCCTACCACTTATGTCAGTTCGACCCTCCAATGTGAGTTTTCTGATATTTGATAGTAAGGGCTGGGATATACTAGATAATGAAGCAGTGGAATAGCGATTATATACATCATAAGATGTTGTTGGTTTCTCTGTTGTCAGAACCGACGAGGACGCCATAACAGATACTTGTGCAGGTACAACAGGTTCAACATCCAAAGTCAGGTCAATACTGGTCAGTAGAGGGAACTTTTGCACCAACTGACACAACTTTCTAGAATTAAAGTTCAACAAATATGCAATGATCTTAATAATGGAAATGACTTCCATAAAAACTCTATTGCAAACTCCAGCGAAAATGATGGGCAATTTGAAATATCCAACTCTTGCACTCCTTCAAAAGTCATGACATGTCCCAGCTCCAGCAAGGTCTTCAAACCATCCCTACCACTCTTTACATGATT
Organism: Agastache rugosa; assembly: GCA_031470985.1. Classification (NCBI taxonomy): domain Eukaryota; kingdom Viridiplantae; phylum Streptophyta; class Magnoliopsida; order Lamiales; family Lamiaceae; genus Agastache; species Agastache rugosa. The sequence goes on along the minus strand of CM062607.1, from coordinate 32,188,887 downwards.
AATGAAAGACCTCTTAATGATCGTTTTCAACGTTGGATCTGCATTTGACGATGGAAGCATGGATAGAAGAAATAGTCCTGTTGTAATCTGTGGGCAACCAGAAATATCCACTTTCTGTGCAATTGCATGAGAAAAGTAAGTATTTAACTAAAGCCAGCTGACTATGCATAAGACATTCATAGGTTTCAGGATGGCGGGCAACTTCTAGGCTCTAGCATAGCTGTGAAGAGGACACGTGCAAAGGTTTCAGAATTCCCAAGAAGTTAATAGCCTAAACAAAAATCAAAATTTACCTAAACATATTTTATAACATAGGCAGGTTCATCTCGAAGGGAAAAAAAACTTGTCAGGTGCAAGTTTGAGTACATGGTATAGCAAATCAAAGTTTCTCATAGGGTGAGCAGAAGCTCGTAAACTGGACCAGAGAAGCCAGGTGAAATTTCTTTCATCGCCTTATCTTTGTGTCAGGTGACTCAGGTCGGCCTACCGGCTGTGTCACGTTAAGATCTAGTACATGTGAAGTGCCCCTAAATAGATTCTTATCTATTGACTAGTTTGATATGAACCAATACTAAATGAAGATCAATTAAGGAAGAAAGTTGGAAGAGATACTAACATGGTCAAATTGCGGATACAGGTAATATACATATACTAAATACCTGTGTATATTTTGTTAACCGGACTTTAATGCGACCCAAGTCATTCTCTCTAAAGATTTCTGTCAAGGCTGTAGGATGATGTCTCTGTAGACTAAGAATCACACCAGTTGCTTTATCAGCAAACTTTGCAAAGAAATGGCACCTTTGTTTTCCTTGAAAAAAAAAAGAAGAAGAAGAAGAAGAAGAGAAAAATAGCAACATGTTTATCAATATATACAGACATTCAGGCAAGAGAAATAGCTTTCTATACAAGGATCGCATACCAGCAGCAAACCACAAAGGCAGGAGGCTTATCCGTATCTGTTCGACACAAGTAAAATTAGTAATAGATGTCATAACTAATGTTCATTTTTTATCAATCAAAGAGATGGAAATTTCTAGACCCCCATTGACCAGGTTGCATGGAGTTTTATTACTCCATTGTTGTTACAACATCATGATGCAAAAATATATAGAGAGTATATTGAGAAAACCTTAATCATTTAAAGTTCTATAGACCTTAATCATGATCCAAATTCCCTTTTACACTATATAGTGAGCCAACTCCTAAACATCATAATCTGTCTTCATATAACTAACTGACTGGAGCATGATAATCTTAAGGCATTTTAACACTTATTAATATGAATAAGCCCCATCACACAGTTATCCTTCTGATTTATTAATTTATTAGGTGGCTTGCAATATGGATCTTTCACTTCATACCTGGCGGCATAAGTCATTGCTACTCCAGTCCTCTGAATCATTGGTGTTTGCGTTTAGCCAAACTAGAATTCCATCAAAGAGATGCTTCTCACTGTGACAAATCAAGAATATCATTTAAGTCAATTTTCATGAAAACTTTAAATGAGAAAAGCCATTTATGTCCACAGTGAAGTCAGGATGCTGGATAAAGGAGTACAGTTGTTTGAATGGGACATTGGTGTAACAGTCTAATGACAATGCCCACATCTGCAAAAGTAAAGCAACGTGTATTAGGTTTGAGTGAGTTAAAAGAGAGAATCAAAATCGCTTTATTTCATTATACCAAAAGAACAAAAAACAACATTTTACAGCCTCTTATTATGCAATGCCCAATGGTTAATTAATTGGAGAGAGGTAATGAAGAATGGAATATCTGAATCTATAACCCTTGCCTATTGACTTTACTATAAAATCTTACAGCTATGAGAGAGGGACAAGAACTGATATTCAGTTAATGAATGATGACAGTGACCATAATGTTGGGACAGAAACAACGGTTTTCCCGATACAAGGGCAACACAACAAAACAAGGACAAGAATAATACCACAAAATCCAAAGTACTTACGAAGTTTCTAGCCAGATAGCTTGTACAGAGCTGCAGGATGAAATCATTTGCTGCAACATATTCCACTTCCATCTATAAGAGTGAGTTCAATAATATCAATGACTTAATGAAAACTAAGCTTTACTTCTTATATAGACATTTGTCGTGGACCTTGTGAACCAAATGGAAGGCCTTACCATGCTCAAAACCATACTTCCAGATACGAATCAAGTCCTCTAATAATAGTTGTGGTGATTGACACCCACTGTATGAAGTCACTTCGGACAACCAAACTCCACACTTGACTAGAAGTTCATCCACCCCAAAAAACAAAGCTGCCTGAGTACAAATTAATATACAGTTTCAAAAAAATAGAGGGAAAACTCTCAGCCTTGACAGAATGAACAAGAATAGATTGAATCATCACTTAGAGGCACCATAAATGAACTCCTTAGTGTAAAAATGGAAGAAACCATAACTATTGATAGCTAAGCCCCAAAAACTACAAGAAACAATGAATTATTGGACTCAACGCTTTCAAGGCTGCATTTTATTACGAGTCTTTCACCAGAAGAATTTTACACCTCAGTACAATGGATTAATATCTAATTGAACAGAATGGCCCTCTCCTTTGTTGCTCGATGCTCTATTAGCAATGCTTGATCAAGTGCTCCATTAATTTAGGCTTGATGCAAGTTCAGCATTTCTCTTGAGACTAGTTATAGGCCCTCGATTAATAACTAACGAAACACTTTAATCAAACATACAAAGGAATAAAACCGCCCTTAATTACTAACTAAAGAAACACTTCACCCAAACATACAAAGGAATAAAACCATACCTCATTCAAGCGAACAACATTATCGGAGGAAATCTCAACTTCGCATCCATAAACAATCCTTAAAACACTCACAAATGATTCCACATTCCATTTTATTGATACTGAATCGAGCCAAGATTCACTGAAACAATTAAAGGAAAACAACATCAATAAATAATAACTGCACAAAAAGATTCTTCATACTGCAAGTAGCGGGAATAGGGTTTGACGATGATGATGAGAAATGTTAACACAAATAAAATAAACTATTCACCTAAAGCTTCCACCTAGGAGTCCACGAAAATAGGAGGACTCTTCGATGAGCCTGTGTACATGAACATCAATTCAGACTAAAAATTGAAATTTGAAAATTAAGCAATAGATTGGTTGATTGAGAATTTGAGCTAATTTTATTTGCCTGTTGGGATTGACTACGATTCTGAGGAGTTTGTGAGAGAGAATTGAAGGCAAATCCCATATACTGATCTCGGCCGTTGAAATTGTGAGTTGATCGGAATCATCGAGTGTTTCATCTTCGCTGCATATCAAAGTTACTAGATTGTTCGAATCCGCCATAACTGCATTCAGAGAAGGAAGCTTTTAGTCTGGTATAAATGGAAGTGAGGGAAAGAAGCAAAATTAAAATGGAAAATTTCACATTTCCACCTGCATTAAAATCCATGTACATTAAAAAAGAATCCCACCACACATTTCCGCTATAAAAATTAGACGCGATTTTAATTGCGAAAATTTGATTATTCGGTGACTTGATATGTCACTAGCAGGGCCACGTACCCATGAGGTAATACAGGCGGTGGCCACAGATCTCTATAGTAATTGAGGGTCGAATATATAATCAGTATATTTATTAATATATTTATACATATATTATTTTTAAAATTATTCATTGAATATGTTTGCAGTTTAATGATAAACGACGGGGGCGATCAGTGCATGAGGCAACTAAGCCAGCCGCCTCAGGCCCCCGAAAATCGAGGGTCCCAATTATATATGTATGTCTTTAAGGGCTCGTTTGCTACGAAGTATGGGATAAGGCTTGATATGATTGGCTGGGATATCTTAATACATATAAAGAATTAATATTGTGTTTGGTATGATGTATTAAATTCTCTGCAAAACATATTAATTATGGTAAAAGGGTGAAATTATAGTAATTTATTCTTATATTTAGTTGCAGTATTATTTATACCACCTTATAGGTGGTATTAGATAATAACAACAATAGGTATAATTCAACGGGCCCGAATTTTATAAAGGGCCATATACTTTGTACCAAACAAGATATTAGGGTGTATAATATATATTATACACCCTAATCACCCATAGCAAACAAGCCCTAAATATATAGATATATTATATATTTGTAGAGAAATACAAAATGTTATGGTAGTACAATGGTAAAATACATACAAGATGTACATGGTCAGAATCCTCTTGCCGCAATTATGTCACAAGATAGATTGAATGGATTAAGTTTATTATCAATTGAGAGTAATTTTTTTTTTCAGAACATCAATTGTTAGAACATGTTTGATTATAAAAATTTAATATAAGTCAATTGCGGTTGAAAATCAAGAACAATGAGATGATTTTTCATCTTTCCTTTTATACATATAAGTTTCTTAGGTTTATCGCCTCATGCTTCAAATTTTTTTGGACCGGCCCTAATAAACGATACCAATTTTTGACGTTAATGTTAGTGTATTTTTTTAACTTTTCGCTATATTACTTTTTGTACTCATTTTGCATAATTTCTACTCTACTTTTCTCACTTATTACTATTATTCAACTTTCTTATTTAATATGTTCTCATTATATTTAACGTTATTAATTAATGAATATATACATTTAAAAAAAAATATCATCTATGTTCACCACATATACACGTTTCCTAAATTCACTAATTTTGTATGTAATTTTTTTTACATTGAAAATCATGTTCGATATTGTATCTCTTCAATCTTAAAATTATTGAATTTTGATTGGTTATTACAGTATATCTTGTGATTTTTAATTTTGGTTGACGTGAAACATATAATAAATCTGATTACTTATGCATATAAAACACTAATAGTTATAACTATGTTAAAAAATTGTCCGCATTACAAAAAATTTCTAGATATGAAATACTATTTTGCAAGATAACAAAATATGAAAAGAGAAAAAAAATGAAAAAAATTAGAAAGTAACAGAAAAGTGTAAATGTGGACACGTGAAAGAATAGTTGAGAATAAAAAATTTAGAAAGCTAATCACATTCACACATAAAATGTGCAAATGAATGATCAAATGATAATTCATTAATATAAATAAGTTCAATGTCTAGTTTATATGATGAAGTACAATCAAAGAAAGACATACTAGGAGTTATAATTTAAAATTTTGTGCGATTTAATTTTCCACAAATAAAATCAGATGCAAAATATTAGTAATTATTTTGCATCAGGCCCTATATTATGTTAATTCGGCATTTATCGTACTGATGTTCTTTCTATTAGAAACATGAATGAGGCGAGAGAGAAGATTCATGTTTCTATTAATTAGAAACATGAATTAGGCGTGTATTTTTAATTTGTCAATTTATAAAGTATGTATAATAAATTTTCGCCCAATTTGAATTTGGAAAATCTGAAATTAGATGTGATTAATGTATGGAAAGTGCAATGATTGAACTTGGAATACTAAAATTTGAATTTGAAAAACATTAATTGATTTCAAAATTCACATTAAACAATTTCATTATCATATGTGATTAATGTATGGAAAGTGCAATGATTGAACTTGGAAGACTAAAATTTGAATTTGAAAAACATTAATTGATTTCAAAATTCACATTAAACAATTTAATTATCATACAGATTTTGGTGAGCGAAATAATTACTACAAATATTCATACTCAATAAATTAATTTGGAATTAGATGATTAATGAATGGAAAGTACAAGGATTGGAACTTGGAAAGAAAATAATGCAGATTCAAAAATATGGCGTGCAAGTATACTTGTCAAATGAGTCGTCCTGGCCTAGCCGAGGCTAGTGAGTCCCACCACCCTATAGGCTCAGTTCGGCCTACGCTGAATGAAGTAGGTCGGGCCTGGCCCGAGCTTTTACAAAAAAAAAGCCCACTAGAGACGATATAGCACACGTCCGGAGTGAACTTTGGTCGGGCCCGATTCTAGGCCTCAAAATAGGTCCAATTGGCCCATTTCAGGGTGGAGGCCCAGCTCATGGCAACACTATTTATGAACTGGACCGACTCATATTGGGCTTGGGCCGGACTGGGATGGGCTGGTCTAGAGACAAGCTTGCTAGAAGATTGGTCTGGCACATGCGAGACCTAAAGTTGGAGTAGACCGTAATTGGGCCGAGCTTTTTGTAAATAAGATTAGATTTGATCGGACGCACGACCACATATGGGCCTATGCATGCTAGCGGACCTCAAATGGGCTCGAGATGTTCTTTTTCTAAAGATAAGGTTATTTTTTCTTCATATATGAGTATTACTTGTACGGTTCCACTCCTCTACTCGTCGTGGACACAAATTACACAAATTAACGTGTCCACCGTTGATGTGGAGATGCCATGTAAGCAGGAACTATGATTTGTTTTACTATTTTTCGTTCGGGTAGTGCTATTTGGACACACTGTGGCCAACCACACAAGTTAAAAAAGTAATATAGGTTTTGAAAAATGAAATATACCCTAATTGGGGAATCATATGGGGAAATGTGATTATTTCTATTTTTACAGTAAACTTTCTTTTTCTTACGTGTGTGGGTTAGCCATAGTGCGGCTGAATAGCTTTATTATTTTGATTAATCCTTATTTCAATCTTAATTAGTGTTTTAAAACTTATTGCCTTAATTAAATCTACCCAAATCAAATTATAAATAATCCATTCCTTTAAATTATTGCATTATTACGTCTCTAGTCTCTACCAACATAATTGCATTCCTTTTAATTTTGTTTGAAAAACAACAGGCTTATTAAAATATTTTAAGTTTTATGCGAATAAACACATTTATTTATCTTGTTTATTACGTAAAATTCTTAAAGATTCAATAAATAAAAGATATTATTAATATCATATATATATATATATATATGTGTGTGAAACAGATAATGCCCATCAAAATTAACACTAATTATTTTATATGAAAATCAAATGAACACACCCAAATACAATCACTCCTTTAATATTTATTTTAAAAAATATTAAATGTTCCCTAAAAAAATAAATATTGAATGTAGAATTGAAGGTGGTAGAAAATGGTCGACATTAGATAGAAGGATAACTGTCAATATCAAAATAATTATTTCTTGTTCCAAAAATACCAAGAAATAATTTTTTTTGGTAACTAAAATATTATTATTATTATTATTATTATTATTATTATTATTATTATTACTACTACTACTACTGTTGTAGTTGTTGTAAATATAATAATAATTATTATTATTACTATTTTTTATCATTATACTGTTATTATTATAATTAGTATAATAATAATAATTATTAGTATTATTTTATTATTATAATTAGTATTACAATTACTATAATTAGCATTAATAAATAATATTTTTATTATTATTAATAACTAATTATAATAAAAATAATACTAATAAAAGAATGATCATTCCATTCCTTGTGTATACCAGCCATAAGAATATCATTCATTTCTCATCTTCATTCCATCATAATGGTCATTCTATTCCCAATAAATTTCATTCATGTCTACCAGTCACCCCCTAAAAGTTTTCAAATATTATAGTAAATTGCAATTGATCTGAATTAATTATAGAAATCCTAAATATCAAGAGTGTGCAAGATTCTCTCAACATTTTGCTTCTAAATTACCATTATCATAATATCCCCTTCCCCCGTTTCTCTCTCTATGTATGTGCGGTAAAAAAATATTACAACATAAAATATAATGGGAAAACTATTCCAATTGTTGTTGGTTGGTATCTTTTGCATTGCTCTCATCTCAGGTACATTTTAATTTACACAAAAAACTCATATTACCGTGATACCGTCTCACATGAGACTCCTCCTTTAAATGTTTTACAATAGTGAACAATCAAAATTTTATTCCGTGTTTGCAAATATTTTATAGGTTGTCTTGGAGGAACATGTGTATTGGACATTGGAGATACTTGCAAAATCGGAGACCCTTCTATATGTAACGAGAGATGCAAATATTATATGGGAGATTATTTCGAGAATGCCCAATGTTTGAATGCACCTTCTCACAAAGATTTTTATCATTGTAAATGCTTTTCAGAATGTCATCTGCAAGTGTAAAGTCCGAGCTGAGATTGCCAGCAAGGAATTTGCGGTGAAGGTCCTGTAAATCTGCACACGAAGCATTTTCTTGCCGTAGTATCTTAAACAACTCCAGTACCGGTACACTCGTAACCGCATAAATGTGGCTCGAGTTCTGTTCTTCTGGTGGCTGCTCCGGCTGCTTGTCGGGGCGCCGGGATAAGGCATCAGCTGCAAGGTTGAATGCTCCCTGATAGATCTAGGGTTTGCGAAAGCAGCTAAAAGAGACAATAACGCGATGACACAAGGATTTACGTGGTTCGATCGATATGATCTACGTCCACGGGAGAGAATATAGAGAGCTTTTATTATGCTTGAGAGTACAATGCGTATTGAATGTCCCTTACACCTCTAATCTTGCATCTATTTATAAGCATTGAGTTAAGCCCTAATCCTTCTAGAGATCGGACTCCCTATACATATCTGGTTGCTTGATACATGTATATCCGATTCCCATTCGTAGTAGAATTCTATCTTCTTCCAAAGTAGGGTTTCGTTACTTGGTCTTCAAGGCAGATGTGGACTTTGTTTGGGCCGAACTCTGTGGGCCGAGCGTTAATATTTAGGCCCAAATAGCCTTAGGTCGGGCCCAGGATGAGGCCGGTACTATCACATCCCCCCCCAAAAAAAAGAGGAAAGAAGACTTGTAGACGCAGACTATGAGAGCTTATTTTCGAGGTGATTAATCGCGCAAATCACCTGTACGAGCTTCTCTGACCGAGCTGATGTGCCGAGCTAAAGTATCAGGGGAAACAAGAGGGGCGAGCTGAGTATCAGCGGCCTGGCGGTAAGTCGATTTACCCGGCCCATACCCGATGCAGGAGGCGGGAAAAGTAATGGGCCATTTAAACTGTGTTGAGGGACGGTACATATACCGAGAAGGACGGGCCCACGTTCACACGTGTCGGATGCAATGTGGATTCAAATGTATATGCACCGGAGTTGAAACGTTTGCTTTTCACATTATTTCACATCCGCCGCCCTTAGCAGAAAAGAAACTCTTACTCCAAAAAAGTGTTCTTCTTCCCAAAAATCCCTAATCTGCTGTTCCGGTACTGCCGGCGTTCACTCCGTTGGTTCCTCTGCGCACAGTTGCAAATCTCCCGCCGGAGCATTTACCTTCTTTTTGAACAAGTAAGTATGGCCTCCCTTTCTCAGCGTAGTAGTAGTGACATCGATTTGCCTCCGTCAGTAGGCTCGAGTAGGAGTATTGCTTTTAGCATTTTTTCATTAGGATCTGCTATTCCTTCTGTTGAAGCGTTAACAGTACCCCCGCGTGTAAAGGGAAAAGTGGCGGATTACCCTTCATCCTTAAATGAGACTAGGATTAGATTGCTTGCCAAAACGTATAATTTTCCTGTTGACGCCGAATTAATAGAGCCTCGCCCCGAGGATAGGGCCTGCTCTCCCCCAATGGGTTTTGTGACTATTTATGAGGACAGTCTGCACGCTGGTCTTCGATTACCCCTCCCTGAGCCGTATTCTAAGCTCCAGAAGAGGCTGGGTTTAGCGTTAGGGCAGATAATGCCGAACTCGTTTAGGCAGTTCACGGATTTGGGTGTGGCAGCGGTAGATAGGAGTTACCAAATATCCGCCGAGCTTATTCACGAGCTCTTTGTCTTCAAAAAGGCGGGGGGCTGGTATTACGCTGCAGCCCGGACTGAGTTCAAGGGGCGAACTCAAAATAAGGTGGACAAGTGGCACCAGAAATTTTTCTTTTGCCGCCACAGTAGTTTCATCGACCTGATTTGGAGGCTAGAAAAGCCTTGCGAGTGGGTAATAGAAGAGGTCGATAAGGATTTGGATTCCGCTGTAAAAGCGATGAGGGATCACGGTCCTTTTGAGGCGAGCTACAATGAAGACTCCCTAGCTGAAGCGGGGTTGAGCCCGTATGAGCCTCAAAATATGGTGGATCCGGCGACGGGTGAGGCCCCGCTAGTGCTATTAGGATTGTTGTGCTGTGTTTATTTATCGTCCTAACTCCTTTCGTGATTTGTATGTGCAGTGAAGTTCGGTAAGATCAAGGGGGCTGATGGCAAGGCTACAGCTCGCGGGGCTAAGAGAGCGAAGCTATCTGGACGAACTGCCTCCTCCTCCGATCAGGATCAGCTCGCTGGGGCTGCTGCGGCAACTGTTCGCTCTCCTTCCCCCAAACCACCTCAGAAACGGTTGAAGGTCGGGGACCAGCTCGAAGTGGACATCATTGATGTCACGGGTAGTGACGCGAGCCCGGCAGCTCCCTCCAACAAGCTGGCTGGTCTGCCTTTTCCCGAGGTGAAGAATTATTTTTTCATTACACAGTTTCTCTTAATTGTTGCCGGTGTAGCTAACTGTATTCCTTCTTGCAGGGCCTTGATATGTTCGTCAGTTGGCTGAAGAAAAACGTCGAGGAGATGTCCTCAAAATACGAGGAAGAGAAAAGCCGATACTCCGAGAAGCTGATGTCGGCTATTGCCCGGGCGAAGAAAGCAGAGGCCGAGCTGGTGAAGGCTGAAGAGGCGAAAGTTCGCCAAGTCCGAGTTGGTTGCTCAGCTCGCGAGGGCCGAGGCGGAGGCCGAGAAAGCTCGGAGGCTTGAGTCCGAGCTGATTGCGGCGAAGGACCGGAAGGTCAACCTTGCGGCTAGCCAAGGTGAGCTCTTCCGGGCCTTCACGAAGAGGTTTCTGTTGTCGGAGAGTTTCTCCGAGCTTGCCAATGACCTGGCCATGCTCATCAATGGAAACTTCGCCGTGGCTGCTTTGGAGCAGGCTGCCAAGGACTTCCCCGGCCTGGACGTATCCAAGTACGGCTTCGAGCGGCTAGGGGATGAAGCCCTACCTTCTCGATATGCCAGGGTGGTCCGAGATCACCTCGGCCAGTTTCCCCTCCTGGAGAATCTTGCCGGCTCGTCCACGCTTCTATCTGTCGAGCGTATCATTGCCGATCGCTCGGTAGACCGGACCTCGACACGGACGTCGCTTTCGATTCCCTTCGCGACGAGGAAGAAGAAGGCGAGGGCCCGGAAGAGAAAGTGGAGGAGGAGCAGGAGGCTGGGGCTGGTGAAGATCCGGCCGCTGACAAGGACTTGGACGGTTTCCCCTCCGAGCAGCCATCTTCTCAGGACAAGGAGGTCGGCGATGTTTTAGTGTAGTTGTTATATTTTTTTTTTCTTTCTTCTTCTTTTTTTTTCATATTGTATATCTGTACTGAACATCTTCGAATCAATGAATTTGTTTTCTTCTTCTTGCGTGTAGAGCTTGGATTCTGTCGGTATTTCTACTTTGCGCATACAAATAGCTCTCCTTTCTCAAGATGTGGTTGACCAACGGTCCATGGCTCAGCAATGGAGGGAGAAATACCGCCGAGCTGAGGAGCTTTTCAGCCAAAAGTGTATTTTGCTGAAATCCCAAGAAGCCGAGCTGACGGGATGGCAGATGAAGTTTGAGGCACTTTGTGAGGAGGTCGAAGTCAAGCGGCTCGCTTTCCAAGAGAGTACCGACTTGCTTCAAGCCAAGCTTCTTCAGGCTGAGGAGGAGTTGGAAGTTGCCCGAGGTCGAGCTGGCCGCGTTCCGAAAGATTACGAGATGATCGTCGAGGAGCATGCCGAGTATGAAGATATTATCCGTCGCGGCGGTGGTATCACCATCTCCGAGGCGGAATTAAAGGCAAAAGAGGACTTGGAACAATATATCGCGCTAAAGGAAGCACTCGGGTCCGAGTCTTTTGGGCTTCGAGTGCTTTTGAGATGCCGGGAGAGAGCGCGGCAGGTATAAGTGTATTTTGGACCGCCGACCTAAGTTACGGGCGCTTTTGGCACGTGGTCCGGCGGACCTTTCTTCTTCTCGTTTGGACAATGCCCGCTCGCGAGGTGAAAACGGCATCGTGGGGACATCAGGGCCGGTCCGAGCCAAGGTAGGCGAACCGTTGGTCGAGGTTCGGCTACCTCGCGAGGTCGAAGTTTTCCGCCAAGAGGTCGAGATCGGGGGCGAGGTCGAATATCGATAGATGATCTCCTGGGGCCTTCCTCATTCGAGGAAGATTGGCTCAGCTTTAGCAAGAAACACCCTCCCTCATAGATTAGCTCGATTCTGCCTGTAATATATGTACACACAAACTTTTCCAAAGAGTTAGAAATAAAAGTTTATATAAGGGATTTTGAACTTTCCTGTTCTTGGTAAAGATTGCTTCCTTGGTTTTTTGCATGTTGCATCTTTGAGGGAGTTGGATTCAGACTTCTTTGTGTTGACAAGGGAACCATGGTTCGGACCTTGTATTTCATCCTCCCGGGGGAACTTGGTTCCGACCCCAGTTGAGAACTAATTATCCTTAGGAGGGAGTTTGACTCGGACCTCGTGGGATCTTCCTTTTTGGAGGGAGACGAGCTCAGACCTCGGAAAGGGTTTCCTTTGCGCATTATAGGAATTTATTACCCCATGTCGGGTCATTACTGACCACGCAAAGCAACCGTATTTCGACCTTATGAGGGGATTTTTGATATTAGGGATACTTCGTATAAGCAAATCAAAAGACTCAAGATGCAAGACAAAAAAGAAATTTTATTAAAAATGACCAAAAAACAAAGTAAAAAGAGTTTTAACGAGCTCGTTAAAAATAAAACATTAAAGACAAAAAAGACAAAAAAGAAAACCTAAGACACTATATGCAAGATTTTGCTGCTTATACGAAGAATCTCTTTAGATGGGCGATGTGCCACGTTCTGGGTATTAGTTCGCCCGAAAGATAGGCGATTTTGTAAGCTCCTTTGCCGAGGACTTCGTGTACTCTGTAGGGTCCTTCCCACGTAGCTTCGAGCTTGCCGAGCTTCTCTGAGAGGCTGATCTCATTGTTTCGCAGCACAAGATCACCGACCTGGAACTGTTGGGGTTTAACCCTTTGGTTGTGATACCGAGCCATCTGCTGTTTGTACCGAGCTTCTTTTATGCTGGCTAGTTCCCTTTTTTCCTCCAATAAGTCTAGGTCGGTTCGGCGCTGCTCTTCGTTAGCTTCGGTGGAGAAATTGATAGCTCGGGGACTGGGTGCTCCGATCTCGACAGGTATGACTGCTTCTGACCCGTATACTAAACGGTACGGAGTTTCTCCCGTTGGAGTTCGGGGCGTAGTCCGGTAAGACCACAGGACATTTTGGAGATTGTAGATCCACTCTGTTTTCTCCTTCTCTAGGCGGGCCTTGAGTCCGTTCACTATCGTCCTGTTGGTGACTTCAGTCTGGCCATTAGTTTGAGGTCGGTTGACCGAGGTGAACTTTTGCTGGATATTGAGTCCTTCACAGAATTCTCTGAATTCCCTGCTCATGAATTGCGTTCCATTATCCGAGATGAGGACTCTTGGTACCCCGAACCGGCACACGATGTTTTTCCAGACGAAGTCAACGACTTTATCACTTGTGACTTTTGTGGAAGGTTCAGCTTCTACCCACTTAGTGAAGTAGTCGACGGCGACTATTAGAAACCGTTTTTGCTTAGGTGCCGGGTAGAAAGGCCCTACGATGTCAATGCCCCACTCCATAAATGGCCACGGACTTTGAATAGTAGAGAGGTCGGTTTGGGGTAGTCTCGTCACTCTGGCATGCAGTTGGCATTTTAGGCACTTCTTCACGAACTCTTCCGCATCTTTTGCCATTGTTGGCCAATAGTACCCCCATCGCATGATTTTCTGAGCTAGCACCCGAGCTCCAATGTGGCTTCCGCACGATCCTGCGTGCACTTCATTTAATATGTAGTCCGCTTCCTTTGGTCCAACACATCTGAGGAGAGGCTGTAAGTAAGACTTTCGATAGAGGACCCCTCCCTCGAGGGCATACTGCGTGGATCTAGCTAGAATTTTTCTAGCCTCCGTCTTGTCCTCGGGCACTTCCCCGTTTCCCAAACATCTGATTAGGGGGGTCATCCAATTTGGGTCGTCCTCTATGATTGCATTGACTTCTGCCTCTTCTATACTCCTGTTTCGGACTTCTTCCACTAGCGTCGAGCTGGATGGGGAGGTCGCCAGCTTGCTTAGCTCATCAGCTCGGGTATTTTGGCTTCTGGGAATGCGGACTATTTTGAAGAATTGGAAAGACTGTCCAAGGAGTTTGACCTTCTCTAGGTACTTCTTCAGCTTCTCACTTTTCACTTCGTATTTCCCTAACACATGGTTGACCACGACTTGGGAATCACAATGGGCTTGGACAGCTCGTACCTGGAGGGTTTGGGCGAGACGCAGTCCAGCAATGAGAGCTTCATATTCCGCCTCGTTATTCGTAGTGGAGAACTCGAATCGCAGCGAATATGTTAGTTCCTTTTTCTCTGGGCTGATGAGGAGTATGCCGGCTCCACTTCCTTTCTTTCCTGAAGCTCCATCCACGTACATCTCCCAGCAGTCCGGGGGTGTCTTCTCTGGGACTTCATGGAGCCTGGTTTTGGCTTTGATTTCTTTTGGCTCCACGAGGTCCTTATACGTAGCTTCTACAAGGAAGTCTGCCAGAGCCTGTCCTTTTATAGCTCGACGGGGACCGTACGATATAGAATGTTCTCCTAGCTCGATTGCCCATTTCGCGATCCTTCCTGAAGCTTCTGGCTTAGTGAGAACTTGCCGAAGTGGTAGATCGGTCAGAACTTGTATCGGGTGAGCTTGGAAGTAGGGCTTTAGGCGCCGAGCTGCGTTTATGAGGGCTAGAGCAACCTTCTCGAGAGGCTGATACCTCGTCTCTGGGTCTTTTAGAACTCGGCTGACAAAGTACACCGGTAGCTGCCGATCTCCTTCGTCTCGGACCAACACTGCACTTATTGCCTCCTCAGATGTTGCGAGGTATAGAGAGAGAGGTTCTTCCTTCTGGGGGACTGACAAGGTTGGTAAGTCCTCGAGGTGGCGCTTGAGCTCCTCAAAAGCTAGCTCGTGCTCTCGTCCCCATCCAAATTCCGGGGCCTTCTTGAGAATTTTGAAGAATGGGAGCTGCCTCTCGGCAGCCTTGGAGAGGAAACGACTTAGCGCAGTTATGCACCCTGTCAACCTATGCACGTCGCGGATAGTCCGAGGTACCTTCATCTCCTGCACGGCTCTAATCTTCAGTGGATTGGCTTTGAGACCTTCTGGCGAGATCCAGCACCCTAAGAATTTTCCAGATCGCACGTTGAAAGTGCACTTCTTCGGTTCGCCTTGAGGTTCGCCCTGCCTTAGTATGTGGAGCGTGGTTCGCAGGTCGCTCACCGCCGAGGCCTCTTCTTTACTCTTGACGACAATGTCGTCTACGTATACTTCGACAATCTTGCCGATGTGATCTCGGAAGAGGAAATCGACCATTCGCTGGTAGGTCGCCCCGGCATTCTTTAACCCGAAAGGCATATATTTGAATGCAAAGATCCCGAAGCTTGTTGCGAAAGCTGTCATGATTGCATCCCCCTCATCCATTAGAACCTGATAGTATCCTTTGTAGAGATCGAGAAAGCAGAATACTTCGTGTCCCACCAAGGATTCGATCTTTTCATCGATGTTGGGAAGAGGATAGCAGTCCTTCGGGCAAGCTTTGTTGAGGTCGGTGTAATCTACACACATCCTCCACTCTCCTTCTTCTTTCTTTACCACTACCGGATTAGATAGCCAAATCGGGTACCTGACTTCAAACAGAAGCCCTGCCCTCAACCATTGCTGCACCTCGTTGTAGATAACTTGATTTCGTTCGGCAGCAAATGATCGCCGTTTCTGCTTGACCGGGGTCGAGTTCGGGTTAATGTTAAGCTTGTGCGTAATGATTTCCGACGACACCCCCGTCATGTCCGTTGGAGACCAGGCGAAGACGTCTTGATATTCCCTTAGGAGCTGGATTACTTGCATGCGTGTTTGAGGTCCCCCGGCAAAGCCGATCTTGACAACCTTCGCTGGATCTGCTTCGGACAGGGGAACCTGTTCCGCCGGGGTGTCTGGGATTGACGTCATTTCGTCCGGCTCCTTGGGATACTTTGATTGCTATGCTTGGGGTTGACCTCGTAGAGCAACCTGCATGCACTCCTTGGCCTTTATCTGGTCACCTCGGACCGTAAGGGTTCCAGCCGAGGTCGGGATCTTTAACAGCAGGTGGTAGGGCGAAATGATGGCCCTGACTGCATTCAGCCAATCCCGACCTAGTATGATGTTGTAGGGGGAGTTCGCTTTAACCACATAGAACTGAACCAGCTTATTGACGATGGTCGGCGGGCTGCCAATGGCAACGTCGAGCGCAATGGTCCCTTCAGGTCGCGTCTCTTGCTGCGTAAAGCTCTTGAGAGGCAGGGGTGTGGAATTCACCCGAGCTGGGTCGAGGCCCATCCCATCCAAGCAGTGTTGGAAGATGATGCTCACGCTGGCCCCACCATCGATGAATACGCGATGGACCATCTTGTTGGCCACTCCGACCTGTATTACCAGGGCGTCATTGTGTGGTGTAGCGGTAGGCACAGGGTCATCCTCGGAGAATGTGACGGTTTCCCCCTTCTTGAACCTCTTTTTCGTTTGCTCCTCACCCGATGGGACTGGTGGTCTGCGAGCTTCTACCTTCAACCTGGTTTTTGTCTTGCCTGGGGGTAGCCCGGTGATGGTGGAGACCACTCCGTCGTACTGTGGTGCGTCGTACGGAGGGTCGTCATCCTCCTCGTCGTGATCGACCTTAGCTCGCTTATTGTGGGGAGCACAACGACCTTGTCCTCCTTTCCATTTTCCTTTTGTGTTTTTCTTCCCCCCGGCTTCGTATCTCTTCAGAGCTCCCTCTTGGGCTAACCTCTCTATCTGTTCCGCGAGGTCGCGGCAATCCTCCGTGTGGTGCCCATGGTCATCATGGAAGGAGCAGTGCTTGTTTTTGTCCCGAGGTTTAGATTTTGACATGGGACGTGGTTTAGGCCGGAACCGCCCTCGTGGAGTGCGAAGATCTCGGCATTCGTTTTCATAAAAGAAGGTCGTTGGGACGGCTCGGTCCCACCCGAGGTCCAAGCCGGACCGGATTGGTCCGGATCCGAGTCGGACTGGATAGGTCCTCTTTGGAGGCGCTCGTGGGCACTTCTCCGATCACGATCGCTCCGACCTCGATCCCCTTCAGTTCTCTTCTTCTCGTTCTCCTCCCGCTTCAATCGGTCCGCATCCTGGCCATCGGCGAACTGGTATACAATCTTCCACATCTTCTGGGCTATCTCAGGCTTCTGCTTAGCGAGCTCTTGGTTCAGGGACCCGGGGGCAACTCCATTTCGGAAGGCCGAGATGAGGAAGACGTCGTCGATTTTATCGACCTTCAAGCTTTCCCCGTGAACCTGGAAGCGTACTCCCTTATAGATTCTTTGTCCTTTTGCCTCACCGATAGGAGGTATGCTGTGTCTCGGCGAGCCTGAACCTTCGTATGGAATCTTTGCTTGAATATTTTTTCCAAATAGGTCCAGGACCCCACGCTGCCAGTTGGAAGGCTGTCAAACCAAGCTCGGGCATAATCGATCAGCATCTCGGGGAATAGCTTGCACATGTGTTCCTCCCTGAGACCTTGGTTGTGCATGCTGTACCGGAAACGCGTTAGGAAGTTAAGGGGGTCATCCAGCCCATTGTAGGCCGGAATGTTTGGCAATTTGTACACCGTGGGGAGTTTGGTGTCAAGCAGCTCGTCGGTGAACGGGCTGACAAGCCGAGCTGGTTCCTTTTCATGTCGGTGTCGATTCCTCGGGGGACTGCGACTCTCGCTATAGCTCGGACTTCGATACCTTCTGGGGCTCCGAGGTTGCCTTTGGATATGATGTCGCCTGGGGCTACTCTGCGAGCTTGGACTCCGACGTCGATCTGAACCCCGCCGGGGATCGCGCCTCTCCTTTAGCTCCGGCTCCGGTCTCTCGGTGTAGTGAGGAGCTTTAGGCAGAGATTTTTGCGTGGAACTCTCCCTGGCTTCAGGTATGGGAGACATCCGGGTCGTCGCAAGAAAGCGTTTGAAACGCTCCTTATTCGCTTTGGCGAATTCGGCCGCAGCGTAGGTGGTGGCAAGGTCAAAGTCTCTGGAAAGACCATCCTCCTTCAACTCGGATTCTTTCGGCTCCGACTCGTCGTTGATTTCTTCGACGTACCCCTCTGGGGTATCACCCGTTCTGAAGGACTGTCCGTTATGTGTCCTCCGATGCCGATTTTGCGTCGGGTTTCTATGAGGGATGTGCTCTAGCGCGGGCATCCCTTCGGAGGGATTTCCTCTTATTGGGTCCCTAGCGTGCCTCTCCTTTGGGACCGAACTGCCTTTCTGGCGATTCTCTTGGCTTATGGGGCAGCTTTCTGCTTCGTTAGGATTCCCTCGTTGGCTTTGGGCCTCCCGCACGCTTTGTGATCGCGTTACCATCATAAATCAGCTACGTAAGAACCGTTGATTCGAGTTCCCACAGACGGCGCCAATGATAGATCTAGGGTTTGCGAAAGCAGCTAAAAGAGACAATAACGCGATGACACAAGGATTTACGTGGTTCGATCGATATGATCTACGTCCACGGGAGAGAATATAGAGAGCTTTTATTATGCTTGAGAGTACAATGAGTATTGAATGTCCCTTACACCTCTAATCTTGCATCTATTTATAAGCATTGGGTTAAGCCCTAATCCTTCTAGAGATCGGACTCCCTATACATATCTGGTTGCTTGATACATGTATATCCGATTCCCATTCGTAGTAGAATTCTATCTTCTTCCAAAGTAGGGTTTCGTTACTTGGTCTTCAAGGCAGATGTGGACTTTGTTTGGGCCGAACTCTGTGGGCCGAGCGTTAATATTTAGGCCCAAATAGCCTTAGGTCGGGCCCAGGATGAGGCCGGTACTATCACTCCCGTACAGTAGTCAATCCGAAAATGAAACCCCAATAATTTCCGAACGTATTTCTGTTGATCTGGGGTCTGGATTGTCTGCTGCAGGAGTTCGCGTATACTCTTTTGGTCAGTTCGAACGATGAAAAAACGGCCCAACAAGTATTGTCTCCATTTGTGTACGGCTTCAACAATTGCATGCAATTCCTTGGTGTAAGTCGAAGCAGCTTGCATCCTTGGGCATAATTTCTTGCTGAAATAAGCGATGGGTTGTTCTTGTTGCATTAAGACAGCGCCAATACCGGTATCCGAAGCGTCGGATTCAACTACGAAGATGGCCTCGAAATTAGGAAGACGTAGTACCGGTGTTGTAGACATCGCTTCTTTTAACTTCTCAAAAGCTGCCTCGGCGGTGGGTGTCCATTGAAATGCTCCCGTGCATAACAAGTCAGTGAGTGGTGCAACAATCCCAGTACAATGGCGGACAAATCGGCGGTAATATCCGGTGAGGCCAAGAAATCTACGGAGCTATTTCACCTAGCACGGTGTCGGCCAAGATTTCATATCCTTGATTTTCTTAGGATCAGCGTGTACTTGTCCATCGGTCACGATATGACCCAAATAAGCCACTGAAGTTTGCCCGAAGACACACTTTGAAGCCTTGAGCACGAATTTCTGCTGATAGAGACAGTCTAGGACCTGTTGAAGATGGCTCACATGTTTCTCCATAGATGTACTATATACTAAAATGTCATCAAAGAAAACAACGACAAATCGGTGCAGATAAGGACCAAATAACTTATTCATGGTGGCTTGGAGGGTAGAAGGAGCATTACATAACCCGAACGGCATGACGAGAAACTCATAATGACCATCCGTCGTCCGGAACGCCGTTTTGGCAATATCGCGGTGATGAACGCGAATCTGATGGTATCCTGCGTGCAAGTCCAACTTCGAAAAAATGCGTGTCTACCCCAAGTCGTCCAGCAACTCATCAATAGTCGGAATGGAAAAATTGTCCTTCACTGTTACGACATTTAAGGCCCGGTAATCCATGCAAAATCGAAATGTGCCATCTTTTTTACCAACTATTAAGACTGGAGATGAAAAAGGAGACTGACTTGGACGGATAGTACCTTGGTCGAGCATTTCGGACACCAATTTTGCCATTTCTTGCTTCTGGAATTGGGGGTAGCGATAGGGGCGGACATTGACAGGCGCGGTGTTCAGTTGGAGATGGATATGGTGGTCGAGTGCTCGGTGCGGCGGCAGTCCAATAGGTGGTGCAAAGAGGTGATGGTATCGTTGGAGCATATCACGGAGAGCAGGGCATGCGGACTCTGGAACAGAAAAAGAGTCCAATGATGTCGGCCCATTAGTTGTTGGACCAGGCCCAATAAAAATGAGATAACCCATATCTAACTCCCCTTTGTGGGCTGCCTCCTGTAGTTGAGAAAAAGATATCGGCTGGACATCAATAGTCGGATCGCCGACGAGCGTTGTGGTAGTCCCGTCGAGATTAAAAGTCATTGTCTGAGCAGCGTAGTCATGGGTGACGGGCCCCAGCATCCGTAACCATTGAATGTCCAACACCACAGCCAGGCCGACGATCTTCAAGATGTGCAAATCCACCGATACGGTGTGGCCCTGAACGACGAGCTGTACCGCCGGACAGAAATAAGTGCAGGTGATATAGTCACCGTTACCGACATAAACACGGAAAGGAGGAACAACTGCAGTGTGTAACTTCAAGGACTGAGCCACCGAGGGTTGAATGAAGTTGTGGGTACTGCTACTATCAACAAAGACGCGGACCGCGTGCTGTTGGATAGAACCCCAGAGATGGAGAGAACGAGGACGGCCTAAACCAGACAAAGTATTGAGACTGGAGACGTCTCCACAAATGGCCGCATCAGGGGATGGCTCAGGAACCGGCTCGTCTGGAGACAATGATAGATCTGGCTCATCGACGTCGTCCGTGCCAAGTAAGCCATGGAAACGACTCCGACAACGGTGAGACGGAGACCATTTTTGGTCACAATTATAGCACACCCCCTTTTCTCGCTTGTCGCGCAGCTCCTGTGGTGTGAATCGGCGGATCGGCAAAGTGGCTCCCGCCGGCAATGAAGGAAGGGGAATCTTAGGCGGGGTGGAGCTGCTGCTGCTGCTACCGGCTGTAAGAGGCAGGGGAGACGGCGATGAAGAAGGTGGAACAGAGGATATCGGTGTAGCTCGCACCGGCGTGTGATGGGTCCAACGGGGATCGTTGCGTGACTCCTCCAGGCGAGCCTCATAAGCACGCGCCATCGCAAATGCCTGTATCAATGTAGTGGGCTTGGAGAAAGCCAACTCGCGACAGATGTCGGCCTTTAAGCCGGTGACGAAAAAACTGACGAGAAGGGGCTCCGAAATGCCATGTACCTTGTTCATAAGCTCCTCAAATGCCACCTGAAACTCACTTACTGACGCTGTTTACGTTAGCTTGGAGAGAGAGCCCTGGGGATCGTCGTAAAAGGGAATCACCAAAACGATGGCGGGGGCTATGTAGGAAGACAGGCCAGGTGGAGAGAAGATGATTCTGCTTCATCCACTGAAACCAAGCAGCCGGCCGGCCCTCCATGTGAAACGACACGATACGGAGGCGCTGATTCTCCGGAGTGCGATGATAGTTGAAGAATTCTTCAATACGAAAAATCCACCCGGATGGATCCGATCCATCAAAGTGCGGCACTTCCATTTTCATAGCACGAAAAGGAAGTGGCTCCGTCGGATCGGGCGGAGGAGGCGGTGGAGGTGGTGGGTGGAAAGCAAAGAAAGCGGACGATAGGGTTTCTGCAAAACGAGAGTCGACCGAAGACATGAACTTCTGGAGAGTTGTATTAGTGGCAAGAATATGCCCTTCCAAATGAGCAGTGGAAGAGAGAATCTGCCCCTCTAAGTGGGTCTGGAGGTTTTGAATAGCCAACAACATCTCGGATTCTGCCATGAAAGAAGACAATGAAAGCACCAAAATGATAAGGTTTTGATAGTTTTTAGACTTCTTCGAGCGAGTCTTACTCCAAAACAGGAAACAAATAGATTAAAGAGGCAGATATTTTCATTCATAAAGATGATCTTCTGCTACAAAGGCATCTGCTATATAACAGCTATAGCCAGCATGGCCGATTCTCTAGAGAATATTCTGGATCTTAACAGAAAAGGAAAGGGAGGGGACCATGCCCCCGATAATGACAAAAACATTAAACCCTAATCCATCACGTACTCCTTAAAACGTTCTGGCATTTTCCTGTTGCGCATGGGCCTCGTCACAGCTGCTGGGCTTCCTCCATCTTCTGGCCCATCCTCTTCCAGCCTGCTCAATCCCATAGGTTTGGGCCTCCTCGGTATATCAGATGTCCTCCTTTAATCGTAAATAATCAAATCTTAGAAAAAGATCGAGAGGGAAACAATACGATAACGGACTTGATAACTTGATTAATCTTTTAAGGCTTTGGCATTAAATTAATAGATTATTAATAAAATGGATCTTAAGAGATTTCAAGTTGGTTTCCAACTTGACTCTTACTCGAGGCTTGGATAGATTTCATCGAAAGTCAACGATAAAAATTGACTTAGAAGGTTCCAAGAAATCAAAATAAATTGATTAAACTTGAAAGAAACAAGCTTTTAGAAAAATCTGCACAGCTGCAGCAGATTCAAACTGGATTTCAGAACAGAATACTTGGAAACATCAATGGTCAGGGTACCATTAAAAAGCCACGGATGTCTAGTTTCCAACCCAATTTACGGATCTGAATTTCGTTAAACGAGCAGGAAGTTATGGCCTTCGGAGTAAAAGGTGGCAGAATTGCCGAAAATCCAAGAACCCTAATTCTCGGTGCACGTTTCCCAAGGCTCGGGAATTGTCATGGAAACCCTAATTTCACTCAAACCCTAGCCATGCAAACCCTAATTTCCCATCATACAAAACAACGTGCTTCTCGATTTCCATGTTCGGCATTCTATACTTAGCATATTTTGCAAACTAAACACAATATACTTAATTACACAATTAATTTCTTAATAAATCCTCTAATGAAATAATCACCAACTAATCATTTGATCATCAACCAACAACATACTCAAATCTACAATCAAAGTTCTAAACAAAACATGTATACAACTTTTATCGAGCAACGACGAGCGTAGTCAATTTTTCAAAACATTTTTATTAATTCTAATAAAATCATTATAACCATATATAAACATGCTTATTATTTATATACAAATCATTTTATCCAATTATTCATTTTACGGCTCGATTCTTCGCTTATCCAACAATACGTCTACTTACTTTTATTATAAACCAAGTTCTATAATTCCTCTTCATTTTCTTTCAATTTCCATTATCTTATAACATTAACATAAACATATTAACATGCTTAACTCACCAAATCAAACACTTAATATATTTATCAACAATTTCAATCTTTAATATACTTTTGGTCCCGAGACGGATACATTGGTGTAGAGTGGGGGTGGATACACCAAGATTTTAAAAACTTTTCCAATTAACGCTCTTTTGAGTGAGCTGGTTGTATTCGATCCAGCTGGAAGATAGCTTGATCGATACAGCTGGCTGTGTGTAAAAACTGGGAGTGTGTGTGTTCGGAAGTTGGTGGAATTAGAAAGTCCGTCTATTGCTCAAATTAATTTCCAAAACTTTGTTTTTCTATTCTATTAAACAGATAAACTACTTGAATGATAAACTAGAGAAAAGTCAGCTGAAGGCGTAAATAAAACAGTAAAGAACACAGACAGTTTAACGTGGTTCAGAGAATGACTCCTACATCCACGACCAGATACTTCTGGTAATTCACTAAGGATACCAATGACTTTCCGCGCAGTCAGCAAGCGTTGCAGCTCAGTTCCTCGAGCTGGATACAGTTTTACGCATACTGTATCAAAATATAATCAGACTGTTTACGGGCACAACTAAAGCCTATCTTTAGTTTACGGGTACTGAAGAACTTGACATGTAGATTTGCGGGTACTACAGAACCTGATCTTAACCTAACATTTTCTGGGTAAAGAAGGGTTTGGGTTTTGGGTTTCCAATTATGAACGAGTTCTTACAATGAAGAACTATGAGTTAGATGAACTCGTTCAATACTAGGCTTAAGATGGAAGTATTATATGCCTAGATTCTAATGAGAGAGAGCATATGTAGCCTGAATGTATATGAGCTTTGAAAGAGCATTCTATTTTAATTCTTTTCAACCTTTCATTCTTTTCAACCTTTCAGAGAGATATCTTGTAGAATTCTTCTTTTGGAGATCTTTCTCTTCTTTTCTTTTCCCTATATTCTCTTGCTCACTCTCTCTCTCTTTTAATTAAGAGAAAGACTCATATTTATAGGCAGAGATTAAAACTAGCCGTCGGAAAGAGCCTTTCTGAATCCCTACTTAGGTCTTGTCTTCAATCGAGGTCTTGTAGTGCAGTCCTAGACCTGACATCTAGGTGCTTAGCCGTTGACTAATTCAATGATATCTGTCAGAGGACTTTATTTCAAGTTGTCTTTAGACTTCTGCTGTATTAGATGACTTTGAGCTGTGTTTCGAGCTGAACTGTGTCTTTGTCCTGAGCTGTAACTTCAACCTGAGTTGTGTCGTAGATCTGAGCTGTGTCTTCATCTTGAGTTGTGTCATTGACACTAAGCTGGGTTTTCGACACTGAGTTGGGTCTGCGACTCTAAGCTTGGTTGTTGTTGCTGAGCTGGGTTTTGTCACTGAGTTGAGTTGATACACTAGCTGAGTCATTTCTTACGGTTGTCTTAGGATGAACTTGATTGTCCTGCTTTTGGATATTATTGAATCAATCACTTGACTTGACTGCTGGTTCTTCTGCTTGATTGGCTGGGTTCTTTGTCTGCGACTTTCCTACTGTGTAGATTCTAAATCAGTTGTGTTTGACTTCAGCTGATTTTCATCCAGTTAGATCTTCTGTTGGCTTCTGCGACTTTACCTAATGACTTAAAATCTCTATAAGCT
The DNA here is from genome assembly GCA_031470985.1 of Agastache rugosa. Taxonomy (NCBI): domain Eukaryota; kingdom Viridiplantae; phylum Streptophyta; class Magnoliopsida; order Lamiales; family Lamiaceae; genus Agastache; species Agastache rugosa. Next base: position 32,163,987 of record CM062607.1, on the reverse strand, counting down.
CAAACATGTAAGTTGGAAAAAGTAATTAGGTTTGTTTCATCATCTACTAGGTTGGAGTCAGTTGGGTTTTGGTATCAAATCAAAACTTTTTATTATTTTCCCAACATATACTTTTAAACAAAGTTGGTCCGTTAATTCTCAAACAAATACACAACAAGCTCTTAAAATAGATAACTACTAATATCCATTTACTTTTCTCTTACAAAAACTTAGTATATATAATTTTGCTCGATTATCCGTCTCTTATCAAACGAGAAATATTCTTAGAAAATTCTCAAACTTATACATTATGATCATCAAGCTACTAGATTAACTAATATGTAATCCGTACGATCATATCTTAAACAACTTTTAATATATTCTCGATTTTTCGTCTCCAACAAAAAATAAAACATTCTTAGAAAATTCTAATTAATTTACTCAATAATCATCATTCTTACTAGTTACCAATTATACAAAACACAACTTCTAAACTATTTTTATTCATTCGATTTATATCGAATGTTCGTCTCCAACGGTTTTTATTTTATTTTTAGAAAAATCTAAATTAAATATATGTTCACCCTCATGCTATGTACTACTCAAATATGTATACACAACATCCATATCATCCATATAACTCAATCAAAATCAACATCTTTGTCTCCAACAAAAATATAATTATTTTTAGAAAAATCTCAATTTAATCAAGCAATCATATATGAATTTATAGAGGCATAATTCACAAACCAAATATGAAAATTCTAGCTCAATCAAAAACCCCTAAATTTGACTAATTGTTAGATTAATTAATTAAATAATTTTGTGTGTGTATAAAACATCATCTTCATTTCTTTCGGCCATTTCATAGCACACACCCACGCATATACACACAACACACATTCCTTCATTGATTCTTCAAGTTTTGAGCTCAAATCAAGATCCAATCCATTCCAAATCATTAATCAAGGTAGGTTATATGTTTAATTAAGTTTATAGCTCAAAGATCAAGCTTAAATCCTCCTTTTTAATTTTTATAAATTTTGAATTTTTGGGCAAAAGATGTTAGATGATTATGATGTTTAATTCATGCTTAGGATGCATGATAGATCATTAATTCAAGCTTAATTAAACCATAACCCTAATTAATTGAATTTTCGAAAATTAGGGAAAAATTAGGGCTTTTCAATTGTGATGTTAGATGATCAAATTGATGTATTAATTGAGTTTAAATAATTATTCTAAGCATGTGTAGTGTTGGAATTAATCAAAGAATCAAAGCCCTTTTCTATTTTTGGAAATGACCGAAAATTATAAATAAAATTAGGGATTTTTTATCTTGATGTTCTATGTTTAAATTGATGATTAAATTGAGCTTATATGATGTTATTGATGTATGGTTATGCATTGAATTAATTGATTGAATCATAATTGCTCCAATTTTATTAATTTTCGAGAATTAGGGTTCTTCAATTTGGGGCTTTTTTATTTTGATTGTGTATGATGAAATTGATGATGGAATTGAGCTTATGGTATTTATTTAAGCATGTGGAAATTTTGTTAGAATTTTTGGAGCTCAATTATATATATTTTCGAAATTTTCAGCTTTTAATTAAATTAGGGATTTTTAATTTAAAGCATGAATTGGTTAATTGATGTTATAATTAACCTCTATAATTATAGTTAAGCATGTTGTAATTTGAATTGGAGAAAAATAATCAAATGTACACTATCTTTCAAAAAAGTTGAAATGTATAAATATTAGGGTTTTGATTTTTGTCCAATGTAATTAAGTAATTAAGTTGTAAATATAGTTTATAATTTAATTTAAGATGTTTGGAATTGATAAGAATGAAATTGGATATTTAATTTTCCAATTTTCAAAAATGCCAAAAAATATATATACATATTAAGTGATTATTTGATTTTTAATTAAGAAAATAATCACATGTTTGAATTCTACAATAAAAATTAAGTATTGTGGAATTTTTCAGAAATTAATTACCAAGTATTAAGAATTTTCTATTTTCCGGCTATTTTTCCATATTGAAGGTTTATACGTATAGATGATCTTGATTGATGATATGATTATGTAATTATGTTTAATATGGTTTAGTAATGATGTGGAATTAAATTGAGAATTTTCAGAGCTTATTTGTCGAGTCAAAAATGTTTTAAGTTTGAAGTTATGAATAGTAAATAATATGTTTATATGTTAATTATATGATGATGATGAGTTTACATGTTAATGATGTAATTATAAGTTGATGATGAGTTTATATAGTGATTATATGCTTATATGTTAATGATAAGCTTAAATGATCTATGATGTGATTAGTATAAGTATTAAATGTTATTAAAGTGCTTATATGATTAGTGATGTAATTATATGTTTAAGTATTTAATGTTAATATTTATAAGTTAGATTGCTAATTAGAAGTTAAGTTTGAGGTTTAGAAATGTTTAGAATTGCTAAGTGATAGTATTAAATTAAGCGTTAGAGAATCGAGGCGAAGTAGAAATTAAGTTGTTCGAGATAGCGTATCTCTTCGCCTATCGTTTGTTTCTCGCTCTCATGATTGATAAACCAAATTTCAAGTGAAGGAATGAGCGGGAACGTAAAGCTGAGAAATCAAGAACGAGAAGAGTAAGATAAAGCAGCACTCGACAGGTGGGATTTCTAACCAAAGAAATGACGAATGAGATTACATGATTATATATATGATGTTTTTAAAATTTATTAACTTGCCAAATGTTTTAAGTTTTGTATGTTACCATCTACTGAAGGAATACGAATTCGGTCCTACGCAATGTAGGATTTGTGTACACTAGTTTGTAATCGTGTGCCTTCCGAAAGGTGGGCCGGTTACAAGTGTTTGAGAAGAAGGCCTACTTCTCAGCACTAAATTATGATTGTAGATCTGGTACATACAACATGAAAGTATATAACTCGCGAGTTGCTTATTTCGAAAGAAAATATTTGAGCATGCATAGGTTTGTTTTATGAAAGATTACTTGTGTTATGCTTTATGGCAAGTTCAATCTATAGCTCTAAGCATCAAGATTTCAAGTATTTTTCGCATGTGCCCACTGAGTACGAAGTACTCAGCCTTGCATGTTGTTTTCTAAAATGTGCAGGTTAGCTAGGATGAAGATGAGAGTGTGCTTGGACGGACTTTTGTTGGTTAAGTTCATCTTGAAAGTTATTTAAACTAGAGATGAGTTATATGTCTTCATACATATAATTCTCTATGTTTTCGCTGCAACACTTTGAAATACATGTTTGAATTATGAAGTATGTTCTCGACTTTGAAATCTATAAATTCCAAAGTCTTTGATGTTGGTTGTTAAGGTTTTGATTGCTAACTTGCCTTAAATTGAAATCAGTTGTTGTCTCTTTGTTGAGATCTTCTAAGTCATACGACCCTTTTATCGTGCTTTCTTGATATGATAAACTACTTGTTGATATTGATTTATTGGCATCGTTGGCCGTATGGTTATATCTGTTGATATCTGGTTGAACATAATTCCTTGTTATTATCCAAGTTTTGGTTGGAAGTTGTCGAACATGATATTGTAATTGATTTTGGATAAGCATACTCGTTGGAGTTTTTATTCAAATCCCGTGTTGGGAAAATTCTAAAGTTTTGATTTGATTCCAAAACCCAACTGTTCTCCAACCTAGTAGATGATTGTACAAACCTAAGTTAAGTTTTCCAGCTCACTTGTTTGAGCCTTAGATTTTCTAAGTTCACAGGTTTGGAAGCTGAAGATTGAAGAAGACCCAGCTGAGTAATCAGCTGGACCTAAAGTCAGCTGAAAGGTCTCTTAGCTAAACAAAGCTCCAGAACTGAGCTGAGTCAGACTGACTCAAGAAAAGAAGAATGGATCCAGCCAAGGAGATCCAACTGAGCAGAATAAATTGAGTTGCATCAAAGTCTAAGAAAGACAGCTGAGCTGACCAAAAAGGGAACTAACTCTGAAGACGTCACTTCAAGTCAGTTTACCCATCCAGCTCTAAATTCAAAGTCAAGCTCAAAAGACAGAAATCCCGGTTTCAGAGGAAGTCAATATACCTCGACCAATGAGGGATTGACATCTCAGCATCCTAGAAAGGCGAACCTAGGATCTGACACAGTGATGAAGACAGGTGAAGATACGCTCAACGGCAGATCGACAGATCAGAGAGTAGGTAAGATTCAAACGGGTCCTCCAACGGCTAGTTTGAATCTCTACCTATAAATACCAGTCTTCAACCTCAGAATCAAGCACGAAAAACTCCCCACAAGCTTACAACTTTTCTGAATCTCTCAAGTATTAAAAAGCTCTCCAGCAGTTATCTAACTCCTTAAAAAGAGCACTTAAATTCTTAAGTGTTCAATTTCAGAAACTGCTTCAGTTTTTCGTCTGATCAATAGGCTGTAATCATAGTAAATCCAAAGCCTAGATCTGAACGAGTTCATCTTTCAAAGTTCTTCATTGTAAGAACTCGTTCAAAGTTGGAAACCCAAACCCTCATTTACCCATAAAAGGTTAGGTCAAGGTTACGCCGTCTCGAAGCGCGAAATTTGAGTGTAAGGTTATTCAGTACCCGAAAACTGAAAAGGTGCAGGCTTCTACAGTGCCCGTAAACTGTTAGAACACAGCTCGAGGAAGAGCTGCGAAGTTGCTTGGTACTCGTAAACCAAGTGGTCATCCTTAGTGGATTTACCAGCTAAAACCTGGTCGTGGACGTAGGAGTTTTCTCTCCGAACCACGTTAAAATTCTATGTTCTTTATTGCATTATTCAGTCTTTGCTTTATTTCTATTTAAAGAACTAACTGCATTTGCACAGCACAAGTTTTCAAAGCTTCAACTTTCTGGCTGTGTGACCCAGCCAGCTGCATCTTTTTCAAACCTGCTTAAACTGAAAACTGAAACTAAGTTTTTCTGAGCTTTTGTAAAATGAACGAGCTAAGTTTTTCTTTCCACCACATTCCGCACAGCCAGCTAAGTTATCAGTCCAGCTGACCATCTTCTTTAGAAGTCAGTTGAACTCATAACTGAGCTCTCACTCAACTCTGTTTTAACTTGATAAAAGTTTTCAAAAATCCCTCTTCGGTGTATTCACCCCCCTCTACACCGAAGACCTCGTTCCGGGACCATCATCCCGGATTTGTCCGTTTGATAAGAATGTTTTGTCAAATGTTTGGTTTTTGTTTGATAACTGGGTCGTTATCTATTCCTTGGTTAATCATAAATTGTGTACGTCGTGGGACCCACCGGCTCGATCATCTTTATTTTGAGTCGGGATGCGACATACAATCAATAAATTTATTTAATTTAATTCACTAGCATATAGTAACTAACAAGAACTATCAATATTTAATTAAATCATATTAACAACATTATAATAATTCACATAATAAAAATCAAGTTGTAATTGAGAAATAACTAAAACAAAACAACCCATTAAGTATAAAAATTAAAGAATCCATCATAAAAGGTATAGTACGTGATAGTGAAAATTTGACATTTTGAAAGCTCAAATATTATTTTGCCAAGATAAGAGTGTTTTTTTAAGGGAACATTAGGAGATAGAGTTAAATATATATTTGAAGTATATTCAAAGGATTTGTATGCTATTTATTTAATTTAAAATTTTAAAGGATTTTTTTGTAAGAATTTGTATATTAATTTTTTAACTTCCAGAGGCCCCACGGGGCTAGGTGTGCCTCTCATGGGCCCACACACAATATATTAGTGTTACATTTATATTTAGAGGGTGTTTGACTAAGATTTTTTCAAAGAGCTTATAAGCTCTTGGAGCTTATAAGATATTTTAAGAGCTTATAAGCTGTTATGTCTCAAGAGCTTATAAGCTATCAAAGTGTTTGGATAATGGAGCTTGTAAGCTCCTCTAAAATTATTAAAAATAATTAAATGTTTGATATCACGCATAAGCTCATTTTAAAAAAGAACATCATAATCAAATCTCTCACTCTCTCTGTCTACGTCCTCTCTCGGTCGATCCTCTCTCTCTCTCGTTATCTCTCTTTCTCACCTCTATCTATTTCTCTCTCTCATCTTTTTTTCATCTCTCTTTCTCTCTCTCTCTCTCATCTCCATCTTTATCTCTTTCTCTCATATTTTTTCATCTCTCTCTTACTTTCTATCTCATACAAAATTAAAAATAACTTGAGATAAAAATTTGAGATACAATTTTTAAGTTTCTTCTTACTTCTAGAATCACAAATGAAGAGTATGCGGAGAAAGAGAGAGAGATAGCAAGAGATCATAAAGAGGAGAGTGAGATATATATGAGAGAATAAGAGAGAGATGAGAAAGAGAGAGAGGAAGGAGAGAGAGATTGAGAGGGAGATGAAAGAGAGATGAGAGAAAGATGGGAGGGAGAGAGATATGCAAGAGTAAGAGAGAGATTATAGAAAGGTAGAGAGAGAGATATGCGAGAGAGAAAGAGAAGTGTTGTAACTAAGGCTGAGAAAATTTACCGACGACTTACCATTTATCGCCGGTTTCGGTTAACAGTTTACCGTGATATGCGATTTTGGTACGGTATTCGGTTAGTAGCTTTTAAGAATTTCCGGTAAGGTAAATGGTTAACTGACTTTTTTATATAAATTATTAATAATATATATTACATAATATATATTATTATATAATAATAATATTAATAATATAATATATCATTCATTATTTCATCCCTATTTTTTTCATTTTTCCATCTCACTCTCTCTCTCTTCCCTAAATTTTCACCGCTATTTCTCAATTTTCGCCGCCATCTCCATCTCCTTCTCCTCTACTCGGCGCTACGCCGTCGCCATCGACGCGCAGCCCAGCCGCAACCACATCCCAGTCCCAAACCCAAACGGCCAAACATAACTCTCCACTCCCAAATCATCACTCCCATCCGCCGTCTCCGCCCCAGACGACACCAGCCGCTGCCTTCGCCCCCCGCTCCATCCCATCCTGTCCGCCCCATCACCATCGGCAAGCTCGACACAATGGTGAGATCGACGCCGCTTGCTGCAGAGGTTCCGCCGTCAGCCGTCGACTCGACGCCCTACCGGTAGCCGTCGACTTGTTCCCCTCCCTCTTCCGGCCGACCAGAAGTAAATCCCCTTAACCCAGCCTTCGGTTTTTGAGCAATTGATTCATTTAACTATATGAATTTTTATTTCGACATAAAATCATAGATTCATATCATACAAAATCGAATTGGCGATCGACCATTCTGGGAGTCTCTCTCTGCGAGAAGACGGCATAGAGAGAGAAAGGAAAGCGAGTAACAATGTCGCAGATTCCCAATTTAGAGAATGCTCCCATAAATCTCACTGGCATACGGTATAATTATTGTTTTTTTTATTCAGTGTTTGACTCAATTATCTTTTCAATTTTCGATTTTGATCAACGATTTACTGTGGTTGTTCCTGGAACTCAGAACCGGAGCTAAAACGGAGCTGGTAAATATCCTTAAAAATGTGAGTTTTGCTCAGTACAGTTAAAGTTAAGCATTGTGCATCGGGGTTGTTTATGGCTCTGTTGTATTGTAATAGATGATATTGAGTATTAAATTTTGCAATTTATTTTTTCCTGTTAAGGTTCGGGGCGATAAATGTTTGGTAATTGACCCGAAGCTTAGTGGAGCACTGTCACTTATTCTCCTGAGCTCAGAACTAAAGGTATTTCGTGTTTGTGTTATTGTTGCTTTTGTTTAATTTCAAGAATTTGACTCTTTTTTTGCATCTTCAAGATTGTATATTATTGAAGGTTATGGCTTGAACTCAATTTATGGAATTTATGTTGTTATTTGCGGGTTATCCTTCATTATTCGTACATCCAAGTAGATGCTGGAACAGTGCAATAATCTCACACTCTTTTGGCGCCACAAATTTTAGGAATCTGTAAAAAAATTATTGGCCTACTCATTAGAAGGTTAGAATGAATTGATGTATAGTTTCAGGTTCCTGAATTTGTTTCAAAGTAATTGTTAGACTGATAATGAATGAGAGCACTAAATGAATCCTTGAGAACTTAATTCATATTGTATTGGATAGCAGTTATGTTGTTGCTAATTTGAACACCATCTCAATCAAATAAGAGGAAATTAAAGTAATGGTGGCTTTTATGATCAGGAACTTGATGCAGAATTGCGGCATCTTACAGCTGAGCCAGTTCAAACTGAAAGAACCAAAGTGGTCTTCCTTGTTCGAGCTCAAACTGACTTAATGAGATTTATCTGCTCCAACATTCACAATGATACTTCCAAAGGGCTTCACAGAGAATATTATCTTTACTTTGTTCCACGTAGACTGGTTGATTGTGAGAACGTAAGCACGATGTGTTTGTTCACTGATGTTTCAGGAATTATTTTATGATGACACTGGCCCTTATATTTATGTTTGGCTGTCTACAGATACTTGAGGAGGAAAAAGTACGTGAACTGTTGAACATTGGGGAGTTTCCCTTGTACATGGTTCCGCTCGATGAGGATGTTTTCTCATTTGAACTCGACCTTACTGAAAAAGTATGGGATTATGTCCATATTGATTTATAATTTGACACACACAAGAAATGTCTTGTAACTATTGACTCCATGTGTCTTATACTATGAGGATATGCTTAACAGGACTATTTGGTAGATGGAGATGAAAATGCTCTCTGGCATGTTGCCAAAGGCATCCACAATCTTGAGGTATGTTTGATTGAATCTTTTACATGGTTTGTCAATGTTGGGGACCTTCATAATTTTAGCGTCTTTACCGAATCCTCTCTAACTTTAGCTTTTACCATTTTTACTGAAAATTTGTATGGGATGGTCTCATGGGCTAAACTATGCGATATGGAAGATCTAAGTAATACTTATGCACTTAAAACTTAAAAGCAATACTTTTGAACTCAAAAATAGTACTTTCGTGAAAAGACTTTTGAACACAAAATAATACTTTTGTGGAAGTAATATTTTCCATAAGGAAGTAAGAATTTTTTGGTTGGGATTACCTTTCAGTTTTCGATGTAGAAAAGTTTATGTTTGTAATGTTATTAATTTCATATTCACAGTATTACTTGGATCTTTCGCCTTTCAGATTTTGGTTTGTGAAATTGTCTGTTTTTACCATGAAAAAATATTCTTGATTTTGGGTAGGGTTTCTTCTATTATATTCTTTTCTGTTATGTTTTTTTTAATCTTTTTTGTGATCCTATGTAAATTTAAATGCAGTTTTCTTGTGGAGTGATACCAAATGTTAGGGCCAAAGGAAAAGGAGCTGTACGTGTTGCTGATATCTTGACTCGTATGCAAAAAGAAGAACCTGTTAATACTTCAAATGTAATTATCCTTTTGTCTGTAGTCACAATACATCTTTGATAAAATTGGTTGATCATACAGAAGTAAAATACTAACTCAATTTCTTCGAAACCACAGATGGGCTTTCCAGAAATAAATACTCTTATACTTCTAGATAGAGAGGTACGTCTTCTTCAATCCTTTTCTTTATCCTTGTTCTCTCCTTCTCCTCTCATTTTACGAACTCATTTTAGAGTTTTGCAATTCAGAGTATTTTTTCGTAATAAAATGTCTATTAGCTGTATGCAATTTAAAAAGAAACTAAAGCACAAAATGAAGAATTGCATGTGATGTTACTACTAGTCTTAATCTGAATAGTAAAACTGTCGATGCAAAGGTTCTTTTGCACTAAGTGTTTGGGGATCTTTTTATTGCTTTTATTTCATCATAGATGGAGACTTCATGACCTAGAATTTTGTACATTATCCAAGGGGAAAACAACTTATGGTTTTCTCAATGCAGTCTCTGTTTCATCTTCAGATGTCGCGTTTTTTGCTTGAATCCATCAAAATAGTTCACTGTTTAGCTTTAGGAAAAGAGATGCTGTATTTAGTGAAACTGTGATATTTGGAGGAGGCTAAAAAAGCTATAAACAACATTTCTTCAACTATTTAGTAGAAGTAGGGTTACATCAAAAAACCTTGACGCAACTTGATAATGATTATTTTAAACAGTCTCCTTTAGTTTTTTGCTGGCTATTGTTATTTGAAAGACTGCATCCTCCAGATGTCAATAATACATTTTTATCAATTAATATGAGGTTAAGTGCAGACTACAACTTAATGATACTTGGTTATGTTTTCTTAGCTGACACGTATACAGGTCTTGCGATTTTGAATTTGTTATTTTCTTCTTGCAGGTGGACATGATAACTCCTATGTGTACTCAGTTGACATATGAGGGATTGATAGACGAGGTAATAGTGCTAGTGTGATGGAAAATAACGACGATGTTCAATTTTTAAGATCACGAATAGTGCACATGCTCCAGTATTTAAGCAAACTTATTCTAATAACGAAAACATGTTTAGTGGTACTACAAATATAATGAGGATGCTGACATCAGTAGCTTTCATTTTGAAAATTATAACTCTATGAAAAGCTTTCTTGAAAAACTATTTGAAAACACAATTTGCTCTTAAAATTTAGAATGTTTATCGGAAATCCTTTTGTTAACTTGCTAATCTAAATGAATAAAGCACTCAAAGAAGCCAAAAAAATGAAGAATGGCATGCTCCTGTGACACCCATTACTTATCAATAACATAGTATAGTTATTTTTTAAATTTCCTTTCTGGTTTTGTTTATAAGCTATCTCTAATAGGTTTGATGCAGTGTCTTGGTATTACCAATGGAGCTGTGGAGCTGGATGCATCCATTATGGGAGTTCAGCAAGAAGGGAAGAAGATGAAGATTCCCCTCAATTCTAGGTAATCCAACATGTTTTACTGATGATGCTCAGGTTCCTGGTATAAGATAATTTAATACTGAAGAATATGAGTTGAATTTGAAGGGATCTTTCAGGTGCACACCTTCAGAGCTGAATGTTTTTGATCATTTTTGTTGCCATTTTCTCTTTTAGGCATGATGTAAATTGCACATAACTGAACTCTATTTCCTTTTTGTTTTCTACAATTTGAATTTGTTATCCTGCTCTCCTTGTCCTAATCAAATTTCTTGAGAGTTCCTTTCTATCCCTTCTCCATTCTCAACAATTTCCATTGAGTTGTATAATAGAAATAGATTTGATCGTCCCACTACCTCTTTCATGTTTGTCCATAACTGCATTGTATTCATTTTAAATCTATATTTATAGTGATTTTTCTTGAAATGAGATATTCTTTTTAACTAAATCTGTAAATCATCATGCTACATTTATTGCAGTGACAAATTATTCAAGGAGACACGGGATCTGAATTTTGAAGTTGTTGTCCAGGTTAAGCCATTTTTTGTCTTAGTATGGTGTTTTCACGTTAGTTATAACTTTACATAGTGTTTTTGAATTATTGTTCTGGCAGCTTTTTGTCTATTACCATTGAAGCTATGCCTTCTTAATTGTAACATTTAGCATGTTTCAGGTTCTTCGTCAAAAGGCGACATCCATGAAGCAAGACTATACAGACATTTCTACTACTGTAAGTTGTCAAAAGATATTCGTTCAGCTGGCTTTTATCTAATTTATGTTCATTTAAACCAGTGGTTAGTTTTGCTGCCAGAAATCTTATTACTAACTAATGAAGCATAAAGAATTGTTATTGATATCTAATCAAGGTACATTTTGATGTTACCTCTAGCATAAAGCCAATTTCTCTGCTTGTTTTCTTCTTGAAATATGCTATGATATTCAGAATCAAGGATGTTTGAAATGTGAGAAATATACTGCTCACTGTTTCTCATGTTTATTAGAATTTAAATTAACTTGGCAAACTTTTCTGTAAAATCAATGTTTAGTCTCTCTTCCAAGGTTGAGTACCCTTTTCCGTTGCTTTTTCGTAACTTCAGCAAGAGTCGTTAAAGAAAGCAATTTAGTGCAGTCATGGACAATTGAATATTTATCTGTGATCTGTGGACTTACCGTAAGAAATTGAGAAAACAACCTAGAGAACACATGGCATGTGAAATGGAGATATAGACGATTGCGAAATCAGAAATCCTTGAGGGATGTATTGAGTGTTATTTTGAGAAATGGATGTGGAACTTGAATTGTCTGGTGGGCCTTGAATCACAAAAATTTATAGGTCTTTACTGCGTAAGACATCATTAGAGATTGGAGTTGTATTTATAGACTTTTTTTTTCCTTGTGGGATTCCTTATCCCTTTGTTCTCTACTTTCTTTCTGTTTCAATAAAAGTTGTTTCTTATTAAAAAAAGAAAAGAAGAAGAGAGAGATGGGATGCGGACATACCATGAGAATATGCAAACAGCTACTGACAGAATGCACATGGTGATATGAAATTATCAGAATCCTACTCAGGCCTTTCAAATTTTTAGATGATAACTTCAATTGTAACAAAACGACTTTGAATATTGTATGAGTTTTAGTACTTTCTGCTCTCTGTATGCAGACACAGACGGTATCTGAGTTGAAGGACTTTGTGAAAAAGCTTAACTCATTGCCAGAAATGACTGTGAGTTTCTTTCTGAAAATCCAAGCTTACGTTGGAAAGTTGTTCCATGTATTCAAACTAAATGTATTTCTCTGTCAATTCAGAGGCACATCAATCTTGCACAGCATTTGACAACATATACATCACAACCAATATTTCTCACGAGACTTGATATGGAACACACGCTTGTGGAAGCTCAGAGCTATGACATGTATGATATGACCTTTATTTTATTGAGATCTTTTGTGATTGTGGGAGTTTTTGTTGCTTTACTAATTAGATTTCATAGATAAGATCTGGAGTGTCAAATGGTGAAGTTCAATTATCTTGGGTGGGTTTAAGTAAAAAAAAATCATGTCAAACTGTCAATTCATCACATTTATACATGCTTGCTGTTCTTAATCAGCTACTTCCCTCTTGTATAGATTGGTTCTTTGCAGATTCCCTATTTCTGATTATTTACTGGTATGAAACACTCATCCAGTCAGCTACCAAATGTTGGGCATTTGCTTTAAATGAATGCAATTAGCGTCCGTCTCCCATTCCTTCTTTTTTCCCGTCACTTTCTGGGTGAAGCCTTTTCTTTTAGTTGAAGTGGATAGATCAGGTTTTCTTATGCTCCAAGCCAGATCTCTCGAGCCATTTAAATTAAAATATCAAGTCATTTTGACATATATTAGAAATTAATGTTATTCATGCAAGAAGCAATTTCCACGAATCAGTTGTTTTATTATGTACTTTGCTTCTTGTGTCTGATTTGATGATAAGACTTTGACGACTGTTGGCTGTGCGGCTTTTGACCAATTATTCAACGAGATCTCTGAGAATTCATTTCCACATTCTTGATAAGCTTACATTCCCACTGTCCTCTTAGTGGGTCTTCCAACAGGCCTGGAGTTCATGTCTAGTCCTTTCTTATTGCAGAAATCTGATGTACATACCTACTTTCATATCTGTTATCTATGGTCAATGTGCTACCAATATCCGACTAAACTTGACTAATGATGTCTCATTGCAGATGCTTTGATTACATTGAAGAGATAATTTGTAAGCAGGAGCCTTTTGTAATTGTCATACGCTTTCTAATCTTATTTTCAGTAACCAACTCAGGGTTGCCAAAAAAGCATTTTGACTATTTGAGGCAAGTGGAATATATAGAGTTTTCATTTTGTTATAATTTGTATTGAACGTTCATATTTCTCTAAAATCTTTTGCTTAACTTTTGGCTCAGGAGAGAGCTGCTTCAGACCTATGGCTATGAGCATTATCCTACACTGTCTAACCTGGAAAAAGCAGGGTTGTTCAGGAAACAGGTTAAATTAGGATTTCCTTTCCATACACCTATCATTATCACTAGGCTAATCCCTAAGTTGATATTAAAATGGTTGCTATTCTGTTTTGTGTCTTGCAGGATTCAAGAAGCAACTGGCTGACCATCAAACGTGCTTTGCAACTTGTGGTTGAGGACACAGACACCACTAAGTATTTTTCTTTCTATGGTGACACTTATGGCTTGCTTATAATGACGTGATGTTAGGTGTCTGGTGCTGAGTAACAGCTTGTAAGCTGTAAACTGTGTTTGAGGTCTCCTATTTTGGTATACGTAGTATCTCTGTTTATTTTCTTTGTTTTCAAGAATGCATGATAGTAGTTAAAAAACTTAGCAATAGCTTTATTGAATAGAAATATTTTTCTCTCTATGGTGACACTTCTTGCTTGCTATTAATGATGTGATGTTAGGTGTCTGGTTCTGAGTAACAACAGCTTGTAAGCTGTAAACTGTGTTTGAGGTTTCCTATTTTGGTATATGTAGTATCTCTGCTTATTTTTTAACTGTCTTAAGAATCCACTTCTATTTTCTTTGTGTTTCAAGAATGCATGATACTCCCTCCGTCCCAATAGTAAGGTCTCACTTGCTTTGGGCACGGTTATTAAGAAACAAGAGTAAAAAGATAAAAAGTAGTAGGTCCCACAGGTTTTGAAGGGTTAATTATTTCCTTTTTTTGGAATGGGACCTTGCTATTGGGACAGACAAAAAAGAAAAGCGAGACCTTGCTATTGGGACGGAGGGAGCAGTTGTTAAGAAACATAGCAATAGCTTTATTGAACATAAATGCAGTGCCGTGCTTTTTTTTAACCTTCTGACAATTAACTTGTTTTTGTCAGTCCGAATGATATATCCTATGTCTTCTCTGGATATGCACCTCTCAGCATTCGACTTGTAGAGCAGGCGATACGATCTGGATGGTGAGCTTATTTCCAAAATTCTCCTATTGTGAAAAACAGGAGCAGGTCTATTATGCAGGCAATGTTTCTCTGGTTGGTCTAGTTTGTTAGCTTTTCTCCCCCGCATAGTTGAAAAACGATAATGAGTTTTCTGGGATTTATGTGCTTAGTATGTCAGTAGGAGAAAATAAATAAGTAGTGAATGAGTGCGACTTCTTGTATTTACAATATTGACTTCTTCAAGCTTCATTTATCCATGTCTAGTTTTCCTGAGCTGCTAAAGACTAGAATTTAGCTGATAGGCAAATGTGAGTAGATGATATGTACTTTCAATAAATTGGACTGGTGCTATCCTGTGCTTCTCTGGAAGTTTCTGGTTCTTCCAATGACAAGTTGATCGTCTTTCCTGATACATAGTTGATATGAAATGGTTGTTTGAATACTTTGACTTTTGTGAATTGAATGCTCAAACTCTTAACCAATTATAAGAATCTATTTTTTAGTGAAGATGACATCAGATTTTAACAATATCTACCTATTACAGAATTAAACTATAAAGTGATGCTGTACTCTACACTAAATTATTTCCTGCCCAGTTTAAGTTTCTGTAACTGTCTTCTTGCAATAGGCGCCCCGTAGAAGAAATACTGAGGCTGCTGCCTGGTCCACACATGGAATACAAGAGAGTCAGCCATCTTTTCATATCTTCCTCCTCATCCTCTAGTTCTATATTGAAAATAGCTTAAAGTGATTCCTTTATGCCTGTGCAGGGTGGATTTTCCAGCATCCCCTCATATGATACACTGCCTGGATCGCTGAACAGTTCGGAAAAGTATTCCTCAACCTTTGTAATTGATGATTCTGTTACGATTGTCACCACCCCCCCCCCCCCCCAAACAAAAAAAATAACTTGAACGCACTTTGTAGGAATATTTGCTCTAGTTATGGTTTATATCTTCGAAGAAGACCTGTGTGCAAGAGTATTGCCCCTTCTAGTCTTTTCCAAAAGTTCCAAAAGTTCAATTTTCAAGGGAAATACTGGGTATTTTGTACATCTGTTTTAGTTTGAGGGTGCATTTGCTTTTTGGTAAATTTATCCCTCTAAATGAAGGGATAAAAAAAACTAAGTTTCTCCAGAATGTAAATTTCTGGTACTGAAGCATCTAGATTGCATAAAATACTGGATAACTTATGGTCGGATAGTCTTCCGGAATAATGCGGATACTAAACATGCTCTTTTTTATCTAATGGTATTTTTACCTCTCCAGACTTGCAGATGGAAGGCGTGCTCTAGTCCTTGTAGTTTTTATAGGTGGAGTAACGTTTGCTGAGATATCTGCACTCCGTTTCCTCAGTTCCCAGGTGTGCCTTTAATATTCTCAAATGATTATATGTAGTTTTTTAGTTTTTCATGTCATAAAGAAATTCTGAATGTCGTTGTGGGTTTGAAAAAATATAATCTAACGAGCATTTTAGAATATCTCAGTCTCTCTCCAGAGTAGGGTTTTAGGTAATCTCATGTGGTGTTCAAGCGCTCATCAGTTCTCTAAGGTTAAATTGTTCAAACTGCACCAATTAATGGGATCAATACCTCTCTTTGATGAAATTTCTTCGCATAAATTATTGGCTAGATAAGTTTCTAGGATCATACTAACAGTCTACTCTTCTTCACATTCTGATGTTTGTCATACTGCAAATTGTTTTCCTCAGGAAGGAACAGCCTATGATGTGATTGTAGGAACAACGGAAGTTCTCAATGGACGCACCTTGATGGAAACCTTCAGAGGTGGGTGGGATAAGTAGTGTATCAGCCCTTGCTGTGAAAAAAATCACTCTCGACGACTTGCGGCTGTGTGGAGTGTATTTCATCTTTCCATTGCCCTACTGAGTGGACAAATTGAGGTTTCTGTGTTTGTTAATAAGTGTTAGGTCTGATGTGTGTGTTTGCGTTTAAGTTATTATGTGAGTTTTGGCTTTTTTTTGGTATCAAGATTTTGGCACAATGTCCATCAAATAATATACAGTATTATTTTTGAACATGACAGTGATGCTTAGCATTGATATTGTTTGAGAGAGAATTCGGGATTTTGTAAATTATTTTTACACATATTAATACCAAAACCCATCTAATTTTAACTAAATACAAGTGTGTTATTCTGTTTTATAGTCCAATTATTCACATTTTTCTTTTTATTATTGGGCTGCATCCTGCATGTACTTTACTACAAATACAAGTTGTAAGGGGTGTATTCATGATTTGAAAGTACAATGCCTCTATTTTTAGTGAACATGTGTGTACAGGCAGGGAAGAATTTCCAAGTATATTATGTTTTGATAAATTTCAATAGGAGCTAACTTATTTTAAATTATTGTTTTAATTTGTATATTTGTGGCATCGGGAGCACAAACCATCATTTTCCCAAGATTTTGGCTGATATTATCAACGTGTCAGTATGATATATTTTTTTTTTTTTTTTGAGTTCGTTTCTCCCTCCGTCTCACTAAGCATGTTCTATTTTTCTTTTTTGGGTGTTCCATACCTAAAAAGGTACTAACATTTATCTCTTTAAAAATAGTAGGATCTATCTACTTTCTATATTTTACTCTTATTCTTAATTTTTATGCCCAAAGAGCATGGACGCGCTTAAGGAGACGGAGGGAGTATTGTTTTTATCTTTATGTTTTACTGTGCCTCTGTATGTTTAAACGAAAAAAAATAACGCAACAAGTAAAATTGATCACAAACATGTGTTTACAACTTTACACACACATACTAAAATATCATATTTAGAATAGTATATTGAACTGTGCATCATAATTTATATTATTCACAGTTCGTGCTGTTACCTTTATATACACGACATATTTGTAGCAATATTATTATAACGAATGATAATGGGCGGTATAATTTAACACCAAACATTGTTTCTGTGGAAACTGGTACGATTGACCGTATGTGCGGTCAGCATAATTTCTTCTTTAAAATCTGATTAATTACTAGTATTTAATTAAATTTAATTAGAGTTTATTAATTTTAATTAAGGCTAAATAACTTCAATCATGATTTAATAAAATTTAATTAGATTTAATTAATTTTAATTAACATTTATTTAAATATTAATTAAATTAAAAGATATAAAGAGGAATGTTGTTATTTCATATAATACTTTTATTGAATGAGAAATAACTTTTTTATTTTATAATTTATATGTTGTTTGGCCACCTTTTTCTAGATTACATATATACTTTTACGGAGTGGCCGCGGTTCGGTTCGGGAACCGGATCCAAACCGGCAGTTCTTGGTTCCACCTCAAGAGAACCAAAATCGAACCACCGACCACTTCGATTTCGGTTCCAAACCGGAACCGTAAGTTTCGGTTCGGTTCGGTTCCGCGGTTCCAAATCGAAACCGCATATTTTGGGGTTCAATTTTTGTATTTTTTTCTTCTTCATTTTTTGCTACTTTTTCTTGTTTAATTGTAATTTTATGCATTCTAATGTAACATTTAGGTGAAATAAATATGAACTGTAACATAAATATTGATAAAAATATAAAAAATAAATAAATAATAGGAGGAACCGGCGGTTCAGAATCGAAACCGAACCGAAACTGGCGGCTCTCGGTTCCACAACATTGGAATCGAAATCGAACCGCCGTCGATGCGGTTCCCGGTTTCAAACCGAAACCGGCGGTTCGGTTCCAGTTCCGGAACCGCCGGTTTAGGTTTGGTTTCGATCCTGTTCCGGCGTAAATTACCCCATGAACATTGTTTACGCGTAAATTCACCATTCTAGTTTTTGGGTGCAATTACCCAGTGGCTGTCCCCCCAATTTTTTTTACTATATATATACATAATGTATAATATTGTAAAAATTCAATAACTCAGTCCACAATTAATATAATTCAATAGTTTAACATAATATTTTAATAATTTAAACCCCAATTCACAAGGCCCCACTACTTTTTCCTATTTTTCATTTACGGCTGCCTTGTTCTTTTAAAGAATAGAATTTCTTCTTCTTTCTCTTTTGAAAATGTCATGGATCGATTCCTGAGAATGAAGACTCGTCGCCTCGGACTCGAGTCTTCAGTTGTAATTATTGAATAATATAATTATTTTTGAACTCTATGAATATCTCTTTATATACATTTTATCTAATTTTTTGTATTTTAAATCATTTTTTATTGGATAGCTAAAAAAAAATTTCGGGGGCGAAGCCCCCGAACCCCTGAGTATGGAGGCCAGCCCCTGCAACCCCCAATAAATTTCGTACCCCCATATTTAAAATCCTAGGTCCGCCACTGCTTGTAAATTAGAGAAGTATATTAAAGGGAAGAAGAATGTTGAACGTTGATGCAACGGATATATATTTCCTAATTAATTACAAGTATCAAACCATTATCTTGAAATTTTTGTTGCCTTAATTAAAGTTTCCTTGTTAAAACTTTTTTTTTGAGACAGTTCCTTGTTAAAACTTAAGATGTCGTGTTTATTAATTCTCTAAAGGAAGGAATGGACGCTATTTCAGTTAATTTTCTTCAAAAACAATAAATACTCCCTCCGTCCCATTTATATAGATTTGTTTCCATAAAAAGTAATGTTTTTTTAGCTCATTTACTAATATACCCTATTTAATTCTTTGATTAACTCATAAAAAAATACATGATCAATAATAAATAGGGGCATATTAAGAAATTTACTATATAATTTACTTTTCCAATAATTTTTCTTAATCCTTGTGAAAATTTCAATCCGCCTATATAAATGGGACGGAGGGAGTATTATTTTTCATCTCAATTGTTTACTCTTTCTTCAATCACAATTTTTGAAATTGAACGCCTGTCAATTCTTTTATGGGGCACTGAAAGAGCTTTAGAAGACCATGGCATGGACTGGGGACTCGCACATGTTTTTAATTTTTATTGTCGGACAAATATTTATCCAATCACATAATGTTCGTCGATAAAACTGAAAATATGAACGGACAAGTCCAATATCCTTGATTAATTTTAAGTTTCAAATGTTCTATTATATTATTTCGATAATAGATTATAGAATTGATACATATTAAGAAGGTCAAAATAAATTTGATAAATCTTAAGTTTTAGATATATGGAATAAGGTTCTTCATCTTAGAATTTCGGAATAAGTTAAAGTATATATGTGTGTACATGTCACAAAACTTGTCTAAAAAGAGTTAAAGCAATGCCAATTTTCGCCCAAATAAATTGCCAGATATTATTCCACTAAATAGCACAAACCATTTCATCGTTAAGTCTATACTGTACTGTATTCTTTGCTTAAAGCATACTAACTTATAATTGAATATTTTTGAAAAATCTAATGTATTAATATTGTATTGATTTTAGCATGTTTTATTATAAGCAAATTACACAAATATAGACCGATAAACTATAATGTGACAGTGCTAGTTCAACCTGTTAGGTTTAAGATGTCTCGTGTTACTTTGACTGTTGGTAACATTTGTTACCAACATGCCTGGGGCCAGATTAAATCTTATATTATTTAATTAATTGTATAATATATGTTTTTCTTGTCGTATTCTTTTTCACGTTTTTATGTGCAGATTAAGAGCAGCAAATAGACGATTATGATCACAAAGGAAGTGGGATTGTCGAGTGCAGACCAAGGGAGTTATTAAACTTGGCATGAGGAGTCATGGGAAATAACTATCTTGTAACCGCCACTATCCACCTTCTATTCAACTAACTGAAATGAGTGGATCGCGGCAGTTATGGACGTCCAAGTGGTGAGAGGGTGTAGATTAAACTGCTCATCAGATGAAGGACTATAAATACCGCAAGAGATCCATTTCACGTGCGCGCGTTTCGACTTAGAAAAACTCTCTGCAAATTTCAGTGCACTGTTGTTCGCCATTCTGCCTACTGAGTGTTAGCGACATCACAAACCAACACGAGTTCTGCAGCAGATTGTGAAATCTACAAAGCCTTAGAGGATTGGGTTGTGAAGGAGCGAATCACAAAAGTAGGTAGTCTTATCTGGATTAATCTTGTATTAGATTAGTCTCGTTCAGATGTTCGGATTCTTAGGCAGATCTAATGGCTGTAAAGATATGTTCATCTTACTTAGTAGATTAGTCTAGGATTAAATTTAATCTTCCAAGGCATTCAATCCTTGAGCAGACCGTGTTGCAAAATGTTGAATGTTATTTCGTTTTCTGTATTGTAATATTTGATTTCAATATAGTATTTAGCCATAAGGCACCGGCAGGTTTAATCACCTGCCAAAAAGTATTTCATTGTGTTCTTTTCTTATTCTGCTGCATGTTAGATCGGATGTTATTAACATACGATCTAACGTTACTCTTTTGATACACAATGTGAGTTTTTGTTGTAATTCGGGTACTGAATTCTTTCACAACCTTAGCATGATACAAATTTGTGGCCATATAAAATCAATTTATGCCAATTTTAGCTAATTACTAATTTTCAATACTGGAAAGTCGTTTTGTCAACAATAATTGACACGACGTGACCACATCGGATGAAACAACATCGTTTCACCAATATATTGGACTCGTCTACCTCCTAGAGCCTAGCATTTAAAACAAGATAATGAGTATTTTTTTTGCGGGAAAAGATAAGAGAAAGGTAGGAAAAATAGCACTTTATGGATTAAAAATAAAAACTAATTCTAGCATATTTTGAAAAAAGTAATACAAATAGCACTTCTGAACAATTTTGCTCTTCCTCCCCGATTTTACATTTTTTTTTGTGAAATCAATTGTCAATGATCAAATTTTCAAATGTGAAAGCACAAATATGTACATGTGCTTTCACAGAAGAACATTTATGAAATTACAATTATGTGAAAATTACACGTATAATAATATGTGAATTCATATATTATTATACGTTTTACATATTGTAAAATGTGAATTCACATGTGAACTACAGTAAGTTCTATTAATGGTTGTATTTTTTTCAGTATAGTTTCAGACAAAGTTTCAGATCATAAAGTGCATGAAGATGATGTTGATGTTGAAGTTGAAGCAGACTACAACAGTAAATATATTGTTAATATGATCAACATAGTCACGGGATTACCAACATGTTCAACGTTGCCAACATCCTATTCCAACATCCACGACACACTGCCTCTTGAAGAAGTCAAAGTGTTGTATAATCTTATCAACACGTTATGTAAAGTGCAAAGAAGTGATATAATATTTCTTCTTAAGATGAGTCAGAGGCTGAGAAGTGATATCATATTTCTTCTTCAGATCATGTGCTAAGACTGGAAGTTCTTTTCACAAAAGAAGATCTGGAAGTATGTCAACTAAAGAGCAAAGTTGGAAATGTTGAAAGCATTTATGCCCGTTGAACAAAGGTACATCGAATTTATTTGATGCACTATATTGGTCAAACTAATGAATATGTTTTGAAATTTAAGTCTGATATTTTTTTTGTGCTGAATGATTTTCGTAATGCTTCTATGCTAGTGAGAGAAGCTTGTTTTTATGTGTTTATGAGCCGAATAAAATAGAATCAAATTAAAGTTAAAGTCTTGAACTGAGACTTGATCTTATATGTGTTATGATGATTGTGCTTCTAGACATATTATACCCTATTGTGCTAAGTACCTAAATGTCTTAATTTCCGACATTCCTTCAGAATATTTTTTTTTGAATAAAACATGTGTTGGTTCACGAAGTAACATGATGTTATCTGTTAAAACTTGCAATGGTGTCTATACTTCTTTCAGACTAACATTGCAGGAAACAAGTTCTTTAACAGCAGATACTTAAAGCTCATGACATGCTTTGATGAGTATCTTGCTAATTAAGAACCAACCGTTGATGGGAAAGTAATATTTAGAAAAAAACGCCAACGATGAATATGTTGGTAAAGGTACACAAAAAGTGTAGAATGATCTACATACAATAGGAATGAAGAATATATGTTTGATTGGTTTTAGCCAATGGTGTGGTAACGACACATCTGTCTTATCTATAACACTTGTAAAGTGTTTGATATTTTACACAAGTATGTGTTGTTTGGAAGTAGTTCATGTGATATCTGTTACAAAACTTTTCTCAAGTGAAGCGGTCAGAGGTTTACGAAGCTCTCATAATCAAGGATGAATATGTGTATGGTGTATGTCAGATTGAAGAAAGGGACTTGCATGTTACGCCACGTGTTACCAACACAACACTATCAGATGAACTACTTTGCATGGACCTCATTGGAGCTATTAAAGTAGAGATTAATGAAGGTTTACGCGGTGTTTTGGTATTGTACTGATAACTTTTATCAATTTTTTCTCTGGTGTAATTTATGCGTGAAAAGTCCGATACATTCTCTATGTTCAAGAAGTGATTTGAATGATTTATATTTTGAGTGAATAGAATGTTGTCAAAATCTGACTGACCATGACTGAAAGTTTGAGAATTTAACATTCTCTAATTTTATGTGTTAACCACAAGAAGTTCAACACTGAAGACTCATCATCAGAATGAACTTGAAAACATCCAGAAACTAAAGCTACCAACAGAGGCTGAAGCTACCAATATCGAAAATCTGAATCTGCCAACACAGACTGAAGGTACCAACATGAAAAATTTGATACTGCCGACACACGATGTTGTTGTCAGCAGAATCTGTCAAATGACACTCCATTATATGTTTGACGCATGAAGTCATGTGAGCATATGATTTGATACTCAATGATATTGTGTTTGTTGTTATAACATAACATCCTAAACACTTTCACAATTTTGTATGCACAATTTTGTATGTCTTTGCTATATCCTGAATACGAATTCCATCAACCAAAAATAGAGAGTGATCAGTTGTGTATGTCAGTAGAGTTGTGTCAGATGTGTGTGTCAGTTGAGTTGTGTCAGCTGTGCTGAAGTCAGCTATGTTGAAGTTGGTGTTGGTTGCTGTGTTGGTTTGGTTGTTTGTTCAAGCAACTATTGCTTACAACTTTTGTTTATGCTCTTGTTACTCGATTTGGATGTGTTTGCAACATCTTCCATTTGACAGGGCCGGACTACTTGATTCAAGGATCAACAAAAGAATGTCTTAGGTTATTCTTCACTATTCGAGCTTTCAAAGTGTACAACCTGCGCACTATCATCAAATATGAGTCAATCAATAGTGTGTTTGATGACTCATCAAGTCTTGATGTCGATGATGACAAAGAAGAAATGTCATGTTGTATGAAAAAGGATCAGAAACTGAATATGAGTTTGAATTCCATAAAAGAAGAAATGTTATCTCAACATCTGATCTAACATCAGATTCATCTCCAGAAGTAACATGCATTGAAGTGAAGCAATTTCATGAGGAATTATGAGACTTGTTAGGAAGCGCAAGACAGTTTGCAAAAGATGTGTTGAAGAATCTGTAAAAGCACATGAAGACTCATTTAGAATTGAGTGACAGACTCTGCTGTTGTTGGAACCTATGGTGGACACGATGTTGGAGACTCTCTTATCCAACATAAAGACAGGAGATGACTGGAAGTCTTCTATTCCTAACTTTCAGCATACTAGATATCTTGCTCAAAAGTGGTGTATGTGCTAGGTACCAGTCGAAGTCTAAGGAGTCATATTTGAAATGATCAAATATATCATTCGCTATGTTGCTAGAACTGTTGATCTTGGTATGTGGTATACCAAATATCCAAATTCCAATCCGGTTGGATACAATGATGCAGACTCGACAGGAGATGTTATTGACAAGAAGAATACCAGTTGATGAAATTACTGACACGAAGAGTACTGGTGGAGATGTCACGGAAGAGAGAGTATCGGTGAAAGATGTCGCTGTGAAGTTACTGACATGAAAAGTACCAGTTGATGATGTTAATTCAATGTCACTAACATGAAAAGTACTAGTAAAGGATGTTACTTCGTTGGTAACAACATGATATCTGGTCAAGCAAGAAGCAGAATTGTGTTACTCAATAGCTAAATCTGAGAACGTTACTTCTGAGAATGGATGTGTTATGGATGAAGAAACTGCTAAACGGCTTTGACATGGAGTGTGAGGTACTTCTTTTAATGTGTGATAACATGAGTGCAGTATAAATCTCTTAGATCTTGTTCAACACTCGCATATCAAACACATTTGATATCAGACACTATTCTTAAGAGATCCTATTAAGAATACTTGTGTGTCTGAAGTTCGTGCTCATAAAGAAGGAAATTTCTAACATCTTGAATTTTGTTGTCATGAACATGAAGGATCTAAATACTGGAAACTATGTTAGTTTCTTGTGTCGGAACCTATGTTGGTTTCTTGACTTGTTCATGTTAGTTAATAACTCTGTGTCGATGTTAGTTATTTCAACACACAGATTCTTCAGAATGTGGATTGAATATTAAGATTGTTTCTTCATGATGAAGTGTTTGCAAGAATGTTAGAAGTGATTGTTCTAACATGATGTGGTGTTGGCTGATGTGTTTGAAACATGAGTTTCAACTGGTTATTTGTAGAATTTTCTGAAATTTGTAAGATATCTTGTTGAGATTTTATTCAATTTGTTGATCTATTTTTGAATAAATCTCATGAAACTGAATATTTTATACAAGATATTTTTTTTCAGATTTGATAAATATGAATTTTCAATTCATAATTATCTATAAAGATTTGGATATGGTTCTTTTTAATGATAGAGATCCCAAAGAGTTTGCTAAGTTTTGGACTTTTAAAACTGTAGCTATATCATGCCTGTCTTTAGAACCATATATCATATCTTTTTCTATTTCAGAAAATTTCTGGCGTAAATATCAAGTTGGACGACAAAGAAGTGAGGTTTTAAAACTCTTTGAAAACTTCTTCAACAAGCTTTGATATTCCAGACTTTGCAGCCAAACACATGTCTCAAGAGTGTTGGAACTCCTCAACATTTATGTTAGAGAAGTCTTCAAGCAGTCAAACATCTTGCTTTCACATTGCCTGACATCAAGTGTCACTATCCACTTCCGTAGAAGATGCTACTCTTATCAAGGATTCTTCTTGATATAAACAAATTGGAAAAAGTTTAGTCTAAATTGGAGACTGAATTCACAAAGAATTTGCGAATGCTGCTGAAAAGAAGAAGATTGATGTTGACACTGATGTTGATAACACCAGTCAAAAGTAAAACCTTGTTGGTGAGTTCGTTGGTGAGTCAGCTCAAAGTCAAGATATGATACTTTTTCTATTAAAGAGTATTGACGATATTGAAGAGATCATCAATGTTGATGAACCTAAAGAAGACAGTCCAAAGAGTGTTTCTAAGGTTGAAATAGAAAAGAAAAAGTGCTTATCTCGAAGCAACACAGGAAATCAACATCTTTCGCCTTTCATGTTGAAAACATAAAGATAAAGCTTTCTTCATTGGCATCTGCTCTTTCACCAACATCATCTCATCTTAACAGAAGCTTTGATGATATATCTAACTCAGATTATGGTAACAGATGCAACTAACATTCAGTTTGCACTGATGAGAGTGTTGATCCCAATGGTGTGAACTGTACTGAACCAACATCACATCTAACGTGGTATGATATGACTGTCCTTGAAGAAGAATGTGTCAACATTGCAATTCTGATTGACCAAGGAAATGGATTTGATCCGGTTGAAGATCTTGAAGAAGAGTCGTGTCAAGAAACTTGAAGTTCTTCTCACTAGGAAAGTTATACTTCATTGAAAGTTGATGTTGCAGGAAATTGGTACTTTGATGGTGCTTGTTCAAAACATATGATAGGTGTTAAAGACTATCTCATTGACTATGTACCGATCAATGGAGGAAAAGTGACATATGGTGGCGAAGTAAAAGGCAACATAATTGGTAAATGAACATTAAATATTCTAAATTTTCCCAATTTGAGAAATGTCCTTCATGTTGAAGAACTAACGACAAATCTGATAAGCATAAGACAATTGTGTGATGATGATATGACTGTGAGATTTGATCGAAATCTCTGTGAAGTGTTTGATCGATTCAACCATTCTGTGATGTTAGGAAGCATGTCAACTAACAATTGTTATCAAACGGACATGAAAATTCATGTCAGTCAGCCAAGATTGATGAAGCTGAGTTATGACATCAACGAATGGGTCATGTTAGTATGACCAACATGCAGAAGCTGATTGCAAACGATGCTGTTGTTGGACTTCCTCAATTAAACATTAAAAAATTTGTTTGTGGACCATGTCAACAAGACAAGCAGACCAGAATGTCACATCCTATGTTGGGAACATGCAGTATCAACAGATGTCTTAAGCTGATTCACATGGACCTTATGGGTCCCGTTGAGGTTGAGAGTTTTGGAGGAAAGATGACATGACAATGGTCCTAACCGGTGGGAAACTGACGAGTAAAAGTCCATGTTTGTTGGTTCTCTTCACACATGAAAATACGCCACACTACACAAGATTGTTTTGCACAGTTGGTGCTCAACAAAAATTCAACAGTGTTGGCTGGAGAACAAACTGCGTTTCTATAAAAAGTTGGTAACACCCTTACTTTTAAAAAGTTTGTTATATTTTTGTGTTATCTAACATTATTCGTGCAGTTTTTAAGACCATTTTAAATCAACATGTTTCTATATCCAAGTCTCATCTACTCATTTCTGAAGAACCAAGAGATTGTAGAGAGATCCAATGCTGAAATAATTGAAGAACGTGGAGCATTTTTGTGTATGCAACAATCTTGCTAACACTTGAAAGAGTCAAAGATCTCTAATACCTTTAGTGAAGACAAAAAGTCAAATCTGACTTTAATGAAATGGATGAGAAGACAAGCTTCTAGATGTTTAAATTGGTGCACTCACATTTGGAGAAAAAGTCGAAGAAGATGAGGATGGGAAAGCTCAAGTTAAGAAGACTGAAAGTCTTGAAGTATAACATGTTTCCAACAAGTAGGACATGTTTCCAACAGCTCAATATGGCAATGTGATTGACACATGGTTTCCGATATGCAATGAGGTATATCTTATTTCGATTATGATAAAGTCATGATTGTGAATATCACATATCTGACTTTAGTCACTTTTGAATGTTTCATATGTGTTTATGATTAATACATATCTGGATCATTTTTTTATGTGTTTTCATATCATGTGTTTACCTTATTCCTGTGTTGGTTGAACTATTTTGTTCCAACACAGGTTAACAGGTTGATTATTGACTCGAATACAAGCAACTAAAAGGTCTTGACCTTTGAACGATATTCAATATTACAAGTAGAGGTTTCAATGATCTCTCTAAAATAGTATTTGGGTACAATTACTTGATTTAGGGGGAGTTGTCTATATGTTTAGAACGTCTCTGTATTTGTGTTAGAAGAAGTGTTTCCAACAGTTTCTTCTGAAAAAATATTCTAAATTGTTGGATATAAATTTATATGTTTACACATCTATTTTTATTCTTGTTAATTTATTTGTGGTGGACTCAAATTATTTTTCTATCTTGGGCGACGTTCAAATATGTTGGACATATTTTATTTTTGAAGGACGTTGAGTTGTGTTTACTCACACCTTAAACTTCTTCGTTATGTTAGTTTTGGTATGTTCTTCTATCATACCTTGTTCTTTATTCATGATGTTTAACTATCGTTACTAACTCCAGTACAAGTTGTAGATGAAGTGACAAAATCCTCTCGCAGTGGTTCACAACACAAAGAACAACATGCTTAACCATCAGCTCATGATGTAGATTCTGCCACATAACTTGTAACAATTGATCAAGACAAAGTGCTATGTTATCTTTTCCAAAGCTAATAGAAGAGAAAGAATCTAGCAACTTTTGTGGACAGACACACCAAAACATTTTCAAAAGCTTGCAGCTGAAGCTAACTTCAAGCAATTCATTCCTTCAACAAAAAAGGGGGAGTAAGTGTCAGTGTCAGTGTTCTGTTGTTGTTGCTGGTTGCTATCATGTTGGTGTTACTGGATGTTGTCGATACCAGCTGTAGTTTATCTATTTCAAGTGTTGAACACTTTATTATTTTAAATGTGTTTAACACAGTTATGTTTTTGCTGAATGAATGATATGAATATGTTTTGAACATATTTTGATTTCAATTTTTGGTGTATATGATCACATCTTAGTTAGGTATGAGATGGAGTTGAAGCACGAAGAACTTCTACCAAATTTTATCTTCAATCACGTCTTTCTACTGCTGCTGCAAAGTAACATTGATCCTAACACTTCTACTCTTGCAATAGGCTAAGAGTTGTATTGGAGAGTCAGTCGCTATTGGGTTCGATGAAGCAACGAAGCAGTATGTTATTGATATGAATGTTTCTAACATTCTTATTTTGTGTTAGAATGAAATTTTGTTAACATTACTCTTTTAAGTTTCAAGGGGAGTTTTTGTCTCTCAGTCTCTTTTGAGTTTATGTTTCTTGTCTGTTAGGATACATGTTGCTAACATTTCTCTTATAAGTTTTAGGGGGAGTTTCGCCTTTCTCAAGTTTCTTTGGAGCTTATGTTACTTACACTGTATCTATGCCTTTCAGGGTGAGTTATGTTACTTCTTCTTATTTCGTTGTTGAGAGTTGTCTAACATCTCTCATGTTACTCTTGTACATATGTAAATATGTAAATATCCTGTAAATATGTACACATTCTTTTTATTTCTCGCATATGTTTTTAATTTTTATTGTCGGACAAATATTTCTCCAATCACGTAATGTTCGTCGATAAAACTGAAAATATGAACGGACAAGTCCAATATCCTTGATTAATTTTGAGTTTCAAATGTTCTATTATATTATTTCGATAATAGATTATAGAATTGATTCATATTAAGAAGGTCAAAATAAATTTGATAAATCTTAAGTTTTAGATGTATGGAATAAGGTTCTTCATCTTAGAATTTCGGAATAAGTTAAAGTATATATGTGTGTACATGTCACAAAACTTGTCTAAAAAGAATTACAGCAATGCCAATTTTCGCCCAAATAAATTGCCAGATATTATTCCACTAAATAGCACAAACCATTTCATCGTTAAGTCAATACTGTACTGTATTCTTTGCTTAAAGCATACTAACTTATAATTGAATATTTTTGAAAAATCTAATGTATTAATATTGTATTGATTTTAGCATGTTTTATTATAGGTAAATTACACAAATATAGACCGATAAATTATAATGTGACAGTGCTAGTTCAACCTGTTAGGTTTAAGATGTCTCGAGTTACTTTGACTGTTGGTAACATTTGTTACCAACATGCCTGAAGCCAGATTAAACCTTATATTATTTAATTAATTGTATAATATATGTTTTTCTTGTTGTATTCTTTTGCACGTTTTTATGTGCAGATTAAGAGCAGCAAATAGACGGTTGTGATCACAAATGAAGTTGGATTGTCGAGTGGAGACAAAGGGAGTTATTAAACTTGGCATGAGGAGTCATGGGAAATAACTACCTTGTAACCGCCACTATCCACCTTCTATTCAACTAACTGAAATGAGTGGATCGCGGCAGTTATGGATGTCCAAGTGGTGAGAGGGTGTAGATTAAACTGCTCATCAGATGGAGGACTATAAATACCGCAAGAGATCCATTTCACGGGCCCGCGTTTCGACTTAGAAAAACTCTTTGCAAATTTCAGTGCACTGTTGTTCGCCATTCTGCCTACTGAGTGTTAGCGACATCACAAACCAACACGAGTTCTGCAGCAGATTGTGAAATCTGCAAAGCCTTAGAGGATTGGGTTGTGAAGGAGCGAATCACGAAAGTACGTAGTCTTATCTGGATTAATCTTGTATTAGATTAGTCTCGTTCAGATGTTCGGATTCTTAGGCAGATCCAATGGCTGTAAAGAGATGTTCATCTTACTTAGAAGATTAGTCTTGGATTAGATTTAATCTTCTAAGGCATTTAATCCTTGAGCAAACCGTGCTGCAAAAGGTTGAATGTTATTTCATTTTTTGTATTGTAATCTTTGGTTTCAATATAGTATTTAGCCGTATGGCACCGGCAGGTTTAATCACCTGCCAAAAAGTATTTCATTGTGTTCTTTTCTTATTCCGCTGCATGTTAAATCGGATGTTATTAACATACGATCTAACGTTACTCTTTTGATACACAATATGAGTTTTTGTAGTAATTCGGGCACTGAATTCTTTCACAACCTTAGCATGATACAAATTTGAGGCCATATAAAATCAATTTATGCCAATTTTAGCTAATTACTAATTTTCAATACTGGAAAGTCGCGTTGTCAACAATAATTGACACGACGTGACCACATCGGATGAAACAACATCGTTTCACCAATTTATTGGACTCGTCTACCTCCTAGAGCCTAGCATTTAAAACAAGATAATGAGTATTTTTTTTGCGGGAAAAGATAAGAAAAAGGTAGGAAAATAGCACTTTATGGATTAAAAAGAAACTAATTCTAGCATATTTTGTAAAAAGTAATAAAAATAGCACTTCTGAACAATTTTGCTCTTCCTCCCCGATTTTGCATTTTTCTTTTGTGAAATCAATTGTCAATGATCAAATTTTCAAATGTGAGAGCACAAATATGTACATGTGCTTTCACAGAAGAACATTTGTGATATTACAATTATGTAATAATTATAAGTTTAATAATATGTGAATTCATATATTATTATATGTTTTACATATGGTAAAATGTGAATTCACATGTACACATCATGTGCTTTCACATTATACTGACAAAATGTGAATTTTTGTATAATTTATGTAATATATATATATATACACATACATACTTATTTGATTATGCTATCGCTTATATACGTATATAAGTAGCTAAATTTTTATAATTATAAATATATCAATGGTTGTCAAAAATAATATCATCATAATATTTATAATATAAAACTAAATCATACTTAATTATATATATATCTCAACATATGATTTCAACTTGAAATTTTCAAGTGTTTTCTATGTTATTTTCGCATACATACAATTTCCTATTAGGTTTAATCTTAATTAGGTTTCATGTAATTATCGTGCCATATAAAAATTTTCTATACAGTACTAGAACCTCCCTATAGTAATATCCTTGGGACTAGAAGAAAATATTCTTATAGGGAGGTTATTCTTACGTAGAATTTGACTTATATACATATATTTTTAATAAGTTATTTAAGATTCATTGGTTCTATAATAATAAATTCACATATATACATAATGCATGTGGTATATTATGTATATTTTAAAAGATTCACTTAAGTATGTATTTAAAATATCAAATACGTCGTATCTTCAATATGTCTCTTCGTTTGTTTTTTTTTTTGTATATTGTATATATAAATGTTAGTTTAATCATGGATTTCATTATCATTTGAAATATTGTATATATAAATATATTTTAAAATTATATTATTGTCATTTTATTATTATATAGGGGCAATTTTATACATACGGGACCTTAAAAAAACCCGGAATATTACAATGTAGGGGTTATTCCTATTTATAACTAGTCCCGAGTTGGGACCGGGACTTTTTATATAGTACAATTCTTAAAAAAATTGATTAGTATTTATTTGAAATATGTAATTTCTACCATTCCATGTGCGTTTTTTACTATCTCCATTCCTAATCCCACGATTGGTGTATTTTTTTTCAGAATGAATGACCATTCCTTAAGGAATGACTAATCCCATGAGCATGGGTTTAGTCATTCCTTCCCTCCCCATGGTATTAGCTAATCCCCATCTTTAGGAATGAATATTTATTATTATTATTATTATTATTATTATTATTATTATTATTATTATTATTATTATTATTATTAGTATTAATATTATTATTATTATTATTATTATTATTATTATTATTATTATTATTATTATTATTATTATTATTATTATAATTAATGGCATAATAATTATTAAAATAATTATAATAAAAACAATAATAATAAAATAATAAGAAATAATAATAATTAATAATAATTATTATTATTTTAATTATTATTTTAAAATTATTATTAATTATTGTTATTTCTTATTATTAGAAATCATATTATGATAATTATTAGTATTAATATTATTATAATTATTATTATTAAGCTAATTATAATAATTAAATTAAAAATAATAATTAGTAAAATCATAATAAATAATATATTATTATTAAGCTAATTGTAGTAAGTATAATAAAAATAATAAAACTAAAATAATATTTATTATTAGTATTAGTATTAGTATTAATATTAATATTATTAAATTAAAATTATTAATAATAAGCCAATTATAATAAGTACTCTATTCGTCCACAAAAAGTTTGCATCAAAAATTGCGACATGAATTTTATTATTAACCGTAATAATAAAATTAGTTAAGAAATGATCATTCCATTCTTGATGTATACCATCCATAGGAATATTATTCCTTAATTCATTCATTTCCTACCTTCATTATATTACAGGGGTCATTCCATTCCCATTAAATTCCATTCATATCTACCAGCCACTTCTTATAGTTTCTCATAAAAGGAATGGAGTAACAAAGTATTTGAGAATTGTCGAAAATTAGGGCATCTGCAGCCTAGATTTTCTCCTCAAAATTGGTCGGAGCTGATCAACGAATTTGGTGGAGCTTAATTATGCCTTTGTAACGTCCGACATTAATTAGTTGATTGATAAATATTAATGAACAATTAAGATAATAATAATTAAAATATTATTTCCAAAAATGAAATAAAAATAACAGAAAAATAAAAGTTACTAAATATGGCAAGCGGGCTTGCTTTTATATACTCCCTCCGTCTCACTCATCTTGGCCTGTTTTCCTCTTTGGGCCGTCCCACTCATCTTGGCATGTTTCCGTTTTTGGACAAAATTGTGGCTCAATTAGTGCATTAATTAAGCCCAAAAGTCAATAAAAAACACTGCAGGATTAAAAAGTCAATAAAAACACAATAAGTCAATAAAATAATATACACAAACTACACTAAACATAACTTTTACACTTAATACCAATGTTTTAAAAACCGGACCGGACCGGCTGGTTCGACCGGTTGGACCGGGAACTGGTCATGGTGCCGGTCCGGTCGACCCCTAAAAACCGCTTGTGGGTCAAAACCGGGAAGAACCGGTCAAAACCGGCTGGGTCATAGAACCGGCGCCAGTTTTTGAGAACCGACCGGTTCAATTTTTTTTTTAATGTGCAAAAATTTATGTTTCCAATGAGATTTGAACCTTAGACCTCTAGAATGTTAGTCTAAGGTCTCAACCAACTCTCCCAACCCACACACTTGTTTAATATTCAACAATTATTATTATTATTATTATTATTATTATTATTATTATTATTATTATTATTATTATTATTATTATTAATTCAGAATACTATAAAAGTATGTCTAAATTTCAATTATAGTTTTTTTTTCGATTATCAATTACTTTAGATACTAAATATACTTTTAATGTATAAATTTTGAATATATTTATTAAGAATATCTACACATGAAAAATATAAATATATTTATGATGGATTTTAATATGTATTTCTTATAAAATCATGAATATTTTAACATTTTATTATCTATTTAATTATTATTTTTATTTATTTATTGAACGGTTCGATTAAAACGGTTCAAACACGATTGAACCGGTTGAACCATGACCCGGAAGCCTCACCGGTTCGATCTCCGGTCCGATTTTTAAAACATTGCTTAATACCTTTCTTCTTAATACCCGTGCCGAAAAGAACTAGGCCAAGATCAACGGGACGGAGGGAGTATTATAAAGATTGGTTTTGAGTGGGAAAAGAGACCCACCACAATAAATTGTTGTGAGGTTTAAAATAATGGTAGTGGATAGGGTCATTTTCTAAAATGGAAAGTACTACACTTATCGCGGACGTACGAAAAAGAAAATTGTGTTACACTTATCGCGGACGGATGGAGTATATTTTTTTCGTTCTTACACATTCATTTTAAAGTGTCAGTAATGCAAAATCGTAATTGTTGTGGAAATGGAAGAACCGTAAAAAATGCAAAGAACAAACGAAAAGGATACATAGATTTACGTGAAAATTCAAGACGAAAAAATCATGGGAATGAAAGAATTTCACCGTGAATCGAAATGAGGGTATAAGACGAGCAACAAGAACTACAACAAACCCCTAGGTGAAAAATATTTATATGCCCAACGCTTCAATCCCTTAGACCCCAATCGCATTGTAAAAAAAAAAATTAAGTCAACATTGCGAGCCTCTTTGGCTCAACTTCGGATCACTTAATATAATTTTCATTGATACAATTTCAACGCTTATTATCTTCTATTATATGAATTATAAATATCATAAACATATTTTCCCATGCATCGCACGGGAGACACACAAGTTAGTCAATATAGTACAATTCTTAAAAAAAAATTATTAATATTTATTTTAAATCTATAATTTCTATCATTCTGTTATGTTTAAGATGTTTCGTGTTAATTTGACTGTTGTTAACATTTGTTACCAACATGTCTGAAGCCAGATTAAACCTTATATTATTTAATTAATTGTATAATATATGTTTTTCTTGTTGTATTCTTTTGCACAAATTTTGTGCAGATAAAGAACAGTTGAAGAACGGTTATTAGAAGAAATTAGAGTGGGACTTAAAGTGAAGTACACAGAGGTTTTATCCCTTGGCATGATAGGAGATCATGGGTGTAACCGCCAAGTAACCACCTAAATCCAATACTTTCTCAACCGACTGGAATGGAATGGATCGTAGGAGTTATGGTCGACCAGATGGAGAGAGGGTGAAAATAAACTGCTCTACATATGAGAGACTATAAATGCTACATATGATTCATTTCAAAGGTTGCGCATTTTGATCCAAGAATTCTCTCTGCAAATTTCAGTTTCAGATGTTCGCCATTCTGCCTACTGAGTGTTAGTGACATCACAAACCAACACGAGTTCTGCAGCAGATTGTGAAATCTGCAAAGCTTTGGAGGATTGGGTTGTGAAGGAGCGAATCACGAAAGTAGGTAGTCTTATTTAGATTGATCTTGTATAGGTTAGTCTTGTTCAGATGTTCGGATTCTTAGGCAGATTTAATGGCTGTAAAGAGATGTTCATCTTTCTTAGTAGATTAGTCTAGGATTATATTTAATCTTCTTAAGGCATTCAATCCTTAAGCAGACCATGCTGCAAAAGGTTGAATGTTGTTTCATTTCCTGTATTGTAATCTTTGATTTCAATATAGTATTTAGTCGTAAGGTACCGGCAGGTTTAATCGCCTGCCAAAAAGTATTTCATTGTGTTCTTTACTTATTCCGCTGTATGTTAGATCGGAAGTTTTTAACATACGATCTAACGTTACTCTTTTGATTACACAATGTGAGATTTTGTAGTAATTCGGGCACCGAATTCTTTCACATTCCGTGTGCGTTCTATGCATAATATTTAGGGGGTGACTGTTAGACATGAATGGAATATAGTGGGAATGGAATGATCATTTCTTAAATAATTTTATTCTTACGATTAATAATAAAATTCGTGTCGCAATTCTTGATGCAAACTTTTGGTGGACGAAGGGAGTACTTATTATAATTGGTTATTATTAATAATTTTAATAATATTAATATTAATACTAATACTAATACTAATACTAATAATAAATATTATTTTTGTTTTATTGCTTTTATTATACTTACTACAATTAGCTTAATAATAATATTTATTATTTATTATGATTTTACTAATTATTATTTTTAATTTAATTATTATAATTAGCTTAATAATAATAATTATAATAATATTAATACTAATAATCATTATAATATTAATTCTAATAATAAGAAATAATAATATTTAATAATTATTATTTATTATTATTTTAATATTATTTTTTATTATAATTATTTTCATAATAATAATAATTATTATTAATTATTATAACATTAATAATAATAATAATAATAATAATAATAATAATAATCATAAATTAAAAATCATAATAATAATCATTATAATTACAATAATAATAATAATCATTATTATTATGTTCATAATAATAATAATTTTTATTTAATAATAATCATTATTAAATTATTACGAACATTCTCAATGAAGAAATCATCTTCAAGTAGTTCAGAGAACTACAAGAATAAAGAAATTATCCTTTCTAAAAATTTTGAGAGACACTTACATGACTGGAAATTACCAGATATTTCTCAAACTCAAATTTATAGAAAAGGAAGCTTTGAATTTCGAAGCAATTATGTTGTAAAAACAATAGAAAAATCAATCCCCTTAAATGGAGGATTTGATTCTTTCAATTTGCTTACAAAAGATCTAATTGAAGATCATAAATTACAAAAGTTTAAATTCCTTCATCTCGTAATGGTCCAAATTGGATTAAAACCGTTAACAAGAGATGGATTAAATATTAGTGCTTTAATTATGGTAAGAGACCAAAGGCACCTACAACTAGAAGATTCTTTATTAGGAATTGTTGAATCATCACTTTGTGATGGCCCAATATTTTTTAGTTGTTTTCAAAATTATACAGTTTCTCTTTCAGATCCACATATTATGGATACTCTTACTCTAAATATAAAAACAGAAGGATTTAAAATGAAATCCCTTTCTGAAAATATTGTTCTTGTTTATAGAATCTGCTATAAAGTTATGAACACTACTATTTTTAATTATAATATCAATGCTGATCTAATGAGATCTAAAAAAGGAGAAACAACTCTCTTTCTTACGGATACAGCTAAAGGAAATATAGTTGTACCAAAAACTATAGAGTGGAATCAGGTTACTCTTCCAGAAACCTGGAGGCTTGAAAATGTAACCCCACCTGTAAAAGAAGAAAATAGAAAACTTGAAAGCATCATTCAGTATGTTGATGGTGATGTTGAAATCAAGTTTGAATCTAGAAAATTTCGTCTAAAATTAGATGAAAACTCTTCTAGAGCTTCTACATCTTCTATTCCTTTATCTGATTTTGAAAAAATAAGTATTTCTGGGATTAATAAAACTCGTAACAAATATCTCGACCTGAATATAAGGTTGAAATGCCAGAGAGTAGGAATTCTAGGAGAAATCCTGGATCCCCAACTCTTTCTGATATGGGATATAGTAGTAATGTTTTTATGATTAAAAATAATATTTCTTTTTCAAAAGGAATTGAAAAAAGTCTTAATAAGACTAAAAATGTTGAAAAAAGAAAATGGTTTCTTTGTTCTTTATCATCAGGTCAAAAATCTCTTTATACAAAGAGATATGATGAATGGAATATAATAAATAATTCTAACCTAGATTTTTTCCTTTGGTTAGAAAATTTATATTTCCCTCAAAGAAAAAAGAAATTTCCTGATTTTACTAATAAAATCTTTTTATCTGTTTTAGAGAAAAAATATAAAATTTACATTCATGAAACAGGTGAAGAAATAGAAGAAATTCATCCACCCTTTTCAACTCTTGTTTTGAAAACAGGAGAAAAAGAAATCTATGCTACTCCTATTAAAACCGAATCTGGAAAAGGAGATTTTGATAATTTAATACAGCAAAATAATTTTACTAATCTTGCTTTACATTCATTAGGTAATCAAACTAATAGGATTGAAGAACTACTTTGTCCTAAACCTATTAAAAATGTAATAATAATTCTATCATGATTAAACCTCCAACGAATCTTAAAAAAGAAAATTTCTTATTAAGTTCTAAAAAAGATAATGATTTTCTAGATGGTTTAATCAATAGACTTCAAAAAATTAGTGTAACTGAAAAAGGTGAGAGTAGTTCTAAAATCATCTCAGTTATTACTAAAGAAGAAAATTCTTCAATAGAAACTTCTGATGAAGAAATGCAAGTTAATAAAATTGTTAAAGTTTCTAATGTTAAACCGTATTATACAAAAGCTACACCAATTGATCTTCAAATTGAAGAAGGTAAGGATTTTGCTCAATTCAATGGCGAATCTATTACAGAATGGAATATTGATGGAAAATCTGAATATCAGATTAAAACTATTGTCAAGCAAATGCTTATTTATTCCTCTGCTGCTAAAATTAAAGGTAATAATGATAGGCAAATTGCTCAAGCTATTATTACTGGTTTTACTGGTCAGCTACAAGGTTGGTGGGATTTTTATATCTCAAAAGAAGCTAAGAATAAAATTCTTAGTGCCAGTATTAATGATCCTATCTCTAATAGAGAAAAATCTGATGTTGTTAATACATTAATTTATACTATTTTATCTAATTTTGTTGGAGCTAATGAACTTCAACTAGATAGATCTCAAAAACAGCTTATGAACCTTAGATGTTCAACACTATCTGATTTTAGATGGTATACAGATGTTTTTATGTCTAAAGTTCTAACTCGCAATGATTGTGGTATGAATTTCTGGAAAGAAAAATTTATTTCAGGACTTTCTCCACTCTTTGCAGAAAGAGTTTCTAATAAACTTAAAACTAAATTTTCTAATGGAAAAATTGAGTGGGAAAAACTCACTTATGGAGACATATCTGCAGAAATTACTGTAGAAGGAATTGTTCTTTGCAATGATATCAAGCTAAAAAGACAGCTTCAATTGCAAAAGAATGAAAATAGAAATATAATTGGAAATTTCTGTGATCAAATTGGATTACAATCTGAGAATTTTCCTAATAGAAAAAAGAAAAAACATAAGTTTAGAAATAAACAAAAATTTTATCCAACAGATTCTTCTAAACGATCATTAAAAGAGGATATCCTAAAAGGATAAAAAAGGCTAAAAAAGATGATGATGTTAAGCATGTTTGCTGGAAATGTGGCAAAATTGGTCACAAAGCAAATAAATGTTATGTTAAAAAGAAAATTAATAATCTTAATATTGATAGAGATTTAAAAGAATCTTTATGTAGTATTCTTCTCAATGAAGAAGAACAAGATGATATTTTTGTTAATATTATTAAAGATTATTCTTCTGTTGAATCTTCTGAAAATGAATCAGAAGAAGAACAATCAACACCACAGGATTGTGGTGAATATTGTGATTGTAATGTTTGTCTTATAAAATTTATGGGTCTTGAAATTAATGTTATTTCAAAAGAAGAAAACTTTATTCTTGATCTAATAGATCAAATCATAGATCCTATAGAAAAAAGAAAAGCTATAGAACATTATCTTACTTTATCATCTAGTTCTAATCAAGAACAAAGACAAACTAAACTAACTAAACAAGTTAGTCAAGAAAGAGAATTATACTCTTATCAAAAAATATTAGATAAGGCTAATTTTAGTGAAAGAGAACCCACAATTTCTGAATTAAAAGCAGAAATTAATCAGATAAAATCTGAAGTCAAAAACCTTAATGAAATGTTTGATCTTCTCAAAATCAACAATTGGAAGAATGATTCATTATCATCAGATGAAGAAGATGATGTCATCTCCAATAGAGAAGAAGATTCTAAAATTAATCAAATTATTTTTAAGGATTTAATTTGGATCAATAAAATTGATCAAATCCGATCTCAGAAATGGTATTCTGAAGTTACTTTGATTATTAACAAAGAATTTACTATTACTATTAATGCACTCCTTGATACAGGAGCAGATGTTAATTGTATTAGTGAAGGAATTATCCCTTCAAAATATTATTCAAAAACTACTCAATTTATTACTGCGGCTAATAAGCAACCGCTCATTGTAAATTACAAACTATCAGATGTTGCTATTTGTAACTCAGGAGTTTGTCTTAACACATCTTTTATTTTAATAAAAAATATTTCTACTCCAGTTATTTTAGGAACACATTTTTTCCAAATGCTTTTCCCCATTAATAAAATTAATGAGAAAGGACTTTTTGCAAAGGTTAGAGGAAAAAATTTACATTTTCCTTTTTCATCGGTTCCTATTACTAAATCTATTAATTTAATTCAAAAAGTTATTAATAATAAAAATAAATTTATTTATTCTCTTAAGGAAGAGATAAATTTTAGAAATATTAAAGAAAAAAATTAATTCTGAAAAAATTCAGAATAAAATAAAAAATATTTTTCAACAAATTAATGATGAAATTTGTGCAGAAGTTCCAAATGCTTTTTGGAATAGAAAAAGACATGAAGTTAGTCTTCCCTATATAGACGGCTTTGATAAAAATAATATTTCCACTAAAGCTAGACCTATTGCTATGAATGAAAGATTATTAAAATATTGTAAAGAAGAAATTGATAGTCTTCTTAAAAAGGGTTTAATAAGACCTAGTAAAAGTCTATGGAGTTGTCCAGCATTTTATGTTGAAAATGCTGCTGAAATCGAAAGAGGAGCTCAAAGACTAGTTATTAATTATAAACCGCTTAATAAAGCTCTTAAATGGATAAAACATCCATTAACAAATAAAAGAGATTTAATTAATCGAATGTTTAAAGGAAATATATTTTCTTCATTCGATCTTAAATCTGGATTTTATCAAATTCTTCTAAAAGAAGAAGATAAATATAAAACTGCTTTTACAGTTCCTTTTGGGCATTTTGAATGGAATGTTATGCCATTTGATTTAAAAAATGCTCCAATGGAATTTCAAAATATTATGAATCAAATTTATAATCCTCATATGGATTTTATTTTAGTTTATATTGATGACGTTCTAATATTTTCAGAAAATATAGAACAACATTTTAAGCATCTCAATATATTTATACAAACTACTAAAAGAGCTGGTTTTGCTATAAATATTAAAAAGGTTAAACTTTTTCAGACTAAAATTAAATTCCTTGGTCATTATATTGAGAATAAAATTATTATTCCAATTGAACGGGTAATTTTATTTGCAGATAAATTTCCTGATAAAATAATTGATCTTAATCAATTACAACGTTTCCTTGGTTGCCTAAATTATATAGGTGATTTTTACCAAGATCTTGCACAAGATTGTAAGTTATTATTCCAAAGGTTAAAGAAAAACCCTTTACCTTGGACTAATAAGCATACAGAAGCATTTTAAGAATAAAAGAAAGAGTTAAAGAACTCCCATGTTTGTCTATTGCTAATCTTGAAGCATTTAAAATAATTGAAACTGATGCATCTGAAATCGGATATGGTGGAATCCTTAAACAAAAGAATTCCAACAGTTCTAAAGAAGAACTGGTCAGATTTACTTGAAATTGGAATGACTCTCAAAAGAATTATTCTACTATTAAAAAAGAATTACTTGCCATTGTCAAATGTGTCACTAAATTTGAAAGTGATATTTTAAATAAAAAAATTTTAATTAGAGTTGATTGTAAATCAGCTAAAGATATTCTTTTAAAAGATGTTAAGAATATTGCACCAAAACAAATTTTTGCTAGATGGCAATCCATTCTTGCATGTTTTGATTTTGATATTGAGCATATTGCTGGAAAATCTAATTCATTATCAGATTTTCTAACCAGAGAATTCTTGCAGGGCAGAAGCTTGGAACACCATGGTAAAACAACGGTCCATGGGCAAAAGACCAATGGTTAATTTGACTAAAAAGTCAACTTCATCAAATATGGCTAAAAAGCCTTCTCAACATAAATCAAATGATCAACAAAAATCAGATGATGATTTTCTTGATCTAAAATATTTTCCGAAATTTAATCCTAACAAAGAATTTGAAGAAGATGAAATGGCATATGAAATTCAATATTATCAAAACGCCATCTTCCTTCAAAAGGGTTCAAAAGAAGAAATTAGATACCCATATATTATTTTGGGATATATTAATTGTTTTCCAATTGAAAAAGATCTAAAAGGTCTTTCTCCAAATCAATTGGCACAAAGCTATCTTAATAAAGATATGCTACCAATCTTTGGAAAGAAAAGTCAAGAATATTTTGAAGCAATTCTTACTGAAACTGGATCTGTTGAAATTCAACATATGGATCGCGGTAAAGAATACGCTTATTCTAAATGTATTATTAAGAAAATTCTTTCTTCCTCAGATTGGGGATTGCCTCTTTATCAAAGCAGGCAACTTGAAAATTATAAAGCACTCCCAAATTTTTATAGTTTTTTTATTATATTAAAGCTTGGGATAATTTGTTTATTTATGAAAATAATGCTAAAAAGCATTCGTGGTGGATTAAATTTGATCTTGATGATGTTACACAATACATCCCCATTTGGTTTTCAACATTTTTCTTTTCATGGGGGGTATCACCTTGTATATTTCCTAAGAAAATAAAAATGATTTGGAAAAAATTTCAACAGGTTAATGACAACCTTGAAAGTCTTAATGCAGTTTTGCAATTTGCAAACTATTACTCTGTTCCATAGATTTTAAGATGGGACTATGGATTGCAAGAGCAAAAAAGAGAAAAGAATGAAATTCAATTCACTCCAACAATTTTAGTTAGGAGAATTCTTATCAAATGGTGGCCCAAAGAAGATTTCTTTGGCGAAGGAAAAACTTATGATAGACGAGGAGTTTTGGCTATCAAACCATCTCAACAAATTTACAGAAGTCTCAATGCACAGACTCCTTCCTCAGACTCCTTACTTAAAGAACTTTTCCAGAAAATGGATAAAGACTCCATTAATAATATGTGGAAAGAAGTTTTTGGAAAAGACAATCCAGAAATTACTAAAGCAAGTTCCTCCTCTTCTTCAGTAGAGAAAAATATCTCAGATACTGAAATGAAAGAAATTGAAAATTTTGAAGAAGCCCAAGATCCCTACGAAGATCTAGACTGCATGAGTTTTCTTCTTGAAGGAGAACTACAAAAATAATAACTGCGAAATACGCATATCATCATAGGTTTAGTAGGTTTTTCTTTTTAGATTGTAGGTTACTATTCATGAATAGTTTGTTACTATTTATGAATAGTATGTTTACTTTTTGTCGTTTCTTTTTCTTTTGGCTATTTAATAGCCCGTCCTCAGATGTTTTGAGGACACGCCTTTCTCTGCTTTCTCTGTTTTCTCTGATTTCCTTTCTCTTGTAATATTCTTTTTTCCTCACTACTTTCCTCTCTTCGTATTGTAATAATTCCAGTGTAACGCTCCACAAGAATTAATGTAAGTTCTTGTTTTATGAATCTTCCTTGCAATTCATATGAATTTTGGAATGCACCGCATGATTATGATTATGTTCATTATAAAAATTATAAATTAACTGTTAGAGATAAAATATCTTCTATTAGAAATTTTATTTCTTATTTAATTGAATGTATTGAAGACTCTGAAATT
Organism: Agastache rugosa; assembly: GCA_031470985.1. Lineage (NCBI taxonomy): Eukaryota > Viridiplantae > Streptophyta > Magnoliopsida > Lamiales > Lamiaceae > Agastache > Agastache rugosa. The sequence continues at coordinate 32,120,202 of CM062607.1, read as the reverse complement.
CCAGAGGTTTCAAAAATTTCAGAGTATTCAATACATTCAATTAAATAAGAAATAAAATTTCTAATATAAGATATTTTATCTCTAACAGTTAATTTATAATTTTTATAATGAACATAATCATAATCATGCGGTGCATTCCAAAATTCATATGAATTGCAAGGAAGATTCATAAAACAAGAACTTACATTAATTCTTGGGGAGCGTTACACTGGAATTATTACAATACGAAGAGAGGAAAGTAGTGAGGAAAAGAGAATATTACAAGAGAAAGGAAATCAGAGAAAACAGAGAAAGCAGAGAAAGGCGTGTCCTCAAAACATCTGAGGACGGGCTATTAAATAGCCAAAAGAAAAAGAAACGACAAAAAGTAAACATACTATTCATAAATAGTAACAAACTATTCATGAATAGTAACCTACAATCTAAAAAGAAAAACCTACTAAACCTATGATGATATGCGTATTTCGCAGTTATTATTTTTGTAGTTCTCCTTCAAGAAGAAAACTCATGCAGTCTAGATCTTCGTAGGGATCTTGGGCTTCTTCAAAATTTTCAATTTCTTTCATTTCAGTATCTGAGATATTTTTCTCTACTGAAGAAGAGGAGGAACTTGCTTTAGTAATTTCTGGATTGTCTTTTCCAAAAACTTCTTTCCACATATTATTAATGGAGTCTTTATCCATTTTTTGGAAAAGTTCTTTAAGTAAGGAGTCTGAGGAAGGAGTCTGTGCATTGAGACTTCTGTAAATTTGTTGAGATGGTTTGATAGCCAAAACTCCTCGTCTATCATAAGTTTTTCTTTCGCCAAAGAAATCTTCTTTGGGCCACCATTTGATAAGAATTCTCCTAACTAAAATTGTTGGAGTGAATTGAATTTCATTCTTTTATCTTTTTTGCTCTTGCAATCCATAGTCCCATCTTAAAATCCATGAAATAGAGTAATAGTTTGCAAATTGCAAAACTGCATTAAGACTTTCAAGGTTGTCATTAACCTGTTGAAATTTTTTCCAAATCATTTTTATTTTCTTAGGAAATATACAAGGTGATACCCCCCATGAAAAGAAAAATGTTGAAAACCAAATGGGGATGTATTGTGTAACATCATCAAGATCAAATTTAATCCACCACGAATGCTTTTTAGCATTATTTTCATAAATAAACAAATTATCCCAAGCTTTAATATAATCAAAAAAACTATAAAAATTTGGGAGTGCTTTATAATTTTCAAGTTGCCTGCTTTGATAAAGAGGCAATCCCCAATCTGAGGAAGAAAGAATTTTCTTAATAATACATTTAGAATAAGCGTATTCTTTACCGCGATCCATATGTTGAATTTCAACAGATCCAGTTTCAGTAAGAATTGCTTCAAAATATTCTTGACTTTTCTTTCCAAAGATTGGTAGCATATCTTTATTAAGATAGCTTTGTGCCAATTGATTTGGAGAAAGACCTTTTAGATCTTTTTCAATTGGAAAACAATTAATATATCCCAAAATAATATATGGGTATCTAATTTCTTCTTTTGAACCCTTTTGAAGGTAGATGGCGTTTTGATAATATTGAATTTCATATGCCATTTTATCTTCTTCAAATTCTTTGTTAGGATTAAATTTCGGAAAATCTTTTAGATCAAGAAAATCATCATCTGATTTTTGTTGATCATTTGATTTATGTTGAGAAGGCTTTTTAGCCATATTTGATGAAGTTGACTTTTTAGTCAAATTAACCATTGGTCTTTTGCCCATGGACCGTTGTTTTACCATGGTGTTCCAAGCTTCTGCCCTGCAAGAATTCTCTGGTTAGAAAATCTGGTAATGAATTAGATTTTCCAGCAATATGCTCAATATCAAAATCAAAACATGCAAGAATGGATTGCCATCTAGCAAAAATTTGTTTTGATGCAATATTCTTAACATCTTTTAAAAGAATATCTTTAGCTGATTTACAATCAACTCTAATTAAAATTTTTTTATTTAAAATATCACTTTCAAATTTAGTTACACATTTGACAATGGCAAGTAATTCTTTTTTAATAGTAGAATAATTCTTTTGAGAGTCATTCCAATTTCCAGAAGTAAATCTGACTAGTTCTTCTTTAGAACTGTTGGAATTCTTTTGTTTAAGGATTCCACCATATCCGATTTCAGATGCATCAGTTTCAATTATTTTAAATGCTTCAGGATTAGCAATAGACAAACATGGGAGTTCTTTAACTCTTTCTTTTATTCTTAAAACAGCTTCTGTATGCTTATTAGTCCAAGGTAAAGGGTTTTTCTTTAACTGGAATAACTGGGAATACTTTTCTTTCATCTTACCTTCTAACTCTCATGTGTCTTCTCTAAATCATTATGATTTCACTTGATCTTTACTGACACGATCAAATTATTTCTAACTTGATGGACCTTTCGATCCAAAATCACTTCTAGCTTCTCTTCTTAACTTAGATCTGGATTAAAGATCACTTCTTCTAGATGGATAACATGTTTTGGCTCAAACATGTATCATCGCAACTGAGATACATGGAACACGTTATACGTACTTCTAAAACTCGGCAATAAAGCTAGCTTATCCGCTACTTGACTTATTCATTTCAGAATTTCATACGGTCTTATGTATTTTTTTTTTTGACTTGACACACAATCTCTATCATTTCTTTAATTACTTCGGCCCTAACATTTTTCTCTCGCTCACATTATTTCAAGGGAGCGGAGATTGACATTTTCTTTCATAAAGACTTCATAGGGCGTTATGTCTATCGTCATTTGATAATTGCTGTTATAAGCAAACCTAGCAAAAGTAAAAATTGCTCCTTATGATCTCTCCGTTCAAAAACAATTAATTCTTAATATATCCCCTAGGATTTGAATGGTTCTTTCTGATTGACCATCCCTTTGAGGATGAAGGCTGTACTAAAATTCAAAACTTTTCTAACTTTTCATCTTTTCTCTGAACATTAGAAATCCTTGTTCTGAAATTTGGAATTACTTCCATGGCTGCTATTATCTGCTCTGCAGATTGTGACGGTAGAATAATTTCTAATCTTGACTAGATGGCTGAAAAGAGATTTATCTCTACTTGTACCGAATGGTTACAAAATTCTTGGTTAACTAATCCATTCCCAGAATGATATCAACATTTCACATTTTAATTTAGGTTAAGAGTTTGGCTGACATCTTGAGAAATCCTAATTCAATCTCTAAATTAGGATAAACACTAGTAACTAAGGTAGGTTTACCTATTGAAATAATTATTATTAAGTTTTATCTAGCACGTTTTACGTTTTAAATTAAGATTATTAACGCATGCATTTTATATAAATGAATGCGAGGTACCCATGAGATTATAACATGTATGCCTTTTAATTGACCTAAACCTGTTAAATTTCCTTGATCTTCAATGCACTGTTTCTGCACAGATCAATGCATTCGGCGAGTAGCACGACTCTTATTTCTCAACGTAGTCTGGCTCGAAAGAGCTCAGACCTTATCTTATCTGTGTCTACTTCATCTTAGGCGAAACGAGTGAGATCATAAAACTATCGATCAAACTCGGATACCGATTTCTTTCCTTGCTTAAGATTGGCATACTCATTCTTCTTTTATTTGCGATAACTTCTTGGGGTATAATTCTTGAAAAGAGTATTCTTGAATTATTCTCTAGTTAGATCTTTAGCCGCTCGGGTATACGTCTCCTGATGAACTTTCCACCAATGATCCGCAGATCCTTTGAGCTGGTAGGTCATGCTCGTAAGACGCTCTTGATCGATACAACGAAGAAACCTAAAAATTCTTTCTAACGATCAAACCCACTCTTCAGCTTCTAACGAATTTTCTCTCCCGTCTAAAGTTGGGGATTTTGACGAAGAAAAAGTTCTTTTATCTTTAAACGGAATAAAACTTCTTGATTTTTAAAACTTAATAAAATTCTTATTCACATCTTTAGCACATAACATCCTCATCATAATTAATGAATCAAACGATTCATTCTCATCATCATACGATCACATTATCAAGAATTTAACTTGAAAGTTTAAGCACTTTTCACATATTAAGCTTTAATGTAAAAGCAGTTACTTCTCAAAATAATAGTTCCAAACATGGAACTTATCATTCAAGTAAATCAAATCTTATCATAGCATAATCACTTTCATAACTTAACTCAAGAATTAAGCAATAGCACAACAACTTAGCTTCATAAACTTTTCTCATATTGACAATCAACATCAAAACATTCAGATTCATAACTTTTCTTAACCATTCAAACAATTCGCAAAATAACCTAACGTACTTTTAACTTTTGGCAATGCAACTTACTTCTTTCATACTTAACTTATATTCATAAAATTCTTATTCTTTAAACTCTAACTTTATCTTGATAATTTACTGTCAACTTACTTTCTGCTTCACAAAGCATCATATCTTCTTATTTTTCTTAAGCATATAAGAACTCATCAACTGAACTTAATGACTGCTTTAGTCATTCTTTCATATACTGGAAGATTTTCCCTTTTGAGATCTCTTTAAGATAAGGAATCTATCAAAAGATAAATTATTCTTATCTTAATTGTGATGTTCTAGCATCACACTAGCGTAATAGTGACGGTACAGAATACTAATCTGTTACCGAAAAATCTATGGTTAAACCATGCATCATATATTCTACTTAAAAACTCACATTTCCCGTATTTATACTACTTCTTTCTTTCACGTTCTCAAAATAATTAAAAAGGTCGACTCTCTATTGGTCGTCCTTGGAAAACTTTTCTTCTTTATTAAACTCATTATTGAATTCTACTCTATCGATTTCTACATCATCTTCTTCTGCTACTTCCTCTTTGACGATAACATCTCAGACCAAGGTAAGCTTGACTTCATCTTCAATGTCCGCAACTGGTGTCGATGAGAAACTAGCCTTGAACTTGACTTTTGGAGAGGAACACGTTGATGTTAGTTAAACAATCCATCCTTTTAGTAGTTGGATTGCTGTCGAGGTCATTATATTATTATTCTCATGACACGGGGAGAATGATCCCGCTTCATGCTCCCTTACTAGAACGGAAAAATGGAAACGGAAGAAAATTTAATATTCGTAGGGTTGGGAATATTAAGAATTCTCGGAAAGAGAGAATAAATCACCTCTGCGCGAAAGACTAAAATTAAATCCAATTCTTCAATAAAAATTTCTGAGGTCAAAACTGACGCATTTAACTGAATAAGGAATGACATGATTAATAATCCGAGAAGTAGGTTGGGTAATGAAAGAATCCCAAACCTTAATTAAATCGGATAATCTGAGGTTAAATAAAATTTTAGCTCAGGTATTCCTAACAAAACAGAAAGGAATAACATTATCCCGAGACATTAATTTCATTCTTTAATTCTTTTGAGATATTAATTCATCTCAATCTCGTTCTAAAACATAACAAGAATGTGATTAACGACAGAAAAGAATAACGAACGACGGACAAAAACAAACAAAGAACGAAACGGACGACGAATGATGAACGAACAACGGATTTTTTTTATATACTTTAAGTTATGTTTTCATTCTTCATTACTTATTTTAAATCTATTCTTCATACCCATTTTTCTTCTTTTTCTTCAGTCGATTTCATCTCGTTGTCGCTTCCCAACGATATCTCGCATTCACTTTACTATCCAAAAAACGAACAATCGCCATGCTCGCAATTAATTCATCATCTCGCTTACTAAAGTTCGTCACATAAAGGATCTCAAACTCATAACAACGAACAAAATTTGATTTAGAAAGTTGCAAGAAATCAAAATAAATTGATTAAACTTGAAAGAAACAACTTGCAGAAAAATCTGCACAGCTGTATCAGATTCTAACTAGATTTCAGAACAGAATACTTGGAATCAGGGGAAGTGCAGGGTACCATTAGAAAGCCACGGATGTCTAGTTTCTAACCCAATTTACGAATCTGAATTCCGTTAAATGAACAGGAAGTTATGGCCTCTAGAGTAAAAGGTGGTAGAACAGCCGCCGCCCAGGTCAGCGACCGCTGGGACTCAGCCGCGGCTGACCTCCCAGGGTCAGCGGTCTCTGAAGCTCAACCGTGGCTGACTTCAGGTTCCCGGGGTCAGCGACCGCTCGACCTCAGCGGACGCTGAGTTCCGGCGTCCTGCTTTCTTCAGCGAGCGCTGAGTCTAGGAGATGGCTGACTTCTCGCCCTGTAATATTTTTGAACGATCTCTGAGGTGCAGCCATCTCTCACTTCCATGGTTAAAAAAAAATTTCTCCTTCGATTCTTTATGCGCTTAACGAACTTTCTATCTTTCAATTCTTGTTTTAACGCTTTTATTTACTAAAAAAAATTCTTGTTTCAATAATTCATTTTTAAGAAATAATTTCCGACATAAGTACAAAACTCGGAAATTTACTTAAAATGACCGCTTTGGCTATACTTCTTCTTTTAACGGAAAAAAAAATTTATCTCTTCGAGTACTTTTTCACAAAAACGAGGGATTTTTCTCTATAACAAAAACTTCCGGCGTTAACTGTGATTTTAGGACATCACGCAAAACTACTTTCTCGGAGCGGAATTCTTCATCGCTACCGAATCTTTGAAACTTAACATTTTATGCATCTTTATACGAAAACCTACTAAACAAGCGTAAAATTTGTTCGATTATTAAACTATTAAATTAACGCCACTCTCGAACTCTCTCTCTCTCTGCTCATCCTCTAATGGATCTTCTTCTTCTTTTTCTTCCTCACAGACTCGGTACTCTCCTCGGCTTTCTCCACTTCATCTAACGTCAAACGGACAACATTCACGTCGACCACACCCGAAAAAGGTCTAAAACTAGGTTTGAAATCCTAGATGACTAAACGGCATATAACGAAAATAAAAATATCCTTCGGTTGCTCCGACCTCGGGGTCAACGATTTCCTCGTCACCGACATGACGACGCGGTCCAGACGTACTCCTCTCGTGAAAATGAAAGAAACAAGCTGAGTTCCAAAGAAATAATCAAGCTCTGAAGAATTCAAACCTTGAAGAGTATCCATAGAAGGATTTAATGGAACTACATCAATAGAGGGAGCTAAACCAAGTTGTTCGCCGAAGCAGAAGGCTTGGAAACAGAAGCAAAACATTTGTTAAAGGTGGAGATGAAACATAGCCATTCAACAACGGCTAAGAAATAATTCTGTTTTTATCAAAACTATAATCATTAGGATGAGGAGAAACAACGGTTTCAGGGTTCTCTTGAGGAATGAGAAAAGAAATTGGGTCATCTTGAATATCGAATCCTGCCATCCTACTTCATCCACTCGTCAGGAAGAAGAGGAACCAACTTTACTATTTCGAGAACCCCTGAAATATTACTCTCATTAATATTCATCTAAACACGATGGAAACGGCTCAACTCTGCTAATATCTACATAGCTCATATGCATTTACTGAAACTTTTTCATGGCCTCGTCACTTCGAGAAACTAATTTCCTTTCCATAAGTGATACCAGGTTCACGATACTTTCCAAAAACGTACAATTGTCTTGCTTGCAATTGTTAAAACTTACTTTAAACAACTCAATCATAAAACAACCTCATTAAAATCTCAAATCCACATCACAATTTCATATTTCTCCAACTTTCTAACTTCATCTTATTAATTAACTCCGTTATGGAGACGAAGACCATATTGCGAGTTTCTAGCTATGTGGGTTGATCAGGTCCACATAACAGTCCCTCAGTCACATGGAACTTAAATTTTAAACTTTTTATCATAGGAAACTTTTAAATGCGTACCTGGTTTGCCGGATGAGATGAGGTGCTGGACTTTTGTTGTTGTTCAAACTTGACTAGTCTAGAACTCAAACCAGACTAGACTTTAAGAAATATGAACTTAGAGCAATAGACTTTGCTCTCGACTAGTCTAGGGATTCAAACTAGACTTTTAAGAAATAATGACTCAGAGCAAACAGACCTGCTCTGATACCACTCTGTCGCAGCCCGGCCTAGAAATTAGATGACAAAGCCGGTGGGTCCCACGACTTACACAATTTATGATTAACAAAAGGATTAAGATAGCGACCCTGCTATCATTTAAGAGCAAACAAGGCAACTCATGCTCGACAAATCATCAAACTTAGGATAATTATGACATGCGTAACTCGAGATTAATGAAACGAACATTTGATCTCTTTTTAAAATATGCATATCATCAAATACAATCTCAAATCAGCTCGGAAATCAATAATCTCATCAACCAGATTAATGGCAACAACCATGAAGGAAATGAGCTGATTTTCAGGATCAAGAAAGCACGATAAAATCAGTTGTAATAAGACTGAACTTCCAATATAACGAACAACTATTATATAGATAATTAGATTGGCTAGACTTCAAAATAAGATAACAAACATAGTTCGAGACTTCAGACTTCAACACTTCATCAACTTATACTAATCTCAATATCATAATCTTGCAGCGGAAAAACGAGAGAATATATGTGTGAAGACATATATTCTAGGTTCTAAGCTCATCAAAATGACTCTTAACATTAATAAAATAATAACAACAACAACAAGTCCGCCAGCACACGATCATCTTCATCCCAGCTAACCTGCACATTTTAGAAATAATAGGCGGGGCTGAGTACTTCGTACTCAGTGGGCACATGCCAAAATATTTTGAAACTTACTTCTTAGAGTTAGAGATTAAACTTGCCATAAAGCATAAGCACAAGTAATTTTTGTCTCTAAAAAAAATAAACCTGTGCATGCTCAACTTCTTCTTTTCTGTAAATCATGTTTGTCTGGCCAGACATATACTTTAGTATGTATGTACCAGATCTACAATCACATAATGATAGAGTTGAGAAGGAGGTCTCCTTCTCAAACACTTGTAATCGTCCACTCCTTTCGGAAGGCTCCCGATTACAAAATAGTGTACACAAATCCTACCTTGCGTAGGACCGAATTCGTCTTGCTATAGTAGATGGTAACATACAAGAACTTAAACATTTGGCAAGTCAATCATTTTTAAAACATCTCATATATAATCATATAACTTCATTCGTCATTTCATTGGTTAGAAAGCCCACCTGATACACTTAAGCTTTTGTCTTAACTATAACGCTCGCTAAATTTGTGCTTTACGCTTCAGCTTCCACTTCCACTTGCTCCTTTAATCGAAATGGAAATACGAACTTCAAAACGAGAATAATTTCTATCGAATAAACAACTTCGATATTCTTAACTTAATTCGCTTCGGAATTCTACGTCGAAACTCGAGAATTTCTAACTTAACTTCTTAAACGCTCTTAACTAACTTAATAAACAGTTAAAATCATACTAATAACTTCATTAACCACTTAAGCTTGCCATCTATCATACTATCGTATCATTATCACATAAACATTTCCTTTACAAATAAACATCTCATTTAGTCATATAAGCATCTGATTAACACTTAAGCTTTTCATTTAATTATTTAAGCATAATATAAATGCTTAAGTTCTTTGATAACATTTAAGCTTAACATTATAACTTTTGAGTTTACGAAAGAAACAACTGAAAACAAGTTGATCAAAGATCAGCTGGATAAACCAAGCTGTCTGGAAAATCAAGCTAGCTGGAAAAACTGAGTTATCTGGAAAACTGAAATTTGGAAAAACAGAAATGGAAAAACTGACTGGACCCAGCTGAGTTAATCCAGCTGACGGGGTTCAGCTGGGTAAATCCAGTATTGGCCAGGTCAAGTAAATCCAATGATCCAGTGGTAAATCCAAATTGGTAAATCCAGTCAATGGGTAAATCCAATGGTCCAGTAGGTAATTCAGTGACGAGTTCATGAGTAAATCCAATTGAGTCCAATGAGTAATTCAATGATCGAGTTCAGCTGAGTAAATCCAGCTGACTTGGTCCAGCTGGGTTATTCAAGGAATTAAACTCTAGAAACTCTTAATTTCAAAACTTTGTATTAAAATTCTGAAAAATTCTACGTCACTTAATTTTTAACGTAGATTCCATTTCTATCATTATTTTCTTCATTAAAATCAAATACATGGCTTTATTGTACATATATATTTCGGTCCTTTTGATAAATTAAGAATTTAAAATCCAAATTTCATTCTAATCACTTCCAATCATGTTAATTTAAATTGAAATTTCTCAAATCTTAATAAATCAAACCATCAAACATGTTTATAATCATCATAGGGGCTCATAGAAATCATCAATTTGATCATAGGATCAAAAACCCTGATTTTAATTAATATTTTCGGCTATTTTGAAAATAATAGAAGGACTTTGATTCTTTGATTACTTCCAACATCAAACATGCTTAGAATAATTATCTAAGCTCAAATAATCAATTAATTTGATCATCCATCATCAAAATTTATAAACCCCTAATTCTTCCTTCATTTTCGAAAATTCAAATAATTAGGGTTAGGGTTTAATTAAGCTTGAATCAATGATCTATCATGCATCCCAAGCATGAATTAAACATCAAAAATCAAGATCATAATCATCTACTAATTAAATCCTAATTTTCGAAAAATCTGGAATTTAAAAATAAGATGATCAAAGCTTATTTTTAAGCTATAAACTTGAATTAAACTTATATCTTACCTTGATTAATAACTTGGAAATGATTTACTCTTGATTTGAAGCTTAAAAATTACACAAAAATGGAGTTTAGAGAGTGTGTGTGTGTGCTGGAATTTTCAGCCGAGAATGGGAGGGAGAGAGTGAGAGAATGATGATGATCATCTTATATATATATACTAACACACTAATTAATAGATAAGGCTAAGTTCAATGTATTCTAATTAAATAATGCATGCTAAATCTTGACTATATCTTAAAATCATTATTTCATGTTGGATAAGGTGAGGTGTCCCTCATTTAATTATTTATTCACCAAAGTCAACAAATCATATGTCATGGCTTAGGTAATAATTAAGATTAATTAATTAATTAAATACTCAATTTAATCAATTAATTACAAAATTTGCTAATCAAAACTTAAATCTCTAATTTCTCACTTTAGAAAAATCAATTAGGGCCTCTCCAACCCTAATACAAGTTTTCATAATAAAATACGGAAAAACGAGTCATTTCCGAATAAATAAAAATTATCATCTTAGATAATTAATTACTAATAAATTTAATTAAGAAAAGTAAATTCATAGTTTTCTCAACTAAAAATCAAATATGTAAGTACATATTGATAAACATAAATTCTTCCTCGTTTCAGGTTAACCGAGACGAGACAAAAATAATTTAATTCCTTTTTACGGCAAAAATTAGGGTTGCCGAAGAAAAATTAATAAAAAGGAAATTTTCTTCTTCTTAATTTCCTTAATTTAATTAAAGAAAAACTAAGGCAATTTATGCAAGAAAAACGGGGCATTACAATAACTTACAATCTTGTGCAAGATCTTGGTAAAAATCACCTATATAATTTAGGCAACCAAGGAAACGTTGTAATTGATTAAGATCAATTATTTTATCAGGAAATTTATCTGCAAATAAAATTACCCGTTCAATTGGAATAATAATTTTATTCTCAATATAATGACCAAGGAATTTAATTTTAGTCTGAAAAAGTTTAACCTTTTTAATATTTATAGCAAAACCAGCTCTTTTAGTAGTTTGTATAAATATATTGAGATGCTTAAAATGTTGTTCTATATTTTCTGAAAATATTAGAACGTCATCAATATAAACTAAAATAAAATCCATATGAGGATTATAAATTTGATTCATAATATTTTGAAATTCCATTGGAGCATTTTTAAACCAAATGGCATAACATTCCATTCAAAATGCCCAAAAGGAACTGTAAAAGCAGTTTTATATTTATCTTCTTCTTTTAGAAGAATTTGATAAAATCCAGATTTAAGATCGAATGAAGAAAATATATTTCCTTTAAACATTCGATTAATTAAATCTCTTTTATTTGGTAATGGATGTTTTATCCATTTAAGAGCTTTATTAAGCGGTTTATAATTAATAACTAGTCTTTGAGCTCCTCTTTCGATTTCAGCAGCATTTTCAACATAAAATGCTGGACAACTCCATAGACTTTTACTAGGTCTTATTAAACCCTTTTTAAGAAGACTATCAATTTCTTCTTTACAATATTTTAATAATTTTTCATTCATAGCAATAGGTCTAGCTTTAGTGGAAATATTATTTTCATCAAAGCCATCTATATAGGGAAGACTAACTTCATGTCTTTTTCTATTCCAACAAGCATTTGGAACTTCTGCACAAATTTCATCATTAATTTGTTGAAAAATATTTTTTATTTTATTCTGAATTTTTTCAGAATTAATTTTTTCTTTAATATTTCTAAAATTTATCTCTTCCTTAAGAGAATAAATAAATTTATTTTTATTATTAATAATTTTTTGAATTATATTAATAGATTTAGTAATAGGAACCGATGAAAAAGGAAAATGTAAATTTTTTCCTCTAACCTTTGCAAAAAGTCCTTTCTCATTAATTTTATTAATGGGGAAAAGCATTTGGAAAAAAGGTGTTCCTAAAATAACTGGAGTAGAAATATTTTTTATTAAAATAAAAGATGTGTTAAGACAAACTCCTGAGTTACAAATAGCAACATCTGATAGTTTATAATTTACAATGAGTGGTTGCTTATTAGCCGCAGTAATAAATTGAGTAGTTTTTGAATAATATTTTGAAGGGATAATTCCTTCACTAATACAATTAACATCTGCTCCTGTATCAAGGAGTGCATTAATAGTACTAGTAAATTCTTTGTTAATAATCAAAGTAACTTCAGAATACCATTTCTGAGATCGGATTTGATCAATTTTATTGACCCAAATTAAATCCTTAAAAATAATTTGATTAATTTTAGAATCTTCTTCTCTATTGGAGATGACATCATCTTCTTCATCTGATGATGATGAATCATTCTTCCAATTGTTGATTTTGAGAAGATCAAACCTTTCATTAAGGTTTTTGACTTCAGATTTTATCTGATTAATTTCTGCTTTTAATTCGTAAATTGTGGGTTCTCTTTCACTAAAATTAGCCTTATCTAATATTTTTTGATAAGAGTATAATTCTCTTTCTTGACTAACTTGTTTAGTTAGTTTAGTTTGTCTTTGTTCTTGATTAGAACTAGATGATAAAGTAAGATAATGTTCTATAGCTTTTCTTTTTTCTATAGGATCTATGATTTGATCTATTAGATCAAGAATAAAGTTTTCTTCTTTTGAAATAACATTAATTTCAAGACCCATAAATTTTATAAGACAAACATTACAATCACAATATTCACCACAATCCCGTGGTGTTGATTGTTCTTCTTCTGATTCATTTTCAGAAGATTCAACAGAAGAATAATCTTTAATAATATTAACAAAAATATCATCTTGTTCTTCTTCATTGAGAAGAATACTACATAAAGATTCTTTTAAATCTCTATCAATATTAAGATTATTAATTTTCTTTTTAACATAACATTTATTTGCTTTGTGACCAATTTTGCCACATTTCCAGCAAACAGGCTTAACATCATCATCTTTTTTAGCCTTTTTTATCCTTTTAGGATATCCTCTTTTAACAGACTGTTTAGAAGAATCTTTTGGATAAAATTTTTGTTTATTTCTAAACTTATGTTTTTTCTTTTTTCTATTAGGAAAATTCTCAGATTGTAATCCAATTTGATCACAGAAATTTCCAATTATATTTCTATTTTCATTCTTTTGCAATTCAAGCTGTCTTTTTAGCTTGATATCATTGCAAAGAACAATTCCTTCTATGATAATTTACGCGAGATATGTCTCCATAAGTGAGTTTTTCCCACTCAATTTTTCCATTAGAAAATTTAGTTTTAAGTTTATTAGAAACTCTTTCTGCAAAGAGTGGAGGAAGTCCTGAAATAAATTTTTCTTTCCAGAAATTCATACCACAATCATTGCGAGTTAGAACGTTAGACATAAAAACATCTTTATACCATCTAAAATCAGATAGTGTTGAACATCTAAGGTTCATAAGCTGTTTTTGAGATCTATCTAGTTGAAGTTCATTAGCTCCAACAAAATTAGATAAAATAGTATAAATTAATGTATTAACAACATCAGATTCTTCTCTATTAGAGATAGGATCATTAATACTGGCACTAAGAATTTTATTCTTAGCTTCTTTTGAGATATAAAAATCCCACCAACCTTGTAGCTGACCAGTAAAACCAGTAATAATAGCTTGAGCAATTTGCCTATTATTATTACCTTTAATTTTAGCAGCAGAGGAATAAATAAACATTTGCTTGACAATAGTTTTAATCTGATATTCAGATTTTTCATCAATATTCCATTCTGTAATAGATTCGCCATTGAATTGAGCAAAATCCTTACCTTCTTCAATTTGAAGATCAATTGGTGTAGCTTTTGTATAATACGGTTTAACATTAGAAACTTTAACAATTTTATTAACTTGCATTTCTTCATCAGAAGTTTCTATTGAAGAATTTTCTTCTTTAGTAATAACTGAGATGATTTTAGAACTACTCTCACCTTTTTCAGTTACACTAATTTTTTGAAGTTTATTGATTAAACCATCTAGAAAATCATTATCTTTTTTAGAACTTAATAAGAAATTTTCTTTTTTAAGATTCGGTGGAGGTTTAATCATGAGAGAATTATTATTACATTTTTTAATAGGTTTAGGACAAAGTAGTTCTTCAATCCTATTAGTTTGATTACCTAATGAATGTAAAGCAAGATTAGTAAAATTATTTTGCTGTATTAAATTATCAAAATCTCCTTTTCCAGATTCGGTGTTAATAGGAGTAGCATAGATTTCTTTTTCTCCTGTTTTCAAAACAAGAGTTGAAAAGGGTGGATGAATTTCTTCTATTTCTTCACCTGTTTCATGAATGTAAATTTTATATTTTTTCTCTAAAACAGATAAAAAGATTTTATTAGTAAAATCAGGAAATTTCTTTTTTCTTTGAGGGAAATATAAATTTTCTAACCAAAGGAAAAAATCTAGGTTAGAATTATTTATTATATTCCATTCATCATATCTCTTTGTATAAAGAGATTTTTGACCTGATGATAAAGAACAAAGAAACCATTTTCTTTTTTCAACATTTTTAGTCTTATTAAGACTTTTTTCAATTCCTTTTGAAAAAGAAATATTATTTTTAATCATAAAAACATTACTACTATATCCCATATCAGAAAGAGTTGGGGATCCAGGATTTCTCCTAGAATTCCTACTCTCTGGCATTTCAACCTTATATTCAGGTCGAGATATTTGTTCTGGAGTTTTATTAATCCCAGAAATACTTATTTTTTCAAAATCAGATAAAGGAATAGAAGATGTAGAAGCTCTAGAAGAGTTTTCATCTAATTTTAGACGAAATTTTCTAGATTCAAACTTGATTTCAACATCACCATCAACATACTGAATGATGCTTTCAAGTTTTCTATTTTCTTCTTTTACAGGTGGGGTTACATTTTCAAGCCTCCAGGTTTCTGGAAGAGTAACCTGATTCCACTCTATAGTTTTTGGTACAACTATATTTCCTTTAGCTGTATCCGTAAGAAAGAGAGTTGTTTCTCCTTTTTTAGATCTCATTACATCAGCATTGATATTATAATTAGAAATAGTAGTGTTCATAACTTTATAGCAGATTCTATAAACAAGAACAGTATTTTCAAAAAGGATATATTTTTATCCTACTCTTAAATCCGCTAAACGAAGCTTAAGACTCTTTGAACAACAAGGGTCTTTATTATCTGCTTAAATTAAGCACTCTGATTAAATATCCTTAATTTTAAGGAGATACCACGCTAAGTGGTATCAGAGCCAGTAAGCGTGAAGGGAAATTCTTCATTAAGAATTTTGTAAAATTTATAAATTAAAGTTTGTGATTGCTCTACACGAGTTTTGCTCTAAGTCGGGTATCTGTAAAACCTGTAAAGCCTAAAGGGTAAGGTAAGATTAAATCCTTGACAGTATCAATCAATAACTTTAATGAATAAATTATTACGAACATTCTCAATGAAGAAATCATCTTCAAGTAGTTCAGAGAACTACAAGAATAAAGAAATTATCCTTTCTAAAAATTTTGAGAGACACTTACATGACTGGAAATTACCAGATATTTCTCAAACTCAAATTTATAAAAAATGAAGCTTTGAATTTCGAAGCAATTATGTTGTAAAAACAATAGAAAAATCAATCCCCTTAAATGGAGGATTTGATTCTTTCAATTTGCTTACAAAAGATCTAATTGAAGATCATAAATTACAAAAGTTTAAATTCCTTCATCTCGGAATGGTTCAAATTGGATTAAAACCGTTAACAAGAGATGGATTAAATGTTAGTGCTTTAATTATGGTAAGAGACCAAAGGCACCTACAACTAGAAGATTCTTTATTAGGAATTGTTGAATCATCACTTTGTGATGGCCCAATATTTTTTAGTTGTTTTCCAAATTATACAGTTTCTCTTTCAGATCCACATATTATGGATACTCTTACTCTAAATATAAAAACAGAAGGATTTAAAATGAAATCCCTTTCTGAAAATACTGTTCTTGTTTATAGAATCTGCTATAAAGTTATGAACACTACTATTTCTAATTATAATATCAATGCTGATCTAATGAGATCTAAAAAAGGAGAAACAACTCTCTTTCTTACGGATACAGCTAAAGGAAATATAGTTGTACCAAAAACTATAGAGTGGAATCAGGTTACTCTTCCAGAAACCTGGAGGCTTGAAAATGTAACCCCACCTGTAAAAGAAGAAAATAGAAAACTTGAAAGCATCATTCAGTATGTTGATGGTGATGTTGAAATCAAGTTTGAATCTAGAAAATTTCGTCTAAAATTAGATGAAAACTCTTCTAGAGCTTCTACATCTTCTATTCCTTTATCTGATTTTGAAAAAATAAGTATTTCTGGGATTAATAAAACTCCAGAACAAATATCTCGACCTGAATATAAGGTTGAAATGCCAGAGAGTAGGAATTCTAGGAGAAATCCTGGATCCCCAACTCTTTCTGATATGGGATATAGTAGTAATGTTTTTATGATTAAAAATAATATTTCTTTTTCAAAAGGAATTGAAAAAAGTCTTAATAAGACTAAAAATGTTGAAAAAAGAAAATGGTTTCTTTGTTCTTTATCATCAGGTCAAAAATCTCTTTATACAAAGAGATATGATGAATGGAATATAATAAATAATTCTAACCTAGATTTTTTCCTTTGGTTAGAAAATTTATATTTCCCTCAAAGAAAAAAGAAATTTCCTGATTTTACTAATAAAATCTTTTTTATCTGTTTTAGAGAAAAAATATAAAATTTACATTCATGAAACAAATTGAAGAAATAGAAGAAATTCATCCACCCTTTTCAACTCTTGTTTTGAAAACAGGAGAAAAAGAAATCTATGCTACTCCTATTAACACCGAATCTGGAAAAGGAGATTTTGATAATTTAATACAGCAAAATAATTTTACTAATCTTGCTTTACATTCATTAGGTAATCAAACTAATAGGATTGAAGAACTACTTTGTCCTAAACCTATTAAAAAATGTAATAATAATTCTCTCATGATTAAACCTCCACCGAATCTTAAAAAAGAAAATTTCTTATTAAGTTCTAAAAAAGATAATGATTTTCTAGATGGTTTAATCAATAAACTTCAAAAAATTAGTGTAACTGAAAAAGGTGAGAGTAGTTCTAAAATCATCTCAGTTATTACTAAAGAAGAAAATTCTTCAATAGAAACTTCTGATGAAGAAATGCAAGTTAATAAAATTGTTAAAGTTTCTAATGTTAAACCGTATTATACAAAAGCTACACCAATTGATCTTCAAATTGAAGAAGGTAAGGATTTTGCTCAATTCAATGGCGAATCTATTACAGAATGGAATATTGATGGAAAATCTGAATATCAGATTAAAACTATTGTCAAGCAAATGCTTATTTATTCCTCTGCTGCTAAAATTAAAGGTAATAATAATAGGCAAATTGCTCAAGCTATTATTACTGGTTTTACTGGTCAGCTACAAGGTTGGTGGGATTTTTATATCTCAAAAGAAGCTAAGAATAAAATTCTTAGTGCCAGTATTAATGATCCTATCTCTAATAGAGAAGAATCTGATGTTGTTAATACATTAATTTATACTATTTTATCTAATTTTGTTGGAGCTAATGAACTTCAACTAGATAGATCTCAAAAACAGCTTATGAACCTTAGATGTTCAACACTATCTGATTTTAGATGGTATAAAGATGTTTTTATGTCTAACGTTCTAACTCGCAATGATTGTGGTATGAATTTCTGGAAAGAAAAATTTATTTCAGGACTTCCTCCACTCTTTGCAGAAAGAGTTTCTAATAAACTTAAAACTAAATTTTCTAATGGAAAAATTGAGTGGGAAAAACTCACTTATGGAGACATATCTGCGAAATTACGAGAAGGAATTGTTCTTTGCAATGATATCAAGCTAAAAAGACAGTTTGAATTGCAAAAGAATGAAAATAGAAATATAATTGGAAATTTCTGTGATCAAATTGGATTACAATCTGAGAATTTTCCTAATAGAAAAAAGAAAAAACATAAGTTTAGAAATAAACAAAAATTTTATCCAAAAGATTCTTCTAAACAGTCTGTTAAAAGAGGATATCCTAAAAGGATAAAAAAGGCTAAAAAAGATGATGATGTTAAGCATGTTTGCTGGAAATGTGGCAAAATTGGTCACAAAGCAAATAAATGTTATGTTAAAAAGAAAATTAATAATCTTAATATTGATAGAGATTTAAAAGAATCTTTATGTAGTATTCTTCTCAATGAAGAAGAACAAGATGATATTTTTGTTAATATTATTAAAGATTATTCTTCTGTTGAATCTTCTGAAAATGAATCAGAAGAAGAACAATCAACACCACAGGATTGTGGTGAATATTGTGATTGTAATGTTTGTCTTATAAAATTTATGGGTCTTGAAATTAATGTTATTTCAAAAGAAGAAAACTTTATTCTTGATCTAATAGATCAAATCATAGATCCTATAGAAAAAAGAAAAGCTATAGAACATTATCTTACTTTATCATCTAGTTCTAATCAAGAACAAAGACAAACTAAACTAACTAAACAAGTTAGTCAAGAAAGAGAATTATACTCTTATCAAAAAATATTAGATAAGGCTAATTTTAGTGAAAGAGAACCCACAATTTACGAATTAAAAGCGAAATTAATCGGATAAAATACGAAGTCAAAAACCTTAATGAAAGGTTTGATCTTCTCAAAATCAACAATTGGAAGAATGATTCATCATCATCAGATGAAGAAGATGATGTCATCTCCAATAGAGAAGAAGATTCTAAAATTAATCAAATTATTTTTAAGGATTTAATTTGGATCAATAAAATTGATCAAATCCGATCTCAGAAATGGTATTCTGAAGTTACTTTGATTATTAACAAAGAATTTACTATTACTATTAATGCACTCCTTGATACAGGAGCAGATGTTAATTGTATTAGTGAAGGAATTATCCCTTCAAAATATTATTCAAAAACTACTCAATTTATTACTGCGGCTAATAAGCAACCACTCATTGTAAATTACAAACTATCAGATGTTGCTATTTGTAACTCAGGAGTTTGTCTTAACACATCTTTTATTTTAATAAAAAATATTTCTACTCCAGTTATTTTAGGAACACATTTTTTCCAAATGCTTTTCCCCATTAATAAAATTAATGAGAAAGGACTTTTTGCAAAGGTTAGAGGAAAAAATTTACATTTTCCTTTTTCATCGGTTCCTATTACTAAATCTATTAATTTAATTCAAAAAGTTATTAATAATAAAAATAAATTTATTTATTCTCTTAAGGAAGAGATAAATTTTAGAAATATTAAAGAAAAAATTAATTCTGAAAAAATTCAGAATAAAATAAAAAATATTTTTCAACAAATTAATGATGAAATTTGTGCAGAAGTTCCAAATGCTTTTTGGAATAGAAAAAGACATGAAGTTAGTCTTCCCTATATAGACGGCTTTGATAAAAATAATATTTCCACTAAAGCTAGACCTATTGCTATGAATGAAAGATTATTAAAATATTGTAAAGAAGAAATTGATAGTCTTCTTAAAAAGGGTTTAATAAGACCTAGTAAAAGTCTATGGAGTTGTCCAGCATTTTATGTTGAAAATGCTGCTGAAATCGAAAGAGGAGCTCAAAGACTAGTTATTAATTATAAACCGCTTAATAAAGCTCTTAAATGGATAAAACATCCATTAACAAATAAAAGAGATTTAATTAATCGAATGTTTAAAGGAAATATATTTTCTTCATTCGATCTTAAATCTGGATTTTATCAAATTCTTCTAAAAGAAGAAGATAAATATAAAACTGCTTTTACAGTTCCTTTTGGGCATTTTGAATGGAATGTTATGCCATTTGATTTAAAAAATGCTCCAATGGAATTTCAAAATATTATGAATCAAATTTATAATCCTCATATGGATTTTATTTTAGTTTATATTGATGACGTTCTAATATTTTCAGAAAATATAGAACAACATTTTAAGCATCTCAATATATTTATACAAACTACTAAAAGAGCTGGTTTTGCTATAAATATTAAAAAGGTTAAACTTTTTCAGACTAAAATTAAATTCCTTGGTCATTATATTGAGAATAAAATTATTATTCCAATTGAACGGGTAATTTTATTTGCAGATAAATTTCCTGATAAAATAATTGATCTTAATCAATTACAACGTTTCCTTGGTTGCCTAAATTATATAGGTGATTTTTACCAAGATCTTGCACAAGATTGTAAGTTATTATTCCAAAGGTTAAAGAAAAACCCTTTACCTTGGTCTAATAAGCATACAAAAGCTGTTTTAAGAATAAAAGAAAGAGTTAAAGAACTCCCATGTTTGTCTATTGCTAATCCTGAAGCATTTAAAATAATTGAAACTGATGCATCTGAAATCGGATATGGTGGAATCCTTAAACAAAAGAATTCCAACAGTTCTAAAGAAGAACTAGTCAGATTTACTTCTGGAAATTGGAATGACTCTCAAAAGAATTATTCTACTATTAAAAAAGAATTACTTGCCATTGTCAAATGTGTCACTAAATTTGAAAGTGATATTTTAAATAAAAATTTTTTAATTAGAGTTGATTGTAAATCAGCTAAAGATATTCTTTTAAAAGATGTTAAGAATATTGCACCAAAACAAATTTTTGCTAGATGGCAATCCATTCTTGCATGTTTTGATTTTGATATTGAGCATATTGCTGGAAAATCTAATTCATTATCAGATTTTCTAACCAGAGAATTCTTGCAGGGCAGAAGCTTGGAACACCATGGTAAAACAACGGTCCATGGGCAAAAGACCAATGGTTAATTTGACTAAAAAGTCAACTTCATCAAATATGGCTAAAAAGCCTTCTCAACATAAATCAAATGATCAACAAAAATCAGATGATGATTTTCTTGATCTAAAATATTTTCCGAAATTTAATCCTAACAAAGAATTTGAAGAAGATGAAATGGCATATGAAATTCAATATTATCAAAACGCCATCTTCCTTCAAAAGGGTTCAAAAGAAGAAATTAGATACCCATATATTATTTTGGGATATATTAATTGTTTTCCAATTGAAAAAGATCTAAAAGGTCTTTCTCCAAATCAATTGGCACAAAGCTATCTTAATAAAGATATGCTACCAATCTTTGGAAAGAAAAGTCAAGAATATTTTGAAGCAATTCTTACTGAAACTGGATCTGTTGAAATTCAACATATGGATCGCGGTAAAGAATACGCTTATTCTAAATGTATTATTAAGAAAATTCTTTCTTCCTCAGATTGGGGATTGCCTCTTTATCAAAGCAGGCAACTTGAAAATTATAAAGCACTCCCAAATTTTTATAGTTTTTTTATTATATTAAAGCTTGGGATAATTTGTTTATTTATGAAAATAATGCTAAAAAGCATTCGTGGTGGATTAAATTTGATCTTGATGATGTTACACAATACATCCCCATTTGGTTTTCAACATTTTTCTTTTCATGGGGGGTATCACCTTGTATATTTCCTAAGAAAATAAAAATGATTTGGAAAAAATTTCAACAGGTTAATGACAACCTTGAAAGTCTTAATGCGGTTTGCAATTTGCAAACTATTACTCTGTTCCATAGATTTTAAGATGGGACTATGGATTGCAAGAGCAAAAAAGAGAAAAGAATGAAATTCAATTCACTCCAACAATTTTAGTTAGGAGAATTCTTATCAAATGGTGGCCCAAAGAAGATTTCTTTGGCGAAGGAAAAACTTATGATAGACGAGGAGTTTTGGCTATCAAACCATCTCAACAAATTTACAGAAGTCTCAATGCACAGACTCCTTCCTCAGACTCCTTACTTAAAGAACTTTTCCAGAAAATGGATAAAGACTCCATTAATAATATGTGGAAAGAAGTTTTTGGAAAAGACAATCCAGAAATTACTAAAGCAAGTTCCTCCTCTTCTTCAGTAGAGAAAAATATCTCAGATACTGAAATGAAAGAAATTGAAAATTTTGAAGAAGCCCAAGATCCCTACGAAGATCTAGACTGCATGAGTTTTCTTCTTGAAGGAGAACTACAAAAATAATAACTGCGAAATACGCATATCATCATAGGTTTAGTAGGTTTTTCTTTTTAGATTGTAGGTTACTATTCATGAATAGTTTGTTACTATTTATGAATAGTATGTTTACTTTTTGTCGTTTCTTTTTCTTTTGGCTATTTAATAGCCCGTCCTCAGATGTTTTGAGGACACGCCTTTCTCTGCTTTCTCTGTTTTCTCTGATTTCCTTTCTCTTGTAATATTCTCTTTTCCTCACTACTTTCCTCTCTTCGTATTGTAATAATTCCAGTGTAACGCTCCCCAAGAATTAATGTAAGTTCTTGTTTTATGAATCTTCCTTGCAATTCATATGAATTTTGGAATGCACCGCATGATTATGATTATGTTCATTATAAAAATTATAAATTAACTGTTAGAGATAAAATATCTTCTATTAGCAATTTTATTTCTTATTTAATTGAATGTATTGAAGACTCTGAAATTTCAGAGGTTTCAAAAAGGATATATTTTTATCCTACTCTTAAATCCGCTAAACGAAGCTTAAGACTCTTTGAACAACAAGGGTCTTTATTATCTGCTTAAAGTAAGCACTCTGATTAAATATCCTTAATTTTAAGGAGATACCACGCTAAGTGGTAAAATATTATGATTTTACTAATTATTATTTTTAATTTAATTATTATAATTAGCTTAATAATAATAATTATAATAATATTAATACTAATAATCATTATAATATTAATTCTAATAATAAGAAATAATAATATTTAATAATAATTATTTATTATTATTTTAATATTATTTTTTATTATAATTATTTTCATAATAATAATAATTATTATTAATTATTATAACATTAATAATAATAATAATCATAATAATAATAATAATAATATTCATTCATGAAGATGGGGATTACCTAATACAAGGGGGAGAGAATGAATGGCTAAACCCATGCTCATGGGATTAGGAATGGAGACAGTAATGACCATTTCATTCTCATTCCATTCCAGCATACTAGTCACCCTTAGGAGGTGATTGGTATGATGAAATGAGGTAAGGAATGGAATGATCATTCCTACCTCCATTCCATTCACTTTCTTGGTAAACCATATGGAATGGAATCACCATTCCTTTCCCATTGGAATTAGTCATTCCATCCATAACCCATGGTATTAGCCATTCCTAATCCTCATATATATATATATATATGTGTGTGTGTGTGTGTGTATTAATATATTATTTGATTAAATTATTCATTTAAATTTTTTTATTTCAACAAATAATTTTAGATATACAATTTTAGAGAGATAACGTGTGAGAAATTTTTTGGAGAGAAAATTTCTAGAGAGAGAAAGTTCTAGAGAGAGAAACAATTAGGTAGAGAAAGTTCTAGAGAGAGAAAATTTTTAGAGAGAGAACATTTCTAGAGAGAGAAACAATTTGGTAGAGAAAGTTCTAGAGAGAGAAAAGTTTTAGAGAGAGAACATTTCTAGAGAGATAAAGTTATAGAGAGAAAATTTCTAGAGAGAGAAAATTTCTAAAGAGATAAAGTTCTAGAGAGAGAAACTATTAGGTAGAGAAAGTTCTCTAGAGAGAAAATTTTTAGAAAGAGAACATTTCTAGAGAGAGAAACTATCTGGTAGATCAAGTTCTAATGATAGAAAAATTATAGAGAGACACAAATTCTAGATAGAGAAAATTTTTAGAGAGAAAATTCTAGAGAGAGAAAGTTTTAAAGAGAGAAAATTATAGAGAGAGATTATTTCTAGAGAGAGAAACTATTAGGTAAAGCAAGTTTTAGAGAGAGAAAATATTTAGGGAGGGAAAATTCTACAGAGAGAGAGTTTTAGATAGAGAAAAATTTTAGAGAGAGAGAGTTTTAGATAGAGAAAAATTCTAGAGAGAGTTTTAGAGAGAAGAATATTCTAGAGTGAGAAATTTTCAGAGAGAAAAATTCTAGAGAGAGAAAATTCTAGAGAGAAAATATTTAGAGAGGAAAATTTTAGAGAGATATGATTATAGAGAGAGAAAATTTTTTAGAGAGAAAATTTTTAGAGAGAGGAAAAAACTATATAGAGAAAATTTTGGAGAGAGAAAGTGCCATCGAGAAAAAATTACAATGATAATAATTATAATAATTTTCTCTATGATATTTTCTATCTTTAGATTTTTCTCTCTCTAAAAATTTTCTCTCTAAAATTTTCTTTCTCAAGAATTTGCTCTCTGATGGTCCCTAAGATGGGTCTTTGGTGTAGAGAGGAGGTGAATACACCAATGATAGACGTTTTAAAACTTTTTAAACAAGTTTAAAACAGAGTGCGTGAGCTCAGTTATGAATCCAGCTGGGTTAATAACTCAGCTGGCGGTGAGGAAAGTGGTGATTTTAAAACTTAGCTCGTTTGCTTAGAAAAACTCAGCTTGAAAATATTATCTTTACGTTTTCGGCTTAATCAAGTTGTGCACGTTTCTGAAAATACACAGCTGTCTTTGGAGAGCAGCTGAGTATGCAGATTTGATAAAGATGCAATGTGCTAATGGAGTTAGTACAATAACTGAAAATAACAAGAAAGAAAATAACACGAGATTTTACGTGGTTCGGAGTAACACCTCCTACGTCCAAGACCAGATTCACTGGTAATTTACTACCACTTGGTTTCCAAGTACCAAGCAACTTCACAACTCTAACCCGAACTGTGTTCCAACAGTTTACGGGCACTGTCAAGCCTAAACCTTTCAGTTTGCGGGTACTGAAAAAACCTTACAACCACTTGAATTTCGCGCTTCAAGCAAGCGTAACCTTGACCTAACCTTTCTGGGTAAAGAGGGATTTGGTTTGTTGTTCCAACTATGAACGAGTTCTTACAATGAAGAACTTAGAGTTAGATGAACTCGTTCAAAATCTAGGCTTAAGATATACAATGATTTCTGCCTAGGAATCAGACGAAAAATTGGGCAGTTTCTGGACTAGAAACACTTTAAGATAAAGTGTATTTTGAACTATTTAGAACTGCTAATGAGCTTTTGAAGGCTTGATGAATTCAAAAAGTGAAAGCTTGTAGAGAGTTTTTCGTTACTGATCCTGAGGTTGAAGACGTGTATTTATAGGTAGAGATTCAAGACTAGCCGTTGGAGGAGCCGTTTGAATCTCACCTACTCTTCTTAAATTTATAATCTGTCGTTGGACGTTTCTGCACCTGTCTTCATCAGTGTCACATTCTAGGTTCTGAAGTCTAGGATGCTGATTTGGCAATCCCTCATTGGTCGAGGTGTGTTGACTTCCTCTGATACCGAGATCTTTGCCTTTGGAGCTGGTTTTTGAATTTAGAGCTGGATTGGGTAAACTGACTTGAAGTAACGTCTTCAGAGTTAGTTCCCTTTGTCCTGTACAGCTGGATCAGCTGTGTCTTGAACTCATCTCGATTAATCTTCAGTTTGATCCTGCTCTGTTTTGAACTCAGCTCAGCTGGAAAACGCAGCTGATAGTCGACTCCTGCTGTGAACACAGTTGGATCTTCTGCTGTCTTGAGCTTCTGCTGCCTTCCGCTTCCTGAACCTGTAAACTTATAAAATCTAGAGCTCAAACAGGCGAGCTGGAAAATACTACTTAGGTTGATGCGATCATCTCTCGGTTGGAGAACAGTTGGGTTTTGGTATTAAATCAAAACTTTATAATTTTCCCAACACTCTCTAAAAATCCTCTTTCTAAAAATTTCTCTCTCTAGAAGTTTCTCTCTCTAAAATTTTTCTCTTTATTATCTTATCTCTAGAATTTTTCTATATCTAAAAATTTTCTCTCT
Organism: Agastache rugosa; assembly: GCA_031470985.1. Classification (NCBI taxonomy): domain Eukaryota; kingdom Viridiplantae; phylum Streptophyta; class Magnoliopsida; order Lamiales; family Lamiaceae; genus Agastache; species Agastache rugosa. The sequence goes on along the minus strand of CM062607.1, from coordinate 32,093,782 downwards.
CTAAAAAATTTACCCTCTCTAACATTTTTCATTTAATATTATTTTGAATATTATTTTGAATATTATTTTGAATATTATTTTCAGATAGAAGAAAATGATATAAAATGCTAAACAAATAATGATAACATTTTTCATCTAATATTATTTTGAATATTATTTTCAGATAGAAGAAAAGAATAAAATATTAAACGATTTCTTTAATTCTTATTCATACCAAAATCAACCAAGTTTATTGTTCTATTTCTACCTCCATTTCATTCGTACCTCATTATATTCCATTTCATCGTACCAATCACCTTTCTCATAAAAGGAATGAAGTGAGTAACAAAGTATTTGAGTACTGCTGAAAATTAGGGCATCCGCAGCCTAATTTTCTTCTCAAAATTGGTCGGAGCTGATCGACGGATTTGGTGGAGGGAGCTTAAATCCAGATTAGTAGGGCTGTTTCAGAATCGAGCCTTTTTTGTAATGAAAAAACGGCGGCAAAACGCAAAGGTGATATTTTTTTATATACTGTATTTATTATCATTCAAGTTCCAAAATTTCACAGAATTTACTTTCTTTCTTATACTAATATTGATCTGCTTCTCAGTTCTCTCTTTATATATTTCTCTGTTCTGTTCTACTCATTTATATGATAAATAAAGTCTCCCGCTTTATATAAAAAAGGTTAAATACAGATAGTTGAGTTCTTGCTCTATCGTCAATTGAAGCTTTTTATTTTTATTAAAAACTTATTTATAGAGCTTTTGGCATAATTTGAATTAAATTACTGAGTGTTTCTTTACTGAGTGATAAACGGTTTCAAAAAGATGTGTTCATATTTTGAATGTTTGTTTTGTTGTGATAATGGTGCATTTGCATTTTGAGTTGCAGTGTAGCATGCTTCATGATGAATTATTGGGCTTCATACTATCCCACATCACACTTAAGGAACAGATTGCAACTAGCATACTTTCTCGTCGATGGAGATACTTGTGGACCTTTACAACTAGGCTAGATTTTGATGATATAGACTCGTTAGTGAGTATAGACTTATTATTCGTGTGGAATAGGGTAATAAAACAAAATGAGAAGGTGAAGTTGGATTATGTGAGTCGGGTCAATCATGTCCTAGCATCACGTAAGGGATTAACCATCGAGGATTTTAAAGTGTACTTCGATTTAGGCAAAGAATATAAAGGATATATTAATGCGTGGCTTAGATATGCTCTAGCATGTAAGGTTCAAAAGCTTGAGTTAAACTTGAACGCGACACTTATGAATCCCGACTACAAGCGTTATGTCTTCCCACACAGGTTTTTTTCACATATATTATATATACAAGGAAGTTGGTTCTAACCCAATCCATTTTAAGCAGTTAAAAAGAATATCACTGACTTATGTGGGTGTGAATCGTAAAGCCCTCGAATTCTTCTTACATAATTGTCCTCTCCTTGAAGACTTGTCTGTTTCCAGATCATCAGAGCTGTTGAATCTAAGGGTGTGTTTGGTAAGCCATATTAGCCAAGATTGCTAATATATCTTGGCTAATATGGCCGTTTGGTAGCTAAGATTGGTTAAAGCGGAGGCCCGAGATTAAGGCAAGCCCGGCACTATTTTACTGTTTTGCTTTGGAATAGGAATCGGGCACCTTTGGCCTGATTGCTAACAAGGTGTGAACAATAACCCCAAATTAATTATGAAATGCCCAAATAACCCTACACTTCCCCTTCTTCATCTTCTTCCTCCACCCCTCACAGTTACTCCATCACTGTGAATGGTTGTACCCAACAGCTATTTAGCTAATTCCTGGCGAGAATCACGACGGCGACGGCTTTGCTCCGGCCGTCCTCCCGTCTATCGACGGCGAACTCCACTCTCTAGCCCTCGCACAAAGTCCGGAAACCCCCGAATTGAATCTCCGTCTGCCGCACGATGGGATGGTGGTGGTGGTGGAGGTTTGCAGATGGGATGAAGAGAGGGAAAGTGAGGGTTTGACCGAGAGTTGTGGCGACGGAGCTTAACGTGGATGAAGATCTGTTGTGTTGCTGCCGATGGTGGTGGTGGTCGGCGGTGGAGGTGGTTGGCGTGCTGGTTGTTTTGGTAGGGAAGGAAGCGAGAGAGAGAGGAAGGGGACGGGTCGGTGAGATCTGGTGTGAGATTTCAGAAGTGGAAGAAATTTTGGGTGGTGGTGGAGGTGGCAGGGAGACAGAGAGAGAGAGAGGGGTTTTTGAGAGAGTGAAGAGGATGGTGGCAGGGGAGAGGGGAGACAAGAGAGAGAAAATACATTAATTTGCGGATGGGGGAGAGGAGAGAGGACATGAATTTTATATTTTAAATAATTAATTATAATTAAGGGTAAATTGTCATTTTTTACTTAATCTTGAATTTAAATTAGAATACCAAACAACTAATTTATCATATCTACGTTACATATTTTATCTACCAAACACAAATATACGATACCAATCTTACTTTATCTACGATAGATATCTTATGTTAAACTATCTTACCATATCTTAACATGCCTACCAAACGAGACCTAAGGGATACCGGGCCATTTCCTTCACTACAATGCTTGGAAATAAGTGATTGCCATAACATCCATTCACTTGAGATTTGTGATGTAAATCTTGTTTGTTTCAAGTATAGCGGGAGGCAGATATATTTTCTTCTCCGAAACCTTCCAATGCTCACTCACATATCTGTCTCAACGTCGATGTTTGAGTACATGAAAGTCCACATAGCACAGTTTTCAAGCATCCTTCAGCAGTTAGAGATATTTAAAGTTAATCTGGGGGTAAAATCCTATGCCTATAGCTGTGTTGTTTTACACTGATAGTTTATACGGTAGCATTTCTTGATCCCTTTTGTTTTTGTTTTTCTGGACAGTTGTCTAAGTCTAATAAGACATTTCTTTTACTAGTGGAAATGAGCAATCTCAAGCAATTGGAGGTGGTGGTGTCGTCGTGTAAAATAAAACATGATGAATCTTTTCTTTGGCTTACTGACTCAATACATTCAGCACCTCGCCTGCAAAAATTTGTGATAGAGGTAATTGTTGTTGTCATTTATTTACTGCGCGGTAATGTTTTAGAAATTTATTTACATGCATGATATTTTAAGCATTGGATACTGATAGAGATAGTTTTCCTGAAGTGTAACATTTTAATTGTTAAATTTGATATTGTTATTTTAGTGCCACTATGCATGCTCTAAAAAAATAATTTAGGCTATACTAATTCGCAGTTGTAAACAAAATTAAACAACCTGTTCTAGTGCCAATTCCCTGTTACCTTGATCCATTAAATGACAGTGTTTTAAATTGCATAGAAAATTTTTACACTTGTGCAATATAAAATCAATATCAAATGCACGAACACTCTGGCGCTTGTCATTACAATTTTTTTTAAAATTTAGTTAATTAAGTACTCCCTCCGTCTCCCAAAAATATGGTGCATATTTGATTATATGTGAGGTATAAAATATTAGTTGAACCACACTAACTTGGGGCGAAAGTTAAATTAAATCCAATAAGGGTTTAGAAATTTCAATTAGGGTTTATTAACCTAAATAAATATTAAAAAGATATTCTTGACAAAATATCAAATAGTCCTTCACTATTAAATATACTGAGCTGTTAACATTATGCCACCTTTTAACTTTTGATTCTTGATATACAAATAGTCTCCAATATTTTGATCGTTTTTTTTTCTTTTTTACGAGATTAAGCTCATGTGCATTTTTAATGCAGTTGCAGCGTTCCAATCTAAGATTCCTAAAGAGGGAATTACAAAGGATGAAGGTAGAGAAATCATATCCTCAATTGAAGGAAGTTGAGTTTGTGGGTTTCTGTGGTGTGCCAAGTGATTTAGAATTTGTTTTCCATTTTGTGGACAACCTATATACTTGCACTGGAGAAAATTCTAATCAATACAAAGAAAACCTACGGGACTCTTTGCTGCCGTAAGTTTTACAATAATCATAAAGACATCTGTAAGGATGTGCGCGATCAACTGGAAAAGCAGTATTGGTGCCGCAAGTTTTTCAATAATCATAGACATTTGTAAGGATGCGCGCGATCAACTGGAAAAGCAGCTTGCACTGGAAAAGCCTTGGATAAAAGTGGAGCTCTCTCTCTCTCTCTCTCTCTCTGTATAACATACCATGTTTCATTCCATTTTCGTATTTGTAATAGAACTGGTTCACCAATTTATTGAACACTATTTATCATATTAATACTAGCATGGCATGATACATTGAACTGCAAAATTTGGATCATATTGTTACTAACAAACTCCTGAAACACAATGTGACAGCGTTAAGTGAAAAACAGATCGAGGAAATAAAAAAATAAAAATAAAAATTCCAACTAATCAACAAGTTAAAAAGAATAAAATACTCTCTCCAAAAATAAATTAGAAAATGAAGAGAATACTCTAGGGGAAAATTAACTGAGAAATATATAAGCTATGTGTATAAATTAAACAATCCTCATGTTCACCTATGTTACAACAGAGTTTAAATTTGTATGTATTATACAAATATTTAGGGTCAAGCATAGTAAATTCATACATAGTTGTAAATTCATTTTGATAATTCTATAATCTTTCATTTACCACTCTTGTCACAAGCCTCTGGCTGTTCCAAAACAGCAGCAAGGTTTCCTTGTGCACCGGAGTTCGACAACCCTCCACGCCGTGCACCTCTAAAGCGCTCTTTTGAAGCTTACATCTTGCAATCTTCACGCTACTCAGATAGTATCTGTCATCAAACTGAAGCAGATATCCACACACAGAAATAAGTCGAAAAACACAGGCCTCCTCGTATCTAAGGAACCAAAAATGACAACCGGGAAAGGAGAACAACTCGTGTCACCAGACATGCTAGTAGTCGTCCCATCCACTAACTCACTGAGTGATTTGTGACTTACTGGAGGACGACTAGGAATGGAGAAAGGAATGGAGAAAAGGGATAGTTCAGTAATTTAATATATTTAGGTTTTATTTCTTTCATATAAGATGGGGGATCATTTTGTATATAAAAGTCTTCCAAACTAATGATAAAAGTAGTCATGTGGTACAATTCTTACAAAAAAAAATTATTTGTCTATTATCTATATACATATTAACCTTATACAATGCAACACACATACATTTTGCTTGTTTCTCGTAAAAGGAAGGAAATCAGTGGAATCAAACTTACACTTGGCAGGTCAAAATCGCCCTCCTTTGCATCACATATATCAATTGAGATTTTTCGAAGCATTGGCAACTGCATGCATCAGAAAAGCAAAATAAATCGAACATATTAGCTGTCCAGTACTGCTCAAGCTCAATTTCACGATGCAGCAATAAAGATTACCCTGGATGCAGCATAAATAATGAAGTCTCTGGAAATTCCAGTCCCCTGCCAAAGCACAAAGCCACTATTTGAGAGAAACTGGAAATTTAGGCCATTTTGGATTTCAGGCATAATATGATCTTATATTATGGATAGCATGCATAATGGTATTATAAGAAAAAATGGACTGCACGAGAAGTGAACAGTGCTTTGTACTATATAGTGTCTTGCGCCTTGGGTAGGAATCAAGTGATACAAACATTAGAATGAGGCCGGTTACAGATTTTCATATAGCACTCGCATTGTGGACTAGAACAGACTGTCGTATAATTTGCATAAATCTGTCATCTTATTGCAAGAAAAGGGCAAGACACTGACAGTGTGACGTATTGTAAGATCTTCAAGGGCATGGCAGTCCAAAAGAGATGCCACACCATCACCAGTCATTTCTCCACATTCCTGTAAACCAAATGGCAATGTGCTGAGAATGTCATATTTCAGAGCCACATATATCAAGATGGTTTCTGCAATTGTCTGCCCCAATCAATCTCAATATTTGAAAATTATATTTAACTATGAATTAGCTGGTTTCATCTTCCTTTCAGATTTAATTACTGCATAATGCATTTTTCAGATAAAAGCTCCTAGAAAAGAGACCATTTTCAAAGTGACTTTAAAGTGAGGGTCTGAATTATGGTTCTTTTCCTGAGCTGCAAACGAGCCCAACATCAATTTTAGGATAAGGCAGAGATTCAGGTTTGGTTCCTGGTTATAAGTCAATCATGGAGACCTAGTACCATTTTTCTACCTATCTAAACATTAGTTTCGTTCTCGCTTCAAAGATTTGCTCATATGTGCCAAAATAAAGATTTGCAATTTCTAGAAACAGGAAAAGTTTAGAGAGAAAAAGACAGCAACTGACCTCAAGATGGAGAGATGTCAATCCTGGCCAGCCATTTGAAATTATTGCTTGTGCTTCTACAAATAAATAAATACAATACAACACATAAATCAAATAAAAAGCTTTCATTATCTTTGTGCACTGGAATTAGATACTATAAAACATGGAAAGAGGAAAGAGGCACCAGGTACAGACAGCATGTTGGAAAAACTGTGGAAGTTAAAACGTCACAAATGTTTTGGCTAGGGAAACTTATTCTGAATATTTGATAGACAAGATGCTTACCAAAATCAAGCAGCGGGCATCCTACCAATGAAAATTTGACCAAATAAGAACAATTCTCAGCCAGGATAGCTAGTTCTTCATTAGTCATCCAGGGTGTAACTCTTTCAAGTTTCAAGTTCCTCAAATTTGGTATTCTGGTCTTAAAGCTTAATGAGGATATTCCACCAAAGCAATATGAGAGAGATAGGAATTGCAAATGCTGCAAGTCTTTTAATATGTTGATTATAGCAGAATCAGATATCACCTGTGAAAATATGCAAATTACATCACCGCACTGACGGGAAAGCAACAGTTGCAACTTGCAACAATGAAAGTAAACAATTATACGAGAGCACTTAACATATCAAGTGTTATAAATAAGTCAATATATACATACGTATTTCCTAATATCAACATATCCAAATATTTCAACAAAAAGAGCAGCAAAAAGTTATCCTAAAGATTTTAATTGCGATAGTGATCCTTAAAGACAAAACACCAATAACATCAATAATAATACTAGTAAAATAATCACAATAAGAATGACTTAAGACACAGGAGATTTGACGCATCTGGCAACCGTACACCAAAAAAATTGTTCCTTCTCTCATGCTTTAGTCAGAAAAGAGTAAGAACACAAAAAATTTAAGCACATTTATTTAAACTACTATTATTGAATTATGAAAAGAGTACAACAAAATTTATTATTGGATAATGAAATTAACAAAATGAAAATATCGTTGTAAACCTATGGTACCTGAAAATAAAGAATCAACATCTCCAGCATCGGGCAGAAAGGGGGTAACAGCTCTAAGCCATCAGGGGCTAAGGATCCACCTAAACCAACAACCAAGGTTCTCAATGTATTAATTGCTGGTTTAAGTGCTCGAAGGGAGAAATATGAAAATCCCCATCCAAGTTCAAGCTCCTCCAGCTTGCAGCATTTGCCTAGTTCCGTGTAAAATTCTTCTGGTGTGTGTGTTGGCATACACATTGTTCTTACTTTTGTTTCACTTTCCTGTTGCAGGATACTCTTACAGCCTCTTGTTCTTAAAGACTTTAGATCGGGATTTCTACTTATCACACGAAATAAAGCGGCACAGGAAACCTGAATTTCATAAGCATAACATTTTGGATTAGAGATACATGTACACAAAATAAGTCAGAGAGCAAATGAAGGCATGTTGACAAATAAACTCTACGGGAGAAAACAACAATAACTAAATAAACAAATAAAAACTATATCTCTTTGGATATGGACTAAGGTGTTTTAAGACTATATCCACCCCTTGAAATCATAAGAATTATTGTGCAAACATTTTAAAATTCATTTTTAGTTAATAAAAAAAACTCCACCATCAAATCTACTCGAGAAAGTTCAATAGGATCCTTAAATAATTGATTTTGGCTTCTATAAAACTTCTGGTAATGGAACCTAAATGTTATTTCATTTTTTTTCAGGTCCAGATTTATCCAGATCATTTGACATGTACTGTAAGCAAACACAGTGATCTCAACAAACAATATCTTGCATTAGAATTTATCGACATTCCTTAAAATTATCAGAAACACACCTTGGTATCAGAAACATCAAGCATCTCCAAGGAGGCTCCTGAAAATGTATAAAGAGAATCATCAAGAAGTTGAGTTTCTCTAAGACACAGGCTCCTCAAATTATCTGATTTGGACAGAAGCTCGGACAGAATGTTTCCAGTTATACCTGGACAGAGAGAAAAATGAGTAACATTAAGATAGAATAATGTCTACACATGGATAATAAGTGACATACATATCTAGTTATTAAAGCAGGAAATCAATCATATGTCAAAGTGGCTCTCAGTCACCAAGATCTATGTTATGCTATGAAACATGTGTGAAAGGTCTAGCATATTACTAATTTACTAAACATGGATAGAGACCAATATGCATATGAAGTTAGATTTCTTGTCATATAATGAGCCATATATATATGCAGGAAGCCATAACATCAAAGTGGCGCTAATTACCAAGATTTATAAAATGGTACGAAATTTTTTCTCAAGAAATGGCAAGCAATCTCCAGTATCAGGAGAATTATTTTTCAAGCAATCATAGAAAAATTCATCAGATAGACAATTCATTAGGAGAGTGGGGCAAGTGAGACACGAAGTTTACAGAATTATTCTGCTAAATATAGTTAAGAAGTTGGTGGAAACAAGTATACCACGGCAGCGACCGATGTGCAAAGTATGAAGTTTGTGTGCCATCAATTGAGAGTATCTTTCACTTTCTTGTGTCTCGCTTGAATTACCCGAGCAAAGTGCCAGAGCAGAATGGTTTCCGAAAGAAGTATCACATGCTAAAACTGAATCTAGCTCTTTGCATTTAAGAATCATTGCTGATATTCCATGGTCCGTAACCAATGTACACCCTTTCATGTTGACATAACTCATGGAATGACATACTTCTGAGATGCGGAGTAGTTCAGAATCTGAATGCATTGAAGTTTTAATTAAATACGACAAAAGCTATTTATATGACACAAAAGTACTAGTCAAGGACCAAATAAAGTAATGAGGTTGCAAGATAAATGTACAACACAAAAATGTCATTCCTACAGCACTTGGGAAGGAAGAAAATGGCTATTGAGAAACTACTTGCAGATACAAGGTTGGTAACTTGAGCAACCCTCGCCTCAATTTTCAACAGAATTGGACCTGACATACATATCAAGAAAAGCCAAGCTCGTGGCTACCAGCCTACAAAACATGATGCAAGACTGACTTGTATGGGAACCATAGATTGTCAATTAGCCTAATTCTCCAACTCAATGGAGCTTTTCGTAAATATAAATAGATAGAATTGCTAAGAACAGACCATACACCAATCCAGAGCCACAAAAGTCTAGTGATAGTTAACCTTAACACTACCTTACCTCCATTAGGCAGACAACCATTGTATGATTAAATTTTAATTAATTCTCCTACTTTATAAATTATTTTCAATTTTTTTAGTGATGGGTAGAAGAGCAAGGGGAGAAAGAGATCCTACCATTTATGTCACTTCGACCCTCCAATGTGAGTTTTCTGATATTTGATAGTAAGGACTGGGATATACTAGATAATGAAGCAGTGGAATAGCGATTATATACATCATATGATGTTGTTGGTTTCTCTGTTGTCAGAACCGACGAGGACGCCATAACAGATACTTGTGCAGGTACAACAGGTTCAACATCCAAAGTCAGGTCAATACTGGTCAGTAGAGGGAACTTTTGCACCAACTGACACAACTTTCTAGAATTAAAGTTCGACAAATATGCTGCCCTTAATGATCTTAATGATGGAAATGACTTCCATAAAAACTCTATTGCAAACTCCAGCGAAAATGATGGGCAATTTGAAATATCCAACTCCTGCACTCCTTCAAAAGTCATGACCTGTCCCAGCTCCAACAAGGTCTTCAAACCATCCCCACCACTCTTTACATGATTAATGAAAGACCTCTTAATGATCGTTTTCAACGTTGGATCTGCATTTGACGATGGAAGCATGGATAGAAGAAATAGTCCTGCTGTAATCTGTGGGCAACCAGAAATATCCACTTTCTGTGCAATTGCATGAGAAAAGTAAGTATTTAACTAAAGCCAGCTGACTATGCATAAGACATTCATAGGTTTCAGGATGGCGGGAAATTTCTAGGCTCTAGCATAGCTGTGAAGAGGACACATGCAAAGGTTTCAGAATTCCCAAGAAGTTAATATCCTAAACAAAAATCAAAATTTACCTAAACATATTTTATAATATAGGCAGGTTCATCTCGAAGGGGAAAAAAAAAGTTATCAGGTGCAAGTTTGAGTACATGGTATAGCAAATCAAAGTTTCTCATAGGGTGAGCAGAAGCTCGTAAACTGGACCAGTTAAGCCAGGTAAAATTTCTTTCATCACCTTATCTTTGTGTCAGGTTGGCCTACCGGCTGTGTCACATTAAGATCTAGTACATATGAAGATCCCCTAATTAGATTCTTAAATTGATAGCTCTATTGACTACTTTGATATGAACCAATACTAAATGAAGATCAATTAAGGGAAGAAAGTTGGAAGAGATACTAACATGGTCGAATAGCGGATACAGGTAATATACATATAGCAAGTACCTGTGTATATTTTGTTAACCGGACTCTAATGCGACCCAAGTCATTCTCTCTAAAGATTTCTGTCAACGCTGTAGGATGATGTCTCTGTAGACTAAGAATCGCACCAGTTGCTTTATTAGCAATCTTTGCAAAGAAATGGCACCTTTGTTTTCCTTAAAAAAAATAAAAAAAATAAAAAAGAGGAGGAGGAGGAGTTTATCACATTCAGCATTTCTTTGGCAAGAGAAAGAGCTTTCTATACAAGGATCGCATACCAGCAGCAAACCACAAGGGCAGGAGGCTTATCCGTATCTGTTCGACACAAGTAAAATTAGTAATAGATGTCATAACAAATGTTCATTTTTTATCAGTCAAAGAGATGGAAATTTCTAGACCCTCATTGGGTTATGTCATATGACCAGGTTGCATGGAGTTTTATTACTCCATTGTTGTTACAACATCATGATGCAAAAATATATAGAGAGTATATATTGAGAAAACCTTAATCATTTAAAGTTCTATAAACCTTAATCATGATCCAAATTCCCTTTTACAATATAAAGTGAGCCAACTCCTAAACATCATAATCTGTCATCATATAACTAACTGACTGGAGCATGATAATCTTAAGGTGGCTTGCAAGATGGATCTTTCACTTCATACCTGGTGGCATAAGTCGTTGCTACTCCAGTCCTCTGAATCATTGGTGTTCGTGTTGAGCCAGACTAGAATTCCATCAGATAAATGCTTCTCACTGTGGCAAATCAAGAATATCAGTTAAGTCAATTTTCATGAAAACTTTAAATGAGAAAAGCCATTTAACCTGTCCACAGTGAAGTCAGGATGCTGGATACAGGAGTAGAGTAGTTTGAATGGGACATCGGTGTAACAGTCTAATGACAATGCCCACATCTGCAAAAGTAAAGCAATGTGTATTAGGGTTGAGTGAATTAAAAGAGAGAATCAAAATCGCTTTATTTCATTAAAGAACAAAAAACAACGTTTTACGGCCTCTTATTATGCAATGTCCAATGGTTAATTAATTGGTGCTGTCTACAGCAGTTTATCCAATGATGGAGAGAGGTAATGAAGAATGGAATATCTGAATCTATAAGCCTTGCCTATTGACTTTACTATAAAATCTTACAACTATGAGAGAGGAACAATAACTGATATTCAGTTAATGAACGATGACAGTGACCACAATGTTGGAACAGAAACAACGGTTTTCCCGATACAAGGGCAACACACCAAAACAAGGACAAGAATAATACCACAAAATCCAAAGTACTTACGAAGTTTCTAGCCAGATAGCTTGTACAGAGCTGTAGGATGAAATCATTTGCTGCAACATATTCCACTTCCATCTATAAGAGTGAGTTCAATAATATCAATGACTTAATGAAAACTAAGCTTAACTTCTTATATAGACATTTGTCGTGGACCTTGTGAGCCAAATGGAAGGCCTTACCATGCTCGAAACCATACTTCCAGATACGAATCAAGTCCTCTAATAATAGTTGTGGTGATTGACACCCACTGTATGAAGTCACTTTGGACAACCAAACTCCACACTTGACTAGAAGGTCATCCACCCCAAAAAACAAAGCTGTCTGAGTACAAATTAATGTACAGTTTCAAAAAAATAGAGGGAAAACTCTCAGCTTTGACAGAATGAATAGGAATAGATTGAATCATCACTTAGAGCACCATAAATGAACTCCTTAGTGTAAAAATGGAAGAAACCATAACTATAGATAGCTAAGCCCCAAAAACTACAAGAAACAATGAATTATTGGACTCAACGCTTTGAAGGCTGCATTTTATTACGAGTCTTTCACCAGAATAATTTAACACCTCAGTACAATGGATTAATATCAAATTGAACAGAATGGCCCTCTCCTTTGTTGCTCGATGCTATATTAGCAATGCTTGATCAAGTGCTCCATTAATTTAGGCTTGATGCAAGTTCAGCATTTCTCTTTGAGATTAGTTATAGGCCCTTGAATAATAACTAACGAAACACTTTAATCAAACATACAAAGGAATAAAACCGCCCTTAATTACTAACTAAAGAAACACTTCACCCAAACATACAGAGGAATAAAACCATACCTCATTCAAGTGAACAAAATTATCGGAGGAAATCTCCACTTCGCATCCATACACAATCCTTAAAACACTCACAAATGATTCCACATTCCATTTTATTGATACAGAATCGAGCCAAGATTCACTGAAACAATTAAAGGAAAACAACATCAGTAAATAATAACTGCACAAAAAGATTCATCATACTGCAAGTAGCGGGAATAGGGTTTGACGATGATGATGAGAAAAGTTAACACAAATAAAATAAACTATTCACCTAAAGCTTCCACCTAGGAGTCCACGAAAATAGGAGGACTCTTCGATGAGCCTGTGTACATGAACATCAATTCAGACTAAAAATGGAAATTTGAAAATTAAGCAATAGATTGGTTAATTGGGAATTTGAGCTAATTTTATTTGCCTGTTGGGATTGACTACGATTCTGAGGAGTTTGTGAGAGAGAATTGAAGGCAAATCCCATATACTGATCTCGGCCGTTGAAATTGTGAGTTGATCGGAATCATCGAGTGTTTCATCTTCGCTGCATATCACAGTTACTAGATTGTTCGAATCCGCCATAACCGCATTCAGAGAAGGAAACTTTAGTCTGGTATAAATGGAAGTGAGGGAAAGAAGCAAAATTAAAATGGAAAACTTCACATTTCCACGTGCATTAAAATCCATGTAGATTAAAAAAGAATCCCACCTCACATTTCCGCCGCTATAAAAATTTGACGCGATTTTAATTGCGAAAATTAAATAAATTGTAATTTAATTTACAATTTTTTTTTCATGTCTTGCGAACCCGTAACCACTATTTCTTTTGGGCATTAAATAACCTCTCGTTCTTATGCAATAGACTGCAAATCATGTAAAGATAAAATATATTTTTTGAGTACATATGTAACATGCTCTACCTATAACTTATAGGTAGAGGCAAATCAAATTTTATAAAATAAAGTTCTTTTTATATAAGCATAGATTCGCAGTTAATCCACATTAATAATACACTAATTGTTTTTTAATACTACTATTCGGTGACTTGATATGTCACTAGCCAATCATATTTGGCGTATGTGACACGTCAGAGAGTTCTTTTTTTATTATTTTCTATGGTACTGATGTTGTTTCTATTAGAAACATGAATGAGGCGAGAGAGAAGTTGGCTGCAATAATGTTGAAGGAAGAAGTTTACTGAAAGCATAGATCCAAACTCTTGTGGTTGAAGAAGTTTACTGCAAGCAGAGATTTCAACCGTTCATTTTCCTACCTAAACTTTCAGTATGCAGATCAGAATGATTATTACATTAGTTTGAATGTTTGTTACTAAACAGTAATTAGTTAGTCCAACTAAAAAAAAACTATAATTTGTTAGGTTAGGGTGGTTACCAAGTCAGCTAGTTAACTTGTCTCAATATATACAATAGTAAATTGAATTAATATATTTATTCAATCTTATATATTCTATTATTCTATATATATATATATAGGGAAGAGATCATATGTAAAATCATTTTTTCATAAGAAATAAGAAGAGATCTGGACCATTGATCTTTGTAGATCTACGGTTGTCATTGACCGGTGCATTATAATTAAACATGAAATGCATTATCGTAACAATGCATTGTAATAAATTAAAAATGCATTATTATGACAGTGCATTGTAATAAGACATAAAATACATTATTTTGATACATAAAATGTATTATTATTATTTTTTACTGGAAAAAATTTTTGTACGTGAACCAACCCCTATATATATATATATATATATAGCTTCTAGTGAAAGGGCCCCTTAAAGTAAGAAATAGGAATAAATCTCAACTCTTCATCCACAATAGATGGATGGCCAGATCTGAACAGTGGCGGATCCGGGGTCAAACGGGTCGGACCCGGGTCAACTCATTGACTTTTCAATTTTATTTTATTTTCGTTTTTTTAATAAAGTGTGGTGCATCTCAATACACTGTGTGATGCATCTCATTTCATGTTGTGGTGCATCTCATTACACAGTGTGTTGCATCTATACATTGTGATGCATCTCATTATACATGGTGGTGCATCTCATTATACATAGTGTATTGTGGTGCATCTCATAATACATGGAGGTTTATCTCATACACTAGGGCTTGTTTGCTAGGGGTGATTAGGGTGTATAATATATATTATACACCCTAATATCATGTTTGGTATAAAGTATGAGGCCCTTTATAAAATTCGGGCCCGTATGAATTATACCTATTGTTGTTATTATCTAATACCATCTATGAGGTGGTATAAATAATACTGCAACTAAATATAAGAATAAATTACTATAATTTCACCCTCTTACCATAATTAATATGTGACAAACATGGATTTTCCACAATGTTATGGGCGCGTTCGATGCCATTTATTAGTGAAAAAATATGTTGTTTAACCTTTTTCCCAAGTTAAACCTTGTTTTGTCGGTTTTTACGCTTGTTTTCTTGTTTTGAAATCATTTCAGGAAAATGGATGTGGAATTAGAGTGAAAGGAGCTTGGAATGAGAAAGAGGAGCTCGATACGAGAACGTGAAAAAAAACAGAGGTCAATTCGGAGTCCGAACGAGGAAGAACGGGCCGAAACAAAAAAAGTGCGCAGCCGGGAGCGGGTTTGGCGCGCGGCCGCGCGGAGCACACGTAAAAACCGCCTCCGGGCGCGACTTGGGCACGCGGGACATTCCGCCGGGGCACAACCCGCGCGTGGAAGAAGAAAACTTCCTCTTGGGCGCGTGGTTTGTGGCGCGGGCGCGCGCGACGGACCCACTTTCTTCCAAAATACGTTTTTACCTCTATTTCATCCCAATTTTCGCATTTTCTCTCAATAGCAACTTTCTCTCACTCCATAAACATATAAATACCCCTCCAAAACTCAAATCCTAGCATCTAACTTACATCCAAGCCACAACCCCCAATTCTTAGCTTCCATTTTCTCTCACACACACCTCCACCATTTTCATCTTCCACCCACCAATCTAGAGAGAGAAATTGTGCTTGGGGGAGAATTGGGAAGAAGACAACAAGGATTTCAAGATTGGAGCTCAAAATCACCATGGATTTGTCTATGAATCTCTTATTTTCTTGTTTTCCTTTCTTGTTTATCTTTGTTGGTGGATATTTGCTTTTCATTATGATTAACTATATCAAAACGAGGGAAAATCTTGGGGTGATTTGATATGATGAAATCAAACTACTTTTCAATTGTGGCCGAGAGTACTCGAACCTCTGACCTATTATAATTGAGTTTTCTTTTATTTATGTCAATTTAAAAATTTATTAAATTAAACAAATTAATATTGACATCTTAATAATTGATCAAATCAAAATTGTCAATAAAAATAAAACTATTTATTTGGCCAACAAATTAATTTGCCAAATTATATTGGTGGTGCAAAATAATTGCGGAATGAAAAAATACACATGGATTGTGAGTATTTATATAGGTTCTCCAATAATGAAGTTTAATTAAGAATCAATGTGGGATGAAAAACTTTATATTAAATATACATAAAATAAATGAATAAAAATGCTCAAAATGAGAATTAAAGATAAATAAGAATACTGAAAGAATAGAGCGTCACGTGGGACCTCGAATTAAGGAGATGACTCGAATTCGCAATCGTTTTAATAATATATAAATGAATTTATAAGTGAAATAATCTAGTGAAAATTCGACTCAAAATGGAGTGATTTAATCAAATAAATAATGATAGATATTAATTTTATCAAAAAAATGATAGATATTAATTTACTTTAAATTTGAACAGTTAATTAAGAGTAAAACCTTTTTCTTTTTAAGTTGGAAAATGCTTCTTCTTTTTATATACATGAGATCTCATCCTTATATACAGAAGATCAAATGATCACACTTCCTTTAAGTAGGAAATAAAAATAAATATGTATCATCGATCTTCATTGATCTATGATCCGAATTTTTTTTTTTTGAAACTTATGATCCGGATTTAAAGAGGTAGCAATTAAGTTATTGTAATTGTTTATGCATTAAGTTACTTAGCTTCAACTTATGCGTTATCCAATATGATAAAAATGCATTGAGCCATTAATTTTTAGCCGCCGACACATAATCAATCCGAAAAACATACAACAAACGAAATGTCAAAATCCCAACTGATTTTGTTTTCTCCCAATTGGAAAACCCTAACAAATTAAAAATGAAGAAAAGATCATATAAATTCTCCTAAATCAAAATATAGTGAATTAATTTATTTGCTAACAAGACCCGATCGAGGAATGAATGAATGAAATATTCTTCCTAGCTAGTTAGCGCACCACCTTCTTGTGAAAATTCCGGTGACAGTTGCAGGCGGCGCACCTCAAGGCGGCGGCGGTCCCTCCCTCCCCCGCCGGCATGAACTCGCAGCAGCCGTCGACGGCGTACTTTCCGATGCTGGCAGCGTGGTTTTTCCGGCACTCCTCGTAGCTCACCACCCGCTCCTTGGAATCCGCCTTCCTCTCCTTGTGCTGATAATTCATTTTCGAATTCGAACGATCAGGAACTTAAACTATTGAAAATTAAGCACGCCATATATATATAGATATGTAAATTTATATATATTATTGTGATCGTAGGGTTGTAGTATAATGCATTATTTAGAGATGGATTGGAGAAGTGGTTGAGTGTGAGCAGTAGGCTGCGATAGGTGGCGCAGCCGATTTTGATTGATTTCTCGCCGGCATTGTTAGATCAATTTAATCAATGGTATCCCATAGGTTTAATTTCTTGTTGGCTTTCAATAATGTTAATGCCCACCTTTTTCATTATTTTCTCGTGTCCCACTTGCAACTTTTTTTTTTTTTTTTTGAAAGATACTTGCAACTTTCTTGATTTTGAACATGCATTTTTCAGATATTGATGGAGAGCAGGCGAAGGAGGCCCGACCCGGCCCGAGTTTGGGCCTCAATATTTTAGACCCGATGTGATTCTGGGCCGCAGTGCCCGACCCGGATTCACCTTTTGAACTACAAATAAAGTTTCGGTCTTGATTGGGTTTATTTTTTAGGCCCGACATAGTTTCAGGCCGGGTTTACCCAGCTCGATTTTTCGAACAAATCTAGTCTGGGCGGGCCGGTCTTTTGCCGTATGCGAAATGTTTAGTCCATGTTTGTTTATGCTTATTCTAAATGATCTTTTTTATCTCTCAAGATTTTCTCATAAATGTAATGAAAAGATATTGATATTGGTGTCTTCTTAAGCCTTTTCTACTTAATAAACTGTATTCTCGTCTCTCGATATATATATTTCTATTTTCCTCTATCAGTTAAAATAAATAAATAAACCTAACAAAAGACGATATATTCTAAGTCGAGATCTTAACACCTCTCATGAGTGATTTATAACTTACTAAACATGGAAAAAAGGTCAAATCTATTTAATTAGGTGTTATATTTTTTTTTATAAGTTATTAGCAATTAAAGTTATGGACCGTGACACGGTGAACTCGATCCCGAAACCTTTGCCTTTGACATTAACCATTCTACTGTTGGAGTATGGAGCCTGAAAGGAAGTAAATCATACCACGATTCCGGCGAATTTTTGGGCTGTCGTACAAGTGTATTTTGGGCTCTACGCGGTTTCCTAATTTTACTAGGATTATGGCTCAATTGTTTGCTATATATATAGTTGTTCTCTCATTGTAATTTGTATCTGAAAATATAGTGAAAATCTCTGGCTTGGCATCGCCCCCAGACGTAGATACACATCGTATCGAACTGGGTAAACAATTCTTGTGTTTTTGATTTCGTGATTGTGTGTTTATTTCCTAACATCTACCGCTAGGCCAGCACATGCACACTAATTAGATGTTATATTTTTTTTATTCTTTTACAGAAAATTTTAAAAGCCGCGTGACGGTGAACTTAAACCCGAGATCTTTAATCTCGAACATTAACCACTTTACAATTAGGCTAACACACGGACCCTAATTTGGTGTTATATTTGTCATTAACATTGTGTCCCATCAATAAAATTCGAGCATGTGGGGTACACTCTTAATTAAACCCCTTTATTTCCAAGCCATTGATTTCATCTTTATACTTCATAAATATAAATTGAGAAGTGTATGGATGAAAATTTGATTATGTATGGATGGAAAAAATTCTAAACTCCTTTTTTTTTTTTTTATTCGGATTAACCTGTGGATTTTAGGCCGGTCAAGATCTCATATTCAAAAAGTAATGAACTAAACCCATTGATTTCAGGCCGGTCGACATCTCTTTTCAAAAGTAATAATGGCTATTGGATAGTGAGTAGTGAGTGTCTTCAAAGAAAAAAGATAGACAATAGTCACAATACAACAATATTGATTATTTTTGTATACTTATTCAAAACGAATAGAGTAAATTACCTTTTTGTATTATTATTCAAAATGTAAAAGATATCCATTGTTATATAAGGGTAACGGTATTCTTCTGAATCTTTTATTTTCCATAAATGCAGCAATCTTTTTTAAATTTATTTTTATTATTGTTGTATCCAAAATAAGATCCACAACCAAAGACAACTGTCAGATGATCAAAACTAGACTACATGATAAATCTATCTTTCATTCTTTAATTTGGTAGTTGAGAAATATGGCTTCTCTACACATTCAATCAACAAATATTAATAAATGTGTAGTGTCTCAAAATAATTAAATTTTCAAATCCAATGTCCTGCACTTATAGTCTTTAAATCCCAAATCTATTTTATTCTTATCTTTAGGTTTCGATTCTTCTATTATAATTTATATTTTATCTAATGTTTAGTAGAAATCAATATTTAATTTTAAAAGAATGTGGAGTTAGCAACAAATAATCGATGATCGATGCTACACTCGATGAAATACATATGGTGCATGCAGGCACCAAGAAGCTCGCTGTGGAATATAATAATGGCATAAAATTAGGCAATGAGAAACCTTGGCTTCTTTTGTACCAATCCATGACGTCCACGTGGAATCTCCAATTCCATAACTAACAGCAGATTTTGGCGGGTGTATAATACAAGACCAAAGTTGAACAAAGACATTTTAGAACAACTCGAACTCTACATGGCCGGACGCCGGCTGCAGACTCTCACCTTCAAAGAACTCCGGAATCTGAGGAGGAACAGCGCAACGTATCAACGCCCAATTCAAACCATCGAAGAACGGGTGTCGTTTGATCTCCGCAGCTCCCGTCTCCGTCCCCAGCCGATTCTCCGGCTCCTTCACCAACAGCCCTCTGATCAGATCCCTTGCCTGAAAACTAACAATGGGCCCATCAGGAAATCTCAGATTCTGCAGCACCACATTCGCCAACGTCTCGTCGTTTCCGGGCCCTTTGAACGGCGTCTTTCCATACAAAAGCTCGTAAAGGAAGACGCCGAACGTCCACCAGTCGACTGCGCTGCCGTGGCCTTCTCCTTTGATGATCTCCGGAGCTAAGTACTCGTGGGTCCCGACAAAGGAGTTGGACCTCGCCTCCTTCGGCTCGGCTACAAGCTGCGGCAACAATCGAGCCTGGTACGCAGCATCGGCTTTGAGCTTCCTTGCTCGAGCTGCGGAAGGTATCCTAGGGCTAAAGCATGAGACTCTACATGAAGGTCCGTTGCAGAATGGATCGATGCAGTTGGAACCTGCACATGGACCGGAGATTCTTGGAGGCTCGATTGCTAGTGAAGATGATTTCACGAGAGTTGGATTTACGGAACATCTGAGGGAGAGGTCGAAATCTGTTAGCATGATGTGGCCGTCTTCGCGGACAAGGATGTTCTCAGGCTTTAGATCTCTGTAGACGATTCCAAGCATGTGTAGATACTCGAGAGCTAGGAGGACCTCAGCAACGTAGAATCTGCGCAAAACTTTATTGTTATGAGCAAAGAATAGGGCAGTGAACACAATAATGATTTAAATGGCTTCTGTTTTACAAATAAGTTATTGAATTCGAAACAGAAGCATGCAATTTCTTCTATTAATATTTATACGCAATCACGCACCAAGCTCGAATCAAAATCAAAATCAAGCTCGTCATCGAGCAGTTCACAGTTCACACCTTTGGATCTTTTAATTTCCCACTCATAACCATATTCTTATTCGCTAAAGCAAAATCAAAATCAAAGCAAAGAAAAAAGTGGATTCTATCAGAAATAAGCATTAAAGAACTAAAATCTAATTGTACTTGTATAAATCTTATACGACACTAATCGGTTCATAACAGCATAGAATAATTTCGAATCAGAAAATGTGATGTCAAGTACAATTTCCAGCCATGCTCCGTGTTCATTACTTCATCGAATCTGAATTCAGAACTGCAAAGGTTTTATAGTTCAGCTATATTTGCAACTCATCCATTAGCTCCGAACTTCATTACGCTCAAATGTATATAAATCTAGCTAGCACATTTGCAGCCTCTATAAAAGCTAGTGAATTTCTTTTTATAGCTTTTGTCAAGTCAATGCATTGCTTTTGTATTGAGCTGACGAATATAAATAAAATATGGACCTTAAATATCATACCTTGCGGCCTGTTCATGAAAATATCGGCCAGGTTGCTTCTGTCTGAGGACGTGTAGATCTCCACCGGGACAGAACTCCATAACTAAACACGATAAATTATCCGACGTGAACTGCGCATAAAGTGTCGGAAGAAACGGATGATCCAACATTCTGAGAATTTCTCTTTCAGTTTGAGCTCGAGGCATCTTTTTCCTTTTTGCTAAGAACTCATTATCCATCACCTTTATCGCGAAAAGGCAGTCCGTTCTTATCAATTCAGCGAGATAAACCGTACCAATGTCTCCAGAACCAAGTTTTTTCAGTAGATTGAAGTGATTCAGCCCTAGAAAACCATACTTCTTTCTTATATCGTTGATTGCTTCCCACCTGATGTCCTTCGACATGTGTGGTTTATTATTGCAAGTCGACCCACTCAGATTGCTTTCGTCGCTGAGGCTTGTGGTACTACTACTGAAATCACAAACACTGCTCTTTGAGCTCTGAGAGAGATCCCTCTTTTCACCTTGCTTGGCAGCCATAATAGTTTTAGCAACAGACGTATCTTTATTCGCCCAACCAGTCGGAACTGAGACGAGTTTGTTGGCATCAGGATCCGTGCTAGCGGTGGAAACCTGAATCCCGGCACAATCCAAGAGATCCTTGCTAGAATCCTTGCTCGTATCCCTCAAAGAACACTGACACCTCTGGCAGATTAATTGCCCTGAACTATGGTCCTGAGCACTATCTACTTCATGAGAGCCTTTTGAACTTCCATCGGTATATATTGCTGCTACCCTCTTTGATTTCTTTATGACGAGGTTCTTATTTCTGGCGAGTGGCTTGACTGCACGGGATGTGCTTCTTGTGGAATTCACATCTTTACTTCCTTTTGCCACATTGGATGAAGACACTGTCTGTAACCTAGACTTCCGTCTTACCTTTGGTGCTGCTTTTTCAACAGTCGAGGAAGTGGGGCCAGAAATTTTCACATCCTGCTTTGGATAATTATCACGAGCATCGTTATGGGGCAGAGCAGAAACTGAAGTGCAATCTTCTTCCAGAAGGCCTACTTCCAATTGCTGAATATCAGCTTCTGAAACGGGTATTATTTTATTATGTGCGATGTTGGACTCTGCACCCTCCATAACCACAGCAACAGGTCGAAGAGGAGAAGAACGAGCATTCTGCTTCGGAGCTGTAGAATCTTGAAGCTTCCGAGGCAGCTTACTGGCAGAACATGCACCAGTATCTCCTTCTACAGGAGATTTTCCCACATCATTACATTCATCCAGTGGATTACTCGAGTCTCCCGCCTTATGTTGTTTGTTCTTTACAGTTGGTTCAACACCAACATGGGGAGAAAAACTAGAACTTTGGGTTGTTGATGTCGACACAGAATCTTTAAGCGATGGTGGAAATGTTTCAGAAGAGCACGGGGCATTTTGCTCCAGAACTGGAGAAATTTCTATTCCTCGTGCCTCACTATCAGCAGAAGAGCAGCTAGATTCACCAGTTTCAACTAAAACAGATCTGTACATATTAGTGAATTTCCCAGCTTCTGATATTCTAGGAGATGCCGGCAGCGACAACCGTTTCATGGCAGCCACCTCTGCTGCCTGAGAAATGCACAAGCCCCTAAGAGCCTGCTTCAGTGAGACGGGCTCGGAAAATCCAATTCCGGGAGAATGAGAACCGGTACCCCTCATCGGCTTCTTTAAAGCATTTCTCCGCACGTCTGACAGATCTAGACTTTTGGATGATCTGAGATTGACTGCTTCGAAAAGCTTGTTGATGTCATCTTCAAATGTTTTGTTTAATCCTTTTCTAATGATTGGAGGCTTCTGGTCTTTGTCCTGAAATCTTGACTGTCGAAATGTATGAGGTTGCCGAGCTGCACTGCGCTCATCCTTCACCTCGATTATTTCACAATTTCCACGAGAAGTACCCATCACTTGTAACAGATCGATGTGCAACGACTCGCAAACGGAATAGGCTTGAAATTAGAAAACCACAGAAGTTCGTCTCTCAAGAAGCCTTAAGGCAAACTCAGCATCATAAGACCACAGAATATACATTGCAACGATTTCTGAAATTCGAAACTAAACCTCGGGCTTTGACTATCTTTACCTACTCATTTCTTACAACTCTCTAATCAGAACATTCACCACCTGCACCTGCACCCACAATCAAGAATAACACCCTATTATTCCCCAGCATTAGAGCTTATGTCCAACTAATCATAGAAAGAAAACATTGTCTGCCTCAATGAAAATTACATCTTTATCTACAATAAAACAGTAAGAATATTAATTTAATCTCGTCACAAAATAGCTTCATTCGTTTTTGCAATTATTCAAAGAAACGTCAAATCTATTTTCCATTATCAAATAAAAAGAGAAAATCAGTAACAACAAATTGGTGGGAGGGGCCAATCTCATTTAATCATGCATCAATAATTCTACACAATATTTAGGTCGAAGGAAGTTGAGAAATAGATTCCCATTATTCACCATGCCAACTTCACAAGATAAATAAAATAATTACCCATTTCGCAATTTAGCTTATCTAGGGATAGAAATTCAAGAATTCAACAATAAATTTAAGATCATATACAGCTTGGGCCTCGGAAAGAATTTTTGCAAGAAAATGAAAAGAATAATTACGCTTAAATATTAGATTAAAGAAAAATACTCGGATAGATGTGATCAGCTACTAGAAAAATGCGGTGAAACTGAGGTACCTGAAGCATTGAGAGATCTAGTCGGTGTAGACAAAACGCAAAATAATTCAAAAGGTTTCTCTTTTACTGAAGAAAATTGCACTTGCCGTCTGCAAATTTGAACTTTTTCTTTCTTTTGAGATTAAGAGTAGGGAAAAGAAGCAGAAACCCTAAAGAGAATGGTGGGCTTTTCTGATTCTCAGGAGGAGTCTATTCGGTGGACTAGGATGTGAGAAGAGAGATGACAAAACTCTACTGTCCCTCTCTCACTGTTTCTCTCTCCCCCTCTCTCTCTTTCTCTTTCTCTCTCTCTTTCTCTAGCATTATTTTCGATGCTTGTTTTCTCACTTTCTGTGTTTTTTTTAATTACGTACGAATAGTTTAAGGCAGTGCCCCACTAAATTGTGAAATGGGGCCCACTTAAAATGTCTTTGGATTCGGATTTGCATGTAATTACACATAATATAATACATACATACATATATATAAATGGAGTATAGACGGAGAATAATATAAAAAATTTATTTTTTTCTGATGGGTAGTGATCTGCTACGTCAGCGAACCACGATATTAGTATGTAGGGTTGATTCCATTCACTCCTCAAGTATGTGGTTTTTACTAGGGATGAGCACGGTTCGGTTAACCGACCGTTTGCCACAAAAAAAATCGATCATACGGTTTTTAATCAGTTCGGTTAACCGCTAAAAGATAGAAAATAAAAACCAAAAACCACTATAACGGTTAACCTAAAAATCGGTTCGATTAACCGTTATTCAACGTTAACCATGTAGAAAGAAAACTTTCAATTTTTTTATAATTCATAGCATGAAAAACAAAAATCCATATCTTAAAATGTGAATACGAAATATACATTTAAAGAAGTATAAATAATAAATTGAGCACTCTCATGTTTTCAAGTCAAAGTAGTAAAATCAAGTTAGTTAATATTATAATTTATAACATATAATTAGTTGGTATAATAATTTTATAACATATAATTAGTAAAATTATAATTTTAAATGAGTTTCGGTTCGGTTCGGTTAACCGTCGGTTTTTATATATAAAAATAAAAACCTAACCGTTATCCTCAGTTTTTTAAAATTAAAAAACTAAACCGAACCGTCGGTTCGGTTAACCATTTTTTCGGGACAGTTTCGGTACGGTTTGTAGGTCGGTTCGGTTTTTCGGTTTGTTTTGCTCACCCCTAATTTTTACCACTTTTACTTAGTTATATATATACTTTATTTCTCATATTACTCTCTTTTCAAGATTATGTATAAATCATAAGAAATTGGATTACATTTACCATATTACAAGTGAAGATGGTTTTTTTTAATGGAAATAATCACGTCAAGTCAAAGATCATCAACTACGGCAGAAAATAACCAATTCGTTAAATTTTGTGAGAGGGGTCAAAAGTTTAAATTCAAACTTATATACAATGACATATTAGTAATTTATATTGAATAGAAGGTTGGATCCAATTATTTTTTTTGTCCAGCCGTGAGAATGTCTCGTACAAGACCATCCCATATTAATACTATTTGAGGAGGCAAAATGCAATGTGGTAAACATGTAAGCTGCCAGTCATCCACACTTGTACATAAATTAAATATAGTTTTTTTTTGTGTTACCTATAAAGTTATTTTAAACAAGTAACCTATGAGACTAATAATTATAATTAATTCAAATAGTAATTAATTAACGCTAGTAATTCTTTAATGCGATGTTATGACTAGTTAAGTAAGGGGGTTTAGACTTTGTATAACGACAAACTTCTTTTCGACTTCTAAATTCCTAACCATTTGAGAAATTTTAGAGCTTCCTCATGTCGTTTTCATTACTCAATTTTAGGAAAGGGGTTTGCCATATAGACCTTTCAAATCAATCAAATTTAATTAATTTGTTTTTAGTATTTCGTGCCGATTGGAATGCGTTTGAATCATTTAATATATGAATTAATCTAGCTAGGCATAATATGGCCAGTCATAATATCCTTAAAATTTTAAAAAATCGGTCGGTTTAATTTTAACCGGTTAGGAGATTTTTTTTTTACTAATATATCCTTGTATTATTTTTAGCATAGATTGTCTACTTAAATTTGAAAATATTTTCTTTTATATATTTGGTAACAAGATTATCCTACTTTAATTTGAAAATATTTTCTTTTATATATTTGTTAACAAGATTATTAAATTGATATAAAAAATATTATAAAAATATAATCCAAGAAAAATTACGTATCTTAATTGCATAACTTAAGAAAGATACAGTTGGAATCGCAATCATGAGATGTGATCGAATATGTGATTTTTGAATGAAAGAGATGGAGATTTGGATGCAGAGATATGTGATCTTTCTTCACTAATGTAATGTAAGCATGAAAAAAAAATAATTTTTTTCTCCATCAGATGAGAAAAGTTTTGAGAGTACTTGTAATGGAGAATATGAAAGAAAAATGGAAAAAAATTGAACAACAACTATGGAAACAATGAAAGATGGAGAATATGAAATAATCATTGGGAAAGATAACGGTTGAAAAAAAAATTGAAAGTGTAAATTATATTTGGTTTGAATTGTTTAATTAATTAATGAAAAATATATTATCTAATTGGTGTAATTAAAGATTTGATTTGGAATGTAATTTTAGAAATGATCTTGCATTGATTTTTTCTATAAATAATATGAAGGGTACACAAGTAAATTAATAATTTAAATAAATTTTATTAAATTATAATTATTATGTAATTACTTATATAGCCTTGTATGGCCGTCCATAATATGGCCATTTAGCAAAGCCCTTAATATATATCACTTCCTCCGTCTTATATAATGTGGCGATTTTTTTCTCGTCACGAGTATTAAGGAGAATGATATAAAATAGTTAAAAGTTGTACGTCCACGACTTATTAAGAGAGTAAATTTCTATTTTTAAAAGTGATTATTTTATATGGAACAATCCAAAAAAGAAATGTGACCACCTTATATAGAACAACTATTTTCCTCGATAAAACAATTGATAAGGTCTTAGTTAAATTTAAGTGCCACATTAAAAAAAGAATTATAAATTTAAAAGTAGTTGGAAAATATTGAATTCTCCCGTGATGACAATTGACAGCCACATGATGTATGATACTTATGAAGGTTATAGTAACATAAAACTCTTAGATTAGTTAACTAAGCAGGTTGCAAATTAATTAAAAAAAAACATATTGAACTTAAATATTTTTTGCCCATTTCATAGCTTGGTACGTTTCATAATTTCACAGAGTAAATAAAGACTAAATCATTTATATCCTTAATTAGCAATGATTATGAGTTTTTTTAATTACAATACTAGAGTTTAAATCATTTATACCCTTAAATAAGACTAAATCATTTTTATCCTTAATTAGCAATAATATAATCTCTTTTTTTTTTTTTTTTCTGTCAGCCGTAGTTTGATGTTAATATAGGAAAATTGTGATATAAAATAAAGTATTTTCATTAATTATATGACTAATTCTGATGAATGTGTGAAATAATTTCAATGTTAGTTGGTCCCATGATTGAAATTAAAAATGTATATAACCTATATATGTAAGTTTTCTTGTAAATATCATCGTAATTAGATAAGCGCTTGCTTCTAAGGTAAGATGAAAATCGCACAACGTTGATCTCTTGCCTAACTACCGTTTTGTTTTTTGCTTTTCTCAATATTGTTCTTCAATAATTCACACACAAGTTAAGATAATTGAATGAATTAGTTGACAATGTCAATGTCACTTTGATTTTAAAATGATATATTTCATAAATCCGACGAGTATAATATTGATTAAATATTCATATAAAACATAAGAAATGTGATGTCGTATGTCGATACTCCAAATAGGTTATTTACCAAACTCTGCTCCTTTAATTCGAATAAATAATCAATAGCTAAACTTATGGGGGTAGATAATTAATGAATTTACTTGAAAGTTCTTTATTCTTTAGGGAAAAAACTATTTATTTTTGCACAAGGAACAATATGTAGTATTCATAGTGTAGGAACTATCCTCACATTTTGCATGGATATATGAAAAAAAGAAAATAATCGAAAACTACCGATATTCTTCCGTAAGTGTAAAATTGAAATTTTCATTATTTTTATTGAATAATATATTCCAAAAAATGATATGCATGTATAATGGGAAAAAAATCTTGCTGTCGGCAGATGAAGCCACACATAATGTGGTCGCCCACTTCTTTCCTACAACAAATTAGTTAGAAATATGCTTTCAAATTATAATAACAATAATAATTGTTAAAAGACTTTATTTTTCGGGACCAAATTAAATTAAATAACACTTATTGTTTCATTTTTATTCAACCAGTAACAATTTGAACCCACCCTGTGACCTACCTATGTGGGAACGGTTTCTTCTATTATTTTTTAATTCTAGTTGGGTCGGAAACTGGGGATTGAGATCCATACACAAATGTCTTGACGTGAATTACATGTTAGTGATGACGGTTTCTTTTATTGTAAATGAACATAGAATTTCTAGTTTGATTTTCATACCATTTCGTCCCGTTGCTGTACGTTATTTTTATTACTAAATTTAAAAAATATTATCTAAATAAATACAGGAATAGCTTTTTTATAGAATACATTCTAGTATAATTTTAATATAAATAGGTCTAGAGTCTAACCCATTAGGTTGCATGTTTGGAAGTGGTTATGATGCTATAAGATTTAGACAGTACCTTATTTCATTATTTCATCCAACTTAACACATACTTATCTCTATTTTTCTGTTGATGGGAACTCAAATTCAGTATCATGCATATATATAATAATATCATATATTTTTTTTAGTTTCACAACACATGCACACATGACTCGAACCAGAAGGTGCTTTACCAACTCTTACTTTTTAAGGAACACAATATCATTAAACTAATGTCATATTTTTTAAGGAACGCAATATCATTTTTAATTATGTGATTATGTCAATCATACATATATGAGTTCTCACATTAATTAGCTTTAGCCTTTAGTTGTTTCTTAAGTTTCTCAAACGCACTCTTGCTCGTTGATTAAACCCTATTAAATAATAAGGTCAAAATTTCAAAATTTATGTTTGAATCTATATACTCTTCTTTCATATAATATTTTTAATAAATAGAATTGAAAATCATCTACGAGTATTCTTACTTTTCTAAGGGGAGAACCCAGAATCTTGCGTGTGATTTGAATACTAAATATCTCATTTTATAAGTGATCGCACCACTCGTAGATTCTAAAATAAATTAAAAGTCCATAAAGAAATGAATTTTAAATGTAATAGATAATTCGTACCATTGAAAAGGCTAATAATTATTGAATAAGAAGAAACATAAACATGGATAATTAGGTAAGAGTCACATGATTGAATAGTGGGTAGCATGTCCCTAATTTCTAACGTATTGGGCTTAACAACCAACCCTTAATTAATGTATTTACCTTTCTCGTGGGAGAGAAAATAAAGTAAAAGGGAAATTTTAAACATAACCCCCAAAAAAAATAATAATGAAATTAATTATAAATATACTATTATGCCCTTATAGCTCACAATTAAATTTTTAAATAAAATAAATCTTAAAACCCTTATAGCCCCCACTTAAAATTTAAATAACATAAATCCTAAAGATATATTATCGGTTTATAGCCCTTAGCCATCAGACAGAAGAACTCGTACGAAGCCATAAAAGAAAAAGAAAAACTATCGGTATTTCAATTGTTACTTTCTTATTAATCTTTTTGCTCTTCTATAATTTGTTTAAGTTTGTCATGATATTAAAGAAAAATATTGAATTGCGTGAAAAAATAATTGTTCGTGTGTTTAGCTTTCTCATGCGCCGCCTACTTTAGGAGTTATCTCAAGCATTCATAATTTGATAAATCCTCTGTCTCCTATCTCAATTTCTGACATGATTAATAGTTCTCACATATTAGCAAAGACTTAATTGCAAACAAAAATAATGGATAAATGTAAAAATATGGGAAGAATTATCGAGCTAGAGTTCCGAACTTTAGGTGCTTATAAATATTATGTATGTGTAGTGCAACTCGTACGGCAAAAATAGTTATTAATTAGGATCGAAGAACAACTGTGAAACAACCATGTTTGTAATAAATTTCATTATTATTTTTTATAGGGGGCTATGTGGAGTAAAATGGGGGCTACGTAATTAAATTATTTAAAATTTAATTGGGGGCTATAAGGGCATAATAGTATATTTGTAATTAATTTCATTATTATTTTTTATAGTGAGCTATGTGGAGTAAAATGAAGGCTACGTAATTAAATTATTTAAAATTTAATTGGGGGCTATAAGGGCATAATAGTATATTTGTAATTAATTTCATTATTATTTTTATAGGGGGTTATGTGGAGTAAAATGGGGGCTATGTTTAAAATTTCCCAAAGTAAAAATGTTACACCATAACAAAGCCCAAATATGTACGTGATGGGCCACAAGCAAGCCCAAGCAAAATATTAGTTAGCCCATTAAGTTTGAGGATTTAATAGGTTTATGCTAGGGTACCAAAAAGACAATAGGCCATATATATGTATCAGTGTTGTTTGAGGGGATATCAATGAATGGAATGAATATTTTGGTTATTTCTCTATCTTCTCTCTAATTCTCTGGTCTCTCTTCTCTAATTTCTGGAGCTTAAGCTCACTCGAAGAGCTCTATCTTTTGATAATCGTATAAAAAAATCTCACCAATTAATTTACGTATTTACTAACATAAAACTATAATAGGCATTTCGATTTCCAACAAGAAAAAATAAAAGGAATGTAATATCAAATTATCAATAGTTCCTCTATTAGAAAAAGGAGCGAACAAAAGCAATATGCATCTGGGTCCTACTTTTTAGGTGCAATGTCTCACGTTCTACAATATAACTTCATTCACTTGAAAAAAAAAAAAAAATTTGACAATGTTATCCACCGTTTTTAAAATAATGTCATAATATATAAACTTAACAAATTTATACATAACGGTTCGATATTTTTGCGATAATCTCATGAAATCCAAACACACCTTTTTATCTCTTATAACGTTAGGATAGAAAGTTTTTAAGCCGAAACTTGATTGAATTGGTCTGAACTAAATAGTCTGACGGTCCGTAGTACTGGTTCGAAATCGAATGAGTTAGTCAAATTAATATTCTTAATAACTAAAAACTAATTTAGACCATTAATGATTTACGGTTGTTTTAATTTTTTTTTTAATATACAATATGCATTATCATAAAAATTGTACTATTATTTTAATATATATAATGCATTATCATAAAAGAAATATTATTATATATATAAAGATATATGGGATAAAGTTTCCATAAAATAATATCCTTATATATACATGTATAGCTACCCAATCGTAATGTAAAAAACAATACATGTATGATGGAATTTCTCGGTGTACATTTATGGCCTAAAATTAGCCAACAAAAATAGATGGAGTTAGAAACAAGTACAACACCAACTTTTAGTCTACGGTGCTCATGAAATGCATCTAATCACGTTTGAATCTAAATTCATATTTAATTTTGATTTTCGACACAATATTAAGTGTGTAACATAAATTTATGGTGAGATGAAAAACAATTTATTATATACTATATGTTAATTGATTATTTAGATTCAAAAATTGCTGCAAATATCAGAGGTCGCAGGATCACGTGGTGTATGGCAGAAATTGACATAATTTACACCATGTTTTTCTCAATAGTGGGGTTCGTATAATTTGGACCTATTATTGATGAGTTCGTATTTCCTATCAACCACAACGCGTCGACGACCACTAATATTCACAATGCAACAATATAATAATATAAATAAAATAACATAATAATTCAACATATATGACATATTCTATTAAAAAAAAAAAAACATATAGGACATATTGCAAAAATAATAATTTCACTTATCAAATCATTACTAGTAGAGATTTTTATTTATTTGTTTGGGCCTCTATTTCAGAATTTGTACCAATTCATGTTTTGAATTTAGAAGCTGTCGTCATTAAATATTTATAGAATTATTATTATTTTTATTTAAACGCACAAAACCAGAACTGCGTGCACCAAGAATTTAGTTTTCAATTTTCGAAGTCTGTAAACACCTACATTTTTTACTCTTGTTTTACTGATAAGAAGAAGACATAATTTCTTTTTTAAATCTTGAATTACATGTTTTTATCTCCATCTTTCACGCTTTTTTCAAACCTATACATAGCTACTTTTGAAAAATATCAAAAACAGCATGACCTTTAACTTTATTATCAATTCTATAATCGAAAACATATCTCCGGTACCAACAAAAATGAGCGCATCAAATATAGCAGCCAACCCCGACTCCTATAGTCAATGTAGGCAAATGAGCGCTTTTTTTATTTCACATTCCTGGTTATTTTGATTGCTTTTGATAATAAAATTAAAGGTAAGATTATTTATTATACTTTTCAAAGGTCGGGAATTGGGATAATTTTTAAAAAGATATGAAAGGTTGTGATATAAATCGATATTGATCATTTTATAGTTTATATTTTTACCTTACAATTAGCTTGACTATATAGTCTGAATGTATTTTTTGCCATGCCAAAAACATAAAAATATAACATAATGGAAATATGAAAATGAAACTAAATAATACTGACGTGCATTAGATTTAGATTAGTTTTGCTCGTATCCAATGTTCGTTCCTAGATCGATTACTCTAGTAGTTTACCTAACTCCATTAATAATTCTGACGAACTCTGTTCAAAATTAAATCTTTTGTTTTCAGGGATGTTCAAAATTAAATCTTAAATCTATAATATGATATAGTAAAATTTATGGGGAAAATTGGAAATTAAAAAAAAAATTATAAAAGGAAACCAGACAGCCAATTTATCCGTACTCACTAAGAGCTATAAGTTGAATAAACTATAGAATATCTTCTCAAAAAAAAAAAGAAAAGAATAAACCACAGAATAAATAAGTAGTGAGAAGGGCTGCTTCATTATGTTGTACCCCATGCTACCTAAGTAGGACTACAACCACTCTAACATAACTGAGTTCAAGAAAATCCCTACTCGCAAATAAATTAAAAGTTGTACTTCAAATTGCAACTGCTACATTATTTCATATTGCAATGTCTTATATATATATATATATATATATATATATATATATTGCAATGTAATGTTTAAAAAAAAAGTACATCCAACATAAATACATCTACAGAAAGTGGTTAATTCCTTTCGTACCAAGCAGTCTGAAATAATGAGAGATTAATCGTACTAGCTAGAGAATTTTATGCATATAACACTATTATAGAAATTTCATTGCAATAGAAAATTGAAAAAAAAAAAAAAACTATTTTTTTATTTTTTATTTAAAAAATATATATTTAAAAGTTACTACGAGTAAAATGTTTTAACTAGCTACTAGTATGATTCACACTCTACCTAATATAATTCAGCTGGATTCTTTCTTCCAATTATACATAAGAAATTTATTATTACACAATATTAACCAAATCCCAACCTTTCAGCCTTCTTGTAAATTAGACCCCAATTTTTAAAACGTGTTAATAATTAAATTATATTACAACCTTTTGATCTTAGTAAATTCGTCTCTCCATGATATTTTCAGCAATCTAAAAATTGATGTGATAAATACAAATATTATGTGGCACAAAAGACGTCGTTTTATATAAACTATAAATATTTTTTATTTGCCACATCATTTTTAGATGGTCAGAAAAGTAGGGCCGGAGACAAATTCACTATAAATCAAAAGATTAAAATTTAATTAACACATTTTAATAGTTAGGTCTAATTGGCAACAATGCTGAAATGTTGGTATTTATTTAACAATTAACCCTACTGTATATACGTCTACTATGAGCATGTAATGACTTGACAATTCAACAAAAAGCAAAACATATTCTTCTTTATTTCTTTAGATATATATGTATGGATTTCTTTGTGTGGCTTGAAAAAAATTGGGAAGTTATTTTCCTAGAAGAAATGAAATAAAGTTGATGTGAACATAAGGTAGAAGAACTTTGGGCTGAAAACATAGTGTCCTTGTGTAGGGGTCCAAACAACCAAATTTAAGTACATTTGGGCTCATAATGTCTTAGGTTTTAGTACACCAAAAGGAGAAAAAAAAAAAAATGGTCCCCTTTTCAAGTGGTCCAGATTAGGGCAATGTTATTTTAGGGCAGCCTCCGAAAATTAGGGCTGTACTGTAGCATGGCTTGTACGGTCCAGAACGAGATCAGATCTTCTATACCACTTTTTGGTGTAACACATTTTTACGTTTTACTTTGATAGGCAATGCTTTTTTTATAATGACGAGAGTACTACAACTGCTATCTGAGGTGTGCACTGAATATACCTAGCTCGCTCATGTGCAATAAGAGCACTCACATTGGTGGGCACAAAAAAGTTGTGCCCACCAATATTTAATTAGTATTTGTGGGGTATTGGTGGGGTAGGGTGGGCACAAAATTTTTCCCCACATTGGTGGGCACAAATGGTGGTGGGCACACCTATTATTTTAATGATTTTATTTTTCATTTTTATTTTTATTTTCATAATTTAAATAATAATTATTTTTAAAATGCAAATTTTATTTAAATGAAAAAAAAACATTACATAAAAAAAATACATTAATCCCCACCGAATCGTGCCCACATTTCTTCGATCAAATCATTCTGAAGTGTTGCGTGAGCTCTCGCATTGCAAAGGTCTGTCTTTCTTTTCAAAAATTCTTCAAATGCTCCGGTTGCTCCACGAGTCGCACCCCCGTTGTTTGTCGAGCTCGATGCGCCTTCAGGGGCCCAATTACTCACATGCTCGTCTTCGTCTTGGACAATCATATTATGCAAGATAATACAAGCATACATGACCTCCGCCAAATTTTCTTCATAAAATAGGCGTGCCGGCCTATTTATAATTGCCCAACAAGCTTGGAGAACACCGAAGGCCCTTTCCACGTCCTTCCGGGCAGCTTCTTGCTTCTGTGCAAACAGAGCTCTCATCGGGTCAGTCGGGCATGGAAGAGTCTTCACGAAGGTCGGCCAATCGGGATAGATGCCGTCGGCTAGGTAATAGCCCATGTTGTATTGTTTGCCGTTGGCGTTGAAAGTCACCGAAGGCGCTTTCCCATTCAGAAGATCGTTGAATACATCCGACTGATTCAACACATTTATGTCGTTGTTTGAACCCACCATTCCAAAAAATGCATGCTATATCCACAAATCCTGCGAAGCAACGGCTTCGAGCATAATGGTCGAATGACCTTTCTTCTGGTTAGTGAAAGCTTCTTTCCAAGCAGTCGGGCAGTTCTTCCATTGCCAATGCATGCAATCGATGCTTCCGAGCATCCCGGGAAAACCGTGCTTCTCCTCATGCATTTGAAGTAGTCGGTCGCAATCTGCTGCAGTCGGTTTCCTCAAATACTCTGCACCGAAGGCCGCAATAACGCCGGAGCAGAATTCCTTCAGGGAATTGCGGCCCGTTGTGTCGCCAATACGTAGGTACTCGTCGTATTGATCCGGGACACCGCCGTTCGCAAGTTGCCGGAGCGCAACAGTGCATTTCTGCATAGCGGATAGTCCCACTCTTCCGGTTGCATCAGGACGTTGTTGAAAATATGGCTCTCGCGCCTCCAACGTAGTGACTATCCGTCTGAAGAGATCTCTTCTCATACGAAATCGACGGCGAAAAATATCTGGGCCGTACGTTGGGTGATCTGCAAAATAATCGGCGTGGAGACGGGCTTCAGCCGCCTCCCGGTTTCTTTCCACGTACGCCCTCTTTGGGCGATTACGTCGTCTCTCTTCTTCGGCCTCTTCTCGCTCACGTGCTTCGAGTAGTTCTGCGTATAATTTTGTTGCTTCGAGAGCGAGCCGCCTATTTTCCTCCATTTTTCTATGGAAACGATCGTCGCCCGACATGATTCAATGGAAAGACGAAGAAAATTGGAAGAGATAATTTAGAAGAAAT
Organism: Agastache rugosa; assembly: GCA_031470985.1. Classification (NCBI taxonomy): domain Eukaryota; kingdom Viridiplantae; phylum Streptophyta; class Magnoliopsida; order Lamiales; family Lamiaceae; genus Agastache; species Agastache rugosa. The sequence goes on along the minus strand of CM062607.1, from coordinate 32,057,856 downwards.
TGAGATAGAAATGTAGAGAATGGGGGTGAAAATGAATGGAATAAGGTGTAGTATTTATAGATAAAAATTAGAATTAAATTAAAAAAAAAACCGTTGAGCAACGGTTAAAAAACCGTTGCCCAATACCGTGCCGCCACGTGGCATCCACCCCTCCCTGCCCAGCAAGCTCGCCCGGGCGCACATGCGCCCATCCCACCCGCCCTCCCCTGGGCGCCATCAGCCGCGCCCACCCCCTACCCGCCCACCGTTGCATATGCTCTAACATGCCCATAAACCGTACCGGAAAAATTTGGTGACAAAGAGTGACCATGCATGTAATATAATAAGGTGATAATTCAAAATAATAATCTTTCATCCGTCCATTATTTACGCCCATTGTTTTTCTTTTTGTTTTAATAGAAATAAGCTGAGTATAAAATAAAATCATTGATATGTACTTTTTATACTTCAATGTAAGTACAAATATGTGACATTTGAATAATAAGTATAGTAGCTATCCTCAATCCAAATTGACCTTTTGGTATCATATTTATTTCAATAACATATTTTTTTTTATATATAAAATATCGCACCATGATCAGTTATGGAATTAAAGACATGTTCGCAAAGTCAGATTTTTGAATTTAAAATAAGTGATTGGTATGAGGTAGGTACTAGGTAGTAGGTACTATGAGTAGAATGGTGTTACATGTATAATAAATAAATCATTTTAGGAAAGTTGAAAAATAGCAATCACTTTCTTGCATAAATTCTTCAACAGAAAGGGATGTTTCAATAAAAAAAAACCCTTTCACTTCAGTTAGAGTCAACTAGATTTTGTGATGCTGAGTAGTGAGACAGATCTAAAGCGGTCCCCTAATACCACAAACAAAAGTAATAATAATTTTTAACTTCGAATCATATTAGCACCTTATAAGTCGAGTATGTCATTCCAAATTTTTCTAGTATGATTTACCTCTCATGTCTGATTTGATGATATGAGCATGTTTAATTTGAACTAAAATAAAAATGTGGTATTCAATTTGTGAAGTTTAAAAATCATATCTAATTATAAAATACATCTCCTCATACAATGTTTATGATGAAAATAAATAAGATACTCCACTTATAAAATAATTATTTGGTTATGGCTTTTGCAGTCGAAAAGAAATTAATAATTTACATTATGTCTCATCCACGGTGTCTTCTTCTTTTGAATGAGACTATTTTTACCTATAGGTGTGGTTATAAGTAAATTACATATCGTAGTTAATAAATCATACATGAGAGAAAATTTATACTACGAGTATTATATAATGAGCTCGAGTTATAAAATATTTGTTTGGTTTGAATTCGCAATATTATGGAACAAGTCTCCAACTCTGCCATAACCACAAGGTCGCCCATGTAAAAACTTTTCGATATCATACTATTTTTATTTATTTATTATTATTTTTTTTAGAGGCATACTAATTTACTAATTTTTAATTATAATACAACAGAAAATGTTATTGGTTTATGATATTTCGTCCCAGGCCCAATATGTTATTGGGCTTTTAGCCCAAGCAGAAATAACCACTTTTGACAATTTGAACGGCCAATTTAAAATGGATTGTGCACGATTGGGCTTGAGATATAAGTTTTTTAAGAGCATAATGATTTCCAGTTTTGAAATATTTTAATTAGGAATGCTAAAATTTTGACTTCAAATTAATATGGACATTTAAGCGAAGACACGTGTAGAGGAATGATCACATCGATTTTTTTTTATTTTTTTATTTTTATTTTTTTTTTCGGTTTGAAACTAGAAACCACTCTAAACATTAATTTTTATATGACCTATTGATGGTTGTTCATATTTTGAAATTTTCTGTGAATTTATTTGAACATAATGTGCACTTTAGGTGTGATTTTTGTGCAGAATTGAAGAGTTCATAAGTACAGAAATTTAGACGAGAAAAATCTCGAGAGTGGAATTTTAATGCAATTTTGGAATAAGTGAAGATGCAAGATAGTTGAAGATGGAAGACCATTGGAATGGATTGGGATTTACTATTTTATAATCCATAAATAATATTTTTGGATAGATTTTTATTTAAAGATTTTTATTATTTAATTATTATTTTATATAGGTTATTAACTGAATAGTTTGTGGCTAATAAATTATGATATCTTTTCTATTTCATATTTTTTTAACACTCAGACGCCTAGTTAGATGGAGATCATTCATGATTTTTGTTTTCGCTTTTCTTAGCCGCGAACAATTGTTTGACTAAAACTTTTGTGGCTTAAATTTGGAAGGACCGATTATGACTTGGTGGATATGATTAAGAGTACTTTTTCATTACAGATCAAATCATTTAAATTAAATATTTGATTAATTTGGATTATTTTTATCAATCAAATTTTATCAAGACTAATCAATCAAACCAAATGTCACCATGGTGGATTAATTTTAGTTTTAGTTTTGAACCATTCTTCGTCTTTGGGAACATTTTTGAATTCTGGTGATATTTTCTCTATTACATTTTTATTTATTTATTAGATTACTATCATGCTTGCTTTTTATTATTTCAATTGTGTTTAATTTTAATATTTTGAATAGCTAAATTTTTTAGAAGTACTAGTCTAATAATTTTGTGAGACCTAACTGTTTGAATAATTAATTTTCTCGAGTTTTGATTTATTCGACCTAACTGTTTGAATAATTAATTTCATTGAGTTTCAATTTATTCCTTGTATTTACTGTTAATTATGATTTTCTTTAAGCCTAATCAACTTAGATTTAATTGGATTGAAGTCAATTAGTTCTCAATCCCTAATTGTTGAAATATATCTAATCTAATCTATTACTAATACGAAAATAAAGCTGCCCCCTCCACGGTGCTCCGTTCAGATTTTTCTTTATTCTGGTAATTTGTCTAATTTTAATTCATATATATTCTAATATTTATTTTTATTAATTTCATATTCTTAAAATATCACATGCTTATCTATTAATCACATCTCATATTTATCTTTCTCTCTATTTAATTAAATTCTTCTATTATACATATTAAAATATTAATAATTTCGGAATGCATTCTTATATTATTTTATACATTCTTAATTCATATATAATAATCTATATAAAATTTGTAAATGAAAATCCCTATGAAGACTAAATAAATATATTTAATCAACATGTCTATATATGATCTTTTTATTTTTCAATTCATGTTTTTCTAAAAATTCGATTAGTACTTTCTATAAAATATATACATTGAATCAAATGTGGGATAGGTAGGAAAATAAAGCTGCCCCCTCCACGGTGCTCCGTTCAGATTTTTCTTTATTCTGGTAATTTATCTAATTTTAATTCATATATATTCTAATTTTTATTAATTAAAATTTTATTAATTTCATATTCTTGAAATATCACATGTTTATCTATTAATCACATCTCATATTTATCTTTCCCTCTATTTAATTAATTTATTCTATTACACATATTAAAATAATACTCCCTCCGTCCCAATAGCAAGGTCTCACTTCTATTAATTAATACTCTCATCAATTAAAGAAGTGAGACCTTGCTATTGGGACGGAGGGAGTAACAATTTTGGAATACATTCTTATAAATCTTTATTTTATACATTCTTAATTCATATATAATAATCTATATATATATATATATTTAATATTATAAAATTGGCAAAGATTAGATATATCGATTTAATTAGCATGAACCAAAGAAACGGTTCAAATATACTTAAAAGAAGAATTTCTACTAATTTTAATTAATATTAACTTTGTTTAGATTTTTATTGAATAATTTAGCATAAACCAACGAGACGGTTCAAATAACATAGAAAGAATGATTTTTACTAATTTTAATTAATATTACTTTGAACATGTAAATATATTTTTTTTTTCGCATTTTGGCAAAGATTAGAGATATCGATTTAACATGAACCAACGAGACAGTTCAAATATACTTAAAAAGGAAGGATTTTTACTAATTTTAATTAATATTAACTTTGTTTATATTTTTATCGAGTAATTTAGAATAAACCAACGAGACAGTTCAAATAACATAGAAAGAAAGATTTTTACTAATTTTAATTAATATTACTTGGAGTGTTCATATTTTTATCGAGTATTACTCAACGGATTTGAGACGAGTATGTACAGTAAAGTCACTATTTTAACCGAGATTAGAGAGAACATGTAGAAAAATTCTAAACAAATTTAGATTTAGAAAATACATAACAAATGAATATACTCGATTCATTGTTATTTCTAATTATAAATTTAGATACATGAAATAAAATTAATTTGTTAAGTTTGATTAATAATTAACGCGAACAATATCACAACTCCTAAATAAGATATAAAATTATTTTTAAAATGTATACATATAAATTAAAACATAAAGTTATTTCCCATCGAAATTCGACGGGTTACTTACTAGTTAGTAATAAAACTATCATGTTTGTACTTTGTAGAGAAATAAATTGGGAGACGGATTATTTTACTTATGCTCTTGGATAATTGGTATTTCTTTAATTCTTAATGCTAGTTTGTGGGGATTCGTATTTTCATTCGCTAACTCAAAAAAAAAAAAGAACAATAATAATAAAAATTGATCCCGTTATTGACTTATTGTTGGTCGACGTTCTCGAAGAAAATAAAATAATTTAATTTTATCAGTTAGGAAATAGTTTGTGCAGCAGCGTGCACAAAATGCCGACATCTCCGGTCTCCCTTAAAATCTGCAGTCGTGGCGATTGCACAGTCAGCAGATTAAACGGCAGATATAGTGCCACGTGTGCATAAGCCATCCGTCTTTTCTCAAGAAGACTGCCTCAACCAATCTAGGCCGTGCGCCCGCTTCAACGCATATATATTTATACATCTTTCCAGAATTCTCTGCCAAAAAAAAACACCTAAAACTGAAAAATATCTCTAAAATCTCGAATCTCTTCAATGGCAGAGAAGTCATTCAAGTACGTGATCCTTGGTGGAGGTGTTGCTGCTGTGAGTACTCATTTTGCTGTTTTTCAGCTTAAATTTTTAATTTTTTTTATTTTGTAAGTATATTTTGCAGTATTACGGTTGGTGATTTATTTCTTCACGTTTTATGATTTATTATGATTTGTCGATCTCGATTACGACTATGAATTTCAGTTAATTTTGGTTTTGGATGTGAAATGAAAGAAGAAGAAGAAATGCTTAGCCAGTTATTTTATCAGTACTTTTGGCTTTTTTTTGGTACTAATGTTAATAATTCCTTTTTATTCCATTAGATACGTTTTGTTTCGCGAGATTATTTTTCCCCGGCAGAAATGCTGATATTCAGTTCTTTGTTGCATTATGTGTATTGGATACAGAGATCGATGCATATGTATCGACAATCATCGATCTGTATTGGGGCAACAATATAAAGCGGCGTGTAATTTGATGCTGACAAGATTAGACTGATTTATTAGTGTACTGTGTTAAGTGTGACTAAATTGAAACTGATTTGTAATTTCAGGGATATGCTGCTAGGGAGTTCGCCAAGCATGGAGTGAAACTTGGCGAGCTTGCTCTCATTTCCAAAGAGGCGGTATGCACTCAAAGCTCTTCCTCTCTCTCTCTAGCTCGCTCTCTCTCCCCCTCTCCCTGTGCTATTGTGTGCTCAAATATTGAAAGAAAATGCTTAGCATGATGGTTCCTATTAGATTTTATGCACCACAAAAACTAGTGTAGTAGATGCCAAGTCTTCTTCATTGAGACACTTTTATTATCAAGTCCTACTTGATTTTTCTCTATCCTGAACATCCTATTTATATATTTAAATATGTTTGTAACTCTCTGTATCATGTTGAAAGATACTAGATATTCTGGTATCTGGGTAAGTTTTTATTTGTGTTAATTATTCTGTTTGCTATCTGCTGCTATATTTACATATGTCCTTCCTGAGATGGAAATGCACTTCTGCCCTATTGCTACTTAGTACTTAAGCTGATTCTCTGCCAAGTCATTTTATTCACACTATTAGACTCTGCTCCCACATGTATGTTGACATTAGTGTTCTTCTTTGATGATGGTTTCAGGTGGCTCCTTATGAACGTCCGGCACTAAGTAAGGCGTACCTATTTCCCGAAGGTTGGTTTACTTTCAGTTTTTCATTTAAGATGGTGCTGCTATGTTCTGGCAAAATTGTTCTTGTTTGTCTGATAGATTGTTCACACTTTCTTAATTGAGAAAATTTCATATAAGGAGGAGGGAATATCTGTATTCACAAGTTGCCAAATGACACACATGCATGTACAGATATTGTAACTTATAGGCCCCTTTATTTCTGAATGACAATCAGATGAAACTTATCCTGGCTGCTTTCTTATCAAAATTTTGTGCGGTTTGCAATCTTAAACAAAGACTATTTTGCACTCTCTGCTCGTGTTATGTTTGAGGAGTTTATTTGTATTTATTTGGTAATACATTTTTCTTATATCATTTTTGAGATGTTTTGTCTGTATTAATTGTTTCAGATGGCTACAAAATAACGCCATTGGTCCTGAAATATCTCTGATCTTTTTTTTTCCTTCACAAATAGCTGATTTATTTAATCAAATATTAAATTCCTCCAGGAACTGCAAGACTCCCAGGTTTTCATGTGTGTGTTGGAAGTGGTGGAGAGAGGCTTCTCCCTGAGTGGTACATAGAGAAAGGTAAATTTTTCTTATTAATCATATATCAGCCAAAGGTAGTTGTACTATTGGGGGTGAGGGTATGCATCAATCAGATTACTTTCTGGTATCTCTCGTAAGAGATTCAATAAAAATTCTCCTCACACAATCATGTCTTGTTGATTTTCAGGTATATCATTGATACTTAAAACAGAAATTGTCAAAGCAGATCTTGCTTCAAAGACCCTTATCAGTGCAGCTGGGGAAACATTTAAGTACCAAACACTTATCATCGCTACTGGTTCTACAGTTAAGTATCATTTTGGAGAAATTTGTTATAAATTGCATCTTCTAATCTTGTATCCATGTTGACAGCTGTTTCTCATTGTTTGTTGCATTGATCAGGTTCTTAGATTGACAGACTTTGGTACACCAGGAGCTGATGCTAAAAACATCTATTATTTGAGAGAAATTGATGAAGCTGATGAACTTGTGGCTGCAATCAAAGCAAAGAAGAATGGTAAAGCTGTTGTCGTTGGTGGAGGATACATTGGTCTGGAGCTAAGTGCAGCTTTGAGAGTCAATAATATGGACGTCAGCATGGTTTTCCCTGAACCTTGGTGCAGTAAGTTAAATTTGCTACATTTTTCATTTCAGAATCAATAACTTGATTTATACTGATCTGAAGGCGACCAAAGTGATGAAGTGCTTTATCATATGTATTTACTCTGAGAGTTAATTACTGTAGGCAGCTATTGACATTGCTTGAATATTTGATTTTGTAGTGCCTAGGCTATTCACTGCCGGCATAGCTGCCTTCTATGAAGGTTACTATGCAAACAAGGGAGTAAATATCATCAAGGGCACAATGGTTGTTGGATTTGACACCAACGAGAAAGGGGAGGTGAGCTTGAAAGCTTTTAAAACTTAATCTGGTTTCTTACTCCAGGATGACGAACTTCATGTTAGCTGAAAAGTTCTTTTTATTGCTGATTTCAGGTGACAAGTGTAAAACTTAAGGATGGTAGGGTGCTGGAAGCCGATATTGTTGTTGTTGGTGTGGGTGCAAAACCACTTACGACGTTATTTAAAGGCCAGGTTGAAGAGGACAAGGGTGGCATCAAGGTCTGCAGCTTTATTTATCCACATTTTCACTTCACACTGACCTCATTTACTTGTTGCTGCTTTAGTCACAAACATTCAATATTCTCTTCATATTGATATCTCATCTCCCCATTTACATGATAACGCTTTGGTCGGAAGAGTATTGAAAGTCTCTCTTATTCATGCATTTCAATCAAGAAAAATGAAGCAATGCACCCACTTTTAGAATAGTTTGCAGCAGAAAGTATCACTGTTGCAAGTTGTTTATATTATGACTAGTACCGCTTTTTGCTGGCAGACCGATGCTTTCTTCAAAACAAGTTTACCCGATGTATATGCTGTGGGTGATGTTGCCACATTCCCCATGAAGATTTATGGTGACATTAGAAGAGTTGAACACGTTGATCATGCTCGAAAATCTGCTGAACAGGCAGTGAAGGTACAAGCTGTTAAATATCACACTTCCAATTTTTTTTTATTTTTTTAAGTCATTTTGGTTGGCTGTTTTGGGCAATGCACTCATAAAATCTGAGTGACATTTTGGTATATTGTGCAGGCAATATACGCGAGCGAAGAAGGAAAATCCATTAGTGAATACGACTACCTTCCTTTCTTCTATTCTCGTTCATTTGACCTGTCGTGGCAGTTCTATGGTGACAACGTTGGTGATAGTGTGGTGTTCGGAGACAGCAGTCCGACATCTTCCAGCCACAAGTTCGGATCCTACTGGGTGAAAGACGGGAAAGTTGTGGGCGCGTTTTTGGAGAGCGGTAGTCCTGAAGAGAACAAGGCCATGGCTAAAATTGCCAAGGTCCAGCCTCCTGCAGATAGCTTGGATAAGCTGGCCACAGAGGGTCTCGCCTTCGCAAGTAAAATTTGAAATTATTCATTTAAAGTATTGTTGATGCAGCTCATATAATGGTGACTATGCATTTCAACTTGATGATTGCATGTATTCTGGACTATATATACTTATATAGTGGCTGATGGATGTTGGAGACAGAAGCATATTATACTTTTCTCCTAATAATAAGTCTCTCATCTATATCATGTCTGTTACTGATGCCCACGCCCTTTTAACCTCTTTCAAAGGGGAAGTTTTGTATTTCCTCCGTCCCATTTCAATTGGCTCGTTTGACCGTGTACAAATATTAAGAAAGTAAGTTGAATATGGTATAAATGGAGAGAGAAAATAATTTTTTGGAGGGTATTGTTATCAAATTAATTAGGAGAAAAAAGGGATATAGTAGCTTTTTTGGCATTTTGTGTAATTAAAAATAAAGTTGGGGGTGTTTTAATGTGCCGTGAGTATGAAATTTTTCATTTATGGTACAAACAATTGAAATGGGACAACCAAATAAGACAAGTAGGCCAATTGAAATAAGACGGAGGGAGTATGAAACATCTCACGGCTCAATATTTGTGAGACATGTCAAGATTCGAATTTAGACACAATGTGTATAAATTTCTAAAATTCATAACAAATACATTAAGATCCATAACAATGACACAATCATCAAATCTTAAAATGTGTTATTTTTTAGTTTTTTTTAAAGATTATATATAAATCGAACGATTTCCTAGAACTACCTCCAGTTTTGTGACTCGACGCCGATTTGATCTAATTTTTGCAGTCTAACTTCGATTTCTACTAACCATAAATTTTTTAATACTATCCAAACTGTTATCCGTTCATGTTCTTGATGAGATTGGTCTAACTTGATTTTTAAAATATTGGCCCAACAATAAATTTGTGCCTTTTACTATGTTTTATTAAAATTTATCTACTACAATTATCTATTTTGAAATAAATTAAGATCTATAGTACTCAATTTGATACAAATAATTTATTTTAGTAAATCCTTTTATCAGAAAATTTTCTCATCATTCTCTAAACCCTAGCTATATAACCCCTCCCGGCCCAAGAGCATTCCGGTCCTGCACTCGTCACAATTCTCAACTCGTCTCGGCGTCTCCGCTCAGTCTTCGGCGCCCGATCCACTCAGTAACCTCTCTCCCTCTCTTTCTCTCTCATCGCTAATTATTTTCATGTCTATGCACATTTACGAAAACTTATTGATAAATCACTTGACATTTTCAGCAGAGATGAAGGTAATAGCAGCCTATTTGCTTGCTGTTTTGGGAGGCAACATTTCCCCTTCTGCCGATGATGTGAAGGGAATCCTCTCCTCCGGTACGTATGCAAATTCCATCATCTTTCATATGTGTTCGGTTATGGCGCGCATTTTTTTTTATTGATTATCGCAATGTGCAAGGGTTTAGGTATTTATGGTCCGCAATTCTGTTCTTCAATATTTAGGGTAGTAAAAGATTTGGTAATTCTGTAGTTAATTTAGTAATTAGTATATAAATTTTCTGTCAACTACTAACATTCCCTTTTTTGTTTTGATTTAGATATTTTTGGTCCCAATTTCAGTTGTAGCTTGCATTAGGTTTGGCCTTTTAGGTAATTGTGTGGATTTTGGGGGTAAATTTAGTGATTTTTTTGAGTGAATATGATGCCTGTCTTGCTCTTTATTCTTCATTGCACGTTGCTATAATTTGGTTCTGTTTTGTAGTATTGGACTGGTAGAGTTGCTTCTGTTCTCTATATAGGCATTGTATCATTTGTTTTGAAAATGGAGTTATTTTTGGTTGAGGTTTTGTTTGTTTATTATGTTTTTGGAGTTTCAGTGGTAAGATAAAGTCAGCATAATGGTTTTGGATTGTTTCATGCATGTCGAGAAGTGTAATTCTAAATCAGCTAGTAGATTGTTGTTACCAGACCCTCTCGTTGTAGTTTGATGCCACGACTAATTGTGGCCTTTTGCATTGCAACGTTTTATACGTGCTTGTAGTTGGAGCTGAAGCTGATGATGATAGGATTGAGCTTCTTTTGACACAAGTTAAGGGAAAAGACATTACAGAGCTCATTGCAGCTGGACGTGAGAAGTTGGCATCTGTACCTGCCGGTGGCGGTGCTGTTGCAGTTACTGCATCTGCAGGTGGTGGCGGTGGTGGTGCCGCTGCTCCAGCTGCAGCTGAGTCCAAGAAAGAGGAGAAAGTTGAAGAGAAGGAGGAATCAGATGATGTAAGTGTTTCAAAAACACGTATTTGCAAACGATGCTTTCTGATAGAGGATTAACGTCTTGAATCTTGTTTATGTTTAATGCTGACAATGCATGCTCCTTCAACTCGTTGCAGGATATGGGGTTCGGTCTTTTTGATTAGAAGATTCTGGAACCTATATGATATGGCTTTCTGGCTCTCTAATGCTCCTTTCAGTCCTCAGTCTTCTTGCAACTTTTGGTGTTTGTTTGGTGGATGAAGGTCAGCTAAGATCAATTGGATTAATTTTTTAATTAATATATGCCAGTTTTTAGTAGTCAGCACAATTTATTTTGATGTAACTTGAAAGTAAAATTTCTTGTTCGTAGTGGTCTCTGTTATTCACCTAAAAATAGTCTTGTTCCTATATATCTTGTTGGATTGAATAGATAATTTAATGATAATATGGCAATTGATGATATATTATAATTGTTTGTAGTTGTATTTTCCTTTAGATCAATGGCAATGAGATTTGTGTCTAATTTTTTTATATTAGTAAAGTGATAAAGCTAATGAAGTAGTTAATTGATCGATTCGATATCCAATTAAATCAAATATCGAAGATGTTTTCAAAATAGTTCTGCTTGAGAACTAGTTAATTGATTGATTCGATTTCCTATTAAAATGAAACTATAAAATCTATTTCCCCCACCACTAATATTTGTAAGCGAAAATAATATGTAGTTCCCCAGCCATTTCAATTTTCTCGCCAGCCCAATTTTGATAAATTTTAGTTATTATCCTATTTTTTTCTATGTTCTCATTTCAATTTTAATTTCTATTATCCACCTTAGATATATTTTCTAATTTTAAGAATTCGAAAGCTCCAAATCACGAGGATTTGAAAACGAAAATCCAATTTGCACTTGAATCGGAGGTGGAAATACGCTTTATTTATCATACGTCGTTCAACGTCCTACATGACATTTTCATGTCCGAATTTGAGCCTCGTGATATTATTAAAAGAAATATTGAAATATTGTATATTTCTCATTTCACCCGCGATTAGATTTGTTCTTTTCAATACCAATTCGCATAAAATTAAAAAAAAATGATACTATTAAAAAATATCGATTATAGTGACTGATTACGATATTTTTTCAAGTAAACACTAAACATAAGGAAACTGGCAAGTAAGCTGAAATGACAAAATAGAAAAGAAATACTCCATACTACTAGTACTCCCTCTTTTCCAATATGAGTTGCACTTGGGTACAGCTGGCTGACCCGACCCGCCCGACCTGCCCTGCTCGATCCGGTCAGCATTGACCGGTCAACGGTCAACGTCTGACCGGTCAATGGTCAACGTCTGACCGTTGACGTTTTCATTTTTTTTCCCTCTTCGCCTTCGGCTTCGATTTTAATTTATACATAATGATTGTGACAACATTAATGTTTTTCAGCTCGCTCCGAGGCCTTCGGCTCCCCTCGCTCGACTCTGGAAAAAAAATAAAAATAAAAAGTCAACGCGGTCAACGTTGACCGGGCGGGTTAGGCGGGTCAGGTCGGGTCGCGGGTTGGGTTGAATCGGATGTATGATACATCATGATGTATAAGAGTTTTTGCCTTCCAATATTCACAGCCTATTTCTTTTGGACACAGATACTAAGGAAAAGAAAATTAGGGATAAAAAGATGTGTGACCACATACTGTAATTTTTATTCATTATTTAATCCTTTAGTCAATAAAATACTTTTTTTTATTCAATAAAGTGCTTTAATTAGGTCCTAAGTAAGTTTTAAATTAACCCAAAAAGAAAACATGTTATGTTATATAAGACGACAAACAAGGAGTATAAAGATATCAAAATATAAAAAACTAAAGTAAGACCAGATACGTTTGTAAAGAATAAAACATAAACTAAGGGCTCGTTTGGTAGGTATGTTAGGATAAGTCAAGATAAATAATGTTGAGATAAATATAGTGAATAAGGGGTGATTATTAGTGTATTTTTTGTGTTTGGTAGATAAGATAAAGTCAAGATAAATTTAGTAAATAATAGGTTGGTTGTTTGGTACCATAGTTTAAATTCAAGATTAAATGGGAAATGACAATTCTACCCCTAATTATATAATACTCATCTCTCTCTCTCCTCTCACATGTTCCACCTTCCACCACCTGCTCTCTCTCTCTCTCTCCTCTCCTCTATCCTCTCGTCTGCAACCACCACCATCACCCCCATCCCATCCCTTCCACCACCACAAACAAGTTTATACAACCACAGGCGACCACCACCGCCACAAAAATTCTCCCACCCTCGACGCCGCCGCCGCTGCTGCCTTCATCTCTCATCCACCATCCGGGCAGCCGACAGTATTGTTGCCGGACTGAACAAACTCGAAATCGGGAAGACATTGACATTCCGGCACAATATCCATCTGAATGCAGAAAGAGTTGACTCCACAGAAGCTTTTGGGAACGCAGGCGTCGCCTGTGGACGACCATCTATGGGTCAAATTGCCTCGAGGGTTTAGAGAGAGAGAGAGTATATCCGGAAGATGCTTCGACGTCGAGCCTCATGAGAGAGAGAGAGAGATTCCTGCGGAGGGAATCCTCCCATCGTTATATTCTTGAGAAAAGCACTTCCGTTCAACAGATAGAGGCGGCCATCGCTGTCGAGGTTGAGAGAAATGTTGCTGCCGACGTTGTTTGTGCCCGATGCATAATAAGAGTAGGGCGCAGTGTCCGACGTATTAACAGGATACTGCACCATGTAATTTCCATCAGTTTGCATTTTCAGCCGGAAAATCCCTCTGCCGTAGTCGGTCTCCGACGCGGAGGAGAAAAGCTCTTCCACCACCGCCACTCTCTCTTCTCTCACTCCTCTCTCTCACTCTCTTTTCTCTCACTCTCTCTTTTCTCACCATCATCTCTCTCTCTTCTCTCACCGCGATTTGGTTTTCTTACTCCCACGGCACGGCGGTGGCGCCTTTCCACCGTCTTGTCCGAAGTGCTCCTCGGCGGCAGCGGCGGCAGCAAGCAACAGAAGAGACCCCCTCCTACTCTGTTGCTGCTTAAAGTAATGAGGGCAAAGTAGGCAAAAATATTTTTATCTGGGATACTGTTCCAGTTCAGTTAAATAATCCGAGGGGTAGCGAGATATTATTTATCACAAGCCTACAGTGAAATAAGCTCGGGCCATTCATTTATGCCGGGCTCCCAATACAAAAAGTTTTAGCTACCAAATACTTGATAAACCCATATAAATAATATAGTATGGGTTTATCATACCTACCAAACACCCCCTAAATATGTTTGTGTTAGGGTAGTGGTTAATATCCGCACTAAACGCGCCTTTAAAATTTCTTCTAATTTTTGTTAAAAAAAAAGAAAAACTAAACCTAAAAGTTTGTGCCAAATTATGAAATTTTGGGCTCCTCTCCCTCCTCTTCTCTCTCTCTCTCTAACTTATCCGAGTATGATGATTTTGAGGAGGCCGACTGACACCGCCGAAATGCCAGTCTCGGCACGTGGAGGCGACTCTCACGTGAGTGTTGACCTGGGACACGTGGCTAATTCAGACGCATAGTTTGGTGCTGATGAGTGACGACGTCTCCATTTTCCCACTGCTTTTTAAGCCTCTCTGTTTAAACTGCAAAATCTTAATGGAGGCGGATCAAGAGAGATAATCCCATGCTGCTGCCTGAGATTCACGCCGCCGAAGCCCTAGCCCGCTGGCTCACTCTCGCTGCTCCGCCGCCTCCTCCTGTTCCGAAGAACCCACGTGCTCATCATCTGAGGTTTGTTCATTAACGACTTCATGTAGTGTTGTTCTAGATTGTGGAGGAAATTGTATCTGTGGTGTGAAGATGTTTTGTGCGCGCAATATGCTCGCGGAGAAAAGAGTTTCAGGAATCTCAAAGTTCAAACAGATTGTCCTTGTGTTGTGTGTGTGTGTGTGTGTGTTTTTTTTTTTTTTGACGTGTTGCTTGGAATTTAGGGACTAATTTCACCACTCAATTGGAATTTAGGGAATAATTTCGAGCGTTAAGTTATTTTCTTCAATCAACATTGAAGAAGATAGTGATGCTTTCTTATTTAACATGCTTTTGCTTTCGCATCCCTCCAGCCATGTTGCTGCCCCAAAAAAAGAAAAAAAAAAAGATTTTGCTGTATGAGGGTATATATAGAATTTTTATGATGAAAATTGTATGTGGGCATTCATAAAACCGACCAATAAAGAAGATATGATTCTGATATTCTTATTTTTGGCAAAAAAAGAGAGGCATCTTGAAGTAGAGAGGAACTCTTGATTAGCCTTGTTGAAATAGATAAGATATGGTAACAAAACAAAAAAATGAAAAGCAGGAGAATCATCTTTGCAGAGGAATATCTTTCTTTTGTTTGTCATGGATTCTTGTCCTAAAGGACGAGGATATGCTTCTAGTTCTCAATCTCTTGAATTACATATGCACATTTGCAGAAGTCGATGTCGATGCTCTTGAAGCTCTTGAAGTCGAACATTTGTTATGGTCCTTCGCAATTATATAGAATTGTGATTCAGATGAATCTATGTGCTGTTGTTTGTGCATGTTGCAAGATGAAGCTCTAACCATCCTTGATGTAATTATACAGCACGTTGATGGTTTTCCCACTATTCGATTATGTTGATTACCTGTATACTATGCTGCTTCGTGATCTTCATTGTTTTCACAAAATTCAGTCCATCCCACACATCATCTGCCTAGCAAATTCATTGTATAGGATTACTGTTTTGAATTGATATTCAGAATGCAACGTGTCTCGTCTCCAGGTTATCCCGCATTCTTTGCTGGGCTTGAAAAATGTATTTTTGTATATCAGGACGAAGCAGTGGCTGCCTTTCATGAAAACAAATATAGAATGGCTACAAGTGCTTTAATCTCTGGTGTGACTGATAGAGATGAACCAAGTAAACTTTGCAGTAAAAGTAATCGGTGGAATTCATCCAGCAACTTAAGGAAAAATTTGACTGAGGTACATAGTTAATTTTGTTTTTCTTTTCTTCTTTTTTGTCTTAGTTCTCTGCTGCTCAGGCTGACAAGGAAGCACGAAGGCTTCGTCGAATATTAGCTAATAGAGAATCTGCCCGCCAGACGATTCGCCGAAGACAGGTGACTTACTTGGCTGTCTGCTCTTGGTGATAAAGTGGGAGCATTGCCTCATATTTTTTGGTGTAGTGCTCAATATTTGTTTATTTTTTTTCATTTCCTCTTCTTGTCAGGCTATGCACGTGGAGTTGATGAGGAAAGTAGTTGATCTGTCGGAGGAAAATGAGAATCTGAAGAAGGTAGTAACTTTCCGACTTCTGTTTGACATAAACATTGTTTTAGCATTTTAGTTGAAATAACGGACAGAGGTTCCTATACCTTTTCTATTTCTTTTACTTAGAATATAACTCGGTGAAGTAACCTTTTCTTATATATGTTGGATTTTGGTGAGAAGGAAAAGGAGCTGGCAGTTGAGGCGTATAATTCTTTGAAAAGTAGAAACAAACTTCTCAAACTGCAAGTAAGACCTACCTTAGACAGGGAGTTGCTTTTTCCTTGAAACTTAATCTGTGGTACTAATTGCTTTGGATTTTCAGGTGGCTAATGCGAAGAAGGCTGAATCAATAGATATAGAAGAAGAGCCAAAGTCATCCGAGGCAGAGAAACATACTTGTGCTACTACGAGCTCACCAATGTCTTTATATCACCCACCTTCTGCAATTCCTTTCTTCTGGCCTTCAGTTCCAACTTCAAACATCATCCATTTTCAATATCCGTCTCATTCTGATGTCATGAGCTTATCAGAATCTTCCCTGCAATGTAGGAATATGTCCTCTTCGCATCCAGGGTCAGAGATTTCCTTGGAGAGAACTGGACCAGGAAATTCCTGCTTTGTTTTTCCTCTACCTTGGATACTTCCGTTCCCCAATTATGGTCCAATTCTTGCCTCCTGCTCCGATACTGAGAAGAGAACAACTCATCAGTGCAGTATGTCTTTGTCTTCAGACAATCTGTTTGTGGTTGAAAACAATGAGTTGTCACCAAAGCCGAATATGCTGATGAAGGCTTCCAGTTGTACGAAAAGTATGCCTGTTGGAAGTGGTATTGGAGCTCGATTAACTTTTCCTGTGAGCAATGGTGACCATTACACAGGGCTTCACTCGGAAGATACTCTCATTACGCCTGAGAACTTGAGCTGCATCAAAAATTCCTCAGAAGATGACACCAGCGATCCCTATGCTGCTTCGGCCATGGACAATGTGTTAGAAGATTTTCCAAAGAACAATGCAGAGCCAGTTATTTGCGATCACAAAAAACCGAAGAATATGTTTTCAGCAATTAAGGCCCGGAGGAAAAGGAAGGAATTGATGATGCTAAGGAATGTCAAGTACCATCAAACATGTGCCCACGGTGCTAACTCTTGATGCAACGTAGAGAAGTGGTTGTGGTTATAAGTTGAGTTTTGGTTGATGCTGGAAAAGAAATCAACTGACGGAGAAAGTTCTGCTGGCTAGTCACTAGCTGAAGTTTGCTTAAATTTCTTGAAACATTCCCCTTGTCTAAATTCTGAGATAGAAGAATGCCAACATTTGTAACATGTGCATTATATCTAAGTCGAGCAGTATCTGGAGATTTCTGGTTGTATTACACATTAACACGCTGTATGTTATTTAGAAGACCGGTGGAGAAACTTTGTGTGTAATTTAAAAGAATCGTTTTCTGAACAGTACTGTAGAGCCTAAGAAAAATATTGTGTTGATTTATGTTATTTTCTGCGATTTTTTAAATCTTTTCTTCAATTTAATTATCTAACAATATATCAAATTTCATCTTATGGCTGTCTTAATAAGCTCTTTTTGTGCTCTGCTAATAGGAAATCGACCTGCAGCAGCAAGTTGAAGAGAGGTCAAAATGAGAAGCGCCAATTTCATGCATACTGGGATTTCCACACAAGTCAGAGTTTAATAATGTACTAAAATGTTTCAGATGATACAAGAATTGGGCTTCTGACATTATGCCTGGAGTCGGTCCACAACAGTGATCCGGAGAGGTACCAAGCCCCCTCCCGAGGCGGCTTCCCTCCTATTGTCACTTTAAACGACTTCTTTTGGTAGGGTCGAGTAAATGTGAGTACGTTGGGGGTGACTTCGATAGAAAGACTCCCCGGGGAGGTAACCTTGGCCTTGTATGTTGAGATACCGATACCAACATTTGTCACAGTTCGATAAAATACTCCGGAGATGACTGTCTCAGTACTCTTGACTTGCAGGTGCACGGAAGGATAGTTGAGACCATCTGCTCCTCTTGCTTGCGGTACGCTGGAGCAATTGTATCTGCTGTTGCCGGTGAGTAGAGCTATGTCTTTGTCTTGGTAGCCCTGTTTGCAGAGAAAACTTATGTAGGATACTAGGTTGATGTCGTAGATCAGCCCTGGATGTACTGCTGTTTTCGGGTTGAGTTGGCCTGAACCAGATGCAAATTCAGCTCCCACCGGAATGCTCTTCAATATTTTCGCTGCACAAAGCGTGTCAATGTGGATGACTTAACGTCAGGTATGTTTTCGTTGCATTTAAGAAAAGACGGAGAAGCTTACAAGTGGTCATTATAGCAGATTTTATGGCTGCAGGCGACCAATTAGGATGGAAAGATTTGACATAGGCAGCAGCCCCTGAAACATGAGGGCAGGCCATTGAAGTTCCAGACTGGATGTTGTACTTCACCGCTCGTCTATCGCCTTCTTCTCCAGTAACAGTGGTGAATTTCGTGTAGGCCGCCAATATATTAACCCCAGGGGCAGAGATGTCAGGCTATAAAATATCCAAGTCAGCAATAAATAACGAAGAGAGAGAGCGCATCTTGCAGTGGGAGACGATCTTACCTTGAGCAGATTAGCACTCAACTGCTGAGGTCCTCGAGACGAAAAAGAAGCTACGGCAGGTGCAGCCATTTTGATGGATTTTGTTTTGTATATCACAGCTTGAGCTGATCTACAACGAGGACAATGTTGTTAAGATTAAGTTACTATGCTGCGGATCAAAGTCTCAGTTACCTTGTGGAATTTATGTAGTTATTAATCCTTTGGCCGTCATCAACACCGACATAAGTTCCCGGTCCAATTATAGGAAATGCGGTGTCATCAAACTGTCCATCCGACATGATGGTGCCTGCTCCGCCTATTTGTGAGACGACAGAATCACCGCCTGATCCCTGGCAGTATATGATCTTCCCTTTTACCTTCTCCCGGTCCAGGGTTCCATATTCGCATTCACTGTCAACAAAACATGATTGTTGTTATGGTTTCTGATGCCTCATAGTCCAAAATCAAATCTTCTTTGCAGGAAAGAAGAGAAGCTAAAGCAGTGGAGGCGCGCGTATATTCAAGCTACCTGGGATCTCCATATGTATTTCCACTTGAATTTTTTGCTTCAACTCCATTTATTAGAGGGTAAAAGTTTTTCTTAGGCACATATGTGTTGATTGCAACTCCCTGCAAAGAAGGCATAGGTAATCAAATTCATATCCCCGTGTAATTTTTTATGAGGGCAGAGAGAGAGAGAGACAGTAAACTTTTCCCCGTTGCCCAATTTGACACTAGTGACAAGCTTTCTGTCTATGGTGGTTGCAGCCACAGTCATAATCCATGGTGCAACGTTCTGCACAGTTGCTGGATAAGGTCCTTCATTCCCTCCTGCACAAACTGTCAGGACTCCCTTCTTCAACCCGTGGAAGGCCCCGATTGCTATAGGATCTTCGCTGAAGCTGCGTGGAGCTCCACCTATGGATACTGATATCACATCCACCCCATCAGCAATGGCTGCATCGAACGCTGCCAAGAGATCCATGTCCTGGCAGCCATTGCCCCAACAAACTTTGTAACTCGCTATCCGGGCTGATGGCACCGCCCCTCGTGCAGTGCCTTTTGCAATGCCGTACAAACTCGCACCTTCCACGGCCACACCACCCGCTGTTGAGGCCGTGTGCGTTCCGTGCCCTTCAATATCCACTGGAGTGCCCTCAGGCGCGCTGCGTCCCAGATCAAAGTACTGCGCACCAATCACCTTGCTGCGAAGGTTTAAGGCAAGATCAGTTTATTAATAATAGAACTCTTCTACTTATATAACTTAGAATGTCTGATTTTTGAATTCCAAACTCACTTGTTGCAGCCGGTGAAGTTTCCTCCCATGGCACACGTACCCTTCCACTTACGGGGTGGAGGTCCAATTCCTGTGTCGTTGAAACTAGGCGATTCCGACCATATTCCTGCAGCCATCGAGACGATTTTCGAAGCAGATGAGGATAGATTCAAGAATTAGTCATATATCATTTCAGCATAGATAAGGTAAGTTTCTCTGACCTGTATCAAGAACAGCTACTATCATATTTGTTTCAAGCCTAGGATTTCTCTTCACTTTCTTAGTCATTCCTATGAAATCCCATGATCTCGTAGTCATCAGCTTCTGCTCTTTGTTAGGAAACACCGAAATAACACCTTCTTTCTCTAAACAACAACAGCAACATATAAGTTTGGCAACATTTGATTGAAATCGAACTAGCGATGCTTATAAGTTATAGCCACATACGCGATAGCAACTTGGCTTCGTGTGGCATTAGTCGCGCCGCGAAGCCATTGAAGCTCCTCTTGTAGCTATATATCCTTGATTTCCTTGCTATAAATTTACTGAGAAAATGCAACATCAAATTAGATTATAGTATTGCTTCAAGAGCTTGAATTAGTAATTTAAAAGATTAATATAGATGTAATTACTCTCCAATTGCTTCTGAAAGAATGCTGTTATGTGACTTCATTAGGGACTTTCTATCCTCCGGCAATTCTCCCATGTAAACAATATATGTCTGTTTGGAAAAAAAAAATCGTTTTATAAAATATTACATCTCGTATTTCACTTCACGAAACCGCGCATCACGTACCTGTCTCTCATTGTCATCATAAGCATTGTTGAAACTAGCAATTTGATCAATGCAAAGCACAGCACACAATGCGAAAATTAGTAGCTTTGTTGATGTCTTCATGGGATTACGTGTGTTGAGCAGTGTGTGTTGTGTGTGTGATTAAGCTGCTAGTGAGTGAAGTAGTGGGAGAGTGGTAATTAAAATATTATTAAGTAGTATTTATTTGCTGTTAAAGAGCATGAAAATTGGATCGTCTTGATTGGGGAAGAAGATATTCACCACAAGAAATCCTGATTGCCGTTACGTAACATATCTCTGCTATGTTCATTTTACCAAATCAGATATAAATTATAATCCGAATTTCAAGAAAAATGAAATTAAATTGAAGGAGGTGTATCAACTTAGATGGAAGGTACATTAATTCCAAGAGTAGAAGAGCATTAATTAAATAAAGAGATTTTTCTTTTCTAAACCAGAGTATTATTAAATATTAATCCCTATAGTCGTAGTAAATACGAACCCATATTCTATGAATGCATGTGAAAGGTTTTTATTGGTGACATGCACGTGTAATAATTGTATATATTTTCATTTATAATTAGTCATAGATAAATGAAAAGTTTTGATTTGTGAATTCATCAAGTGTTACGAGTTGCACTTTAATAAAAATTACTATGGGAAAGGAATATTTTATATTAGTAATAGTGGAAATTTCTTTCTTATACGCTAAATCGGTAATACCCTCTTTTTTTCTCTAGTTGTCACAAGATGTAAAATTTTGAAGTAAAGAATGTGTGTATATAGGGAAAGCCTATTATAGTAACAAAGTTATCTTGTGATCATGCTGCGGTTGTGCGAATAAAAATAATACCATAAATAAAAAATTTAACCACCATATTTTTTTGCCTTTTTAAAAAATTGTGCCGTGTGAAGTCTTGGCGAAACACTATCACCTTTTGACATTTTTGATGATATAATGTGACTACAGAGACAGAATTGTGTAAATAAAGTTTAAATATAGTACCATTTAAGTGTATTTGAGATTCTAACAAGATCAAATAATTACACTTAAATCTGGTATTAGCGGTCAATTGAATTGAATTTTAACAAACTTTATAATTCAGCCGAACTTGGTCATTCCTCTACCTTTTTCCGGAAGACGATGGCTATTCATAGTTATTACCTCGAGAGTCGAGACCAAGCAAAATAAATTACCAATTTATTATTATTATTATTATTATTTACTAATAAAGTCGACCATATCAAAGGAAGTTAGGTTTTTTTCCTTGATTGTGTTTAACAGCGTAAAACGTTCCTAATTATGTCTAACCCTACCAAGAATAAAAATTGTTTACATATGTCCTCGAGTGGTGAAATGGATAATATTTCCGAGGCAAGATCTTGGGTTCGAATCCCACAAACGCCCTAAATAAGTCCAACTTCTTGCACATGATATTCTAATTTTTAAGTGTTGTTAGTTGTTAGTTGTTACACAGGAGTGAGTTTCTGAAGGTAGTTGCTACTGGGGATTTACACGATATCAAAAAGTATTTGCTATTTATTTACTTGTGAGCTTTTTTTTTTTTTAATTTTTTTTTCAGATATATATTGAATGTGGACCGAGCCACATAGTTAATAAACATAACTAAAATTGGGCTATTCCCAAGCATGGCTCAAGTGATTTTTTTTGTCCTCCCTTGGCTGTCGAAAGTTTCGTTATATGTATTCTTCATTTTAACAGCTCGGAATTGGAATAAATCGATAAACTCAAAATATTGAATTGCGATATAAGTTAAGACATTAATTGTAGACCAGAAGATTTCATTGGAATTAAATATTTATTTTATATATAATTTATATTAGTATAAATATTAGGATTTTATATTATTCTTTTAACCCATATATAATTTAATTTAATGAAATTTTCTATTTACTTATGTTAAAATTATGTTTATAATATTTTATTATTTTTACTATTTAATATTGATGTTTATGTTTTAGTACATTCGGATTTTTAGCAGGTTTTTAATGGGTATTACCCAACGTGTTTGGATCGGGTACGGGTTTTAAAATAATTTTTTAATCGGGTTTGGGATGGGTATGAGTTGAGAAAATTTTAATGGATTTGGGTTTGGGAAATGCCTAATGGGTGGGTACCCGACCCATTGCTATTCCTAGTCATCACATGCATTTCAATTTTTCAATTATATAACTCGCAACATATATATCATCTATACAAAAGATATAAGACATTAATATTAAGCAAATAACATAATACGCATATATACGTAATATTAAAAGATCCTTACTACCAAGAGTGGAGCTATGATTTTAAGAATTAACGTATAAGATTATATTTATGTATTTAGGAACACGTACGGTTGAACAGTGAAATTACAATATTTATGTATTTAAAAATATAAGACAAAATATACCATACAACCTAAATATAATAAAAAAATATTTACCCAGACGGTCGCCGAATGTTACGACGGGCATGGCTCCGCCCCTACATACTACAATCAATTAGTGCATAACACTATACAAGAGTGTCAATATCAAGAATCTACAAAATATAGAAATTAAAAATGGGACCTAGAATGAATTAAATCAGAAGTTCATGTACTACTCTCTCAAATTGTCACTTCTAATTAAAGTGCATTTTCAGCTGATGCCATATTCTTTTCAATGCCTTTTGTAGGTACAGATTGCTACCATACGCAACAATGAATAATACAGCTAGCCAAGAAATTAAATTCTTGAAAATTACATATATAATTATGAACCAATCTGTACGTACATATTCATATGAAGATGTGCACGTGCCCAAAACCATAGATAGGTCGACATCCCCAATATATTACTAAGAAACAAATGAAACTAGTGGAAAGCCTACAATAGACATCGATCATGCACCAAAACCTGTAAGCCATCGCGATACGTGGCGGTGAGCCCAGGGGAGAACATGGGAACGGGACGGTAGTGGACTAACTCGACGCTATATTCTCGTAGCAACAAAATTGCGACACTTTCTAGTTCCATTAGTGCCATTTCTTTCCCTAGACATACCCTAAGTCCAGCTTGAAACACTGGATACTTAAAAGGGTTTTCTTGCCAAAAAACCCCATCTCTCAACCATCTCTCCGGCTTGAATTCCAAGCAATCCGACCCCCAAATTTCTTCCATCCTCCCCATCGCATAAGGGTGGTACGTAACCCTAGTTCCCTTCTTCACGAAGCTTCCATCGGGCAAAACGTCATTTTTCAAGCAAAATTTCGAGTCGAATTGGACCGGTGGATACATTCTCATGCTCTCATGGATCGCTGCGTGCAAATAGTGGAGATCTCTCATTTGCTCGTAACTCTTCATCTTCTTCCCTAATCCGATCACCCTATCCGCCTCCTTTAGGATGGCGGCCTCCACTTTTGGGTGGTGGGCCACTAGCCAGAAGAAGCTGGTCAGGGCGGAACCCATAGTGTCCCGCCCTGCCAGAAGGAAGTTGACTATTATGTCCCTCAAATAAGTTTCGTCGCTAATACTATCCATGAATCTCGATAGAAGATCCTTTTGGTTGGAGAATCGGAATCTCCGTCGCTGTCGGATTACCTCATGGGCCAACACGTCGATGACCTTGATCGCCCGTCGTAGTTTTCTCTCACTGCCGACGTTCAACCACCTCTTCACCTTCCAAATCAATGGCGACACCGTCATGGCCCGCTCTGCAGACAGCCTCGACGCTAAGTCGAATGAAACCGCAAACTCCGACAACGGCACCGAGAACTCCAAGCACCGGGGGTCCAGCCCGAAGGAAAACAGGCAGATACAGTCGAACGAAAACCGTCGGAAAACGTCCTGCAAATCCACGACCCGTCGCTCTCTAGCGACGGATCCCATGAGCGGCAGGAGGCGGCCGAGGATCTCGTTGCTCACGACCTCGAACGCGTAGTCGCGCAGCGAGGCCTGGGCCAGCTCGAGGCCCGCCGTCTTTCGCTGAAACCGCCACGCGTCACCGTCGACGTTGAATATTCCTCGGCCCAAGAAATCGCCCAAGATTGCGGAGAAGGGTTTCCCTTTTGGGAAATTATCAAACCTAGTTTTGAGCACGAACTCAACGTTGTCCGGATTGGCGGTGATAATGTTGTTGATGACGTGGATATGGACGGTATGGGTCGGAGATTGTTTGAGGATGTGGGTGTACCAATCGCAGAGGTTGTTGAACCGGCCGGTCCACCGACACTCGATGTAGGTTTGGCAGATTTCGCAGTTGCACCAAACTGATTTTAATCTCGTGATTAAGAAGATGGTTAGGATAATTACGGCTAAGTAAAAAATTAAGAGTAATTGATGAAGAGGTTGAGACCAAGAAGATGCGGATGAATCCATGTTTTGTGTAAGAAAGGTTGGATTAGGAAGAAGGAAATTAAAAACGTGGGATTGATTAATTGATGTAAGAAGAAGAGAAGAGAAGAGAGCGTGGTTTTTCATTTGATTGATGAATATTATATATAGGAAATATGCACGTAATAATGTGATCTCTATTGTAAGGTCCACTAACTAATAATTGAATCAAGAAACACTACTTAAAAAAGATAGCCCGGTAATTAAATAGAAAATGTGAATTCTATATTTAGTATGCTCCTTATATATATATATTTAGGGAAACAATTTTTTTTTAGAGGCAGTCATACACAAATATTACTCTTAACATCGGACATTTTTATTTATCGGTACAACTTTTTTTTAGAGAATTATAAGATATATATATATATATATATATATATATAAATTGATTTATATAAAAACTAGTCTCTATGTAAAAATTAAAAACTAATCTGAACCGTTGATCTTTGTATGATCTGCGGTTATCATTAATCGAAGTATATAATATATATTACATAAAAGGCATGATTATATATACATATAGAGAGAGAGAGAGTTATAATGAAAACTAACACTTAAATTAACTAGGAACCAATATTAATCACTAATTCGATCTATTTAGATGGCTAGGATCGATTCAATCTTAACAATAATGGTAAAATTGTAAAATATTAGCAAAATCTATCTTAAACTAAGCTATCAAGAAAAACGAAGTGAAATTTGATGAAACGATCAGATCGGTTCCTAATCAACACATCACAAGAATATGATTCTCATTTGATCTCTGTCATGAATAAAATATATCACGAAGAGCATAATTTAGAAGTGGGCATGTATATTTTAGAGAGTGAGAGCAATATTAATGTGCACGTGGTGAATTCCGCCTTCAGATAAACTATCTGATTGTAATGGCCTGCACAAATCATTTGCTTCAACCAAGCCCAACTATTTAGTATTCCCCAAACTGACAGCTGTGTCCCACTCATCTCTCTCTCTCTCTCTAGAATGAACTTTGAAGTCACCAACAGTCGAACACACAACAAAAGTCAAGCGTTAATTAAGCAATTCCCAACTCAAAGTGCTTGATAGATTAATGGTAAGTGAATGAATTATGATATATTAGGCTCTTAGCTAGTGCTTATTTCTTTATTCGATGTTGATGTCTAATCACTAATCACATACTCCTACTAATAATTTTTAAAAAATACTTCATCCTTCTCAGGTTAATGTGGTTCAACTAATATTTTATACCTCACGACAAATTAAATATGAACCACACTTTTGAGGAACGGAGGAAAAACTACTTATACGAATTTTAAAACGTTGCAATTACAATGTCTTACCACCTTTTAATTTTTCGCAATTACAATATTTTTAATTTTTATAATTAATAAAACTAGCTACATTATTTTTAGAAATATATATCGGGCCAACTCAGATGAAAAAATTAGGGAATTGCAAAAAATCAAAATTAAAAAGATTGTGTAATAATTGCAACGTTTAAAAAATATACAAAAATTACAAGTTTATATTGGCGTTGTATTTTTTCCGACATTAACCCAAAATAAATAACAACGGAGAAAGGTTCTGCTTATCTTAGTAGCAGAAATCAGTATATACAGTTAATACAGATATTAGTAGATGGTATGATTTATAATTTTCTATCAATGGAACGACGGATCTCGAGTTATTAGCATTTTCTTTTTCTGTAATTATTAACACCTCCTAAATTCTTGAGCATTAGGGATTTAAGTTTTCAAATAAAGCGAGCTAAGCCCAATGCATGGGACGACTCATTATTGAGTGCTTCATTGTGATTCAGAATTTAATTACATATCAATTTGGGCTGTGGCCCTATTTTATTTCCATTCTACCATGCACATATATATCTTATTCTTTTTCTCTAATTCATAACCTTTTTTTTTTTGGAAATAATTAATGACATGATTATTTTTGTTTCATTTATAAAATTTTATTTTAATGATTGTGTTTCCCACGAATTGACAAATTAGATCCTCTATTTTCTATTTGTGTTTAGATTAATGTGGGTTTGCGCTTTTGAATTTGCAAGTAAGGTTTATCAAAATAAATAGTGGTAGGGTAGAATATACCTATTTGATTTGTATCATTACTTTTCAGATCGGACTGAAGGGTTGTATACTGAAAGTAAATTTTTTGCTTCTATACATTGTTCCTAATATCTACTATAATTCTTCTATCTGAATTTATATTATTGCATAATTATAATAATGTCCATTTATCTCAATATTATAGATTATATGGAGTGTTGTAGATCACATAAGATCATATAATCGGTATCTTATGAAATATAAACTGATTTCACAGTCGAGACAACTTGGGATAAGTTGTTGGTATAGACTGTAGCATAATAAAATAAATAGTTTGTCTTAACTATTTATTTATGGTAGTACGTTTATCGTATTGAAAGGATCATAGTGAGATGTATTATTTATTCGGACTTATAAATAATCAAGAT
Organism: Agastache rugosa; assembly: GCA_031470985.1. Classification (NCBI taxonomy): domain Eukaryota; kingdom Viridiplantae; phylum Streptophyta; class Magnoliopsida; order Lamiales; family Lamiaceae; genus Agastache; species Agastache rugosa. The sequence continues at coordinate 32,030,251 of CM062607.1, read as the reverse complement.
CTCGGTGACTTAAATAGTCCTAATCTTAATTACATTAATCAGTGTAAATAAGTATTTGTTTATTATCTTGATTTATCATGGGTGAGGACTTTGGCATATATAAAGTTCAATATGCTCGATATTTTGGATAATAGCAATTCTTATTTGATGCGCGATTAAATTGTATTTAAGAGACCGTGTCCTATTAACAATAGGTTGATAATATTCTCTTGAGGAACTTAATATGTTTATCATACTAAACCCTGCAGGTGGAATTTATTCCGGTATGATAATAAGTTTAAGTGGTAGCACTCGAGATAATTATTTATTGTTAAATAATTAATTAATTGATTAAAAGTTGTTAGAGGCATTTAATTAATTAATGAATATTTGATATCTTAAATACGGGGATTTATTATGTCTAATACTAGTCACGACTCACAAAATAAATAAGGTGGTAATCCAGTATTAATTTTTTAGTGGAGTAAATTAATACTAGAAGGCTGATTTATATTCTGGGCTGAATAAAAGAAATCAGACACTGGGAGGCCTACAGTACCTTATTTAAGCTAGTAGATCTCTAAACTGGCCCACTAGACCCTAGCCTCTAAAGTGGCGCCTCCTTTCTCTTCTAACCCATCTGGGCTTGTCTTGATTTAATTAGATGGACTCTAATAATTAGGTATTATATATTAGTTATATATATCAGAGTTTACATCAGAATTAAATCATTCTACGTAAAATTAAAAAACCAGAAAACCTAGAGTGAGAGAGAGGCAGCGACGCCTAGATCAAGAGGAAGAGATCAAAGCTCGTTGCTATCCAACGTCGATCCTTGGCTCGGGAACAGTTCAAAAGCTCAACTCTGAAGTCCTTAATCTCACAGTTCGTAGGTATAACTAGTAAACATCCTATGTATGTGATTAAATTCATAGGAGCATGCATAGGGAGATTTACAAGTGTTCGTTAGATAACCAAAATAGATCCTCCCACGAATTGACAAATTGAATCCTCTATTTCCTATTTGTGTTTAGATTAATGAGGGTTTGCGCTTTTGAATTTGCAAGTAAGGTTTATCAAAATAAATAGTGGTAGGGTAGAATATACCTATTTGATTTGTATCATTACTTTCCAGATCGGACTACATATATACTCATAAATAACAATAGCGAATAGTTTAAAAAACATAAAAACTATTAAATCCACTATATGAGGAGTATTATCTTTTCAAAATCACAATAAATTATAAAAAATTCATAGAAAAAAGATCTTCAATAAATGACTCTCCACACATGTCCATGATAATTTGCAGCGAGGCTCCTCCATCGACGTACAAGTCATTGCATGTCCATCCGTCCATGACGTTCCTAATCTCCTCCGCCGCAGCCTCGATTTCGCCTCCGCCGGCCGCCGTGTACCACCAGCACCAGCAGGTTACGACAACTACCAATGCCACCAAATACACGGCGGCGTGCCATGCAGGAACCGCTTTTTCCGATGATTTCATGGCGGCGTATGATTTTTGGCTACCAAAATAGTTCATTAATGATCGAAGGAAGAAAATATATATATGTATGTATGCAGAAAATTAAAAATATAAGAACTACGAAATTTCAGATGATTAGTTTATGAAATAAAATTATGGAGCAGAGGTGTTTATATAGACTAGTTAGACGACAAATTAAATCAAGGCAATATTATCATATCCTATCACGAAGAGGAAATCTAGTCCTAGTCGACAACAATTAATTAATAATAATATATACATAGTTTAGCGGAATATACAAATTTTGTCTTTGAATTTTGTTTGCTGTAACAATATTTAACCTAATACAATTAATTCTATTCCCCACATATATATGTCCTAGTCCTAGTCCGTTAATTTTTTTTTTTTTTGACATTGGGGAGGGAGAACGGTGGGGTTCAAACCAGAGACCTCACTGCTTTCAGACTAAAGCCGCGCCGCTTGAATGTCCCCTTGTGGACAGTCCGTTAATTTTTTAAACTGCATATGATACGAAGAGAGATTAGCTAACTAATTTACCCCTTGCTACTATAGTTCAATTCACTTGGAGTGTCACAAAGTTGGGGCACCCTAATAAACTCTAATTGAAATTAATTAATAAATTTTAATTGACTTGTCGTGCGCGCGGTGTGGGCACCAGAGTTTTTCAGCACAAAGTTATAGTCCCACATTCAAGATTTTCAGTTTGATAACTAAATTTTGTAAGAACGCAATCAGACCATGGATTAATCGATGATAAATTAGTAATATATTTTCGATTTACTTCTCATATTCCAATTAGAAATATATTATTTTGATAAAAAAAAAACTAATAATTCTTTGTACTCTGACATAGTTTAATTTGTCTTATTAAATATTCATATAAAATAAAAAATGAAAAATAAATTTATGGATCAAGATAATTGGCAAACGAAATTGTGTCACTCTGTACATGCTTCAATAGTAAATTACTCCCTCCGTCCCCCAAAAATATGATGCATATTTAATTTATTTTAAGGTATAAAATATTAATTGAACCACACTAACCTGAAACGGAGTAAATACTATTTATTCAAGCCAAGAATTTAAAAAATTAGGCTTTCATCAGTCGGCACTCGTGAGTGACCGATAAGATGGTTTTGACGTATTGACTTCCACATGACCAGAAGCTTTTTTTTGTTTTTTAGAGTTCTCAAAATACTCCTTTCTTTTTCCAATAATAAGGTCTCACTTGTTTTGGTTACAGTTATTAAGTAATTAAAATAAAAAAATAAAAAATGGTAGGTCAACAACTTTTAAAGAGTTAATTGTTTTCATTTTTTAAATGAGACCTTGCTATTGAACAGACGAAAAAGAAAAGCGAGACCTTGCTATCGGGACGGAGGAGTATAATATTTAGAGATTTTATACATTTTGAAGAGAGAGAGAGAGAGAATCTAGAATTGGGCTTTCTATCTGGAACCGGAGGGAAAGGCCCATTGGACTCACCTTGAACTCACCTTATAAACTATACTCCTTCCGTCCCACCGAATATGGCCTATTTGTTTTCGGTACGGAGATTAAGAAAAAGGGAATTAGGTGTAATAAAGTGTTAATAAAGTAACTTTTTAGTTAATAAAGTGTTTTTTTGGTCAACAATGTACTACTAAAGTAAGCTCTAATTCTTTTCCAAAAAGGAAATATGTCATATTCGGTGGGACGGCCCAAAATGAAAAACATGCCATATTTGGTGGGACGGATGGAGTATACGTTTAAAAAAAGTTCTTTTGGAAGCTTCTTAATTTTGTTGTCCACCACTGAAATTTTGTCCACTACAACATACTATTGCACATGAATAAAGATTTATTCAGTGTGCATCAAGAATAACGGTTGTGAGTTCTCACGTCATGAAATAAAAGGAAAAAAATTAATGATTATAACATCTCACTTAAACTTATTGTGAAATATATATAAGTCTTTTAAGGCCATCGGTTCACAATATGTGGATAAGGTAAAACTTAAATATCGAAATTCAAATTGGGATTTCTAATTAAATAATTAGTACTATATAAAAAAAGTAAAAGCTCGTTTTATTTAGAAAATTATCTCAAAGAAAACGGTGAGATTAATTAGTTTGGTTGGAAGAGATTGTTTGCACGATGGAGCGATGGCCCACAACTCCATAATTTATCCAAGTGAGAAAATAATTTGAGGGGTTTGATAATGTTGTGGGAAAGTTGAACATTACAAACAAAAAGTAGATCATACTTTGAAATCTAATCACCATTTTAGAAACCATTCATTCCCATTTAACTTCCATCATTATACGGGACATCTTCCAATCAATTTTATTATATTTTTAAGCTACAATTCTAGTTAGGAACTAATATTACTTTTTTAGAGTGCAAAGTCACCATACACAACTTTAATTGTTAAGGGGACTTTATTTATTATTTTTAGACACATCGCAACCGCTACCGCTATTATAGGTGAGTATGATATCAATCTAGAGAAGTCGAACACATATTCTCTGTGTTATGAATCTGTCACTCCACCATGCACATAGGTTTATGTTTCAATTTAAACACACATTAATTAATTGCATTGTGGTATGCACTAGAATCAAGAAATCAAAATTGGATAGACCATCTTGATGAGAATTAATATCAAAATTAATGAAAAAAAGGAAGCCAGCATATATACAATGAGTGCCTGAAAAATAAATCTATTGATCCTAATTAATCTCACGTGAAGAAGACATCACCACCGTTATTTAATCCCATCATTAGATCTTCGCAAGGGATATTGATGTAATAAGTTGCAATGATTATGAATATTTATCTCAGAAAAGCAGAGGCTTTTGAGTTATTGATGACATGCAACGGGGCAATAATAATAATAATAATAATAATAATAATAATAATAATAATAATAATAATAATAATAATAATAATAATAATAATAATAAAGAAATTGACATTAAAGAGTTTCACATGTATTTGCACCCCAAAATATAACAAGTCCTCACATGCAACAATAATGCCTAATGAATTTCAAGGCTGAACTTTTTGGTGGTTGATAATTATCTCTCCCTTTCTATATAGCGTTTATTACTAGCAAGTGATGCTAAACTTTGTTAGTAATATAAAAGGTATCTAAAAGGGCATTGTCTTTTTCATTATTTAATTCGGATTTAAAAGATTGTGGTGGATCAGTATATTTTGAAAGGCTGATGAAATTAAATATAATTAAACTAATAATTATCAGGCACATAAATTTGTTTTATTTTCGCCTTCTCTTTGGGATGAAGATATATATCACGTGTTCAGCATCGTGTTGTAAGGAATCTTAATTTCTAAAAAAACCATGAAATAGAGTTAATTAAATATGTCTAATGTGACTATTATACACACACACACATATATATATATATATATAGGTCTGGTGCTCGTTTGGTTCGAATAGATGAATTGAAAGGGAATGAAATCAGGTAGAGGGGAAGAATGATAACAATAAGTGTTATTTTTAGTGGGTGTTTGGTTCAACAATGAAAATGAATCACCTTTGTGAAATGATTCCGGATAGGAAAGAATTTTGTTATCGCTCAAGTTTGGAGGGTAACATTTTGGGGGATTGGGTTACCCTCAAGTAAGGGTAATGGTTTACCCACAACACAAACCAAACAAGAAATCATGGATTCACTTAATTGAATCTCTTTCCAACCCCCAAAAAATTCCAACCAAACATGGGCTTAATGTTATTGTGATATGATTATTAAGATCTATCTTAGATAGAGACAGTGATGGAGCTACACATAAATATAGAGTTTAATATTTTGGTAGTCAAGTCTTCAAAGGGACACTCAAGCTGTGCGACTTCAGTCATTAAGCAATGAGGTCTCGGGTTCGAATACCACCGCTTTCCCTTCTCGGCTCTATGTCCAAAATAAAATAAAAATAAAATAGGATACTAACTTAAAATATTCTTTTAATTGGAAGCTCGAAAAAAATGCATCCTATTTTTGCCACCGTCCTAAAGTTAATGTCCTACCGAAATATTAATCTTTATAAATATTGGCCCAAAATCTTTCTTTAAATATTATTCCCTTATTAATAGTTCGACAGCAACAATTAGAATACCCCATCACTTTAATTTTTCAAACTTCTTGTGAATCTTTGTAGTCTTGAAATTTGACAGATGGGCTAGAAATATAAATATTAAATTAATTTATGTATTTATTTATCTAAGCGCAGAGGGAAAATGATCTAGGTTGTGGGTAAATAATGAAGTAGTTTGTAGGCAATGGAGATGATGATGAGCACTCATTAATGGAGATGAATGAATTCTTGAAAATCTTTGGTTAAATGGGTAATATTTATATATTTATGAGAATAAACGACCACCCCAACGCATAGAATCATGACAAAACCCAACTTTTGCTTAAAGGATCACCAAAAATGGCTAATAATAATAATAATAATAATAATAATAATAATAATGATAATAATGATAATAATAATAATAATAATAATAATAATAATAATAATAATAATAAAATCTCATTCACAAATATTGTAATAACGAATCCAAGATTATTAAATATATATTATAATCAATGCATAGAATCATGACAAAAGCCCATAGGTCACGCGGGTTAAGATTAAATATTTGATATATTTCTAAAAATGACATGAAACAAGAAAAAGTCCAATACCATATTTGATTATTTACATGCAATTCTTGCGATGAATATAGGTGAGACCGACTCACACAAATTTTTATATATTTATATCGTAACTTATAAAATTGAAACACTTGTACTAGAATTAAAAAAATAAAAATTGCAGAAAATAAGAATAATGGAAGCATTCCAAAAAAGGAAGTAAGTCGTCAACGGATATGATGTTGCACGTTACTGCACTCATAACTATGATTGAAGAGGGGTGGCCAACTCACACACACCCTATGCTCCCAAATTTTATTTCCAGATTTGCCCTTAATGATATGCCCAAAGACTAATGCATACCTTATGATACTGGCCAAAATTATGGTCATTATAGTTATTATTATAGCGTAAAACAAAATAACATCATGGGGCGCCCGGACCCATAACTTGAGGGTTCAAACGTCATTTTGCTTACATATCTTAGAGGCTTTCGATTGCTAATTATTATCATGAATTGAAGATTTGCAGTCGATACATGCCAGGTTGGTTTACATATAAAACATTTTTCCGTAAAAAAATGAGAATAATGTATTTTATTTATGTATTATTACAATGCATCGTCATAATAATGTATTTTTGGGTTACTATAATGCATTGCTATTATAATGCATTCCATGTTCAATTATATTGCATCGGTCAATGACAATCGTAGATTTACAAAGATCAATAATCCAGATCGTTTCTCATTTCTTACGGAAAAGTGTTTTGTGTATGATTCTTCCCCTATATATCTATGTATCAAATTAATAATTAATTCGTTAAAAAAAGTTTGATTATTTTTTCTATTATATATATGATTTATAGGAAATAATCATTTTGCATCAAAAATTTTCAAAATTATGATAAGATTATGTATTCTTTATTAGTATAATCTTTATATACGCCGCACCTACTATTCTGCTAGTAGTTAGAAAAAGACTTCAAAACTATTTATTTAACTTATTTAGCTGTTGGATTAATTATTTAATTAATAGGGGTCACTTATATATATCTCTCAAAATACTTGTATTAGTGTTTTTTAAAGTACTTTTTTTTATAGTTTGAGTTTAAGAAAGGGAAAATAAATATATATTGGCCATCCTGGCTGGATGGTACCTTTGATTCTTTGAAGGCCGATTATAGATGTAGATTTTGGCAAATATTCGCATTGTAAGAATGATCAATTAGGCCAACCAACTGACTCCTTAATTAATTAATTAATTTATTTTGATTATATTATTGTAAATTATTCGATAGTGTGAAAGTAATATATATATATATATAATTAATTAATAATAGCACAATAAACTTATGAGATATAATTAAATAAATAAAAAAGAAATAGTAGTACAATTAATTACTCCATTTAGAAGAAGAAGAAGCAGAAGAAGAAATTATATATGTGGGGGATATGGGGTGATGATGATGATCTACGCGGTTCGAACCAATCCAGTCCAGACCATGATTGCGAATGCGAACCCATCATTTTATTATGAGCTGCCAGATTACGCAAATAGCCCTGAATTGTACAAGAATGGGGGTGGCTGAGCGAAATACCAAGAATGCCCACGCAGGGAAGGCTTATTCACATTCAGGAGTACCCTTCAAAAAAAAAAATCATGATGCATGGTAATCATAGTATATAGTAATATGGTAGGAGAACATTTAAATCCTTGCCTGTTCAAGCCGCCTTCCATGCTTACACATGCATTATTACTACTCTCTCCACACTCCACACAGAGATAGAGAGAGAAAATATGTGAGAGAGAGAGAGAGAGGTTGTTCTCTCTTTCCCCTATATATATATCCAACTGATCTAACACCATCGTTAATCAAAATTGTATCCGCTTCTTTTCCCTTACCATAGAAAAAAACTCTCTCGTCGTATTCTTCTTTAAAGAGGTAATCTTTTTATATAGAAAGCTCAAAGTTGAGAGAGGACCACATCTCTCTCTCTCTCTCTCTCTCTAATTCCTTCTCTTTCACCAAGAAAGTAAGACAATATATGGCTGCATTACACACACACACACACAGTTTTTGTTCTTTTCAATTAGTGGAGAGGATTAATTTCTAATGTCATTCATTTGATTAATTCGTTAATCTTAATTTCTCATTTCCCAACATTATTCTATGCCTCAACTACTACATTGATAAATAGTCCCTATCATAGTTTTTGTGCCAGATATTAAAAAAATTGATTTAATGTTTTCATGGAATATTGCTGATTTGAACGGCCTCACACACACATACACATATATATAATATTCTAAAACTTAATTAATCTATGTATCTTAATTTAATTCCCATATAAGTAACATTAATTTTGTTTAAATGAATTAATGATTTTGTGGCAGAGAATGGAAAAGCTGAACTCAAAGCTATACATGGAGAATTACTCAATCATGCAAGAGAATGAGAGGCTGAGGAAGAAGGCGGAGCTTCTCAACCAAGAGAATCAAACCCTCCTTTACGAGCTCAAGCAGAGGCTATCCACGGCGGCGCCGCCAAGCTCCTCCGCCGCCAAGGCCAACAAGAAGGGCAGCAACAAGTGAGAATTGAATCGTCCTAGGGGGCCCCACCGCATGCATGATCTGTTAATTAAGGAATACTAGTTAATTAGTAGTAGGTGTGATTGTTTATGGTTTTTGAGTTAATTACTTAATTAGGAAAATATAGCTAATTTCAATCTAGAAGGGTTTTGGTTGGATTGGTGATGACGTTGATAAAATTATAAATCGACGGTGCGTTATTTGTTGGTATGTTCTAGATAAATCCAACTTCATATATAGTAGCTAACAATTTAATTAATTGATAAAGATAAATCGTATTAAAAAAATGTTAAGAGGATGTCGAGTATTACATTTTATTTTATAGACTCCACTATTGAGATTTTATTTTGATAATTGATTCGGAGAGTGAATTGGACATATTTATTGTAGGACATTGTGTTTGTTGAACTAGATCGATTCATGGCCCAGTTATTTTATTAGATGAAATAATATGATGAGTTGACTTCAGACAACATGATGAGTTAGTTCATACCATGTTAAATTGATACGTGTAAAAAGAGATGAATAATCAGAAAATAAGATATATTTGAACATTCCGATGTAAAGGTTTGGAGGTCGGACTTTCCGTCTTAGCTTCTCAATATTTGTTCCGTCGATTTAGTTAATTAATGAAGTGCTTTCTTCTTAAAAAAAATCATATACCAATAATTATAAATTTGAATAACTACACATATAGTAGTAGAAAAATAAATAGAAAAGAAAGAACATATTTCTTTAATTTGACGGTGATTTGATTTCATTGGTCCAAAGTCTCAATTTTTCAACTTGGGCAGGCCCTAATTGGGCCTCATTTGAGCCCAATAGTTTTTTTTTTTTTTTGAGGGAGATCCCAATAGATTGTTGAGTTCAGATGATTTTCTTATTTTTATTCTTATAGTTTAATAACTTTAATTGAAAAGAAGAATAAACCGTCACGGGTTCAAGTCCGTCACGAGGCCTTTAAAATTTTTTGTAATGTTTGTTCAAAAAAAAAAAAATTCTTTTTTGGGAAACTAATTTTTTTTCTTCTATTTGATCTCTGATTAATGAGTGAAATTGTTTATCTTATGCTAGAAAATAATATATTTCAATTTCCGTTTTTAAGTTTAAATTATTTTTGTAAGTATTTTACTAAATTGGGATGAATCATAATTTCGTACAATATTAAATAAAACAAACAAAAAGCGTTGGAAATATTCATCTTCAAGTCTTTTACTTATTTAATGTTTGTCCAAAATAAAAGTAATTACGTGCGTAAATTGTCTACGAACAAAATTCTCTCTTTTTTCACATACCTGCTTTGAATGTATTATCGATTTATCTTTGCCTTACAACTAAATATGGAGTAATTTTTTTTCTTTTATGTCATAAATACACACATTTCGCAAGATACTCTTTGAAACAGTTCGTACATATCATATCAGTACCACAATCCATAAACTTTTCCTTCGAAAAGTTTCACATTCAATAAAACACTCTACAGAAAAAAAAAAAAAAAAAAACCGACGACGATTGCCGTACAGATTCGGTCCATCCGGAATGTATCGGTTAAACGTCGACAACAACAACAAAAGAGAAAATAAAAAAAAGCATCAATCATAATATCGTTCCACTCCATCTCACATAAGTTATGCTCTTACTTATATATTGTCTTTTTGTTTTTGTTTTTTCCCCCTCACAAAGTTGAATTAATTTCTACACATGCATTTTGTAAAATTAATTATTGCGATAATATAATTAATTAATTAATCATCCCCTTTCCTTTAGTGAATTCAATTAAGCGCTAGCATGCATGCATGGCGTTGTTAGCGGCGTCTGGCGGCGGTTTCCCGCTGTGCATTGAAGAAGACGGCGGCGACAGGGAGGGCGAGGTCGTTTTCCGCCGCGAAACGGCGAGTGTTAAAGTTGCTACGCGAAGTAGGGAGGTTATATACCGTCTGCCTCCCCCTCTGCTGGAATACAACCAACACAAACCTATGAATTCCAATGTTTGGCCTCGGCCTCTCGTACCGAACCACTTCTTCTCCTGCATGTCAAATTCAATGCATGAGAGAGAAGAGAGAGAGAGTGAGAGAGAGATGGTCTTATATATTGGGTCTTCCTTTTCTTTTCTTTTCTTTTTTTCTTTTTCTTTTTTCCACTTGAAAATCTTGCAAGCTAGGTTACCTAAAGTTCGATCAATAATGTGGAGAAATTCTATATATCCTGCAGAATTCAAACTTGAAACATATTCGTGCAAGTCATTTTTAGGTAATTATATATAAGATTATTTGCTTCTAAAATCATGAATTTTGCCACTAGATTGTGTTTTCCATGAATTTTAAATCATAACACCAATAACACCAACGTTGATGGGTTGCAAACTTCCCACAAAACCAATATCCGGCACAATTGAAATCTACGTGTCTGCTGGATGTACACCTTGGCACTAACCCTCGGTCCTTCGAAATGATGTAGATCTTTTAAAAGTACCAAACGACGTCGTTTTAGCTATTTCTGCCGATGTAGTTATGTACTTATAAAATGACGGAAATAGCTAAAACGACGTCGTTTTATATTTGCAAAAGACCACATCGTTTTGAATGACCGAGGGTTGGTGCTCGGGTGTACATCTAGTAACCACATACGATTGTGCCGAAAATAAGTTTTGTGGGAAAATCGCACCCTAATGAAAGTTGATATATATTATTAGTGTTATAATTTAAAGTTCATTTTGAAAACCCAAACTTGTAGCAAAATTTATGATTTTAGAAGCAATTAATATATATAATATTTTTGGTATAGTAATGGTTATACTTGTATAATTAATTGTGTATCATCATATTATATGCATATCTTACCGAATGTAGCATCCGTGGTGCCTGGAATGTCAGTGACTATCCTGTAACGCATATTTACCAAACAAAATAAATTAGTGATGGTGTATATATACATACACAATGTAAATAAATATATTGATTGCACCCAAAGTAATATTTACAAAACCAATTAATCTAAATGTCAATAAAAATAAAATAAAACCTCATAAATTCAAGTAAGGTGCAATTTTTTTTATATGAAGCAAGTCACGCAATGTTTTCGGACCAATAATTTTTTTCTACATTATCAAAAAATATATATATATATATATATATATATGCGCGCGTATTCGATTATTTATTACATATTTAATTTACTCATGAAATGTAAATAATGAAACACATGAATTTGAGTTGTTCTCTGAGATGTGAATGATATGTATATACCAGTGGAGATGTTCTCTGAGATATGGATCACTAGGGCCAGGAACATCGGGGTCAATCATTACCTGCAACATATATTAATTAATTATTACCCAAAAATTACAAATAGGAGTATATATTTAAGGCATGCATATTTTCAATATTAGAATTTTAAGAAAATCATATAAATTAAGAATTTTGTTGGATATAAATGATTACGTACCAAAGTGTAGAAAGTTCGCATATCGCCTCCTTGAATCTCAACCCTTGGTGTGGAAGCAACAGCAGAAGGATAAAATTCACATGCATTGCAAACTTGCCTATTCCCATAACTCACATTCATTGTTATTCTAGGGCTAAAATAGTCAATGACATCCTCTATCACCCTCCCTACTATCAACGACTCTGATATTGTTCTCGCCATCTCGATATATCGAGAGAGATCTAGAGAGAGAGAGATGAGAGAGATGAATTGGTAATGAAATTTATTGACGGTCAGTGACTTATAATTGGAAAGGTAAAGAGCAGAACCCCATATATATATTAGTGTAATGAAGCATATTCTTGGTAAGCAGTCAGTAATAACAAAGGACCTCAAAATATATATGCTCACTTGCATATATTCTCTATGGCCTAATTTTTTATTGGATCTTCAATCTAACATTGGATTTGCACCTACCATAACTAAATATATTGCATTGTTTCATTGCTTCCTTCTTTTTCTTAAAGAAAAAATATTTACTTATTGTATATTAATTGTCATATAATGATCTTCAAAGGTTTGGATAGTCTACTCTTTAATTAATATAACTGTTTTGAACTTTTGATCCTCTATGTGATCAACACTTTGGTATCTTGCCGGTGTCTAATTAGTAATATAATGAATCATAATTAAACATTTATTACAAAAAATAAAGCTTAAAAATGGCATGAAATACTAAAAAAATAACATCAATCCTAAATAGGTGTAATCAGTCCTAATTAACAATAAAAAAAATTAAACTAAAACACGTGAAATTAAAATTGAAGAAAAAAAAATGAGTAATAAACTAAATTTAAACTATACCAAAAAGGCAAAAAGGTAACATGGTATTATTTTAAATAAGGATAATTCTTGATTGGTTGGACGGCTAACTATATGTTAAACAATAAAATTATGAAACTTCGTGAAAAAGTAACCAATTTGATAAGCAAAAATAAATTCTAACCACTAATCTTTAAAAGATAAATAATGTTCAATCTTCCTATTTTGTCTTTCTATATATGACTCCATACATGAATTCATACACGACATACATGAATCCATACACGACATACATGATACATGTAAGTGTGTGTGTCTGTGTAAATGAATCCATACATGACATACATGAATTCATACATGACATACACAAGTACAATATGTATGTGTGTGTGTGTGTTTTTTTTCCTTCTGCATATGTGTTTCGTCGGAAAAAATTGCCAAATTTTTTTTTCTGAATCTATTTTTTTCCGGAAAAAAGTCGCCGAAAATTTTAGCCGAATTTTTTTTTTCTGAATCTGTTTTTCGCCGGAAAAGTTGCTGGAAATTTTTTGTCGGAAAAAGTTGTCAGAAAAAAATTTGACTATCATGTATGTATTCGTGTTTGTGTTCGTGTATGTCATGTATACTTTCATGTATAAGGGCAAAATAGTAAAGATGTAAATTTTTGGTTAGTATTTATCTTTTAAAGATTAATGGTTAGAATTTATTTTTACTTTTTCAAAATATTATTTTAACTTTCCTCCCTAAAATCATCCATACTACAAAACTCTCTATCTCTTATTACATCTAATATTTAACAATTGATCGTTGTAGGCACAGTGAGGCAAGGTCGGATACAGAAATATATGCATGTGTGTGGAGGTGCTAAAGTAGAAAAATTTAAACGACGAGGTGTCTTAAATTCAAAATTTTCCAATAAAATATGTATAAACAAGAAAAAAAAAAATTCAATTGGGGTTGCATATATGTAGTGAGGAGGCGACGTATATGTTGAATAATCTATATTTTCTTTTTTTTGATAAATTAACAATGAAATTTAAAGATCGTGCCACGGTAAACTCGAACTCGAGACCTTTGACCTCGAACATTAACCACTCTACTGCTAGCCAACACACGCACACGAATAATCTATAATTCGAGATTAATTTGTTCTATGGAACATGTCTTCCCGACTCCTTGTAGCTACATTGATTGTGTGCAAAAGGTGAGACTCCGATTAATTGTCCACCCAAAAGGTAAGTCATCGTGCAATGGTCAAATTAAAATACTAAATGTTCATATGATCAGTATAAATTGTGATATTGTTCGTATGTGATGAAAATAATAAAGAAAAGATAATATACTCCACTTAGAATTAGCATTTATTCCCAACTCCCAACTGGGCAAGTTAATTTCCATGTATAATTTCAGCAACATATAAAAAGAGAAAAGTGTTTTGAGGGTTTTGTGTGGGAACATTTTCCTTAAAAGGCAAGAGGAACCCATCTTATGCATTTAGGGTAACATTAAGAAAAAAAGATTCAATAATAGGCTTTAATTTAATGCTTATTTTATTAATATAAAACAAATTCTTTTTTGCTTGTCAATCTCAGAGATTCCAATAATGGGAATAAAGAAACTCCACCACATAATATGTATAATATATAAATAAATATATATGTGGTAAAAGATGACGAGTTATCTCAACATTAATTAATTGACAATATTTTTATATATCTTAATATGGCATAATTAAGAATTTGGCATTTTCATTATGAAAAAGTAAAGTAATTAAATTGAGCTTTACGATTTGATTGGATGACCATTTTACTTCTCCACGTTTCCATGGCATGCACGATGCACCTTATATTCTTATTCTTTTATGCATTTTATTTAATTTCGTTGATAATGTTTTAGATGTGGTCCATGTGGATACTTGAAAGACCGATATATTCTTAAACATTTGATTAAATTATCTTAGACGATTTGTTTTTGGGCATTTTCATGAATTGCATTCGATCGAGTATAGTAGGAAAATGAAATATTAATTTTATTCGAGTCCCGCACTTATGTAAATTAAGGAAAAACTTGTGGTGACAAGAAATTGAAGGCCGTGATCTTTGTACGTGATGTGATTATTGTCGAGATTTTAAGACAAAAATAATTATGTATAGTTGTAGTTCTAAATATACCGAAATCATAAACTTTTCAAATTATTAATTAATCTTATTTCTTTTCTTTCTTATATCGTTTTTTTTTTCTAAATTAAATTGTGACTCGATTGTTATTAATCAAGGAAACTAGCTAGCCCAAACATGTATGTATTGAAAGATTATTTAAAATCATGAAAATATTCAATATCATGGGTACTTTAGGCAAGGCCAGAAATGGCAACATGTAGAATTTTTCTCCCATTTCTAATATTCTATTCCATTAGTTTTGTTCACACACACATTGTAATACCCCGCTTTTTCATAATCGGACCTAAGATTAATTAGAAAGTCGTTGAGATAGTTAAGCCATGAGAATTTAGAAAGAAATTAAGTAAATTAAGTAATTTAAGATGTTAATCTCGTCTCGGATGATCCGAGAAAGATTACGAATGTGTTTAGGATTATGTGCTTATATGTTTGGATTTTATTTGAAAAGTGTGTGTTTAATTTGAAGATTTGATTTCTCCGGAGATCGTAGAATTTCTTCGGCAATGATATTTTTAGTCTGGATTTTTATTTCCGGAATTTTTCTCGAGAAAGCTTAAATTAGGGTTAAAGAAACCCTAATAAAATTTATAGAGCTCGAGAATTTATTATTTAAAGCCGGGATGATTTTGATTAACAATTTAATGATATTTAAGTGATTAATTAGAGAATTTATTAATTAATTACTTAAATAAGATACTATTGCTAGATATTTTAAATTAAGCTTATCTAATAAACTTTGATTTAATTTTTATTTAAATCTAATAATATCTACATGGAATATTTGATGGTACAAAGGAATCCCATGTTAGATGCTAAGTATTAATTAAATTAAATCCTAAAATCTAATATATGGATATGGTAGTACATCTAAATTTCATGTTGGATATTAAAAACCAATTAAATTAAATTAAATGATAAAATCTAATAAAATCTAATGATAAGATCCTTAATTTGATCTTATCCCAACATGTAATTATTGCAAATAGTAATTTTTGTCTAATGCATGAATGAAGATAGTAATTATCTAACATCATTCATTCATCTCTCATCACTCACTCTCTCGGCACTCTCTCTCAAAACACACACGCATAACACACACACATAACACACACACAACCTCCATTGAAGATCAAGGATTCAAGCTCAAGAATTTAAAAGATCAAGCATCTATTTCATTCAAGAAGGTTAGATCTATACTTGATCAAGAGCTTAGCCAAAGATTAGCAAGAAAAATCCATCTTTCTTCCTTCCAAAACTTTCGAATTTTTCATGAAGTAGGATGAATGTTTTGATCTTTGAATATTATGTTAGATCTATGATCTAAATCCCATTTTTAGCATCAATTTAAGAAGAATCCAACCTAAACCTAATTTTCTATTTTTTCGAAATTTTCAATAAAATTAGGAGTTTTTTATCCTTTGATCCTATGATCAAATTGATGATTTCTATGAGCTCCTATTATGATTATAAACATGTTTGATGGTTTGATTTATTAAGATTTGAGAAATTTCAATTTAAATTAACATGATTGGAAGTGATTAGAATGAAATTTGGATTTTAATTCTTAATTTATCAAAAGGACCGAAATATATATGTACAATAAAGCCATGTATTTGATTTTTAATGAAGAAAATAATGATAGAAATGGAATCTACGTTAAAAATTAAGTGATGTAGAATTTTTCAGAATTTTAATACAAAGTTTTGAAATTGAGAGTTTCTAGAGTTTAATTCCTGGATTAAGTCAGCTGGATCCAGCCAGCTTGATTAACTCACTGATCCACATTGATTAACTCAAAACTCAAATTGAATTAACTAAATTGGACCTGGTGGATTTACGCAATTGACCCGGCCAATTTGGATTTACCCAATTGAACCCGGTCATTGGTCCAATAAATGGCTTTTCCAATGGCTCGGTTTTCGATAACTCGCTTTTTTCCAAATTAGCTTGATTTTCCAGACAGCTTGATTTATCCAGCTGATCTTTGATCAACTTGTTTTCAGTTGTTTCTTTCGTAAACTCAAAAGTTATAATATTAAGCTTAAATGTTATCAAAGAGCTTAAGCATTTTTTATGTGCTAAAATAAATAAAGAAAGAGCTTAATGGTTAATGAGATGCTTATATGAAGAAATGAAATATTCTTTATGATATGATTAATGTTGACAATAGTATAAGTTATAAGTCAATAAATATTAATGAAAAGATGAAAGGGTTAGAAGTAAAGTATATGTTTGCTTATGTCTTTTGAAGTTATTTTTGAAGTAGTGAATGATTAAGAGCTAAAAATTAAGATAGAAAAGTTTAAGTGTTAGTTGTAGAGTGAAAACCCTAGAAAGCCGAGAAAGATCATAGTATCGAAGCAGCATCTCTCATTCCTCGATTTTTACTTTTCTCGCTCTTATGTTTAAACCTAATTTTAAATTGAAGGACCGAGCGGGACCATTAAGTGAAGGGGAATCGAGAAGTAAAGTTTAGTTCAGCAACTTCGAAACAGGTGGGCTTTCTAAACAAAAGAAATGTCGAATGTGACTATATGATTATTGATTATGTGATGTTTTTTTAAATTGATTCACTTGCCAATGTTTAAAGTGTTTTTGTATGTTACCATCTAACAAGGAAAGACGAATTCGGCCCTACGCAAGGTAGAATTTATGTGCACAGTTTGTAATCGTGCGCCTTCCTTTTGGTAGGCCGATTACAGATGTTTGAGAAGGAGGCCTACTTCTCAACACTATTAAGTGATAGTAGATTTGGTACATACATGAATAGTATTTTGACTGCAGTCTCTTATAATGAAAGTAAATGTTTTGGCATGCACAGGTTAGTTTTTTTAAGTTTGCTTGTGTTATGCTTTATGGCAAGTATTCAATCTATAGCTCTAAGTAGCAACTTTTAAATTATTTTGGCACGTGTTCACTGAGTACGAAAGTACTCAGCCCTGCATGTTATTTCTAAAATATGCAGGTTAGCTCGGATGGAGATGGTGTGTGCTGGGCAGGCTTTTGTTGTTGACATCTCAAGTTATCAGTCTAAGTTAGAGCACGGTTATGTGTCTTCATACATGTAACCAAAACCTATATTTTTCCGCTGCAATATTCTGAACTTGTTTCACTTCTGTTATTTTGTTATGTTGCTTTTGTTATGGATTCTCTAAAAGTCTTGGTTCAGTTTGTTAAACCCTAAATTTTAGTATGCTTAACTCTGAAACGAGATGGTGTAGCTTCTTGACCATACTCGTTGATCTTTGATCGAACTTGATATATGAATTGTCGTTCTTGAGCAATAACGTCCTTGTTTAATATGTGATTTGATTCCGTTTGTCTTGATAGCATGTTTTGTTGTTTTGAAAGTATGATTTGGTGTAATTTGGTCCCTGTTTGATAACTTGGGTCGTTATCTTATCCTTTGGTTAATCATAAATTGTGTAAGTCGCGGGACCCACCGGCTTAGTCATCTTCACTCTAAGTCGGGCTGCGACACACATGCACATATATATATATATATATATATAGGGATGGGTTACTATAGAAATTATTCCTCCCGTGAGAACTTGAGAACATGCTTAAATCTATATATATTCATGCTTAAATCTATATATAGTCATGGTTAATGAGATTCATGATTTTTTGTATAAACAATTGTGCTTATATAAAATCATGCTTAAATCTATATATATTCATGTTTCAAATAATGACAACCATAGATCATACAAAGATCAACGGTTAAAATTGATTCCTAGTTCACACACTAGGAATAATTTCTATATGAACCAATCCATATATATATATATATATATATATATATATATATATATGTGTGTCACTCACCTTCTGTACGCATTTTTCGTGGGCACCGATTACCATTCGTCCATATTAGCATCATTTTTTTAAATTTTTTATTGATTTATATTCTAATACCCTAAAAATTAATATTCGAATCATTAAATATACAAAATACATAAAATTAAAGCTCGATTTGTCTTATTATTCATTTCTTTGAAGTTAGAGGGAAAATGAACAAATTGAGCTTTGATTTTTATGTATTTTGTATATTTAATGATTCAAATATTAATTTATAGGGTATTAGAATATAAATCAATAAAAAATATTAAAAAGAATGATGCTAATATGGACGAATGGTGATCGGTGCCCACGAAAGGTGCTTACGAAAGGTGAGCGGCATATCATTCCTCATACAGAGGAATATATATATATATATATATATATATATATATATAATTTGTTACATGTTAACTGTAGGTTATGGAGGAATATAGCATAAGTAGTGACCGTAGAGCTGTCAAAATTGGATTAATTAATGGAATTGACTAGCCATTTTACATCATGTTTTATTTTTTCGGGTTGGGCTAGCTCGCATTTTTTGTAGTCGGATAGATTTTTGGGTCGGACCATCATTAATGGATTGTGTGGTCTTCATTTGTAATTATGAAATAGAAATTTCGGATAATATTAATCTTATTATCGAAAATTAGAAATATGCACGTGTTTTGCTCGTGCTTTACATCTTAATAAAATGAATATTGTTTTACGTAATTTGATTTGCCTACTATATCCATATTATATCATCAATTTATAAACAATAATGTTATATATATATATAAGATATACAATATTTTGATAGAATTATATTTGCGTAATATCAATTCAATATGCCTGATTTAATATATAAAATATGAGTACAATATTTCGATAAGTACTACATTTGCGTTATGTAAATTCAGTTTGCCGAATTTAATATGATAAAATTAGAAATGTCCAAATACAGTAACCATTAATTAGTGTTTGCCATTAATAAACCCAACCTCCCACAAGTAAACAAAATAACAACGGGCCTGGTGATTTACTTTTGCAAATATACCAATAACTTTTGCACCACGCTGAACTTGACATATGTGAGTGTAATAGTGAAATTTCATTAAGATATAGTAGTATATATCAACCAACAATTTATTTATATTTATATGTGCCTCCATCCCTCCTCATTCATACATAATACCATCATCACCACATCATCTCTCTCTAAAATGGAAAATCACGCGAGTCGCCTCATGCTTCTAGTCCTAGCATTTTTCTCTTGCACCTCTGTCGCCCCAAAATTAGGGCGGCCGAGCGTAGAGTACGCCCTATGTTCGCCCAATGGCTCATCAGCCATGGTTCATGGGGAACTCTAGTCACACTTAGTGGCTTGGAGTCTTGGACCCCTTCGGATACATAGTATCCTACTCCAATGTTGCCTCCGACGTCCCTTACTTCTACCTCTCAAAGCTCGACCCCGTGGGGGCCGATGCCTTTGCCGACCTGCGAGCGTGCTTCGCTCTTAAGTATTAAGATATATATGCCTCTATACATCATCATTATATGTCTTTATCCCTGTCACTCATCATTCATGTATAGCATCAACCAACAATTTATATATATCCCTCATCATTCATACTACTACCATTATCACCATATCATCTCTTTTACAAGTAAAATACGAAAATATACGGGTCGAGAAACTTACATGTCTTAATATGGTTTACCAGTAAGGGGGTAATTAATGGATTGTGTGGTCTTCATTTGTAATTATGAAATAGAATAATTTTGGATAACATTAATTTTATTATCAAAAATTAGAAATATGCACGTGTATTTTGCTCATACAATTTTTTCAACTCAAAACACATTCGAATTGACTCGCAAGAGAACGATGTCAATGTAGGGCGACAAGTTGACCCAAGTAGTATTCTCAAGGAAGGCTAAGCAGGGCAAACACTTCTTGTATTATTCACACAGAAAATAAATAAACAATCCTAAACATTCTAAACCAATAGAATTCGAGAGATCAAGAACTAAACTAATCAACAGAATAAAAGAATGAAGAAATAAAAACAAGAAAAACAAGAAGAAAGAAAGCATTAGGGTTTAGATTCTTCTCCTCGATTTCTCACCAAGCTTGTTACAAATTAATTCCATTAATCAATCACGCGTAATAAACTTCAACATAGGGTTAACATCAATTACTTTCGCTTCAATCCGTTAAACCCTAAAGACTAAATTACACGATCAAGACTAATAATTAGACATGAGTTTTCGGTCAATCTAATGTTGAAAGAACTACAATCAAGTAGTAGAATCATCCATCGATCTCATCCACTACTTAGAAATATCGAATAGTGATCAATTATTCAATATGAAGAAAATCAATTCAATCAACGGGGAATTAATCAAATAACAAGCTCGGATCGAAAACGATTCGAATCACTAAACCCTAATCAAAGAATTAGCCAAACATAGAATAAATCATCGAATAATAATCACAAGAATTCACCGATTAAATTAGAAGAAATATACAACGAAGAAATCCTTACAATTGAACGGATGTAATCCTTAGATGATGTTCCTCTTTATTCTAGCAAGCTAAAAAGAAAAGAACATGAAAAGAGAGTGATGTTGTTCGTGTCTTGCTACTATCCCAGAATGAGAGATAAAAACCCTAGCTGAAACTTATATAAAAATCGCGCACAGGCGTTACAGATTTTCCAACACCGGCTGGATCAAGATCTGCGAAGAGCATTCAGCGGTCGCTGGGCAGTATGGGCATACCGTCCAGCCAGCGGCCGCTGGAATCCAGCTGTCGCTGGGAAATGTGGGCATACAGCCCAGCGCGCTCCTAAGTCCAAAGGTCGCCTACTGCTCTTCGTGTCTGGCAGTTGCTACTTTTTCATGCTAAATCCAACCATTTCCGCTGCTTTCTCCATTTAAATCTTCACCACCTACATCCACCATAAGCCACACCACAAACAACCAAAAGAAGCCAAATACGGAAAATAAGCAAACATGCACACAAGAAAACACTACTCAAAAGCAACATAAAAACGACTATACAAACCCTCCACACTTAAACCTTTGCTTGTCCTCAAGCAACCATCAAACCAACAAAACAGAGGAAAAATTCATGCAAGCTTATTATTGCAATTCTGGCTAACTGGCGAATTTTTCAACAATGTCCAAAAGATAAACACCACGACAAAGGGAAGAGTTGAATTAAACTGCAATCTGTTTCCCGTCTATGCAAATTATCAATCGAATCAGACCTGACTCCCCATTAGAAGTGATTTAACTAATGTGACCGCTTTTTACCAACAAGTTGCAATCATTTTTCTTAGAAATGTGACAATTGAAATGGAATTCTGAACAATATTCGTTAGGTGTAATTTTAGAGAAATCCAAACTCCCTAACGTGGTTTTCCATGCTCATTTATCACTTTGTAACAAAGAGGAGCATAATTCATATTCCAACGAATTTTAACACACAAGTTCACTTTTGAGAATTTTTTTTCTTTTTCTCTCATTTTTTTAAAAACGAGTATCTAAGCCGTCACAATGTTAAAACTCCCTCAAATTTCAGTCAGACAAATCACCTCAATTTAGTTCGCATAAACACGTCTCATATCACAATTCAACCAACAAAACCAAGTCCCAAAGCATATCAATCCGACATTGAATTCAATTCAGTTAAGTCAAAATCACATAATTCACTTGCATAAAATTTAACCTCAATTAAGTCAAATTTGGCTCAACAAGATAGACTCACAAATAAGCCAAAACAAGCAAAAATTCAAAATCCACAATAATTAAACATGCATTCCACACAAGCAATATAAATATTTTCCCCTCCACACTTAAAACAATGCAATGTCCTCATTGCACAGAAAATAAGAAAGGGAGAGAACTCGACTGCCTTGATTAATCAGCTTGTGTGGTACTTGTGGTTCTTTCCATTTTGCTTGATTCGCCTCAATTCGAGGTTTGTCGGCCTCCTAAAGCTCAAACACATAAAACAAAACATAAAAGAACAAAAATAACAAAAATAAAGCAAATAAAGTCGTGGGTTGCTTCCTACGCAACGCTAGTTTTTAAGTTGCCATCCCGACTAAACCAGTGTTATACAAATTCATTTTCGAGCTTGAGCCATTCCATCAGTTGGATTAGCTCATCTTCATCATCCACGTCTGCCGGTCCTAAAATAGTTAATAGGACTAAGATTGTCCCATTTTCACGTGTGGAATCTCCCTCCACACTTAAATTGGCAGTGTGGATCGGTTTCACCTCTCCTCCACATATATAATCCTGCCATGAAACACAAAAGAAAGTATCCGAGGCAATAATATAATGAAAATATTGATTAATTGGAGTTAAGGGTTTAGAAACTTCACAAATCATGGCATCACAAGGTTTGTTTATTGTAGCCATGGCTGGCTTCTCCAACCACTCTGTGATTTCTTCTTCGTCTCCCCCCAGGATATCCACTCCACTACTCATTGCATAGTGCTCATGCTCGAGACCATCCTCCTCTATAATCAGCTCTTCCGCTCTATTATGTTGCACTAATTAATTTGCCCACAATGTCAACCAACTCTCCAACACGAGTCTCAATGCGTGCAATGGATGCATCGACAGATTCAAATCTTTGTGTGGTCGACTGGATGAAAGATTGGAGAGTCTTTTCTAAAGAAGGTTTATGAGGTGGATGTTGTAGTGAGTTCGAATATTCGGTACTTTCATTCCAACCAAAATATGGATTGGAAACTCAACCAAAATCTTGACACATGTTAGCTTCGTGCCCAATGTTCTCCACTATACACTGCCGAACACTTCATGTAATCATAGCTCAGATTTTTCTCTATCTCAGGGTAGGTAAAATCCCACATATCATCCTCCAGTTTCGCTAATCACTGCGCAAACAAAAGACACAAATACGATCAAGCGCACCTGGGGGAGAAATAAAAACAACAAAAATAATAATAAAAATAACACAAGAACAATTCGCCTAAAGCCTTCCCCGGCAACGGCGCCAATTTTTTTTTCAACTCAAAACACCTTCGAATTGACTCGCAAGAGAACGAGGTCAATGTGGGGCGACAAGCTGACCCAAGTCGTACTCTCAAGGAAGGCTAAGCAGGGCAATTCTTATATTATTCACACAGAAAATAAATAAACAATCCTAAACATTCTAAACCAATAGAATTCGAGAGATCAAGAACTAAACTAATCAATAGAATAAAAGAATGAAAAAATAAAAACAAGAAAAGCAAGAAGAAAGAAAACATTAGGGATTAGATTCTTCTCCTTGATTTCTCACCAAGCTTGTTACAAATTAATTCCATTAATCAATCACGCGTAATAAACTTCAACATAGGGTTAACATCAATTACTTTCGCTTCAATCAGTTAAACCCTAAAGACTAAATTACACGATCAAGACTAAAAATTAGACATGCGTTTTCGGTCAATCTAATATTGAAAGAACTACAATCAAGTAGTAGAATCATCCATCGATCTCATCCACTACTTAGAAATATCGAATAGTGATCAATTATTCAATATGAAGAAAATCAATTCAATCAACGGGGAATTAATCAAATAACAAGTTCGGATCGAAAACGATTCGAATCACTAAACTCTAATCAAAGAATTAGCCAAACATAGAATAAATCATCGAATAATAATCACAAGAATTCACCGATTAAATTAGAAGAAATATACAACGAAGAAATCCTTACAATTGAACGGATGTAATCCTTGGATGATGATCCTCTTTATTCTAGCAAGCTAAAAAGAAAAGAACATGAAAAGAGAGTGATGTTGTTCGTGTCTTGCTGCTATCCCAGAATGAGAGATAAAAACCCTAGCTGAAACTTATAAAAAAATCACGCACAGGCGTTACAGATTTTCCAACGCCGGCTGGATCAAGATATGCGAAGAGCATTCCAGCGGTCGCTGGGCAGTATGGGCATACCGTCCAGCCAGCGGCCGCTGGAATCCAGCTGTCATACCGCTCAGCGCGCTCCTAAGTCCAAAGGTCGCTTGCTGCTCTTCGTGTCTGGCACTTGCTACTTTTTCATGCTAAATCCAACCATTTCCGCTGCTTTCTCCATTTAAATCTTCACCACCTACATCCACCATAAGCCACACCACAAACAACCAAAAGAAGCCAAATACGGAAAATAAGCAAACACACAAGAAAACACTACTCAAAAGCAACATAAAAATGACTAAACAAACCCTCCACACTTAAACCTTTGCTTGTCCTCAAGCAACCACCAAACCAACAAAACAGAGGAAAAATTCATGCAAGCTTATTATTGCAATTCTGGCTAACTGGCGAATTTTTCAACAATGTCCAAAAGATAAACACCACGACAAAGGGAAGAGTTGAATTAAATTGCAATCTGTTTCCCGTCTATGCAAATTATCAATCGGATCAGACCTGACTCCCCATTAGAAGTGATTTAACTAATGTGACCGCTTTTTACCAACAAGTTTCAATCATTTTTCTTAGAAATGTGACAATTGAAATGGAATTCTGAACAATATTCGTTAGGTGTAATTTTAGAGAAATCCAAACTCCCTAACGTGGTTTTCCATGCCCATTTATCACTTTGTAACAAAGAGGAGCATAATTCATATTCCAACGAATTTTAACACACAAGTTCACTTTTGAGAATTTTTTTTCTTTTTCTCTCATTTTTTTAGAAACGAGTATCTAAGCAGTCACAATGTTAAAACTCCCTCAAATTTCAGTCAGACAAATCACCTCAATTTAGTTCGCATAAACACGTCTCATATCACAATTCAACCAACAAAACCAAGTCCCAAAGCATATCAATCCGACATTGAATTCAATCCAGTTAAGTCAAAATCACATAATTCACTTGCATAAAATTTAACCTCAATTAAGTCAAATTTGGCTCAACAAGATAGACTCACAAATAAGCCAAAACAAGCAAAAATTCAAAATCCACAATAATTAAACATGCATTCCACACAAGCAATATAAATATTTTCCCCTCCACACTTAAAACAATGCAATGTCCTCATTGCACAGAAAATAAGAAAAGGAGAGAACTTGACTGCCTTGATTAATCAGCTTGTGTGGTACTTGTGGTTCTTTCTATTTTGCTTGATCCGCCTCAATTCGAGGTTTGTCGGCCTCCTAAAGCTCAAACACCTAAAACAAAACATAAAAGAACAAAAATAACAAAAATAAAGCAAATAAAGTCGTGGGTTGCTTCCCACGCAACGCTAGTTTTAAGTCGTCATCCCGACTAAACCAGTGTTATCCAAATTCATTTTCGAGCTTGAGCCATTCCATCAGTTAGATTAGCTCATCTTCATCATCCACGTCTGCCGGTCCTAAAATAGTTAATAGGACTAAGATTGTCCCATTTTCACGTGTGGAATCACCCTCCACACTTAAATTGGCAGTGTGGATCGGTTTCACCTCTCCTCCACATATATAATCCTGCCATGAAACACAAAAGAAAGCATCCGAGGCAATAATATAATGGAAATATTGATTAATTGGAGTTAAGGGTTTAGAAACTTCACAAATCATGGCATCACAAGGTGTGTTTATAGTAGCCATGGCTGGCTTCTCCAACCACTCTGTGATTTCTTCTTCGTCTCCCTCCAGGATATCCACTCCACTACTCATTGCATAGTGCTCATGCTCGAGACCATCCTCCTCTATAATCAGCTCTTCCGCTCTATTATGTTGCACTAACACTACAAGAAAAACGCTCATAGACTACGGTTTTTACCCGTAGTCTATGTGGTTTAAAAACCGTAGTGATTGATGGTGTAGTCTATGCTCATGGGCAAAGAGTACGGGTTTCAAACCGTAGTCTATGTATAGCATACACTACGGTTTATAACCGTAGTCTATGATATCCAAACTGTAGTGCAAAGTTTTGCAAAGACTACGGTGTTTGTGAAATACCCGTAGTCTATGTTGTTCCATACACTACGGTTTTAGCCCGTCGTATATACGCTTTAAACTGTAGTGTGATGTTTGTTTCTAAAACCCGTAGTCTTATTTATAATTAGACTACAGTTACAGACCGTAGTTAAATAGTGAAGCATCTATAGTCTATATTTTTCATAGACTACAGTTTTTTTTCTTGAAAAACTGTAGTGAATTTGCTTCAAAGACTATGGTTTTTTATTTCAACCGTAGTTAAATTACTCCCTCCGTCACAATAGCAAGGTCTCACTTCTTTAATTGATGAGAGTATTAATTAATAGAAGCGAGACCTTGCTATTGGGACGGAGGGAGTATTTTGTAATTATAAAAAAATGAAATTCGTAGTAAAAACTGAATAATCCCAATAAAATTATATTAAAAATATCCAAAAAAAACATAACAATTCACAACAATATTTATCTATCCATAAATACGTACATCGTAATATCGATCAACCAAAATACTAAAACTTGTGTATCTCCATTCTCTACATCTAAAATTCCTTGATTGATCTAAAATTCATCATCTCACCACGCATGTCGAACATTGATCAAAGTTCAAACGTGCCTCCAACATATTCCTCACCAATACAACAAACCTACAACATATTCCAATATAACACAAAATTTGAATTAATTCATTTTTCAAAAGTAAATATCGAACTCATGACAATTTGACCATGAGAAAACACAAACACTTCATCAATTCCAAACACTTCATCAAAAACATAACAAAACAAGAAATTAATTAAACCATAAAAACCAAGCACAAATATTTCATGTTCCATCTCAATCTTGCAAAAAATATAACATAATTAACCAATGTGGAAAAAAATGCCAGAATCAAAATAAACTATCCACGATTTGTCCATCTTAGATAATAAACTATACGACCAATGCCTAGATAATCAATTATACGCCCAACTAAGTGTAAGTATAACGAATGATTTATAACAAGTATTGAAAAATGAATAATTTATCATCAAACATAACCAAAATATCAAAATATCAGCAACAACTCATACTTTATCATCAAACATAACAAAAATCTAAAAATACCAGCAACTCAAAAATTCATTAAAATCAGCAATTAAAGACTTGAACGGATGTAATCCTTGGATGATCCTCTTTATTCTAGCAAGCTAAAAAGAAAAGAAAATGAAAAGAGAGTGTTGTTGTTCGTGTCTTGCTACTGTCCCAGAATGAGAGATAAAAACTCTAGCTGAAACTTATATAAAAACCGCGCACATGCGTTACAGATTTTCCAGCGCCGGCTGGAACCCAACGCCGGCTAGATCAAGATATGCGAAGAGCATTCCAGCGGTCGCTGGGCAGTATGGGCATACCGCCCAGCCAGCGGCCACTGGAATCCAGCGGTCGCTGGGCAGTGTGGTCATACCGCTCAGCGCGCTCCTAAGTCCAACGGTCACTTGCTGCTCTTTGTGTCCGGCACTTGCTACTTTTTCATACTAAATCCAACCATTTCCGCTGCTTTCTCCATTTAAATCTTCACCACATACATCCACCATAAGCCACACCACAAACAACCAAAAGAAGCCAAATACGAAAAACAAACACGGAAAATAAGCAAACACACAAGAAAACACGACTCAAAAGCAACATAAAAACGACACACAAAACGACTAAACAATACTCTGCATCTTAATAAAATGAATGTCGTTTTCACATAATTTTATTTGCATACTATATTCATATTATATCATCAATTTAAAAACAATAATGTAATATACAATATTTTTATAAAATTATAGTATTTGCTTAATATCAATTCAATATGCCTAATTTTATACTATATAAAATATGAGTACAATATTTCGATAATTACTACATTTGCATTGTATAAATTCTATTTGTCTAATTTAGTATGATAAAATTAGAAATGTTCACATATTTTGCGAGTGCAAGACATGTGTATTTTACTAGTCCTCTAACGACACTAACTACCATGGCCATCTCTTTCTCCACTGAAAATTACACTTGCCCTCATGTTGCTTCTAGCTTTCTCTTATGCACGAGGTACCGTGGGCGGCCGAGCGTGGAGAATGCTCCCCTATTTGCCTGTTTGGCTCGTCAACTAGAGCTCATGGGAACTTCTAGCCATGCTATGAGGTTCAACTCCTTTTGGATACATAGTATCATATATGTAAGAAAATGCCAACGCAGAAGATGGATATGACGGTGGCTGAGTTTATGTCCTTAATTTCAGACATAGAGTATTTAATTATATATATGTAAGAAAATTTATTTGTCTGTAATTTTTATGATTATCTTTAACTTGGAGTTTTGGAAGGGTTTAGCCCTCATGGCTTGATAGCTCGTATATGATTGGTATATATGGGCTATAGATTTTGTTGGCCAACTATTTTATGGCATGACCAGATACTTTTGACCAATGTTTTAAACACCGGATTGGAGATCAAATTGGTGAGGCATTCGGATCATGGTTCAACCAGTTCAAACGTGATTGAACCGTTTAATCGAACCGATTAATAAATAAATAAAAATAATTATTAAATTAATGATAAATATTAAAATATTCATAATTTTATAAGAAATACACATTAAAATTCATAGTAAATATATCTATGTTTATCATATGTAGATATTCTCAATAAATGTATTCATAATTTGTATAATAAAAATAATATTTGGTAAAAGTAGGTGACAATCGAAGAAAGAGCAATAACATTGAAATTTACACTTTTATAGTATTCATAATTGACTATAAAATAAAATAAAAGTTGAAATAAGAATAAATATGTGGGGTAGTGGAGATGGCAGAGATGTTGGGTTTCTATCCAAGAGGTCTCGTGTTTAAATCTCAATGAAGACATATTATTTCTCATGCTCTTTCACGCTTCCTCTCTCCATCTGGAACGCCGACACTCCTCTTTCCCGACGATCTATCCCTTCGACGGCGCATCCCATACTCCGATGTCACTATTCACAACGATATTCCACTATTTTTTTCGTGAAAACATAGAACCCATATATGATATGGATGAAGATGATTTCGAGATTCACAACGATATTCCACTATTTTTTTCGTGAAAACATAGAACCCATATATGATATGGATGAAGATGATTTCAAGATTCACAACGATATTCTAGGCGACAAAGAACAAGAACAAACGAGGTTGAATTTGCTTATTTTTTCTATTTTTTTTCTTCATATTTCATGTGAATCTTGTCGGTGCTTTTAGAATAAATTACATATTTTGTGTGAATATGCATATTTCTTGAAATCACATAAATTATTTTGTGAAAGCACATTAATTATTTCGTGAAAGCACGTAAAAAAATACTCCCTCCATTCCAATAGCAATGTCTCACTTGCTTTGGACACAGTTATTAAGAAACAAGAGTAAAAGGAGAAAAAGTGGTAGGTCATACAACTTTTGAAGAGTTAATTATTTCCATTTTTGGAATAAGACCTTGCTATTGGGACAGCCAAAAAAGGAAAGCAAGACCTTGCTATTGAGACGGAGGAAGTATTTTTTTTCCATATTTCGTATGAATATTGCATATTTCGTGAGATCACATAAAAAAAATTGTGAAAGCACATAAATTAATTCATGAATGCTCATAATTTTTGTGAAAGTCGCATTGTAGTGGGCAAAATTCGTATTTACATTTTAAGTCCAATTAACTTGTCTTACGAGCCCAACGAGCCGGATAAGACAGATGAACCGGCCCAATAAACAATACATTAAGTCCATATTCATGATTGGGCCACAACATCCCATCTCAGAAACTTCAAGGGGTTCGTCGGGCTGGTCAGCCGGCTGACACAATCAAAACCTATCTTTACGGTTCCATGAAAATAGGAACAAACGAGAAGAGCAGGACGGATGGATAAGGTTGATGAGATAAACTCTAAGTGGCTGACCGTCCTATACAAACGGGCATGATCACTCACTATCACATGAATACTTACCATCATCTCTCTACTTTCCGCTGCCTTACTTTCTTGCTCTCATCGGCCAGACATAGTCGACTCATGTTATCTCCGTCGTCAGCCTTTCACCATCGCTACTCATTGTCACTATTTTCACCCTCCGGATGCTCCTGACCATCTGGACGGCCGATAATCCAAAACATCCATTACTCTCAACTATCTCCCTTTACTTGCTATCTTTTACACTTATTTCACTATTCCGTTGCTAACTTAAGCGTCCGAAGCTCTACGGTTGACACCCTCTACCGGTACTCAACCTAGGGCTCTTACGTGTTCTTGTGTTGACAGGTTGCAAGTGCCCGATCGATCTGGACGTGTCTAACGTCATCATTAATTGTAGATATAGCCTCTACACGCATAAGTTCACCATCTTCGAGGAAACAACCAAAGCCATCGTAGGTAAAACGTGGAAAGGAAATGAAATGTAAAAATAATTAACTATTTGAATTTTATGATTAGTTCAAAATAATATTCCCTCCGTCCACGATAAATGTGGTCTTCTTTCCTTTTTCGTCCATCCACAATCAGTATAGTCTTTCCTTAAATGAAAATGACTTCACTCACAATAAATATGAGTCTCATTCTCCAATCACAATACATCTATCTAACCTACTTTCTCACTCTTAAAATTCGTGTCACTCCCTCCGGACCACACTTATCATGGATGGATGGAGTAATACGTAATTTTTGTTAAAATAATATAAATGAAGAAAATAAGAATTAAAGGCAAAGAAGTCCAATTTTTTTTTGAAAAATATCGTAATTTATCTTTTAAATTGAGAGTGCTATAATTTGAAAAAGGCATGATATATATATATATATACACACACACACACACAATGCGTATATATAGATTATATATGATAGGGAGCGGATCTGGTGAGAACATATCTTTATATGAGAACGTGAGAACAATGCATTTTTATTATATCGGAAATGCATAAAATGCATAAACTAAATACATAAATATTTTAATGCATAAACTACAACAACTTAATGCATAAAATTTAAATGCATAAATTACAGTAATTAAATGCTCGGTTAAATCTGGACCGTAGATCAACAAAGATCAAGGATCCTAATTTTGTTCTTAGTTCTCATTTAAAAATGTATTTTTATTTGATCCGCGCTCATAATGATATATCCATCCATACCTATCAAGAATTGAGAATATATAATAATAATAATAATAATAATAATAATAATAATAATAATATTATTATTATTATTATTTAGAAAATACAAGAATCAAAATAAATAGGAATGGAGAATCGTGAATGCCATATATATAATATAATAATATAGATAGATATATTGATTACCGTGCAATTTTTTCAGGGTCGAAATTCCAGTAATTTAATTTATGATATGATTGGCCGTTTTGTGACGTATACAATAATGCGACCCTAGAATTTAAGGTGTACATTAATCCATCCATATATTATTAAAACGATTACGGATTCGAGGTCTCCCCTTGATTCGTGGTCCTACGTGGCGCAACCTCCATTCAGTATTCATATTTATCTTAAATCATCATTTAATGCATTTTTAATTCATATATTCTATTATTTAATATTTAATGTTATCAAAACTTCTATAATTACAATCAAAATCTTTCAAAATAAGATTTTATATTAAAACGTGTATAGATTTTCTTTGGGTAGGCATTTTGTACATAATATATATTATATTTATGTTTATATTTATATTTTTCTAAAATCTTTAATTGTCCTCTTACTATATTTAATATAAAATTTTGTATCCCACATTGTTTTTCAATAAAACTCCACTCTTTGAAAACCTATATAAATTTCAAATCAATATGCATTTTCTCATCTCAAAAGTTATTTTACATAACCAATTTATTATTAAAATGATTACGCATTCGAGACCTCCCTTAATTTTAGGTCTTACGTGGCATAACGTGCATTGAGTATTTATATTTATCTTAAATTCTCATTTTAATAATTTTTTTTATTCATGTATTCACCTTTTAATTTAATAATTTAAGAAAATTTTATGCGAATTTATATTCCATTAATAAGCAACCACAATCTTTTAAATTGAAAAAATATCAAAGCAAAAATTTACTAGATTAGGATTTAATCTTAATTTTTCAGTATTTCTATTTATCTTAAATTCTCTTTTTAAGTATTTTCTTATTCATATAAGTATTATTTAATAATTCATATATTCAAGACTTGCATAGTAGTTGATCGATTGATTATGATTGTAAGGGCTAAGTAAGGATAAAATATTCTTTGCTGTTTAATGCATTAAAATGGCTTCGGATATTGCCGAGATACCAATGATGGAATTTAAATTTCATTTATATTCATGCTTTATTTAGTTTGAAGTAAATTATTTAAAATTTTATTTATTACTTTAATAAAGTTTTTATTTCACATTAGTTTTCAATAAGGACTTCATTCTTGGAGTACCTATATAAATAATCCAATCAATGAATATTTTTTTCTCATTGTTTTAACAAATTTATTTAAATTGACGTAAATAAAAAAAAAATCTCAAAAATACGTATTCTCAATTATAATTCTTGGATTTGTATATATATACACGTAGGGATAATTCTCGAAATTTAACTTTGTGACGAGATGATCAGATGTACACAACAATTAACGATGTATATAATGAAATACAATTAACGATGTATATAATGAAATATTTGACAGATTGTGAAGTAAAAAAAATAGTTTAATTTCTATTGATTTCTTGCAACTAAAGAAAGTGAAATAAAATCAAAGAAACACTTTTTTGATCAATTATCGAAATATTATCACTCCAAAATAATATTAAATTATTTTTAATGTTCATGCTTATATATTGCAAAAGAATAATAAAAATAAAAATATTTGTTAAGGAAGTACAATAAAATCGAAGAAACAACCTTATTAATATATTTTATTTTAATAATATAGTTCACCGTTGATTTTTGAGGAAATACACACTAGTTAATAAAGTAATTAACCATCAAGCAAACATACGAGGGAGTTAGTACAAAATGGATTCTGCCTATTAATAATTTAATTTTTTAATATCGTTCCCGGCTGCGAAAACCGTGCACGAGTCCACATTACTTTTATCACCACCAATCGCGGCGGCGCGTGCACAACGCAACCCTGCTACTCGAAGCCCTAACTTCTTCGCTCGTACAAACTCAGATCTTCGCTATTAGGATGAAGAATTTCGCGGATGAGAATTTCGAGCTGATTGAAGTTCAGAAACTCGAAGGCCATACCGATAGGGTTTGGAGCCTCGCTTGGAAACCAGCCACCGGCATCGACGGTGTCCCCGCCGTACTCGCCTCCTGCAGCGGAGACAAAACCATCCGCATCTGGGAACAGAGTCCTGCTACCGGCTGTTTCCAGTGCAAGGTTCCCCCTCTTGCTTCCCATAAGCTTCAATTTGTTGCTTTTATTTCGATTTTAAGCTTTTTTGGTTCAGAATTAGAATTGTGTGTGTGTGTGTGTGTATGTGCATGTGTGTGTTTATGTGTGCGCGTGCATGCGTGTGTGTGTGGCTTGTAGTTATAACTTGACAGATTATGTGATAGGCATAATTTGTGAGCTCCGAATCAGATTTCCTAAGCGAGTAACTTGAGACTTTGGAGTGTGGTTCGATGTAAATGAAAAGTTGGGGGTGTTTGATAATGATATTGTGCAGGCAGTCTTGGAGGATAGTCATACTAGGACTGTTAGATCATGCGCATGGTCACCGACTGGGAAATTATTGGCAACAGCAAGTTTTGATGCCACCACTGCTATCTGGGAAGATGTTGGTGGAGATTTTTCGTGTGTTTCTACTCTCGAGGTGATCTATTTCTTTTAATCAAGGGAAATGCTTCGTGTTACTTCAATTTTGGTGATCCAAAGATTAGATATTGATTCACTGTCCTAAAGTTATTCGATTAAGTATGCTGACTTGAGGTAAATATACATCTAGGGTCACGAGAATGAAGTTAAAAGTGTATCGTGGAATGCATCTGGCTCGTTGCTTGCCACCTGTGGGCGAGACAAAACAGTTTGGATATGGGAAGTGTTGCCACATAATGAGTTTGAGTGCGTTTCTGTGTTGCAAGGACATACACAAGATGTTAAAATGGCACAGTGGCATCCATCAGTCGATGTTCTGTTCTCATGTAGCTACGACAATTCTATCAAGGTACTTTAAAGTATGAAAAACTAGTGCTACGTCAGTTTAGATATTTGAGTATATTCTGATTCTTGTGTGCTTCATATTGAATCCAAGAATCAATATTTATCTTGACAGTACAAATTTATTTATTATAGGTTTGGGCAGAGGATGAGGATAGTGATTGGCATTGCGTTCAAACTATAAATGAATCCAGCAGGTAGTTTGTGCTCCAACTTTCTATTGAAGCTATACATGGAATGCCTGTGCTACCAGCAAACATTGATTTAACGTCCACATTAGACATCATAACCCCCCACCCACCCCCGAAAAAAAAAAGAGAATTTTTTGAACATGGAACGTCATTTGAAACGGAAAGGTGTAGCTCTTTCTAAGTTTTGTTATTTCACCATTATTTGCTTCACTAGATTTTAAATTAGATATTGAAAACTTGTACTTATTTTTTATATAAAGGAGATCATACAGGGTTCTGCTAGTAACATTTCCCTTTTTTCTTGTTTAATCAAGTGGACACACAGCTACTGTCTGGGCCTTATCTTTTAATGCCAGTGGAGACAAGATGGTATCCTGCAGGTATTTGCAGCCTCCATGTTGTTTCTATGCCCACTTATTGATGTTTGATACTAGTGTCTAGGTCTTCAGCTTTTCAATTAAGTAGTGTTTCACTACTAATCTATATTTATATAGCTCAAGAGATTGTTGTGATTATAAGGCTAATTCAGCCAGCTTGATTTTGCAGTGACGATCTTACCATCAAGATATGGGGCTGTGACAATATGAGGATGCAGTCTGGAGATGGAAATGCCCCTTGGTGAGCAGCAAGTAGATGTGTGTGTTACAGTGTTAGATCTTTTTTTATATGAAAGCTTCATATATTCTTTTTGTTTCTTTTCTAGTTTTGCCTGTTGGTTTTCTAAATGAAAGATAAGAAGGTTAGAACTTGCAGTGGAGTCTTATTGTCAAATGGCTTGCTATCTCACTCCTATTATTTATGGCCATATTCTAAAATTTATGTGCTTCAATGATTAGCACTTGTCAGAAAACTGCGAATGAATAATGTTTTAAGGAAAAAAGGAAAGTGAGATAGTAAAGAATGTTCAACAACATAACTAACTATTTAGTCAGTGTGTTCGGTACATCTTACCCAAAAATCAAAGTAGGCTGGACAATGTACATTTGCTGGGTGGGGGGGCGGGGGGGAGGACATGACCTTCTCTCACCTCCACCCTGCAACTACATCCCTACTCTGGACTGTAGAAACAACATGTGATCACCTTCTTCAGAAATTCCAATGATTACATAAAATATTATGTAGACACGATTAGACGGCATGCTTTTAAATCATGTACATTTTTGGTATGATTTTTTTTTTCTTTTCCATTTGATATCCCATGGAGACACTATGGTTGCTGCATAGGTATAGTAAAGTTTGTTTGGCTTGTCTGGATGTCTCAAATACTTGTGAAATGAATCAAATGATTCTATGTTTGCCCTAAAACCAATCAACACCAGTTTATTTGTGTAATGCTTCTTTGACACATATATTTCATAATCATCCTGGATCGATTTGCAGTTCTTCTTGCCCAATTACTTGCATCCCATGCTTATTATTATTTTCCTGAGGTCGAGATGATGTTATAAACTATTTATTGATGAACAAGCTTTTCCATTGAAATAGCTTCTCATGTACTTCACAACTCTATGAGTTTGACTCCATTTGCCTTTGTTGTCAGGACACATATATGTACTCTCTCTGGTTATCATGACCGAACTATTTTTTACATCCATTGGTCACGGTAAGTAGACTTTTTATATCATCTTTCTTTAGTTCCAGATGTACTCACAAAGTTGTATATCATAATTCTTGGTATAACTTGTTTGTGTCATTTTGTCAAAATTATATGACGATGTGTACTTATTTTAAACTACGAATTTTGCAGGGAGGGAATAATCTGCAGTGGAGCAGCTGATGATGCCATACGCTTTTTTGTTGAGAGCAAAGATGACTTGGTATATGTCGTCAATTGGCTTTATTCTCCTTATTTTTCTCTGTTTGCCTTTAGTATGCACCAGCCAAATGAAACAGATAGCCAATAGAAAGCATTCACCATTATTGTACACACACACAGATATATGTATTTACAAAGTTGTGAAAAGAAAGAATTCGAGTGAGGATATTAGCATTCATCAAGGTCCAAATTGAACAAAGCCATGAGCACGTATTTTCCTTACAGGAAAAAAGTGGTTAATTTGAAGCCTAACAATAGAACACAAATTAAAAAAGAACTTGGCTGTATGTACACAGGCATAAGCAAACAAACCTAAGCTCTGCCCTGATAATGTCATTGTGCTTGCATCTTAGCATTTCTTTTGAAAAGAAGTCTTGCTTCTAGTCAGAAGTGCTTTTGTGCTGGCTTAATAGCCAGTTCTAGTGATTAGGAACTCATTGTTCTTTAGGGTCTCTTTACTTTGTTTCTGTTCTTGTATATCATGGCAGGTTGATGGACCTTCTTACAAATTGCTTTATAAGAAAGAGAAAGCTCATGATATGGATATAAATGCCGTGCAATGGAGTTCCACGGTAAATTTGTTGATGACAAACATATCTCTTATGCAGCAGAACTTCCTTTATGTGATAGCTTTTATAAGAAAAACTTTTGTGGAAATTGGGGATGAGGTACAGATTATATCAAACAATGTTCTAAAACATATTGCTCTTTTCCAGAAATTAAAATTTCCTGCCAACGCGATGATTTATATGGTTTTTATGTCTAAGGTATATCGTTACATGAATATAGTCAGCTGAGTATAATATCTTGATTAAAATTTCCTGCCAACGCGATAATTATATGGTTTTTATCTTGTATTTTAATGTCCACAGTGATGGCATAAGATAATTTCTTGATTCTACTATGCTAATGCAAAAAGGATTATAAATAACTTAATCAAACAAAGTGAAATCCAATAGTCCCACTCTGTGCTTTTGTTTAAGTTCCAACATCACTTTGATGGGGTTTGTTTCACTTTCCTTTTACGTGCTTTCTCTCTGCTGTCTGCGCTTAAGAAGGTCGTAGGTAATGATTATCCGCAATCTGAGCTCTAATAGAACTTATGTAAAGGAGAAAAGTCTTTCCCAATACTCCTTGTTCTAATTGTTCTTAGGAAAGGGCTATTTGATTGATAGACCTTAGAATCCCTGCCAATTGCTTGTTTCTACAGATTTTCCACAAGTAACCACACATCTTTTTTTGCTTCGCTCTAACAATACAGGAAAACGGGCGTCTCGCCTCTGCCAGTGATGATGGAACAGTCAGGATATGGGAATTTGTTTCAGCATCTGAGAAGAAGAAGCTGCACATATAGGTCTATGTTTGTGAATTATTTCCCTTTTAGACTACACAAAATTTATATTTTTCTTCTCCTGTTATTGATAAACCTAAATGTACGAATTTCCCAATATGATATCCAATTTTCTAAATGACACATAAATTGTCGCCGGCGAATGCTCTTATTCTTGATCTTATTATCTCGCCCTATTTTGGCGTATCTCAATTCCAATGTTTTGTACTGGAAATCTGGAACTGCAGTTTGCTATCCATTTGTTGTCTTCGTATTAGTATAAAAATCGAATTTATAGTGTACGTCTTCATTATCATTGTAATTGTTACAAAATACGCTACTATCATTATTCATTACACAAGTGGCTGTCCATGAAATAATACATGAAATCCTAATAGGTGTCTTTAGAATCTCTATGATTTCTTACTTTCTTATACACAAATGCTAGCCGCTTGCAAATTGACAGAGATGAGGAAAACATATAATCACTCACAATCTAAAATTTGTATAGTATCCTATAATGACTTGGTGACAATTCTAGTCCAAACTTCAAATAATACAAGATATAAGCCTCATAAATTGATTTAGTGATAGTTTTAGCCCGTTAGTGATTTTTCGGAGCTAGAAAGTCGTGCAGTTGGCAACCAAAGATGAAATGACATGATTAAAAGTATTGTATTAATGATTTGTTGAGGTCAAAATGTCATATTATCATGGTAAACTAGTGTATTTTTCCTATTAAGTAAAAACAACAAATTTTGCATATCAGCAGCAGTCATGTGTCATCTTTGGTTACCAACAAGACTTCACAACACTAGAAATCATTAAAGGGCTAAAACTTCCACTAAATCAATTTATGGGGAATGAAATAATGCATTAATTGTAGTTCCCACTAAAACTATCACTAAGTCATTGTGTGGGGCTAAGCATGTGTATTTTCTTTATTTATAGTTCTCGTGCTCAAGTAAAAATAGGACTTAATTTCAACAAAAATTACATAAACTTTAATTTACAAGCAAAATTTAGTACATAAATGCCTAAATATACATTTATCCAACAATTTATAATTATTATTCTAAATAACAATTTATATTATTTCTCTTCAAAAAAAACAATTTATATTATTTGAAGTATGATCTAGGGTTGACCATGATAAATCTTACGAAATGCATGCATGCAAGCCGCGCGCATATATTGCGTGCATGTTTATATATCCTTGAAACTCTGATCCAATAACAAATTGCAATCATTTATGAATCCTCATAAAAATGTGTGGAATATGATTACATAATATCAACATGGTAAGAAAAAATTATGGCGAATAATAAATTGTATCAACGCAAACTAGAATTAGGAAAAATTCGTACTCATCTTTATCATCATCATCATCATCATCAACAACTATTTTGTATACTGAATCCGGCGGCGGCGGCTCTCCTCCCTTCCTCCACCAACGCCGTCCTCGCCGACTTAATCCCTCCGCTCCTCACCGCCGCATCGAACACCGTCGAATCGATCCAGTCCTTGAGGAAAGCCTCCTGCCCCCACATCTCCGGTATCCAGACCTGACCCGCCACCTCCCCCCGGTGCCTCTTCAGCCTCTCCCGCCCGTTCTCCGCCGTCGCGCTCGCGCTACTACTCGCAGCCGCCTCAACAATCGACGGAGGATCTCTCCTCTGCTCCTCGTGAGATCCGTGCCCTAGTTCCTCCGATTTGGATACTTCTTCGTTCGTCGGTTCCGATGAAATCTGTTTCTCCAATTCCGCTTCCATGAATTCAGATTAAGGTACTCTCTCTATCTAAATCTCTCTCTCTCTCTCTCTCTCTCTCTCTGTATGTGGAAAGTGTGCGTAACTGCGTCTCTATATAGGCGAGGGATGGAAGATTTGGGAGAG
Source organism: Agastache rugosa (assembly GCA_031470985.1). Classification (NCBI taxonomy): domain Eukaryota; kingdom Viridiplantae; phylum Streptophyta; class Magnoliopsida; order Lamiales; family Lamiaceae; genus Agastache; species Agastache rugosa. The sequence continues at coordinate 31,989,918 of CM062607.1, read as the reverse complement.
GAAATTAAGTGTGTGTAGTGTGTGAGAAGAAAACGAATGGGAATGTTGGGTTACACGTCAGCAGCAGAAAGTGTTGTGGAATTGTATGGTAGGCGACAAGTCTACGTGCACATTTTTGGATTCGAATTTGTGTGGTTTCGTTTTCTCGAAAAACTGTAGTCCACCAATATCATATCTTTCCACTGGAAGAGAGAGAGAGAAAGAGAGAGAGAAGCTTCTTCCATTATTTCTGAGGCTCATCTTCATTTCTTGAATTTTTTGGAAATTATAATATGGTCTAGTGGTTCCACTTACCCTATTGTTGGGTTAATCATTATATATGATAAGATGATCTGACGATATTAGATTTGTCAGACGGACGCAAACTCAAACTTATTATATCGTTAAGATTTATCATTCATGTGAAAATATACAACACGAGATATCTAAAATACGTTATTGCATTTATGATTTGAATTACAAGCCCGACGGGGTTTGAACGTTAGAAGATTAAATTGACATGAATTTTGATTGTCGGACAATTGAACATAACTTAATATTCACTTTTGGGAGAAGTATGGATTCATTACATGTAATATAATCGATTCAGACATTATGATGTAAATGATTGCTTGTTAAAAGACATATAGAGTATCAATGGTAATTATACGAAAATAATATTCCATCCGTCCCATTTGATTAGGCCTCTATGTCCGGGCACGATTGTTAAGAAATGATTTGTTTAGTAATAAAGTTGGAAAGAGAAGGTAATTTTTTGAGAGTATTTATGTCAAACCAAGTAGGAAAGTAAATGAAGAGAATAACTTTTTTGTAGGATATTGTATAATTTATGAGTTATATTGAGGATATTTGTTATGTATTGGTTTCTATTTTAGAAACAGGTCTATTAAAATGAGGAGGGAGTAAGTAATTTATGGAAAATTCTATTATGGATGTACATACACCTATTAATTTATGGAAAATTCTATTATGGGTGTACATATAGTACACACACCTCTCACATAACAATATTTTATTAATATAAATTATATTAATATAATATTATCATGTGAGTGTAGTGTGATATTAATAAAATATTGTTATGTGAGAGGGATGTATAACCCTATTAGAATTTGCCGTAATTTAGATTGATTCTTAATTAGTACAATAAAAAAGCTTTTTAAGTGAGGAATGAGGAGGGAAAGAGACGTTGATATTTATATTTGTGGGAATAAAATAAAAAATAAAAAAGAAAAAGGTATTGGTTGCAACCAATCAAAACAATCATTTAATGTGAAGATGCAGACTTGCTTGGAAGCAATTTGATCAGATTTTTTCTGCTTGCTATCCTGTCGCTTTCAATACTTTTTCCATTATTATTTGATGATTTTCTCGTTTGCTTTCTTCTTCTTCTTCGTCGTCGTCTTTTTTTTTTTTTTTTTTTTGAATTTTTGAATTTTATAGTAAAATTAGAAAGAAAAAAAAAGTTTGGCAAAATCGAATTTGTGGCCCTGAATTTCCAAAGGTACTATACTTTCAAATTGCACTTCAAATTTACCTTTTGAACTGTCGAAATTTCAGGAAAAACTTAATAGTCATATACATAACTTTTGTTAATTTTTGTGGTAAACAATAATCAACAACCCTTCTAAAATTCTTCTCAAAAAAAGAAAAACCCTTCTAAAATTATGTTTCTTTGCCTTTTCTTTTCCAGAAAGTATCATAATAAATATATGATATTGTAGACTGTTACCACCAAAAAATCTAAAAAAAGAAAATTCCTTATATAAAATAATTCAGTTCTGACCGAACTCAAATTTTGAAAACCGATAGCCGAACCAAAATTATTCGATTGCTGATTTATAAAACCAAACCGCAAACTGATGCTTTTAATAATCGAATCGAACCGACCAAAATTGATCAACTTCGGCCTGTTTTTTAAGGTCCGGTCGGTGTTTCCACACCCGTAGTTGTTAACCTCGATAGCTATTTTTATATAATACCACAATTTTATTACTAGAAAGCAACATTTAGTAAAACAAAATATTAAAATACAAGGATTTACTAAAAGCAAAGTAAACCTGTAAGAACTTGGTCAAATAACACAGGAAAGCTGAAAGTAAGCATGTTTGAAAGAAGTAGATAGCTTCTATATATAAAATAAAAAATAAAGAATTCCTCATTTTATTTGACAGGATCTGCAACTACTAAAGTGAATGAATGAAAACCAAAATCCTGTACACACATATAACAGTGAGAAGGTGAGTAAGCAAGTATTATGCTCTTGGATAGCGCGACCGTCCTTTCTTCCTCAAGAACTCAGGGATCTCCACAGCCCCGCCTTCTAGAAAGGACGATGGCCGCCTGTGCACACTCATGTTTGAATCTGTTTGTCTAACCTGATTTGCCTGCCATCATTTCATACGATCGACACAGATGCTCAATAAAGATAGCAGTAGTTTATCTCTTGTGTGTGTGTGTGTGTGTGAGGGAGAGAGAGAGAGAGAGATACCTGGGGACTCCTCCCATCACCTTCATCTTGACGTTTAAAACCAGTGGCTATCAAAGTAATGCTCACCTGAATGATTAACAATGGAATTCATCAATTTCACTTTTATTTTCTAATCAAATAATGTTAATCATTAGTCATGATAAGGGTAAGGCACAACAAAAGTGCCAAATTTTTAGAATAATCATGTTGAATAGATGAACTCACTTGACCACTTATAGACGGATCTACTACAGCACCAAATATTAAGTTGGCACTTGGATCCACAAGATCATATATGACCTCTGCTGCAGTATTTACCTGCCGTTTTGCATTGCGAAACACAGTGTGGTTAGTAAGCCCACTATATTTGAACCGCAAGTACAAGGAATGATGTGAGATGCAAAAAAAAGATAATGTATGAAGAGAGAGATCCGGGGCCCACCTCAAACAACGTTAGATCACTGCCACCAGTTATGTTCCACACAATTCCGGTTGCTCTCTCTATACCAATATCTAGTAAAGGAGATTGAATGGCATTTAGTGCAGCGTCTCTAGCCCTGGTTTTTCCTGAATCGCAGCAAGAAGATAATATCAACCTAAAACTCCAAAATACAACTGGTCTGTCACATGGCAGAAAGTCACAAAATGTGAAAGATCCAACGGTTTGGATTTTTAATCTAACAAGATTCATTTTACACAGTTGGTATGCTCCAGTTAATTGTGGGACGAAAACCATGAAACACAATACAACCACATAAGCAAGATGAATTTAGAAAAAAATGCCAAAAGGAAAGAAAGAAAAATGGGTATGCAGAACTATTGAGAGTTCATGTTTAGCCACATTACTAACATGAAAGACCAATTAGCTTTTCGACAATACCTGTAGCAGTTCCAATTCCCATTAATGAAGAGCCGGCACTAGCCATAATAGCTCTCACATCAGCAAAATCTACATTTACTAACCCTGGAATCTGCAACAAAAGCAAGTAGATTTGAATCTCATTTTCTTCCTTAAAAATGGAAAGGCAATCATCAGTCAAGTCATATAGAACAATTTAATAAGTTTCAGAACTGGAAAATTTACAAAGCAAAGCACATATTATCATGTGCAAGCAAGAGCCCACCAAAAATTTCACTTAGCAGATGCATAGCTATAAACTCCTATTATCATTCTTGTATATACGCCATCATTATCAGCCATACCGTGATTATATCGGAGATGCCGCGAACTCCTTGACGAAGAATATCATCAGCGAGATTAAATGCCTCTGTTACTGGTGTAGATGGAGAAACTGCAGTCAGCAATTTATCATTTGGAATGACAATTAGGGTATCAACATTTTCTCTTAAAGCTGCGATTCCTTCTTGGGCTTGAACAGCTCTTCTTCGTCCTTCAAAAGAGAATGGAGTGGTAACTATACCAACAGTCAAAATGCCCAAAGATTTTGCAATTCCAGCAATCACAGGAGCTGCCCCTGTGCCTGTTCCCCCACCCATTCCAGCCTGCAAGTATTAGAAGATTAGTGAAAGCCTGAACAAAATTTTGCTAGGTAATGTCAATAGAGGTAGATGTCACTATTGCTTTAATTCACTAATCTTAATAGGCTTGAAACTCAACGGAAATAATAGTGTCTCAAACAACTCTAAAATAGTAGTCTTCCAGAATTAACTAAAGCTAATTTCTAAGATTTTTGTTTTTGATTTGTAAAACTAACCTTTAATACGACGGATAAGGAAGAAAGTTAAGACTTTAGTGGGCAGTGGAATCCATTCTGATTAGTTTAAACCGTAAATATCAAGATTTGAGGGGACCATACTAATGCTATTCAACCAAAACATGTGAACCTCTGTGAAAACTTGGAAATCTTTTTCCAACTAGGTGAAAGAAATCATCCATAATAATATGAATATCCTAACAAGAAGGTCTAAAGTGACCATCTTTCTAGATTTTGATCTCGGAAATTCATTCAATTTTTCACTTTGAAAACAAAGCAATGACTGAATTGTCTCAGTTGACTTAGAGCAATCGAAGTTGATCATTTAGCTCAATATGGAAGTCTTCTTGTTTGCATGCAATAAAAGTTACCATTAACAATGACATTCACATCTCAACTCTCATGTTAAGATTGCAATGGTTCGCAGAGACTAGAACAACATTAAAGAATCGACATGTTTGGGGGGGAAAAAAAAAGACATACTAACTTACAGTCACAAAGACCATGTCTGCTCCATTAACTGCCTCCTCTATCACTGATTTGCTTTCGTTAGCAGCATTCATACCAACATCTGGGTTCCCACCAGCACCAAGTCCTCGTGTAAGCTCTCCACCAATCTGCAGGCGATGCTCGGGAAAGATGGGTGACATCCTCATGGCTTGGATGTCAGTGTTAACTATCCAGAACTCGACCCCCTTCATTGCACTCTCTATCATACGGTTAACTGCATTGGATCCACCACCTCCAACGCCAATAACTTTGATCTTGGCTTCATTATAATTGTTCAAAGTAGATAAATCTCTGACACTCTCAGTAACATTTCCACTCGAAGTATCCTGTCTTGGGTTGATCGTGGTAGTGCTCGTCTCACCTCTAAGCATCGAGATCTCAGGGTGTAGGTTCAGAAACGGGTCCTTGCTTTGAAATTGATTCACACTGTTGGCCGAACATTTCAATTGCGGGAGACCCGAACCACATTTTTGAGTTACACCCGAAAACCAATTCCTTTCTTCAACAATTTTCAGGGGGGAAATTCTCCCTCCAAGAACAGTCAATACCCCGACCCGCCTCCCAGCGTCCGGAGGCGTGAAATAAGGGGAAGTGCATGTAGCCATTGATGAAAATATCAAACTCCAACTTTATGTGATTACAGCACCTATATTTGGAGAAAACCTATCAGCTATACCTCAATTTCAACCATATTTTCTGTTTCTCAATTCATATCCCTAATTATTTAGCAGACTCAGAGATAAAAAGAATGCGCCTCTTGAAAGCATTTAATACCAAAAATAAAAATAAAAATCTTAAAACATACAAACGCTGCAAAAAATTGAAACCCAAATAACACGTAAAACAATACCCTAAGTCAACTACATAATTAGAATAAGGGGAATACAGAACTGCAAAATCACTACTAAACAGCAACAGCATTCAAATTTCAATAAGAGAAGAAAAATGAAATAAAATGAAATAAAACTAAATTCTTGCAGTTCACCTGAACACGCGATGTTTCTTGTTTGCAAAACTATGAATTGAGGGAATTGGTGTGATGGGATTTCTTTTATGTTTTTTCCTTCAACTACCAGATTAATAGGCAAAAGCAAACCTGCATTTAGTAGTTGTTACTAAGAAATTAGTCAAACGAGCATAAAATAAAATTGTAGAGAGAGATGGAGGAGGAGGGGGGAGAGAGACTGAGAGAGAGTAGATTCGCGCCGTCAATTTCTTGTTGGAAATGCAGGCTACAACAGAGATGGGGGTTATGCTTATGTGTGTTTAGCATTAAATTAGAAAACGAGAGAAAATAAAATAAAAATATCAGCAAACTATCTATTCAAGCAAGCAAAGTGTCAATCCACCATTTTCATTGATTTTCAAGGGAAAAAAAAAAGGAAAAAAGAAAATCTTTGGCTTTATTTTTGGAAGGAGTGTTCCCTTATCACCCGCGGTCTTAGTTGATTGGTTGCCTTCTGATTTCTTTTCTTGACTAATTCCCCATTCGCAACCACAACTTTATTTTTATTAATATGATTTTATAATAAAATACCATCATCTTGTATAAAAAATAATTTCCACCGAGCCCAAATTGAAGCCGCTCGAATTTCGTGCGATATAGCCGTATTGTATGGTTGGATGAATTAGATTGGTCTTAATATTATGAATGTTGTTCGGTTGTGTAGATTCGGTCTGATATTTACGAGATAATATTTCGTAGGATTAATCATGCATTATGAGTTTGACTTCTCTCTTATGACAAAAATAATCTTGAGTAATCTTGGACTTATTAAATCTCACCTAATCTTTGGTCATTTTAATCTTGGCAACTCACTTAGCCACTGAAATTTGGCACAATCAGTTGTATTGTAGATTGGATCTGAATTGTCACTTTTCTTTGTAATCAATTGCTAATTTGCTATATTGACTAGTTAAATGATTGAAGAACGATGTCATTTTTATTCATGATAATCGTCAAATTTCGTAAGTGTAATTATCACTTTTTGTCCGATCGCTCGGTAAAACCAACCACATCTAAATATTCATAAATATAAATAGTGGATTTCTGATATCTCGTATGACATGTTTATTACTCCCTCCGTACGCGAAAAAGAGTCATATTGTATGTTGGACACGGAGTTTAAGAAAGCTGATAAAGTTGTTGTGAGTGGAATAAAAGTACAATTTCAAGGGTAGTGCTAATGGCATGTTTAGTGACTTAATCCTTGACTTGGTTGCTGCTATGATCACTGCGCATTTTAAGAAAGAAATTAAATGGGGTGCGAAAATTACAGACATATTTATTCTCATTCAATGGGAAATTAAAATAGAACTTGTCATTAAAATTAAATGGGATCACTGCTGCTATGATCCCATTTAATCTCATTCACTTTTCATATTTATTCTCCTTCACTGCGCATATTTATTCTCATTCAAGCTACCCAAACTTTACTGATTAAAATAGAACTTGTCATTGAAATTTGGTGCCAAAAAACTTTTCATTAATTCAAACTTCCCACCAATGGAGTGCTTTGTTTGGAGGGAAATTACAAGTACACCTAACACACTAAAAACAGGAATAAATACACCATTCCCAGCTGCCAAAATTCATTACAGACTTGGCAGATAAAAGAAGTTACAGGAGCATTAAAGTGCCATAAATACAAAGAAATTACAGGAGCATGGCAGATAAAAGAAGCAGGCCAAATCTGACAGATCAAGAAATGAACAACGTGGCACAATGGCTCCTACAAAACAGCAACAACGGACTTCTTCAATACGGAGCAAAAAAAGAAGCTGCAGCAAGATTCCAAATTGATTTGAGGACTGTCTGGCGCATCTGGAAGGCTGCAGCTGCCCAACAAGCTTTGGGAAAATCTGTGCATGTGGTATCAATGAAGAAATGATCAAAACACAAAGATAAGTGGGTATTTGATGAAGAAAAAGTCAGAAAATTATCAGTGCTAGAGAGATCAAGCATTAGAAAGATGTCATGTAAGCTTGGTGTTAGTAAAGGCTTGGTTCAGCGGTGGATCAAAGAGAAGAAGGTAAGGCCACATACAAATGCAATAAAACCATTTCTAACCCCTAAAAATATGCTTTGCAGACTGACTTGGAGCCTTAGTCAGCTAAGTTGCATTAGTGCAGATGGAAAAATACCTTTTCAGACCATGTATAACACCATACATATATGAAAAGTGGTTTTATTTAACCAAAATCACAGACAGATGCTACCTTTTGCAAGATGAGATTGAGCCACACAGGTCATGCAAATCAAAAAGATTCATTCCCAAAGTAATGTTCATGTGTGTTGTTTCTAGACCACAAACTGACATCGATGGGAAAGTGATCTTTGATGGGAAGTTTGGTATTTTTCCATTCACAACAGAGGAGCCAGCACAAAGAAGTTCTAAAAATAGATTGAAGGGCACCATGGAAACAAAACCAATTCAAGCAGTCACTAAAGCTGTCATCAAGGAATGCATTATCAATAAGGTCAGTTTTTTGCATCATTTTTATATCAGAATATAATCATTCATCATTTAGCAGCATATTTTCAGGTTATACCAACCATTAAAGCTAAGTGGCCTCTTGGTGCAAGCAAGCACATAATTATACAACAAAATAATGCCAAACCCCACATCAACAACAATGATCCAGATTTTCAGATTGCTGCCCACTCTGATGGATTTAACATCCAATTGGTTTGCCAACCAGCCAACTCACCTGATACTAATGTCAATGATCTTGGGTTTTTTAGAGCCATACAAACACTCAAAGATGAGAAGATGGCTAATAGTGTAGAAGATTTGCTCAATAATGTGACAGCTTCATTTGAAGAGTATCCAGCAAGTAAGTTAAATAATGTGTTTCTAACTTTGCAAGGATGTTACCATGAAATTATCAAAGTGAGGGGCAACAACAACTACAAGATCCCACACATGAACAAGGAGAGACTTCTTAGGCTTGGCTTACTGCCAGAATGCATTCAAGTTGAGGAGCAGCTTGTAAGGGACAATTTGGATTATCTAAAGTTGCAGGAAATTGAACAAGGATCAATCTACAACAGTGACATGAGGAACTCCAACAGATGGTTTTAAGAGAGTAGTTTCTATTTATTTCAGTTTTTTGTTTAGGGTTTACAGTGACAAACAATGCAAGGTTTTTTGCGTTCAGGGACAGTTTTTGCATTGTTTGGAATGTAAACTATCCATATTGTATCTGTTTTTGGAACCATTACAGTCTTAGCATAATCTTTTCTATAATTTTTTGCATCATTGACTTCTTATTTCAACCTCCAAAACCATCTTATTTCAACCTCCAAAACCAGGGAAATAATCACCTAGGGGTGGCATCAATAAGACAGCCCCCAGCATAATTATCACCAGAATCAATAAGACAGCCCCCAAAATGAAACAACATAATTAATGGCATCACCAGCCCCCAGCATAATTATCATAAATCGGCAAATAAGAACAAAATCACCAAGATAATTAATGGCATCACCAGCCCCCATCATAATTATCATAAATCTTCCAATAAGAACAAATCACCTTGTTACAGTAGGGTCAAGACACTAGGGCACCAAATCCCTAGCATCTGCAGATACCAAATTTTCCGGTCATCGCTCCACTCCTTGCACAGAATTGGCCGGCATTCTTGATCGGCGATCAAGCCATCCATGGCCATGAAAGCTTCAAAGCTAGATTCTGGCAGTATGCTTTCAGAGCCATCCACAGCTGTGAATGGTGTTTCTTTCACCACCATATCAGATTCCATCTCAGATCTAGAGATTGGAATCTCATCTCCGCCGGTCGTCGACGCCAAGGATAGATCGAAGAGAGGATCGGCGGCCGCATCAGAGAGTGACGAACCATCCACAACCGTGAACGGTGTTTCCGGCACGATCTCGACCGAATCACTCTCCAACTCCCATGAAAAATTAGGAATCGATTCAGTGTGGGTTGCAATCATGATCGATAGATCATCGTAGTTCACAGGCGAGTTGAAGAGAAACAAATTTTCAGAGAAATCGGCCGATTCAAAGTTGGCCATCTGATAGAATGAGAGAAGAGGAAGTGAGTGAGCTAGGGTTTTAGATTTTGGGCGATAAAAACAGAGAGAGGAACTGATAAATGAGCAGATGAATTGGGCTAATAAAATGAGAGAGGAAATGATAACAGACGGATTGGGCTATAATATGGGAAAATGGGTTGAGTTATTAGTGTTAGGATTAGTGGGTTAATTGTGTTGAGTTAATTGTATGGGGTGGGTCCATCAATGGCAAAAATATGTAAATGTAGGAAAGTATGGAGGGTATTATAGTACAAAAAGTAGAGTAGGACTTTTTTTGTGTACAAAAAAAGGGGAAAATATGACTCTTTTTCGCCTACGGAGGGAGTATTTATTTATATTGGAATATTAATATACATCAATGTATGGGCAACGATTTCAACACATTTTAATTGTTGTGAATTGTAGTGACCAATATTAATGAGCATCTAAGGAAATCACATTTGAATAATAATAATTGCTGTCATGTCAATGGAATACCATTACTATCACAAGATCATAAATATATGATGCTTTAAACAAAAAATAATACTAATCATAAATATATGATGGAAACGTTAGACAAGGCAATGCTAAAATAATGATTATGATTTATTACTTCATTTTAAATAAATTTCCTCATTTTTCTCTGTGAAAGAAAATACGGAAAAGGAAACCACAAATATTAATATTTAATTTATTTATATTTAGATGTGGGAAGTGGGACACAAATACCATCCCATAATTCGAATTAACCAACTAAAAAGAAAAAAGAAAAAAGAAGAAGAAAATGATAATCTACGTGGCTGGCTAATTATGCCACTACAGCACTAGAGCAGTCTGCACGTACCATCATACACCTTCACTGTGTGTGTATTTCTCATAGACACCCTCGCGGCAGCCTCACCATTTCCCACCTCACCCAAATATTCCAGCGAACCTTTCGACCTCTCTCTCTCTTTCTCCCTCTCATTAGCTTCTGATTCTCGAGGTAAAGCATCTCGTGTTTTAGATTATGGTTGTTTTCTCTGTTTTTGATTCATTGATTGTGTATCATATCGCATGATGTGTTGGTTTACGCATTTTATCGAACACGTGGTGTCTGGATTAGAATTGGAGAAACACGGTGAAGTGCGATCACTGATGCAAGGTTTTGCATGTTGGTAGAGGAAGGTTTTTACTCTATTGGGTAATTTTTGACTTGGAATTGGATAAAAATTTCATATTTTGCTAAATATTAGGATACTGCGCTAGTTTCTTTGGGGATAAATTGAGTTCTAGTCGAAATTGAAGGGTTTATCTTTTGACAATATTGGTTAGATTCTCAACAAAATCGCTTATTGCTTTCTCGGATTCTTGTAATCTTTTTAGCTGAGGCGAGTGAGTTATATAATGAACTTCGAAAAGTTCTATGATTTGGTTGAATTCGGCACAACTTCAAACTTTTTGTGGCTCTGCAGTTTGGTTGATTGGGAATGGAATATCTCCCTGTCGAGATTATTGGATACATTCTGTCGAGGCTCGGGGCCGCCCGCAACGTGATTGTTGCGTCTGCAACCTGCAGAAAATGGCGGGAGGCATGGAGGAATCATCTACATACTCTTTAGTTTTAATTCCAATGACTGGCCTCTGTATGATGAGTTCTCTACAAGTAGACTTGATATACTTATTACTCAAACCATACTCCAAACGAGAGGATTGCAGTGTCTTTCAATAATTATGGACGACGTAGATGAGTTCTCTGCTGCTGCAGTCATTGCCTGGCTTATGTACACTAGGGACACCTTGCGTGAGCTGCATTATAATGTGAGGACGACGCCTAACATTAACATTCTTGAAAAATGTGGTCGGAAGAAGCTTGAAGCTTTGACATTGTCTAACAATACTATCATGGGGGTTGAACCTAAATTTCATAAATTTCTCTGCCTTAAATCTCTTTCTCTGAGTTATGTCTGTATATCAGCGTGGGATCTGAGTCTGTTGCTTAGGGCATGTCCAAGAGTTGAAGCATTAACCCTCATTAGTCTAGATATTGTGATGTCAGATCCGCAGGCAACGATGGAGTTGGCTACTAACTCATTGAAATGTATTCATGTAGAAGCTATCAACTTGGATAAGTTCATATTGGAGGCTGATAAATTGGAGGAGTTGCATTTGAAAGATTGCACACTTGAAGTTTTTGAGCTTATTGGTAGGGGGATGCTGAGATTTCTTATAATTGATGATGTCAGTGTCATCCATCTGGATATTGGTGAGAATGCTGAAAATCTGGTGACTATTGATGTTAGTAATTTTACGATCGTGTGGGCAAAGTTCTACCATATGATATCAAGATCATCAAAATTGAAAAAGGTTAGGCTTTGGGGTGTCGTATTTGATCATGACGAAGAAGCTGTCATTATGAAGACTATTTCTTCATGCTTTCCCTTATTGAACCATCTTTCCTTGAGTTATGAACATAGAGAGGCTGCAATTCATTATGGCTTACAAGGTTCATTGTTTCTGGAGAATGTGATTGTCTTGGAACTTGGCTGGATAGTAATTAGCGACCTATTGTTAATGTGGGTTTTGGCACTTATTGGAAGGTGTCCTCGTCTAGAGAAGTTGGTCATTCGTGGTGTTGTGTCAGAGGCCAGAACCCATGAAGAATGCCAAGTTATGGCTAATTTCACATCATTTATCGTAAGACTTATGAAGAAGTATCTACATATAGATGTTAAATTTGAATATGAATAGAAATTCTCTCATTGGAATTTATCATCAGGTAGGAACTGCAGGAACAGGTATATGATCCTTGGGAGATTTTTGTAATTTCTCTTGTTTGGTCAATTGCCAGATGGGTTCTTAACTCATTGGTGTATTATGTTGAACTTCAGGCTATGTTTGCATGCAGTGATATAGATGCTTTTCAAATGTGAATCCTACTGTTTCTCTTTCATTCAGGATGATATTCTCTTCACCATATTTTGTTTCTGCTTGTCTTCCTTTTGTTTATTGTTTCTAATGTCTTTTATCTTACCTATAGACTATAGTTCTTCTGCATCCTTCCTTATCTCCCCTCATAGGTTGTTGGATTACATTATGTAGGGAATATATGGAAATGTATGTAATTGAGTAATCAGTATCTTCGCCTCTACCTATACAAGGTTGAATATGTTTCCATTTCTTATTTCTTAATCTTTTCTTTTCCTTGGGGAGAAACTAAATAAAAACAGAATTAGTTGTTTTATCTGATCTGATATACACATCCATGTCATATTTCAGAATGCTAGTTATACGACTTGGTAACTTCTGTTATTTTGTCTTGATTTTTCAGTGCATTTCTTGAAGGTGATGACATTTGTAGTTTCTGTTTTCATGCATATTGAAGGGAATTTCTAATGATGGATAACAAGTACAGCTATTGGGAAGACATTTTCCTGCTTTGTGGTTATGCACAAGATGTAAGCCTTCTTAATTTCCCAGCACTTAAAATCATTGTTTTGTTTTGTTTTGTGTTGCGTTTGTTACTGTAATGCATATTTTGTTGTGTGTGTATGTAAGCTAACCGCGAGAGAGAGAGAGACGTAGTTAAATTGCCTCATCACCATAATAGAATTTCTTTATGGAAGGCCTCTATGCTTGTACATTCTTTTGATCTGCAGATTTACATTGTAAGATGGAGGAGACGAAGAGATGAGGCAACTTGATTTAGATATATGATTACACATGCCTAGAGAAAGCCTTCTCTCAACTAGGTGGCTTATCAAATATGATTTAGATATAAGATTACATAAAAAAGCATACAAGACTACCAAGGCAACAACTCAAAAAGCTACTGTGTAAGCCTAAGGCATTCATTCTCCCCATATCAGAGAGGAAGAAATGCAATGTATCAATCTACAGCTGCCACCAATATCATGCTGCTCTTCAACGTCCGGTGAAATCGCCTTTCATCGCCGCCGTCTGCATTTGTTCTACCTCAGTAAGGACAACTCAAACTCCTCCTCATTGCTCTTAATTTCTCATTAGCTTTGTATGCTTTTGACTGCATTTGTGCCCTTCTCGCCTCCTCTTCCTCGTAGTACTGTAACATCATCATGAATTGTTACACATCATAAGTGAAGCTTGTTAAGTTATAAATAATGGAGATTTTTTAAATTTATGCTACCAACAAGAAATTACAGTACCACGCTCATCCCTGTAAGAAAATTTTGAACCAGTTCCAAATTATATAATTTACCTGCTGTTTTCTTTTCCTCTCTAATTCAGCCTGTTACAGAATCAAGATGAGAGGAGGTGATTAGTAACACTCATTGATTAGCATCCATAATTGCAGTATTGTTTCTTCTAAAGACATAGTGAAGTTTATGTTTGTTATGCTATCTACTCTTTGTTTGCTTACCAGAGCTTGTTTCAGGTGTAAATTCTCTTCTTTGAGTTGGTTCAGTTCTGCTTCGAGCTCAACCGTGTAAGCCTGCCGGAAAATCACACCCTTCGTAAATGGAGATCAAATCCGAGGAACGTACCATAACACTTGTCTTGGAAGCAGAATGAAACCATAAGAAAGTCCAGTTACCTGCTTCCTAGCCCGAGATCGTGCAGCCGACTCCCTATTCTTGATCATTCTTCGTTGCCGCCTCTCCACCACCTTCTCCACCGGACCATCTACAATCCGTTTCCGCCCTCCTCTCATCCCTTCCGCTCCGTACTGACTCCCACTGTCAGCTTGGTTCCCGCCCATTCCATCCGACAACGGGCTTGCTGGCGACCCCATTCCCAACGCTTGTACTTGCCCGAAACCTCCTCCACTTCCGTTCCCCACTCTCCCCCCATAGCTGACTGCCGGAGGGGGCTGTGAGTACCCGCCGCCCCTTTTCATTCCTCCACCGTAACCCGGTGCCTCTCCTACACCGCTCTGAAGTGGCTGATAACCAGTAACATTATTGACCCCAGCTGCAGCAACGCCAACAGCCATCACCGGTCTTGCAACGAAATTAGACCCCATCGCAGGATGGCTGCTGTTCTGGAACATTCCGAAAGGTGGCTGCTGCTGAGGTGGTGCAGCGGCAAAGTTCTGTTCTCGTACAACCCCGGCCCGTACCAAGAAATCTTCGAGCGTCATCTCTCCGAAAGTGATCTGTTTCTGCGTAGTGTTGGGGTTCTGCAAATGGCCGTGACTGTTGTCACCACGGTGCTGACTCCCATGAATCTCCGACCACACTTCGTCCACGGTTTTCCTGCACAGAGGCTCCGGGATGCTGAGCGAACCTTGTCTGGGTAAGCTCGACTGCGTGGCTAGTCCCTTCCCAGCCAAGCAATTGGTTTCTTGCAGGGGAAAATGCAGGCCGCTGCTGCTGCTGCTGCCGTTGTTGGTAGTGGGTACAGCGCCGCTCGTGCCTTGGCCGTGGGCCTGAGCTTGATTTTCTTCGGCAGTCCATATGCTGTTGAGGAATTCATCCATGTTCATGGACCCGAAGTTCTTGCCACTATCGCAAAGAGTGTGTTGGAACTCATCGAGGGTGAGGGAGTATATCGACGACTGACGGCCCAACGACTGAAGGCTCGTTGGGTTCTTAGGCTGTTGCTGACTTGATTGCAGTGGTTGATCCATTTCTCTTTGAGACATTATTGAATCTGTTGTTACCATATCGGTTTTATTCGCGATTATTCACGAGCTTCTTCGATCACTGCTCAATCGAATCAGATTGAAGAGAGAACAAATAAATGAAAATCTCAATGTAATTTTGCACTTTCGTTTTTTGCTGTGGCTTGTGCACAAAATATTTAGTAGTTGCAGAAACACAATTACACAGATTGTGTAGGCCTACCAAACATATAAAGATCTTATTAAAAAAATTTATCACTTCTAAATCACTTCTAATAGTACAGACACAAGCACTGATCGCTTCTTGGATTTCAAGATAATAACGCTAAGATATTGGATATACATATATATATATATATTTTCAATTTTTCAAATTTGATCAACTAATATGATAAGAGCATGTACCTTTATTCATTTTTTTTAAAATCTAGTTAATTAGCATTTTACCCTATTGGGATATCCGATTAAAACATACTCCGTAGAATAGTAAAAGATTATCTACCGCCACTAATCTAAACCTGAATATCAAATCCTAATTAAGCACAAATCTTGACAACATTAAAAATCCTAGAGGTTGTACCATCTTTAATTTCCTCATCATTTTAACTTCTTTTTTGGCCTTTCGAAAGGAATTGCTGGAAAGAGATCTCCGAACGGAGGAAGTGCAAAATCAGAATAGTCCATGTTCTCTTATTAGAATTATAATTATTGATTTTTTTTTTTTAAATCCTAAACTTGTAATTGAAGAAACAAAAGCCATTATTCAGACTTGAAAAAAATATCCTCAGATATATATCCTTAAGAAGAATAAAAGCATAATTAATTATTGTGCATGAATCATAATAAATACATAAACTGGATAATATTACCTCCCCTTTAAAGCAGCTCCAGTATTAAACTGGAAACACAATTACTAGCAATTGCTATCTTTCAAGTATGGATATACAAAACCCTTCATCACAAGCATTGATATATTGAAAGCATAATAAGTATATATTTGCACGTAGAGAGAGAGAGAGAGGGGTTACATAGGCAAGTAATACTTCTCAAGTTTCAAGAGTAATGGCTGATCTTCAAAAGAAAGGTTTGCTCGAGGGAGGGATAAAGAGATGGAAGCTGTTGCTCTGACGTCAGATATATTTAAAAAAAAAAATCATTACAATTTACAAGACCTATATAAAAAAAATTAATATTATTGTTTAGAAATTAATACTATAAATATCGAAAATGAGTAGATAAGAAGCGGAAATGGTTGAGAGAATTGGAAGGGTATGGCGTAAAAAGGGTTTGAGTTTTATATGTCTGAAATTGAGGGCATAATTTTGCATGGCTGCTGGACACGTCGTGGACACGTGTCGCATCCGCAGCTCCCCTTAGCTACCCTCTACCTTCCACGTGTCTCATTACACTCACGTGCGGATTTCGGCCGCCCGACTTCACTCCTCACACTCATGATACTTCGCATTATTTAACTCTTTTTACGAAGAACAAGGTCGGATTCGATATACCTCCCCTTCACCATACTATTATTAATAAATAAATATATTTCCTTTTTATTTAATAATACTATATATGGTGGGTTGTATTAAAAAAATTAAGACTTATTTGGGTTAATAATGGGTAATTAAGATTTATTAATTCCTAATTTTAATTTTTTAATTTTCATAAGTACTTTCATATTTCCTATTATTACACAAGATTTTAACTAAATAATTGAATAAAAATACTACATATATATATATGTCGCAATAGTGATCACAACCACCAATCAAAACTCAAAACCAAAATATATGTTAGAATAATCAGCAAATAAGATAAATTAACGAATGAATAGATAGTGCAATGAAACCATATGAAAGAATCAATAAAATTAAAGATTAACGAGAGGATATATTGTCTTTCCGTCGTTAGAATTTTTATTGTTCTTTAGTTTTTAACTAGATTTACCCGCTCATTGCGCTGAGCCGGGTGATAATTTATAATGTCAAAAAATTAATACATATTTCAATATATATATTTATATTCTAAAGGATTCTTCAAAATTATATAATTACGTTCATTAGTATTATTAATACAATTATTTTTTACTTGATTATTAATACAATTATATATTATATATATATATATAGATAGATAATACTTATGTTGAATATTAAGATTTTAAGATTTCAAGTTAAGAAACTCATTCATACAAATTTAAAAATAAAGTATCACCAAATATTAATACATATTACTGAAAAAAAAATTGTAACATAGTAGTAATAAGCAACTTTACTACAAATTATAAAATTAGAATTTTGAAATTCAAATCATCCTCATAATTTATAGTCATAAATTAAGGTAAATGCTACATATCTTGGGTTAAAAATCAAAGAGTCTTTTTTTTTTTTTTTGAAATTGCTTATGATAATTATATAATTAAATTTGAAACTAAATCACAAAATTGTAATTAAGGGCTGAGATAATTAATTTTTGGACGATATCAATGAATGGACACTTTTTTTTAGCAGATGAATGGTCATTTTCGTTGGCAGAGATCTATTGGGCTAAATGGCGAGTGTGCATGGGACATACAGAATGGGAGGGAAAAGTACATGAATAGGCCGTAGGCGGGAAAAAGCATTACAATTATTTTGTTTTAATACAGTAATAGATTTTAATGTTATATTCTCTCCGTCTCATTTAAGATGTCATGTTTTCCATTTTAGAATGCCCCATTTAAGATGATTACTCATACTCAATTTGAAAATAATTCTCTCTTTAAAAGTTGTGGATCCTATCACTATTACTTTATACTCTTCTCTTTAATACTCGTACTCAAAAGAAAAATGACATCTTATATGAGACAAAGGGAATATTTGACTTGGCCACAGAACAGTCCATCGTTAATTTCAATTTTTTTTTTAAATTTACTTACTAGCGACGGACTATGTAAATCAGTTCAGATACTTAAAGAAGCCAATATATACAAAATGTAATTTTGCATAGAAGAATATTACAAAAGACTAAATAAGATCGCGACACACTAACTGATGAAATAAAATACGAAATTACAGATACATTCCCATAATGCTGTCAAAATGTAAAACTTAGGAGAAACAAAAATAATGAGGTAAAAGGTGATGTGGAGAGCAAAAGCATCCTAAGAAACAAGTGCTTGTATGATTGAGTTAGCTATTCCATCAGCAAATGGAAACAAATGACCAGCACCAGCTACCTCATGATAGTGAACCCACGGTAGCCGAAGGGCGATGTGGCGCTGCAGTGTGGCAGGGACGATAGGATCCTCATCTCCCTGCCACAGCTGAACGGAACCTTCGCCTTCTGCAAACGGGTTTCTCACCTCCGTTGGATCGAATTCCCACCTCCCAAAGGCAAATGCCAGATCACGGTGAAGGGACTCAAATTCACCCTGCTGTCTTACCTGTGCCTGCAAAGTCGGGGAGGAAATACCACTAGGCTATTGAAACTTTTCGAGTACATTTCGTTCCAGTTCTTTAAAACTTTTTAAGCATGATATAACTATATAAGTCAAAGCAACATACCTATCTTAAACTTCATAGCTACCTCAATATAGCACAAGATTGATAAGCAAGTATCATAAGATGGCCTTCAAAATGCTTATACCGTATAATATATTCCTCCAAGCACATTCAATTACTACGACTTTGTGCTGCAGTATGGATACGCTAGCACACAGCCAGTTTTGGAATTATTTTTCAAATTTTCAGAGAAAGTAATACTTCATATTTCACTTTTGCAGTTGTGTATTCAAGAATTTAGTAAGCATTACCACAGTGTTGTGCTGCACAGAGCGAATCCTCGGTATTAGCTCTGCATCTTGACGAGAGAGAACTTTGGGGCTGTGACTGATAAGACTTAAACTAGGAAATAGCTTTTGAGTGTTCCACCAGTAGCTAAGCCACGGCATATAATGAGCTACACGAAGAGCCCATTGATCCTCTGGCAGCTGCTGCTTATATGCTGCTGCAGACAGGTTTGAAGGAATACCTCGCCACCAATAATTCACCACCGGTGCAATTAGAGCCACTCCTACCAATCTACACACCAGTTTATAGAAAATTCGATTACAAAGACGAAGAAAACGGATATATAAGTTGGTTGATCAATGCATTCCTCACTACGAGTACTAAGAAGGAACGTGCCTATGAGGAATGTAGTTGAGGCAGGTCCACACAATCTGGCCGCCTAAGGAGAATCCAACAATGTAAAATTTGGATCCTAATCCCAACTGATCAGCAAGCTCCTCGATGTCAGAAGAGATGCTTCTAAGTGTTTGAGCTGGGTTAGGATCACTCTCTCCATAACCAGGTCTATCAAATGAAACAATATATATCCCTTCTCTTCCAACAATTTCCTATTTGCAAAAGAAGTCAGCTCACATACATGTTCCATGAAAAAGCCATTAGGAAACATATAGGAAACGGCATTGCATTACCGGGGAGAGTTGTGCAGTTATGGCAGTGACACCGTGCCTGCAACTATCGAAGCCATGGACATACATGATTTTGTGCTTGGCATTGTCCTTTGGGACACCAAATTCTTTGTAAGCCAAGTATCTTCCATCCTTGAGCTGTATTCTTGAAGCTGTAACCGGAGGCCCGTCTTTCGAGCCACACGTCTTTGGCGGAGGAGGCTGTGTTGCCTGATAAGCCCAAGCCAAAAATCCCACGAACAAAACCAACGCAAGTTTCTTCAAGATCCCTAACAACAATTCAAAATTGAGGGAAAATATCACACATGACATGAGGGCATTAAATTCGAATGAAACTTCTCCAAATAAGTACTAGAAGAATCCCACAATTTTTCAATAAGCAAGATCATATTTTGCATCAAAAATCACAACCAAATAGTCACTACGATACTAAACAGAGCTTTACCCTGAGCAGTTAGAACTAATTTAAGGATTTTATACAAAAAATCAGATCAGGAATAGAGCTAATGTGGCCAACATAAAACACACACAACAACAACAACAAGAATTAGGCAACATTTGAAGAATTCTTAAGAACATTGAAGACTACATATTGGACAAAAACTTGCACTATAACACCATAAAAACCTAAAAAGAGAAATTCCACACAGGAATGTGCACTCAATCAAGAAATTCTAAGATTAGAAAGCAACATGCAAATCTTGAAAATGAGGGGGAAAAAACTCAAAGTCTACCAGAAAATTTTGAAGAAGAGCTTGATTCTGGTTTGCGGGTGTGAGCTCTTGCAGAAGCTGATGAGATTTTGCTGGTTCCTCCACCAGTCATGTCTCCAATTTTTCTGCTTTGTTTTGTGGGGAATGGTTGTCAGTCAAATTGCTTATATGAGATGAGATAAAATTATTAATTTTCTGTGTGTACAAACAAAGGATAATCCAAGAACACACTTTTTAGGCCAATAACAATGATTGGAGATGACACTTGTGATGAAATTATCATTATCGATTTTTTGGACTAAAATTGAGACTGACCCTTAATATTGGGGCTAAATGATAGTATTACTATAACCTCATTAGCTTATAGAAAATGAATAATAATAATAATAATAATAATAATAATAATAATAATAATAATAATAATAATAATAATAATAATAATTTGAAATTACATTTATCTCGTATTTTTACAAAAACACGATTCAATAAATTATTTGGACCTAAAAAAAATAATAAAAAAAGCCATCATAATATTTATTTTTTGGAGAAAGAAATAAAATATTACTCCCTCCGTCCCAATATTCATGGCCTATTTCTTTTGGGCACGGATATTAAGGATAATAAAATTAGGGATTAAAAGGTGTGTGACTCACATGCTTAGTGTAATTTTTATTCAATATTTAATTATTTAGTCAATAAAGTGTTTTAATTAGGACTAAATAAATTATAAATTAGCCCAGAAAGGAAACAGGTCATGTTACATGGGATGAACCAAAAAAGAATACATGCCATGAATATTGGGATGGAGGTAGAGGTGGTAAAAAAAACCGAAACCATCGGAACCGAATCGAAAGCGAAGGTTCCAGAACCGAAATCGAACCATCAGTTCCGGTTCGGAACCGAGAACCGCATTGACAGCGGTTCGGTATCGGTTCTAAAGTTGCGGAACCGAGAACTGCCGGTTTCGGTTAGGTTTCGGTTCCGAACCACCGGTTCCTCCTATTTTTTTATTTTTTTTACGTTTTTATCTATATTTATGTTACAATTCATATTTATTTCACCTAAATATTACATTAGAATGCATAAAATTACAATTAAACAAGAAAAAGTAGCAAAAAAATGAAAAAAAAAAAAACATATATAATTGGTACTCCCAAAACATACGGTTCCGATTTGGAACCGTAAAATTGAGGAACCGAACCGAACCGAAACCTGCAATTCTGGTTTGAAACTAAAATCGAAGTAATAGGCTATTCAGTTCCAGTTCCACCGGGATCAAACCGAGAATTGCCGGTTCGGTTCAGATTTCGAAACCAAACCAAACTGCGGCCACCTCTAGATGGAGAGAGTATGAATTAGATTAAATTGATAAATATTTAATATATACCCATAGGGGAGAGAAATCATATAAAAAGTTTACATTATTTTTGAAATGATAATCAATATGGACCACTGCTTTGTATGATCAACTGTTGTCATTAACCGATACATTATAATTGTTTATGGAATGTATTTTCATAACAATGCATTATAGTGACACATAAAATGCATTATTTAGTGTGGAAATCAATCTTTGACATCCATTAAGTCAAGATGTATTGTTTCTCATTTCCTACACTAAAAATGCTTTTTACTTGAACCTAACCCTATACTAATATATCTATTCTTTTTAGATTCTATTTTATATCTATATCTTATTATTAATCATTCCAAATCATAAATCATATAATTAGTGCTGTATCGTATGATTAAATGATCCGTACTAATAATATTGAATATTCTTCTTTCTTTAATAAGGCTATATACACAAAATGTACTTTTACATAAAAGAAGATTACAAACCACTAAATGATGAAATAAAATATAAGATTACACGTACAACATTATAATATTGTCACAATGTGATAGCACTATGTAATTCATGAAACCAAAATAATGAAATAAAATTGCAGTGCATAAGCATCCTAAGAAACAAGTGCTTGTATAATTGAGTCAGCCATTCCATCAGCAAATGGAAACATATGACCACCACCAGCTACCTCATGATAGTGAATCCAGGGTAGCCGGAGGGCGATGTGGCGCTGCAGTGTGGCAGGGACGAGACGATCCTCATCGCCCTGCCACAGGTGAACGGAGCCTTCGCCTTCTGCAAAGGGGTTTCTCACCTCTGTTGGATCGAATTCCCACCTCCCAAAGGCGAATGCCAGATCACGGTGAATGGACTCGAATTCACCCTGCTGTCGTACCTGTGCCTGCTGGTGCCAAGAATCGCGAATTTTAAACACAAGCCATCTTATTGAATACATTTCTTTCCAAACACAAGCCATCTTATAAGAAATTGTCATGATTCTATTATTTTCACAAATCGAAAAATGTTCAAGTCTTGACCAAATGTTGACTTACATAGCATTTGCAAGATAATATGCATAAGGATAAAGGTAAGAAAATCTGCACATGTAAAAAATGCACATGTTGCAAATTTCATAAGATGATGGCCTTCAAAAAAGTAGTTTACCGAATAATATATTTCTGCACAATTTCGTGCTGCAGAAGCATGCATATATACGATAGCATAAAACCAATTTTGGATCCATGAAAGCTGGTAGGATTAGCATGAAATTACTTTTTATAAAAAAGTAATACTTCATATTTCACTTGTCATGTAATGTATTTTCAAGAATATAATAACCATTACCATAATCTCCTGTCGTATAGAGCGAATCCTTGGTATTAGTTCTACATCTTGACGTGAAAGAGGTTTGGGGCTGTGAATGATGAGACTGAAACTGGGAAATAGCTTTTGGGTGTTCCACCAGTAGCTAAGCCACGGCATATAGTGAGCTACACGAAGAGCCCATTGGTCCTCCGGCAGCTGCTGCTTATATGCTGCTGCAGACAAGTTTGAAGGAAGGCCTCGCCACCAATAATTCACCGCTGGTGCAATCAGAACTGCTCCTGCCAATCTATACACCAATATATTTAAAATTCAATAACTACGACGAAGAAAATTGGTGTAGCTACTTAATCCATTCCTCAGTATGAGTAGTCAGAAGAAACGTACCTGTGAGGAATGTAGTTGAGGCAGGTCCAGACAATCTGGCCGCCCAAAGAGAATCCAACGACGTAAAATTTGGATCCTAATCCCAACTGATCAGCAAGCTCCTCGATGTCAGAAGAAATGCTTCTAAGTGTTTGGGCAGGGTTAGGATCACTCTCTCCATAACCAGGTCTGTCAAATGAAACAATATATATCCCTTCTCTTTCAACAATGTCCTGTTTGCAAAAGAGGTCAGGTGACATACTGATTTAATTTATCACTCATAAAATGTTCCATGAAAAGCCATAAGGCAACATATATGAAGTGGCATTATATTACCGGGGAGAGCTGTGCAGTTATAACAGAGACATCGTGCCTGCAAGTATCGAAACCATGGACAAACACGATTTTGTGCTTGGCATTGTCCTTCGGGACACCAAATTCTGTGTAAGCCAAGTATCTTCCATCCTTGAGCTGTATTCTTGAAGCTGTAATCGGAGGCCCATCTTTCGAGCCACACGTCTTTGGCGGAGGAGGTTGTGTTGCCTGATAAGCCCAAGCCAAAAATCCCACAAACAAAACCAACACAAGTTTCTTCAAGATTCCTAACAACAATTCAAAATTGAGGGAAAATATCACACGACATGATGCCATTAAATTCGAATGAAACTTCTCCAAATACTACTAGAAGAATCCCACAATTTTTCAATAACCAAGATCATATTTTTCATCAAAAATCATAACCAAACAGTAGCTTCACCCCGAGCAGTTAGCACTAATTTTAATGATTTTATACAAAATCAGATCAGGAGTAGAGCTGATGCGGCCTCGACACACACACACACACACCAATTTCCAATTCACAACTCCGGTTCAATATAATCAGTCAATTCCCAGGATCAAAATCACCACTTTCTACCATTAGGAAACATTTGAAGAATTCCCAAGAACATCAAATTCTACGTACGGTATGCCAGTGTAATAAAATCAGCTAAAACTCAAAATAAAACCCATAAAAACCTAAACGAGATATTCGAAACTGGAATCTGCATTTAATCAAGAAATTCTAGGATTATAAGACGAGGCGGAAAAACTCAAAGCCCACCTGAAAATCTTGAAGGAGACTTTGATTTTGGTTTGCGGGTGTGAGCTCTTGCAGAAGCTGCTGAGATTTTGCTGGTTCTTCCACTAGCCATTTATTTTCTCTGCTCCGACTTCGGAGAAGTCAAATGTTGTCTGTATGTGGGAACTCGAACTTCTCTCAATTTGAACCGACGAAATAGGAGTAACAAAAAGGAATCTGAAATTACAGTGAGTTTGTGATTGTATGCAATGATATGAGCTGTAATATTATATTATATTTTCTAAATCAAAATGTCAGTACTCCTTCCCTCCCCTTATTACTCCTTCCCTCCCCTTATTAGTGGCTTCTTTTTATTTTTGAATTATTCCGATATTAATGGCCCAAATTCTTCTTAAAAATGTATAGAGCCAAAAAAATATGAGCAAATACTAGCGGGATGAAGGGAATAATATTTTAGTATCAATAGTTTCAACTAAAACTAAAAAATTAAAATACTTTCAATTTTTTCAATTTTTTTTTCCAAATAACATAAAGATCAAAATGTGTTGCAATTTTGTCACGATTTATGTATGTTAACTCATAACCACGGTGGATATGTAGAAAAATAATTTAAATAAATGACAAAAGATGTACTTTCTTTTCTTTATATAGGTTATAATTGAACCAACAATTTATTCAAAGTACGTCAATAATCTAATATCTTTGCTCGAATATGTGGAGTGTGTGTGTGTAATGGGATTGTGATTTTTATGAGGATGATTTTCAGATAACTAAATGCTTAGATTGAGTCAAAAGCCACACATGAGCTAGAATTCATTATTTCAAAGTAATTAATTTTTTATGTATTTGAATATATTGAGTAGGATAGATTGCATAAATCATTCCAAGATATTCAGGAAAATATGAGTTCTCAGCTCTCACATAGCCCCGCTCACATTAAACCAACTGTATTTTTTATTTTCCCTCAAATGAAAAGGAAAATCAATTCAAAATTCACCGTAAACTGAATGTTGAAAACGGATTTATTTTCATCAACAAATATCTGCCCAAAATTCCAAAATATCTTTATTCCAAAATTATTTAGTCTTAGAATTTTGGGCTCTTTACTTTTCTCACAGTGTCCTGTATTTCTTATTTTCCCTCAAAAGAAAAAAAAAACATTTTTTATTTTATATTATACTACAGTGAGGCTGAGTAGTTTTTTTCAACTGAATGTTAAAACATACTTCCTCCGTCCACGAATAATGTGACTATTTTATACTCTCTCCGTCCCAATAGCAAGGTCTCACTTGCTTTGGGCACGGTTATTAAGAAACAAGAGTAAAAGGAGAAAAAGTGGTAGGTCCTATAGCTTTTGAAGAGTTAATTATTTCCATTTTTGGAATGAGACCTTGCTATTGGGACAGACAAAAAAGGAAAGCGAGATCTTGCTATTGGGACGGAGGAAGTACTTTTTTCCACCCACAAAGATAAACTATTTGTGAATGGACAGAGTATTCTATAAGCAAGTTATCAAAAATATTGGGCCAGGCAATAAAATTCTGTAGCCCATTCCATTCTCATGTAAGCCTATCGAATCAGACCGGTTCGGCCCAAAACTCCAACATATATTTCCCAAGCATTGAAGGACATATTTGTATACGGTCCACTAAAGAAGATAATTAGCATTAATTTATTAATTTTAAATTAGAATTTATTTATCTTAATTATTTTTTATTAAATTTTAATTTTTTTTAACGTAAAATTAATTACTTATTAATTAAAATTAAAATGAAAATTGACGAGGATGAATTTATCATCTCTCATTGAGTCATTGGGACCAATGAGGCTTACTGACATAAAAACTAAGCATTCGGCCTTGATAAAATGATTTGAACAAGTATCCAAATAAAGAAAAGGAATAGGTATCAAAAAAATTGGGCCGGTTTGTCCCAAAAGTCCAATAATTTGGCCCATTTTATCTATTCTGATACGAAAAATTAATTGGGATAATCAAATTCAAATGGATGGAATAATGTTGTTCTATTCTTGCTTTAATTAATTGCCCAAGCATTAGTTCAAGGCCACATTTCACATTTGTATGCATTGCGGTCCACTAAAGCACCATGCGTCCCTTTTTTCTAAATATAATTAATTATAATTGGTTCAAAATAAATCTTAATTAATCAGAAATTAATCAATTTTAATTATAATTTACAAATTATGCGCGCAAAACTAAAAATGCTGCTTCTCTTGTTGTATGTAGTCAAGCAGAAATGAAATATTTAAAACGCAGAGATACGAAAACATTAATTAGCATATATATCATAGTTCAGTTATACATAAGTTGACAGACATTACTAAAGAGATATATATAATCTCTTATTTAACTGAAATTAAAGATACAAACACACACACATATATATATAGGGACACTATTAGTCTACTCCTCCTCTCCTACGGCGAGATAGTCCGGCACCGTGACGTTTCTGCTCTCCGCAGCCTTGTTAACGAGGAAGATATCCTCGATATCAAGGCCGTAGACGGCGAACGTGCCGTTGGACTTCGGAAAGCCTGCAGTGCACATTAATTAATTAAAAAATTAATTATAATCTTCACCGGCGAACTGTGGGTGCTCGGCGAACAACGCCGCTTCAGCCCTTTCCTTCTCCCAGGAGTCTTCCGGCAGCTTCCGCAGCTACATTTATATTAATAGAGAGAGAAATGAAGTCAGATAGCAGCATATTAATATTAATATTAATTGAAAAAAATGAAAGCATATATATACCTGGCCGACGAGAGATATCTTGGCACACCGGGGAGACTGGGTATCGGCGACGCTGCAGTCATTGACCGCACGCTCGCTTAGCGTGAAGCACGCTCTTGGGTTAGCAGCGGCGTTCCGCCCCGCCGGGTCGAGCATTGACAGATAAAAGTAGGGGACGCCGGTGGCGGCGTCCGTGTACGATACCGGGTACCCGAACGGGGCTGAGTCACTCCGCCTCACCGTGGCGAGGTAACCCCAGGAGCCCTGCCCCACCAGCCACCGGGCGAATGTCGGGGCATCCTCCACGCTAGGCCGCGGCCCCGAAGATGGGGCGGCGGCGCCAGAGGCCAGCAGGAGGAGGAAGGCAAAGAATGCCTTTAATTTGATGTGTTCATTTGGTGTGAGAGACACAACAGAGAGAGAGAGAGAGAGAGAGAGAGATGGTGATGATGATCGGTAGGGAGCATGCAGTTTTATATAGGCGATACACTTAATTAATGGTGTGAGGACTGTGACTGCAAAGCTTTATAGAAGTAAGGACTGAACTGCAAAAGATAATTGTCGGAGGGATTAGTTGGCAAATATGCATGGACTGATCTTGAGCGTTTATCTTCAGCGGCTCAGATCTTTTTCTAGCTACAAAGATCAAATTTAAAAGTTATATAAAATTCAAGTTTAGTTCTCCGAGTCGAAACTTAGCCTAAATGGTAAAATCGCACCACCCACAAGTTTTTATTCCCGCCAAATTAAGTGTGGTTGTCTTTGCATTTATACTAGTATTGCACCCGTGCGTTGCACGCTATAATGTATTTTAAAAATATATAATATATAAATTATCAAATCACATAAATACTAAGGAGTATTAATTACTCCATCCATCCACGATATTTAGGACATACTCCCTCCGTCCCACCGAATATGGCATGTTTTCTATTTTGGGTCGTCCCACCGAATATGGCATGTTTCTTTTTTGGAAAAGAATTAGAGCTTACTTTAAGCTAAAAAAACACTTTAGTAGTACATTGTTGACCAAAAAAATACTTTATTAACTAAAAAGTTACTTTATTACACCTAATTCTCCTTTTCTTAATCTCCGTGTCGAAAATAAATAGGCCATATTCGGTGGGACGGAGGGATTAATTTTTTGGGTGTCCATCATATTTATATTACTTTTCTTTTGGGATAATACCCCACACATTTATTATTTTATACCTCACAACTACTCATTATAGTGGGTCTCTTTCTCTACTCCCAAATACTACCTACCTAACATTTATTAAAATCACACCCTACGTGACCTATATTTCATGGACGGAAGGAGTATAAAATTTCAAGCAACAAAAGAGAATAATAATATATTAGTTTTTCAGTATAGAAATTAATAAGGACATTTCTAAGTATAACATTAACAAATACAACATACTTTATCCGTCCACGAAATGTATATTATGTCCATTTGGTTCATGTTCTTCTCGTACCATTAAAGTTGTGCTATATATTTCGTGGACGGAGGGAGTATCAAACATTAAAAATTTCTTTTTACACAACACCACAGACCAATACATTCAAACCTTTCCAATTTGAAACTCTTGAAATATCCACATAAAATTGTCAAAAAACTGTTTGTCACACATAAAATGCATTAATCATCTAATATGTTAATTATGAAATAACACAATAAAATATAAAATTCATGCATTACATCAATATTTTTTTTAAAGAAACATTCAGTCCAAACAACATTAATAATTATGACATATACTTCTTATTGAGAAATTCTTTGTACAAAATATTTCCAGTAACCAATATTGTGTGTATGTCTTTAAAATATATAAGTATTTAAAAATCTATACATTTATTTTTTAGTTTACAATACACAAAAATAGAGAAAACCATTTTTTATATATATTTGAAAATATAATTTCGATTAAAATCCATTTCAAAATGCCATTAGAATTAAAGATGAACAATCATCATAATTATTTCAACCAATTTTAGCATTTTTAATAATTCTTCATTTTTGGTAACTTCTAAACATATCGAAATATATATTTTTAACTGTCTTTTAAATATTTTTTTCACTATTATATTTTAAATATTTAGGAATTTAAATAATGAAAATAATAAAATTATTTTGGCAGCTATTCATTGCACTAATTTAAAAAAAAAATTACATATCTTAGTCAAAATAGTGTTGTGTTAAATTAGAACATTTATTATATAAATAATAAATATAAAAAAAGTAGACATTTAATTATATAATCCCAAAAATTCAATTAAATAAGCAAAATCCATAACCATTCAATTTTATTAAACAATTCAATTTTTTTAAACCAAAAAATGATAATCAAGAAAGGAGATATATAGTAATTGACCATCATATATTATTCATTACCTATAAAAATGACTTCAAGTCAATACCTATTATCCACTAAATTGGTTTTGGAGGGAAAATGGTAAACTTGTTAATAAAGCTACAACTCTCCTATTTAGTATTAGTATAGATGGGTATGTTCCAACCTTCAAGTTATATCAATTTGATTAGTACTACTCCCTTCATTCCACTGATAATGTCTCTCTTTCCTTTCTCGTCTGTCTTACTGATTATATTTTATTTTCAAAAATGAAAATAATTAACTCTTCTAAAGTGGTCAGACCTACTATTTTCTATCTTTTTACCCTTGTTCCTTAATAATCGTGCCAAAAAAGTAATGAACATTATTCGTGGGACGGAACTAGGGCGTACAATTTATGTATATTTGAATTTCGTATACAAAAAAAATATAATTTCTCCAAATTAATAACTCGTATGCACTGAATTGCAACAAATCAAAAATCTGTTGCGGACTGTACTAAAATTTAGAATATATATATATATATATATATATATATTTGTGTTTCTGTAGAAAATTTTAAGTTTAATTGTAAATTTAAAAAAGGTTTTAATCATATTTTACATAGTGAAAATAATCATTTAAATAGTATTACAGATCTTGTTTTAAATATAGGCTTTGGCCTAGAAAAAGAAAATAATAAAATTATTAAAATTTTAACAGAATTAAAACAAAAAAGTCTTGAGAGAGAGGCTTATATTTATAAAATTAAAGAAAATTTAGATTTTATAAAAGATCAAAATTGTTATATAATTGCAGAATTAAAAAACAGCAAAAAAGAAACCAAAGAAACAGAAAGTTCAGAACCTTTTGATTTTACTAAAGAATTAGATAAACTCTGATGTCTGACTATATCTGTTTGTAGGAAAACTATAAACTTGTTTACTAAGAGTAATATGGTTTTTTGATATTGTAAGTGATCCATTTAAACTTGTAACAAAGTTTAATCCTAACAGAAAATCTTCTGATTTTACAGATTCTGGATTAATAATAACATGTGGTAATTCATATTTAGAACTAAAATTTCCTGCAAAGTCTAGGAATTGAATTCCTAATGCTTCAACTTGGTGTGTTATTTTAATAATTCTATTTTCAACAGTTCTTGTTTCTATATTATAAGTTAATTTTTTATGATACTGTTTTGGGATTAGACTATATCCTATTAAACTTTTAGTACTTCCAGTATCAAGTGTGGCTGCTAATGGTATATAAGTATTTTGATCTAGCCAAACTCTGCAATGTAGAGTTATTAAATTAGAAATTCCTTTATTAATAAGAAGCAGTAGGGAAGAAAGTCTAAGAATAGTTGAAAATACTCAAATTATAGACTTAATCTCACCAGAAACAATAATAAAAATTAAAAATTCCAGAAAACGATTTGTCCATATTGGATTAGTTGTTATAGGAATAAAAGGATTAGGAAGAAAAGAGTTAGGTACTAAAGTTTTAACAATATTAATGGATAAATCTT
Source organism: Agastache rugosa (assembly GCA_031470985.1). Lineage (NCBI taxonomy): Eukaryota > Viridiplantae > Streptophyta > Magnoliopsida > Lamiales > Lamiaceae > Agastache > Agastache rugosa. The sequence continues at coordinate 31,958,699 of CM062607.1, read as the reverse complement.
GGAGTACAAATATGAAAAAAGCAACTATTTCCGGAATGGAAGTAGATATGAGTCAAAACAGTGCAATATTTTATTGTTTACCAGCAATACTAAAAGATATAAATGATTTAAAAAATTTAAAAATAGGATTACAGACAAAAGGATATGATGGTTATATAGGAAATAATCTAATTATAAGTTTAGGAATTTTAGGAAAAGCCAGCAATAGATCTGGTATGAATTTTAAAGTAAACATAGATGGAATTGTAAAAAATATAAATAGTAAGGGAATAAAAATGATAGACCCCATAAAAATCAATCCAGAAGATCTTGCTGGATTAGATTGGTCATTAGAAAATTTTAGTATTAATGAAGATAATAAGATTTAGTTCCACAGAAAAGTCTTATGTATGAAACAAGTACTGGAACATTTAATTTAAGATTCACAAATTACATTAAAAAGGATAATGAAAAAAGTGATGATGAAAAAACAGAAACAAATCATACATTAATGGCAAATATAAAAGAAGATTCTATTTATAATTCAGAACCTATTTATGATACAGAACCTGAATCAGAATCAGAAACTGAAGATTATGACCAAATTGATTTAATTGGATACAGAAATTGGAAATGAAAAGATTGAATTACAACCACATATTGCAGAAAAACTATTAAACTTTCCAGATAAACTAGAAGGTTTAAAGCAAATTCAAGCATTCTTAGGATTGCTCAATTATGCTAGAAAATTTATACCAAACCTTAGTAAGCTTGCAGGACCTTTATATAGCAAAACTACTAAAAATGGGCAAAGAAATTTTAATAGAGAAGATATTCTTTTAGTTAAGAAAATAAAAGAAGCAGTTAAAATAATTAACCCACTATAATTACCTATAGTAACAGATTATATTATTGTAGAATGTGATGGCTCCAAAGAAGGATGGGGAGCTGTTATGTTATGCAAGAAAAATAAATATTGCCTCAAAAATGAAGAAAGAATTGCTGCATATAGCAGTGGAAATTTTGGAAAAAATGGATGTAATTGGACTTCTTTAGACTTTGAAATACAGGCATTAATAAATTCATTAGAAAAATCCAAAATTTATTTAAATAATGAATCTACAGTAAGAACAGATTGTGAAGCAATAGTAAAATTTTTAAAAAATGATAATAGTAGAAAAGTAAATAGAACCAGATGGGTAAATTTACAAAACCTAATTCAAGGAAAAGGTTACATAATAAATTTTGAACATATAAAAGGAAAAGATAATAATCTAGCTGATTTACTTTCCCATAACATTTTTAAATATTTAAATACAGGTCATGAATCACAGAAAAGTCATCAGACCTAAAGGCAAGGAGAAAGTTGCTACAGAAAAAGTTTCTACAGACAATTCTCCAATGATAACATCTAGTGCAGAAAGTAGTCCTAAATTTCTAAAATTGGGACATACTTCTACTAGTTCTCCCTGTTCAAAATTTACACAGATGGGAAGTGATTCTCAGATTTCTCCCAGTTCAAAATTTACACAGATGGGAAGTGATTCTCATATTTCTCCCAGTTTAAAATTCTTACAGATGGGAAATTTTTCTCAAACTTCTCCTATTTCCAAAATTTCAACAAAGGGAGAAAAGAATTTGAAAACACACTTTCATTTTTCTTTTAAATAATTCCATTTTTTTTTTACTAATTACAATACCTTGTTTTTCTATTTCTTTAAAAATAATTTCTAAATGGTATTCATGTTCTTTAATATTATTACTTGCTACAAGAATATCATCTATATAAACTAGACAGAACTCATATTTTAGAAATATAGAGTCCATAAATCTTTGAAAAACTGATGGAGCATTTTTTTAAGCCAAAACTCAAAACATTCCATTCAAAATGTCCCTCTGGACAGGAAAAAGCTGTCCATGGTTTAAACCATTCTTCTAATTTTAATTGATTATATCCTGATTTAAGGTCAAATTTGCTAAAAATCTTTTTATTTTGGATTAAACTAATTAATCCATCATTATTCGGAATATTGTAACCATCATCTATGGTGTTATCATTTAATCTTTTATAATTATAAACTATTCTTGCTTTTCCTCTTTTTATTTCTGAATGATTTCTAACTATAAAAGCTGATGTTCGATGTGGGCTTTCTGATCTTCTAATTAATTTTTGTTCTAACATTTCTGGAATTTGTTTTTTAAATTCTTCTCTATCAAGTGGAGAATATTCTATATTTGCTGTAATAATCCTTATATCAGGATTTTTAATTTTTTGTTTTATTAAATAGTTTACTTTTGTCTTGGTAATGTCTTCACCTATTAATCCTATTTTTTCAAGTATTTGAATTATAGGGTAATTTATGCTCTTTGTAATATTTGGTCCTTTTTCTAATTCGTGACCTAAAAAATTTCCTAAATAAAACATTGTTTCATTTTCTATTTTATTTATCCTGTGACTTTCTTTATTTTGAGATTTTTTGAAAAAATCTAATTCACCAGTTCCATATATATATATATATATATATAGATAAATATGGCTAAAGTCGTGAACTTGTTGGTCCCAAGACGGATACCTTGGTGTAGAGGGGGGGGGTGAATACACCAAGGTTTAAAAACTTTTCCAAGTTAAAACTCTTTTGAGAGAGCCTGCTGTGTTCGACTCAGCTGGATGACAGCTTGGGTGACACAGCTGGCTGTGAGAGAGTGTGTGTGTGGAAGATGGTGGGTTTGGAAAGTCCGTCTGTTGCTTCAAATTATATTGCAAAGCTCTGTTTCACTATGCAGTTTGAAATGTATGCTCATGAGGGGTTAGTAACATGCATAAAACAAAGCGATAAAGAACAAATCAATTTTAACGTGGTTCGGAGTAACACCTTCTACGTCCACGACCAGGTTCACTGGTAATTCACTATCACTTGGTTTCCAAGTACCAAGCAACTTCACAACTCTAACCTGAGCTGTGTTCCAACAGTTTGCGGGCACTGTCAAGCCTACACCTTCAGTTTCCAGGTACTGAAGAACCTAACCACTCGAATTACGCGCTTCGAGCAAGCGTACCTTTACCTAACCTTTCTGGGTTTGGGTTTGGGTATGGGTTTTCCAACTATGAACGAGTTTTTACAATGAAGAACAAGGAGTAAGATGAACTCGTTCAAACTAGGCTTAAGATATTTATTCTGATCTATTCTTCCTAAGACTGAATGTGTGAACAACTAAGAACACAGCTGACTGGCTGGGTGTTCTTGAAAGATATGGCTTTGAAGATCGTTGTTCATCTTTCTGTTTTGCTCTTTTATTTCTTCAGTCGTCTTGCCAGTCCACACCTTTCTTTAATGGTGAGGAGATATATATAGGTGGAGATTCAAACTAGCCGTTGGAAGAGAGCCGTTTGAATCTTACATACTCTCATCGACTTCTGGCCTTTTAACCTACGAAGTAGGTCTGCATCTGCAGAGGCTAGTTCATCTCTGAATTGACTGCGTCAGATAAGATCTTCTGACATCGGGATCTTGTCTTGGAGAAGGTCTTCGTCTTCGAGCTGCTAAGCTTATCTGCTGTGTCTTCAGCGGCTTGGACTCTGCTGTGTCTTGACTCTGAGCTGTGTCTTAGACCTGTGTTGTATCATCGACCTGAGCTGTGTCTTCAACCTGAGCTGTGTCACTGACCTGAGCTGTGTTTTAGACCTGAGCTGTGTCATCGACACTAAGCTGGGTCTTTTACACTGAGCTGGGTATTTGACACTGAGCTGGATATCCGTCGATGAGCTGGGTTTTGATACTTCAGGATCTTTGACTCTGCTTGGTCTGCTTTATTGAGTTTGCTCTGCTGAATTGTCTGCTTAGCTGTGTCCGCTTCGTTGTATCTTCTGCAAAGTCTTATGCTGTCTTCAACTGCTACCTGTAAACTAAGAAACTCTATAAGCTCAAACAGGTGAGCTGAAAAACGCTTAGGCTTGTGCAATCATCTACTCAGTTGGGGTCAGTTGGGTTTTGGTATCAAATCAAAACTCTATTAATTTTCCCAACATAACTTTTTTCACAATTTAGTGTTACTAATTACATAGTTAAAATGTAACGAGGAAATGTCCGCTAGCCCAACAAAGAAAAAGGTACAAAAAAAGGCAGAATTAAGCTCTTATTAACAGATTGGGCTGTCATATTTTCATATTATAAATGTGAAATTTAATGAGAATTATATTCAATTCCCGAAATTATGACTCGAGTGTAATAATGCAATGCAACAAATCAAAAATGTGTTGCCATCCTCATTATTAAATCGCAAATATGGTTAAATGCGTGAACATTATCACAAGTGAGTGTTAATAGTCGCTTGGGAATGATGGCTTAGTGGTAGAGTGGACTATCTAAGGTTAAAAGGTTTTGAATTCAAATCACGCTAATACATCTATAGGTCGAGTCTGTTATATATGTACTTGGAAAGTATGGTTCATCTACCCTGTATGGTTTGCAGGCTACTGTACAAAGAAAGGGGTTTACCCAGTCGCACCGAAAATAGCGTACTTGGAAAATATGGTTTACCTGTCCTGTGTGGTTTGCATGCTACATGCTATTATTTTAATTTTTTGGTAATAAATTTAGCATCTAAAAAATTTGTTTCTCCAAAATAATAACTCGTGTGCACTAAATAGTCTAAATCCAGATATTATTAAAACGATTGTGGATTCGAGCTCTCCCCTTGAATCGGGGTCCTACGTGGCACTCTCTCCATTCAGTATTCCTATTTATCTTAAATCCTTATTTTAAGCCTTTTTTTATTCATTTTATTAATATATTTAATAGATGGAAAAATATGTATAAGATGCAATTATGGTAATAAATATAGCATGAAAATAAATATGGCTTATGAATATTTTTTTAGCAAAATCTTTAGATTGTATTATTATTGTATTTTAATAGTATGACAATAAACAAATAATATAATATCTATTACTATATATGTCTATCGATAAAATGCATTTGAGATCCATTATTATATAGTTTATTTGTGTGTACAACAAGAAACAAAAAACAAAAAATTGATTGGGAAATTCTGTAGATTCGTTTATTATTGTATTTCTTCATTTTATGCTTTTTAATTCATAGATTAATAATTATGTATATTTAATATAAATTTTTCCATCCCAAATTGATTTTTAATAAAACTTCACTATTGTAGAACTTATATAAATACTCACAATTCATGTGTATTTTCCCATTCCGCAATTATTTTGCACAACCAATATAATTTGGCAAATTAATTTGTTGGCCAAATAAATAGTTTTATTTTATTGACAATCAACAATTTTAATTTAATCAATTATTAAGTTGTCAATATTAATTTGTTTAATTTAAAAAATTAAATTGATGTGAATAAAAGAAAATTCTCAATAATACGTATTCTCAATTATAATTCTCGGATTTATATATATATATATATATATATATATATATATATATATATATATCCACTTAGGGATAATTCTCGAAATTTGACTTTGTGACGAGATGATCAGACGCACACAACAATTAACCTCTTATATAATGAAATCTTTGACAGATTGTGAGGTAAAAATAGAATAGTTTAAATTCTATTGATTTCTTGCAACTAAAGAAAGTGAAATAAAATCAAAGAAACACACGTTTTGATCTATTATCGAAATATTATCACTCCGAAATAATATTAAATTATTTTTAATGTTCATGCTTATATATTGCAAAATAATAATAAAAATAAAAATATTTGTTAAAGGAAGTACAATAAAATCGAAGAAACAATCTTATTGATATATTTTATTATAATTTCATCACTTTTGTAAGATTTCTTATAGTGAATTGTTGAAATAATATTATTCTCTTATGCATAATATTGTATTAGTTTTACGGTTATATACTTATAAATTACATCATAATATAGTTTACCGTCGATTGTCGACGGGATACCCACTAGTTGCAATAAATCAAAAATCTGTTGTGGACATTACTAAAATTAAGAATATACAAATATGGCTAAAGTCGTGAACTTTTTCACAATTGAGTTGTTAATAATTAAATCATTCTTTTTTATTCAGGAAAACATGGGTTTACTCAGCTTTGAGTTTTTCACATAGCCCCCTTCAAAAGATTTTATTATTATTATTATTATTATTATTATTATTATTATTATTATTATTATTATTATTATTATTATTATTATTATTATTATTATTATTATTATTATTATTATTATTATTATTATTATTATTATTATTATTATTATCATCCTACAAAATCTCTAGCCCACCCCAGTCTCACGCGAGCTATCGAATTGGGCTCGGTCGGCCCAAAACTCCTTACATTTTCCCGTAAATCGCTTTATATTCGTAAATTAGAAGAAGTGTAGAACCCTAGCCTGAATTAAAATCGCAAGCAGAAAATTTCAAAAGTTGCATTTCACAAAGACCGAATAATTTGGCCTAAACATTTTGGGTTATTACTTTTCTGTTATTGATATGTTCAAATACATGTAATCTTTTTAAATTAATACTCGATAAATTAATATTCTCTATGTTCCATTTGAAATACATTGTTTCTTTTCGTCACATATATATTTAAGAGAACTAGAGAAGGGTAGGAGTGCCAAAAAGGGCCCGGCCCGACCAGGCCCAACGGACCGGCCCAATTTTGAGCGGGCTAGGCCCACTTAAATTTCAGGTAGGGCCGGGCCAGCCCGACCCGAAATGTGTAAAAGCCCGGTGGGCTAGGGCCAGTTATGTCCGGCCCGAAAAATTACACTATAAACCAGTTTTCGGGCCGGATTGGGCTACACATTTTTAGGTCCCGAAATTTTTTGGCCTGGTCCGGAATTTTCATACCTCTGGAGAAGGGTTATTAAAACATAAAGAGATAAAAAATTGATAGAACCGTAGAACATACACCCTTTTGTGAGAGAAAATTGTTTCCTTTTTTGAAACATATCATTTTAAATGGGACAATAATAAAAACAAAAATAAACAAGTCATTTCAAATGAAAGAAAGAGTAACTTTTATACAATAATAATTTTCTCTGATACTAACTGAATTGTTATCCCTTAACTAGATTGCACCCGTGCGTTACAGGTAGAGTACACTATAAAAATATGTAAAATGTATTGATTATAAAATTTTCGGCAACTAAGGAGAATGATAATGCTTATATATTATATTTTTAATACAAAAATAAAGATATTTTCATGAATAACGGTAATAGATATAACATACTCCCTCCGTCCCCCATGAATGTAGTAATAATTCTATGTCAGTACGTCTCCAAAGATTGTATATTTTTTATTTTAGGACATCACCACACACTTTCTCTTTAATATTTACCCCATTACATTTCAATATTTACAAAAGACCCAACTCATGCCACTCACAAAACATCAAATGATGGTCCCTTACTCCACTCACAAAACATCTACCTACCATTTTCAAAATCCGTGCCAAGTCAAACGTGTTACACTCATGGGGGACAGAGGGAGTATTATTACATTTCAAACATTACGAAAAACTTTTTTGTACATAACATTTTTAGTAATTGTTGAACACATTATGCTCATCATTACCACACTCCAATAACGTCAAACATTTCCGATTTGTAACTTTTGAGACAACCACATAAAGTTGTCCATGACTAAACACAGATTTTTCTAGGAAGAATCCAACACGAGAAAGATTGTTCTTAGTTTTTATTAATAGTCATTTTAATCATGGTAATTACCATTAAAATCATGAACTATTCTCATACTATTCATTTTTTATACTAAATCGATCGTTCATGATTAAAATGAGTATTATTGGTAGTTCAGATTATTTATAATAGTATGAGAATAATTTAGAATTTAAATGGTAATTTACCTTTAGTATTATTATACTTATATTCACATATAATATAATTTTATAAAAATATTTAAAAAATTAATATTCAAAATAAATCAACTGAATTTATATTTTCTTATAAATATAAAAGATATTCCATAAAGCCCAATATCTATAAAATAAATCGAACCTCATAAATTCAATATTTTATTTATTTTTTGTTTATATCAACTTTTATTTTGAAATTTGTTTCTCATATTTCTTATTTTGTAGAGATCTTATTTCATATAATTAATTAAATGACTGCTCTTTTTGCAGCAGTAAACACTGTTGACACAAAAAGTATGAAATGACCATTTTTCAATATTGACCCGAAAATAGACGCTATTCAGTAAATAATCAAAATACATTGGGATACTTTGTATTGAAATCCAAAATATTGAAGTCAATGATAATTAATCAAGATATATTAGATATTTACCAATGAATATCCAAAAGTGAATACCAAATAACCAATTAAGTTGGATATGGAGGGAAAATGGTAACTTTAATAAATATAGTCACAACTCTCTTATTTAATATTAGTATAGATTTGCTGAAGAGATGCGGTCAAATAGATCGTCATGGTCACGGAGAATGTTGATGAGACGTACCTATCTCATCGTAGACGTAGTGGATGCGGAATATGTTTTTTTCAATAGTTTATGACTTTCATCGTAATTATTAATAGTTTGGGGCCTTTTTTTTTTTTTTAAATGAGAATAGTTTTGAATTTGAGTTGATATATTGGGTCATTTGCTACGCAGTATGTGATAAGCCTCGATATGTTTGATTCTGATGTTTTTTATGTATAAAGAATTAATATAATGTTTGGTATGATGTAATTAAATTTTATGCAACACATAATAATTATGGTATGAAGGTGAAATCATAGTAATTTATTGATATAATAGTTACAATATTATTTATATGACCTCATAGGTGGTATACATAACAACAAAAATAAGTATAATACATATGAGCCCCAACTTTATAAAGGAGCACATACTTTGTACCAAACAAGATATTAGTATATCATAGATGTAATATACACATTAATCACTCCTACCAAACGAGCCATATCATAAGTAATGCATCATAACTCGCACTATTTTGTAAATTTCACAATTTATACCACTTATTACAAAACAAAATCGTATGCTCCAATTAAGACAACCTCATACCTTAAATTTGGATATCAATAAGAATAATTAAATAGTTTGCTATAATTTGCAATTATTCATGAGTATAAAGGGGTAAAAAGTTGTGTAATATTTATATTCCAAAATGGTGAAGATCTTCTTCCGTAAATAAAGAGATCGAAGATTCAAATCTCATCATTATATTCTCCCTACTCATAAAATAAATAGTGAAATAGGGTCTTAATATTGTTTCACTACTAGAGGTGGGCGGTACGGTATACCTTAAAATTTTTGCGATACCTTATACCTTATCGAAAGTAAAGGTATAAGAAATTTCATACCTTTACCTTACCGAACCGTTCGGTATACTGAAGTTTCGGTATGGAGCAAATCACATACCTTTACAGTATCACATTTTCGGTATACCTTACTAGAATTCGGTATACCGAAAAATTCTGGTATACCGTTATACTGATATACTATTTCATTGTGAAATTTCATGGTATATCGGTTTACCATTTCATGCCGAAAATTTATATGTTTAAAAAACATGTGCATACATATACGATAAAAATCCCAACAATTAAACTCTCAACAATATTTATACCTAATGTGATGACGACATCAAACAAATATCATAAAAAAATATTAGTACACTTATTAATTATAACTATTATTATTAATAACTAAATATTTATTATTAATTTAATATGGTACGATATTATGGTATATACTGGTATTACGATATATACCGAATTTTCGGTATGGTACGGTATACCTCCGGTATCTGAAAATCAATACATTTTCCGTACCGAAAAATTTCGGTATAATATCATACCTTACCATAAATTACGGTATACCAAAATTTCGATATATTCGGTATTTTTCGGTATGGTAATTGCGGTATAACGGTATTCGATATTTTTCCCCAGCCCTATTCACTACTAGGTTATTATGAGGCCCGGGCCCAATGATTGGCCAAATGGGACAAAGGCCTAGGACCTCCAAATTTGAGGGGCCCAAATTTAAGAAAATAGCCCATATTGTTCATCAATAGGAGCACTAAACCATGTCATCTTGCATCCAAAATTCATTAAACAAAACAAGAATCCAATATAATTAATTTTAAGGTAGAAATTTCATTTTTTTTATCCCTTAATCCTGAGGATGATATAGTATTGATATTGATGCAAACAATGCTCGCAAAAGGAAAATATATATGTTCATGCACTTATACAAATAAAAATGATTAATTATTTTGTGTTTGTGTTTGTGTTTATGTTAGTGTGGGTGAGAGAGAGGATTAAAGCTTAAGTATACTACTAACACATGTTTAAGGGGATTTGGATTAATATTTTAATGTTGTTTGTGTGTAAAAGCATAATGTATGCGGAGTGGAAGAGGAGAAGCGAATATTTGTATAGCGAGCGATGAAAGGCCCATTTTTTCCTTTTTTGACTAGGGCCCCCGAAATGTCAGGGCCGTTCCTGGTTATTAGACAAATATATGAAAGACAAAGACTTGCGTCAGACCGGTCGTACGTACGACCGAGCCCACACGTCCGCTATCGACCCTTAAGTCAGGCGGGTGTATCACACGCGCCAAACTATTTTTTTTAATAGGCGCGTGTAACACAAGTGTCTGACTTTTTCAAAAAAAAAATTCTGATTTTTTTCGATTTTTTTATTCTTTTTTTTTTTAGTTTTGTAATTATTTTTTATTCAGTTTTTTTAATTCTTTTTTTCAGTTTTTTGTTTAAAGAGTCGAGCGAGGGGAGCCGAAGGCCTCGAAGCGAGCTAAAAAATATTAATTTTGCCACAATCATTATCTATAAATTAAAATCGGAGCCGAAGGCGAATAAGATTTTTTTTTGAAAAAATCGAATTAAATAAAAATTGAAAGTGAACGTTTGACCCGAGTTGACCCGGTTTGACCGGATCGGTCAACCCGGATCTGGTCTTACCCATAAGACCGGTTGCACAGGAGTGTGCCTCTATATGAAATCTTTATAAACTATAATAGCAAGGTCGGCCTTCCAGTTATAGTAACTTTTATTTTTCAATTTTTTTTTCAATATTCCATTCCTAGAAATAAATTTCATAAATGTATAATTCTAATTATTCATTAATATTGTCCAATCACTCAAATTAAATTGGACGTTACAAAATCAATAATGTAAATCAAGCTCATTTTTTTTTAAATATTTCATTTTTGGAAATAATTTTTATTATTGTTATATATTAATTGTTCATCAATATTTTTCAGTTAATTAGTCAATATTGAATATTACAAATGCTTAATTTGTGGTAACACATTAATCCTTAACACTATAATAACAAGTTCGGCCTTTCGTACATAGTAACTTCGATTTTCTGTTTTATTTACTTTTCGATTCTGGAAATCGTAAAATATTTCATTTCTGGAAATAATTTTTATTATTGTTATATATTAATTGTTCATCAATATTTTTCAGTTAATTAATCAATATTGAATATTACAAATGCTTAATTTGTGGTAACATATTAATCCTTAACACTATAATAACAAGTTCGGCCTTCCGTACATAGTAACTTCGATTTTCTGTTTTATTTACTTTCCGATTCCGGAAATCATAAGTAAAAATGGTATATCACAATTATTCATTAATAATTTACAATCATACAATTAATAAAAGACGTTACAAAATCAAGATTAATGGCACAAATTAATTTATTTCCTAATTTTATTGCTTTTGTGGTTATATAATTTAGAATTCTACAAGAAAAAATACTCACACGCTTCATCTTTTTTGCATAATTGTACTCTTTTGCTAGCAATTGGTTTAGGTTGTGCAAGCATGATAATCAACAAGTTGAAAGACACGGTTGATTCTCATGTTCTATTATTTGTAATTTATATTTTGATAAAATAATTTTTTAAAATTTTTGCTTCTTATGGGATGTTTTTTTTTTAGCAAACAACAAAGATCATTCATTAATCACTGGGGCAGCATCAATGGTAGCAATTCGCTGAAGCAAAATCGGAAGTGAAACAAGAGAATCACAAGAGAAAAAGGGAGTTATTGGCAAATCTAGCAACTTCATTGGCAAAGCACAAAAACGTCTGGTCCAAAAAAATGAAGAGAGCTATATATTGCTTTGAAGAACTTCGGCCAGATGTTGGTTGTCAATTTTAATAGAAATAGCTCTGAATCCCAACCTCGAAAATCCCCAACCGGCAAGAAAAAGCTTCTGCAAGTTCGACGTCATCACATGAAGGGAGAAAATAAAAGAAGATCGTGATGATAATTAGCACCCAAATAGTCCCTGATGATACCTCCAAGACCCGCCACACCATTGATTCATCTTAATTAAGCCACTTAATCAATGGTGGGTGCCAATGATGAGAAGAAGAACAACGAAGTTATTGAATTATGAGATAACTGAATTCATCTTAAGCGTCTGAATAATCTTTGTTGTTTACTTATACATTGTTGGTTAGTATTGCTTTTATTATAATGTAAATTATCAAATATAATGTAATGTTGAAAATGCAATTTATTATTATATATATGGAAAGATATGCAATTAATTAATTTTATTAATTAATTAATTGATTAATATTTCATATTATCCTTACCCAAAAATTTGTATAATTAACTAACAGATGCGGAAAAAGATGTAATTAGGCAACAAATAATCTAGATAACTTTAGTAATCTATGTATCTAATAATGATTATGGTTTGCCGTAAGAATAAATCTATGCTGCCACATTATGGCTAGCCATAATTTGATTTAATAACAAAAAAAATTGATTTATTTAAATTTTTTAGTTCTAAATGACTTATAATATTTAAAATATTTAATTCATACAAATTTATCTTGATATATTTGGATTTTGATGTAACATAAATATCGATAGATATAATAAAGGTAATACAAAGATTTTTGTCGAAAAAATAAGAAATAAATATATTTACATTAATCATGATAATAAGGCCGACTGAAAATAGAAATTTATTTTTCAGTTTTTTTTTCTTTCAATATTCCATTTCTAAATATAAATTTCATAAATTGTATAATTGTAATTATTCATTAATATTGTCCAATCACTCAAAACTAAATTAGATGTTTCAAAATCGATAATATAAATCAAGCACAATTTTCAGTTATTTTAATATTTTATTTTTAGAAATAATTTTTATTATTGTTATATCTTATTTGTTCATTAATATTTATTTTTCAATGAGTTAATCAATATTGAAGGTTACAAATGCATAATTTGTGGTAACATATTATTTTTAATAATGGCTTTTTCATATTTTTATATTATTTTGTGCATATAAAATCCAAATTGACTATGGCTATGGAAGCTTAATTAATTAATTTTGAAATTAAATTAAATATGTGGGTTGTAATTGATATATTCCAAATAGGCTTATTGACCTTATTGGTATTACTTATATTTTCAGTTGGAACAAACTATATTTTAAACATTATCTTAAATATGGTATTGACCTTATTGGTACGACATAGATGAGAGAATTATTGAAGACAAAAGAACGACTTTGTATGGAGGATCAGTGAGTTATAAAAAAAGGCTTGGAAATTACCTCTCTCTATAAAAATAATATCTATATAACACACTATAATAAAAAGCATGATGATAAAGGAATAACACATGAACTTGGTAAAATTTTGATGTCTACAAATTACTTCTCTATACAAAAATTATATCTATATCACTATAAGATCATATGTTGGGAAAATTATAAGGTTTTGATTTGATACCAAAACTCAACTGATTCTCCAACCGAATAGATGATCGCGTCAACCTAAATAGTGTTTTCCAGCTCGCTTGTTTGAGCTTTAGATTTTCTAGGTTTACAGGTTAAGGAAGCGGAAGACAGCAGTCGACCCAGCTGTGTCTACAGCAGGAGTCAGCTAGCGGAAGATAGCAGGAGTTAACCTTCAGCTGAGTCCTCCAGCTGAGCATGATCAAGCTGAAGAGAATTCGAGCTGAGTTAAAAATACAGCCGGTCCAGCTGTACAGATCAAAGGGAACTAACTCTGAAGACATCACTTCAAGTCAGTTTGCCAAATCCAGCTCTGAATTCAAAAGCCAGCTCCAAAGGCAGAAGATCCCGGCGTCAGAGAAAGTCAACATGCCTCGACCAATGAGGGATTGCCGAATCAGCATCCTAGACTTCAGGACCTAGGATGTGACACAAATGAAGACATGTGCAGATTCGCCCAACGGCAGATCTCGAATTTAAGAAGAGTAGGTAAGATTCAAACGGCTCCTCCAACGGCTAGTCTTGAATCTCTACCTATATAAACCCGTCTTCAACCTCAGGATCAAATACGAAAAACTCTCTACAAGCTTTCATTCTCTGAAATCATCAATCTTTCAAAAGCTCTCAAGCAGTTCTACATAGATAAAAGAACACTTTATCTTAAAGTATTTCTAGTTCAGAAAGTGCTTAGTTTTTCGTCTGATCCCTAGGCCAAAATCTTTGTATATCTTAAAGCCTAGATTTCACGAGTTCATCATACTCTAAAGTTCTTAATTGTAAGAACTCGTTCACAGTTGGAACCCCAAACCAAACCCCTCTTTACCCAGAAAGGTTAGGTCAAGGTAACGCTTGCTTGAAGCGAGAAATTCAAGTGTGTAAGGTTTTTTCAGTACCCGTAAACTGGAAGGTTAGGCTTGACAGTGCCCGCAAACTGTTGGAACACAGCTTGGGTTAGAGTTGTGAAGTTGCTTGGTACTTGAAAACCAAGTGGTAGTGGATTACCAGTAAACCTGGTCGTGGACGTAGGAGGTGTTACTCCGAACCACGTAAAAATCGTGTGCTCTTTTCTGTCTCTTTAAATTCAGTTTTGTACTAACTCTCTCATAACATTACATATTTGATCAAAACTGCATACGCAGATGCTCTTCAAAGACAGCTGTGTCTTTCTGAAAGTTGCACAACTTGACTAAGCTGAAAACATAAAGTTAATCTTTTCAAGCTGAGTTTTTATAAGTAACCGAGCTAAGTTTTCAAACTACCACATTCCGCACCGCCAGCTGAGTTATTTACCCAGCTGATCCTCCTCAGCTGGATCAATAACTGAGCTCACCAACTCTGTTATTTAACTTGAAAAAGTTTTGAGAAATCTATTTGGTGTATTCACCCCCCATCTACACCAAATACCTAGCTCAGGGACCATCAATTGGTATCAGAGCAGTGGTTCAACAGACCACCGTTTCTGTATCAAGAGA
Source organism: Agastache rugosa (assembly GCA_031470985.1). NCBI lineage: Eukaryota > Viridiplantae > Streptophyta > Magnoliopsida > Lamiales > Lamiaceae > Agastache > Agastache rugosa. The sequence goes on along the minus strand of CM062607.1, from coordinate 31,943,460 downwards.
TCTCTCTTGACAATCTGTCAGTGGTCATCTGAACAGATCCTCTTTGTGAAAAACTCATTATATTACATACTGCATATTTCCATGGATTCTTATCTTAACAGGAATCTTCTCACCTTCTCGGTAGACGATTATGCAATATGGAAGTTCAGACTTAAGAGCTTTCTCTGTGCGCATCACGATATGATGTGGAACGTCATCACAGACGGACCCATAATCATCTACAAACAAGGGAACGAGCTTGTTCCAACTCAAGATGGTGGACAACCAGTATATCAACTCATTCCCAAGCCAAAGGGTGAGCACACCTCAGAAGAAAGGAAGCAGGCTGGACTAGACAGCTTCGCGAGGAACACCATATCCTCAACGGTCTCCAACGCCTACCTCAGCAAAATCATCAACTGCGAAACAGCAAAGGAGATGTGGGAAACCCTAGCAAAGCTATGCGAAGGGTCGGAGGAGATAAAGAAAAATAAATTCACGATTGCATGACAGAAGTTTGATAACTTCAAGCAGTTGGTCAACGAGTCCATCGAATGGATGGAACTCAGATTCTCCAATATAGTGTTGGAAATAGAAACCATCAGAACTGGAAAATGCACCCAGCGAGAAAAGAATCTAAAAGTTCTTTCAGCGCTCACCGCTGAATGGAACACTTATAAGGTAGTACACCAAAGTCGAAGTGACTTAGGTGATCTTTCAATTGAAAGATTATACTCCCTGCTCAAAGCCAACGAATACAACTTAAAGATTACCATGAAAGAATCTTCAAGCAATCAGAATGATGGAGAGCTGACACCTGCAACAAATGAGATTGCGTTCAGAGCCAACTCTGAAAAATCCGCATACATACAGTCAGCTGAGTCATCGAAGAAAGATAAGAAGGACATGAGCAAGGAAGAGCTACTTGAAGAAATAGCTATGCTGGTCAAAAACTACAACAGACTCAACACCAGCAAGGGCAAATACAAGAAGTTCGCAAGAACTTACAGAGACAAGTACGCAGCAGCTGATGAGAAGTCAGCTGACAAACGAACAAAAGAAGGTTGCTTCAACTGCAAGGAACCAGGACACTACCGGCTAGATTGTCCAAAGTTGTCCAAGAAAGATAAAGACCAACTGAAAGCTAAGACAGCTGACAGAAGGAGAGCTTACATCGCCGATGAAGAATCAGAGTGCAATAAAATGAATGACAAAATGCCATTTTCAGACTCGGAAGAAGAAGCACTGATGGCCCATGATGAACCTGATTGGGATACATGCTTCATGGAACAAACAGACGGTATCGATGAAGATGAGGTAATGTCTCGAACTCAAAATCTATCTAACCTCTCACCATCACACGAACACTCTACACAGGTTTCAGAATCAGGGTTACTTGATTGGAGTCTAGTAGAGAAATTAATGAACGATTCCAAGGAGCTTCAAAAGATCCTTGACGTCATTATGTGTGAGAATGCCGAGCTGAAAGCGGAACTGGAAAAGACAAAGGTATCAGAAGCAGCTGATACAACACAACTCTAACAGAAAGTTGTTTCATTAATAGACAAAATAGTGAAACAAGGTCAGCTGATGAAGAAATTCTACTATGAGAAGAAACAGCTGATGGAAGATTTGGAAAAGGTCACAGCTGAATCAGAAAAGAAGTCAGCTTAGATCATTGAGCTGAAAAGCACCGAAGAGGTACTATCTAAGAAGATAGTAGCTCTCATCAAAGCCACATCAACAATGGACGAGATCATTAGTGCACAACGTCCAGCAGCACTCAAAGCAGGACTGGGATACAATAAATCAAAGGATGCCTCAAACATTGCCTCCACAAGTGGAACAAAGGTAATGTTTGTATGAGAAAAAGAACATCCGATCCCAACAACTCAGCGTCAACAGTTGAGGACACAGCAGGCGTCAGGAAGACCAGCTGTGAAACGTCCTCAAGCTCCGTCAAGGACACAACATGCATCAAAAAGGCCAGCTGTGAGACAACCTCAAGCTCAACTCAGACAACAACGTACTCAACCTCAATAAAGACAACATGCTAGACTTTACAGATACCAGCAATAGCAATAATACGTTGAACGATATCAACCGAGACAACAGAGACAAAGGAACGTCTCAGCTAGGTACACAGCTGGAAACCGAAAAAAATCAAGACATCAAGACGGGAAGACACTGAGATCAAGATCCCGACAGCAACAACTGAAGATCACAAAGAATGTGTATATCGACTCAGCTGGGAGAATTATCAGATCAAATGACCCAATTCGAGTTATCAAGCAGATCTGGGTCGTCAAAGGATCTCTGTCTAACCCACAAGGACCCAATTAAAATTGGGTACCTAAATCTTGATCTTTTGTATAGGTTGCAAGGAATCGACGCATCACTGAGGAGTGGATGAGAACACTATGGTACTTGGACAGTGGATGTTCCAAGCACATGACGTACTTAAAGCATTTACTTCAGAAGTATATCGAGCGTCCAGGCCCACAAGTAACATTTGGTGACAACTCCAAAGGCCTAACCAAAGGTTATGGTATATTTAAAACTAAAAATGTTATAATCCCAAATGTTTCTTATGTACAAGGATTGCAACACAACTTGCTTTCCATTAGCCAATTCTGCGACAACGGTTTTTCTGTCAAGTTTGATGCACAGGGATGCACAGTGAAGAACAGGGAAACCAAGCAGATGCTCCTAAGAGGGAAAATAGAAGGAAATATGTATTTTGCTGACTGGAACAGCAGCCCTCCGGAGACTTGTCTTGTATCAAAAAACAGCAATTAAGTCAGCTGGCTGTGGCACAGACGGCTGAATCATCTCAACTTCAAGACAATCAACAAACTGGCTAGGAACCAGCTCGCTAATGGAATTCCAGATCAAGTATATGACAAAAGTCATATGTGCAGCGCGTGTCAACAAGAAAAAACAGACAAGAATTTCATTCTCTCTCAAGCCAGTTCAGTCAACTGATCGAGTACTTCAACTCCTTCACATGGATATTTTTGGTCCAGTTACTCCAGCAAGCTTCAATGGCAGAAAATATACTCTAGTCGTAGTGGATGATTTCTCAAGATTCACATGAGTATCATTCATGTACCAGAAGAGCGAAACCAGGACTAAGCTGCCTATCCTGCTGGAAAGACTGTCAACACAGAAGGAGTGCAAGATAATGTCAATAAGATCAGATCGAGGAACGGAGTTTCTGAATGAAACTATTTATGATTACTGCGAGAAGAACGGAGTTCTACATCAAACATCTGCAGCACGCACACCTCAGCAGAATGGTGTAGCAGAGAGAAGAAACAGAACACTCAAAGAAGCAGCCAGCTCTGCCATTCCAAAGAAGTTCTGGGCCGAAGCAATCAACACAGCTTGCTTCACTCAGAATCGCTCCCTACTCACATCAAGGCAAGGAAAGACACCGTATGAGCTATGGAACAACAGAATACCATATATTGGATATTTCAAGGTATTCGGATCCAAATGTCATATCCTAAACAATGGAAAGACACAACTCAAGACATTCGACGAGAAGACAGACCGAGGAGTATTCCTTGGTTATTCTGCTGTGAGTAAAGCATACAGAGTCTTCAACAGAAGAACTCAAACAGTCGAAGTAACTCCACATGTTACCTTTGACGAATCATCTTTCGAATATAGAGATTCTATCAAACGAAGAAACGAAGGAGAATCTTCAAAACAGATTCAGACAAGAGCTCAAGAAAATCGAATCAGGAATCTGGCCGAACCATTAATTTGGGATGATGAGCCAGAGGAGGAACTTCAAATCAACCGGGAAGCTCCACCAGCTAGAAATCAAGAAGAACCTTCAACGCCAAATCTAGGGGGAAACGCCATCAGCTGGAAATCCAGACACAGCTGAATCCCCAGCTCCATCTCCAGCAGAGACTCTACAGAAGTCACCTCAAAATCCAAATCAAGGAGAATCAATCTCTCAAGACTTAACTCCAGAGCAACTCCAAGACAGACGAAATTTAGCCACTTCAAGCATCAATCAACTGGAAGAAGAAATTCGTAAAAAGAGAAGATGGATTGAAGATCATCCATCATCAACAATCATTGGAGAACCATCCGACCAAGTCAAAACCAGAAGCTCAGCTGCTCAAGCTTCATCGGATCATCAAGAAGCAGCTGACACAGCTCAACTCTCAGTAGAGCTAGAACTGACGGTCTATGATGAAGATACAGCTCTAATGACGTGTTACGTAGCTCAAGTGCCAGATCCTCAATCAATTCTCGAAGCTTTGAGGAGCGTGCCTTGGACTAACACCATGCAAGAAGAGCTGAACGAATTCCTCAGAAATTGTGTCTGGGAATTGGTCGACAGACCTGAAGAAGTCAAAGTCATAGGACTCAAATGGATATTCAAGAACAAATTGGATACCCTGAGAGTCATCATCAGAAACAAAGCTCGACTGGTTGCCAAGGGCTACACTCAGCAGGAAGGAATTGACTTTGAAGAATCATTTGCTCCAGTAGCGCGATTGGAAGCAATCAAACTCTTTCTCGCTTATGCAGCACATCACAAATTCAAGGTCTATCAAATGGATGTGAAGTGTGCATTCTTAAATGGAGAAATCAAAGAAGATGTCTACGTCGAACAACCTCCAGAATTTGAAGTAGAAGGAAACAAAGTCTACAAGCTAAAGAAGGCGCTTTATGGATTGAAGCAAGCACCTCGAGCTTGGTATGACACTTTGTCAAATTTTCTTGTATCCAAAGGATTCAACAAGGGCTCAGTAGATAGAACTCTCTTCACCATCAAGTCAGGAGAAGACATCCTGGTTGTTCAAATTTATGTAGACGACATCATCTTTGGATCAAGATCAAACTTCTTATGCCAAAGATTTGGAGAAATGATGTCAGAGCAGTTCCAAATGTCCATGATGGGAGAAATGAGCTTCTTCCTAGAACTTCAAGTCAAGCAATCAGCAGAAGGGATTTTTTATAAATCAATCCAAATACGTGAAAGACTTGATCGCCAAGTATGGAGTTCAATCCAGCAGAACTGTATTCCGATGAACACCAACTGGAAGATTGAACCAGGAACTGAAGGGAAGGCAGTTGATTCCAGCAAATATAGAGGGATAATAGGTTCCATGCTGTATCTAACAGCAAGTCGTCCAGACATCTCATTCGCATTCGGAGTGTGTGCCAGATTTCAAGTTGATCCAAAGGAAGCACACATGCAAGCAGCCAAGAACATTCTCAAATATCTTAAAGGAACTCAGAATATTGGGCTGTGGTACCCAGCTGAAGACAATCTACAGCTGACTGGATATTCAGACTCAGATTTCGCTGGAGATCGGTTGGACAGAAAATCAACTTCAGGAACTTGTCAGTTCTTAGGAAGTAAGTTGATTTCATGGTTTTCAAAGAAGAAAATGTGCGTCGCAACCTCCACAACAGAAGCAGAATATATGGCCGCTGGAAGCTGCTGCTCACAAATTCTCTGGCTGAAACATCAGCTGGATGACTATGAAGTGAAAACTAGACAAGTTCCAATTTTATGTGATAGCTCAAGTGCGATTGCTATTTCAGAGAATCCAGTACTTCACACAAGATGCAAGCATGTGGACGTACGTCATCATTTCATCAGAGATCACATGGAAAAGAAGGATGTGATTGTTGAGAAAATTCACACAGACATACAGCGGGCTGATATACTCACAAAGCCGCTGATAGAAGCAAGATTCAAAATGCTTTGCAGATTACTTGGATTACTCAAGCCAGACGATGCTTCACCCAGCTGAATGGAAGACCAGTGAATGGAAAGCAGACCAGTGAATGAAACGGACCCGAATGGAAGAAGACAGCTGGAATTCAGAATCGACGTCACTCGTATCAGCTGAGAAAGAATCCAGCTAAACCAGATGCTGAAATTGAAGGATTATTCAGCTGAGGGGAAACCAGTTGGAACAACGATCACCCATCACACCCACTCAACCGAGGTATCAGCTGACTATAATGATCAGCTGAGAGGTTTGCAACAACATTAACTACACCTACTCAATCTGTTTTTAGTCAAATCATATCTTGTCATATCTAATCAAATTAAATTAAAAGAACTGAATCATGGGAATTTCGAGGCAAAAGTCAAAGTGCCCCAACCATCCTCTCTCACGCATTAACTCTCAATGTCTGAACAAGAAATTGACATGACGCGAGAATCACTCCCAATCGTAGATCTTCTTATCAATCGATAAATCTTGATCGACCATTCATCAAATCAGCTATATAAATATGCTAGAAGAGATACGTAAAATATTGCATCAACCCTAAAATGTTTTTCGGCATTCTTTCTTATTTCCATCAATTGGTATTATCTGTTTCTACTAACCAAATTTGCAGAAGTAGAACATGAAATCTAGAAAGATATCTCCCGAAGCCGATCAAAGTTGAAGAATTTGTCAAATCTTCAAGATAAGAGTTGCTTAACTCTCAGGAACCTCAAGAAGACAGAGTTCCAGGAGAAGGTGAAGCCCATCGACAGATCCGATCCAAAACAGTGGAAGACTACAAAGCTCAAGAACGTCATTCACCAGGAAGGTGCAGAAATTTTCCTGGGAATGTAAAAGGAAAAAGACCTCCTCTGCCCCACTGTTTCTCTCAAAATAAAAGAAAGCACGGGACATACAACTCCTGGGATGCAAAAATCAACGTCAACAGAACTGGACCAGATGTTGATAAAGCCGGAGTCTTCAAGAGCAGTCATGTCAAAGCTCTTGCTCCGTCACAAGAGGCACAGAAAAAGATGCAGGAGACAAAGCAGCATGCATCTATTTCCGTCCCAGCTGGGAATCGGAAACAACTTGAGGAGATAAAACATGCTGAAGCACCGTCTTCAAACAGAAGACTCAAGTCAAAGGTGCTCAGTCAATCAGCCAAGAAGCCAGCTGACATTAAGAGAGAATTCATAATTACTCTCCGAGGAGCAGAAGGCCCACAAGCGGTGGTTCTCACGATGGAGAAGAAGTTCATGCGCCTGCGTGAACATCGTCATCATCAACGCCGCAACGAAGTATTCCAGCTGGTCAACTAAGCTTAAACCCCAAGACAGATGGAATACTTCAACCGTCTTCTCCTCAATTCCCTTCAGCTCAATAGGGACACCAGCTTCGAGATCTTCCGATGAAAGTTGCTCAAGCCCCTGCACCATGCTCAAGTGGAAAACATCACCCAGCTGATGATCACTTGCAGCTGGATGATGATGATATGAGCTGAACCCATTACCCACCACTTCGAAGTGGAAGGGGAATACTCAAGTCCCTCAAGTGCTGAATCAGACTTTCTCATTCAATCTAATGAAGTCTGAAGAAGCAAAATTGCAAGGAATGAAGTTGTGCCCGACTCAGAAGATGTTATCTCCAGTGCCAACTCATCCCTCCAAGCACTCAGCTGGACCGCCCCAGCTGAATCAGGCCAAGGACGTTGTGTCTGCAATCACAGCTGAGGCTAATGCTACTGAAGAAGAGCCAGCTAATACAACAGCTGAGCCACCTAGACTCCAGACCTCGCTGCTCAGAGCTGAAAACCACAGTTTCGCCAAACGAAAACATCGCAACAGCCGATGGTGTATCTCTCCCACCTTGTTTGATCATGCCAAAAAAGGAGAAGTAAGGGGGAAGAGAATGAGACAAAGAAGAGGCAAACTGTTGAGCTAGAGGAACCAGCTGAATCAGAATCAGCTGGAGAAGAGACGAGTCAAAAAGAAAGAAGACTGGATGCAGAAGAGAAGACCCAGCCAACTGAGATTGAAGAACTGAAGAATTGAAGATTTTTTTTCTTTCTTTCTTTTTTCATGTGTTATAATGTATTTGCTTACATTAATAAAACACAAGTTTTTCTGCGTCATAAGTTGTCTCAGTTAGGTTTTGGCATCATCAAAAAGGGGGAAATTGTTGGGAAAATTATAAGGTTTTGATTTGATACCAAAACCAAACTGATTCTCCAACCGAATAGATGATCGCGTCAATCTAAATAGTGTTTTCCAGCTCGCCTGTTTGAGCTTTAGATTTTCTAGGTTTACAGGTTAAGGAAACGGAAGACAGCAGTCGACCCAGCTGTGTCTACAGCAGGAGTCAGCAAGCGGAAGACAGCAGTCGACCCAGCTGTGTCTACAGCAGGAGTCAGTTAGCGGAAGACAGCAGGAGTTAACCTTCAGCTGAGTCCTCCAGCAGAGCATGGTCAAGCTTAAGAGAATTCGAGCTGAGTTAAAAACACAGCCGGTCCAGCTGTACAGATCAAAGGGAACTAACTCTGAAGACATCACTTCAAGTCAGTTTGCCAAATCCATCTCTGAATTCAAAAGCCAGCTCCAAAGGAAGAAGATCCCGGCGTCAGAGGAAGTCAACATGCCTCGACCAATGAGGGATTGCCGAATCAGCATCCTAGACTTCAGGACCTAGGATGTGACAAAAATGAAGACAGGTGCAGATTCGCCCAATGGGAGATCTCGAATTTAAGAAGAGTAGGTAAGATTCAAACGGCTCCTCCAACGGCTAGTCTTGAATCTCTACCTATATAAACCCGTCTTCAACCTCAGGATCAAATACGAAAAACTCTCTACAAGCTTTCATTCTCTGAAATCATCAATCTTTCAAAAGCTCTCAAGCAGTTCTACATAGATAAAAGAACATTTTATCTTAAAGTGTTTCTAGTTCAGAAAGTGCTTAGTTTTTCGTCTGATCCCTAGGCCAAAATCTTTGTATATCTTAAAGCCTAGATTTCGAACGAGTTCATCATACTCTAAAGTTCTTAATTGTGAGAACTCGTTCACAGTTAGAACCCCAAACCAAACCCCTCTTTACCCAGAAAGGTTAGGTCAAGGTAACGCTTGCTTGAAGCGGGAAATTCAAGTGTGTAAGGTTTTTTCAGTACCCGTAAACTGGAAGGTTAGGCTTGACGATTGCCCATGGCTTGTTGGAACACAGCTCGGGTTAGAGTTGTGAAGTTGCTTGGTACTTGGAAACCAAGTGGTAGTGGATTACCAGTAAACCTGGTCGGGGACGTAGGAGGTGTTACTTCGAACCACGTAAAAATCGTGTGCTCTTTTCTGTCTCTTTAAATTCAGCTTTGTACTAACTCTCTCATAACATTACATATTTGATCAAAACTGCATACGCAGATGCTCTTCAAAGACAGCTGTGTCTTTTTGAAAGTTGCACAACTTGACTCAGCTGAAAACATAAAGTTAATGTTTTCAAGCTGAGTTTTTCTAAGTAACCGAGCTAAGTTTTCAAACTACCACATTCCGTACCGCCAGCTGAGTTATTTACCCAGCTGACCCTCCTCAGCTGGATCAATAACTGAGCTCACCAACTCTGTTATTTAACTTGAAAAAGTTTTCAGAAATCTATTTGGTGTATTCACCCCCCCTCTACACCAAATACCTAGCTCAGGGACCATCATCATATATCAAATTATAATTGCAATCAAAGAATATTTTTTTAGGCAAAATGTTGATTGTAATTATGGCCAAAAGTTTTTTTATTTCTATAATGTCACTAACTCAATATTGTCCGCTACTTTCATTCAAGTCCAAATGAAGACAACTTTTTATTATTGTTTCTCTTCTTATATCTGGAAACAAGTTCAAGTGCTTAGACTGACAAAAAACATGAGGCATAGACTCATAGAATCTAAATTAGAGGCAACTGAATTACAAAAGTTTTCTGATTAGATTGCAGTAGTAGGTGATGGACTTTTGGGTGGTACAAATGATGGTCATGCAAACATAGACATACCAGACGATACCTACCTTAAATTCTCGGGAGATCCAATAGCAGCATAATTGTTAATGATAGATATCCGTCATACATAGCTGCTCCAGATGATTTGAATTACCTTCAGGATAGAGTCATACTCGCTCTTAACACTAGATATAGTTGAATAATCGATAAACGAGTACATGATTTCCAAGAATGTGTCTGAGAGCAGAGAGTATTTAAGTTCAAACAAGGCATGCAGCTCAAATGCAAATATTGATATAATGAACGATGTCCACACGCCTGGATTTCTAAATGGTTTGAAGTGTTCTGAAATGCCTAACCACAAACTAATTTTGAAGGTCGGCACACCAATTATGTTGTTAAGGAACATTAGATTGTGCAATGACATGCGTTTGGTCGTCACGAGACTAAAAAATCATGTTCTATTGGCCAAAATATTGAAAAGAAGTAATTCTGACCATAAAGTATTCATTCTGAGAATGTGAACAGTAACAACATCAGATCCACATCTTCGATTAAAATTTCAACGAACACATTCCCTCTAATTATTTTTGTATTTCATGACAATCAACAAAAGTTAATGATATTTTTTATCACACGTGGGTTTTTTCATAAAAAATTAGTGTTCTTTATTATATTGATTGATACTTTTGTTTTTTATATTTATTTACTCATAATTGTATCATTTTACAAAAAATATCAAAATTCAATTATATTCTTTTACAAAAATAACAAAATTTAACTTACTTACCCCGTGCATCGCACGGGTGCGGTACTAGTATGAATATATAGCTACACCTTGTGACGTTATGGAAATTAGGAAATGTATATATTAATTACAGTATATACAATCTTGAAGACTACCTTATTATTCCAAAAATAATTAAAACATAGCCTCAATAATTAAATTGTTTCTCGACGGTAATCCGAATTACAATTTGCAGTTTTTCAAAGTTCAAATGGAATACATTATACATACATATTATGTCAACTCTGGAATTAATTAATTAATGACAAAAAAATCATGTGTGCATGCCCTTACCGTGCCCACGCATAAGTAAATCACAATTACGGGAAATTGAGGAAAATTGGAGTAGCAAATTAGGATTTATTAATGCAAATTATAATTTATTAATTCTCGATTAAACTTTAAATTAATCTATTACTAATACTAAAATAAAGCTGCCACATTCACGGTGCTCCGTTCAGATTTTTCTTTATTATGGTAATTTGTCTAATTTTAATTCATATATATTCTAATTTTTATTAATTTCATATTCTTGAAATATCACATGTTTATCTATTTATCTATTAATCACATCTCATATTTATCTTTCCATCTATTTAATTAATTTCTTCTATTACACATATTTTAATAATATATATCACATGTTTATTTATTAATCACATCTCATATTTATCTTTCCCTCTATTTAATTAATTTTTTTATTACACATATTAAAATAATAATAATTTCAGAATACATTCTTATAAATCCTTATTTTATACATTCTTAATTAATATATAATAATCTATATATATATTTAATATCATAAAATTGGCAAAGATTAGAGATATCGATTTAATTAGCATGAACCAACGAGACGGTTCAAATATACTTAAAAAGAAGAATTTCTATTGATTTTAATTAATATTAACTTTGTTTAGATTTTTATTGAATAATTTAGCATAAACCAACGAGATGATTCAAATAACATAGAAAGAAGGATTTTTACTAATTTTAATTAATATTACTTTGAAGATGTATACATATTTTTTTTCCGCATTTTGGCAAAGATTAGAGATATCGATTTTAACATGAACCAACGAGACGGTTCCAATATACTTAAAAAGGAAGGTTTTTTACTAATTTTAATTAATATTTAACTTTGTTTATATTTTTATCAAGTAATTTAGAATAAACCAACGAGACAGTTTAAATAACATAGAAAGAAGGTTTTTTACTAATTTTAATTAATATTACTTGGAGTGTTCATATTTTTATCGAGTATTACTCAATGGATTTGAGACGAGTATGTACAGTAAAGTCACTATTTTAACCGAGATTAGGACGAACATGTAGAAAAATTCTAAACAAATTTAGATTTAGAAAATACATAATAAATGAGTATACTCAATTCATTGTCATTCCTAATTATAAATTTAGATACGTGAAATAAAATTAATTTGTTAAGTTTGATTAATAATTAACGCGAACAATATCACAACTTCTAAATAAGATATAAAATTATTTTTAAAATATATACATATAAATTAAAATATAAAGTTATTTTCCGTCGAATTTCGACGGGCTACTTACTAGTTAATTATAAATTAAAAGTAAATACAAAATCTATTAGCGGCAGCTCTCACTGTGCGCGCGCTTAGGACCACCGTCCGTTAGAGCACCCACATTGGTGGGCGCGCTTAGGACCACCGCCCGTTAGAGCACCCACATTGGTGGGCGAAACAATGTGGGCACTTGGGTGGGCAAAGGGCAAAGGGTGGGCGAAGCTGTTGGCGCCCGCAGGTAGAGGTGTTCAACCGACCCGGAACCGCCGGTTCCGGCCCGGAACCGGAACCGTGGTCAACGGTTTTCGGCCCGGAACTGCGGTCAACGGGCCGGTTCCGACCTGGAACCGTGCTTGGGACAGGCCGGTTCCGGTTCCAAAGGTTAGGAACCGTGAACCGGCGGTTCCGATAATTTTTTATTTTTTTTAGTTTTAAATTATATTTTGTGTTAATTTATATTAATTATAGAGGCAAAACTTAGAATAGCCAAAACACATAGTAAAACACAAATGTTGGCCACAAGTTTAATTTTCACAAATTATGGCAAACATTTGCCTTTTTGGTCGAAAATACCCCTCTTGTAGATGGAAGTTACTTTTTAGTTGTCACTTTTAACTTTTGAGATTTCACTTTTTTTTTCAAATCGTCCAAAACAAATTCTCTCTCATCTCTCCCCGTTTTCTGCAACCGCGCCTCCTCCATCACCGCACCGTCTCTGCCACCGCGCCGCCTCCATCACCGCAACCGCCTACTGTCAACACATATATTCTCCACCACCACACCGTCTCCACCATGGTTCGAGCAAGCAAAAAGAAGAAAACCGTTCCAGAGAAGCGGCGACCACCAGCGCGCCAACTGAAACACGAGAAGCAAGCATACTAACGGAATCCATGGCGCAAGAACCAGAAGCACAAAATCCGACCACATCGCCGGCGAGATCTGAGGAAGAAACGGCAGAACCAACGACCACTGAACTGGATAGATTTGGAACGGACGAAGAAGAACAACCCTACGAATCGAGAATCACCGATCCTTTTGGTGAATTGTTGGTAAGATTTCATCAATTTTGTAGATCTGGAATGTAGATCTGGAAAAAAAGTTTTGAATTTTTTGATTTCGCGAGTTTCGTACGATTTGTTTTTAAATGTAGATCTGGAATGATTTAGTGGTAAGAAATGTTAAACTTCTTACCTGAATATTGAATTGTTTCGTATGAATATGTTCTTCGTACTTGAGTATTTGTACGAAGCGTGAAATTCTTACATGATACGTGGTAAGAATATCAAACTTCTTACCATGATTTGATATATTCGTGCTTGGTTAATGGTACGAATTGTAAATTCTTACCTGATACTTGGTAAGAATTTCACATTACGTACCATGGTTTCTATGTGCTTGGTTATTAGTACGAAATATGAAATTCTGGTACGAATTACGAAATTCTTACTAAGTATACGTACCATGGTTTCTATGTGCTTGGTTATTAGTACGAAATATGAAATTCTTACATGATACTTAGTAAGAATTTCGTAATTCGTACCAGCATATCACTTGAAACACAGTACGAAATGTGAAATTCTTACATGGTAATTAGTAAGAATTACCGTGTACCATCTCAGAGTGTGGCATGCAGTTTGGAATCTAGCGAATGGTACGAATTACATTTATTTCGTAACCGCAGAACACCTCGGTACGAATTTAATATAAATTCGTACCCCATGTTGCATCAGATTGCACGAAATCCTTGCAATTCGTAACAAGAGTATCATCGTCTGGATACGATCCTTACATATTCGTACCGTGTACCATATCAGAGTGTGGCATGCAGTTTGGAATCTAGCGAATGGTACGAATTACATTTATTTCGTAACCAGCGTGTAACACCTCGGTACGAATTTAATATAAATTCGTACCCCATGTTGCATCATATTGCACGAAATCCTTGTAATTCGTAACAAGAGTATCATCGTCTGGGTACGATCCTTACATATTCGTACCGTGTACCATTTCAGAGTGTGGCATGCAGTTTGGAATCTAGCGAATGGTACGAATTACATTTATTTCGTAACCAGCGTGTAACACCTCGGTACGAATTTAATATAAATTCGTACCCCATGTTGCATCAGATTGCACGAAATCCTTGTAATTCGTAACAAGAGTATCATCGTCTGGGTACGATCCTTACATATTCGTACCGTGTACCATATCAGAGTGTGGCATGCAGTTTGGAATCTAGCGAATAGTACGAATTACATTTATTTCGTAACCAGCGTGTAACACCTCGGTACGAATTTAATATAAATTCGTACCCCATGTTGCATCAGATTGCACGAAATCCTTGCAATTCGTAACAAGAGTATCATCGTCTGGGTACGATCCTTACATATTCGTACCATGTACCATATCAGAGTGTGGCATGCAGTTTGGAATCTAACGAATGGTACGAATTATATTTATTTCGTAACCAGCGTGTAACACCTCGGTACGAATTTAATATAAATTTGTACCCCATATTGCATCAGATTGCACGAAATCCTTGCAATTCGAAACAAGAGTATCATCGTCTGGGTACGATCCTTACATATTCGTACCGTGTACCATATCAGAGTGTGGCATGCTGTTTAGAATCTAGCGAATGGTACGAGTTACATTTATTTCGTAACCAGCGTGTCACACCTCGGTACGAATTTACATATAAATTCGTACCGCATGTGGCATCACTTTGCACAAAATACATGCAATTCGTAACAATAGTGTCAACTTCTGGGTACGAATTACAGTTATTTCGTAATCAGCGTGACACACCACAGTACGCCCAGTGAGAGCTATGCTTCCCACCTGCTAAAGTCAATAACACATTCAAGCAGCAAGACGACGAGAATTGTGGGCTCTACGCATTGATGTACGTCGAGCAAATTCTATCAACGAAGCCATTGCCAAAGAGCTTGAAAGACCAAAAGCAGCTGGAACTTTATCGAGACCACATTGCAAGGACCATTTATGGTCATAGCACAGATGAAGCCCCTGTTCCAATTCTTATAGAAGCACTTTAGTATGTCGAACAAAAACTGTATATATTTTGCTAGTAATATGCTTAATCTATGTTAATATTATGTACATATTACGATGTTGTATATTTTGCTGTAATATCTGAGAAAAGTATTGTATTTATTCTGTAACTATTATGTAAATTATTGTATGAATATTACGAGGTACGAAATGTATGTTTCGTTCTATAACACAGTATGAAAAACAACATTTCGTACCCAGCTTGAAAGACCATTTCGTACCCTATATCGTTAACAAAACTTCAACATAGTTGCACGGTACGAAATTCAACCATTTCGTACCCTATATCGGTACAAAATTAAACCATTTCATACCGTGTTACCTCAATTAGAACCTTTATTTCGCGGCACGATATAAAAGTTCTAACTTTGGTAACACGGTACGAAATTCACCCATTTTGTACCACGATATGGTACGAATTTAATATAAATTCGTACCGCACGTGGCATCAGATTGCACGAAATACATGTAATTCGTAACAACAATGTCAACGTTTGGGTACGATCCTTATATATTCGTACCGTGTACCATATCAGAGTGTGGCATGCAGTTTGGAATCTAGCGAATGGTACGAATTACATTTATTTCGTAACCAGCGTGTAACACCTCGGTACGAATTTAATACCCCATGTTGCATTAGATTGCACGAAATCCTTGTAATTCGTAACAAGAGTATCATCGTCTGGGTACGATCCTTATATATTCGTACCGTGTACCATATCAGAGTGTGGCATGCAGTTTGGAATCTAGCGAATGGTACGAATTACATTTATTTCGTAACCAGCGTGTAACACCTCGGTACGAATTTAATATTAATTCGTACCCCATGTTGCATCAGATTGCACGAAATCCTTGCAATTCGTAACAAGAGTATCATCGTCTGGATACGATCCTTACATATTCGTACCGTGTACCATATCAGAGTGTGGCATGCAGTTTGGAATCTAGCGAATGGTACGAATTACATTTATTTCGTAACCAGCGTGTAACACCTCGGTACGAATTTAATATAAATTCGTACCCCATGTTGCATCGTATTGCACGAAATCCTTGCAATTCGTAACAAGAGTATCATCGTCTGGATACGATCCTTACATATTCGTACCGTGTACCATATCAGAGTGTGGCATGCAGTTTAGAATCTAGCGAATGGTACGAATTACATTTATTTCGTAACCAGCGTGTAACACCTCGGTACGAATTTAATATAAATTCGTACCCCATGTTGCATCAGATTGCACGAAATCCTTGCAATTCGTTACAAGAGTATCATCGTCTGGATACGATCCTTACATATTCGTACCGTGTACCATATCAGAGTGTGGCATGCAGTTTAGAATCTAGCGAATGGTATGAATTACATTTATTTCGTAACCAGCGTGTAACACCTGGGTACGAATTTAATATAAATTCGTACCCCATGTTGCATCAGATTGCACGAAATCCTTGTAATTCGTAACAAGAGTATCATCGTCTGGGTACGATCCTTACATATTCGTACCGTGTACCATATCAGAGTGTGGCATGCAGTTTGGAATCTAGCGAATAGTACGAATTACATTTATTTCGTAACCAGCGTGTAACACCTCGGTACGAATTTAATATAAATTCGTACCCCATGTTGCATCAGATTGCACGAAATCCTTGCAATTCGTAACAAGAGTATCATCGTCTGGGTACGATCCTTACATATTCGTACCATGTACCATATCAGAGTGTGGCATGCAGTTTGGAATCCAACGAATGGTACGAATTATATTTATTTCGTAACCAGCGTGTAACACCTCGGTATGAATTTAATATAAATTTGTACCACATGTTGCATCAGATTGCACGAAATCCTTGCAATTCGTAACAAGAGTATCATCGTCTGGGTACGATCCTTACATATTCGTACCGTGTACCATATCAGAGTGTGGCATGCTGTTTAGAATCTAGCGAATGGTACGAATTACATTTATTTCGTAACCAGCGTGTCACACCTCGGTACGAATTTACATATAAATTCGTACCGCATGTGGCATCACTTTGCACAAAATACATGCAATTCGTAACAATAGTGTCAACTTCTGGGTACGAATTACAGTTATTTCGTAATCAGCGTGACACACAACAGTACGCCCAGTGGGAGCTATGCTTCCCACCTGCTAAAGTCAATAACACATTCAAGCAGCAAGACGACGAGAATTGTGGGCTCTACGCATTGATGTACGTCGAGCAAATTCTATCAACGAAGCCATTGCCAAAGAGCTTGAAAGACCAAAAGCAGCTGGAACTTTATCGAGACCACATTGCAAGGACCATTTATGGTCATAGCACAGATGAAGCCCCTGTTCCAATTCTTATAGAAGCACTTTAGTATGTCGAACAAAAACTGTATATATTTTGCTAGTAATATGCTTAATCTATGTTAATATTATGTACATATTACGATGTTGTATATTTTGCTGTAATATCTGAGAAAAGTATTGTATTTATTCTGTAACTATTATGTAAATTATTGTATGAATATTACGAGGTACGAAATGTATGTTTCGTTCTATAACACAGTATGAAAAACAACATTTCGTACCCAGCTTGAAAGACCATTTCGTACCCTATATCGTTAACAAAACTTCAACATAGTTGCACGGTACGAAATTCAACCATTTCGTACCCTATATCGGTACAAAATTAAACCATTTCGTACCGTGTTACATCAATTAGAACCTTTATATCGCGGCACGATATAAAAGTTCTAACTTTGGTAACACAGTACGAAATTCAAACATTTCGTACCACAATATCGGTTCGAAATTCAACCATTTTATACCGGGATATAAAAGTTCTATCTTTGGTAACACGGTACGAAATTCAATCATTTCGTACCACGATATGAGTACGAAATTGAATCATTTCGTACCGTGTTAGCAAAGTTAGAACCTAATATCACGGTACAAAATTCAACCATTTCGTCCCACGATATAAAAGTTCTAACTTTGGTAATACGGTACGAAAATCACCCATTTCGTACCACGATATGGGTACGAAATTGAACCATTTCGTACCGTGTTATCAAAGTTAGAACCTACTATCACGGTACGAAATTCAACCATTTCGTACCACGATCTAAGAGTTCTAACTATGGTAACACAGTACGAAATTCAATCATTTCGTACCACGATATAAAAGTTCTAACTTTGGTAACACGGTACGAAATTCACCCATTTTGTACCACGAAATGGTACGAATTTAATATAAATTCGTACCGCACGTGGCATCAGATTGCACGAAATACATGTAATTCGTAACAACAATGTCAACGTTTGGGTACGATCCTTACATATTCGTACCGTGTACCATATCAGAGTGTGGCATGCAGTTTGGAATCTAGCGAATGGTACGAATTACATTTATTTCGTAACCAGCGTGTAACACCTCGGTACGAATTTAATATAAATTCGTACCCCATGTTGCATCAGATTGCACGAAATCCTTGCAATTCGTAACAAGAGTATCATCATCTGGGTACGATCCTTACATATTCGTACCGTGTACCATATCAGAGTGTGGCATGCAGTTTGTAATCTAGCGAATGGTACGAATTACATTTATTTCGTAACCAGCGTGTAACACCTCGGTACGAATTTAATACCCCATGTTGCATTAGATTGCACGAAATCCTTGTAATTCGTAACAAGAGTATCATCGTCTGGGTACGATCCTTACATATTCGTACCGTGTACCATATCAGAGTGTGGCATGCAGTTTGGAATCTAGCGAATGGTACGAATTACATTTATTTCGTAACCAGCGTGTAATACCTCGGTACGAATTTAATATTAATTCGTACCCCATGTTGCATCAGATTGCACGAAATCCTTGCAATTCGTAACAAGAGTATCATCGTCTGGATACGATCCTTACATATTCGTACCGTGTACTATATCAGAGTGTGGCATGCAGTTTGGAATCTAGCGAATGGTACGAATTACATTTATTTCGTAACCAGCGTGTAACACCTCGGTACGAATTTAATATAAATTCGTACCCCATGTTGCATCAGATTGCACGAAATCCTTGAAATTCGTAACAAGAGTATCATCGTCTAGGTACGATCCTTACATATTCGTACCGTGTACCATATCAGAGTGTGGCATGCAGTTTGGAATCTAGCGAATGGTACGAATTACATTTATTTCGTAACCAGCGTGTAACACCTCGGTACGAATTTAATATAAATTCGTACCCCATGTTGCATCAGATTGCACGAAATCCTTGCAATTCGTAACAAGAGTATCATCGTCTGGATACGATCCTTACATATTCGTACCGTGTACCATATCAGAGTGTGGCATGCAGTTTAGAATCTAGCGAATGGTACGAATTACATTTATTTTGTAACCAGCGTGTAACACCTCGGTACGAATTTAATATAAATTCGTACCCCATGTTGCATCAGATTGCACGAAATCCTTGTAATTCGTAACAAGAGTATCATCGTCTGGGTACGATCCTTACATATTCGTACCGTGTACCATATCAGAGTGTGGCATGCAGTTTGGATTCTAGCGAATAGTACGAATTACATTTATTTCGTAACCAGCGTGTAACACCTCGGTACGAATTTAATATAAATTCGTACCCCATGTTGCATCAGATTGCACGAAATCCTTGCAATTCGTAACAAGAGTATCATCGTCTGGATACGATCCTTACATATTCGTACCGTGTACCATATCAGAGTGTGGCATGCAGTTTAGAATCTAGCGAATGGTACGAATTACATTTATTTCGTAACCAGCGTGTAACACCTCGGTACGAATTTAATATAAATTCGTACCCCATGTTGCATCAGATTGCACGAAATCCTTGCAATTCGTTACAAGAGTATCATCGTCTGGATACGATCCTTACATATTCGTACCGTGTACCATATCAGAGTGTGGCATGCAGTTTAGAATCTAGCGAATGGTATGAATTACATTTATTTCGTAACCAGCGTGTAACACCTGGGTACGAATTTAATATAAATTCGTACCCCATGTTGCATCAGATTGCACGAAATCCTTGTAATTCGTAACAAGAGTATCATCGTGCGGGTACGATCCTTACATATTCGTACCGTGTACCATATCAGAGTGTGGCATGCAGTTTGGAATCTAGCGAATAGTACGAATTACATTTATTTCGTAACCAGCGTGTAACACCTCGGTACGAATTTAATATAAATTCGTACCCCATGTTGCATCAGATTGCACGAAATCCTTGCAATTCGTAACAAGAGTATCATCGTTTGGGTACGATCCTTACATATTCGTACCATGTACCATATCAGAGTGTGGCATGCAGTTTGGAATCCAACGAATGGTACGAATTATATTTATTTCGTAACCAGCGTGTAACACCTCGGTATGAATTTAATATAAATTTGTACCACATGTTGCATCAGATTGCACGAAATCCTTGCAATTCGTAACAAGAGTATCATCGTCTGGGTACGATCCTTACATATTCGTACCGTGTACCATATCAGAGTGTGGCATGCTGTTTAGAATCTAGCGAATGGTACGAATTACATTTATTTCGTAACCAGCGTGTCACACCTCGGTACGAATTTACATATAAATTCGTACCGCATGTGGCATCACTTTGCACAAAATACATGCAATTCGTAACAATAGTGTCAACTTCTGGGTACGAATTACAGTTATTTCGTAATCAGCGTGACACACAACAGTACGCCCAGTGGGAGCTATGCTTCCCACCTGCTAAAGTCAATAACACATTCAAGCAGCAAGACGACGAGAATTGTGGGCTCTACGCATTGATGTACGTCGAGCAAATTCTATCAACGAAGCCATTGCCAAAGAGCTTGAAAGACCAAAAGCAGCTGGAACTTTATCGAGACCACATTGCAAGGACCATTTATGGTCATAGCACAGATGAAGCCCCTGTTCCAATTCTTATAGAAGCACTTTAGTATGTCGAACAAAAACTGTATATATTTTGCTAGTAATATGCTTAATCTATGTTAATATTATGTACATATTACGATGTTGTATATTTTGCTGTAATATATGAGAAAAGTATTGTATTTATTCTGTAACTATTATGTAAATTATTGTATGAATATTACGAGGTACGAAATGTATGTTTCGTTCTATAACACAGTATGAAAAACAACATTTCGTACCCAGCTTGAAAGACCATTTCGTACCCTATATCGTTAACAAAACTTCAACATAGTTGCACGGTACGAAATTCAACCATTTCGTACCCTATATCGGTACAAAATTAAACCATTTCGTACCGTGTTACATCAATTAGAACCTTTATATCGCGGCACGATATAAAAGTTCTAACTTTGGTAACACAGTACGAAATTCAAACATTTCGTACCACAATATCGGTTCGAAATTCAACCATTTTGTACCGGGATATAAAAGTTCTATCTTTGGTAACACGGTACGAAATTCAATCATTTCGTACCACGATATGAGTACGAAATTGAATCATTTCGTACCGTGTTAGCAAAGTTAGAACCTAATATCACGGTACAAAATTCAACCATTTCGTCCCACGATATAAAAGTTCTAACTTTGGTAATACGGTACGAAAATCACCCATTTCGTACCACGATATGGGTACGAAATTGAACCATTTCGTACCGTGTTATCAAAGTTAGAACCTACTATCACGGTACGAAATTCAACCATTTCGTACCACGATCTAAGAGTTCTAACTATGGTAACACAGTACGAAATTCAATCATTTCGTACCACGATATAAAAGTTCTAACTTTGGTAACACGGTACGAAATTCACCCATTTTGTACCACGAAATGGTACGAATTTAATATAAATTCGTACCGCACGTGGCATCAGATTGCACGAAATACATGTAATTCGTAACAACAATGTCAACGTTTGGGTACGATCCTTACATATTCGTACCGTGTACCATATCAGAGTGTGGCATGCAGTTTGGAATCTAGCGAATGGTACGAATTACATTTATTTCGTAACCAGCGTGTAACACCTCGGTACGAATTTAATATAAATTCGTACCCCATGTTGCATCAGATTGCACGAAATCCTTGCAATTCGTAACAAGAGTATCATCATCTGGGTACGATCCTTACATATTCGTACCGTGTACCATATCAGAGTGTGGCATGCAGTTTGTAATCTAGCGAATGGTACGAATTACATTTATTTCGTAACCAGCGTGTAACACCTCGGTACGAATTTAATACCCCATGTTGCATTAGATTGCACGAAATCCTTGTAATTCGTAACAAGAGTATCATCGTCTGGGTACGATCCTTACATATTCGTACCGTGTACCATATCAGAGTGTGGCATGCAGTTTGGAATCTAGCGAATGGTACGAATTACATTTATTTCGTAACCAGCGTGTAATACCTCGGTACGAATTTAATATTAATTCGTACCCCATGTTGCATCAGATTGCACGAAATCCTTGCAATTCGTAACAAGAGTATCATCGTCTGGATACGATCCTTACATATTCGTACCGTGTACTATATCAGAGTGTGGCATGCAGTTTGGAATCTAGCGAATGGTACGAATTACATTTATTTCGTAACCAGCGTGTAACACCTCGGTACGAATTTAATATAAATTCGTACCCCATGTTGCATCAGATTGCACGAAATCCTTGAAATTCGTAACAAGAGTATCATCGTCTAGGTACGATCCTTACATATTCGTACCGTGTACCATATCAGAGTGTGGCATGCAGTTTGGAATCTAGCGAATGGTACGAATTACATTTATTTCGTAACCAGCGTGTAACACCTCGGTACGAATTTAATATAAATTCGTACCCCATGTTGCATCAGATTGCACGAAATCCTTGCAATTCGTAACAAGAGTATCATCGTCTGGATACGATCCTTACATATTCGTACCGTGTACCATATCAGAGTGTGGCATGCAGTTTAGAATCTAGCGAATGGTACAAATTACATTTATTTTGTAACCAGCGTGTAACACCTCGGTACGAATTTAATATAAATTCGTACCCCATGTTGCATCAGATTGCACGAAATCCTTGTAATTCGTAACAAGAGTATCATCGTCTGGGTACGATCCTTACATATTCGTACCGTGTACCATATCAGAGTGTGGCATGCAGTTTGGATTCTAGCGAATAGTACGAATTACATTTATTTCGTAACCAGCGTGTAACACCTCGGTACGAATTTAATATAAATTCGTACCCCATGTTGCATCAGATTGCACGAAATCCTTGCAATTCGTAACAAGAGTATCATCGTCTGGATACGATCCTTACATATTCGTACCGTGTACCATATCAGAGTGTGGCATGCAGTTTAGAATCTAGCGAATGGTACGAATTACATTTATTTCGTAACCAGCGTGTAACACCTCGGTACGAATTTAATATAAATTCGTACCCCATGTTGCATCAGATTGCACGAAATCCTTGCAATTCGTTACAAGAGTATCATCGTCTGGATACGATCCTTACATATTCGTACCGTGTACCATATCAGAGTGTGGCATGCTGTTTAGAATCTAGCGAATGGTACGAATTACATTTATTTCGTAACCAGCGTGTCACACCTCGGTGCGAATTTAATATAAATTCGTACCAAATGTGCGATCAGATTGCACGAAATACATGCAATTCGTACAACAAAGAATGCCAACGAATGTAAGAAATACAAAATCGACGAACTGTAAATTCATGAGCTTCATGAGAAACCTAGATCTAAATATATAATTACCTCCATACAATTACAAATAATTACAGAAGCAGTTGTGGGTAAATATTTTAGAGGATTCGCCGCCGTATCGCCGCCACCGATCTATAAATACGCTGCCGCAGATCTAGAAAATTGACCGCCGTATCACCGTGAATTAATCCACCGCCGCTGACAACCAACTGAAAAGAAAAAAAACGAGAAAGATGAGCTCGAGCTCATCGACCTGAAAGAGAGAAAAATATACCGCCGCCACCGCTCTACGAAAATATACCTCCACAGATCTATGATGGGCGGAATAGAGGCGATGGTGGTGGTGGCATAGAGAGAGAAATAAGAGAATGGAAAGAGAGAGAAAGTGAGAAGAGAAAACACAGCAGCAGCAGGAAAAAATGAGAAGAGAGAGAGGGAAGGGAAAAATAAGGAAAGAGAAAAAGAAAGAGAGAGAAAAAGTAAGGGTATTTTGGTCCGTAAAGGCAAATGTTTGCTATAATTTGTGAAAATTAAACTTGTGGCCAACTTTTGTGTTTTACTATCTCATGTGGCTAAAAAGGTGTATTTTCTCTTAATTATATCATATATAAAGTAAAAATGACAATTACAATGGTAAATTGAATGAAAAAAAGCCAAAAAATGGTGATAATAATAATAAGGTTCGAACATGAACCGGCGGTTGCGGTTCGGAACCGTGGAACCGTTTTTGAATAATTATATATTTTCATTTGTAATTGATCATATATTATTATGAATGAATATATATTTTGTTCTATATCGATTTTATACATTACATTAATGATTTATGAGTTTGAATGACAATATAATTTATATTTAAAAAAAAAAAATTTAGACGGTTCGGGCCCTAAACCGGCGGTTCCGACCTGGAACCGGAACCGTCCAATACGGGCCGGTTCCGACCCGGAACCGTGGGCGGTGGCGGGCCGGTTCCGGTTCCAACTTTCCCGAACCGGAACCGGCGGTTTCGGGCCGGTTCCGAACCGGAACCGGCCCGTGAACACCTACCCGCAGGAGGACGATGGTGGTGGGCGCTTGAGCGCCATTTTCGGCCGAGAGCGAAGAGGAAGTGGAGGGCAACGTGGCAACTCCCAATTTGAACCGTTTTTTTTTTTTTAATTTTATTCCTAATTTTTATTTATAAATACTACCCCTATTTCTCTTCATTCTAACATCTATCTTCATATTTCTTCCTCAATTTTCTTTCTTTTGTTGAAATTGTCTTCATCTCTCCATTGAATCATGTCGGACAACGATCATTTCCACAAAAAAATTGAGGAAAATAGGCGGTTCGCTCTCGAAGCAACTAAATTATATGCACTACTACATGTGGGCACGCTTCGGTCGGGATTAAAATTTTTTATTTTCATATTTTTTTAATTAATGTAATGTTTTTTCTTTATTTTAATTTAATAAATTTGTATTAAATTAAATAATTGCTTATAATTTAGTAATTAAATTACTTAAAAAAAAGAGTTCTGCCCACCAAGTTTGGTGGACACCAATGCGGACAAATGTAGAGTGCCCACATGACCCACAAAAAGTAATAAAATATTGGTGAGCACAAGTTTTTTGTGTGCTCACCAATATAGGTGCTCTTAATTAAATCGGAATTAGGCAACAGAACGCCGTCACATCCCAATTTGAAATTACGTTACAAAATTTTGTTGTACTGTATGCAATAATAAATATTTCAATTTTCCGTATTTATTTTTCCAAAAAAGAAAAACGATTTCCTTAAATTCACAGATTGTAGTAATAACTAATTAATGAAAATTAATGCAATATGTGCCTTTGCCCGATTATATATAGTCTGCTGAAATTGAGTGGATGAAACCAAATCAAGATCCTTACAATGTTTTCATCAAGAAAGACACTCTGTATTTTAGTGTTGTTTTCATGTATCTTTGTACAAGAATGCAAAGGTGATGGAGTAAAAGGATATGATCCTCCGGAGTTCTGTTCCCCCAAAATTGATTGTCCAAAGTATAATGTGATTCATAGTGAAAAAGAATTTGAAATTAGAAATTATAGTCAAGCTTTATGGGTGACCGCTCCTCCTGTGGTACAATATTCGATCATGGGTGGCATTGTGAAAGCTGGGGATCCGTAAGTTAATTTTCAATTCCGTTGTTTTTATACTTTCAAAATCGAAAATTCTTTGATTCTTTCCATGGGTGAGGATGATCAAATATAAACTAATAGATTCTAATAGACAATTTTGTTCACTTTGATTAGATTTAAGAAAATCAAAATCAGAATAAATTTAGTTGGAAGCCAATTGAATTTTAAATTTCAACCACTATTTCTTTATTTTTTTTACTTTCTATATTTTTCCTATTCTTATAGTACATGTTTTGTTTGCAGTTTGACATCATACTACTACAAAGGAAATGATCAAGGAGTGAACATAATAAGCCAAGGGCCGGTTGTGTTTATGGATGTGTTTAACTCCACTTACAAAGTCTATTTATATGTGCCTTACAAATACCAAAATGGTGGTCTCCCCAAGCCCCTGAAACCAGAAATCGAGCAAGTGAAACTGCCTAAATATAAATATGCAGCGGTTAGAAGGCACCGTGGTGAAGATTTTGGTGATGATAATAAAATATTAGCACAAGTTGATGAATTGAAGAAAAATCTTCAAAGTACCACTTTTCAACGCGCAGCTAGTCGAGATCAATTCACCTATGCTTTATACGATCAATTTCATTACGGGCCCGTGTACGAAATTATTATTTGGTTTGACTAGTTGTAAAATAAATAATGAATCTCATCTGAAATTCTAAATGAAATAAAATTTAAATATTAAATTACGTTTCCAAAGTCTCCTGATCTACGCGTATACAAATTTTTGATATTGTCTTGCATACAACATTTATAGCTGATTGTAGAATCGGGCCGGGTCGTCCCAAAACTCCAATAAATTGGCCCATTTTGTCTATCTGATACGAAAACTTATTTGGGCCTTTTATCTAAAAAACAAAAATTAATTGGGCCTCTATACATTTATGGGCCCAAGCATGTGATGATCAAATTCAAATGGATGGAATAATGTTCCATTTTGCTTTGATAATTAGAGTTCAAGTAGGGGAAACAATATTAGTTTGGAACTTGAATTAATTGCCCAAGCATTAGTTCAAGGCCACATTTCACATTTGTACGCGTTCCACTAAAGCACCATGCGTCCCTTTGTTTCTAAATATAATTAATTATAATTGGTTCAAAATAAATCTTAATTAATCAGAAAGTAATCAACTTTAATTATAATTTACAAATTAAGCGCGCAAAACTAAAAATGCTGCTTCTCTTGTATGAAAGATTTAAAACGCAGAGATACGAAAACATTAATTAGCATATATATCATAGTTAAGTCATACATAAGTTGACAGACATTACTAAAGAGATATATATAATCTCTTATTTAAACTGAAATTAAAGATACAGAGGGCTAGTCTACTCCTCCTCTCCTACGGCGAGATAGTCCGGCACCGTGATGTCTCTGCTCCCGGCGGCCTTGTTAACGAGGAAGATATCCTCGATATCAAGGCCGTAGACGGCGAACGTACCGTTGGACTTCGGAAAGCCTGCAGTGCACATTAATTAATTAACAAAATAGAGACAAATCAATTAATTAAAAAAATCAATTATAATCTTCACCGGCGAACTGTGGGTGCGCGGCGAACAACGCCGCTTCAGCCCTTTCCTTCTCCCAGGAGTCTCCCGGCAGCTTCCGCAGCTACATTAATATTAATAGAGAGAGAAATGAAGTCAGATAGCAGCATATTAATATAAATATTAATTGAAAAAAATGAAAGTGCTGCATGCACGCATATACCTGGCCGACGAGAGATATCTTGGCACACCGGGGAGACTGGGTATCGGCGCCGCTGCAGTCATTGACCGCGCGCTCACTCAGCGTGAAGCACGCTCTTGGGTCTCCAGCCGCGTCGGCCCCGGCCGGGTCGAGCATTGACAGATAAAAGTAGGGGACGCCGGTGGCGGCGTCCGTGTAGGATACCGGGTACCCGAACGGGGCTGAGTCACTCACCCTCAGCGTCGCTAGGTAGCCCCAGCTCCCCTGGCTGATAAGCCAGCGGGCGAATTTTGGGGCATTTTCTATGCTAGGACGCCGCCCCCAAGATGGACCAGCAGAGGCGCAGCAGAGGACTAGGAAGGCAAACAAGGCTGTTGATCTATTCATTTGGTGTCAGAGAGAGAGAGGCGATGCCGATGATGATCACTTGGGAGGATGCAGTTTCATATATAGGCGAAACACTTGATTAATTGTGAGAGGACTGCAGATAAAAAAAAAATAAAAAATGAAATGTGTGAGGACTGTGACTGCAAAGCATTATAGGAATAATATCCCTTTTTCCAAAAATGAAAACAATCAACTTTTCAAGAGTGATTAAACCTAATTTTCTATCTTTTCACTATTATTTCTTAATAATAGTGCCCAAAACACAAGGGACATTATCAGTGGGATGGAGGGAATACAGTTTATGTACTCCATATGTCTTCGTAAAGTCATCAAGTTGTGATAATAATGAATTTTGTGTGTGTGTGTATATATATATATATATATATATATAATTATCACTTATGGTCCGATCTTTCACTCCTTAGTGATTTTATGGCTTGACCTTTCGAAATATTCAAAAATGACCTGACCTTTACTCCGTCGTGACACTTATGGCCTGGGACTGAAAATCCGGTGACGGAAAATTGAGTTGGGCGGCCGGATGATGATGTGGATATTCTTTAAAAAATGAGGCAAGAATATCCACATTATTATCCTCCGGCCGCCCCACTCAGTTTTCCGTTGCCAAATTTTCGGTCTCAGGCCATAAGTGTCGCAATGGAGCAAAGGTCGGGTCTTTTTGAATATTTCGAAAGATCAGACTATAAAATCACTACGGAATGAAAGGTCGGATTATAAGTGATAATTAACCCTATATATAGTATAATTTCTCCGAAATAATAACTCGTATGCACTGAATTTCAACAAATCAAAAATATGTTGCGCTTTGTACTAAGAAGTCTAAAATTTAGACTATACTATAATTAAATGATAAATATGGCTAACGTCGCGAACTTTTTCACAATTTAGTGTTACAAATTACATAGTTAAAAGAAACAATGTCCAAAAATAAATAATTTGAAAAAGTAAAAATAAATTCTAACCACTAATCTTTGAAAGATAAATAAAGCACACTCTTCCAATTTTGCCCTTCTATACATGAATCCATACACGACATACACGAATCCATACACGGCATACACGAATACATATACGAATACATGTAAGTGTGTGTGTGTAAATGAATTCATACATGACATACATGAAATACACGAATACATGTATGTGTGTGTGTTTTTTTTCCTTATGCATGTGTTTCCCTGGAAAAGTCGTCGGAAAAGTTTTTTTTTCTGAAACTGTTATTTCGCTGGAAAAGTCGTGAATTTTTTTTTCTCCAGAAGTCGCCGGAAAATTTCCGCCGGAAAGTCGCCATAAATTTTTCACCGAAAAAAGTCGTTGGAAGTCGTCGAAAAATGTCGCCGGAAAAGTCGTCGGAAGTCGTTGGAAAGGTCACCGGAAAAAATATTTGACTACAATGTATGTATTCGTGTATGTGTTCGTGTATGTCATGTATACATGTTTTGTATACTTTCATGTATAAGGGCAAAATAGCAAAGATGTAAAAATTTTGGTTAGTATTTATCTTTTATTAATTAATGGTTAGAATTTATTTTTGCTTTTTCAAAATGATTATTTTAACTTTCCTCCCTAGTTAAAATGTACCGAGGAAATGTCCGCTAGCCCATCAAAGAAAAAGGTACAAAAAAAAAGCAGAATTAAGCTCTTATTAACAAATTGGGCTATCATATGAGAAATTCTATTATACATGATGTACAGCACTATACCCATCTCTCATATGGGATTATTTTAATAATATAATTTATATTATTAAAATAATTCCATGTGAGAGGTGGGTGTAGTGCATGTGCAACCCTTAATAGAATTTTCATATTAATTATAAACGTGAAATTTAATGAGAATTGTATATATTCAATTCCCAAAATTATGACTCGAGTGTATTGCAATGCAACAAATCAAAAATGTGTTGGCATCCTCATTATTAATTAATCGCAAATGTGATTAAATGCACGAACATTTTCACAAGTGAGTGTTAAGTAATAGTATAAAGATTTGAAATGCACCAGAAACTAGTGTCAGTAGGCCTAACAATGAAAAAGGTGAAATATTGTACTCCCTCCGTCCCATTATTCTTGTCTTGTATTCTTTTTTGGACTGTCCCGTTATTCTTGTCCTGTTTCCATAAAAGGAAATATGCTTCTCTCACAAAAAGTTATGGGCTCCACCACTTTCTATCTTTTTAACCTTTAAACACCATTCTCCTTAATACCCATGCTCAAAAGAAATGAGACAAGAATAATGGGACGAAGGTAGTAATAAGTGTAATGTAATCTCAAAATAAGGAATCAGGAATTAATGTTACTATGCTTGACCCAACAAAGACAAAAGGTAAAATTGCGTTTCTTATTTACATAAGGTAAAATGGCATATTAATTCTTAAGTGTAAAATTTTGAGAATATATAATTAAATGACACTAACTCGTGAACTTTTTTACAATTGAGGGTTTATAATTACTACATAGTTAAAAGAGTAACTATGTGAAATAGCCACTTAAGTTAATAAAAACAAAATACTAGCCACAAACTTAATGTTATATAAATACTAGCCACTATTTGTTTGAAAATACTTTTTTACCCTTTAACTTATATTTCTACCATTTTAACTAGAAGTTGCAATGTTGCCGCCACACATATTCATTATTTCAAGGGGGGCGACGCCCCCTTGCCTGGGGTCCGGGGGGGCGGAGACGCCCCCGGCCTGACGGTACGTTATGTTGCTATATTGGGCCCGAGTGAGATCTATTCGCTCCAGTCGCACCTTCGTTCGCCCGGTACGCTTCGGGTGTCGAACATGGAGTGGTGCGACTGAGGCGAGCGGCCCTCGTTCTGAACGCGAACGGGCGAATGGCAGCCCATTCGACCCGTTCGCGCCTCCATCTCGTGAACTAGTGTGGCGCGAACGGCACGCGCGGGCACCGATCGACCCGTTCGCGCCACTCGTACCGCTCATGTTACCCACATACCCGAGCAAGGCGCGAGTCGCGCGAACAGCCCTCGTTCGCCCCGCTTGCGCCGCTCACCTTACCCACACATCAGGCGCGAGTCGCGCGAACGGCCCTCGTTCGCCCGCTCGCACCTAGATCTATTCGCACAATACATGGGGCGAGTAGATCCACTCGCACCTTACATGGGGCGACTAGATCTATTCGCTCCTTCCACCACCGCAACGGAGTTTTGCATCACAAATTAACACCATTAACACATAGATTTGTAGTAGGAAACTTACATCGGCGCCATAATCCTCGTTGGATTCCGATTCAATGGAATCACTTCTGTTTGAGCTATTCGACATCGTCGGCGGAGATGGTGGTGCGACATAGAGGGAGGCGCGACGGGTAGCACGAGCGGGGGAGATGGTGGCGCGGCAGAGAGGGTGACGCGACGGTAGCACGAGCGGCGAAGATTAGGCGCGAAGAAGCCTAGACGCGAAGGTGTTGGTGAAAGAAGATGCAAATGCGGCGGCGGAGGAGATGCGAAGACGGCGGAGGTGCGAGGAAGGAATGAAATTGTGCGAAGACGGCGGTTCTGTTTCTATCTAGGGGTATTTTTGTAAGAGTTGCCAGTATTTATATAATATTAACTTAGTGGCTAGTATTTTGTTTTTATTAACTTAAGTGGCTATTATAATATTTTACTCTAGTTAAAATGTAGCATAAAAAATGTATGCTAGCTCAACAAAGTAAAAAGGTAAAAAAAAAAATCCAGATTAAATGCAAGGTTTCCTCAAATTAAGGTTTGGCTGTATATGTTATGATTACTATATATTATGATATAATGACAACCCTTATAAGATGCTTATTGTGTAATAATTGTAAATTATACTCTGAACTTTTTTAGTTTTTGAAAAGATTATTAAGCTTAGAGAAATAGTAATTTAGTATCCGACCTTATAAATTTTATTAAATTCGATAACATCAACTCTTGGGATTTTGTTACTTGGGATAAGCTTATCGTGTTACTTGGGATTTTGTATTTTCATATTTCAAATGTGAAATTTGAAGAGAATTATATTTAATTCATAGTTCCCCGAAATTATGAGTCGTGTACTATATTGCAACTAATAAAAAATTTGTCAACATCCTTACTAAATTTAAGATTATATAGCTAAATTCGCGAACATTTTCACAAGTGAGTTTTAATAGTATAAGGGCTCGTTTGGTAGGTAGGTTAGGATAGAGTGAGATAGATAAGATCAAGATAAATATAGTGAA
Source organism: Agastache rugosa (assembly GCA_031470985.1). Taxonomy (NCBI): domain Eukaryota; kingdom Viridiplantae; phylum Streptophyta; class Magnoliopsida; order Lamiales; family Lamiaceae; genus Agastache; species Agastache rugosa. The sequence goes on along the minus strand of CM062607.1, from coordinate 31,911,174 downwards.
TAAGGGGTGATTGTTGTGTATCTTTTGTGTTTGGTAGATAAGATAGGGTCAAGATAAATATAGTGAATAACACGTTGGTTGTTTGGTACGCTAGATTAAATTTAAGATTAGGTGTGAAATGACAATTATATCCCTCATAATTAATTATTTTTTAATTTTGAATTAATTTCCTGGTCCTCTCTCTCCACTCATCTGCCGCCGCCGCCGCCCACTCCCACAACCTCCACCATGCCCCTCTCGCTCTCTCTTCTTTCACCATGCCCCTCAACCGCCGCCGCTCGTCTCTCTCTCCATCACCGCCACCTACAACCCGCCACCACCATCACTGCCGCCACCTACCACCACCACCATCACCATCTCTCTCCTCTCGTCTGCCACCACCACCATCCCACCCTTCGACCACCATCCGCCACCACCACTCTTCTCTCTCTCCCCTCGTCTTTCAACCACCACTATCCGCCGCCGCCGACCTACCACCACCACCATCTCTCTCCTCTCGTCTGCCACCACCACCATCCCACCCTTCGACCACCATCACCATCCCATCCCTTCCACCACCGTCACCCGCCACCACCACTCTTCTCTCTCCCCTCGTCTTTCAACCACCACTATCCGCCACCGCCACCACCGGGTAAACCGCCAGATCTACTTCCGCCGCCACACCATCCCATCCCATCCCTTCCACCACCGTCACCTGCCACCACCACCACCACCACCACTCTTCTCTCTCTCCCCTCATCTTTCAACTACCACCATCCGCCGCCGCCGCCACCACCACTAATCTCCACCAACCGTCAGATCTACTTCCGCCGCCACACCATCCCATCCCTTCCACCACCGTCACCCGCCACCACCACTCTTCTCTCTCTCCCATCGTCTTTCACCACCACCATCCGCCGCCGCCGCCACCACCCATCTCCACCACCAGATCTACTTCCGCCGCCACCACCACCACACCCCTCGTCTCCGACTCCCACCGTGTCATCTCCGTCCAGATAGAGAGAGGGGGGACGACGGGAGAGAGGGTGAGAGCGCGAGAGAGAGGGCGACGGGATCAATTCTGAGAGAAAGAGAGAGAGGAACGCGAGAGAAAGAGAGAGAGAGAGAACGCGAGTGAAAGAGAGAGAGAGATAATGAATGCACTGTTCAACCCAGATTCAAGGTATCTCACCAATTTGGTGAGATACCGTTTCTAAAGTGAAACAGTGAAATAAACACGGGCCGGGTATAATACCGGGCCGCCCGTGATAGTAATCTCGTCTACCAAACGGCATGATAAGTCTAGATAGCTTAGCTATCTTGCTTAATCTATCCTACCAAACAGCTCCTAAGCCTATAAGGATTTGAAATGTAACAGAAATGAATGTACAGTAGCCCAATGAAGTAAAGGGTAAAATAGTATATTAATTGTAATGTTTTCTCAAACGAAGGAATCAGAAAATAAGGATACTATGCTAGTCTCAACAAAGAAAGACGAATAATATGTCGCTCACCTTCCATAAGCACTTTTCGTGGACATCGATCACTATTCATTCATGTTAGTATTATTCTTTTTAAATTTTTAAATTTTTTTATATTTTAATACACTAGAAATTAATATTCGAATCATTAAATCTACAAAATACATAAAATCAAAGCTCGATTTGTCTTATTATTCATTTATTTGAAGTTAGAGGGGAAAAATAAATAAATAGAGCTTTGATTTTATGTATTTTGTATATTTAATGATTCAAATATTAATTTCTAGTGTATTAAAATATAAAACAATAAAAAAAATTAAAAAGAATAATGCTAATATGAATGAACGGTGATCGACTGATCGGTGCCCACGAAAAGTGTTACTGGAAGGTGAACGAGATATCATTCCTCATATATTAATTGTATATGGTAACAATAATTATTTTACCTGACTTGCCAATGAGGTATAACTCAAGTGGCTAGCTGAGGTACCACAAGTCTCTCTTTAGTGAGAGGTCTTGGGTAATCCCGCCACCGTGCGGTATACTATTTTCTCATCTTGTTTGGTGTTGTAGTACTATTCTCACATTTGTGTGGTGTAGATGTCTCACCTACTATTCTCACCTTTGTGTGGTGTAGATGTCTCACCTATATGATGGTGTAGTGCTTTATTTGACATTATATATATACCTTTGTAATTTTCTCAAAAAAAAATTATTTCCTGACTTATCAATTATTAGTTACTAATATTATGTACCTAACTTATCAATTATTGTTGGGTGAATTGTTCCTGAACCAGAATGATCATAATTGCTTCATTTATTTTATGGATACATGAAAGGTTGTGATAAGTTTATCTACTCCCTCTTGCAGTTTCTTGTATAGGTTAGGTCCTCCTTTAAATTTCTTGATTCCTTCGTTTTCGTATTTTAATTGTATTGCCCCAATTTAAATTCCTAAACCCTAATAACTTCATCATTGTAGGCCCTACAAATATGAGAAAATGCAATGCTTTAACCATATAAAGTAAGAAGGAAAAATCATTGTAGATGAGAAAATGCAATGCTTTAATTAACCATAAAGTAAGAAGTAAAAACAACACAACCTCTGGACAAGAAATAGGATTCAGTCCCCTTGGTATGACCTAGTGATAGAGTGAGTTGTCTGAGACCGTAAGATTTCGAATTTAAACTCCACTAATGTCTCTATAAATTAAGTCTGTCACATTTGTAAGTAGAAAGTGTGTGGTTTATCTACTAGCTTGTGTGATTTGCAGGAAGGCTTTAATTTATTTTGTTACACCCCCAGAATTCATCTCAACGTAACTCAAACTCAAACATAATATGCATTACAAACAAAACAATAAAAATTAAATAAAACATAAAAACATCAATTTCGCATTCCTCGCCTTTATATAGGTGAATGATCAATCACTAGGTAGTAACTTCTCATTCTGCCGATGAGATCTAATTCAAGTGGCTAGACCACAAGTCTGTCTTTAGTGAGAGATCTTGGGTTCAATCCCGTTTGCGTGCGGTGTAATATATTCCCACCTTGTTTGGTGGTGTACTGGTCTCACTTTTGTGTGTTGTAGAGGTCTCTCCTATATAATAATTAGAGCTGTCAAAATCGGCCCGGCCCAGCCCGCCGTGCCGGCCCAGAATGGGTAAAAGCCCGGTGGGTTCGGCCCGACCCGGTAAATTTACACTATAAAATAGTTTTCCGGGCCGGATTGGGCTTCACTTTTTTTGGCCCGGAGGATTTTCGGGCCGGCCCGGCCTGTTTTTCCAAAAAGCCCGACCCGGCCCGGAATTTTGCTTGCTCTAATAATAATAATAATTTATTTGATTATATATATATAATATACCTCATGTAATTCCTTAAAAAAATAACTCTCATTCTAAAACTAAGAAAAAAAAAAGAAAAAAAACACACAATAAATATAGAGGTAATCATGTTGACTAGCAAATTAAGTTGGTGGAAATTAATAGTTGGCCACCAACTTTATTCTAATAAATTGTGGCCAACTTTGGGATGAAGTGACTTAAATGCCCTCCATATCACTTTACAGCTCTCTCACTTTCTCTCTCCCCCTCCCCCGTACTCTCTCTTTCAGAATTCATTTTCAGATTAAAAAATTTTCTCTTTCATCTCCATCATTCTTCTCCCTTCCGTCAAGCCGTCTGCAACTTCCGGCGCCGTCTGCATCTTCCGTCGTCGTCTTCCTTACAAAGTGGCATCGTCTACAACTTTCGGATCTGCTTCGTCTCACCCTTTCAGATCTACAGCTTCTGTCATTTTGAAATTCAGATCTATAGATCTACAACTTCTGTCATCTGAAAATTTGTTCTTTGATGGTGTATTGTAGGTTGTTGGTTTTATGGTTATAATGTATATTGTATTTTGGAATTTGGCTTGTTTGATGGTTGTATTGTAGGTTGATGGTTTTTAATCTAAGATATCAGTTTTGAATTTAGTGTATTAATTTTAATTGAGTTTTCTAGATCTAGTCTGTCATGTTCTTGTCGTATTTTCCAGATCTTGATGTCCTCTTCGTGCATATGTGTTCTTTCTGCATTTTTCACGTCACTGCGCGTCGCGACTTGGCACACCTAGTACGAATGCAACATATTCGTACCAGGTGTGTCAAGGCATACCGCGCCTAGACTTGGAACACCTGGTACGAATGGTGTATTCGTACCAGGTGTTCCAAGTCTAGGCGAGGTATGCCTTGGCACACCTGGTAAGAATGCAACGTATTCGTACCAGGTGTGCCAAGTCATACCTCGCCTAGACTTGGAACACCTGGTACGAATAGTGCGGTTGACCAAAGACGAACATCATCCATGACATTAGATCTGGAATGTAACGTCATGGATTCCGGATAGAAAGCTGTCAATATGGCCGGATCTGGTGCGGCGGCAGATCTGGAATATGGCCGGCATAATGTGAAAGTTCAAGGCGGCGCGGGGACTGGACTGGAAGTACGAAGGAGGTGCGGCGGAAGGAAATGGAAGTACTACGACGCGGCGGCGGAATGAAAGTACGACGGCGGCGACGACAAAATGAAAGTACGACGGCGGCGACGGAGAAATGAAGAAAAATAGGATTTCTAGAGAGAGAATATTTTGCAGAAATAGAGAATATGAAATTTGAAAAATGAAAAATGAAATGAGTAGATGGATGGTTAATAGTGGTTCTAAGGGCAAATTGGTCCAAATTTCCAAAAGTTGGCCAGAATTTCTACAAATAAAGTTGGTGGCCAACTATTAATTTCCACTATCTATATTGGTTATCCCAAATTTTGCCTCATAAATATATGTGCGCGCAGGCCACATGCCGGCATATTTTCACTTTTTTTTTTTTTTTTGAAAGGGGGGATATTTTCAATTTTGTCACATGTTTAATTAGTTATGTATATTTCTATAAAATTTCAATTCAAATACATGGTTCGTTACGTACTAGTTAGACATGGATTAAACATATGTTTGTGATCTAATAATTTTGTTATTCATTTTATTTAATGCTTTTATTTGCATTCCAAAAGTTTAAGAGTACTATAAATGCATTATATCTACGAAGATCAAAATGGTGAATGACTAAATTCATGTCCCTAATAGAAAAGAGTACTGTGCTTGAAGGAAAAAATGTTTACATGCTACATAGTAATTAATAACTAAAGAAATCCAATGTGACAAAACAATTAATATCAACATCTCAATTTCATTTATTTTCAAGAATACAAACATCAATGTCTAATGAACTCACAAAACGTGCAATACATGATTAAATTCGATTATTAGTATGTTAATTGAAATGTCATGGACTCATACTTTTCATATTACAAATATTAAATTTAAAGAGAATTATATTCAATTCATAGTTTCCCCCTAAGTTCTGTATCGTGACAAATCAAAAATTTGTTTCCATCCTTAATTACTAAAACTAAAATTATATAATTAAGTCGCAAATATGGCTAAAGTCGTGAACATTTGCACAGGTGTGTATTAATAGTATAAAGATTTTAAATATCACAAAAATTAGTACAGAAAACGGCAAAATACCATATTCTTTTTTGAGGGGCGGTAAATTATCAGATTAATAGTGATGTTTACTTAAATTTAATCGGTAATTAATTCTTCCTCTTATAGGAATTTCTGATACAAATATTCAATTAGTTCGGACTTGTTTAGTATTGAATTGGGATCAAGACAAAAAAAAAATTCTTCTAGTCAAGAAGCACCTGCTTCTTTTTTTTAGATGAATACAAATTACATTATCAATCACAAATTTCAAACAAGTTAGTATAAACTAGACTCAAACCCATATAAAATGGGGAAGACAACACACTCCTTAGTGGGACTTGAACTATAAACCTCTTAAGGAGAGTCTTATGAGCCTCAGCTTTACCACTTGACTAAACTTCATCGACACCTGCTTCTTTTGTTGAAATTTACCAAGCTGGAATACAGTAGGGGCAGAGGAAATTTTCGGTGGAGCGGTGAAATCATAGAGATTGTCCAAGCAATAATAAATCTTATCTCTTAATAGTGAGGTCTCGAATTCAATCTTCACTCTCTCCCTTTCCCAACAAAAATAAATAAAAAATGTCACCCATTCTAAATTATAAGAATTAGAAGAAATATGGAATACAGCGATTGGTTGCAACACCTATTCTATCAATGACCTTTTGGCACCAGCAACTTCTGTCTTTTATAAGAAAATAGCTGAGAACGTCGTCGTTTAACGGAAGCAATCAATGAATACGTAGCGAACCATTTCCAAACTAAAAAACAAAGTAATAGTGTGTAAAATTTTAACGCGTGTGTTGAGATCCGTCCTTTTTTATTTTCTGATTTTTAATATTTAATTAATTAATTCAATTTAATTTCTCTAAAATAATAATTCGATTAATGCACTGAATTGCGACAAATAGAAAATCTTTTGTGAACCTTAATAAAATTAGGAACTTATAATTAAATGACAAATATAGTTTTTTTCACAATTGAGAATTAATAATTACATAGTTGAAATATAACAAAAATAATGCACGCTAGCTCAACGAAGCAAAAAGGTAAAAGAGCAGATGAAGTGTATGTAGGTTGCCTCAAATTAAGTTTTGGCCGGATATATTATAAGAGTGATGATATTCGGATATAAATTTTGTAATTAAAAGAAAATATAAAAAAGAAAATAATAATAATAAGTAATATGAAAAAGAAAATTGGGTAGATGCATATTAGAGAATTTTGTCAGTGGTAATAAATTAATAATATTAACAAAGATTAATCGTGAAATAAGGTAAAAAGTTGCATACTTTTGAGTAGAAAACGAAGCGGCAATAATGTAAAATTATTGATGATAAAAGGTATTTATGAAAATATTAGATAAAATGATTGATGATAAAAGGTATTTATGAAAATATTAGATAAAATGATTGATTAAAATGATTTTATTAGATAAATCTTAAGTTAAAATTATTAATATACTTTTTTATGTCCGGACATATATGTCCAAAAAGTATTATTGATATTATAATAACTATATTATGATAATATTAATGACAACCATTATAAGATGTTAGATAAAATGATTGATTAAAATGATTTTATTAGATAAATCTTAAGTTAAAATTATTAATATACTTTTTTATGTCCGGACATATATGTCCAAAAAGTATTATTGATATTATAATAACTATATTATGATAATATTAATGACAACCATTATAAGATGTTTATTGTGTAGTAAATATAATTTCTACTTGTGTGCATGTGTTAGCCTAGTGGTAGAGTGGTTAATGCCCGGACCAAAGGTCACGGGTTCAAGTCCACCGTCACACGGCCTTTAAAATTTTTTGTAATGTTTCTTCAAAAAAAAAAAAATTTATATATATATATATATATATAATTTCTACTACGAAGTTTTTTATTTTTAAACAAGATTATTGAGTTAAAGAGAAATTGTAATGTACCTTACAGATTTTATTAAATTTGATTACATCAACTCTTATTAGCATATTACTTAGGATGTCGTAAATTTTATTTAGCAAATGTCAAATTTTAACAGAAATATATTCGATTCATAGTTCCCACCGAAATTATGACGCGAGTTTACCAATCCTACCGCGAAAAAAAAAAAAAAAAATTTGTCGCCATCCTTAATAAATTTAAAATTATATAATTAAATCGCGAATATGGCTAAATAGCCTAAATTTGTACATTTTCCCAAGTGAGTTTTAAT